>OX411797.1:5173000-6473500 GCA_948252455.1 Acleris cristana | reverse complement strand
TTGATCGCGACCACTAAACAGAAAAAACACAAGCAATCAGAAAAAAAAAACAATTTCATGTAATTTATTTTATCATTTGGGTATTTTTTTTAGTATAAGGCTGCGGTGCCATTAGGCAAATAGTTTTCCGAACGCAAATTGGCAAACTGTACGGTCGCGAGCGTTAATTTGGGACCCATTTCAAGAAAAATATGCTTGAAGTCGTCAATGTCATTAGAGATGTCAAGTCATTTGTAACTTTTAGGAGACTCAACCTTATTGTTGGGGGTTATTGCTGGCTGTCATTCTTAAAACATCTGTCCAATTATTTAATTTTATGTAAATTATTTTATCGTTGATTTTGGTTCGCAAATCCAGAGCAGTTTTGTGGGACAACTTGTAACATTGATGAAGAACTTGCATTGAATAAAATAACAGTGAAAAGATTGTTCCAAATGATTAAGCGGTGAAGATCACACCAAGCCATTGAAGTGGATGCTCGCCATCTTCAATGGTCATCGACTATGACTGGAAGACTTCGACGACAAGACAGGATTCACCGTACGACATTGCTTATATATACTTGACATTGGCAAAATTACGTTATTATGTAGACGCCATTAAATAAATAAATAAAAATAACCTTATTGTTGTAGAATGTCAGATTGACTTAAGACCTAAGGTTGGTACCAAATTAAAACTCGTGACAATATGGGAGGGCAAACAGTTAGCCGCAAACTATTTGCCTGACGCGACCGCAGCCTAACTTAGGTACCTGCCCGCTAAATTGCTGGATAGTGATTCTTTCAAAAGCAAAGGTGAGCGAACGCAGGAGTGAATGTCCAAGCGGCGAGTTTAAGTAGTCCCGTCAAAGCGAACAAAACACTTTTCAGCGCGTGTATTCAATTTGGCAGCATGGCTTCTCGAACGTATAAGGCAGCCTAATTGAGAATGCACGCACTATAATGTGTTTTCCTCGCTCTGACGGGACTACTTAAACTCGCCGCTTGGACATTCACTCCTGCATTCGCTCACCTTTGCTTTTGAGAGAATGAATACCCTGATTTGTCGTGTCGTGGAGGTTAAGGCATGATTCCGATGGCCCGGATGGCCGTCGCGGTTGCCAACATCAGAATCATAGTTCCAAAAATGTTTTTAATCTATGGTTGGAGAAAATATTAGTAAAACGGTGGGACGTCATGTCTCAAAAACTTTTGCTACCGAAAAATGTATTCAATTCTGGCACCGAGATCTGACATCAGGGGCAACTATGTAAGGGAAAAAATTTAAAGGGAACAAAATGGTAGGCACAATATTTCTTCATCGATTAGGTACTCAGAGGCCCTAAAATTAAAACTTAGGGATTTCCTTCTCTCATTTTGCAATATTGAGAGAAAGAGATAGCGCTAACGTTACTCCAAACATCGGTAAGGAGTAGAGATTTAATTATCATTTTCTTAAGCGACACGATTCAAGCGATTACACGTCGATAGATGGCCTTAAAAAAATGCTGAGAACTTATTAAAACAACAATGCTAAGAAGTATTTCCATCTAGATTTTGCTCTGTCATGCTTACTACACGATAGAGCAAAATCCATTACAAAAATATAATTGCTAATTCGAGACTGTTCGTTGGACCGAAGCCCTTCTAATCTTTGAATCACCTGTCCTTTTTATAGTCAGCGAGCAAGCTATAGTACACATTTGGCATATAGGCATTTGGCACAAAGTATGGCAATGAATCAATTGCAAATTTAAACAATTGCCTTGGAAACTAATCCTATTTGGCTCGTTATATAACGTTTGACTTGACACAAATAAAAATATGGACGTTTTAGAACAAACATGTGGAAAAAAATATGTATAAAAAAATTAAAAAAAAGTACTTACCACATGCGTGTATTACGCAAAATAAAATCCTTAGCACCTAGCGTTGAACACACTGGTCACACATTTTCACTGCACAAGTCCAAAAACATCCGGAAAACACTTTTTACCTTAAAATTACAATTTCAACGTACTGTTCGGTGGCCTTTCCGATCGAAAAAACTATAAATCGATTCCTACATAAAATCGAAATTCGGTTTTCAAATGTCCGGCCTGCTCGTCCGCCGGATCGTTTGAATTTAGAACGAATGCTAGCGCGCACGCTTACCGGCCGATTTCTAAATATAAATCCGCTGGGTTTGTCTCACTGGCCAGTTTTTATTGAGCCACACTAAATTCTTTCGCAGTTTACAATTGGTCGCAGGTACTGCTTAGCTGTAGTTCAATTTATGATGGTTGGCCGGCACTATTATTTTGACTGAGAAACAAATATAAGAACCCCGGGCAGACTGATTAATCTCGCTAACTAATTAGCTCTGTGTTTAGTCTTTATAGCTTTAGGTATAGATACGGAATTATCAAAAAAAAATGCGAGTGTTTTCGTTCCGAATTTTAACTAAAGTTCTTGGAGAATTCGAGTATAAAACTTTCAATGTTAACAAAAATTAAACAAATGTATTTTATTATTGAATTTCAGTTTTGTTTGAAACCGGTAAACCATGCTTTTATTATAAATACAACAGTTTGACTGTTTGTTTGCTTGCTTGTTACGCATTCACCGCTAAACAGCTGAACTAATTGGAGCCGCGGGAAAAAATGTTTAATAATTTTAATCCCAAAAAAATCGATAGTTCCCAAAAAAAACAATGAATAATAATTTCTATGAGAAATTTCTAAAATAAATATGTAACAGTAAGCAAAACATTTTTTTTATACACTTAATTCAATGGGAGCTTACTAAAAGCAAAAACTACTAACAACATACAATAAACTTATAAAGGGAATAATTGGCAAACAACGCAGAAAATAGGGTATAAATAAATACTTTATTGTATGTAACAAATGGCAGATTACATAGTTAACATACGACAAAACAAAATGTATGTAATTATAATACAATTTACAAATGTTACACATTACATGACTGGTCAGCGGGAATAAACAGATTAATTTTAAAATGAGTTTAATTAAGCCGGAGTTCCACTGTACACGCGGATGAATTGTTATAGAAGTGGACATTCTCAAAATTGCTAACTTATGATGGCAATCTCAAGACTGCAAATGCCTTGCTAGTAATTTTGCCCAATTTATGAGCGTGCGTAGCTGTGCCACTGTGGAGTTCTAGCTTTATGGTCCGACAAATTCAAGCGCGACTATCGCGCGAGGGGGCGGGGGGTTGGGGGAGGCAATGCTTCCTTCCTTCTCCGCTACCATAGTATAAATAGAACAGTAGTTCATCTACTAGCAAAATTATATCGCTCGGCTTGCAATGTGTGCCTGCCTCGACCGTACGCGCTGCAAGCCACCACAAGCAAGCTCAACAGGACGGACCAAGCCGGTTTAGTCATGGCCGCGCCGTCGCCGCGTTTAGTTGCGTACGCACTAAGCTTCGCACAGGTAAATGTCATATATTGACAGCCCTAGCGCACGAGCGGTATTAGAAAACTCGTAAAGGGCCCGAGACTACCTACTTTTATATTTATACTATGCCACCACACCGCTTGCCCCCGCTTACGCCTAGATACCTCGTCCCCGCCAACGTCTGTCTCCCCTAGGGACGGTCGCGCACAAACTTGTCAGGATTTTGATACCAGGGTTCTGAAATTTAAGTAGAGCTTTCTAAATGGGAAAGGGATTACGCGATTTATGTAAGTAATAACTAATACAAGTCAATTGTTAAGGGTTTCCGGTCTTTGTCTGATGGTAAAGCCATAACAAAAATGGATTCTTTAAATGCTTTCAAATTTGCAAACGCTATATTAGTACAAACGCAAGTATATAAATACGCTATCTCTTTCACATTCGAGTTGTGCTGCAAAAAACCTCCAAGACAGATGGACGGATACAAAATTGATCGTGTAAAATGAATTCCTCTACAAATAGTCGGCCATTTATTTCAAATTATTTGTCTAAAATACGTTGACGGGTCAATTCATGTACTTATTATGTACAGTAAATACATTTTTCATTCTACTGACTGCGCCAATTACTTTAAAAGATGTTATAGAATTCACGCAGAGGAAGCCTCGATTCCCCCAACTCCTCTCACCCCGCAGGACGGTCGAATTCCAGTCTGTTTAACTAAAGGTAATAACAGAAAGTTTAAACCTACTATTTTTCAATTCATTTGTAACGGAGTTGTGAAATTAACAATTTCTTTATGAGTAAATTAAGTCTAGCGATAATTTACGTGTAAGATGTGACATTTGTAATTTAAGTTAATAATCAAGAATATTTTGAAACTTGATTTCGCTTCTGAGCGCCGACTTGAGTCTGAATCGCCAAATGTTAAAAAAAAAGTGACGTGAAGATTTTTTTTCTTAAATTACAAAGTAAACCTTACCTTTTCAATGCACCTTAAAAATAAATGATCACAGAGCTAGATTTAGGAATATTTGATAAGAAAAGTGTTTTGAAAACTGAGCCAACCTAATAAAATAGAAATAAACTTAACATTTAACATAAATCAAGAAATCATTTTTTTTCATAACTAAGGACCTTAGTGGTTAAATATGTCAAAGCCGGGAACCAAACCTAGTGAAGATTATAGAACCACTAATTAACATCACAGTTACAGCAAATGTCTTATTTTAGTTAACAACAAACCATTTTTTTTAGTTATGGTTAAAATTAAGCATAAGTATAGACAAATATCAAAAAGAAAAAGTCTACCTTTGGGCTGTAGGAAATGTTCCAATCTCTAAAGATCTTTTACACTTTTTCTTTGCTTTCCTTGTGTTTATATAAACCAAGCATATTTTATTGCAAGTTTCTACGACATGGAACTGGGAACCAAACAACCTTTTATGAATTTATGACACACTTGGGGACATTTACCGGAGTGCTACAATCCAAAAAAAAAAGTGCATCGAATATGATACGAAACATAAATCAATTTTAAATAGTTGAATGTACTTAATAAATTCATAGTCGTATCTCGTATTACGCAGTTTCTATTCAGTATTTTCGTTAAGGCAAGGTATAGTAGAAATCTTTTTCCTGTGCAGTCTTATCTTGAAGACCCATCAGTCAAACCAAGCAATTGTGTTGATTGTATGTCCACGCGCCAAGTCTATTAGCCGTCGTACTCGTTTTCGAGGACGTTTAGCTCCAAATAAATAGTTGTTAACACCAATGTATCTCTCGTTTTTAGAACCTTACGACATAAGCCATAAAGTCCCTATTGTAGAAAAATGTTGGTTGCAGTTAGCCGCTTCTATTTCAAAGCACTTTTGATGCGTGGACATACCATGAACACAATAGCTTTGTTTGACTGATGAGTCATTGAGATAAGACTCGGCACAAAAAAGATTTCTACAAAGCTTTAATTTTTAAATTATTGTTGTAAAAGACACATATTGCGGAAATATATTTTGAGTATTCCTGTGGCATATTAATTTGCAATGTAGCCAAATTGAGATATATCTCGCCAGCTAGAGTATAATTTTGTAAAGAGTTTTTATATACATTATATTTTTTGTTCTAACCTTGCTATGTGATTGAATGTACAAAACTTAATATTATAATGTGTGAAAGAAGTCACATTGGTCTTTGTAAACACATATTTACCATAGATTGAGAATATGGGGCATTATTTAATGCTATGTCCTTAATATAGCAGTAAATACATTTTTAAAGTGAAGCAAATGTGGGGAGTAAAGCATAATGAAATCACAAATTGTAAATGTTGGACGTTATTATAATTAGATCTCAAAATAATAGAACTGAACTGAAAAACCATTCAAAAATTTACATTTACACCCAAGATCAGTTTATTAAATACGCCCCTTAATCATTCTCAACCTATGCGACTTCCTTTACGTACCTATTCTAATACACAAATATCTCTCTTCAATCATATTATTCCCATTAGAGAACAAACCCCCAAAATAACATAAAACAAACCTATCATTTTCGATGTTTCGACTTATAAGCCAAAGATATAAAATTTCTACAATGGTCACATTATTGTATGTTTTTTACGATATCTACACTAGCCTCACCTTGTCCTGTATCCAAAATGGCCTCCGCACTAGGTATCACAATAACATCTGTCACATTATTGGCACACGACACGTCGCAAACATCACTACAGTTTTCACACTCACTATTTTCACAATCAACAACACTATTCTTCCTCTCCTCCATATATTTAGCTATGTCAATATTCACATTAATGGTTTCCAAGTGCTTGACAACGTCGAATCCTTCTTCTTCTTTGTCGGAGCAGAAATCTTTGATTTCGGAACATATTCTTTTGACTTTTTCACTCATGTTTGGATAGTATTCATCTGCATTGTTACTTGATATCTTAACTAGGATCTCAGAAGTGAGACTGGTGTCATCTCCTAGAGTAAATAGAACTTTTCCTGTATCCCCGTCGTCTCTTCTTTCTGTCGTTAGACGGGCTATTTCAGAGTCTGAATTGTGACTCTTCATGGATGAGTGCGAGGCTTCTATTTGGTTGTTGTGGGAGAGTTTCCTGTTGTAGATGTTTGGCTCGCTGCCCATTATTGATGTGGTAGATTGGTTTAACGATGGCAATTCCTGTGAAAAAACCAATAAATTGATTTTGTACTGTGGACCCTCAACTGTATAAGGGACTAAATAAAAAATATATATACAGGGTGTCCCAGAAACCGACGTCAACCCGCCTAGCGCTGATAGAGCAGCTAAAAAGAACCGATTTAAACTCGATGTATGTTCAGCGATTTTTACTAGTTTCGGAGATATTGATCATTTAAATCTGAATTTTTGTAATTTTCTCTTATGTCCATATCAAGAAAAAACATTAATTTCATAGTTTATTTCATAAGTTTTTTAGTGGTATCTTACATAATTTGAATAATTACGAAACAGCGAAGTTTTTAAGCCTATTTGACCGTTTTTTCAGTTTTTTTTTTTAATTTATTACAATAGTAACAGAATTTTTATTCCTATTGTGAAGGCAAGTAACGTAATTGGCCAATCCTTAAATACCTGTTCATCATGGTAACTGCCCACGCTTCTCGAGTGCCTGTGCCTGCTGAGGGTCATCACGGTGTGCGGTGATTGCCCGTCTACCGCATCCTGTATATACAACTCAAGTCAAAACAGTATGTATGTGTATCTTGCGGTCAGCTAAGAAAGTGTATATGACCAGTGAATGGTGTCACAAAAAAAAGCAGCATAGGTAAGCAAAATCAGGTAAAAAAACGCGTACGCATAAACAAACGCGTAAACGGTGACAGCTTGTTTCATAGGTAAAATTGCTGCCATGTGAAGAATAAAAAAAAATGGTTATGTCAAGCAAGACTCAATGGTCAAACTTTAATATCATAATTAAATATCTTTAAAGACAATTTGCAAACATCATATCCACCTTAAGACGTGCAATAGAAATGTATCCTTAGGGCAAAATTAATCCCGCATAAAATCAGGGATCGATGTAGAGATGTAAGTGTAGTTAGGCTGATTGATGAAAATCGACAAATCAATCATTGTTGATTGATTGATATGAAATACTAACCATAATCGATCGATTCTTGAACGGTCCATCGATGAATGTAAAATCGAGGGATCAAGCCAATTAATGTTCTTAATCTTAAGCTTTCTTTATATTTACCCGATCGCCATAGGAGGGTTATGTTAAAAAAGTATAAGGGCCTGTTTCACAATCGACAAGTAAATTTATTTGCCAGTTAAAGTTAGCTCTCTCCTTGTCTATGTTCAAATGTAAGAAAAGGAAAGGGCTAAATTTATGTGTCAGATACGCGTTACTTGGCGATTGTGAAACAGGTCTTTAGCATTGTTCTTTATTTATTTAATATTTATTGCACGAAAATACAAATTTGAGTATAAAAGCTGAACTTAATGCCTAATGACAATCTCTACCAGTTACCAGTTGAGTTGATATATATTATTTCGGTAGGTTTTTAGTAATGTCATTTTTTTGTACTTGAATTTTTATTTACAAATCATAAATACAATCATATTAGTAATACAATAGAAATATAAATAAAATAGATACATTGTAAATATTGATTACCTTGAATCTGTTGAATTGTCTGTATTTCCCCCTGTCCGACGCCACAAGGCTTCGCAACGATTGGCTGTGCGAACATCGGTTGTCCGCCAGCCATCGGTACATGCCAAACAACTTTGCCGTGTCATTCCTGTAGGGTAAAGCATAGATTAGCTTAACTTAGTAGCATTAATTCCCATCGTATTTAGAACGGGGTCGCACACTCGCACTCGTCCTGTGCCGCAAAATGGCGCGTAAAACGTCAAATTTAAATTCAGAATTATTTTATACGAGAAATTCAACGGACTAGTTTCAGATAATGTTACCCCGGATATTAATATAATATATATGCTTAAATAATTAATAGTTAAGAGGAAATGACAATGTTTCAGGTCAAGTTTGTTATATTGTTATGATAAACACCAAAACATTATAACATTTATAACTCACAGCCAGGGACCGGAAAACCACTTCATTTGATTAACCCTATCGATAGGCTAACCCTATCATTTGGTTACCTAATCGATGTGGTTACCCTATAATTGAGTTAACTTAACGTTAGGGCGAACCCCTTTGAATTAGTTAACCGCATCCATGGAGGTTACCAAGTTCATTAGGGTTTCGGTAGTATAATATAACCCCATTGATCGCCTCTCTCTTTCTTTCTGTTTCACTTAAGCGGCTACTACTTGCCGCTACCCTATCAATTGTTTGGTACTGCAATAATAGGTCGAAATTCTTGCGCATAGAGATTAAACCAGCTCGAAACCGTTCGATTAAGTTTGAATGGGGTAAAAGACGATGGGGTATTGGGATAGGGTTAGCACTTAGTCGAATTAACTGCATCGTTTGGTTGCCGTTTCATTGAATTAAGTCTAAGATAGGCTTAGCGCATTCTTGGGGTTTGTAAAAACAAGTCTATCAAATACCATATCGAAAACCCCTTTCGCGCTAAGCGGTTCCGGTCCCTACTCACAGCAACGGTTTAAGAAATATGGAAAACAAATCAATAAGAGAACGATCGTAAACAACATGGTTAAAAACAAAGCTAAATATAGGACAAAGCTGTAACAACGTAACAAAAATAATATTTAAGAACATCAAGGAAATCTGAGCCCTAAGGGTATCCAGGGTTTCGTTACTTCTGTATTCCTGAATGAATGCGTTTACACTTGTTCAGTAGTGAGTATAAGGCCCTGTAGGCCTTACACATCAGCCTTAGCGTTAGTGAGCGTGGGCCTCATGTCGGCGACAGGCTGTCCGCACGCCCATAGTAGCTACGCTATACACTTGTTTAGTAGGGTGTGAGGCACTGTAGGCCTCACACATACTCACAGGCTGTGTGGCGAGGTCATCAGCCTTTGCAGGTTAGCGAGTGTGGGCCTCATGTCGGCGAAAGGCTGTCCGCGCGCCCACAGTAGCTGCGCTATACATTTGTTTAGTAGGGTGTGAGGCACTGTAGGCCTCACACATACTCACACGCTGTGTGGCGAGGTCATCAGCCTCTGCAGGTTAGCGAGTGTGGGCCTCATGTCAGCGACGGGCTGTCCGCGCGCCCACAGTAGCTGCGCTATACACTTGTTCAGTAGGAACATTGCGTAGCGGAAGAGGGTGGCGTCTCCGCCTCGCGCGAACAGAGGAATGCTGGAAAGACAAAATTTCAAGTATTTAGTTAATACTAAGTACATCTTAGTAGATTTTCGTTACCGGATGAGTTTCAGTACCCTAATAATGTGATTAACCAATCAATGGATCAATAATAAAGAAGCTATGAATCGATATCGATCAATGTCTTGGTTGTTTATCGATTAGCTATTGGTCAAAATTGATTGATTTTGTGAATTAGGAACTGTCGTACAAAGTCGATTGATCTCATTTTAGGATCGAACGGTTAATCTGGCAACACCCTAATAATAACTGAGTAAATATTGCGTAAATAAAAGAGAATTGCGAAAACCAAGTTAACTTCACTAATTTCGCCTATTCTGATTACTGGGGTTTTTTAAATTATTCTGACACAAGAAAAACTTTACCTATGCACAAAAATAAAACTTACTTTGGATCAGGCAAATCAGGCGTGACATCCAAAATCTTGCTAGCAGACCCGAGTAGCGTTATTTTATAACGAAGAGGCAAATTCAAGATGGCGGCGGCCAGACACGTCGCTTGAGCCACGAATCCCGCCGCTACTGAGTCGCTCACTGGGGTCTGGGTCCGGGGGTTATCGTCCCCACAGATGGGCAGTGGGACGTCGCATATCGTCCAGGTTGACGCGTCTTTCTGTGGGCAACAATTGAGATAAGCGCCGTGAAATGGAAAAATGGGGTATGTTGAGTCATGTTGAATTTTACAATATACTGTAGTTACTTTTATGAATTGAAAACGGCAAATTATGATAACATTGATAAAAAAGTAAAAGATTTAAAAAAACTGCACTAAGGACCACAAAGTTTTGCAAATTTAGTGGGTTTTTTTCATCCAATCGTAAAAGTTCTCTTGTGTGAGCATCTACCTCGACCCTTTATTTCTGTTAAGGTACCGGCGGTAGAATGACGCTATGGAAACTGACCTGCTCGATGTAGAATATCTGAGCCAACTGGGCTAGTAGCTCCGTGCTGTGGGTAGCGTACTCTCTCTAGGATCGAGCAGCCAACTCTCTTAAGGCTAGTTAGCAGACTGACGCTGTGGAGACTGACCTGTTCGATGTAGAATATCTGAGCCAACTGGGCTAGTAGCTCCGTGCTATAGGTAGCGTGTTCTCTGTGGGATCGAGCAGCCAACTCTCTTAAGGCACCGACAGACTGACGCTGTGGAGACTGACCTGTTCGATGTAGAACATCTGAGCCAACTGGGCTAGTAGCTCCGTGCTATAGGTAGCGTGTTCTCTGTGGGATCGAGCAGCCAACTCTCTTAAGGCACCGACAGACTGACGCTGTGGAGACTGACCTGTTCGATGTAGAACATCTGAGCCAACTGGGCTAGTAGCTCCGTGCTATAGGTAGCGTGTTCTCTGTGGGATCGAGCAGCCAACTCTCTTAAGGCACCGACAGACTGACGCTGTGGAGACTGACCTGTTCGATGTAGAACATCTGAGCCAACTGGGCTAGTAGCTCCGTGCTATAGGTACCGTGTTCTCTGTGGGATCGAGCAGCCAACTCTCTTCAGGCACCGGCAGACTGACGCTGTGGAGACTGACCTGTTCAATGTAGAATATCTGAGCCAACTGGGCTAGTAGCTCCGTGCTATAGGTAGCGTGTTCTCTGTGGGATCGAGCAGCCAACTCTCTTAAGGCACCAGCAGACTGACGCTGTGGAGACTGACCTGTTCAATGTAGAATATCTGGGCCATCTGGGTTAGTAGTTCCGTGCTAGACTAGCGTGTTCTCTATGGGATCGAGCAGCCAACTCTCTAAAGGCACCGGCAGACTGACGCTGTGGAGACTGACCTGTTCAATGTAGAATATCTGGGCCAACTGGGTTAGTAGCTCCGTGCTATAGGTAGCGTATTCTCTGTGGGATCGAGCAGCCAACTCTATGAAGGCACCGGCAGACTGACGCTGTGGAGACTGACCTGTTCGATGTAGAATATCTGAGCCAACTGGGTTAGTAGTTCCGTGCTATAGGTAGCGTGTTCTCTGTAGGATCGAGCAGCCAACTCTCTAAAAGCACCGGCAGACTGACGCTGTGGAGACTGACCTGTTCGATGTAGAATATCTGAGCCAACTGGGCTAGTAGATCCTTGCTATAGCTAGCATGTTCTCTGTGGAATCGAGCAGCCAACTCTCTTAAGGCACCGGCAGACTGACGCTGTGGAAACTGACCTGTTCGATGTAGAATATCTGAGCCAACTGGGCTAGTAGCTCCGTGCTATAGGTAGCGTTTCTCTGTGGGATCGAGCAGCCAACTCTCTTACGGCACCGGCAGACTGAAGCTGTGGAGACTGACCTGTTCGATGTAGAACATCTGAGCCAACTGGGTTAGTAGTTCCGTGCTAGACTAGCGTGTTCTCTTTGGGATCTAGCAGCCAACTCTCTTAAGTCACCAGCAGACTGACGTTGTGGAGACTGACCTGTTCAATGTAGAATATCTGGGCCAACTGGGTTAGTAGTTCCGTGCTATAGGTAGCGTGTTCTCTGTGGGATCGAGCAGCCAACTCTCTTAAGGCACCCGCAGACTGACGCTGTTCTTTTAATCTCTCTGTCCGACGAGACAGAGTGTGATAGTTCATCATCAGTTCTAGACCTGACAAAGTTAATTTTAAAAGCTATTATCTAATTTTGAACCTAGGTCATCTTGAATCTTGGAAGTGATGTATGAACCAGTAATTGGAATAAGGGTCATACGCAGATTTAGGTTAGCGTCTTTCCTGTGGACATACCCGAAGTTAACGTTTTCAAGGCCAAATTTTTTGACTGAACCAATATCCGCATAAACGGCATCAAGTCTACTTTAGTCCTATCAAATAAAAACATAACTTATATGCACACAAGCCTTTAACTATTGACCACAGGAGAGACAACTTTTGTTTTTGTGAGTAAGTATGACCCACACTTGGCCTCTACTCGACATTGAATTACACCGCACGACTGCACCGAACAAATTCTAAACACCAACCTTCCAGTGGCATCCTAATGTAACTCTTATACTCGCGCCGTTCTAAGAGGCCCAATTTGAGAGCTGTCAACATTTATTTTTGCATTTTCTTGAAATCGAAGAGAGTAGTTTCGTGGAACAGTCAACGTCAAAAATAGCTGATGACTTTTGTACTTTATTGCATTAACACACTTGACAATCTTGTTTGACATTGCTTACGTGCGTGACTATAAAGCGAAAGGGGACAAAAGTTCCGAACCAATTTTGACGCGGACTATACAAATGAATACAAAATTTAGAGGATATATGACATAGCTTATTAATAGCAATTGACCTTCGAGTGAGTAAGGAAAAAAGTGGCCACCTTTTCCCGTTTAATTGATTAGTCGATGGTTATTTTATAACATGCATAAATATTGTATTAATTTGTACAACAATTGAACACTGCGATTTTAGGATACTAATATAAGTACAATACTTTGTTTATATGAAAACAGAATAATAGTAATGAGCAGTTGACGTGTGCTAACTAGGGGCAAGTGATGTTACAAAATATTTTTGCGACAAAAAATTATATCGATATTACTGTCAAGATCAAGATGTTATTAAATTATTTATTATCTCTACATTTCAAAATAAAATCAATACTCAATGATTATATGTCTATTTTGAAATGGTTTTAATAGTTAACAAACCATATTTGTCGGTAATAAAGATTGCCGTCTAGATGAAAATACCCACTATAATTGCCGCACCCAGAAACGTCAATTAAATTTCATGCTTGTTTAGTGACGTGTTGTCTTATTCTATTGCTATAGCAAAGAAAGTGACAGCAGCAACTTTAATCAAGCATTAAATTTAATTGATGTCTCTGAGTGAGGCAGTAAATGATTATGAACTCGTAGGCTCGCGGAATATTACCTGAAATATTATTGACTCTAGCATATGACTGGCATTGAAAGTAAATAATTGTCTTATTTTGTTTGAAATGTCATCCATATACTTTTACTATGTTACGAGACACAAAGACAACAGCAATATGATTTAAGAAAAGGCAAGATAGATGTCTCGAATTTCCATAAAAATTATATAGATGCAATTTTGAATCATCTACAAAATACATTTGCTCCGCTGCGTAATGTGGATCGTTTAGGACAAATTCTCTTACCAAGGTCCTGATTCTCCTCGCATAGTTTAGCACGTATCTCCTTCAGTCTTCTAATGTTCGCCAACTTGCTATCTCTTTCATCAGTCAGTAATATCCTCTTAAACCTTAATATTTCTATTTGCTTCGTGAGCCTGACATGCTCTGCCCTTTGGAAGGGAGACGGTTTTGACTAAAAAAAATAAGATGAGGTGGTTTCAAAAAGAATAATCAAACAAATCATCAATCATCAGACAAATCAATAAATATTTTCATACAGCACGTTAGCGTAAAACTTAACTTTAAGCATCGCCTTCGCAAAGCTTCTAGAGCCAGAAAGGGAACTGTAGAGTTCATACGCCAAGGCGATGTTTTTTCATGAAAGATGGAATGCCTCAACGTTTTTAATTTTACCCATTAATAAAATATGACGACCAATCACATGAAAGTCTACTTACCATAAAAGATAAGAGATCATTCAATTTCAACGCCAGCCTCGGACCGTTCGAGACAGGCTTTTCTTCTTTGATCCTGCCATTTTTCAATAAATCATTTTGTGATGACGACTTTTCTTTCAAACAGTCGCTATCATCCGGCGAAAACAAATTCCTTTGCGATCTACTTTTGAACTTTACAACGTTCCCAAATTCATCATCTTGAGTCAACCTATTCGTCAAAGCCGAGTTCTTATATATCTTCTCTTTAATCTCCTGTACCGCCTCTTGCTTTTTCTTTATCGAATATTGCAATATATGTAACTTCTGCAATTTATCCGAATTGTAACTCGGCCGAATTTCCGACTTCAAAAAACTCAACGCATAATATCTATACTTGGGCACTTCGGATTCATTTCTTAAATCGTAGTTCTCAGCAGTTTCGCTCAAATCTATTTTACTAGCTGATAAATTCTCTCTAGAAGTATTTTTAGATAGATTAAAACATCCAACGTTAGTCGTAAATTCTTTAACATCTAAATTATCAGGTGAATGCTCATAGATATTACTAGGATCTACTCTTTCGTTGCTAGTCTCTCTTCTCTCATCACTTCTATTATTGTGAGTTATATTTAAGCTAGCAGAGTTCTTTATCTTTGAAAAGTTTTGCTTAAAACCTCTTTCGACAGGACTATGGCTTTTAGAATACTCTTTATCAATATTCCTAGAGAATTTACTTGGCGATATTGATCTAGATTCTTTCACTAACTTGTGATTTAATATAAACTTCGATTCTAGGGTCACTTTGGATAAATTCGTTTTGCCAGAGGAATCAGATGATAGCGAGCTGTGTTCCATTTCATTTTCAGGCGGTATTATATCTAATTTGAGACTTTTGTATGAGCAGAAATAGCCGCCATGCATTTGGAACACTAATGTGTTACTCTTAAAGCAGTCTGATGTGAAATTCAAAGCTAGATTGGCTCCTAAATACCGAAGGCCCGTGAAATAAACTCCCCAGGTTTGTATGATAATGTCCTCCTCTTTTGATGGGTGTAAAGTATGACTCCAAATGCGAACAACGACGTTCGTTGATGACATATACAGGGTAATTTCTGTAACAATGATGTCATTGCTTAATCAGTTGGAATTTGACGTATGGCTTGCAGTGAGCCAATGACGCGCATCCTATGACAGATAATGCTTTAATGCTATATATTTTAGAGGAAGTTACTCATGCTGTATTAAATTGAAATATATGAGGTCGGAAACATGTTAGACTTAAATTGTTAACTAATAATAGCTTTTGCCAGCGGCCTTGTTTTTCTCATTCCGCGTCCCTCAGGAACAGTTCTTCAGTTCAGGATAAGAAGGACCCTATATATGCTTCTAGGCTTTACACTGTCGTTATAGCCAATTCCACGTCGATTAGTTGAGACATTAAACCGTGAAGACGGAACAAACAAACGCAAATTCTAGAATAGATATTTTTCTTTCGCGTCAAAATAGATCGACGAGATTTCTGTTTCCAATGGACTGTTCCCAAGGGAATCACGAAAAACTAATTCTACATATAAAAGCCGCTATAAACATTATGAAGGTATCTCTAAATAGTAAAAAACAAAGTCGCTTCCCGCCCGTCTATCCCTCTGTATGTACGCTTAGATCTTTCAAACTACAGAACGGAATTTAATGCGGTATTCCTCATTAGTTTTTTTTTTTACTGAACCCTTTTATGTACAATAAATTCTGGTTTATGTACGGGTGCTACAGAAAAGTGATATAAACCGTAGCGAAGCGAGGGAGGGTCGCTCGTTAGTCACGTACTAATATTTTAACCTGTCACACCCAAACCGAGACAATAAACATGCAAACACTCGATCCAGTTCACGAGTGTCGGCATCAGAGCAAAGTTGTAAGACTGCTAGCAAAAATGTTTAAAAGATTCTTTTAGAAATCCATATAAAAAAACCGTTAGAAGAGTCTTGGGCACTCAAGTGTTTAATATCATAAACAGCCGGCATGTCATTAACACAAATTAATCACTATTGCCAAAACCAGATATCAAAACTGGAACTAAAAAACCCGGAGATCTGGTCGAAATTAGCAAATAATTTATACTGTCGAATTAGCATTCTCCCCGTTTATCAGTTAACCTACATTTTATTGGGATGTTTATCAACAAAATGAGTCAGTGCGCATGACTGATTAATAAGTTATTACCTACTGGTTCAATAGACATTCATATCAACATCCAACGTAAAACCAAAACACTAACAAATAAGCTCAGCCGAGTGCGAGTCGGGTTTGCGGCTGCGCACCGAGGGTTATCTACGAATTGAAATTTGTTTAAGTTAAAATACGTCTTATTAAAGGTAATAATATAAATCATATTGCACCTACACTTCGACCTTTCTGTAAGCTATAAAAACTCATGTCATATGGCAACCTTTGGGGTTCAAACTTGGTACCTTAACATCACGAGTCCACCAACCCTTCCATTGTCGGGCAAAAGAAAGGAAGCCCGTAAAGGAAGTCTGTAAGTATGCATGCGTCAGGATTCCCACTCCGCGACTCACATAGCTCTAAGTCTCCCCCATCCCAACCCCCACTCCTATTCTCCCTTCTTGGAAAAACCCCGCGGATAAGTAAACGGAGGAAGGACTTTCTCCTCCAGCCTTTCAGCACTGGCTGGGGTAGTATCTGCGGGAGTCTAAATTCTAGTTGGTAATAGGGGCATTGGTGTTTTTACCCGGTGCGAGCCCGGCAGTACCCGAGCCCTCTATTCCGTGGTCTCCGGAAGGGATTTTCACTTCTGCCCCTTTTTCTAAAAGTAATTAATTAATAACAGCAAACAAAAGCAATAACTTCTGTCCTTGGACCTTCAGGCGATTACCAAAAAAAAAAAACACGAGTCCACACCCTAAGCCACAAGGCCACCTTCTCTAGCAACTTATTAAGATAAGAAGTGAATGGTATTATACTTACTAGACATAAGCAAAATTACTATATTGAATTATTATAGTTGCCATTTAATTAAGAAAGAAGAAGAAAAAGCAGTAGATACATACCTGAATCAATTTCCTTCCACTTAGGATGGGGGGAGCATATCCGCTCGCTCGTGTAGAACGGAGCCGACATGGTGGTGTGATGCAGGGTCACGTAGAAGCTGCACTGGTACATGCAGCCCTCTGGGGGCCTAATATTGTAGCCAACAATCTGCAAGGAAGAATATACAACTGATATAGTTCATACAGTTCATGATAGTGGAGGAAAATTGGAGAGGCGTATGCCCAACGGTAGGCGCAAATGCGCTGAAGACGAAAAAGAAAAAAATGATAGAGCATGGGCAAGATGGATTGACTATATCAGGAATGCAGTGCTGCCCTCCTAAGGGTCTCCCCAGACCTATCGACGCGGAATCGGCTTGAACCGGTGAGAAAAAGTTTTATGTGAAAAAGGGCGTCGTCCAGCTCGGCTCGGCTCGATTCGGCGTTGCAAACGGAGCGACGTCATTTTTGCTCTTATTGCCATGCGCATAAAACTGGACATGTTTTTGGTGCGGCTATCGTTTTTACATTCCAAAATAGCACAATAAGGCATGCTTCTGGATTTATTTATTTTAGAAATATCAAAATATCAAAATACTGAAATAAGCAATCGCGGCAAAAGTATGGTAGGTTATGCAGAGCTCCGCATAACTATGCCACACATTACACGCCCACTTGACACTTCTACTGTTTTTTCTGTTCTGTGGGCATGAGAGTGCCCGTTGCTCGTTGGCGTGCAATGGCAGAGGCCTATGTCCAGCAGTGGACTAATATAGGCTGATGATGAGGCTAGTACAATTGTGCTGGTTGGGGTCCATCCATCTGTCAGTCGTTATTTTAAAGAGCTGTATCTTTTGAACCATATAACTACCATTGTAAACATTATCGTCCACGACAGTGGGTCACAAACTTTTTTTCGAGGTTGAAACACTAAATATTTATTGAGTCTAATAAATACATACATATATTATGTATACTGAGAGCCTTTGCAGAGGCTTTACTGTCCTAGGGCTCTGCAGAGCACACTTTGAGAATAGCTGGTAATGCTGGTATAGGCCATGCCTTCACTTGTTTACTTTGAAACAAAGTTATTTTTTTTATCTTAAATAGCTATATTCCTCTAGTTATATCAAAACATCACATCACCATGTAATAGCTTTGTTTGTTTGGCAACATAAAGGAACCGATGATATTTCTCATATAAAATATATACCGCTTCACTAATGATTTAATTGACAGTTATTAAGATATTTTATACATTAAATATTCTGTTAAAGAATATAGTGATGATTAGATATGTACATATTGATTATTATTGTACTCTTGACATTTTATGAGTGTAGCATTTTAGCTATATTTATTTTGTTTTTTTACTCTTTTTGTTTTTTCATTATAAATATTACTTTTGTACACATTGACATGATATGATTTTTACTTTTTTCATTTATATTTTTACACTGTCGATCTTATTGTGAATTCTTTATAACTATGTGACATATTATAATGTAATTTCCAATATGAAATAAATGACTACTACTACACAAATCCCTTCTGTATTAGTAAATATATTTTCTATCTCAATCAACTTTGGTTATGTCCACAAATGACATGTTTACTGGAGATTATACCTTTTATATTATATCAGATGCATGACTGCCCCTTTTTTTAATTTAAGTCGATCAATCAAGCGAATTAAGATAAAACTGTTTATGACAAAATTGTATAAAGAATGAATATCATCAAGCAATTCAGGGTTAGTAATAAGCATTTAATTTTTGATCCCTCTGGCTAAGTTGATATATCCTGCAAAAAAACATCTTTGGTATTTCTTCTACTATCAGACCATTGGAACCTTGACTCACCATAGAACTGTGTCACAGAGACGTTATGATTCAAGTCATAAGAAGTATCAAACAAATTGTTTTAAATGTCACTGTGACACCGTTCTATGGTGGGTCAGGGTTCCATTGGGCTGATAGTACCTTAAGCTTTTGAAACACTTGGATAATGACTTCGCTAACACCCAATATGCAAGCAGAGGAATTAAATGTTGAAAACAATTAAATTGAAATTCGGACATACCACGGAGGAATAATCACCGAAAATCTGTTCCTATAGTAGATTTTCAATGGGAAAGATGGGAAAAGTACTGAATGTTTGATTTTAAGCGGCGCTCTTCACTCTTAACGTTTTTGACCCCAACGCGTCAGGATCCCAAGCACAGAACAAAGAGTCATTAAATATTTTAAGTTTCGCTCCATTTAGACTTGCCCGGGGACGGCAAGTGCACCTAGTTATATCACATGCAGAAACCATGGTCGATGACACATCCGTACCTGAGAAGCATAACACTGCAAGTGCCATTTTCGTAATTTTACAGGAGAAGCGATTTTGTGTCAAAATGCAGCATACACGACATTTAGTAAGGTTTGTACTAAAACTGGTCAGATTTAAATAACAAAGACTTTTATCAATCAAAAGGATGGCTATTTGAGATCTATATTTGTTATATTCTGAGATCAATTTCTTAATGTAAGATATACTTATTATAATAAAATTAAAAAAAGTAGCCCACATACAGTGTTCTGCTTCTTAACAAAAAATTAAAACTTGAGAGTTACCACAATAATTATACCCTTAGTAACTCTAAAACAATATTCGAAACGGTATAATATTACTAAATGTTGTTTTTATATAATAATAAATAAGTCTCTTGTATGTATGGCAGCAAAATTTATGTTCCTGTTTACAATTATTATAGTGTACATTGTAAAATACAAATAATACAATTTTAAATGTTGATTTCGATTTACTAAGGGTATAATTATCGAAGTAAGTAACTCTGAAATTTTCTTTTTTCTTTTAAAAAGCAGAACTTTGTATGTGCACCATTATTTTTTAATGTAAATATATTTTAGATTAAAAAAAAAAAATCCGAATGTAACAAATCTTAATCTCAAAAAACAACACTTTTGATTAATTAAAGTATTTGTAATTTAAATCTGACCGTTTTATTTTAAACCTTCCTCATTGTCGCTGATTTTTTTAAACAAAATAGATTCTCCTGTAAAGTTATGGACGGAAATGGCACTTGCAGTGTTATTCTTCTCAAGTACGTAATTTACAACCGCCTAGCTAATATATGGAGCACAATACTGTAAGTCCGATCTTACATTGAAATGCCTGATAACATGATACAGTGACACCACTTTGATCATTCATAACACTGTAACTCCGGACATACGATAAAATGCAGTTTATACATACATTATTACACTTCACTTAGATTGAAATGCTTCGAAGTGACTAATGTTCTTACATCAAAATACATTTAAGAAACTCCGAAACTGTAACGACTTCTGCAAATGCAGTTTTATGGTTCGATAGAGCTAAAAAAGTTATGTATGATACATTAAAAAACGCAAAATCTTAAAAAGTGGACTTGCAGTGTTATGCTTCTCAGGTACGGACATATTGCCTAGTTGGTAGTGACCCTGCCTAGGAAGCTAGTGGTTCTAGGTTAGAGCAAGTAGGTATATTAGCAAATGTTTCTGCATTAAGATAGGAGGTACCTAGGTGTAGGTACGCGATTAAGTCCCAATTTATAGTTTTGATATGTGTGAAAATCTTGTTAGTTTGAAGCAAGTTAGGTTTATCGCTGTCTAAAACCCAGTGTACTAGGTAAAAAATTTCTAACATTGTCCCCTGATATAATCGTAATAATTATTCTTGAACTTACATAGCAACGAGTTGAAAACAATTACCAAACTTTGTCCTTATTAGAAAACTAAGTAGTTTTACAATGCGTAGGTACTAAATTGTGTAGGCGTTTGTTGGTAAATTATGCTCGAACCTAACTTTTAAAACACCAGTACAGCACAGTACAGTAATTATTACCTGAATAAGACTTCGGAGGCGTAATTGCTGAGTAGCGAGAGGAGTATGCTCTCTACATCTCGGTCTTCCAAACATCATTAGATAATTTTACAACACAACAACAAAGGCAATCATTTCAATTGTAACATTTAAATACGTAATAGTTAAATTAACTTGGGCACTAAGTTTTATTGCACTGTAAAGCACGCGGAAAATGCCATCACAAAGAAAGTATTATGTGATAGACATTACAAATAAATAAAAATACACAACTCTGCTGACATGAATCACACGGACTGTCAAGTCAATTTATTTTTCTTTTTTATCATTCCATCCATCGACAATTTTGTCTATGGTATTTATTTTAACTTTGCGTTTTGTGTATGCAAAAAATGCATTTTTTTTTTTAAATTAGCGTTATTATTAGTTATTTGTATGATATCAATAAAAAACTCTAAGAAATAACTTTTTTATTCAGATATTATAACTTATTGGTCATGAAACATTTTTAATTTAATAATATTATAATGGAATGGAAGGAATAAAATTATAACAATATAATGTCAATATTTGTTCCAAACGCCTCCCTCTTTTACTCTATGGCAAAGCGAAAGGGGTAGATATACAAAAAACCGGAAACCACTGTATTATTTCTATATTCTTTCTGTATCTTTTCTATTCTTCTAGTTATTGTTCTAGTCACGTCGTTCCAAGAGGCCCGATTTGACCGCTGTCAACTCAGTACAAAATAATGTGTTTGAGGCATAATGTACTTGCACTTGCTGTTATATTTTGAACTGCATTGACAGCTGTCAAATCGGGTCTCAGAGGCTCTACTTTGAAATTCGTAATTCGAACTTCGTCTATTGCTATCCCTTTTGCTCTCGGCGCGTCACTAATTTGCATGAAAGTGACGGGGCGATACGAAGTTCGAATTACTGATTTCAAAGTAGAGTCTGAATAATGTTTATGTTCAGTCGACAACAAAGCGATGTATCCACTTTTTCATCAAGCCGCGTCCCCACCAAGCGCACGCGCTTGCGCGGCAGCCTCGCGAGCCAAATGCTCGGTCTGCGTGGACGCACCTCGGGGACGTTCGGGCGCACGTTGGCTCGGCCGAGCGTGCCTCGGGGTCGAGCCGTCGGCTGTCGGTAAATA
The DNA here is from genome assembly GCA_948252455.1 of Acleris cristana. Taxonomy (NCBI): domain Eukaryota; kingdom Metazoa; phylum Arthropoda; class Insecta; order Lepidoptera; family Tortricidae; genus Acleris; species Acleris cristana. Next base: position 6,451,216 of record OX411797.1, on the reverse strand, counting down.
CGACATGCTCAAAGGTGCCTCAGTGTGCGCTGTTCGTTCGGTGTGAAAGGTGGTGGTTTTGGCTCGCGAGCGCCAATAGTTTTAAATAATTATGAATTGCCTCGGATTTCTGATAGCTCGGTCTGCCCCGCAAGACTCGCCTCAGTATCTCCGGGCTGATCGCGAAGCTGGCTCGCAAGGCCTGAGGCTCTACTTTGAAATCAGTAATTCGAACTTCGTCTATTGCTATCCCTTTTGCTCCCGACGCGTCACTAATTCGCAAGAAAGTGACGGGGCGATCCGAAGTTCGAATTACTGATTTCAAAGTACAGCCCCAATTCTCGTGACTTCGAGACTTAGAGGATTTAGAACTGGAGCACGCATTGATACAATTTCCTAAGCACAAAAGTCTGTCGCTTTTAGGGGGAGGTGAGGTAACACTACATACACAATACTCAACACAAATGCAAAATTCGCTCTCATTGCTACACACCTACACAACTAAGAAACAAAAACACTAGCTTAAAATTACGCACACATGCACATTTTTTTTATTACCAACATGTGCTTACACAATTTTAAAATAAAGACGTGTGCGTTATTTTACCGATTATCACACTATTATTAGAAATGAGATGCATATCGACATTGTCGATATCGATTAATTTTTAAAGTTGTGATATAGATAGCAGCACTTTACACGTTATTTAACTTGTGTATTGTATATACGAGATTTAACAAATATGCGCCATCATAAGGTAAAAATACCACTTTGAGGAATAATACTAAAATGTTATAGGTGTTCAGTTTTACCAGCATTAAGATAAAAAAAGATAAAACAAAAGACATTTATTCAGTAAGTGATCAGATCAGAGAGCCGAGTACTATAAATACTAGTTTTATTCTACTACGATTACAAACAAATAGATGAACAAGATTTTGAGATAAAAACGATGAAAACCTTAACTGGAAAAATCACGTACATTATCTCTGCACTCTGCAGTAGCTTAGCAGGGGCTCTACTTTGAAATCAGTAATTCGAACTTCGGATCACCCCGTCACTTTCTTGCGAATTAGTGACGCGTCGAGAGCAAAAGGGATAGCAATAGACGAAGTTCGAATTACGGATTTCAAAGTAGAACCTCAGTTTCACTTTTGCGCTACGAGCTTTAGGAAAAATATCCACTAAAAAGGCGGCGATACAATCTTATTATGCTTTTTTCCAGTACCAAATCCTGTTTGGTCTAGCCATCTGGGGTAGTTGTGTGGATTTCGAGCGACTGATTATATTGCAAAAGAAGTGTGTGCGTAAATTAAATGGGTAGCCGTGAGTCGTGCAGAGAATCCTTCAAAGAATAAGGTTTGCCTACTCTGTGCGCACTTTATATTTTAGAATTATGTAAACTCGTTCGAACAAATCCGGATATATATCCCCCAAAAACCAATTTTAATAGTCAAAGACTGTATACCCTATTTGCGCGTGACGTTAGGGCCCCTTGTAGTAAAACTGCAGCGTTTCTGAGATGCCACAGGCATGTCGCTGGGAAGGTGTATAATGCGCTAATGCGCTACTATTTGAAATTAAGTCCTTACCGAATACTAAATTCCTGGTTTCCTTGAAAAGGTACCTTATTAAATTAAGTCCATATAGTTTAAGCGAATTTTATAATGCAGAATATTATAGTTGTAATTGAATACTTATTTTAATAAAGTTTTTTTAAGTATAAGTTTAACATGCTACACCGAACTGGTAAAATTGAATTGAGTCTGTTTTATATCTAAAAATTATACCACCTCATGTATATGTACAGTCACGAACCGGGATTGTTGAGCCACTTGCCATTGTTCGTAATTTAGCCGTGTATTCAATAACCGATGTCACCGACTGGCTGACAGCTATTTGATTAGCATTACACGGCCAAATTAGAAAATTGGGTAAGTGGCTCAACGATCCCGGTGCGCGACTACATACAATTTAAGGCATATAAATAAATAAATAAATAAAAGGTTCACCAAAACAAATCGGCCGTGAGTTCGACGAAGAGTTATGCACTGACGAGCTTTTGTTTGTTCTACGATCTCGTAGACATAAGGCTGAGTTACACTACCGGTCAAATGTTAAAAAGTAAAGTTTTGCACAGGGTAAAAAGTGATCGCTGAACATACCTACATAAAGTAAAAACAGATTCAGACGATTTGAGAACCGCCTTCTTTTTTTGAAGTTGGTTAAAAAGTGTGTTAATAATAATATACATAATTATTGAACATATTATTTCCTAATCTAACCGAATAATTTAATTTTCTATTGCAATTGCTAATTATATTTATTTAAATACTTTATTGTTATTGCACAAAAAAGTGTACGAAAGGTGGACTTAATGCTACAAGCATTTTTAACCTTTTTTATAGGAGTATTTTATCGATATAAACTAGTTTTAAATGTATCACGACTCTATAGTGCGAGTCTCGCGAGGAGTACGTATAGTTCAAGGCAACGCTGTAAATTTTCTCACCCCATCGAGTTATAGGAAAATACCACCTTCCACAAAAAGAACCAGCGGACCATATATCTTTTCACTGCGAATTACCCCCCCCCCCCCCGTTGAACCCGGAAGATCAAATTTTTTACCTAAAATTAGTAGGTGTTCTTTTCGTGGAAGGCGGCATTTTCCTATAACTCGATGGGGTAAGTAAATTTGCAGCGTTCGCCCGGACTATTAGACATGGTCAACAAACACAGACAAGACACTGTACGCAAACAGACATATTTAAATCAAGCGATTGATTATTGATTTTACGGTCACTCTTTTAAGGTTCAATATAGCATGAAGTTGTTGCGAGTCTCGCTAGGAGTACGCATTAATTCTAAAACGAATAGTATGCTGAACGTTTTAAAATCGATTAAAGAATCGAATAAAGAATAATGTCTGTTTCATGCGATGTAAATATACACAAAATGCTTAATTACAATCAAAATCAGCAGTGAAAAGTACTTAAATGTGAAATATTATTCCATCTTTCTGCAAACTTGACGTATTTGATCGGTTTTTGCAATAAAACACGGCACAACAAGGCATTTTTCTGGAGGTCTTGACTCTTCCAAAACGACTTTGGTTATGTGAGTATCGAATAAAAACGGCCGGTTTTATTAACGCACAAGATCATTTGATCTCATACCTCGGCAGAGGGGAAAGTCTGCGTAAGGCGCCTCCTGTTCTAAATCCTCTAAGCTTCGAGATGATTTTCCATGCGAGATATGTCGAATAAATGTATGCAGTTGACAGTTGATCTCGCATGAAAAATCATCTCGAACTCACGAGAATTGGGTCCCTGACTCGCGAGCCACGCATACGAGGCTGCTGCGCGAGCGCGTGCGCTTGTTGGAGAAGCGGCTCTATACATACAGACATTACTTTTACATTCTTTGTAGTCAACTGAACCTACAAAATGCATTTTATAACTATCGTTCTCTTACCTCTTTTTAGAAGTTGTCAGTTTTAGAAGAAAGAAAAAGAACACTACTCAAAAGGAAACAATATTTAAGATATTTGACATCAGTGTACAATATTTGGCAAAATCAAAGAGCGTAATATTAATTTATGTGTTAGGTAAAGTATTTTTAATTTTGTCGTAAAGGTTTAGTGGGAGTAGTACTTCGGAGTGACGTATTAGTGATACCCTGAACAAAAGCCAGGATTCGCGGGCAAGTTTTTGAACTAGTAGCTCAGAAATCGAATATTCGATTTGTTTCTAACGTTGGCCCTTTATGGCCCTTTATGACACGGTGGCAATTATGGCCCGACCAACTATAAATAAATACATATTTAGGACAATCACACAAGCTGTCCTAGTCCCAAACGGAGCGCTAGGAGTGTACCTACTATGACTAGCAGACATCGAGCAACCAACTCTGTGGTTAAGAGCTCCTCGGTGCTACTAGTAGAAGTAGAGAAATAAGCACATATCGATAATATTATTATAATAATAGTATAATTATATAAATAAAAAAACAGGGACGGTAGGTACGGTCGAAATTGGTCTAGCGTCCGTCAGACATAGGTATGATATCCGGTTGTTCGTATTTGGCTACTAAATACAGGTAAAGTAATATTAATTTTAATATGACAGTTTGGCGGCAAATTATGTACATCAATGAAACTTTGTTTCTAACTTTATCTTGGCACTAGAAATGAGGTTTTGCCGAGTTCTACCAAAATTTAGGGTCCTACCCTGATTGGGGGGTGTGGGCAGCGAGAGCGGAGCTGAGTGGAGCAGAGCTGTGAAAAGAGCTAAGTGATTCCACTGAGGCGGAGACGAGCGGAGCTGAGTGGAGTGATTACAATGTAGTAGTGCAGTTACGTCTCCTCTCCGCTCCAATCGTCTCCGCTTGACTGTTTCCACGAAAGCGGAGCGGAGACGAGATGTGCGGTTTTCAACTAATATGATTGGTCGATTCCTATACGTGCCCTCTCCGCTCCGCTCATCTCCGCTTGCCTGTTTCCATTGAAGCGGAGTGGAGACGAGATGTGGATTTCAACTAAAATGATAGGTCAATCCCTACACGTCTCCTCTCGGCTCTGCTCGTCTCCGCCTAAATGGAGCCGGACCCTTACTCGTATGTGTTGAGATCCCCCATTGCCGTCTCTGGTTTGGAAAAGGCAGAGTCCTCCCTAAGATGGTTTTTTGTCGCCAGGTAAGCTGATGTGCTGCCCCTGTTAGCCATCCATCGGTGATCTCCGAGATAGCCTACTACCAACCAACCAATGAAATTCGTACAATAGTTTCGCCACGTAAAGATGGCAAACGCGAACGCACCGGGGGGACCGAATCCGCCCGCCGCGCCCCCCCCGCCCGCCGCGCCTCCCCCGCCCGGCCAGCCGCCTGGCAAACCACCCGCCGCGCCCCCCCCGCCCGGCCAGCCGCCTGGCAAACCCCCTGCCGCGCCTGCCGCTCCAGCTGCGCGTAAGTATTTTCTAGCGATCAAAAAAATAAAACTATGCTTTGGGAAAATACAATCAATAGGTACAATCTTGAAACCATTTTTCGAAATAGCGAAATCTCCACCGTTAGTGCTGCCCCAGACCTATCGACGCGGCATCGGCTTGAGCCGGTAAGAATAAGTTTTACGTAACACCTGGCCATAATGTGAGTTTTATCGCACGCTGCGCGCACGGTAAAACTCGCATTGTGGCCAGGTGAAGACGTAAAATTGTGTACTCTGTACTCATCACGGGCAGTAATAAAAAACAAAAAACCGCCTTCAAAAACCCAAAAAATAACTTCTACTACTAGGTACTTAGTAGTAGGTACCTATCCTATTAGGTTAGTCCAACTGAAGTCGGCTTTTTGTTGAAAATATTGTGGTCGCCGACTTCAGTTGGACTAACCTAATAGGATAGGTACCTACTACTAAGTACCTAGTAGTAGAAGTTATTTTTTGGGTTTTTGAAGGCGGTTTTTTGTTTTTTAAAACATTTATTTTATTTTACACTTTTTAGTGATCATAATAAGCTTATGTAGTCCCACTTCTTAGTTGATATATGAAACTTTAAGACATTTCAAGCTCGCCGCAAGCAACGCCGCGGGAAAATCATAGTCATTTTAAAACAATTAAATGTGCTTCGTTGTAGTCGCTCAACTATCTTAATCGAGATATCTTATCGCCACCCTTGAAATCGGTACCGTTGAGGAGTTCCGGTGGCCATCTGTGGTCTTCATCATCAGTTCCGCTTCACCAAGTGACACTTTCTGAATGCAAATGCTACACTTGTTACTAAAAATACTAAAATCGCTATATGTTTGCATACAATATTTGAGGAGTTCCCTCAATTCCTCACTGATCCCTTCATCAAATTCAGATTTGCTGACAATGGGACCACCTCGGAAGTATACTCTATCAAACCAAAAAAGAATTTTTAAAATCGGTCCACAATTGACGGAGTAATCGGTGAACATACATAAAAAAAAAAAAAAAAAAAATACATACAGTGGAACGTATAACCTCCTCCTTTTTTGAAGTCGGTTAAAAAAGAAAGCCGTCTATCGCATATTTACAACCCTCGCCTACGGCTCGGGTCTCAAATACCTGCGATTTCGGGCTTTCTTTCTTTTACAGCCCTTGTTAAGTAATGTACTATTATGTCCGAGCAGAAAGAGTGAAAAAGGCGTCGTTTGGCTCGGCTCGCCTCGATTCGGTGTTGCGAACGGAGCGACGACGTCATTTTCGCTCTTATTGCATGGACATAAAACTTTTTCTTACCGGTTCAAGCCGATTCCACGTCGATAGGTCTGGGGAGACCCTTAGGCGCGCTATACTGGTCGGCTTATTCTAATACTTACATAGAACTACATGTAAGTAGGCATTGCTGTATAGTAAAGTTGTGGGTCGTCTCACGCCTGACAAGCAGCTGCCGTATGCATTGCTGCGTTGCCATAGATACATTGTGCCTTATTTACAACACGATATGAGCCGAGACCCCTACAACTCGAGGAATCGTTCTAGCGGTGGCAGCCGTAGAATATATTACACAACATAACATAATATGACTATAATTCAATATTGCCGCCACATATGTGTTTGAAATTTTGCCATGTGCCACATGTACCAGTGTACAAATCGTTTGAAAGACGCATAAAACCATACGCATCGCAAAAAAATGCTGTACACATTTTGTCACCGTTATTATCATACAAAGAACTGTTAAAAAAAATCTCTTTGAACCGTGGTCCCACCGCTATGCCCCACTGGTGGGTGCACAGGTAACTTTTCCTCCGTAGACCCACTGCAGTAGAGTTTTAACTTGTCTTTTTCAATCCGGCAGTGCCCGTTAGACCACGGGTAAAGCTGCGACCACACCGATGCTTAAAATACGGTGACGGTACGGAATCGCAGTGACGCGTCGTATCAGCACCGTTTTTGACGCAAGCTCCACACACCAATGCTTAAAAAACGGTGACGGTACGGAATCGCAGTGAGGCGTCGTATCAGCACCGTTTTTGACGCACGCTCCCCACACCGCTGCAGCGCTGCTTAAAAAACGGTGTCGTTGCTTAAACAAAAGACTGGGTCATAGTAACAACATGGCGCCGTTTTTGACGTACCGTAATATACGCACCGTTAAGCATTGGTGTGGAGGGCATGCGTCAAAAACGGTACGGATACGACGCGTCACTGCGATTCCGTACCGTTACCGTTTTTTAAGCATTGGTGTGTGGAGCATGCGTCAAAAACGGTGCTGATACGACGCGTCACTGCGATTCCGTACCGTCACCGTTTTTTAAGCATTGGTGTGGGCGTAACTTAATTCGTCAGGTAATTTCTTTCCCCGTAGACCCACTGATCTGTTACATGGTTGCCAACTTTCTCATTTTGCTAACATATGGCCCACTTGACGAAAAAACATGACAGCGGAGGGGCTGACTCGTGGTCACACCAGGTTGTCACACCACTGCTGTTCGCTTTCATCGGAAATTCGTCAGAAGTCATTTTTAATCCGCAAAAGTAGGTAGGTTAGGTTCGTTAGGTATCTTTAGATGCCCGAAGGCCAAATCGTCCAGGAATAGGAGCCCTGCCTGGGCAGGGCTCCGTCGAATAGCAGTGGTGTGACAACCTGGTGTGACGACGGGGTTGCACCCCAGCGGAGGGATCACGGGTAAAAGCCAGTTTTGTTTCAACTACCCGTAGTCCCACTCTAGTGCAGTGGCTCTACGGGGAAAAAAATACCTGTGCACCCACCAGTGGGGCATAGCGGTGGGACCACGGTTAAAAGGGGAAAAAAGTATAGGGTGGTACAAATCGTTTTGCAAGAAAACAATTTACTCCTTTGCGGCGGGGCCATTTGAAACCGTCAGACTTTTCCGAACCTTTGGTATGGCATGGTGATTTTTGTGAATGGATACGCGACGATGATTATAGCTGTGCAAAACTTAGCCTAGTAAAAATGGTTAAATTGTAGTTGTATGCAAAACACATCTAAAAATGAAAACCATACAAATTTTACCTTTTTTAGGGTACCTGAACAACGATTTACTAAATCTACGACGAAAAGTTTTGTACGGGCTGCACCTTATCCGGTATACTGTACCTACTTCCGGTTCAAATTTCGGAATGGCGACAGGCAGACCCGTATTCTGCAGGGTCAAAACCCTCTGATAACGTTGTCAGCCCACCTGTTACCATGATTTGCCGCTTGCATTCTCCTTTTTAAAAAATGGTCCTGAACTATAATTTTGTAACTGTCTTATTTCAAATACTCAAACGTTTATAGCATTCTACCTACAATGTATTGGCGGTTGACAGGTTTAAGCTTAAAAAAAAGGAATTTATTATTAATTTTATTATTTTGTTGGTAGCTGGACAAAGTTCAAAACGTTTTCAGCTACTATGTAATACCCAGGAAGAAGAAGATCAGGTTGATCTCGGTGCGTTAAGGACCGGTCCCACGACAGGGTAAGCAGTCACACTAGACTCTGGACTAGTGGACTCTCGTCGCGATGACGTCACAATAGCGTAGTTTGGGGAGTGAAAACAGTGGAACGGAGTGAAACATTAAAGTTGCGACCACACCGGTGCTTAAAAAACAGTGACGGTACGGAATCGCAGTGACGCGTCGTATTCACCGTTTTTTAAGCATTGGTGTGTGGAGCTTGCGTCAAAAACGGTGCTGATACGACGCGTCACTGCGATTCCGTACCGTCACAGTATTTTAAGCACCGGTGAGGGCGTAACTTAAGGCCCGCTTGCTCGTAAACGTTAACCCCAGGTTAACCCAAGGTTAGCAGCTTAATTCGTTAAAATTGACAGTTCTCATATGAATCTGACATTCGTTAATAATTTAACCTGGGGTTAACCCAGGATTAAATTTACGTGAAAGTGGGCCTAATAGAATTATCTTTATTAAAATCACATCGACCTTTGGAAAGAGAGAATCGGCTAATTTCGGCTTCGTAGAGCGTTATCTCCGTCGCACAATACTTTTATAACGTTTGCTAGTTGTGGTTTAGTTATATATACTATATAGTTCACGCGGGAATCAAAACAAAACAACAACAAAGTACTTAGTTCTTAATTCAAACTCTGATACACGATAAATCTAATAATTGACGGACATGGAAATTAGCATTCGTTTGTATTCGGAAATGCGATGCTTGCCGATGTGCAATATTTACCGCCGGGCACTGTAGGTAGATATATTCTGCAAGAAGACCTAGACTTATAGCAACTCATTTAGAACAACTTTTGGTCTTGTTATGAGAATCAGGTAACGAAAGATGTCCAATAGACAGTTGACTTAGGTCATTTATAGAGCGTTGTCCATAATTTCCGAAAATCAAATTTTATTGGTTGTAGAATTTCCATTCCCATTTTTTCCCAATCGCATATTTTCTTATCCGAATTTCTCCCAATTGCAATTTTTTCCACTTATAATTGGGTCGAAAAAGGAAAAGGTAGGTTTAGGTTATGTTAGTTTTGCAGCAGGCCCGAAGGGCCAAACCGCACAGAAATAGGAGCTCCGTCAAAACTATCAAATTAATTTCTGGAATGGAAAAAATGCGTCAGGGAAAAACGAGCCAGTGAAAAATTAAGATCGGGAAAAAATGGGAATAAAAATTCGGCAACCAATCAAATTTGTTTTTCGGAAATTATGAGCCACACTCCATTTATATAGTGAATGTCTAATTATTAAATTGTATTCCGTTGAACACCAATAGACTAGGTTTCATTTACTTCCCAAACTAACCTATTGTGACGTCATCGCGACAAGAGTCCAGAGTCTATAGTGCCCGGCCGATAAGAAGTCAATTCTGACTAGGGAATGCAAATAACCGGTTATAACCGCTTTTAACCGGTTATTTTCATACAAAAACGGTTAATAACCGGTTAATTTGCATTCCCTAATCCTGACACATTGCACAACCATGAAGTTTCTGAATATGGATATTGTTGACAGCAGTCAAACAATGCTGTTATTACTATTCCAGCACACGCAACAAATAAGTTTAGCATTGTTTTACTGCTGTCAACAATGTCACAGCAACTTCATGGTCGTGCAATGTGTCAGGATTGACTTCTTATTCTGCCTAAGTAGTGCTGTAGTCATCAGTGTCATCACCATGGTCATCACCGCCATGGTCATCAGTAGACCCGTTATTGGACGTGCGATTTGGTAGCTAGACGTTCTTAGGCGTTCAGGAAATATGATTTCGCCAACTGTTACTTATCTACTTTGCGTTCTTTTTTTCTGCGTTAAGACTTACCGGACCTAACCTTTACCTTTCAACCCACTGTGCTGTTGGAAGAACGAGGGCAGTTTTACGATTACCTTTTGTTTGATATGAACAAAAAGATCTTAGTTCATATTTCCTAAACTATAAAAATATTTATCTACATCCATATCATAATTTCAATATAATAATGTTCAGAAGCGATAAGAAAATGCCCTACATTATATTACCTGTATCTGTGGTTGTAGGTACTGTAATGTTAACATTAAAGTATAACATGTCATTAAAGTATCGGTTATCGCTGTAGTTGCATATTAATGTTCACTTTACAGTATAAGTGACCTGTACTTTAATGTGAACATTAAGATGCAGGTACATATTAAGATGCTGGGTAACGACGGATACAGGTTTCTCACATATTGTAGAAAACTTATGATATGTATGTAGATAAAGTTATGTATGCGACTGTACGCATAATTAGGCATTAAAACACTCGTGTGATCTTATTAAGAAACTCGCCTTACGGCTCGATTCATAAAACCAAATTCGTGTATAATACCTCTCATTATGCACCAGTCACATAATAGTACATTACTTAACAAGGGCTGTAAAAGAAAGAAAGCCCGAAATCGCAGGTATTTGAGACCCGAGCCGTGGGCGAGGGTTGTAAATATGCGATAGAGGGCTTTCTTTTTTACTGCCCGTGATGAGTACACAATTTTACGTCTTCACCTGGCCACAATGCGAGTTTTACCGTGCGCGCAGCGTGCGATAAAACTCACATTATGGCCAGGTGTTACGTAAATAACTATTATGATGTCGATATCGATACTCGTACTTTTGCTTTACAATTAGTTTTATATAAAATTATTTAGACAAAAAAATACATACATACATACATACATTAAATCACGCCTGTTTCCTAGAAGGGTAGGCAGAGACCACTTCTTTCCACCTGCTACGATCTTGACAAATCTCTTTCGCTTCTTCCACATTCATACATCGAGTCATGCGCGCACGTCGGTTTCGGGTACTTAAAATTCGGCCCTTTTCTAGTATTTCTCCGATTTGATTCGTAAAAGTACGCCTAGGGTAAGGCGGCCCCTTCCGACCCTTCCACTCACTTTCGCTCCGTATATCTCTTTCGTCAATCTTCTTTCATCCATCCTTTCCAAATGACCGAACCATCGAAGCCTGCCCTTTTCAATCTTAGTCACTACATCTACAAAAAATAACCTGTTTATTTTGTGTTTCATGATAAATGATAGGTAATCAATGTCATCAGAAGCTGAATCCATTATCAGTAGAGCAAAAACAGCTCGTATATATCAATAGGTACTTATACAGTTTTTTTTCCAACATCTGGAAATAATGTGTACGCCGCAAATTGTACAGAAAACTTGATCTTCATTTTTGCGAGGAGTGTCCAATACGTACGAATAAAATAGGCTCGTAAACAAGGCTAAATAATCGGTGATATAATTATGAGACGACCTTGACTGTCTATTTACGTAAGTATTTTATTATCAGGGGAGTTTCAAAAAAATTGCACACCTTTGACTTTTTCTTCAGATTTGGGAAAAAAAAATGCACGTTGGTCGGGATCATCATTCTGAACAAGAAAAAATAGTACTCCCGATATGTCCCCAAAAATATGTATGGAATTGTCCGTTTTGTTACCAAAATCCAGTACGTTTCTTGGTAACAAAACGGACAATTCCATACATATTTTTGGGGACATATCGGGAGTACTATTTTTTCTTGTTCAGAATGATGATCCCAACCAACGTGCATTTTTTTTCCCAAATCTGAAGAAAAAGTCAAAGGTGTGCTATTTTTTTGAAACTCCCCATCAGTATAATTGGCCAGTATTATACCTCTAAGGAAAAGGTTAATCTCAAGAGTGTTCATGGTGCGGCCTGCAACTCGAAACATTAAAGCTGGGCATTCACGGACGCGTCATTTGTCTCGGCGACAGACGGAATGTATACAACTGGATGGGCGTAATATTTTGACCACATTAACGGGCGCGCCACGCCACGCCTCAACGGTGCGACAACACGGCGCAGACAGATTAAAAAATGGCAGCCAGAAAACGCATTCACGACGACGCCATTTGGCTTGGGGCGGAGGCTTGGCGTGTTTCAACGTTGAATCTCGACATTCACGATAGTTCCATTCGGATTGCGCGTTGGGCGCGTCGTGCTGGTTTTCCATCCATTTGGACATCACGGACCGCGCCAAGTACTTTTAACGCTACAGTTTTGACATTCATGTATCGATTTTGGCGCGGCGCTGCTCTATTCGGCTTGTTGGAGCGGTCGTGAATGCCCAGCTTAAGAAAAGTAAAATAATTGAAACTTTGAACATTTGTGAAATAGCAACCAGTGTTTTGGTTTCTGATTCGGCTTCTGATGACCTTGAATATCATGGAACACAAAATAAATCTAAATTATTTGTCTAAATAATTGCACATAACTAATTGTAAAGAAATAGTAAGAGTATCGATATCATAAATATTTTTACCCATGCCTAAGAACGTCCATTGGCCCGTTTCACGAAGCTACAAGTTACAAATTACAAGCGGAAGTCTCTTTGTAACTCCTTTTGCTAGAAAGGGAGTTCCGCTTGTAATTTGTAACTTGTTGCTTCGTGAAACGGGCCACAGCTACCAAATTGCACCTCCGATAATGGGGTCTAGTCATCAGTTAAGGTCCGGAGTTTTCATAGGACTGTAAGACTAAAGCGATATGATATAATTATTGCACACGGCCTGCACACGTAAAGTTCGGACCGAGGGAAACGCCACGCGCCGTTCCAATCTTCGTTCCGAACCGTACGTGTAAATGCACTGTAATAGTAAAATAGTAAAAAATGTACGGTTCGGAACGAAGATTGGAACGGCGCGTGGCGTTTCCCGCGGTCCGAACTTTACGTGTAAAGGCCGCTAATATGTATGCATGCACACTGATGCTAAAGTCAACATCTATTTTGTACACTGGTGGGTTTTCAAAACCTGTTATTTTTATCTCTTATTTTATTACCCAAATAATATTTATTTCTTTAACTTACAGTATACTAGGCTCGATAGCAAATATGATTAAAGGAGCCCTTGGCGGCGGGATTCTCAGTGGTCACTCTGCCTATATGTATGCTGGCTATGTCAGCGCAGCAACCTTGAACATAACATTTGGTATTTTTACCGGATACTGTTTTTATGTGAGTATTTATATGAATTTACCGGAAACCGGTATTTTTAACCCCGACAAAAAAGAGGGGTTTGTCGTTTAACCCATTATGGGGTAGCGGTCTCGTTTGAGACCGTACTAAGTATATCGTGTTTGAATGTGGTGCTTTATTGTTCTACTAGCGACCCGCCCTCGCTTCGCTTCGGTTTATTTGAGTTTTCTGTAACACCCGTACAATAAACCAGCATTAAAGTCATACAAACCTTCCACTCACTCTATCAAAAATCACTCTATCTATTAAAAAAACCGCATCAAAATCCGTTGCGGAGTTTTAAAGATCTAAGAATACATAGGGACAGACAGACAGACAGCGGGAAGCGACTTTGTTTTATACTATGTAGTGATACATTAATGTTCAAAATTAATTGAAATAATCAAATAATTTATCCTATGAAGGGTCGTAGGCATTTGTGTATTTGTGTGTGTGTGTGTTTCCGTGTAACTGTGTGTCCGTGTATGGTTCAGGAAATGTGATTTGGCCGTCTATTATGTACATTGCGATTTTTTTTCTACGTTTTATGTGTTGTTACCGGACCTAACCTTTCAATCCACTGTGCTGTTTATCACTGACGAAATCAGAAATTGCATCAATTTGTTTGAAAGTTGTCCCTCCGTCCACTAAGATCCATTACTTAATGGGGTCAAGTGAACTTTTTGTACATTCAAACCCATTAATGGAGTCGAGTGGGCTTTATTAAAGGGATATTTTTCCAAAAATCATTTTTTTCTGTCAGCAATTTTTCCAGTCGCGATTTTTCCGATTCGTGATTTTACCGAATTTCTTTTATTCCCATTCTTAAATTTTCCTGGTCGCATATTTACCATTCTGGATTCTTTCCAGTCGCAAATTTCACCATTGTATTTAGGCCGAAAAAAGTAGGTAGGTTTAGGTTATGTTAGTTTTGCAGTAGGCCCGAAGGGCCAAACCACCCAGAGGTAGGAGCTCCGCGTTAGCGGAGCTCCATCGACTCAGTGAAAATGTTATTACTATTCAGATAAATACAGATTGGGAAATTATTATACTGGAATTATTGCTGCTGAGATAAAAATCTTTGGCAAAATAAGCTGCTGAAAAAAATAAGGACTGGTAAATTTTGCGAATGGAATTATCGCTTGCAGTAAAATTCGATTTTTGGAAAGTCATCGCCACACTCATATCTTAAGAGATATTTCGATACTATTCATCACGTGTACATAGCGAGACGCATCACATGTATCCCCTCCCGCACCGTTTCACTACCGCAGGAACCTACTCAGTTATGTGCTATATTTATACAGTTTCTATGAATTAAAAGACTTATATTTATCAAACGTATTTGTTATTTGATTATGCGTAAAAAAATCATTGCAATTCAATTTACTCAAATCTAATTCTCTGTTTGTGTCTCCCTTTAAATTATTCAGACATATAATACGATGACGACGATGAATATATATTCAACCTTTTTAATTAACTAATTAGATGTAAAATGATTCCCATCACTATTTCATCCTCTATCAAAAGACAATATAAGTCAGGTATACTTGTTATTTTCGTAGGCAGTCCGAATAGGAACAGACTTTAGTTCAACGTAGGTAGTTTATATCCAGAGGCCGGAATTTTCGTAGCGCTTTTGAGCTGTCATAGGAACTTCTCGTTTATCGACTTCCGATAAAATATTTTATCGATATATTATAGAACACAACATATTAAAGAAGATTAAAAGTAGAGGTAAACAACAGGCTGTCTTATCGCTAAACAGCGATCTCTTTCGGATAACTTTTGAGTAGTTGAAAATGTAAAATAGAGATTTGCAATAAAAACAATCGATAGCAATTCTTGTTGCAATTTGTTTCGAAAAATGTTTAAAAGGTATAAAAAACCCACAGATTATTTATAAGAAACAATTAAATATTATTATTTTAGTTCCTATTTTTAATTTCCAAAAAGTTGGTACCCAAAGGTTATCTCGAAGAGATCGCTCATTCCTGATAAGACTGCCTGTTGTTTACTTCTACTTGTAATCATAATTTAAAAAAGTTATTCTGATTTTATCGATATAAATGATTTACTGTCATTAGGTACAAAAGGAAAATCGTCCACTTGAAATTATACGTCAGTTTAGAAAAATGACCATTTGAAATACAACAAAAAGGAAAATGGTCCATCCTTAATAACGTCTAAAATGGAATTATGTCCTATGGTTAAATTGTCCCATATGATATTGGTCGAAAAAAATATGTCTACCTAAGTACATATTTGTATTTACGAACACTCAGAAATATAAATACGAAATAATTAACGAATTACGATTTAATTACGATTTAATTGTAAATACGTCCTACCTGAAATATGTACTTTTTATTTTATATTTATATGGTCATTAATTCATATTAGACTACATTCATGTGCGTATTTCATTTTGCTCATAATTTATAATGGACAAAATTCCATTCGGACTTAATTAATTTACAACGAAAATAAATTTGATTATAAATACTTTTCAGCACAATTACTTTATGACGAAATTCACTTTGGATACTATTTCATTTGACCCAACTTCAGAATGGTTATTTCACGTGGACGATTTTCCATTTGTACCTAATGACAGTAAATCATATAAATTATGTATATCGGAAGTCGATAGGCGAGAAGTCCCTATGACAGCTCAAAAGTGCTACGAAAATTCCGGCCTCTGTTTATAAGCAATCTGATGGACGCTACTGTTTCTTGGCCGAACAACTATGTGACATTTTTGTTCGGACGGGACGACCCTATCTAGTTGTTTAAATCAATGTGCCAAACAAACTTATTTTCTTTTTAGGGTTCCGTATAAAAAAATAAAAAACGGTACCCTTATAGGATCTCTCGTGCGTCTGTCTGTCCGTCTGTCACAGTCAATTTGCTCCGAAACTACTGGACCGATTGAGTTGAAATTTGGTACACATATGTAAATTGATGACCCAAATACAGATGTGCAAAGTTTTTTTTTTTAAATATTGGTCATTTTCGGGAGATAGGAAATTAAAGAAAAAAAAATGCAAACGTTGTGTCATATATCAAATGAAAGGGCTCGTTATGAAGATCTCAAATATAATTTTGTTATTATTGTAAAATAAATAGTTTTGATTTTATTTATGAAATAAGACGAAAATGGACCATTCCCCCCAGATCTCCGAAACTACTAAGTCAAAAATTTTGAAAAAAATACAATATTATAGTTCATTGCTTGTAGATTACAGGAAAACCTATAAGAATTCAACTCGCACTTGGCCGGTTTTTTCTTTTTTTTCTTTCTGTTACCACTGTGTCTGTAGTATCTTTATCCGTTTTTTACTGTTATTTTTGTGTTTATTGTTGTTTTTTTTCCTTTCTTTTAGATTATTGGAACCTGTAGTCAGATCATGGCGAGGAGATGTAAGGTTCCGAGCATGTCGTATCCAGACGTGGCAGAGGCATCAGTTGGTTTGTTTCCACACCCGACTGTAGCGAAGTTAAGTCTAGTGTACAGGTGAGCAATCGTAATGAAACTAATGAAGATGCTGTTAAAATCCTTCGGGTACGTCCCGGGCACGGTGTATAGTAGCCGGGTAAGGCCGCGGAGCGTTCGAACCGCTACGCTTTTGTGTTACGAAAATAGTCATAAAGTCAGTCTGTGGCATTTATTTTTAATTACTATAAGTAGTTGTGATTAGGTTCTTACATGATACCTGGAAAATAATAGTTATTTATGTGACTGGTGCATAATGAGAGGCATTATACACGAGTGTGGTTTTATGAAACGAGCCGTAAGGCGAGTTTCATAATAAGATCACACGAGTGTTTTAATGCCTAATTATGCGTACAGTCGCATACATAACTTTATCTACATACATATCATAAGTTTTCTACAATATGTGAGAAACCTGTATCCGTCGTTACCCTGCATCTTAATGTACCTGCATCTTAATGTTCACATTAAAGTGCAGGTCACTTATACTGTAAAGTGAACATTAAGATGCAACTACAGAGATAACCGATACTTTAATGACATGTAATACTTTAATGTTAACATTACAGTACAACCACAGATACAGGTAACATAATTTAGGGCATTTGCTTATCGCTTCTGAACATATTATATTGAAATTATGATATGGATGTAGATAAATGCTTTTATCTACACTCATATCATAAGTTCTCTATAATGCGTTCAGAATCCGTAGACAATGACCAGCATTACTTGATACAATTTTACTATGATATGTTTTCTTATCTGTAGCTGTAATGAAAAGTTAAAATTACGACACAACTTTTGATAAAGTAATGTTGTTCAAATTTGGAACATCTTCCAAAACCAACAAAATTCAAACAGAGGGCCAATTCTAGTATCTAGTTTCTAGTATCATTTGCTCGAGGGCGGTAAAGTTAACACTGTTTCGAGCATATTGCACTTCGTTTTACACGAGCAGCCTGTGGGTTAATTATAGCCTAAAGTCTTACAGCGCCCTCCGTGTACAATATAATAACGCGCTAAGGTCGTTGCTGCGGCTGCCCCGGTTTTGTAGCGCCTCAGGCATGTTCGCTGAAGCACGCGTAGACTGTTTTTACGCCACGATGCGCAAGGGGGCTGCATCAATGGCGCGCCGCGTGCGGGACAGCGGCAACAGCCTCCTGGCGATCGTTGCCGATCGGCTGGACGGGCCCTTCATGAGGCACTGGTTGGCGTTACACGCTCCAGTACCTCCTTTCAAACGTGTCATTTAGTTTATTTCAGTGTTGTGTTGTTACATTTTTTTAATTTTGATTTTGTACCTATTAATACCTAGTGACATTCTTTTATTTAATTTTAATTTTGACTGTTTAATATTTAATTATTGTTTTTATTTTATTTTTATTTTTTGTAATAATAACATTTCTAACTATTAGTGCTTAAGTTATCTTTGTACTTACTAACATAATGGATGAAAATGTCTGAATAAATGAAATTTAAATTAAAAATTGAACGTCGACTCGGTATATTTGAAGTAAAGTGTCGTACGCCATTTTGATTTACGCCTACTGAACGCATCTTAGAGTACTTATAATATGTGTGTAGATAAAGTAATGTATGTAACTGTACATAATTAGGCCTTAAAACACTCGTGTGATCTTATTATGAAACTCGCCTTCAGCTCGTTTCATAAAACCACACTCGTATTTTAAGGACCCTCTTTATGTATCAGTTACATAAAATACTATTTGTTATGTTACTTACATGTATTTTTTTGATAACACAAAAGCAAGGGCGGTTCGAACGCTCCGCGGCCTTACCCACCTATGTATGCACGTTTATCAATAAGAAAGCTAGCTGTGCTTAAAGTATGCTTTATTCTTATCTTTGAATGTGTCATTTTTGTATTTGACATTAAGTGAAATTAATTCTTTAACAAAAAATAGTTTATTGTGCGTTTATGAATACGGGGTTAGTCTTTATAGGAGATCTATTTGGGAACTATTTGTTTGGTCGACGACAAAAGTAGGTGGACGGTATAAGAGCTCTAAAATTATCTATACACGATTCTATTGCCAAGAGAATAAGAGCGTGTGTAGATAATTTAGAGCTCTTCGACTGTCCATCTAAATTTACTGCTGTCTATACCACAGGAGCACTACACCACAGTTAGATACTTTTCCCTCTAGTCTCAGTAGTCCGGTTGGTTTGTAGGTTTGTCGCGTCATATATTTTTGACCCGATTGTTGACAAGATAATTAATATCAGGGATCGGAAATTCCGCGGATGCTTGTTACCTAAACTTCGGCCTCAGTGCCTACACCGCGTTGATGTGTATGGAGGCGGATTCAATTTAATTTTGCTAATAAATTTCCCGGGATTTCTTGGAATAGGTACCGGAAATTAGGATACATATACACACAGAACAGAAAAAACAGTAGAAGTGTCAAGTGGGCGTGTAACGTGTGGCATAGTTATGCGGAGTTCCGCATAACCTACCATACTTTAGACGCGATCGCTTATTTCGATATTTCGATATATCGATATTTTTAAAATTGGAAATAAATCCAGAAGCATGCCTTATTGTGCTATTTTGGATTGTAAAAACGATAGCCGCACCAAAAACATTTTCCATGGTGGCGTGTTGTTTTTATGATAGTTTGAGTGTTGGTGACAACAGGTCTGATACTAAGCGAAGCTCATGCCACTTCCACTGTTTTTTCTATTCCGTGCATATACACATGCATGTTAAAGTATTTAAATAACATTTTAGTTGTTTCTTTACCTACCTACACTATTTCTTTAACATCAAACTAAATTAAATTTGTTAAGTTACTTAAATACATATTATTCTTATGAAAACGAATGGTACTAACGATAGTATTTTTGTTAAATCACCAAATTAAAACAAATATACATAGTCATATAAAATTCAACATGTAATCAATAAGTGCATACCTACACGTAACATAGTGTAACAAAAGTAGTGGTCGATCGTTTTCTGATAAGAAAAGAATACTTAAAGGAAACAGAAATTACATTTAAAAAAATACATTAAAATGAGAAGAAGTACCTGCCCCATACAAAAAAGAAAAGTTTTTTACGTTTTAAAAGAGTTTTTCGCCCTTAAACGATTCACCACATATTTTTTTTACACCCTGTTTGTTGCTAAAACTGTTTACCTACGTGTAGGTATGTTAACAAAATTGCTGAGAATTGTGACAAAATGAGTAATAGACAAAAACGTTAGAATTGTATTTTTTTTTAGCCTATTCTAGGTGGTAAAAACTATATCATCTCTAACATGTTATGATAATTATTTCTAACTCGGCCGCCATTACTGTCAAGTAAATAAGAGCTATCAAAACGTTGACAATACGATAACAGAGGCTCTACCTTGAAATCCGTAATTCGAACTTCGTCTATTGCTATCCCTTTTGCTCCCGACGCGTCACTAATTCGCAAGAAAGTGATGAGGCGATCCGAAGTTCGAATTACTGATTTCAAAGTAGAGCCCCAGGTCAAAGATGATATGATTTTTACCGCCTAGAATCTCGGGCATGATCATTGTTCCAAGAAATTATGCATTTTGTGGTTATGCATTATACTTGTTAAGTTATCACTGGTTTATTATACAGAAATGCTATTCATGTTATGCAAAACTAAAGTTAGTATGTACATGGCAAACGTCGTTATAGTCTGGCTAACGAAAGATGAGACTAAAATTGACCGCGAATTTTAAAATTGTACCTTTGGTATGCCTGAGTGCGCTAGAGTTAGACAATGTTAAATGCTTTTGTTATAAACTTATAACTTAATGCTTAATGAAAAAAGCTTCAACATTGTCTAACTCTAGCCCATACAGGCATACAATAGGTACAATTTTAAATTTCGCGGTTAATTTCAGTCTCAGCTTTCGTTAGCCAGACTCTATCGGTGGAGCAAAAACAAATCTATCAAAGAACACATATAACAGAATGTCTGTTTAGCATAAACGGAATATTCTGCCGATACATTCTAAGCCTCTAAGAAGTTCTTCATATCTAGCACGAAGTTTTCGCTGGAAAAGGTAAACCAAACTTATCTTACACTGAGTAAACGCTTGCTACCTGTAAGTCGACGTGTCAACTTGAACAGTTTTTTTCACTATATAAAATCCTGTATATTTCTCCTAAACTATCTTATCAGTTTTACATTTGCACTCAAATTTAATTTTGACATATTTTTGTATGTTTTTTGTACACATATCAAATCAATCAATAATGACAAATATCTAAAGTGACTGAACAGAGGTTGGAGAGGAGGAGGTTGACTTAAGTATTGCGTAGCTAATGTTTTTTAATATGTACTACTAATCAAGTTAAGTACGGAGGCAAGATTTTAGAAAGAAAATTGATACATTTTGAACTCGTAGGTATAAGCGTTTCTCGATACGAGTGTCACTTCTGTTATTGCCTTTTTGTCATAATCTTTCAGTACCTACAGTCAAATCGTTTTTGCTCCCGCGACAACGAAGGTTGTACATGAGTTCTTATGCAAATCATTACACGTCCGTATTTTAGGTATTACATACATACATAAACTCACGCCTTCATTCCCAGAGTGGGGTAGGCAGAGCCACAGACTCACCAACAACTCCAAAAACTTGTTGATGATTCTGTGACCACATTTTGCACAAGCTAAGATTTTATCCAGTGTATTAGTGACAGGTTGCAAACCCATCGACTAACAGCACTACACAGGGGTGTGATTCTCTCAAGAAGCAAAGGTGAGCGAATGAACGAGTGAAGTCCAAGCGGCGAGATTAAGTAGTCCCGTCAAAGTGAACAAAACACATTTTAGGGCGTGCATTTTCAATTTGGCAGCATGTCGTCTCGAACGTATAAGGCTGCCTAATTGAGAATGCACTCGCTAATATGTGTTCGCTCGGACGGGACTTCTTAAACTCGCCGCTTGGAATTCACTCCTGTGTTCGCTCACCTTTGCTTTTCAGAGAATAACACCCCTGCCTTAAGTCCCTTAGTCATCGTTTTTCTCACCATGCTGTTTAACTTTCTATTGCAGGCATTTTCTTGACTTCATTATTGCCGTAAATTACACTGGGGCGTGCGCATGTTATCAACTAATGATCGCAAAATCGATCAAGCAGTTGGTAGAAAACACTTTAGAATCGAAAGAAGAGGGATTAAATGGTAATACAATCTACAATTTCATTAATTTCTCCCCGTGTGGTTGCCAGAGGGGCTAGACAAGATGCATTACGCTAACCAGCGTTTCTATTCGTTTCGTTTGTAAACCAATCGCGTCACTGGTAGATCACGTGACTTTTCGTATCACATCATCTACAAGTGACGCGATTGGTTTAAAAACGTAACGAATAGAAACGCTCGCTAGCGTAATGCACATTGTCTAGCGCCTCAGGTTAGAATAGTGCCACTCCATGTCTTCCCGTGGATGTCGTAAGAGGCGACGTGAAGGGAATTAAGTAAGTCATCGCTATCCCCTCAGAAACTATTCATTTTTCCAGGCAATTTAGCATATACTTACGTGCTATTCCAGACTATAATCTATCTCTGTGCCAAATTGTATCCAGATCCGTTCAGCCGTTCTCGCGTGATTAGGTAACAAACATCCAAACTTTGACATTAGTATTCAATGGTAAGATTAAAAAACATTTTTTACTGGACCATACTTTGCGATCTCCTGAAATGTCATTTTGAAAGTGACGTAACTTTGTTTACCTTTTTTCCGTAAGAATAAAAATCAGACTATAAATACCTGGGTATTTCTCAGAGCGTTTGAAACGCTGTCACAACCGTGGCTACAATTTTGACGATTTTCTTAGGAAAAGCTACACAAATTTGATAAGAATTGTAAGCAGAGGTTGAGTTCTACAGAATAGCCGCAAATGGCATTCGAGTCTACAGGGAAGCCGTCAATAATACGACCACGGTTTGACAGCGTTTCAAACGCTCTGAGAAATACCCACCTAGTAAATAGTGCACAAGTTCGATTCGTACATGACAACTTTTTTTTTTGCAGGTGGACCTAACCTTAGAGTGTACGTCGCATGTATGATTATTCCAGTGATTTGTATCTGCTTAATTACTCAATTAAAGTACCTCTCACCCTTTTCTTTAGTCGGGAATTTATTAGTGGGTATGTATTAAGTATACCTATTTATTTGATTTAGGCCATTTTAAGAAATACTTTGTACTTAGATGACAGAAAAATAGCGGAAGATAGGTGTAACTGAGTAATTCTGTGTATTCAATGTATGGGAAAGTCAAACAAATTAATAAAGTTTTAAAACTTGTGTGACATGATCAGGGCTTGGAACCGGTTCCAAAAATACCGGTACATTACCGGTATTTAAAGGTATTTTTCATTTCGGTTCCAGAGAACCGGTAAATATAAATACCGGTAATCCAAAGAACCGGTAAATACGTATACAGGTATTTGTACCTTAAAATACCGGTTCCTAATAAAGGTTCCAGCGACGTTGCCGTTTTGC
Organism: Acleris cristana; assembly: GCA_948252455.1. NCBI lineage: Eukaryota > Metazoa > Arthropoda > Insecta > Lepidoptera > Tortricidae > Acleris > Acleris cristana. Next base: position 6,427,799 of record OX411797.1, on the reverse strand, counting down.
GCAAGGTCAAGTCTCGTCGGCGGCTCGACGCGGCCCCTCTACACGTTGCCCCATCATGGGCGAGTGTAAGAGACACATTTACACCCTAGAGCGAGCAACATATTCTTGTATCTCACTCTTACACATAACTCCGTCCCTACGTTGGCCCAGGATGGCCCATCGTGTAGTGCGGCCATTGCAGCGAGACAAGCCACTCTGTGACAAAGAAATCCCTCAAGGCAATCAAAACATTATTTTATATAAGGTGTTTTTTTTTGACCAGAGTAGACAATTTTTTTTACAGCTCTCTGTTGCGGAATGGCGGTTTACTACGGGATTACGGTAAATCCGACCTTTACTGGCATGACGCCGTTTGTGGGTATATACGGCATATGTCAGTACATGGGAATGGCGGTGTTTGGCATGTCTGTGTCTGGAATCTTTATGCCGACGGAGAACAATATGAGAGAACCCAAAAAATATTATATTGTTATTGCAGTTGGTAAGTTTTTTTACCGTTTTTGGGGTTCCGTAGTCAATAGGAACCCTCATGGTTTCGCCATGTCCCTCCGTCCGTCCGTCCGCAGCTTATACCTACGCTCCGAGCGTAAGGGTTCTCCACTAACATTTTGTAAAATTGGAAAAAGTTCTCGTTTATTGTATCTCAGCTAGTTCGTGCAAAATACGTGTGATCTGCGACAACAAATCCGTTGACAGATTGAGAAAAAGTAGCCGCCATCTTTAATTTTTTAGTTATTCAACCGATTGCTTCCAAAATCGATATCTGGGGATGTGTGTGGTCTCCGATAACGAATCTGTTGGCAGAGTGAAAAAAGTAGCAGCCATCTTGAACTTTTTTATTATTCGACTGATTGCTTCCAAAATCGATATCTGGGGATGGTTATGGTGTGGCCGACAACGAATTTATTTATTTATGTATTTATTAATTTTTCATGGGACAAAAAACAACTGAACAAGGTATGTTAAACTTTTTGTTATTCTACCTATTCCTTCCAAAATCGAAATCTGGGGATCTGTGTAGTCTCTGACAATGATTTCGTTGGCAGCATGAGAAAAAGTAGCCGCCTTTTTTAACCAACAGATTAGTTGTCGGAGACCATACACATCCCCAGATATCGATTTTGGAAGCAATCGGTTGAATAACTAAAAAGTTCAAGATGGCGGCTACTTTTTCTCTTGCTGCCAACGAAATCATTGTCAGAGACCACACAGATCCCCAGATTTCGATTTTGGAAGGAATACTTTTGTGGCATCTTTCTAGAGAACGAACGTTAAATGCGAAGGAGCCCATTCGTCTCGACGCGACACTCGCGACTGACAGCACCGCCAAATCCTCTTAGCGGTATCTGTGTGAGTGTGTCGTTTCGAGCGTTTGTTCGTAGTTTCTTTACTGGTTTATTTATATACTGTGACCAATGCGTTGCCAATCTTGAGAACTTTTTTACTAAAATGGAATGCCTCTATGGTAGAAATTTCACCCGTTGTGCCCACACCGAATTTTCACCGAACAGAGTTAATCATAATATTTTATACAATTATTTTTTTTGTATTTCAGGGTACATATTCATTATATCTTTAACGTTTTTAACGGCCTTCTTCGGCTATGTCGGGTACAGGGATAAGTGTAAATCTCCGATCACCCTTAACTTTCCCATGGAATTGTAAGTATTTACTGCGAGTTTCGGGATTATATCAAATAATGCAATAGTGATTACTGTAATTATTTAGTCATTCGTTTGGAGTTTGGACGCATCCACTTAATAAAAACAATATATTCTGCCGTAATACCAAATAAGGCGGCTAACTGCCATGTTGTAGTCGAAGCATTCTATACTCTATTGGTAACCACATTAAATTTAAAATGCTGAAGTTGTTGCGGCCAAACTAAAAACTAAAGAAGATCAGTATTATATACTTGTGACAACCCTAATTTTGCGATAGGCGAGAGAGCGGTAAGGCGGGGCGTGGGGCGCTGTAGGTAATTAGTTGACGGCTTTGCTGTCAAATCCATACAACGACGCCGAAGATGCCCTTCTAATAGTACCTACTTATTCTTATGCCAAAGACGAGGATGTCGTAAGAGGCAACTAAGGGAATATAGGCTTGTAGTATTGTTAGGCGATGGGCTTGCATCCTGTCACTAATACGCTGGTAAACATCTTAGCCTATTTGTGCAAAATGTGGTTACTGAATGATAATTGACAAGTTGAAGATGACAAGTTTTTAAAGTTGTAGGTAATTCTGTAGCTCTGCCTACCCTACTCTGGGATTACAGGCGTGAAGGTATGTATGTATGTATGTATGTAGAAAGGAACTAATCCTTAAGGTAAAAACACAAGGTTTACACGGGCACTTTTTTGTAGCATTTATTGCTCGTCTACATTAAGGACGTCTCCGTGTTGTCGGCTATTTTAGTTACAATATATTGTCGTACCTACTGTGTAAGTGCAGCTTTAGAAAAATTATTTGCTAACTAAGAGAGCGGGCTAAGTTAAACTAAATGCCGGTTTTTTTTTCAGATTTCCCAAGATTTTGAAAGCATGCATTGCGGTCATGATATACGTCACGCATGCTGTGAACTTTTACATGCCTTTTAACGTATTCTTTTACTACATCAAGCAAAAATTGGACCAAACTAAACTCTTTATGTGGGAACTAATCTTCAGAGCTATTATGGTGACTTTCATTGGACTTATTGCTATTGCATTCCCCAATGTTGACGCCTTGATAGGTTTTGTGAGTATCCTTCCTCCCTCTATCTCAGTATCTCAGGTACCTAGTTCAGTTCTCAGTTCAGTTGTTCAAACTACCGAAAATTTTAAGAAGCTTTTGCCTCGCGCCAAAGCTTAGATTTTTAAAGCGTTGCAATAGCGGCCTTTACACGTAAAGTTCGGACCGCGGGAAACGCCACGCGCCGTTCCAATCTTCGTTCTGAACCGTACGTGTAAATGCAACTGTAATAGTAATATAGTAAAAAATGTACGGTTCGGAAAATTCTAAGAAGTAGGGAATAATTAATGTACAGGTTTCCTACAATTAAATTCATAATTTTTTTTAAGGACTAAAATGAAATAAAAGTTATCTAGTTAATTTAGAGGAAGGGGGTTCAAAACGTAAGTGCAGAATGATTAAGTAAAACAGATTTTTTCTTCTAAATTCATCTTTTTAGTACTAAAAAATTAAAACGTACCGTCAACCTCGGGCATCAGTTATTAGCTATTGTGTTTAAATTTGGAATAAGGCACTGGTCCCACCGCCGGCGAGTAAGCTATGAACTATCGGCTATTTTCTTGCCAAAGAAACGAACAAAAGATAATCGCTCCCGTGTAAATAAAAGAGAGAGATATAAATTTATAGTTCCTCGCTGGGCGAGTGAGCTATACTCGCTCAACTATGAACTATAAATATATATCTCTCTCTTTTATTTACACGGGAGCGATTATCTTTTGTTCGTTTCTTGGGCAAGAAAATAGCCGATAGTTCATAGCTTACTCGCCGGCGGTGGGACAGTCACGGACGTTAATTGTTATGCCATTGTGAAGTTATTTAAATTTGCAGTATTATGGCATTCACGAGCATTTACGAGATTACTCGATTAATCACGAATACATGACATACCGCGGGAAATTGATTCGGCATCTTAAGTCTAAATTGCTGATGACATTGTTGTTGTTATCTTTCTTAGCAACGCGAACATGACTTTTGTGCCGCAGTATGACATGTTTATTTACCGCGCTTTTCCGAGCTCATGTCACAGATCTTTCGAAAAATTTGCATGGCATATAACAAAGACAGTAGTAACACATCGAATATAGCCGAGTTAATCCGATTAGCAACGAATGAATCAACCTATTCATTGGTCAACACCATGACGAACGTTATTGGCTGTTGCTATGGGTGATTTGAAAATATTCGCCGTTACCCATTTTCAAGATGGCGGGGTTTGACGTGTTATTTATATTAAGATATTTGCAACAGTTATGACATTGTCATGGATGTTTTTAATTTTTTAATTTTATTTTTTTAATCTATGTTATCACCAATAGTAGACGTTGTTTAAACGTTGTCGTAGCAACCCTATTAAACGACAAAAATGATTGTGTTCAGTAGAATAGCTGATTGGGCGTTGTAATCACCAATAGTAGCTGTTGTTTAAATGTATAACCATAGCAACTAGACATGCAATTTGACTTTGGGTGAAGTCACTCTGTGGTCTGATTGGTAGTCATGGGGTTAGCCAATCGTTAATGTTGCATGTCATTTTGTTCTTCTATCATACGAAGACGTGCGAATTTCCTTATCTCGATATACGAGTAAAACCGACTGAACCCGATTTGTATTACACGGCTAAAATACGAACAGTGGCAAGTGGCATATCAATTAACGTCCGTGACTGGACCAGTGCCTAAGTATGGAGTTAAATAGTCCGAACAAGGCCTTATCAATAGAACTTATGTAGGATAATCATAATATATATTTTTGATTTCGAAGTCGACATAGATGTTTCAAATAAACAAAAAAGCGCCCTCAAAAACGCGAAAAATAACTTTTTTGAAATGGTACGTACCTATAGGTCAGTCCAACTGAAGTCAGCTTTTGGTTAAAAATATTGTGCGTCGCCGACTTCAATTTGACTGACCTATAGGTACCTACAGTCGAGGAAATTGATGCCTAGACCACTTTGGACTATGTCAAAGTGACGTAATCAATCAAAACGTGAGAGAATTCTTGTGATTTTATTTACAGTGTCGCTTGTTTTCGTGTTTCTCATTTATTTTATTATTTTTAAATGTATATTTGTATATTATGATAGTATGCTTATTACCGTTATTTAATTCTTCTGCGATTTTGGACACATCTCGAAATTCCTTAAAATACTTTCTGCAATATAGTCACAACACGAAGTGCCTATATTTGAAGTCCAGTACTTTAAAAACTGTGCATACTTGAAAAATAAATACACATTCATTTGAAGCTCTATATAATGAACAACAAAATAACCTAAACCAAAGTGTTATTGACCCAAAACTTAAGGAATTAGACCCTTTTTTCTGCCGCACACTCAACTCGCAAAACTTTGATCGGCGTTTTCTCTTAATATTGTTTTTTTTGAGATGTGCCCGTATAGCAGGCACTAGGCGAATAATACAGTTTTTTCATGACTTTTGTTCTTTCAGCTGGGCTCATTTTGTGTGTGCAACATGGCTTATATCTGTCCAAATACCATCTACTTGTTAGTTTACTGGCACCGCCCCGGCTTGGGTCATATGAAATGGAGACTTTGGCGATCAGTTGTCTTTATCTTTATTGGAATGGTTGTCTTTATATGTGGAACCGGCGTTAGCGCTGCTGAGATGATAAAAAAATTATTTTAAATTTGTCCTGTTTGTTTGTCATGTTGTGTTTTGTTTTTTATAGAAATGCAATTTTTATGAACTTTCTCAACTCCGTGTCATAAAAGCCACAGGCCAAGGACAGCCGCAGGCCAAGGACTATGTCCGTAACTGCTGGTGTTATAGTTGTGGTGCCGATAAAACCGCCCACGGAGTTGAAAAAGTTAAAAACAAATATTGAATCAACATCGCTATCAAACGTAAAAGTTCAAAGTTGTAAGTCTTTGTAATATTCATATTTGAAACCACTCACACACATGCCATCAATATTTAAGTGTTACTATCAAAATTCCCTTTTCGCCAAATGACAATATAGCTCAAACGTCTGGATTGTATAATGTCTTTGTTGCTATATAGACATGAACGCTAAATGTATCTTTAGCAAAACGTCTGGATCTTAGAATATTACAATTTAAAATACACTTGTAGCGAAACGTCTATCTTAGAATGTCTTTATTACTTAATGGACATAAAAGCTAAATGGCCCGGTAGCGAAACGTTTGTATCTCAAAATGTCTTAAATACTAAATAGACATGAACGCAAAATAGCCCGTTAGCAAAACGTCTGGATCTTAAAATGGCAAGTGTTGATATGTCACTCGATAATTGAAACTTCTAATTATACGGACTATTTTAATTTCCTGACGTTTTCCTAATAACTCCTTCTATGTTCATGTCAATCAACTAATTTTACTTTCGGTTAATTAGGTATTCTAATCACACGGACTATTTATATTTCCAAACGTTTGGCTACTTGCTCATTTCAATTCTGTGATGTCCTGCTAAATTGACACTTTGCTGACTGAGTATTCTACTTTCATGTCATTCAGCTGAATTGACTCTTTGCTGACCGTGTATTTTAGGTACTGTTATGTCATCTAGCTGAAATGGTCCTTTGGCGAAAAGGGAATTTTGAGAGTAACCTATATTTAATCAGAATTACCTATTTGTTGTGGGTGTACTGAAGGAAAAAATTAACAACTTAACCACGAAACTTGACTCAGCTTGGCTTTGACTTGATTTGGGAATTGCCATCGGAAAACTGTGAGCAAGTTAATGACTGCGACTTAAAAATAAAACAATTAACAAACATTTTAAGACTACGAAATCCACGAATGCGTTATCAATATCAGCTGGTAGGTAAAGTGTAAACGCAGATCTGTTAACTGCACAAAATTGGACTTTTCACGAGAAACTGATGAGCAAAATAAGAGTCCAGTGGCACGAGTAGATAGATAAATAGATAAAAACTTTATTCATACAACACACAGGGCTCTTAAAATAATTATAAAGGAAAAAAAACTAAGAAATAAAATAACGTATTTATAAATAATACCTAAGTAAAATATGGGACACAAAGTAAAAAAAAGAACGAACAAAGAAACTGCAGTTTACATAAAATCAATCGCCATAATAAGCCATGTGTTGTGTGATGAAAAGCCGCTGACTTAGGGCCTGTTTCACAATCGACAAGTAAATTTATGTGCCAGTTAAAGTTAGCTCTCTCCTTGTCTATGTTCAAGTGTAAGAAAAGGAAAGGCTAAATTTATGTGTCAGATATGCTTTACTTGACGATTGTGAAACAGGCCCTTAGCATAATGCTGCAGGAATTGCAGAGCTGGTATTCTGCCAAAAGCAAAGGGGCAAATTTGTGGCGGACGCATGAGCCGAAAATGTGCCGACCCGTTTCATGTTGCATCACAAAAAATTAGGGATCCAAGGAAATAAATAAGTAAAACAAAAATATATACGTATCATATAAGAATAAATATAGACGAAAAGAAATGACGTTAAGGGAAAGGCAAAAGAAATGTGGCAAATTATAATACGAATATGCTATTGAGACACTAGGAAAACTATGAGGAAATAACTATTTATTTATGTATCAAATATAGGGAATATTTGGTTTTAAAACTAGACCGATGCTTAAGGTCACTAAAAACTTCCACTGAACTAAACGTGTATAGCAACTCTCAGTACGTAGGTAATTAAATCTTACCTCATGTTTTGGCAGGAAGAGCGGTGTCTCCCAACACAGGCAACATTTTGACTCCATATCTCGTATTATGTAAGGTGGAAGTACCTACTAGTACTCGACATGATAACAGAAAATATTTATTTGCGTCGTGATATTATGTTCAATTATACATCTACACAAAACATTTACATGTGATTTGGGAAATATGACCTAGTTGGAAGTTGTTTTATATGGTGACCATATATAAATTTATCAAAATGAAAAAATAACTAAAGATTTTTTATAAAAGCAAGCGATAACTAATTTCGTGGATCTTAAATAGGGTCTTGGTGGCATAATTGGTAATGCGCCTGCATCGGCCCGGAGAGCCAGAGGAGATGTAGGTTCGAATCTTGCCTAAGACCGACGAATTTTTTTCGCTTTAATATAGTTATAAAAATAACTAGTCAATCGGATTGTATGAGTAAATGTCAGGTACTTTTGCTGGCAGTCCTTGTGTCCAGTGTGAAATATCAAAGCCACAAACATTTCCCATCGCTAAAATGAGGTGGTGACAAAAGTAATGTTAATCTTATTTTATTTATCCCAAGTCAAAGTATGGCGACGAGTATTAGTACCGCGTCGAGTACCTTACCTCATGTATTTTATGAATAAAGAATTTTGTATTTGTATTTATACGACAGCACGCGGGGGCCTGATGCCGAAATGCCTCTTTTCTGATGACCACCTTACATTTTTGTACAGGTAACTGGGAGCTTGATTCTGAGTGTATATCATAGTTTCGACTACGTACTCTAGGAATATCATGCTATCGAATGTTCGTTGGCTCGGCTGTTACTGGATCGAATATTCGCTGGGTCAAAAAGCGTAGAAACAATAAATCGTCAAATCGAAATTGAGATTTCGATTGTCATCCCATAGAAAATCTCAGACACGATTGTTCATTGGCTCGACTGTTACTGGATTGAATATTCGCTGGGTACGAAAAGCGTAGAAACGATAAATCGTCAAATCGAAATTGAGGTTTAATAACCATAACCATATAATTCTAGATTACGTTTTGTCGATTAAATAATTTCGGCCACAAGTATTTCGATCCAGCGAGCCAATGAATTTTCGATACACCACTGATCGAAACTAGGTATATAATTCTAGATTACGTTTTGTCGATTGTACATGTTTCGGCCACAAGTATTTCGATCTAGCGAATATTCATTACAGTAACAGTCGAGCCAACGAACATTCGATAGCATGATATTCCGAGAGTAGGTACGTAGTCGAAACTATGATATACACTCCTTGATTCTTAATAGTCTCATTTATTAAACATTATTATAATTATTTAAGATGTTTAAACAAGTGGTTTTTATTTTTTTATTATATTTGATTTGCTTTGATTTGATAACGAAAAACGCTCCGCTGAAAGCTATGTTCAAATACAATAATTATTGTTTTTCTTAAGAGGATGCGGTCAAACTAAAATCACAATATTCTAGGGGACACAAGCGAAGGCCGAAGGCAGTCTTAGATTGTGCCAGTCAGGACTGCGTCGCCATTGCCACGTTTGGCTGTTTAACAAATATCTTTGCCTAGCTTACCTTTTGAGGTAACAATTACTACTGCCGGGCCGAGTTGAACTACTATTTTACTTTTACATTGGTTTCGTTTCGTGGTTTTGAAATAAGTTAAATGATTATAAATGAGAAAAAGGACTTTGAACGTTTGATAGCACTTTAATCATAATAGGTAATAATGTTTTTGTATTAGTATTGTTATTTTACTTTTATATTTAAATATTAAACTTATTTAACAGAAAGTGAAATAATAATACATTAATTTGAAGTAATGATTTATAGTTGATAACGTGATAAGTGGTACCTACTTTGGTCACTGGTGGCGTTACTGTCTATGTCAAAATTATAATCGTATGGCAATTCTTATGGATGTTTGGGAAAATTTCAGTGTTGTTTGACAAAAAAAAATGCTGTTCTATTATAATAATATAGCCCTTTCACAAGCTTGTTACAATTGTTAGGCTTGTCTTTGTTACACTCATTTTAGGGGTTTCAAACGAAACTTGAAATCTTTATACTATTCATGTTTTTTTGACTTTTTGTACTGATGCGATACGGAATCGAACGTACTTAAGCCTATTTGGCATAATTGCTTTGCATACTCAATAAAAGCTGCCAAAGCTTTACTTATTTTTTTTGTTTTTTCTACTAGTTTTATCTATTTTTTTACGCGAGTTGTATCCTTGTAAAATTAAAGAAGTAACTAAGTTATACTTTATTTATTTATTTTGTTCACCCGAAGGATTTTAACAGTGCATTCCTGAGGTTATATGGAGTTAAAAATGCTATATTAACCCTTTCGTTCCCTTTATTCCCAGTAGTTCCGTGGAAGAGTTCCGTGGCGGAACTAGTGAGACTTTTTTGTACCAACAGTTCCGTAGCGGAACTAGTGACACTATTTCTTCCCAATAGTTATGGAACTAGTGTCACTTTTTCAGACGCTTATAGATGAATTACCGAGAGCGTGGAATTGCATATGTAGTGGTAACATGTCTTTACAGGCATTCTATATTTAAATTTCCTCTACTTCTTATACCATCAGCATCAAACGAGTTTTGTTACCTATATAATAAAATAATACAAAAATAATGTCAGTGTCAAATTCTAAATACTTTTTACAATGCACTAAAATATATTGTCTTATTTTATTGTACATACATACATACCTTCACGTCTGTAATCGACGAACTTGAACTCGAACTACTTAATGAAAAATTTAAATTCACCTTACACCGCTGCCCAATCCGTTGAACAAGCTACAGGTGTTTCTCTCTCGACTATTTATCAAATTTTGACTGAGAGTAAGAGTAACACGTAGTGATTATATTCTCTTTGAGTAAGAGTGACAAATTCAAAGCAACGAAAAAAATCCTCTCTACGAGTAACAAAAAGTTACGTACGGTCCGTCGGCAGTAGGTAGATGATTTTTATCAAGAAGTCATCAGGAGAACTATAAATATAATTCAATTTGCATCTGTCCCATAAGCAATTTCCAACCTTAAAGATGAAAATTTAAATAAATGATAGCGACTAAAAGCAAAAAAGAAACCTACTTATTCCACTTGTTTAGGGTAATAAATTAAGAAGAAAACTTAAATGGTTTTCCTTTTCATGCGAACGGTACAACCACTACATATGCAATTCCACGCTCTCGGTAATTCATCTATACCCGTGGTCCCACTACTTTGTCCTACTGCTCTTTTCCACGGAGCCCTGCCTCGCCTCCTATTTCAGGGCGGGTTGGCCTTCGGGCATTTATAGATACCTAACGAACCTAACCTAAATACTTTGGCGGAATAAAAATGATTTCTGACGAATTTCTGACGGAAGAAAAAATGCACGGAACTAATGGGATTATAAAATATTAGTATTTAATTGATGCTTTGTTCCGCGGAACTATTGGGAAAAAAGTCTCACTAGTTCCGCCACGGAACTTCCACGGAACTACTGGGAATAAAGGTTTCGTTTTCCGGCTGACGAGTTAACTCGATTCGTGCGATGAGCTCCTAGATCCGGTAGACGGGTATATTCGTTTTGAATGTCGTCATTGCATCCTGGATTAGGCCAATCGACAGTCATTTGCACAACCGGACACATTGCGTCCCTTACTTTCCACCTGATTTGTTCTGGGCATTTTAACAGGGTTACGTATAGGGAATGCAAATAACCGGTTATAACCGGTTTTAACCGGTTATTTTCCTACAAAAACGGTTAATAACCGGTTAAATTGCATTCCCTAGTTACGTATCAGAACGCCTAAAATTAATAAGCCTAATGTATCATAAATCTTATCTTATCTTACAGATGGGCCCTTTCGGATACACTTCGACCCTTTAGGATCTTTTGTGCAATTACCCTCTTACACACTCAGCTGTTCGAGGTGCAGGTTTCCTCACGATGTTTTTCCTTCACCGTAAGAGCGTCGGGTAATGCACTTAAGTTAGAAAAACTCATTGGTACATGGTGACCGGGAGGTTCGAACTCGGTATCTCACGATCACGAATCGACCTCCCATGCCACTTGGCCACCGACGCTCTCATGTATCATAAATAAAATTAATAATCCCTAAAAGTTCATACTTACTAATGGCTATCAGTATTTTTTTTTTCAAGAATTCAAACTGAGTAGTTTCGGATATAAGGAGGGAATGGTTTGGAATGGAATGTTTACTATATTAAAATATTAAACCTAACCTCACCAAACCTACATTTATAGATGACGTCTAATACTTCCCTCTCAAAATACAAAAGTTGTTCAAGTCAAAACCGTAGCCGCTGAGCGACAACTAGGGAATGCAAGTAACCGGTTATAACCGGTTTTAACCGGTTATTTTCATACAAAAACGGTTAATAACCGGTTAAATTGCATTCCCTAGCGACAACGGAGGGAATATTTGCGCATGGGTACAGTCACTCGCGCCCAAAAATATTAAGCAATTGTTTTATTGAAGAACCAATTGAGCATACCGGTGGTGTTGTGTGCCCCCTTCATACCTCCGACTCACGGCCCTTTTACGTGACTGGAACTATTCCCACATCCTTAATTTAGATTACCGTCCACTATTTAGTGTTTTGGGTCTTACAATAGAGAATGTCAACCAGTTTAGATTTTTGGCTTATCGTATTCTTCATTAAAAACAAAAAAATGCTGTAAAAAAATCATTTCGATACGTCTAATAGTTTCCGAGATATTGAATTTTAAACTTCGTATGCGGCGCTCGAAACCCGGCGGCTAGCGCTCACGGATGATGACGTCATCGTTTGGCTGCGGTACGCGCCCTTATATGAATGAGTGAGTTTACAGGCTTCTATCTTTTTAACCGTAATAAATAGACGGTTGAAATTTTCACAGAATACGTGTTATTATAGATTCTATCGATTAAATTTTTAAAATGAACAATAAATCAAATCCCAAGAGGGGTCCCCGTACAAAAACCATGAAAAAAACCATTTTTTTTTGCTTTTTTATATGGATTGTATTTCAATAATGGCTTCTTATTTTGATGCGATTTTAAGCTTAAGTTCTAGTCTAATTTTCATACTTTACGACTAAATAGAAATCTCAAGTAAAACTGCTACAAATAGGTGACAAAGCTGATTTTATCAACACGATGTTTTAAGCGGTCACCCATCCTGTTTTAGACTACGCTCGTAGTTGCTTAACTTTGGAAGTCGTAATTTTTTACGAATTCGTTTTGATGTGACTATGATAGTTATGGTTATCTATTGTTTTGTTTTACATACAGTTTAACCTGTTTAACTAAACTAACTGTCCGTTGCTGACCGGCTTTTCTGTTTGTAATGTTTGTCGAATAAGTTGGTTAAATAAAAATAGAATAATAATCAAGCACTTTTAATTTAGGGTTCACCGTATTCTACATAAAAATACCAAAACATTAATGCAAAAAACCGGGCAAGAGCCTGTCGAACCATGCTCAGTGTAGGGTTCCGAAGCCGTTACTACAAACAAATTAGACCTCGCGACAAACTTAACTTTGCCGTTGGAAAACTGTTATCCCCATACATCGATATAGGTCGCGGTCAGTTTACCAACACCGCAAATAAGTTTTCGGCAGGTATAAACATTTAAACCGTTTAACTCAAGAGCCAATGAAGTCTACTTAGTCGTGATAGTTTTCCTTTGAAGATATTTTTCATATTTTTTATTTGTAGTTTTGGCTGTAGTGGGGAGGGGACGACGACACTTGACTCTAACAAAAATTTGCGCTTTAAAGCTTTTCATAAACGGATACCTTAATTGAAATATTGTTTTCACAAATCCGCAATATTTTGGAAAGACCTATACAACGACACCCCACACTATGGGGTAGATATTGGTTAGGGTGATAAATAATAGATATGTTTATAGTGAAAAATAATATATTGTTATATTATTTACTAGGAGAGTCGTGTGCTCAACGTAACTGTACGATCGATACGGGGTGACCCGGGGAACTAAAATGTAAGCAAACATATTGCTTTAACAGAAACCTTTATAAAAACAAGGAACACTTGAGACTGTAAATTATTATCCATACGAGTGAAAGAGAAGGTCCAGCTAAATACTAGTGTGAGTGGGACGGATTTATTTGTGTGAATTCCAACACGCCCCCTCAAAAATAAATCCTCTTTCTTTAAATTACATAATTAAAATTATAATTAATAATTATAATGTATTTACAATATCAAAATCACACGCTCTCCTTTATCTGGGTAAAATCATCATTATTATCATTATGGTCCAACATTTGTTGCACAGGATTAGGGAAAACCCAGAAAAACCTAATCAGACCATTCCACCTTAAAATACTTATTATATTTTTATTATCTTATCACTTATGCAATTTGATTTTACATATTTATAGACTTTATCACTCCTAGTTTTTCTCTTAACGCAGAAAAACGCACTGTAGGCAGTGGTTTGGTCAAAATGTCAGCCAACTGATTACCTGTGGAAACATAATTCATTTTAATAACATTCCTTTCCACCTGTTCTCTAGAAAAATGATATTTAATGTCAATGTGTTTTGATCTTTTGTGGCTTGTTGGATTATTCGCAATGCTTATACAACCATTATTATCCTCATAAATTGGTATCGGACTGGTTGTTTCAATGTTAATACTGTTAACTAAAGATTTTAACCAAAGAGCTTCTCTTACAGCTTCGAACAAAGCCATGTATTCAGCTTCAGTTGATGAAGCTGCAACTGTATGTTGTCTTTTTGTTTGCCAGCATAATGTGCATTGTTCAAACAGTTTAAATAAATAACCTGTCGTACTTTTTCTTTCCAGTTCATCACTACCCCAATCAGAATCAACAAACCCATACAAAAAGTGTTCACAACTATTTCGAGTATAAGTCAACTTGAAATCCATAGACCCTTTTAAGTACCGTAACAATCTTTTCAAGTGTGACCATAGTTTATGGTTGTTTTTGTTCGTAAATCTACTCAACAAGTTCACAGCAAAACTTATGTCAGGTCGAGTACAAACCATAATATACATCAAACAACCGATAAGATTTCTACAAGGGGCTTCAGTTGTTTCACACGAATTTAACTCATTGTAATCTACTTTACTTTCCAAGGGTGTGCTAACAGGTTTACAGTCACTCATGTTAAACTTTTCTAAAACAGTTTTTATGTACAGTTCCTGGTCTAAAGTGATTTTGTTATCGGTTCTTTCGATCCGAATTCCCAGGAAACATCTTATTTCTTTTAAGTCTACCATTTTAAACATATTCATCAAGTACTTTTTAAAAGCATTCATGGTATTTATATCTGCAGTTGAATTAACTAGATCATCAACATAAAGCACTACGTAAATATTTTTCATTATATCACCCGCATCTAAAATGTAAATGCATCGATCAGCTGATGAGTATCGAAAACCCTTTTCTATTAACGCTTGTTCAAACATTTGAAACCAACAACGTGCAGACTGTTTTAAACCGTATAACGACTTATTTAATTTGCAGACCTGATTACCTGCACATGGGATTCCCTCAGGAATTTTCATAAATATTTCTTCCTTTAATTTCCCATTTAAAAATGCCGTTTTAACATCCATATGGTGAACAAGCAATTTAAATTGATTTGCAAAGGCTAATATCAATCTAAAGCTCGTAATTCTTGCAACAGGGGCAAATGTTTCATTATAGTCAATTAAATATTCTTGACTAAAACCGCGCGCTACTAAACGTGCCTTATATTTCAGAGGTTTTCCAAACTCATCATTTTTAATTGTAAATACCCATTTACAATCAACAATATTTCTGTTTACGGGTTTTTGTACAAGTGTCCAAGTTTCATTTTCAATAAGTGAATTTATTTCCTCTTTTATCGCACTTTCCCATAAATACTTATCATCCCTGGTTTCAATCTCATTATAACATGTCGGTATTTTGCAAACTATAGACGTTGCACACAAATAGTTAACAGAAATATCATCATCAGTTTCATTATACGGTACTCTAGGCATGTTTTTAATCCTATCACTCCTTCTCAGATCATTCTCACTAATCAATTCATTCTGAGACTTTGACAATTCATTTTGAAATGAATCACAGTGATTGTGCTCATCTGTTTCACTTACAGATTTATTAGGTGGTGGACCTAATGGTGCAGAAACTCTGCCTGTTTGTTTATAATCATCTGATTTTGCCACATCAGATTTTATGCACATCTTCTTTAAAGAGTGCCCGTCAGATTTACGGTTATTATCCGAAATAATACCGCCAGGCTTCAACGGCCTACTAGATAAGAAATTAATCTCATCCACTATCACATCTCTGACTTTTACAAACTTTTCATTTACCACATCCCACACCTTATAGCCATTCGGTTCATAACCAACCAATATACCTTTTAACGACTTTTCATCAAACTTGGTTTTTCTTGTTTTGTTTACAAAATAAACAGTTGAACCGAATACCTTTAAGTATTTAAGAATAGGCATTTTACTATGCCACAGCTCAAACGGTGTGTTATCTGTTTTCAGTGCTTTTGTAGGGCTTATATTAATTAAATACGTAGCTGTTAAAACAGCTTCACCCCAGAACGTTTTGTCAAGTTTTGCACCAGATACCATGGCACGACTTCGTTCTGTTATTGTTCGTATCATACGTTCAGCAATGCCATTTAATGCTGGCGTATGAGGCACTGTTAAGTGGTAGCTTATACCTTTTTGCACACAAAACTGTTTCATTTCATTTGATAAATATTCACCACCATTGTCACAATATAAATTGACAAATCTCAAATTAAAATGAGCTTCAGATTTTGCAACATAATCTTGAAATACAGCAAAAACATCTGATTTATGGGCTATTAAGTATGTCACAGTGTAGTGAGTAAATTCATCGACAAAAATCACAAAGTAGTTTTTGCTATCAAGTGTTGAAGGAGTGATCGGACCGCAAACATCTGTATGCACATTGAATAGAGGTCGTTTTATGGCTTTAGATTTCAATTTATTAAATGGCAAACATGCTTGTTTTCCATTTATACAAGCTTCACATATTTTATCACTAATCGTAATATTATTCAATTGCTCAAAATCAGAAAACAATTGTTTGCTTTTTATCTGTGCAAACTTAGATTTGCCAATATGACCAAGTCTTTGATGCCATATTTCGTAACTATTTTTTACGACTCTATTCGATGAGCTGTCAGTATTTAAAGCACATTTCTCAACCAGAAAATGTATACCAATTAAATTGTTCAAAGACTCACCCTTTGTTAACACCTTACCCTGGTTGAAGATTTCAACTGTACCATCATGGTTAAATACAATAGTCATTCCAGCTTGCTGCATCTTCTTTACCGAAAGCAAGTTGTACGGAATATCTGGGCAGAAGAGTACATCTCGCAGCATTCCCTTAATTCCAAAATTACTGATAACAGCAATATTGCCTTTTTTCGTTGCCTGAATGAAGGTTCCATTTTTAGCAACTGAAATTTTAACTGGTATTTGCAAATTTTCAAAATCTTGTGCTAAATCTTCTCTATTTATTAGATGGTCAGAGGCTCCGGAATCCAGTATAAATGTTATGCCATTTTGGCCTTCCTGTGTACTGCTATGATCTCCGGCCATAAAAGCAAAACCCGACATCTGAGTACTTTCCGGTCCCGTTGTGTTAACAGTTTGAACTGTTCTATTGTTTTTGTCCCATTGACGTGGATCTTTTTTGCTTGACGATTTATTATAATAACAGTCCTTTTGAAAATGGCCCTTTCTTCCACAACAATGGCACTTAATGCTCTTCAATTTATGGTCCTTCGGTCTATATGGGTTTTTATTAACTCTATTTGAGTTTTTATTCAAATATACATTTCTTTGCTTGAAACTTTCTTGACGTCTTGTTTGTGCTTGGAGAATTTTCAAACTCGTGTCACGTCTTCCATTTATAATTTTGATTTCGTGATCTAGAAGCCTTGTTTTGACAAAGCCTAGTGTAAGATTATCCTCAGCCAATGTTTCGATAGCTGTAATGACACCATCGTATTCATTGGGAAGTGTCATGAACAGATGTGTTATTTTATCTGCTTCTTCTAATTTTGCTCCGGCGGCTATTAATTCAACGATTAATTCATCAAACGACTGAAAATGTTGTAGTAGTGTTATATCAGGTTGCAATTTCAAATTTAGTAATCGCTTACGGAAAGCTAACTGCGTAGCAATGCTTTTTCTCTGATAAATACTATCTAATCTATCAAATATGTCTTTTGCACTGTCTTTTTCATTTACAATTCCTAACAAAGAGTCTGATAAATATTCAATTAATGTATTCTTCGCAACTTTCTCATTTTTGAGCCATGCACTGTCCGGTGTCGTCGGAACTTCACCGTCGATCACTTTTAACACTTGAAGTTCATTTAGTAAATTTCTTATTCTAAGTTTCCACACACTATATTTGTCCCCATTAAATGGTTTAATGTTTCTTTTAGATGTTAGATTGTCCATTTTCACTAACAATCAAAGTTCACTTAGAATAAGCACTAATGCACCAAGTCTATTAAAAATTACACACACTTCAAAATTGTTCTTTATCGTATTTTGTATTTAATCAAATTTTAATTCACTGTATTATTTAATTTTCTGGGCCCATAACCTATTGGTTAGGGTGATAAATAATAGATATGTTTATAGTGAAAAATAATATATTGTTATATTATTTACTAGGAGAGTCGTGTGCTCAACGTAACTGTACGATCGATACGGGGTGACCCGGGGAACTAAAATGTAAGCAAACATATTGCTTTAACAGAAACCTTTATAAAAACAAGGAACACTTGAGACTGTAAATTATTATCCATACGAGTGAAAGAGAAGGTCCAGCTAAATACTAGTGTGAGTGGGACGGATTTATTTGTGTGAATTCCAACAGTAGACGAGAAAAAAAAACTTCCCCACGTTACGTAAAAAAAAAAAAATATTTTCATGATTTTACTTTTATTTAACTATGTTGGCGTGACTAATATGTATATTCATGCCAAATTACACGTTTCTAGTACTAAGAGTCTCTGAGCTAGGCTGCGGATAGACGGACACACGTCACACACACACACACACGCACGCACGCACGCACGCACGCACGCACGCACGCACGCACGCACACGCACGCTATCTAAGCTATCTTGCATACACGAAATAACAGTAATAATGCTCAAAAACAGTTCAAAAACTACCTACTTGCTACAGCGGCCGCTAATACCAACAACTAGCGAGAGAGAGAGAGAGAGAGAGAGAGAGAGAGGCGGTCTAGGTACCTAACTTATGGCGAGTGAGCCACTTGGCAGCGCCCGCCCGCGAAATTTGAAATCGATGAAATGAATAAGTACACAAAATATCAGAACTACCTACTACCTAGGTCAATCAAAAACTCATGTTTTATAGTGCATTATTTTATACGGTACCTAGCGATATGAATTCTACATTAGATACGACATTTGTAAAGAAAGGGCTATCACCAAAGTTAAGTAAACACCGCTTAAACATCGTGTAAGATTTTGTTGTTTGTTGTTTTACTACAGATTACTGTTTGGTCGTAAGTATGGAGTTTAGATTATTGTGTGACACCGAAATAAAAAGCTAACAAAAATACAACCCGTACCTACTTCGGCTTCCAAAGTTAAGCAACTACCTACTTACAAGCGTATTCTAAAACAGGATGAGTGACCGCTTAAAACATCGTGTTGATAAAATCAGTTTGGTCAAATATTTTTAGCAGTTTTACTTGAGATTGTTATTTAGTCGTAAACTATGAAAGTTCGACTGCAATTTAAGCTTAAAATAGCATCAAAATAATAAGCCATTATAAAAATATAATCCGTATAAAAATGCTAAAAAAACTGGTTATTTGTCATGTTTCTTGTATGGGGACCCCTCTTGGGATTTGATTTATTGTTCATTTTGTAATTTTAAACAATAGAGTTTATAATAACACGTAATCTGTGAAAATTTCAACTGGTTACTTATAACGGTTAAAAAAATATAGCCCTGTAAACTTACTCAATCATATAAGGGGCCGTACCGCAACGAAACCATGACGTCACTCCAGTAAGATGGCGCCCGCACCCTTTAATATTTTTGACCGTAATTTCATACGTTCGTAGAATCAAAACTACTGGGTCTATTTGAATGAAACAAAAAGTAGTATGTTTGTTTATTTATAAGCTTTACTCTTACAAAGTTTCAAGCGATTTGGCGTACCTACTGACATTCTTCATTCTTTTGAAATGCATTTACTTAATTACGCACGAAAACAATGACGTAAAAAAACCTTATCATTCTAAGTTTCTACATACCATACAACAAGAACGTCAATTTAATTAAAATTATAATTGAAAAACGCAATGACTTTCGCTGCAGGCAAGATAGCGCCAGGAGTTAGTCATGAAGCGCTACACCATACTTACAATAATCTGTATATTGTATTTAATTCCACGACGCATGGGTGAAACCTTTGATGAGGATGATGAAGATGACAATAATAGAGATGTGAGTTTTTTTTATAGCTTTAGACGCTCATGAATAAGCAGACAGGAATCCAGGGGGCAAAATTTTATGACAGGTAGGGAGTTCCTACATTACTTAACAAGGGCTGTAAAAGAAAGAAAGCCCGAAATCGCAGGTATTTGAGACCCGAGCCGTAGGCGAGGGTTGTAAATATGCGATAGAGGGCTTTCTTTTTTACTGCCCGTGATGAGTACACAATTTTACGTCTTCACCTCGCCACAATGCGAGTTTTACCGTGCGCGCAGCGTGCGATAAAACTCACATTATGGCCTGGTGTTACGAAAACTCAATTATCGATGCTTTTTCGATATACTAGTGATCGCCCCCAGCATTGTATGTATTTTTTGTAAGTATTGTTCTGAAGACTCATGAAGTTTACACAGTAAGTTAGTCAGTAGCCAGTTCGTCAAAATCTACCAGCACTTCCCAAGAGAAGACCACTGCTGAGAAGAAACGCTATTATTTCTAAGAGATATTGATGATCTTGACCTGTACTTTGTACTGTGCCCCGTAGAGGCACTT
Source organism: Acleris cristana (assembly GCA_948252455.1). Lineage (NCBI taxonomy): Eukaryota > Metazoa > Arthropoda > Insecta > Lepidoptera > Tortricidae > Acleris > Acleris cristana. The sequence continues at coordinate 6,407,314 of OX411797.1, read as the reverse complement.
ACTCCCACTTATTCAAATACTACCCTATACGTATCTACCAGGATGACGTGCACAGACCTCAGCAAACCAATGAGCCAGACTACCACCTCGACAAAGATCCGGAAATGAGCAAGAAGCGGTACGAATTGGAGGTGAAACAGGGGAACATGGCTGACCTGTTCGGCACGCTGGACGAATACCATCCGCACAAGTACAAGGAGCTAAACCGAAGGTCCGGGAAGTCTCGTAAACACGTAAGACGGGTGCGTTCTTACTTATTTACCTAAAGCTGCGACCACACCGCTGCTTAAAATACGGCGATGGTACGGAATCGCAGTGCCGCGTCGTATCAGTACCGTTTTTGACGCACGCTCCCCACACCGCTGCCACACCTCGGACAATGGCGATAAAATGTATGAAACAAATGCGTTGCTACGCACACAGTCTAAGCTCGTGTACGTGAACGCGTACCATGCTTGTGTGAGTGAGATAAGACATGCTAGGGTTGCCGCCATTTAGTGCGTTCGCGAATCGGGAACGCAATATGAGATGACCTTGTAATAGCGGCGTCGAATTATTTTGTATGCTTGTAATTACTTATAAACAAAAACATTTTTAACTCTATTTTCTGAGATTATTATTGACCGAAGCGTTAGCGAAGGTCTATGTTTTGACTCGACCAATTTGCTTTTGTAGGTCCGGATGTTCTCCTCTACAGGTCGCAATTCTTAACCGATTCTCATGAAATTTTGTAAACAGATTCTATGATATATTTTTTTTTTGTCGATCCTGTTTTTGAATCTTCTTTAAAATGCGTAAGTTGCTTTGAAGTATAAGCGCCAATACGGGCTATGGCGCGACCATTGTGAGTTTACTGCGATAACGACTCAATGAACTAAGTAGTTTTCAATTAAACATTTTATAAACTTAACGCGAGGGTACAGGGTAGTGATTCTCTCATAAGCAAAGGTGAGCGAATGCAGGAGTGAAGTCCAAGCGGCGAGTTTAAGTAGTCCCGTCAGAGCGAGCAAAACACATTTTAGCGCATGCATTCTCAATTAGGCAGCCTTGTACGTTCGAGAAGCCATGCTGCCAAATTGAATACACGCGCTGAAATGTGTTTTGCTCGCTCTGACGGGACTACTTAAACTCGCCGCTTGACTTCACTCCTGCGCGGTCTCTCACCTTTGCGTTTGAGAGAATCAATACCCAGGTCACAAAGCCTATTTTTAATAAGTAGCATTATTTACCTAACTATCCTACTAATATTATTAAAAAATAACGATTTAATTTCGTTTAAATATATTTAAATAGATTCATATTTGTAATCATTAATCGTGTTTCACGAAATTAAATCGTTATTTTTTAAATATTTTTGCGCAGTTGTCATTTTGTGGTTATTTTCACAGCCTATAAATAGAGATTAATACGGAGTTGTAGTCCCGATGTGCAGAGACTAAAGTAACATTTTAAGAGCATGAGAAGTGAAAAACATTTTACGTGGCTCTGCGCACCGCGTCGTCGCGTCCTTGCCAGCCGGTAACTGTGAGGTAACCGAGAGCGGGTGGGCGGCACTTTTGACGGGAGGCAGAGAGTGACCATACTGTACGCTAGTACTCTTTATTATACTGTGCCGCTGCTTAAAAAACGGTGTCGTTGCGTAAACAAAAGACGGGGTCATAGTAACAACATGGCGCCGTTTTTGACACACCGTAATATACGCACCGTTAAGCAGCGGTGTGGAGGGCATGCGTCAAAAACGGTACGGATACGACGCGTCACTGCGATTCCGTACCGTCACCGTTTTTTAAGCATTGGTGTGGGCGTAACTTAAAACGGGAGCCATCATAAAACTCTTTTATCTACACATATATAATAAGACCTTTTAAGCGTTCGAAACCCGTTGGGAATGACCAGAGACCCAATTCTCGTGAGTTCGAGATGAGTTTTCATGCGATGTCAAAAAAATTAAAGTCACGAGAATAAGGGTCCAGCATTTACCTGTGGTAGTAGGTGACAGCAATGACAACTGTAACGTAATTTTGAAATTACATTATCGAATAATTATAAATTAGGTAATGAGTTTCAAATTTGAAACATCTTCCAAAACCAACACAATTTAAATAGGCCCAATTCTAGTATCAACTGAAACGTCAACTTGGTACATTTTTTAGTACAACAACATTAATTTTATTTCGAACGACATGAGAATAGGGACTTAATTACTTTGTCTATGATTTAAAAACAAACCATTCATATTCGTGACACTGACCAGCACAAGTTTGTTTTCCATATTTTTTTTGCCGTCAAGACTGCCGTCTGCCTCTGAACCCATCTTAGAGTAAGTACTTATAATATGTGGGTATAAATAAAATCACACTCGTGTTTTAAGGACTCTCATTATGTATCAGTTACATAATAGTATTTTATGTAACTGATAGGTACATAAAGAGGGTCCTTAAAATACGAGTGTGGTTTTATGAAACGAGCTGAAGGCGAGTTTCATAATAAGATCACACGAGTGTTTTAAGGCCTAATTATGTACAGTTGCATACATTACTTTATCTACACACATATTATAAGTACTCTAAGATGCATTCAGTTGGCGGCAAAACAAACAAATGGCGGCAAAGCTAACCTGTGTCACGAATATGTTTTTTTTTTAAATCCTAACTAACAAAGTCCCTATTCTAATGTCATTCGAAATCAAAATGGCGTACGACACTTTACTTAAAATATACCGAGTCGACGTTTAATTGATACTAGAATTGGCCCCCTATTTGAGTGGTGTGGGTTTTGGAAGATGTTCCATATTTGAACAAACATTACTTTATCAAAAGTTGTATCTTAATTTTAGCTTTTCATTACAGCTACAGATAAGAAAACATATCATTGTAAAATTGTATCTTGTAATGCTGGTCATTGTCTACGGGTTCTGAACGCATTATAGAGGACTTATGATATGAGTGTAGATAAACTAAGTACTATTTTTAACGCAGTAGCTCGAGTATGAACTTTTCAACTATCGTCACGTCATCCAAAGCTCAAACCCCTAAAATAAACTCTCGGTTACTTACATTATGTATGTATGTATGTATTTAAACACTTTATTGTACAAACAAAAGAGATACCAATTATAAAATAGACAAAAATATAACAGGGATGTACAAAGGCGAACTTATCCCTTTAATTAAGGGATCTCTTCCAGTTAACGATTGAGAAATAACGCATTACCTATTTTACGTGTAAGGTGAAGATACGAAATTCAACTTCAATGCCAACTTGCTAAAATTTAAGTAGTTACAAACAAAAGGGCGCTGATACCAATCGCGATAGGGACTCATTTTTTCGATGACGATACGATACGTTATTTAGTTACTCGATTGAAGGTAAAAGTTCTTGTTCTGGATATTGGGCTTTTTCACTTCACCTGTTATAAAAGATTGTATTGATCCCTAGAAGTAACCATCGATCACTTCTCAGAATTATAATTAAGTATTAAAATCATTTTTTCATTTGTTTTAAAACAATTATCGCTTGTTTACAACAGACAGAAAATAATGACGACAAAAACTCCGAAAAAGAATCAAATCCGGTAAGTTTAAATTGAGATAAAATATTCTAAATTATAAACTAATGTAGCGATAACTACTTAACTGTCAAATATTTTTACAGATTATTTATTAATAATCCTTTCCCATCGCTTTTTGTCGGATAAGTTCGTATTATCTTGTGTTTTCAATTAACTTCAGTACCTACCTACCCATCAATAAGCCAACTAATTGTAAGAAAGCAAGAAAAACACCCTTTATAGTTATTCTACCCAACATAATAATTATTATGTTTTAGGAACAACAATCAAATCAGGACGTATCTGCATTGTTAAATCTTCACAAAACTGCCCAGGTTTGAGCTGCTTAATCTTCTTTTTTTACATCTAAAGTATTTGAGAAATAACAACGTTACGTAGTTAAATAAGGATTGTTTATTCCACAAGCACACAATCTAGAGAGGATCTCTTAAAAGAACGATATTTTCATATGCATGGCATGGCAACCGTCAATTTCAAAATAATAGCATACAAACAGCTAGTTGGTAGGTACAAACATGTAGTTTATATGCTCCAACATAAAGTTCTCCCAAGGGTTGCCAGGTGTTCGGCTAAAGATGGAAATGTCCGGCTATTTGATATCGTGTCCAGTCAAATATATAAAAATTCGGCCAGTCCGGCTTTTGTTACCGAGATGACGGAACACCGTGAACCCGTTTTTCCAAAATTTGGCGTGATGGTAGCTGCCTGTAGGTAGCTTTAGAGCTTGTCCAGAAAGGGCGTAGTGCACGCGATTTACGCGCGTATTTTGAATTCGCGCGATGCTTGTGGACGCGATATATTGATGTCTAGTACCTCGACAACGCGCGTATGAATTTGCGCCATACGATTCGCGACGAATTCGCCCCTTCTGGACAAGCTCTTTCTTACCTTAGTCGACTTATGTCCGTTTACAATAAGGGCCCTTACACACTAGCGATTTGTCCGGCGATTTCTCAGCGATTTAACATGAACAACGCTCGCCACGAGATTGCGGCGTGCACGATAATGTGCTAGTGTGTAAGGACCCTAAGGCCCCAGATTTTTTTAACGAGTATTTTCTAGAGATAATATTTTTTTTTTCGACAGTCCACTCTAAGCAATCCTGAGGAAGACCCTAAGTTGATACCAGTGCGGGTACGTTAAACATGTTATAATGATTGAAATAATTATGACATTTGACTAAGTATGGGAGCAAAGAAATCGAGCCACTTTCTATGGAAATCAGTACTAAGTGGCTCGATTTCTTTGCTCCCAAGTGTATTTAACATAAGGTTTACAAGCAGTTTTTCGGTTGTTACGAGGCGATGATAAATGGAATAGAATAGAATATAAAATATTTATTCAACGCACACAGAAGTAAAACAATAGAAAAAAAACCGGCCAAGTGCGAGTTGAACTCGCATGGAGAGGGTTCCGTCCATACGTATTTTTTTTTTATATATAGAATTCTAAAGCAATGAACTATATTTTGTATTTTTTTTAGGCTTAAGTAGTAGTTTCGGAGATCAGGGGGGGAATGGTAAATTTTCGTCTTCTTTCATGAATAAAATCAAAACTATTTATTGTACAATAATTAAAAAAAAATTGAGATTCTCATAACGAGCCCTTTCATTTGATATATGACACAGTAAGGTTTGCAAAACTTTTTTTTTTAATTTCCTAGTTTGTCCTTCGAAAATGATTATTATTAAAAAAAAAAAACTTTACACATCTGTGTTTGGGTCATCAACTCATCAATTTAGATATGTGTACCAAATTTTAACTCAATCGGTCCAGTAGTTTCGGAGCAAATTGACTGTGACTGACGCACGAGTGATCCTATAAGGGTTCCGTTTTTCATTGTTTGTACGGAACCCTAAAAAAAGTAAAGTAAAAGGAAGACATTACGTTGAATAGGACCCCTCAGCATTGCCCAGTGTGGTATAAGACCTCATCTGCATTAAGAAACCCCAAAATTTTAAATATCCACGTTTAAGGCCACCAACGAACGGCTACTTTGATTAGAAATGCAAGAGTATAACTCCCGAGTGCCAATGAAGAGATGTCAGCTCCATTACATCTTTATGTTAGGGTTTTATGTTTTAAATAACACTTAAAACTTTGTTTTAACACTGCCGTTGGCGTAAAAATAGAATCATTATTTAATAATGTGTATTCATTTTAGGCTCCCCCTGAAGTAGTTTTAGAAATTGTCAAAAAATCTAAGGAAGCGAATACCAACGTCTCCAGACCAAGCAATTCTACGAAAGAAAATCTTCAAAAGTACATTCTGCGCAGTGGGGTACGTACTTTCACCCGGCTTCGAACCGGATCACAGTTTTTTTTATAGCATAGAGAAGGCAAATGGCCACACTATAATCATCATTATAGGCCAGCTCAGACGGCAATCTCGTTGCCTTAAGGTCTCTACCCACTACACCGTATCACACCATGACCGTACTATGAACGTATCAGGCCCAACTAACATTTTGTATTAAAATGTTAGTTGGTGACGGAACGGTCTCATACTTTTCAATACGAAGATTTTTTTTTGTCTGACACTTTCCTATTAGTGTAGTGGGTAGAACCTTTCCCAACCCTGATGACCAAGATGAACCTTACCTTTAAGGTGGTACACGATGGTACTGAAATAAATTAAAAGAAACGGAAATAAAATGAAACGGTTGGGAAATTATACATTTCGCCAAATGGTTTCGGCCAAAAGGCCGGATACTAGTTATTATATGTATAGATACCGTAGAAAGCATGTTACTTAGACGGGATTAGAGAAGTATTTATACGGAAAGATATGAAGAGAAAGAAGACGGCATATATATACTTTCAAAAAAAAAAACAAATTAATAAAAATCGGAAACGTAAAAACCTATTTTTAACACTATAAAGTTTATATTGCACACTGCAGACGGGAGAGGAGAGGCGTGGCGCCCCGCCCTTCTCCTCAGGCCCCGACTGCATTCAATTCGCGCGTGGACTGTAGAGGTAACTAGAGGTTAATGATAAGAAAATGCAACTTGCAGGATTACTATAACGGAGTGTGGAAAGAAGAAATCAATCCGGATTCAGATGTTTTAAGGGAAAACAGAAGTCCCAAGGTAAGTTTGAACATTTTTTACAGATGTTCACATACATGGCTAAACTACAAGGGTACCTTTTTGTACGCTGGTAAAATTATTTTACGCATACCACCTGCCCGGGGGAGCCTAAGGTGGCTATGTGGGACTAGGGTTACCATCCGTCCGGGTTAGTCCGTACATGTCCGGACTTTTAGACTATTGTTTAAAAAAAAAACGGTTTTTAAATTTGTCCGGATTTTTTTAATTAAAGGAATATGACACATGAGTAATTTTTCCATTTTGTGACTAAAAAGTCCGGACTTTTATCGAAATGTCAGGCTTTTTGTCAGGACTTCAAATTCCTAAATGGCAACCCTATGTGGGACTCACCAACAGATATTGGCCAGAATATCCACTAAAAACCCAGAGATTCTCTCTTCACGTCGTTATTGGTGAGGGCCACAGGGTAGTGATTCTCTCAAAAGCAAAGGTGAGCCAATGCAGGAGTGAAGTCCAAGCGCCGAGTTTAAGTAGTCCCGTCAGAGCGAGCAAAACACATTTTAGCGCGTGCATTCTCAATTAGGCAGCCTTATACGTTCGAGAAGTCATGCTGCCAAATTGAATACACGCGCTGAAATGTGTTTTGTTCGCTTTGACGGGACTACTTAAACTCGCCGCTTGCACATCACTCCTGCGTTCGCTCACCTTTGCTTTTGAAAGAATCACTACCCAGGTTCTGCTTGCGTTTTCGACTACGACCCTCACCAGCAGGCCCGCTTAGCGCAGGCTCCGACGTTGAAAGAGCGCCCCGGACTCAGGGTAGTGATTCTTTCAAAAGCTGCGAGTTTAAGTAGTCCCGTCAAAGCGAACAAAACACATTTCAGCGCGTGTATTCAATTTGGCAGCATGGCTTCTCGAACGTATAAGGCTGCCTAATTGAGAATGCACGCGCTAATATGTGTTTTGCTCGCTCTGACGGGACTACTTAAACTCTGCTTTTGAAAGTATCACTACCCAGGACGCTCACAGCCCAGTGGACCAAAAGGTCACAGACTCCCCGATCCATCACCCATTTTTTTTTGTCATTTACCTCATCTTGCGTTAAGACTACGCCGAGCGCACAGTGGCGCCCTCATCACTATTATTGTGTTTTCTAATAAAATAAAGTATTTTCTTGAAATCGGACGGTGCATTTTTGTACTACAAATGAAAACACAACTTATAGGACATATCACATAGTTTAATAACAATTGACCTTTGAGTTATCAACTTAACGGAAAAAAGTGGCCACCTTTTCCCGTTAAGCTGACTACTCATACGGTAATTGTTATCAAAGTTTGTTACGTATCCCATAAATTGTGTTTTTACTTGCTCTACAAAAAAGCATCGTCCGATTTCAAGAAAATACTTTATTTTATTAGAAAACACAATAATAGCGATGAGGGCGCCACTGTGCGCTCGGCGTAGTCTTAAATTAAGACTACGCCGAGCGTACGCCGGATGTACAGTGGCGCCCTCATCACTATTATTGTGTTTTCTAATAAAATAAAGTATTTTCTTGAAATCGGACTGTGCATTTTTGTACTACAAATGAAAACACAACTTATAGGACATATCACATAGTTTAATAACAATTGCCCTTTGAGTTATCAACTTAACGGAAAAAAGTGGCCACCGTTTCCCGTTAAGCTGACTACTCATAGGGTAATTGTTATCAAAGTTTGTTACGTATCCCATAAATTGTGTTTTTACTTGCGCTACAAAAAAGCATCGTCCGATTGCAATGAAATTCTTTAGTTAATTAGAAAACACAACAATAGTGATGAGGGCGCCACTGGACGGTCGACGTTTGCTCGGCGCAGTCTTAACTAATGTCTTAATAAACCTAACAAAGCGAATTATTGGCCTGTTTCTATTGCTTAAGTCATTCCTTTTATTTCAGCAAAACATGGTGAGAGATTTCAATAAGTATTGTATTTTATTTTTTGTATTTTATATAGGGGCTGGTTTCCACAACTCGATGTCTAGCGTCTAGATTTCCATAAGTATTTAATAGTAGATTATACACCGAGGGGATAAAGCACTGTTTTATGTCACTGAGAATATTACTTTTAGCTACCAACATTGCTCCGTTAAAATTTTATTGTGCGTATAAAACATTTTCTCGGTTTTTTGTAAAAATACTTTTGCAATCTCCTGGCTCAATTTTAGGACCGACTAAATGATTTGGCATTTTTTTTTTAAGTTTAAAGTTTTTAAATGTTTCAAAATGCCTCAAGAACATTGTTTGGGAAAATAATTCACTACTTAAAAAAAAATCGTAACTCGGTTTTGCCCCAATAACCTTTAGCCAGGTCTCTCTTTGTATTTCAATCTCATTACAGAAGTTTCTACGGTGCTTCAAACACCTACTACAAAATACTTCAATATACTAAATAAATATACTATCAGGTTTACAAAGATCCATGAATGGCTTCTATTGAACATTTTAAACACCGGGATCCATCAATGGATTTTAGTATACTACAATGTCCACGAGTATCCATCAATTGCTGGATCCAAGTGTATTAAAAGTTTAATATAATCCATTGTTGGAAACTCATATACATAGTAGTGTGTCTGTCGAATAGCTGGAATGGATCGAAGTTTATTTAAGAGTGCAACAGAATTCATTGATGGATCCCAGCGTATTAAAAAGCGTAAACGACTCCAAATGGATTAAAGTGTACCTACATTAAAGCCCACTCTACTCCATTAATGGATTTGAATGTACAAAAGTCCACTTGACCCCATTAATGGATCCTGGCAATGGATCCTAGTGGACGAAGGGATTGACCCATTGTCAAGTTACAACAAAAAGTTGATTGACCCCAATAAAGATTCAAAAATAAGATGTTAGCGTAAACGGGGGACTATCTACTCGCATAATTTTTTTACGCATAATAATCATTACGCATAAAAATCAATTGTCATAACACCCTTTTAGACTGACATTGCAAAATTAAATAAACGTCTATTGTGTAGATTAGGTTAGGTTAGGTAAGGTTAGTTTTTAATAATAATTAAAACAAAACCCTTTCTATTGTAAAGACCGTTTTATGACAATTGATTTTTATGCGTAATGATGATTATGCGTAAAAATATGTATGCGAGTAGACCCCTACCCAGCGTAAACCTATAATAGGTAGGTACAACTGAAAAAATAAGTTCTTTGTATTTATTTTCAGAAATCAGTAAAAGCAAAAATAATGCCCGGCTCGAAGTTATACAACTTAGTTCAGCTTCTCACGAAGATATCGCCGAGACTATTGTATGTCATCAATAAAAAAAACTAAAATAAATACCTTTTTTATTCTGTTATCATAAGTTATGCGATAAACCATTTTTTATTTGTTAAGGAATAATTTGCCCAATATAATGTCAATGCTATCACATCGGGTTATTTAAACCCCAAAATCATCTTTAATATTATTATTCATTTAAATAAACAATTTAAGACGACTAAAATAATAATCCTAGTTTCAAGGGCGAACAATGTTACCATTGTTACCCTCGTGGGGTTAAGTCACGGAATAGGAAAAACAGTGGAATTGGCATGAGCTTCGCTTACTTAGTATCAGACCTGTTATCGCCAATACTCAAACTATCATAATAACAACACGCCACCATGGAAAATGTTTTTGGTGCAGCTATCGCGTTTACATTCCAAAATAACACAATAAGGCATGCTTCTGGATTTATTTCCTATTTTAGAAATATCGAAATATCGAAATAAGCGATCGCGGCAAAAGTATGGTAGGTTATGCGGAACTCCGCATAACTATGCCACACGTTACACGCCCACTTGACACTTCTACTGTTTTTTTTCTGTTCTGTGGGTTAAGTAACCCAATGTGACGGTATTTGGGCGTTTCGTTTAAAATTGTACCTAGTTAAGGACTAAAATTAAGAAACGTTAACTTTTCCGTTGCGTTACAAAAATTAGCTATACTGTTATAAATACCTAATATAAGACAAATTGTGGTATCTCAGACAAAACTCATGTAGAAAGTGCAAGCGCTAACGGCTGAGGATTGAATCTGCTACATTTATTGAATTTGATATAACTAATACTATGCTAATTGGCGTTGAGAGTAGTAGGTATATAAATTTACGCCTAATTTTCGTAATTCAGCGGAAAAGTTAACGTTTCTTAATTTTCGTCCTTAACTAGGTACAGTCAGCTGCAGAGAAAAGTAACCCCCCCTGCATACAAGTTTCCTTGCAAAGGGGGTTACATTTATTTGCAGCTGACCATACATTCTTTCAAAGAAACGCCCATTCGTTTACCAACGCCAGCCTCTTACTTATTAGGTCTTACTCTTACCCCAACGAAAATGTTAAGCGCTTTAGTGCGTTGTCATAGTAAACTTCAAACAGAACATCAAATGACACACATGACAATGACAATGACATTCACTATGACAAGGTTCTTAGTATGCTCAAATTTTTTATTCGGTGACTACTCTGGCAAAGCAAAAAGGATGGTTAAAAAAAATATGGCCAGAAACTACTATAGTCGCGTCGTTCCAAGAGGCCCGATTTGCCATCCGTCAACTCAGTACAAAATATGTGTTTGAGGCATACTTGCGGTTATATCTTGAACAAATCGGGCCTCTTAGAACGGTGCAACTATAGTATTACCTACCCTCTTATTCACCAACAAGCTAGTGTGCTTGAAATATGCTTTGTCTTTATCTGTCATTATGACATTTGAATTTGACAGAATGAGACTAAGAATAATTTAACTAAAATACGTTTATCATGCATTTTTTAATACGGGTGTTGGTAGGTATTTAGGTAGCCAAAATATTCAATTAGACATGTAAAATATAATAAAAAATAACCACAAATCTTTGCATAGCTTGATGACCTGTAAACCTTACCAAGAGATACAATTAGGTACCAATACTGACATATTTTTCTAAATTAGCATCCCTGAGAACATGAAATACTTTATAATAAATAAAACTGAAAAGCATGAAATTAAAAAAAAACTAGACTGCAACACAAATATCAACACAGAAGCGAAAAACAAGCCCTACGTAAAAGCTCTAAATAAGCTCTATATATAGAAAATAGAAAGAGTATAATGTGCTTTTATAACTTGAATATTGGAAAAGTTATTTAGTGCACGTGGAGACAAGCAATGAATTACAAAACATTGCTTGTTTTTCGCTTTTTTTTAAATATTTTTACTGCAGGGGGTTATTTTATTTTTTTATAATTTTGTTTCTAATAACAGCAGAACATGGAAATCTTTACGGGATCGATGCAAGCTAACAAATAGAAACTCGTTGGCTTATATACGAGTATTCTGTGTCGTTTGATAGAATTCAGTTGCTGTTGGAAGAGCCAGGATTGGTTAGGCTTTCTCCAGTTTCCTACATAGACATGAATAGTTTTGGTTCACATCTTCTTAATTTATTTAATCATGCCAATCCTTGATGACATCAATAATCAATTTATTAGGTTTATGTTCCCACGTGGGCACACTTTCAGGGCTTGTAATCTTAGCTATATGATAGCATTCTAAAGTTGACTCCTTGTAATCCGGATTTTCCACTAAATACGCCGCTATTTTTCTTAAACTGTCGTAAACAACACCTTTTTCCTGAATCCTTTTCACTTCACTGTAGAAATAATGCGTTGACCGCATATGTCCTCTCATGAAATTCATTATTGCATGAATCCTTGGGTCATCAGCCTTTCGCAAAAAAATATTATTTGTAACATTGTCTTCTTTGAATTCAAGTTGTTCGGCGTTTTTTCCATTAAATTCTTTTGTTTCTGCTTCTTCAGACATCCTTACATAATTTTTTTTTGTATCTACTTGTTCAGCATTTTTTCCAAAAAAAAGTTTTTCTACTAGTTGAACGTTCTTTTTATTTAATTCTTCAGCTTGTGCAGCATTATTTTCATTTATTTCTTCGCCATGAGCATGAGCTACATCAGTACCTCCTCGAGACTCTGTTTTTTTTTCTTTTGATTGGACTTCGTTACGATCATTAACTACCTCTAGCAATTCGATGGGATAAATAAAATATTTTAACCCGTGTATACCCTGCAGGAAAACTCCCTGAAATTTAAAACAGTGGATACATTATCAAAAATACATAGCACGGAACCTACAAAAACATTTTAGAACAAGTCAAAATATTCGTGATCGCTTTGACGACGCGCTAGCCTAGTTGATAGTGACCCTGCCTACGAAGCTAGCGGTCCTGGGTTCAAATCCCGGTAAGGGCAGATCTTTGTGTGATGAGCACGAGTATTTGTTTCTGAGTCTTGGATGTTTTCTATGTATTTAAGTATATATTTCTCTATATAAGTATTTATATCGTTGTCTAGTACCCATAGTACAAGCCTACAGCTTAGTTTGGGACTAGGTCAATTTGTGTGAGATCGTCCCTTGATATTATTATTATTATTATTATTATTAATTCAGGACTTTCCACTCAACACACGTTTATTGAGAAAACCTCACAAAAATAGCAGTAATTTGCCTCATTTTAAACCGGAATAATGCTTAAGTAATCGAAAACGCTACACAGAGTTATTAGGTATTATAGAAATTATAAACATTTGCTTGATAAACGTTAAAGTTTAACAAAATACATACACCTACTTAACGTAGGTACGTAGGTACAGCTACTTTTACATTATGTTTCTATTTATCTTCTCTTTTAGCCGAGGAAAGTTTCGATTTCTCTGTATGGTCACACAACAATATATCTATCTACTATGTGTTCGGAAAAAGGTCTGACAAACTTCAGGGACTAACTCTGTAGGTCATTATCATCAACTTTTATTATGGGACCAACATCCAAATCGCGAAAAAAAAAACAGCTGTTCCATACATTTCGGCTCTTTAGCTCTCAAAGTTTGTATGGAACAGCTGTTTTTTTTTTCGCGATTTGGATGTTGGTCCCATAATAAAAGTTGATGAGAATGACCTACAGAGTTAGTCCCTGAAGTTTGTCAGACCTTTTTCCGAACACCCTGTATAGGTATACTCGTGATAGTCTCCTTCCAGGCTAGACAGGACAACGAGGTCGCCTGCAGACGAACCGAAAATGCCTGGAGGAGCTACTGGGCTATGGAGGATTACATGAAAGGCAACCTTCAAACGGCGCTAAAGAGAAAGCTCATGGACATGTGGACCTAACATTCAGATGTCCACCCTTAAGGTTTGCCAGAGAGCGATGGAGCATAGCATTCTGAGGGTTAAGCTTACAGATCGCGTCCGAAATATAACTACGCTCCAAAACCCGAATTGCTGAAGTAGCTCAAATAGCCTCCAGACTCAAGTGGGACTGAGCCGGACATATTTGTCGCAGGCCGGATACCATGTCAAAAACCACTTCAAACTGGATCACACACGACAGAATTCGGCGTCGCGGTAGACCTAGGCGCAGATGGCGAGATCAGCTTGACGCTTGAAGGGACTGGCAGGAGGCTGCACAAGACTGGGATGCGTGGAAGGACGAGAGGGAGGCCTTTGCCCAGCAGTGGGACACCTTAGGCTAACATACATACATACACACTCGTATCAGTAATTTTATTATGTCATAAATCAGATTAGCAAGTTCATAAAATTGTTCCTCATTAATCCAAAAATGCTATAAGTACCTAAGTAATATGTATTTACTCAGAAATTATCTAGATTAATTAATTTTCTTGCTTATACATAATAAAATCCAAACGACACGTAAAATTATTCGTACGTGACCGTGGCACGCGTATTCAATCAGTACAAATCGAACCGAACCGGTTGATTGCTAACAAAACTGAAATCGTTGCAGCAACCACTTTCTCCACTGTTGAAAAATACAGCACTGTGGTTTCTTACACAGAAATTTATGATCTTTCAGATGAAGTTGGATTTTTTGAGGAGGTTTATCATACTAGATACTAAGTACGAGGCGTCGTTTATCATGTTGCTGCCACTGATAAGGACAATCAGAGGGGCTTGCAGCCAGTGGCGTAGCTAGCATGAGTGGCACCCGGTGCGGATATTGTAGGTGTCACCCCAAAACTCAATTACCTACATTATGTTATTGTTGGCGGTTATGCAATCTGTCACAGTTTTAGTTTTATAAATTGTTATAGATGGCACTCACTACTAGGTTGGGTCAGGTGTCACCCCTAAAGCTGGCCATCCACGTTACGGTCCTCCGGAGAGGTTACCTGCGCAGGCGACCGGAGGACACGGCACACACGCACAGGTTCACCGTACGGTGTCACTCGAAAGAATTGGTTTTTGGTTTTGCTCCGGTCGCCTGCACAGGTAGACCTCTCCGGTAACCGTAACGTGGATGGCCGGCTTAAGCGGGTGACACCCGGGGCGGGCCGCCCCTGCCGCTCCCCCCCCCCCCTAGCTACGCCACTGCTTGCAGCACTGCATTATCGCATAGTCCTACCCCTCCCCAGTTCCGAGGAACAAGCGAAACTTGCGAGTCTTATCATATTAGGAATCTTTTAATAGCGTTACCAGGTTTTTTGTATTGCAGCATCACCATTTCGTGTTCCTCCATTAATGACGTAACTAATTATTACATATATATCATAGTAGTCTTATCGAACTAGGTTTAGTGTCGTGGGCTCTCCTACTTTTATATGATTTTAGTAAAGTAGTTAACTACTTATAGCATTTTACCTAAAAAATCCACACTCTATGACCGTTTACAAAACATTTAGGTACCCTGACATCGAATTATTTCTAAATTGCAATGACTGATAAGGTCTATTTATTTTAATTAGTGTTGTGCACTGTAACATATTATGTAATGCAAATACTAAAATTAAATAATTCAACAAATTCTTAAATTAGGTAATACATACAAAGTTTTGCAGTATGCTTTTATGAGTAATTAAAAAAATATTGAAATAAACTAACAATTATTAAAATACACAAAAGCGCCATAATAAATGTTTCGCCAGCACAAAAAAAATCAAATCCTAAAAAACCATGACGTCCGTACAAGCATTTCAAAACACTAAGATTAAAAACGTTACAGTTTATTCATGCGTGAATAAACATCGTTAAAAATGTTTTGCTGGCTTTAAATAATAAAATTGGTTTTTACGCATCGAAGAATTTATAATATTGTAATTTTTACGATATTTTATTTTTGTCAGGTATGTATAAAAATGGCAGCAAATCATACGGCATAAGGCAAAAATAATTAACATGCACACTTATCACTTAGTAATAATTTGCCATCTTTCCCGATTTAAGAAATAATAATACTTTTAGTCATATTATACCTTATGGACAATGTTCTAGTGATGAACATTAACATGTTTTTAATGAAAGCATTGCAATACCGAACATTTCATAGAGACATTCCATCTTAGCCCTCAGGGTTGGCAACGTATTTGCAGTATCTCAATAAACTCACCTCAGCTGAGATGCCCGTCTCAAGATACGTCAGAGTAAACGTCATTTCAACTACCGACCTGGTTAGGCTTCTCCGACTCGCAGTGTCATACAAATGACAAGGACAAAGGATAGAGGCAGGTAGCCAAGTGAGCGGTAACAAACTTTAATCTTCCATGGAAAACTGTCATTTTTGACTCATCTTTTGACGGACGTTACTGTCGAGATCAGTTAATTAATACGACTCAGGATTGCATTCGTACTTAAATAAAACACATCTATACAGTTGGATTTCAAATTTTTGCATTTACCTATTATTTATATAGAATCTATATCATGTATGTCATATTAAATTAATATAATAGGCGAAACACCTGGATGGTCCCCAGAGCATCCTTAGGATACTAAGTTGCTTGAAGGAGTTCAAAAACAGCAGATCTGTGGACAAAAGTATTATTTTAGTTTTTTAGGCTTCCTTTCCAGAAGGGCGCCTAACAGGACCCTATTAACATTCCTACATTGTCCGTCCGTCCGTCCTAACTTTAAAGAGCTGGGGTATGATTCTCTCAAAATCGCGGTTAGACGAACGAACGAGTGAACGCACTGGTAGGTCAAAGGTAGAGGACAGGTTCTGCCTGCTTTAACGCGCACGAAAGTTGGAAAGCATTAATATCTACATATAAACCAATAGAGTCAAATATATGTGTTCACAAAACTTATTGTCAGTGGCATAGAGACGTGTAGGTATGGTGGACGTCTTGGGAACGTACGGTCACGAGCGTCAATTTGGGACCCATTTCAAGAAAAATAAGCTTGAAGTCGTCAATGTCATTAGAGATGTCAAGTCATTTGTATCTTTTAAGAAACATAACCTTATTGTTATAGAATGTCAGATTGACTTTGGACCTAAGGTGGGTACCAAATTAAATCTCGTGACTGTACCTATATATATTTATGTTATGAGGTTCTGACTTACTTTGAATGTAACTAAACTAAAAGCCACTGAACCAATTTATTGTTTACTAGAGGACGCCCGCGACTTCGTACGCGTAGAATTAGTTTCCCGCTACTCCTCCCATTTCTTCCCGTTGGGGGTCGATTTTCGGAAAATCCTTTCTTAGTGCTCACTTACACCATGAAAGGAACCCCTGTACCAAATTTATAGTTTCTAGGTACAGTAGTTTCGGCTGTGCGTTGATACATAAGTCAGTCAGGTATGCCTTTTATACATATAATATAAATAGATTTTAGGCTGTACTGGCGACATTTGAAGTACCGTAACAGTTCAGATTTATCAACTACCCCTCATACCAAGTGACATAAGGAACTCGCCTGTCAAATGTGAAAATGTATCAACTTCTGAATAAAAAGTGGCTAAAATGAAAAAATCTATCGCAAAACATCTTTTGCAAAATAGCCGAATATCTTGCGGTGTCAAAACCGCTGGCCAGTGAAATTTATCAGATCCTGCAAAAGGACTCCGTCACATTCTAAACATTACTTTGTCTTCAAAGTGCGTGCCTCGTGCCTCGAACGTAGGTACAGTCACCAGCAATAATATATTAACAACATAACACACACATAACATAACATTGGGCGCAAAAATATCTGACACGTACCTTTATTACTAGAGGATAAGAGCGCGTCAGATATTTTTGCGCCCAATGTTGATAATATAATTATTGCTAGTGACTGTACGCGTCGCGAGCCATTACAAGCAAACTTAACAAGACGTACGAAGCGCTTGTGCTTCATAATTGTGGTGCAGGGTGCAGTCACGGATCAAGTGTACCTATCATATACCTACAGGGCGTCCCAAGACTATGCGACATGAAGGGAAAGTACCTTAAATATCGTAGATACGACATTTTGCTGAAAGAAGACTGTGTTATTTTTAAATGTTAGTAATACTGCATTCTAAGGTTTTCTAAAAATTACTTACTTCATAATATAGAAATAATATGAAGTTCATAATTATGCCATAGGTATTCGCAATAAATTAACACAATAACACGCTTGCAAGTGAATGAAGACTAAACAGATAAAAATCCGTAAAACAAACGCTCTCACAAATAGTTCAATTTCAAATTTAAGAACAACTTTTTTTTTATTATATATTTGCCAAGTCCATGGATATCACACGCGAGGACACTTGTACGGATAAAGAGGAGGGGTATCATATGAAAGGGCTTAATCTGCACACTTCAAAACTTTTTTTTTTTAATTTTCTGCTATGTTCTTTTTGATTTATAGCCAAAAATGTACAAAAAATGACCGTTCCCCCCCCTTATCTCCAAAGTTTATGAATCAAAAAATCTGAAAAAATCCTAAAGTAATAAATATCAGGGGACATTTATTTTTTTGAATTATTACCTTTTTCATCCCCACTCATTGACTTCAGCATTGAAGAATTCTTCCATCCTTATTCTTTTTGTGCTTGGCGGTAGGTTGCCATAACTTTCAAATTTTGCATTGTAAGTCCAAGGGAATGCATATGTGATGCCATTTTTGTCACAAACCACTGTGTGGTTATCTGAATTGCTTGGTTTTGTTGATTTCTCAGTTTGCAGCCTTTGGTATAAATCTTCAAATGATGGTTGAAATTGATGCATTGCATTCCGGTTTTTTGATGCAACTGAAAAAATAATACATACCCATTTTTATTTTTGGTGCATATGTAAATAAAATATTTTTCACGCTCGGAAATGTGGCGAAAGATGGTCTGTTCTTGGTCCCCAAAACAATCAATAGTTGTACATTAAAATGAGCAGGCCTTCTATGAATTTAAACTGGACAACAATAACATTGTTGGTCTGTTCGATTCAGCAAGTCGACCAATCACATCGGTTCGCTGATCACTGATTCGACCAATCAGAACACGACTTGTCTCGTAGAAGCCACTACTTACTTACTTAGTTTGGTAGTTAAATAACAAAAATAAATATTTGTAGGGAGTACCTCATACATATAACAGACAATGACTTTTTGATTAGGTAAATATTTTCAGAAATAACTGCTCCGAAAGTTGCATAAATTGTATCATTTACCATATTCTTTCAAGGCTTCTATCTGCTCCACAGTGTAGTGAGAAAAACGACAAATCCTTCCAAACTGGCACTCCCCTCTTGCGAATCGGCTGCAGGGATTCTTTTTACTTTCTTCTGATAGTATTGTCTCCGGATCTACAACAATGAATATATTATTTTCTTTCGCACCTTTCGCCACATTTTATTTGAAAGTTCACTGTTGGATATGATAACCTATCATTTCATCGAATTTCACTTCATCAATTGTATCATTTTATTAAATTGATATGAATATCATCAAATGCTATTTTCAGCAGAAACCATGTTTTCAGAATATCTTAAACATTAATAACGTAGGTTAGGTTAGGTTATACTTGTGACTATGAAACAAAAATAACTCGTACAGACAAAAATGCCTTCCAATAAAATGAAAATTATGCATAATGACACATACATTGAAAGGTGTTTCAAACCCGATGGAAATACAGTGATGGCCACATAATTAGGGACGCTCGCATTTTGCCCATAGAATTATTGCCTACAAATACGACTTTTAAATCTTGACAAGCAATCAAAAAGTTCTTAACCAATTTTGGGTCACGTACTACTTGCATTTTTTTTAATATGCCTACAAATATGACTTTTACATTTAGACAACCTATCAAAAAGTTTTTATTTTTGGATACACTTATCATTAACTTATAAAGTTTCAAATTATGTACAATCAAGCTCCGGTGAAAACAAAGCTTGTTTTAGAATTATTTTTGAAATTATAATATCATTGGGTCTCATACATTTATAAATTTTCCAACACTTTGTTTTTAACGGAAGTTAATTGTACAATAGTTAATGATCTAAAGTGAATTTAACCAGCAATAAAATTTGTCTAGTACTTTTTGATATACGTTTTAAGCTTTACTTAGGTATTTGCTTGCCCATAATCTAGAACTACTAGGACAGGGAGAAGTGGAGGACGCACTTGCCTAGTAGGAAACATAAAATGACTAGGTTTTTCAGTTTGATGACAGAGCAGATAAACGGCTGCCAGTCGGTCACCTGATAGGGTAGGGGCGCATATGCGCTACCGGCCTTTGAGAAAAGAGTATGCTCAAGGTGCCCAGGTTTTAGCGGACCGGAAATCACGCCGCAATAAGCTGGTTGGCGAGAAGTTTCTGTTTAAGGCACCACGGAGGCTAACTACCACAGTGGACGTAGTTCTGCAAACGGGAACCAACCCACAAAGATTTTGCAAACGGGAACCAACCCACAGTACTTAGTATGACAGTTGACATTTTATTGCCAAATCTTTGTGGGTTGGTTCCCGTTTGCAGAAGTACGTCCAGTTTTCATAGTGATAACACCCACAATCACTTACCTTTAAACTGCTGATAATGCTCTTGAACTATTTTTTGATGGGGCAGTCCTTTCATGTGAGTTTTGACAATGGTTGGCGTTGCTACCATCGTTTTATCGCAATATTCGCAATGGTAACGTTTGCCCATTTGCGATGCCGATAGAGTGCTTAATCTGGTAATTGTCCACCACACCGCCAACACCACCTATTAACCGCTATTGTCTTTAGAATTTAGAATGGCGCTATTGGCGATTTTGAATCAAATTAAGTTTAAAGTGCACATAGATGTTACAATGAATATGACATTGATATGACAAGCACATATCTTTTTTTTTTTTTTTTTTTTTTTTTGGCTTTATCAGCTTAGCCATTTAGCCAGTGTCATGTCAATTTCAAATAATAAAAAAAATATATCTACAAACGGATACGAAATTTAGAAAAACTAAAAAGTTGCTATTCCTGTTTTTATATTTACATATACACAAACAAATATACAATAGTTGACCGTTATAAAAACCAATATACAATACAGTAATTTACAATAAACCCTTAACAACTACATTTTTATATTATGATGGTGGCAGAATACGGCTAAAGCAGTAAATATCTTTTTATCCTTAGAACGTAACAGTTCCAACATATGGGTAGGAAAAAATACTTTTAATCTAATTAACTCATTATATAAGCTGGAGTTGTCATATAGTGGACAGTTAAAAAATATATGATTGAGATCACCCTCATCCAAACCACATTCACACAATGAGCTGTCCCGAATATGAATTTTAGCTAGATGAGAGGCTGTACAACAGTGACCAAGACGCATACGAATAAGTGTGGAACAATATTGTTTTGGAATGAAAGTCTTGGCAAACCATGGCTTTCTGGATACTGATGGTTGAATGGAGTAAAACAGTCTCCCTTTTGATCTACTTGAAGCAGTCCAATAAGTAGACCATGCTTGTACCAAGAATTTGGATGGTAAAGAAATTATATCATGAATGTAATTTTTAAAAGGGACTTTGTCCCCTGACACCACAGCTTCCTTCGCAACATGATCAGCCTTCTCATTGCCACTAATCCCCGTGTGCGAAGGGACCCAGAACAGAGTGACCTCAAATCCTTTCACATTACAAGCCATTAGAGAGTCCTTAATCTGATACAAAATTGGGTTGTGAAATTTGACCGAAAATGGGTTAGTGAGTAAAGCCTGCAAACAACTACGCGAATCAGAAAAAATAATAGTTTTTTTCAACTTAAAAAGTAATATATATTTTATACTCTCCAAAACACCAATACATTCTCCAGTAAACACCGAAGTCTCCGGGGGACATTTCACTTTCTGAAAAACGTTGTACTGCGAGTGAAAAATTCCTACTCCAACACACCCTACCGGTGATAATTTTGAAGCGTCACAATAGATCGTATTCCAGCCTTTCCACTCCCGGTTAATAATTTGACGAAAATACTCATCGGCATGAGGATCATCATGACAAATGTTAGAGTTTAATATAATTCGAGGCTGTAGTATAATCGTTTCATAACTATATTGAAAAAGCGGGAGTTTCGGGGAGTGACAAATAGGGTCTTTAATAGAACACATTTTTTCAAAGCTTTTCACCAAGCAGGGTGGGTCTTTGACGTTCCAACATGGAGCAGATTTGAGGTCCCATAAACGATGGATAATAGGATGGTGTGAAAACTGAAAGGCGCGGAACAAATAACTATCAGCCAGAAATTGCCTTCTTAATCTGAGTGGGGGGTCAGCGCATTCAACTTGAAGGGCATTAACCGGACTAGATCTCATAGCCCCGGCAATGATTCGCAAAGCTTTGGACTGAATCAGGTCCAGTCCTCTCAAGCACACTTTAATACCCGGCTCCAGTAAAAATGAACCGTAATCCAATACACTTCTTACCGTAGCATTATACAATATCCTAAGCGAGGTAGGGTGAGCCCCCCACCAAACACCCGACAAACACCTAAGAGTATTAAGACCGCGCTCGCATTTCTTCAATATGTGTTCAAAATGAAGAGAACCGTTTAATTTAGAGTCTAACACCACCCCAAGAAATTTATAAAAAGAGTTACATGGAATAACGGATTCATTAATTTTAATGGTTACATTTGGTGCTACTCTTCTTCTAGAATAAACTACTACACAGCTTTTTATTGGTGAAAGAGATAAACCGTTATTAAGAAGCCAGTTATTTAGAGATTGAAGAGAGTTTTGCACCTCATCCCTGGCCGTCTCTAAATTGCTATTGGAGTAATAAACTAATAAATCATCAGCATACTGTAAAATTTGGCTCCCCCCGACACAACTATCCAAATCATGGGTGTATAAATTATAGAGCAAAGGACTAAGTACTGAACCTTGAGGCAGCCCTCTCCAGGCCAATCTAGATGGATTTACTTGAGGGTCTCTTCCTCGGAAAGTAATTTGCCGCTCTGAGAGAAGGTTACCTACGAGGTTTGCAAGCCTCACCGGAATTCTCAGCTTTTGGAACTTTTCCCTGAGAATAGGGAGCTGAACCTTGTCGTAGGCTGCCTCAACATCCAGAAACACGGCTACAACAGACGCATCCTTAGAAAAAGAGAGCCTTATGTCAGAAGTAAAAATGCCCAAACTATCCATTGTGCTCTTTTCCTTTCTAAACCCAAATTGAGACCTCCCTAACAATTCCCTGCTCTCTATAAACCACTCCAATCGATTTTTTATCAAATGTTCTAAAATCTTTAACAAGACAGAGGATAGAGCTATTGGCCGATATGATCTAGGTTCACTAGGATCTTTTGAAGGCTTCAGAATTGGCATGATCAACTGGGATTTCCAGGATGCGGGTGAATGTCCATTAAGTAATATACAATTTAATAGGTCCAGAAAATACAAAAGAAATGGATCACCAGCTTTAGCTATAAAGGAATACGGTATTCCATCATGACCTGGAGTAGAATCTTTAACTGCCTTAAGTACGTTTTTAAGTTCTATGATTGTAAATGTCTGGTCAAGATGGTCCATCGACTCGACGTTGCCTTGATAAATAGGTAACTCGAGTAAAGCAGGAACGTATGGAGGAGCAATGTTACTTAGAAAGGACTCCGCCCATTCTATCGATGTAGGATGCGAGCACGAACGGGGCTTGTATGTGCTTCTAAATTTTCTTATATTATTCCAAACTATTGTATCCGGAGTGGCAGGGTTTAACGTAGAACAAAATGACTTCCATCCGTCAGACTTCTTAATACGCAGTATAGATTTGGTTTCAGCCATCACATTAATTAACTGATTAAAATTCGCTGTCGTCATGCTAGCAGCATATGTCTTTTCCGCCTTTTTTCTCTCTTTCACTGCAATAGAACATTCCTTGTCCCACCACGGCGGAGAAGACATTTTACTTATAACAGAATTCTTGAGAGGAAAAACCTTATTTGCTGTAGATTTTAAAGCTAACACCAATCCATCAGAACAAATCTGTAACGAATTCGAAGTAATTTTAGGTAGATATTTAACTTCGGAATCAAGAATTTTTTTGTACAAATTCCAATCAGCATTATTAATATTATATTCCAAAAGAGGTTTTATAGTAGGTGGGTTTTTGGAAGATATTGAGGGAAGGCAAAGAATAATGGGAAAATGGTCACTTCCATACGAGCTATCTAAAACGTCCCAGGTGATTTGAGACGCAAGCATAGGCGAGCACAGTGATATATCTACTGCACTAGTTGCTTGATTTGGAGATGTACGGAGAGTCGCAGTACCTGTATTCAAAAGGCACAAATTTCTCGAATCCATTATTTCTAAGAGTTGTTCGCCAAGTGAGTCATTCTTATCACAACCCCATAGACGATGATGAATATTAAAGTCACCTAAAATAATGATTGGAGGGGGGAGTGACACTAACAACTGCTTAAACTCTGTAAAGATTTCAGCAGAAGGGTTTGGGATATATAAAGACAAAAACGTGATACCTTCCACCCGAGCGCTTACTATATTAAAACTAGAACTATGTTGAGAGATATAAACAGGTGTACATGTAAGATGATCTCTGATGAACAGGGCACAACCCGCACGTCCATCTGATCGACAGTCCATCAAAGAGACATAGTTAGGTAATTTAAAATTAGAATTTGATTTAAGCCAAATTTCCGACACCGCTATTACAAATGGATTATATTTCTTCATCAAAAACAAAAAATCATGCTTTTTATTAGAGATACTGCGGCAGTTCCATTGAAGTACTACTTGATCCATTATTAAAAGATGATACAAGGGAAGAAATAAAAGGTGCAACGTGGGACAACAAAGAAGTATTAGCTAATGGATTAGATGGGGAGAATACTTTTATCAAAGCAGAAAGGATTTTGACTAATTCCCTTATAAAGATGTCACTTTCTCGTTGGGGAGGGTTTTCAGAAAGCACAGGACCAGAATTAATGACGGGGTCCTTAATGATGGCCTCATGAGCTTTCCGGTCGTAACCTTTAGATACAGGAGGAGGGGGGCGGGGATTGCGGAACACAGTCTTTCGGTATGAAGATGATTCCGGAGTAGAGGACGCTGCTACATTCGCATATGACTGACGAACCACCTTGGCATGCAAATTTGATGCCTCTGCATAAGAAATATTCTCATCAGTCATTGTTTTTTTAATGGAAACTTGGCGACCATACTCCGGACACATTTTACTATTGGCAAAGTGACCGCCACCTAGCCCCTGTGGGCAATTGCAGCAATTCCCCTCCTGTGCAATAACTGAACAAGAGTCCCCTGTATGGGATCCACCACATCGGAAACAACGTGGAGGAGACCTGCACTTGTCCTTAGTGTGTCCAAAACGACAACATTGGAAACACTGTACTGTTGGAAGTTGATAGGGTTCTACAGGAAGAGAATTGAAACAGATAAATATCCTCTTCGGCAAGGTTTGACCATCAAAAGTAACGACGACAGTTTCTGAAGGTAGCCAGCAGAAAGTGCCATCTGCCTTACTTTTTTTAAAATTAAGTCGTCGTATTTTTACAGGACGAGCTCCTCCGGAATTTACGGGAACCTGAATATTTTCCAATACTTCCTCTGGTGTCCATTCGGAAGGCACTCCCCTCACAAGCCCTAATCTAGTGACGTTAAAGGTTGGCACAAACGCTTTGTACTTGTGCTGTGAAATAGAGGGCGAATCTATAAAACTATTTGCATCCTCAGCCGAGTGAAAACTCACCGAAGCCCTATTCCGTCCTATTTTTTTAACACTTCCATCAATTATATTTGGAAATTCCCTTTTCCTTTTTTGAAGAAAAAGACCAAATGACACTGGATGTAGCACAGGTCCGGAATCAGGAGATACTTCAATCCTCTGGACGTGTACCACAAACGGGCCCTGATCATTAGAATTATATTTATCACGTCCTATTGGGGTAAACAGAGAAGCAGGAGTCTGTGACTGCTGAGTAATAACGGGTGTCGCTATTAAATACGCTGGAGGCGTGGAAGACGAAGAAGCCGGTTTAATACTTTTTTGCCCCTGAGGCAACACGGTGTCGTTGGACGCCTGACTACCAACTAACGTGTCCATATCCATATCACTTTCCGATCGCCTTGACGATGAGGACCTTGAACGCGATCTGTCCCTGTGGACATTTTTTTCTTGCTCCCTGTCGCGTACTCTTTTTTTTATTTTTTTCCTACCCATTTTGGAGTTTAAATGGACTACTTGTGTCCTTTCAAAATCCTCATGTTGAGAAAGATAAATATTGTCCAGAACGGGGTTTAGCTTTCCCCCTGGGTCGTCCATGCCAGCATCCCCATTCATGAGGATGCTGGCATATATTACCCTCTAAACACAATAAAAATATTAATCTACTATTCTGCGCACAATCACAATACAAAAACACTTACCAATTACAACTACTACCTAAAAATGAAATAACTTAAAGAAATAGCAACTTATTTGTACAGAATTCACACTTCAAAAAGCAAAATATTCAATAACTTTTAACTATTTTACTTCAAACACAACCGAACGCGATCGACACTCTACCGCCATTTCAGCACATATCTTATAATCTGTGATGACAAGACAGGGGCTCTACTTTGAAATCAGTAATTCGAACTTCGGATCGCCCCGTCACTTTCTTGCAAATTAGTGACGCGTCGAGAGCAAAACGAATAGCAATAGACGAAGTTCGAATTACGGATTTCAAAGTAGAGCCTCAGTATGCGTCTGTCATTGTCACTGTTTACATTGTCATAAGTGTAGGAAAGGGAGGCCTTTCCCGAAAAGGGACGTTTCTAACAGAGTTTGATCAAAACATAATGGAAAATAAAATACATAATAATAGGTCTACCAGAATCCCATGAAAAATTTAAAAGTAAAAAGAAATCGGTTTTCATATGGCAATGTTGCCTTACGCCTGTCAATTGAAATTTTACCGCTTGTTTATTATTGTTTTTTATTTTTACTCAAATATAGCGTTAGTTATTAGAGAAATGTGATAAAAGCCGTTCGATCTCAACCGAAGAATATCGTTTATCATGAGTATTGTAAAATTTGCGAGAAAGAAGATTAGCACCTAGTATTTACAAATGAAGCCAAATAATATTGATACTTTAAGGTCTGTTGTACATTTTGCAGAAACGTTACTTACTTATTACCCAATTTGGCTTTTATGTCTGACACGAAAAAGTTTATTTCGAACCCTTAATAATTAGGTGCCATTTAATTCCAGGATTACCCATTACAACCATTGAAACGTTTCACGAAGCTACAAGTTCCAAATTACAAGCGGA
The DNA here is from genome assembly GCA_948252455.1 of Acleris cristana. Taxonomy (NCBI): domain Eukaryota; kingdom Metazoa; phylum Arthropoda; class Insecta; order Lepidoptera; family Tortricidae; genus Acleris; species Acleris cristana. Next base: position 6,380,105 of record OX411797.1, on the reverse strand, counting down.
ACCCTCTTTCTAGCAAAAGGAGTTAGAAAGAGACTTCCGCTTGTAATTTGTAACTTGTAGCTTCGTGAAACGGGCCTCATACGGCGAACCGTAGCCATGCGGCACGGTGTTCATGATGTTTTTATGAGGAATTTAAAAAGAAAAGAAATATCGCACATCACCTCAGAATACGAAATTGATTCACGTTAAAGTTGCACAATATAGTCACTTAGCTAACAAGTCAACGATTGAACGCGGATTAAGAGTTAATTTAATTTTGACCTGTGCGGTATTGTTAGCTAAGCGACTATACGTCGTCGAATTTTTGAAATCATTTCGAACCAAATCCTATTAAACATAAAGTCGCCGTTAGTCAATAGAATTTGCGAACTATGTAAACGAAACCAAACGAACCAATTCACCATGATTATTCGATATTCACGTACTTTTAAAGATCAAGTGACGTCTTTGTAACGATTTATACACTAAATCATTATTTTCATATTAAGTTTAAGATGAAATAACTATTCATTATACGTTATTTTTAATAAAAACACGCTTGGTGAATATTTGAGGTTATGTTTCAAACAGTACTTATTTGATTAAGTACATAGTTCGCAAATTCTATTGACGGCGACTTTTCATATTATAGCACACGATTGTTTCAATTTAACCTTAATAAGTAGGTACTTATTATTTATTAGGAAATGTAAGTCCAAAGTGGATGTAAAGGGTTACGTAGGTAACTAATCGTTACTAATATTGTAAATCTCTGCTTGTTCCATCTGCACTGCATAGATGTATAGTTAATTGCACATACATGATATTTTAATGTTATCCTAGAAAATTTTATAATACGCAAAGAAATAAAGACTTCTACTCGGACTGAGTCCCCGCATCATGCTTTTATAGAACGTGGAAAATCAAGTATCAAGAACTTTAAATCCTATTACCCCAGAGTTGCAAGCCCTAAATTGAAATTTCCCTTTTTTTCATGAGATTCTGGTAGACCTATAGTTTTCATTAATCGTGTTTAGCTTAGTTATAATTAGGTTTATTTTTGGATTAATTTATTTTTAATTTACCATATTTTTAGTTTTAATTCGAATTTTTTAATTTGTATTGTACCTATTATTGTTAATATTTCTCTGTATCAAACGAAAATAAATGTTCATGTCGTAGTTTTTCTCCTTCTTTCACTTTACTCAACTCTTTTAACATTACAAGTAGGTAAGAAGGGGACAAATTACTCGCAATCATTACCTACTTTTAAGGGGATTTCCCGTAAACAAGTGCTAATTACAAGAAAAGGGTTGCCAGCTGGTCCTGAGGCTTTGTTTCCTGGAGAAGCGAAAATATTCAATTTAAATTGTATGAAAAAAAAATGTAACCTAAGGAATGCGCTGTTATAATCCTATGGGTTACTCGGGCCCACGTTGTATAAAGCCGGGTACTCATTAGCGAGCTGTAACCGTAACCGTTGCATGCACTGTAACCAAAAAGCATAGTGTGTACCTTGTTCGCTAACCTGAGGCTCTACTTTGAAATCAGTAATTCGAACTTCGGATCGCCCCGTCACTTTATTGCGAATTAGTGACGCGTCGAGAGCAAAAGGGATAGCAATAGACGAAGTTCGAAGTACGGATTTCAAAGTAGAGCCTCTGTTGCGAGCGGTACGCGTGCGGTTCGCAGCGAGCCGACGTTTACAACGTCCTCATTTGCGTAAACACTAGAACCTCGTTACTGCATGTTACGGTTACGGCTCGCTAGTGAGTACCCGGCTTAATTTGATCGTTAAGAGCAGGCCTAAAAGTGGATACATTCTTTGTAGTCTACTGTTCAAAAGGTATTTCTGGCATTCGTTCTGTTAACTTTTTTATTTTAGCTGCCAAGTTTTGAAGAAAGAACTGTCAAAGATCAATGACTTAGAAGGAATATTTGGCATAATCAAGAATCACAATATTCAAAGTGAATTTATAGTGAGAGTTAGGTAAAGTATTTATTTATAAATTTAAAGATTTAGTCGAAGTAGTGGGTACTGAGAGTGACGTATTAGTGGCACGCTGAACAAAAACCAGGACTCACGTGCAAATTTTGCAAATAGTTGCTTAGCAATCAATTTTTCATCAATAGTACAGTCGCGAACCGGGATTGTTGAACCACTTACCCAATTTTCTAATTTGGCCGTGTAATGCAAATCGAATAGCTGTCAAACCCGCCAGTCGGGTATGTCCCATTAGTTCCATGGAACTTCACATTTTGTATCAAGGTGACGTCACGTTCAATACAAAATTCGTAGTTCCATGGAACTGATGGGACATTACCCAGCCAGTCGGTGACAACGGTTATTGAATACACGGCTAAATTACGAACAATGGCAAGTTGCTCAACAATCCCGGTTTGTGACTGTACATACATAACTGAGGACAATCACACAAACTGGCCTAGTCCCAAACGGAGCTCTAGGCTGGTACTTACTATGACTAGGTACTAGAGATCAAACCATGAAGTGACCAGGGGCCTGTTTTATAAAACTACAAATTACAATGTACAGGTTACAAGTTTCCATTTGAAACAACCTCGCCCAATGACGACCAGTGGCCCGTTTCACGAAGCTACAAGTTACAAATTACAAGCGGAACTCTCTTTCTAGCAAAAGGAGTTAGAAAGAGACTTCCCAAGTAACACGTAGGCGCTAAGACAAGAGTTATAGGAAATCTATTAGAGCGCTAACCAGATCCTAAAGTTATAAACCAGTGTTACGATTTGGAGTTAGAGCGCGCTATAACTCTACTATACCCCCGAATTGGGCACACTTTTTTTATCACCTTAGGTTGTTTAATGGCGGTAAAGCAGAGTTATGGAATAAATTAAGAGATATAATAAAGCTATAAGAGAGTTATAATAGCGATAACTGAAACTACAAGGGATAAAAAGGTGGTAAATAGGCGAAAATTAACACCTTTAGTGGTACAATAGAGTTCAATATCGCTTATTAACTCTTTAGAAGCTAAGAGGGCTGCAAGCAAGTGAAAACTAACTCCTTAAGCGGTACAGTAGAACTACAATGTCGCTCACTATATCTTTTAGTGATAAGAGGGTGGCAAATAGGTGATTATTAACTCTTCCAGCTCTAGTATAGATCCACAATGGTAGAAATTTTTAACATCTAATAAGATACTTTTTTTATTTAATCAACATGTAAACATGTCATATTTGGCGGATCCAATAACGAATGGCGGATTTGTAAAGTCAAACTACATAGTGAGGTGATAACGAGTAAATACATTTTGCAATTAGTGGAAAAAGTTGACTTTTTACTGCGAAGGAAAGTACACTGTGAATGAGTATATGTATTATTAACAAATAATTTAAGCGCCCTATGTCTGTTTTATATTTAGTGAGAAGAAATATTTTATTACATATGGAGTGACATAAACTTTTATAATAATCTAATAAAACGTTACCTTTTCTAGTTGTAAGTGTTTCGTGCAAGTAGAATTAGAACACAATGAAGCATAATACTTCAATTAAACCGTGTTTCCTTTTGTTTTTCTAACCTTAGTCAAATTAATTCGTAATCCTAACGCCATGTTTTCAATTACTCTACCTAAGGTTATACAGAAGTCACATTAAGTACTAAAAGTTCTATAATAGCGAAAAATATTTCTACTATATGACTTTAAGTAACACAAGAGAGTTTTGTACCTCTTTAGGCATTTGGTGCTATAAAAGATTTTATGAGCACCATTGTAGAGCTTCTAGTGGTAATTAATGCTGTTGTGCAACTCTAGGTTCTTGGCGAGAGCTTATTGTCACTTGCATAGCACTTTGGGAGGTTGTAGTTAATGCTTACTTCTTATTTAGATCTTATAGTGTTAAGATTCACTTAAAGCTATAAAATAAGATGCTTAGCCCCTATTGTAGTGTTAAAAATCGCTGCTCTATGTCTTTAACCTTTAAGCTCACCCTGCTATCGCCATTATAAATCTGTTGTATAGCTTTAAGTGATACATTTTGCTTGTCTACGCTCTTATGTCGCCAAAAGTTGTAAGTGTTACTGATATAGAACCTTTATAACTCGTTAAGTTCTAAAACAAGCTCTAATTGACGCCTGTATGTTTGTTGGGTTCCGCTTGTAATTTGTAACTTGTAGCTTCGTGAAACGGGCCTCAGCCATTTGAGCAGTGTTGCCAGTTTAAACCTGTAAAATTGTAATTTGTAGCTTTATAAAACGTGCCCCAGCAGTAACATACTCGAGTAGAAAAATAATCACTTATTGATATTATTATAATGATAAAAGTAGTAAAAAATATATTCCGAGAGACAACGCGGTCGACATTTTGTGAAGCGTGCCGTCGTCGCCCCGGCAAGTCCCTCAGACGTATAATTTCCGGTTATTTGCATTTGGCTAATGGTGAGCACTTGCTCAGACCATTCGCCAGCATCTTCTAGTCTAGTCTAGTCTAGTTGAGTCCACTACCGTACTATAAGGTAACACCGGCGCCAGTTCTCGAAAATGGTCATGCTACGCTCTATTGAGATAGATTTGTTATCACGAACTGCACCTCTATTCCCGACGGTAAAAACGATATCGTAGTTGACCTGTTATGGTATTGTTATGACGTCAAACGCCATTACTGTCAAGTAAATAAGAGCTATCAAAACGGTTACAATACGATAACAGCGGGCCGATTATGGTCGTGTTTATCGACGTAGATAAGCGTAGATAAAACATCTGTCACTTTCTGACCAGTATGTAAGTGCGAGAGTGACGGAAGCTTTATCCACCGCGATAAAGGCGACCATAATACGGGCCCAGATCAAAAACCATATTGTTTTTACCGTGTTGAATAGAGGCGCAGGACTATTGTCGCCAATAGCCTGATATCGTATTGACAGATCAATCTCAACGACGGGCAATGCTCGTTGACGTCACCATCCCGCATGACGAGAACCTCGTGAAGGCTGAGATGGACAAGCTCATCGATAGCCTAATCGAGGGTGTAGGCTCGTGATCGTAATGCCTGCTCTACACGTCTGCAGATGTATCAGCCGGTACATCAGCAAACGTATCCGCAGATAAATTCGCGATCTGTCCACACAACCGCAATATTTTTGAAAGACCTTTCCAACGACACCCCACACTATGGGGTAGACGAGAAAAAATATATATATCCCCACGTTACGTGTGAGGAGTGTGGTGGGAGGCGCACTTTTTTTCAAGATTTTATTTTACCACTTTTTTGGCGTGACTAATATGTATATTCATGTGAAATTACAGCTTTCTAATACTAAGAGTCTTTGAGCTAGACTGCGGACAGACGGACAGACGGACGGACGGAAGGAATGGCGAAACTATAAGGGTTCCTAGTTTGACTACGGAACCCTAAAAAGATCATGAAATGATTGCCACTCTGTATAATCTCCTCCGAACGTAGGAATCGCAATCCGGGGTAAATTTTGGTCTCCACTGGAAGTACCAGGTCTAGACGCTTCATTTTGGCTTTGTTGACCTGGTTTAGTAGGTACTATCTTGAATAAAATTCTGTATAATGCGGTTTTCATTTTACCTCTTCAAACTGGTCAAAAATGTCTTCAGCAAAATATGATACTATTTTGTCTATCTTTCCACAAAACACTCGCCAGTAAGTTTTCGTGAACACTTTTTAATTCTCTTTTTAAGGTCTCCAAAGTCTCCATTCGGCTTTGTAAATAACCAAACGTCTTAGGCGACTTCTTATAATTTGCATATAAGTAAAAGTTTTTTTTGCAGTCATAAATGTCTAATACCTACTAAAATCTCTGTATGTAACAGATCCTTAAAGTTCTTTCACAGTTATTTACGTTTGTTCACTAAAGGATGATTTCCACCAAACGGCCCGCAACGGATCGGAACGGAAAGAATACGAACGGATGCGGCGACCACCGATCGTGTCCGGCAGCATGTCGACGCATACGATCGGGCGATAACAGCCGTTCGCGGTCGACAGGATGTCGACGCACACGATCGGCACCGTACGGTTGCTTGCGAACGTAACCGCACTCAGTCAAATAGTTTCGTTCCTACCACGTGTTTGAGTGCACTTTTGAGAATGAGTGGGCTCGTCCGGTCACGGCCGAACGGTTCCGATCGCACACGACGACAAGCGAACGGGGCCGATCGCAAGCGATCGGAGCCGATCGCGTGTCGCAGCATACTTACGCATCCGATCGCGTGTCGCGGAAGACGCCCGCCGTCAAGCTGCTGCGTGCGGCTCAGTAATATAGACTTTAAATACTGTGTACATGATTTAATATCGTTTAAATATTGTAAAATCCGTACCGATCCGATGCGATGCGAGCCGTTTGGTGGAAATCATCCTTAATTGTCAAATGTATTTCACTTTTTTTCGAGAATATTATAAAGAAACTCACGTCTATTCTCAATGCTTTACTACTTTATTGGAACTAATATAAAAAATGGGCTTATTAACTAGATACCTGTCTATAACTATGAATAAGAAACGATGTATGGGATGCTGGTTGATACGCGTCAAAATCAAAATGTAACCTAAACAGCCAGCTTATGAAATTTCTACTATACCAATGAGTTATTCTTACCGTGTTGAGACCCCCTATCGCAGTCTCTGGATTAGAAAAATCAGAGTGCTCCCTAATATGGTTGTTTTGTCGCCAGATAAGCTGATCCGCTGTCCCTGTTATCCAAACAACCATCTCCGAGATAGCCTACTACCCAACAACCAATGAAATTTGTAGAATAACCCCTTCATCACGTAAAGATGGCAAACGCGCCGAATCCGCCCGCCACATCCCCCGCGGCCCCCCCGCCCGCCGCGCCCCCCCCGCCCGGCCAGCCGCCTGGCAAACCGCCTGCCGCGCCGCCTGCCGCGCCGCCTGGCAAACCGCCTGCCGCGCCGACTGCCGCGCAAACATCTCCGAGTAAGTATTTTTTAGCGTTCCTCACCCAAAGGTTGCTCAACTGGAATATCATTACGAACAGGAATGAAAGCTCTAGGCAAATGTTCGGGCGATTTTGCGGCGTTTACAACAAAGGAGAGAGCATTCTTTGAGCATTCTAATTGTTTTTGGCGAACACTAGAACAACGAAAGAATGCTCGTTGGCTGTTCAGATCAAAAGAGCTGTGCGAGAATGAGCATTTGTTCGTTTGGTCTAAACCCACCTTCATAAAATATGACAACAGCTTATCCATATTATAAATTTCATAAGATGTAATAAACGTTAATAAAGGTAAATTGCTTAGTAATGCCCGGTTTTATAAAGGCCCGTTAGTAAATATGTCAGATAATTTTTTTGTAACTTCATACAAGTTTTGACATTCTTGACCGAAATTTGATCTAACGGATCTTTATAAAACCCAGCCTTATTGTACCTAACATTTATGTTATATAAGTTATATCATAAATATGAAATGAAATGAAATAGATTTATTCCTGAAAACAGGTTCCATAGAAAGCACAAACAATAATAAGTTTCCGTCCAAAATTTCATTTTTGGGATAAGCTTTTGTTGCCGACTGTACTTTTTTTTACAAAATCTTTATCTGCCTAATAAGACCGAACTAATGAGTCCCAACACGGTGTGTCTACGTCAAGTATAGCGGAGATCCTGTCGCCACCTTCCGACTCCATCATCAGATCAGCTCTTAATGCCGCACTCAGAGAAATCAATTAAATTTAATGCTTGATTAAAGTAGCTGCTGTCACTTTATTTGCTATAGCAATAGAATAAGACAACACGTCACTAAACAAGCGTTAAATTTAATTGACGTCTCTGAGTGCGGCAGTTAGATACCTACCCTAATATTTGCATTTGCATTGTCATCAGGTTTACATATGTTTCGTTTTTTAACGTTTCTCCGATGGCACGATTCATCAATTTTTTATTTCACTACTTGACATTCGGTTTAATTTAAATAAGTAAACTATTAATAAAACGAGCCGTTACATCGGGCAAATGACACTAAGAAAAAAAAATTGACGAACCATTACATTGGACAACTGTTTGTACGCCGAAACCAGAAGTAAGAAATAGATAATTTGTCAAATCGGTAAAATCCAAAACAAGTTATGACTATAGGTAAATGAAAATATTCGAAGTGATCTTTCGGGCAAACGTAAAAAACCCATACCATAATTGTCGAATAATATTTGTCGAACCAAAATTCGGTCGAACATTTTTGGGAGTTCAGATAGGTAACCCTGTGGTCTTCATCATCAGTTCCACTTCACCAAATAGTGCTTAGAGTTACAATAAGAAATACCAAAATCGCTATAGGTGTGCCTATACATTTTGAAGAGTTCCGCCGATTCCTCATAGATTCCATCATCAGATCTTGATAAGAATGGGACGTCAGCTTTCAAATAAAAAAAAAGAATCATCAAAATCGGTTTACCGAGTTGAAAGTTCTGAGGAAACAAATATATTTAAAAAAAAACAGTCGAGTTGAGAACCTCCTCCTTTTTTGAAGTCGTTTAAAAACTGTCGTCTTCGCACCTGACCGGTTTTTATCGCAAGAAGGCAAACGACACAGTTTGGTAAGAATTCGATATACATCGTCGAGTTCCTACGTCATTGGGTTTCATATAAGCTACGCAATGTACAGTCGACGTCAAAGGTATGTTTCCATTTTTGCACCTTATTTAGGGGTATAATTAGACATTTGCAATTAATTGGTTAGTAGGGAGGCCAGAATGCAAATCAATACGAGTTCAATCCATAACCAAAGTTTGTCCCAAAAATGAGTTTTCGACATAAGCTTATTCGCTCAGGTTCACTTTGTCCATATTCCCATTTCGTCCACATTCTAATTTCGTCCACATTCCCAACTCGTCCACATACCAATCTCAAATTGTCCTCTTCCTATCTCGTCCATGTTTCCAACTCGTCCACATTCCCAACTCGTCGGCATTCTTAATTAGTCCACATTCCCAACTCGTCCTCATTCCTATTTGTGCAACCTAACTTGAATTGTAGGGCTTTTCGATGTCAATTCGATCACTCGGTTGTTCACTAGTTTTTGGAAATGTGAACGAAATGGGACGAGATAAGAATGTGGACGAGATAGGAATGTGGACCAGATAGGAATGTGGACGAGATAGGAATGTGGACAAGATGGGAATGTGGACGAGATGGGAATGTGGACAAGATGGGAATGTGGACGAGATGGGAATGTGAACGAAATGAGAAGTGGATGAAATGGGAATGTGGACGAGGTGGGAATGTGGACGAGATAGGAAAGTGGGGGAGATTAGAATATGGACACACTGAACCTGAGCGAGGTTATTCATATTTTGTTGTTATATAATTCATATTTGGGGATTTTTTTTTTTAGCGGGGCCACGTGTATTACGTTTCACGTTGCAATGCCATACCCAGGAAGAGGAAGACCAAGTCGACCTCGGCGCACTGAGGACCTACACCACGACAGGGTAAATACCTATTCATCACACATCACACCACGACAGGGTAAATACCTATTCATCATTATCATCACTCATCTCCGATGGTCTTCCGTAGGGTTCGGAGTTTTCATAGCACGGTAAGACTAAAGCGAGATATCGAGTAGACATTAATTTATTAAAACTCGCGTCATACGCATACTCATACTCAATTAATTATAGCATTCTATAATTTTATTATTAAGATAAATAAAATGACTGGTATAGAAGCTTTAGGTCCTCATCTCCTTAGGACTAGGTAGCAAATACGACCAGATCGCTTTGCGACTACATCTCAATCTGACTACATCGCTTTGTGCCTAGATCGCAATACAACAGATCGCTTTGCGACTATATCTCAAAAAGTCCGAGTTGCAAAATGCCCACTTCGCTTGAGTTACTAGGTACAGTGCGATAGCTCTAAGAAGATGCTTCGGGTTCGTACTTGTCTCTCACTCCCTCTCATACGCTGTTATTAAAGAGCGAGTGAGAGAGAAGTATAGCCCCGAAGCACCTAAGTGCTCAGACTGTAGGTTAGGATCGTTAGGTGACTTCAAATGCCCGAAAGGCAAATTGCCCAGGAATAGGAGCTCCGCCATGCGGGGCTCCGTCGACATTGATAATGATAACACAGACATAACATGAAAAAACAAAGTGGTCATTTAGCGACTCAATTATTGAGATGTAGTCGCAAAGCGATCTGGTCGTATTGCGATCTAGGCACAAAGCGATATAGTCAGACCGAGATGTAGGCACAAAGCAATCTGGTCGTATTAGCTACCTAGTCATATCGAGCTGTGGACGGAAAGCTTCTATACCCAAAAGACTATCGTTTTAAGTGCAAAGGATAGCCAAGTGGCGTGACTGTAACCCAGGTGAGAATTTGCCAGTCGAAAAAGCTAGCCAAGCAGCATGGAACCTTGTTTCGGTCAAAATTTGCCATCACAAACTTTTGGAAAATAGTCAAAATTCATCCGAGAAGGCCCGTTGCTACCTTCACGAACCCTCTTTAAGATCCTACTTAATACTTTAAGGATAGCAGTGTGCTTCCGCCCCGGTCTTAGTCTATGACCCAGGTCCTTGTTGCTGTTGTGGAAATGCAGTCGATGACCTAGGTAGGACACCACGGTCTGTGGTACCAATCCAGTGATGGTCGAGTTTACAGACATGTATCGATAACCTTTTTGATCAGTCGGGCTTTAGCACAATTTCATTCCCATCTTCGCTTGAGCCCACTGGCCTGCCTGCCTCAGATAAAAAGAGAACCGACGAATGCACTTTAGTGCCGTGGTATCATTGGTCTATTTCATTAGCGATAAGACCGCCTGTTGTTTACCTCTACTTTTAATCTCTTATGTTGTGTAATATTCATACACCGGATTGACGGGGGCAAAAATGTACCAGTGCTAGTGATTCATTAAATATCGACTAAGTTTATCGACAACTTTTTTCGTAACATATGGATCTTACATGACTTGCAAAAGTAAGTCGTACCTTTATCTCGTATATGTGAATGATCAGCATTCCATGAAGATAAACTATATTTTTTCTTTCGAGGCATTTTTAACCGACTAAAAAAACAAAAAGGTTCTCAATTCGTCGGAATGCTAAAGAATATTGTTGTACTGAATGAATTTATTATTCAATGTAATTTCAATGGTGTTCAAAAGTGACTTAAGTCCAGAGTCAATGTCAGATAGGTACCGGTTGTTTATATTTGCGATAAGTATAAATAAAAGAGCAAAGTGCAAACCGCACATAATTAAAAAGTAAGTATTCAAACTTGGCCATTATTTATGATAATGATGATTAAAAATTGCTTTTTATCGATGTCGACACTTAGTCGACATTTAGTGCTAGTGATTCCTAGCACTGGTACATTTTTGTCCCCGTCAATCCGGTGTATGGTAATATTTCTTTCTTTAACTTACAGCGTACCTGGTTCGATAGCAAATTTGGTTAAAGGAGCCCTTGGCGGCGGGATTCTTAGTGGTCATTCTGCCTATATGTATGCTGGCTATGTCAGCGCAGCAATCATGAACATATCATTTGGTGTTTTCGTCGGATACAGTTTTTATGTAAGTATTTCTACTTATTTGTCGCGTAGGAAACAGTTATTTTGAGCCTCGAGAAAAAAGAGGGGGTTTAAAGTTTAACATCGGTATCTGTGTATTTTGTGTACGTGTGCCCCCGTGTATCTGTGTGTGTGTGTACCTATCTGTGTATCTGTGTGTCCCGTTCAATCGGAATGGGTCTTAGCACTCTTAGCTAGCTGTCAGTCATGGAAATCGTTTAGGCTGCCAAAAAATATCATATTAAATGCGATAATGATTCCCTCCCCTTAAATCTTGTGCGACATTTACGATTTTTGAATAAAGTGCGACCAAAAAGAGTAGAAATTAAACGAGGGCGCCACTTTCTACGTAACTGTCACATTTTTGACGTAAAATGCTTGAACATGGCAACAATTTAGTATAAAAAAAATTTAGTTCCATTTTATTTAATTTCTACTCTTTTTGGTCGCACTGTATATTTTAGATGTTATGAAAAACTAGGTCCGAACGTTTTCCTTTCCAAGAAAAAAATTCTTACGAAGGAACAAATGAAAAAAATATAAAAAAACGGAAACGTACAGACCTCGATTTTCATAACAACTAAAACATTCAAAAATCGTGGAAATCAAACCTGCGTCGCTAGTGCCTAACGCACTCGCCAAGCATTTGAAAGTTGAAGGCGAGTCTGCATACAAAATGAAAACAATTGTTCCACTTTGAAGTCGATTGCGATTGCGATTGCGTTAGGCAAAAGGCCAGCTGATTTAGGGGGTGAGAAACGTTATCGCCCGGAGTTAAATTTGTATGGATTTTTTGACAGCTCCGCGATTTTAGCGTTTCAAATACAGGGGCTCTACTTTGAAATCAGCAATTCGGACTTCGGATCGCCCCGTCACTTTCTTGCAAATTAGTGACGCGTCGAGCGCAAAAGGGACAGCAATAGACGAAGTTCGAATTACGGATTGCAAAGTAGAGCCTCAGACGCGGCCTGCGGTTCCAGTTATTTCGCTTACAATGCTGCAATGTAAGCGAGTCTTCAAATACCTATGCTACCATACGCGGCCTACCTACATTGCAATCGGATTCGCTAGAACCAAAAATCATAATACCTACCATATTCCTAGAATGTCGCAATGCCAAAACAGATTATTCCCATAATGTCTAAAGCTCGGAATGACTTAGGCCCCGTTCCCACTATGCCGGACCGGCGAATTTGCCGGATGCCAGTATATTGGGAACCGGCATAGTGGGAACCAGGCCTTACGCCTACTTCTTAAATTACCGTACTCTTAATACGACTATAATTCAAGAAGACTCTATCGCGTGTTGATACATTTTCAATTCTACCATTTCCCAACGTGACTTTATCGTGTTTTGATAAATTTTCAATTATACCATTTCCCAAAACTCTAATTAACTTTATACAAAACGTCACATTGTCAAAACACCTAAAACTCAGTATTTATGGAAAATATTTAAAATTATGTTGTATTTTACAGTTTTTACGGCATCCGTGATTCTATAAAGGTTCCTTTTTTTTCCTTTTAAGGTACGGAACTCTAGAATTCTTGCTCGCTCAAAAGGATAGTTTTTGTTGGATCACTTACAACAGCATAGTAGTCACAAATTGCTAAACCAAACTCTGATATAGTGTAGTATTTATTTACATTTATAAATACGTTACACTAAAAATACTGCGTGGTTAGGTTATTTTAAGTATTATTTAGGTATTATGAGACAGTGTCATTTTGATCTTTGGACCTGTCAACAAAAGGCCTTTTTTGAACTTTGGTAATTATGAAACTAATGCATTTTCACCTTCAGTCTTAATAATAATAGGGTATTTGAAGTTATTGTTCATTTTACCAACTATACATTTTGGATATCGGATGTAATGTGTAAAGACAGTTAAAATTTTCACAGAAGATGTATTTCTGTTGCCGCTATAACAAAAAAATACTAAAAACAGAATAACATAAATATTTAAGGGGGGCTTCGATACAACAAACGTATTTTTTTGCCGTTTTTGCCAATATCGTATAGATAATGGTACGGAACGCTTCGTGCGCGAGTCCGACTCGCACTTGGCAGGGTTTTTTTACTGTTATTTTCCTTGTATCACTGTTAGTAGGAGATCAGAATAGGAGACGATTTGCACCGGGCGGCTTATTCGATAAAAAGTATTTTCTATCAAATTTGATACGCTAAATAATATGTGGCGAATAGGTTGCCTGAAAAATTTCAGTCCAGTATATAATTAATTAAAAAAATAAAAATTAACTTTGGCTTAAAAAAAATCAATAGCTTGTTTAATAGACAAATTACACAGGGTAAATCTTCAATAACTGGCCACTTGAGAAAATGTTATTTAGTTACTAGCCACCCATTATATATACAGACGCCGTTCGTAAAGATACTTTGGCAGTAGTCCGGATAACAACTCTGGATCTAGGTATTTTAGTTTAATCGCACAAATATCAGCATATCTTTTGCTTCAAACAGATTATTGCAAAGTGGCCAGTTACTGACGGTGGCCAGTAATTGACGATTTACCCTACCAATCGAAAGTATGAAGCCTATAGAACTTGCAAACGTTAGGTTGACTATTTTTTTCCCGTCAAACTATTGGATAGGCAGGTATAAACAGGTAAGGCGCTACTAATAATTTGCAGCAAACCTAACGTTTGCATATTCTATAGGCTTCATACTTTCGATTAATATGTAATTTGTCTATTAAACAAGAATTTGCAATTTAAAAAAAAAGTTCATTTTTAATAAATTTTTTAATGATATAAGTACTGGACTGAATTTTTTCTGGCAACCTATTCGCTACATATTATTTAGCGTATCAAATTTGATAAGTATAAAATACTTTTGATCGAATAAGCAGCCCGGTGCAAATCGTCTTCTATTCGGATCTTGGACCATGTGTGTTTATTGTTTTTTTATTCATTATTTATTTTAGACTGCAGCGATGTGTAGTCAGATCATGGCTAAAAGATGCAAAGTTCCTTCGATGTCGTACCCGGACCTGGCTGAGGCAGCAGTCGGGTTATTTCCAAACCCATCTATAGCAAGGTTTAGTTCATGTTACAGGTGCGCGATTGAAATGTATTTTACGTCACACCTGGCCATAATGTGAGTTTTATCGCACGCTGCGCGCACGGGTAAACTCGCATTGTGGCCAGGTGAAGACGTAAAATTGTGTACTCATCACGGGCAGTAAAAAAGAAAGCCCTCTATCGCATATTTACGACCCTCGCCTACGGCTCGGGTCTCAAATACCTGCGATTTCGGGCTTTCTTTCTTTTACAGCCCTTGTTAAGTAATGTACTATATAGTAGGTAAGCGAGTGAGCTATACTCGCTCAACTATGAACTATAAATATATATATCTCTCTTTTATTTACACGGGTGCGATTATCTTTTGTTCGTTTCTTGGACAAGAAAATAGCCGATAATTCATAGCTTACTCGCCGGCGGTGGGACCAGTGCCTTATGGTATTGTTTTTAACTCGGCCGTTATGCATTTATGTCAAGTAAATAAGAGCTGTCAAAACGTTGACAAAGTCAAAGACGATGGTTTTTACCGCCTAGCATCTGGGCCCTAACTATTGTTCCAAGAAATTATGCATTTCGTTGTTATGCATTATAGTTGTTAAGTTATCATTGGATTATAAGACGATCGAAATGATGCCATTAGTTTAATCTAAAATGAAAGTTCTGATGCAAATCATTGCACATCCGTGGCCCGTTTCACGAAGCTACAAGTTACAAATTACAAGCGGAAGTCTCTTCCTAACTCGTACTGCTAGAAAGAGGGTTCCGCTTGTAATTTGTAACTTGTAGCTTCGTGAAACGGGCCCCCGGTGTTTAGATTATTAAGGTCTGACTTTTAATTCACTGCAGTAAAATGACAGAGCCAAATGTCATTCTGTGAAATAATGATACCTCATTAATTTTAATAGTGCTTCACACGTTCACATAGGTAATGAATGATTTGATCAAAGAACGAACTCAATATTTTATGAATATTACGTACTTAGCTAAGTATATTATTTTACTATCCCTTTACACCCGAGGGATTCAAACAATATTTTTTTAGAGTAAATACAAAAAAAAAATTTTGGAGGTCAAAAAAAATTTTTTTTTGCTCGGTTCATATTCAATTAGAAAAAACCCTCACAATCGTATCAGCTGGGGTGTAACTAAAGGAATATTTTGCTGATCACTTTGCTTGCAAAAGAATGTAATAGTATTTTATGTAACTGATACATAAAGAGGGTCCTTAAAATACGAGTGTGGTTTTATGAAACGAGCTGAAGGCGAGTTTCATAATAAGATCACACGAGTGTTTTAAGGCCTAATTATGTACAGTTACATACATTACTTTATCTACACACATATTATAAGTACTCTAAGATGCGTTCAGTAGGCGGCAGAACAAACATGGCGGCAAAGCTAACCTGTGTCACGAATATGAATGTTTTTTTTTAAATCATAGACCAACTAACAAAGTCCCTATTCTAATGTCATTCGAAATCAAAATGGCGTACGACACTTTACTTCAAATGTACCGAGTTGACGTTCAATTGATACTAGAATTGACCCCCTGTTTGAATTTTGTTGGTTTTTGGAAGATGTTCCAAATTTGAACAACATTACTTTATCAAAAGTTGTATCGTAATTTTAACTTTTCATTACAGCTACAGATAAGAAAACATATCATAGTAAAATTGTATCAAGTAATGCTGGTCATTGTCTACGGATTCTGAACGCATTATAGAGAACTTATGATATGAGTGTAGATAAAAAATATTAATATGAGACACGAGTAAGCCACAGAGTCCTAAATATTAATATTATTAAAGTACCTAGTTAATCATGTTTTTTTCGTCTGGCTCACGGAATAGAAAAAACAGTGGAAGTGGCATGAGCTTTGCTTAGTATCAGACCTGTTGTCGCGAATACTCAAACTATCATAAAAACAACACGCCACCATTTAAAATGTTTTTGGTGCGACTATCGTTTTTACACTCCAAAATAACACAATAAGGCATGCTTCTGGATTTATTTCCTATTTTAGAAATATCGAAATATCGAAAAATCGAAATAAGCGATCGCGGCAAAAGTATGGTACGTTATGCGGAACTCCGCATAACTATGCCACACGTTACACGCCCACTTGACACTTCTACTGTTTTTCTGTTCTGTGATCTGGCTCATTAACTTTCTATTGCAGGTATTTCCTTGACTTCATTGTTTGCTTGAATCTCTATGGGTCGTGCGCATGTTATCAGCTAATGATGGCCAAGACGATCAAACAATTAGTGGAAAACAAATTAGAAACGACTGTGGAAGCAGTAGGAGGTAATACAAGCCACAATTTACCATTTACCGCTTTTCCACTCACTTTTTTATCGCTCGCACGCTTTCGCCGAAGCGTCTTTTGGCGGGGTTGACCAGAAACGTAATAAAATCCGAACAGGACATATACATTTTGGACGGACACGACAGTAAAACATAATCCTTCTTCTGACGCAGTCGGGTGAAAAGCCGGACACCTGGCAACCCTACTCCCAAGACCATCAAATTTATCTTGTTATCACGCATTGCCATTTTTACCAGCTCTACAGATTCCCAATTCTACAGATTCTCAGCTCTACAGATTCCCAATTCTACAGATTCCCAGGTCTACAGATTCCCAATTCTACAGATTCGCAATTCAACAGATTCCCAATTCAACAGATTCCCAATTCAACAGATTCCCAATTCTACAGATTTCCAATTCTACAGATTCCCATTTCTACAGAAGGCCTAGGCCTAGTCACCCGTCTTTGATTGGTCGGTCTTGGCGGTAGCTCATTCTGTGTCCATAGAGTTAGAAAACTTTTGAAAATCTAATTTGACAGAGTCGACGGAGCTCCTCGCGGAGCTCCTATTTCTGGGTTGTTTTGGCCCTCCGGGTCTCATGTAAAAACGAACCTAACCTACCTACGACTGTGAAATTTATTATTTGTTTTACGTTTATCTGTATGTAAAGTTGGGAACCTGTTGAATTGCGAATCTGTAGAATTGGGAATCTGTAGAATTGGGAATCTGTTGAATTGGGAATCTGTTGAATTACGAATCTGTAGAATTGGGAATCTGTAGAATTGGGAATCTGTAATAGAAATCTGTAAAATTGGGAAAATACCACGCATTGTTCTAGGGATTTGATGTTGACAAAATTAAATAAGATGTCAAATTTTTACGTGTGCTCATTGAAAATCTTCTACATGCTATAAAAGGGGCTCGATACTTCTTCTCTAAACAAACCTGCATAATTAAACCAGGATCAAATAATTGAATTTTGTTGATGGCGAACTTTATTTTAGCATACTTTGTTATAAGTGGCGGCGCAAGACCTAAACTTAATGTGGGCAAAGTACTTTTCACAATTTATTTTCGGCCCCCTTCACCGCGAGGCCGTGGGCGGTGGCCCTTATAAAAAAAAAAGAGAATATTGTTTTACGGATCATTATATCATTTATTTATTACCCTGGTATCACTGTAAACCCGTTTCACGAAGCTACAAAGCGGAAGTCTGTTTCTAACTCCTTTTGCGAAAAAGAGTTCCGCTTTTGTAACTTGTAACTTGTGTGTTCGTGAAACGGGCCACAGTTACATAATTTGTGGGCCGCTTGACGTGAGAGTGTTCTCGCTCCACTAATTCCAGGTCCACACTCTCGCGCGAGTCGACTCGAGGCCGAGATACACTGCCGTCTTTAAATACGAGACGGACTGTAAAACTATATAACATCAATGTATCTCGGCCTCGCGTCGACTCACGCGAGAGTGTGGACCTGGCATTACATTCGAGATTGATACTCCCCCGTAATGTAAAAAATGCATAATGCTGTTTAATTTTGCAAATTTGCGCGATTTTGATTGCATTAATTTCTCAAATTTTGAATGTCACGATTCCAGCATAATGCAATACGGTGACGAAAGCACAAGATGGATAAGACTTATTAAATTTCGAGTACAGTACGTGTGAAAATAATATGCAATTTTTGTTATAAATCAGTACATATTTTGTATATTAAGAAAGTACTGAAGTAAATACGCCCCTGTTACGTCTGTAGATGTGGAAAGGTCATTTTACATAATTATAAGTAGATAGTGAAAGGAACAAAAGGAATTTACTGAAAATGCCTAATAAAGAAAAAAATATGATTATTTACTTCAACAACAAAATTCTATAATTATTTTTGCAGTGGTGTTCTCTTCTTTTTAAATCAATTTTAGTCGTATCCATATTACGGATATCGTTGGAAATTATTTTGACGTATTTTGCATCCGTTGTCCGCTCGTTAATAATAACTTTATACTTATTGTAAGCTGTTGCTCGCGACTCCGTCGGCGTAGGAAGTCTGTTATAAAAAGTTCTCTCGGGAACTATTTATTTTTCCGGGAAAAAAGAAGCCTATGTACTATTCGAGACTATAATCTATCTCTGTGTTAAATTTCATCCAGATCTGTTCAGCCTTTCTGGTGTGATTAGTAACAAACATCCAAACTTTCGCATTTATAATATTAGAAGATGAGCATTTCTCTTTTTTTGCCACTATGAGTGACATCTTCAGAATTTAAAAAAAAATGGCAGGTATGTAGAGACCATCAAAGTGTGCAATAATTAAATAATATTCTAATGTGTCCCAAAATATTTGTATGGAAAGTTCCTTTTGTGTTACCGATATTCATACGTTTTTGGTAACACAAAAGGAACTTTCCATACAAATATTTTGGGACACATTAGAATATTATTTAATACCTACTAAATTTATACCTACCTGCC
This sequence comes from Acleris cristana, assembly GCA_948252455.1. Lineage (NCBI taxonomy): Eukaryota > Metazoa > Arthropoda > Insecta > Lepidoptera > Tortricidae > Acleris > Acleris cristana. The sequence goes on along the minus strand of OX411797.1, from coordinate 6,360,771 downwards.
ATTTTTTTTTAAATTCTGGAGATGTTCATAGTGGCAAAAAAAAGAGAAATGCTCAGATAAGGTTGGATAAGATTCTTTACTGGGATGTTATTCTCTCAAAAACGCGGTCGGACGGACGAACGAGTGAATATCGCAGCGGCGAGTTTAAGTAGTTCCATGCATTCTCAATTTGGTAGCCTTATACGTTCGATCTTCTCGACAGAAGCCATGCTGCCAAATTGTAAATGCACGCGCTGAAATGTATTTGTTCCCTCGGACGGGACTACTTAAACTCGCCGCTGCGATAACGCTCGTTTGTCCGAGCGACCGCCGTTTTTGAGAGAATCTCACCCCTGGACCATACTTCCCCTGAAATGTCACTTTGAAAGTGACATAACTTTGTTTACCTTTTTTTCCGTGAGAAAAATCCGCTCCGGCACGTATTGACCACATTCCCAAAATGACCACTTTCTAAAATCTCCATTTCCTAAAACGACCACAGTCAATACGACCACAACCTACAATGACTATATCCTATATTGGCCACATCGTATAACGTCCACATTTTTGAAATGACTAGTTTCTACAACGACCACATTTCATACTGTCCATTTCTTAAAATTTCCACACCTCAAAAGGACCAACTTCCCACAATGACCACCTCCCAAATTGACCACATTCCTAAAATAACCAATCTTAACATTCGACCTGTAAGACTAGTCGCCTAGTACAAATAGTGGTCATTCTGATAAGTGGTCTTTTTAAGTTGTGGTCAATTTGTCAGTTGGACATTGTGGGAAGTGGTCCTTTTAAGAAGTAGTCAATATGAAAAGTAGTCTTCTTGAATAGTGTACATTTAGAGAGTTGTCATATGATGTTGCCAATGTGAAATTTGGTCATTTTAAAACTAAACGAAATAGACATTTTAGGAAGTGGTCATTTTAGGAAGGTGGTCATTACGTGCGGGAGCCAAAAAATCAGATTTTAAATAGTGCGTGTGTTCGACCCGCACTTGACAGTTTTTTTTTTTTTGCAGCTAGTCCAAATCTAAGAGTGTACATTTTATGTGTAATGGTTCCAGTGATTTGTATCTGCTTAATTACTCAATTGAAGTACCTCTCACCCTTTTCTTTAGTTGGGAATGTAATTGTGGGTATGTGTTTTATTTATTTGATATAGGCCCGCTTACACGTAAATTTAACCATAGGTTAAGGGATGTTATAGACCGGGAGATACTGACACAACATTTCTGGTCATCTGTACCAAGTATGGCGACCCTTCAGGGGTCTGTCTAATTACATAATGACTAAAGGATGATTTCCACCAAACGGCCCGCAACGGATCGGAACGGAAAGAATACAAACGGATGCGGCGACCACCGATCGTGTCCGGCGGCATGTCGACGCATACGATCGGGCGATAACAGCCGTTCGCGGTCGACAGGATGTCGACGCACACGATCGGCACCGTACGGTTGCTTGCGAACGTAACCGCACTCGGTCAAATAGTTTCGTTCCTACCACGTGTTTGAGTGCACTTTCGAGAATGAGTGGGCTCGTCCGGTCACGGCCGAAAGTTTCCGATCGCACACGACGACAAGCGAACGGGGCCGATCGCAAGCGAACGGAGCGATTGAAAATAAATAAATGAAATGAATGAATGACGGGACTACTTAAACTCGCCGCTTGGACTTCACTCCTGCATTCGCTCACCTTTGCTTTTGAGAGAATCAATATCCTGTACACGCTTCCCCCACGTTTTTTTCTTTCTACCATCTAATCTTCAAAATCTAATAGGTCCTCATGACGCTCGATTAAATCCGCAATTAGCACCTTGGGCTCCCCTACTATTAAGGCAACCAAAACGTAATTTTTATGTATGTGTGATTTTTTGTACTAGAGTTTGACTATTCTTTTCAGCTCTCTGCTGCATAATGGCGATTTACTATGCCATTAAGGAAAATCCAAACTTTTCTGGTATGACGACATTCACGAGTTTTTACGGCGTATTTCAGTACACTGGCATGGCGGTGTTTAGCATGTCTACTGCTGGAATCTTTATGCCGACGGAGAACAATATGACAAATCCCAAAATGTATCCTTGTGTTATGTTTTTTGGTAAGTTTTACCACCACCACTAGTTTCATCATGTTAGCTGAAGGACGGTTACTGTTGGACATCAGGGACCGGACCCGCTTACCGTAACCTGGGATTTTGACAGGGTTTTCATTATGCTGGTTTTTAAAAATCCCCCTGTTTCGGTAACCCTCTAATCAGCTTACCCGCTATAAAGGCTATCGCTTCGATTGAATTAATTCGGCTTACCGCTTATCGGTATCAATAAGCCGCGAAGGGGTTACCCCTTGTTGCGCTGATTGAACCTGTCGAGATATTTCAGTTCTTACACATACCACGTCGCGTGCGGGTGCGAGAAAAGAGGGGATGGAACGGGTTACCGTAACCCGAACGATAAGCGGTTAGTTCGAAAACATATCTGATTCGGTAAGCGGTTACCGGTTGTTACGGATCGGGTTACCCGGCTTGAACGGGCTATCGTAATGAACGGGTAAGCCGATGAAAGGCTTACCGAAACGTTTGGGTTATCGTATGAAGGGGATATCGATCCGAACGGCTTAAGCAAACGAACGGGTTTTCCGGTCCCTGTTGGACATACTGCCGTAATACCAAAGAAGGCGGTTAACTAGATAGTAATAGCACAGTATTGAGAAAACCTACCAGTATTCCGACTCCTTTGATGTTGAACGCATGCCGCTACTGCGTATACGAGTACACAGGCACAGGAACTCAGTCAAGGGTCAGGGTTGTCACAACATACCTTAAATATTTTATCTTAAATACTTTTTTTCTGTAAATGTTAGAAATAGGTACATTAAAAACATATCATACATTTATTTTAAATAAACTTTAGAATATCCAAGTAATTTGTAATGATAAAAATAATTTTACACATTTTAGAAACAAATTTGTAATATTAGACGTCTCAATTTTTTTGCATTAAGGCTTTCGTTAAAACGAGTACCTACTTAGGTTAAACCTACCTACACTTTAATGTATTCTACCAGTTCAAATCAAATCATAATCATAAAGTTAAATGGTAGAATTTGAGAATAACTCATCTAACAACAATTTTAAATATAGGTGATTAAAAAATAACTTGCCGATCGTCTCGTGGAAATCGGTGGAATTTTAATTATTTTTCAAACCTTGATGAAGATTTACAGTTTAAAACAGAAGGAATTGTATAAACTATTATTAAATTTTGCTACGAGTCACACGTACACTCCTTGTCGTTGAAGAGGGCAAACTAAGGGAGATTGCACTCGCCGACTCTGCCGCCCGCTTCCCCGCGTACCCCCCAATGTTGCCCTTCGCAAGTAGGTACATGAGTCGGCCAACTGTTAGCATTTTGCCGATCACGATCACGCGTATCGTATCGAGCTCGCGTATCCTAAGTATGGACGCTCACTTTGGGCACACCGTATCACTACCATCGTCATGTGAAAAAATGCGTCGATACTAACCGTAGCGTAGCAGCGTATCGTATCATAACGCCGTATCATTAAGTGTGGACGCTATCTGTATCCCCTTTGATGATCGGGGAAAAATCGCCTCGAGAGCGATCACTGTGTATCGCGTATCAAATCATAACTTCGTATCGTGATACACTATCAAAACACGTCCATACTTACCGATCTTGATACGCGTATCCGATCGCGAGTGTGCGGGGTATATAATAAACACGTATCAACATCGATCCCGAGCGATCAGATACGGCGCGCCGCATGATCGCGCTGTTTGTGCGTCCACACTAGCGATCTTGATACGCGTCGGTGCAACGCGACGGAGATACGATACGACGAAATGATACAAATGTGGACCCAGCTTAAGACTGCGGTAATAGTACGAGTATAAGCATTTTCAATGTAATGTGGTTACCAAATAAAGTATAGAATGTTTCGACTACTATACTGCACTTAGCCGTTATGGTATTACGGTAGTATAGGCCTTCCTCAAGGATCTCCACGAGTCCACGACGGTTGGTTTAGAGCTACTCTAAGATAAGAGGCCGGGTTCGGTTCCCGGTATGGGCAAATAGTTATTTGTGTGATAAGCACCAGTATTTGTCTCGGATATGTTGTATGTATTTCTGTACATATACAGGGTTATTTGTAAAATAGTAATAACCTCTCAGGGTTTAATTATAAACATCATAAGTAACAATTTTTGTTCTGTGGCTTTTATAAATTCATCATATTTTACTTTCATATAAAAATAATAATTAAAAAGGGATGAATGGAAGGATGGGTTGCACCTATCAAAGGAAGACAACTCGATATGGTACACGGATGGTTCAAAAATGAGCTCCGGTACGGGGGCGGGTATTCACGCCAAAGACTATAAAAGTAGCACAAGTATGGGCGATTACGCAACGGTCTTCCAGGCGGAGTTGTATGCGATAATTGCCTGCACGCAGGAGAATATTGGCAGGCCTCCACAGGAGAGAACTATCTATATTCTAAGCGACAGCCAAGCGGCACTTAAGGCGCTTACAGCGCCAAGAGTAGACTCTAAACTAGTCTATAATGGAATCCAAGCCTTAAACAGGCTTGGCAGGCACAATAAAGTGAAACTGATGTGGATTCCAGGACTACAAGGCTTTCCCGGGAATGAAGCCGCGGACGAGCTGGCAAGGGAAGGGTCCAAGGGCGCATACGTCGGACCTGAACCATTTGTGGCACCCTCACTGGGCACCATAAAAGCAGCCCTGAATAACAACGCCCTAGAGTATCACCAAAAAGAGGGGATAACCACTATGGGCTTAGGGCATGCAAAGCTCTTCATAGAAAGAGTTGACCAGTGCTGGACCAGGAAGCTTTGGAAACTCAGCAGAAGACAACTCCGATACATTATCGGAGTGTTTACCGGGCACTTTGGAGTTAAACACCTCCTAGCAAAGATGGGCCTTTATGACAACACAGATTGTAGAATGTGCGGCGAAGAGGTGGAGACAATGAAACACTTACTGTGTGAATGTGATGCCCTCACCGGAGTAAGACTGAAAATCTTCGGTTGTGGCTACCCAGAACCGAACGATTTCAAGGCACTGCCATTGCACTCCACTATCCGCTTTTTGGAAGGGGTGGAAGCTGCATTGGATTAAGCGCTAAAAGAGGGGTAACTACACAAAAGATCCCATAGGGTCGAAGTGTATCCGTAAGGACCCCACCAACAAGATAAGATAAGATAAGATAACTCAACGGTAGCCAAAGAATTCCGCTAGATAAATAAACAAAAGCAGTGCGAAACCAGGTACCAGAAAACCCCTTTATTTGATTAATGGCTGATTTTTCAATCCCCACACGAAGCTATCCGGAAGGTAAATTTTAGCGCTGTCCTTTTCTTTCATATGACTTCAGAAAAGGATAACATTTAACTGACGGATAGTTTTATCTGGGGATTGAAAAATCAGCCCTGAGTCTATCGATCGGGTACTACATCATTTGCTCTCCCTATCGATAGGCTTACCCTATCGATAGGTTGACCCTAATGATATGGAAACTGCTTCGAACTAGTTAACTACAACCATTGAAGTTACCAGTTTCGTAAGGGTTTCGATTTAAGCATTTAGCATTACGTTGTTGTTACACTATCCATTCTCCCTCTCCGTTGACTCTGTTTTGCAGATTCGTCTGATTGGTTGGTTTCAAACCTATAGAAAAATATTTTGTATGGACTACGCGTAGAGATTAAAATATCTTGAAGCCGTTCAACAAACACTTCATAGGGAAAGCCTAACGAGGGTTTTAAGGAATTGGTAAGCGCTTAGTCGAATTAATTGTATCATATGGGATAGCTTTTCATTTGGGTAAGTCGAATATATGCTTATCGCATCGTTAGGGTTTGTAAAAACCAATCAATTATATACTCTAACGAAAACTCTTTAAAGGGTAAGCGGTTCCGGTCCGTGTGCGAAACGCATTGGCGGGCGGGGAAAGGGGTAGGGAGAGAAGATGACCTTGACCTAATTATCTGTGCAGACATTAGCTTTGAATTACCGGCGCCGGTATGCACCGTGTGTCTCGATTTTCGATAATGCGGGTAGTTAGTTCACGATGGCGTATCAAAGCCGTAACAGGCTAGAATTTGGTGCGGGCCGGACAGCAGCGGTTTTGGTTCGCTCTGAACCATATTAGATCTGTCCGTCTGTAGAGTAATCTTGTGACCATAATTAAGGCTCCGGCAAACCAAACGCGTGGCAGCAGCAGCGCGTAGCGTCGCGTGGCGTCAGGGAGTTGTAAAACAACAAAACAAATGACACCCCGGCACACCGAGACGCGCGTCTCGCGCGCTGCAGACGCGCGTCTCGGTGTGCCGGGGTGTCATTTGTTTTGTTGTTTTACAACTCCCTGACGCCACGCGACGCTACGCGCTGCTGCTGCCACGCGTTTGGTGTGCCGAAGCCTTTATTACTAATTGAGTCCGCCTCGGTCCGCTCGTTTACATATCGGAAATGGTTCGCTCCGTTCCAAATCAATCCGTTTTTTTAGCATTCGAAAGACCTTTACAGAAGGATGTGAAAGGTTTTTTTATTGGACAAGTTTTATAACAGGGCATAATAAAAGGAAAATTATAAAAAAAAATCGGACCAATGTGCATCCTACTAATATTATAAATGCGAAAGTTTGTGTGTGTGTGTGTTTGTTACTCCTTCACGCTGCAACGGCTGGACGGATTTGGATAAAATTTGAAATGGAGATAGTTTATTCCCTGGATACATATAGGCTACTTTTTATACAGGAAAATTTAATAGTTCCCGAGTAAATAACAATAACCGAAATCTACGCGGACGAAGTCGCGGGCAGAAGCTAGTCATTACATATAACCCTGTGTGTGTTGTACAAATAACCCTGTATATGTACAGTAAGGGAAATTGATGCCAAGATCACTTTGGACTACCTATGTCAAAGTGACGTAATCAATCAAAACCGAAGAGACTTATGATTTTATTTACAGTGTCACTTTGACGTAGTCCAACCAAAGTGGTCTAGGAATCAATTTCCTTGACTGATATCGTTGACCCATAGTACAAGCCTAGAACTTAGTTTGGAACTAGGTCAATTTGTGTGGTATTGTCCCTCTAAGGGGTATTGCCCTCTAAGGGGTATTGTCCCTCTGTATACGGTACGATCCGTCGTTACGATCTGTCGGTTCAGACTGAAATTGAGCGATGGATTGTACGTGTGTGGCAATATCGCATCTAAATTTCAATAGAAATATGAATCGTCATCATATCATTTCAGATCGATCGTAACGACGGATCGTTCCATATGTGGCGGCCTTGAGGGGCCCCATATACGGTACGATCCGTCGTTACAATCTGTCGGTTCAGACTGAAATCGAGCGATGGATTGTGTGTGGCAATATCGCATCTAAATTTTAATAGAAACCAAGTCACGATATCGTTTCAGATTGATCGTAACGACGGATCGTTCCGTGTATGTGGCCCTTAACATTACCAGAGGCTCTACTTTGAAATCCGTAATTCGAACTTCGTCTATTGCTATCCCTTTTGCTCTCGACGCGTCACTAATTCGCAAGAAAGTGATGGGGCGATCCGAAGTTTGAATTACTGATTTCAAAGTAGAGCCACAGTAATCGGATCTAAGATACAATTTGGGGTGAACGACCTCAAACGTTAAGCTTATGGATGTGACTCGGGATTTCCAGGGATTTTGGAAAATGGGTAATTGTTAATAATTAATAACTTTTGTCGAGGGTTAAACTAAATAAACAAAAATGAAAATTTTTGCTTCCTATTCATTCAGTCATTTATTTTACATATACTTCAAAAACATATTTTAGATATAAAATAGCTCTTAAGCAGAATTGTATATTGTTGTTATTACATATTTTGTTAATTTTATAGTGTTAAAAGTTATTTACCTTTTTATAAAGGTAGGTAACACAAAGACTCGCGGGATTGTACGTCATATCAATCAATATTTTTTTTGAGGGTTTTATAATAAATAAATAAATAATATCAGTCATCATAGAGGGCAAAATTATGTAACAGGTAGTGAGTTCCTATATCAATAAACTCAATTATTGATGCTTGTTCTATATACTAGTAATCACTCCAAGTTTTTTTTGTAAAAATATAATTTTATAAAAATTGTAAAAATGAAACAAAATAATATCATAATTCTGTTGTTCGTTTTTAAAACCGACCTTTGAACTTTTACTCATCATATTTTTTTTCTTCGTTACTGTCCCATCTACTAATGTTAAAATAAACAATCAGAATTTGTTCAAAATTTTATATGGGCTGATAAATCAATTTGTGTGGAGGAAAAAACATTTAAAAAAAAATGCCGTGTGAATTTCATACTCGTCTTCAGAACAATACTTACAAAAAAATACAATGCTGGGGGCGATTACTAGTGTAATGGAAAAAGCATCGATATCGATAATAGGAACTATACTTGTCATAAAATTTTGCCCCCTGGATTCTTAGGGGGCTTCTAAACGGGCCATATTTTCACTGCAATATGTGGCTGGCAACTATTGGTGTCCCTCTCTTACTCGTACGTTAGAGAAAGACACCAATAGTTGCCGGCCACATATTGCAGTGAAAATATGGCCCGTTTAGAAGCCCCTCTATGTCTGCGTATCCATGTTAAAATAACGGACTCAAACCCCAGGAAATTGCATCCTAGGTCCGATCACTGGACATTACATATGTATTCCATTAGTTTTCTGCAATTTTAACCAAATAGTTAATCATAATAGTTAATATGGTAAAAAAAAAAATATTTCAGGGTATTGTTGCATTATATCTATGGTGTTTCTTACGTCCTTCTTCGGCTATGTCGGGTACAGGGAGAAGTGTAAATCACCGATCACCCTTAACTTTCCCTTGGACATGTAAGTATCTAGTGCGAGCTTCGGGATTCTATATATTTTTTATTTATTTATTTATTTATTTATTTATTAAGGATATCAACAGCACATTACAATTCATAAAAACAGTACATTTAACAAGCCAATAGTACAGACATCCACCTAATAAAGACCGAGTGTGTGTGCGTGTGTGTGCGTGTGTGCGTGTGCGTGTGCGTGTGCGTGCGCGTGCGTGCGTGTGTGTGCGCGTATGTGCGTGTGTTTGCGTGTGTGTGCGTGTGTGTGCGTGTGTGTGCGTGTGCGTGCATGTGTGCGTGTGTGCGTGTGTGTGGCTTAAGAACGGATACTATTAACAACTGCGGATATATACCTATTAAATAATGCAAAAGTGATTGCAGTTATTAGTTGTTTGTTCGGAGTTTGGCCGCATCCACTTAATAAAAACAATATATTCTGCCGTAATACCAAATAAGGCGGCTAACTGCCATGTTGTAGTCAAAGCATTCTATACTCTATTGGTAACCACATTAAATTTAAAATGCTTATACTACAGTGCCCGGCCGTTAGGAAGTCAATCCTGACAGCTGTCATCGCAGTACAATTTATAACCTCAAAACCAAGAATAGGTTATAAATTGTACTGCGATGACAGCTGTCAGGATTGACTTCCTAGCGGCCGGGCACTATAAGGGTGATGGAACCAGTAATGGATAAGGACCAATAATGGACACTTGATTGTTTTACAGAAGATAAGGGTTAATCGGTTCTCCATAATAGGGCTATAAAGCCTGAATTTTTTTTAGGTACCCTATTTTCGCTACCACTAACTAACTTCATTTAAGTTAAATTTGAAAAATTATCTTTGTTAACAGCCGAAGTTAATAATTGCTTAATTTCTAACAACATCTTATCGTTTCCTGACGTAGGTACTCATCAGATATCACTATTGTATCATAATTCACTGCACATTAATATCGCCACTTAAAAAACAATAATGTCGTCAATAAATCAATGAACACAAACCATTTTTACCAGCTCTACAGATTCCCAATTCTACAGATTCTCAGCTCTACAGATTCCCAATTCTACAGAGTCCCAGGTCTACAGATTCCCAATTCTACAGATTCGCAATTCAACAGATTCCCAATTCAACAGATTCCCAATTCTACAGATTCCCAATTCTACAGATTCCCATTTCTACAGAAGGCCTAGACCTAGTCACCCGTCTTTGATTGGTCGGTCTTGGCAGTAGCTCATTCTGTGTCCTACAGATTCCCAATTCTACAGATTCTCAGCTCTACAGATTCCCAATTCTACAGATTCCCAGGTCTACAGATTCCCAATTCTACAGATTCGCAATTCAACAGATTCCCAATTCAACAGATTCCCAATTCAACAGATTCCCAATTCTACAGATTCCCAATTCTACAGATTCCCATTTCTACAGAAGGCCTAGGCCTAGTCACCCGTCTTTGATTGGTCGGTCTTGGCGGTAGCTCATTCTGTGTCCATAGAGTTAGAAAACTTTTGAAAATCTAATTTGACAGAGTCGACGGAGCTCCTCGCGGAGCTCCTATTTCTGGGTTGTTTTGGCCCTCCGGGCCTCATATAAAAACGAACCTAACCTAACCTACTTACGACTGTGAAATTTATTATTTGTTTTACGTTTATCTGTATGTAAAGTTGGGAACCTGTTGAATTGCGAATCTGTAGAATTGGGAATTTGTAGAATTGGGAATCTGTTGAATTGGGAATCTGTTGAATTGCGAATTTGTAGAATTGGGAATCTGTAGAATTGGGAATCTGTAGACTTGGGAATCTGTAGAATTGGGAATCTGTAGAATTGGGAATCTGTAATAGAAATCTGTAGAATTGGGAAAATACCAACACAAAGTGCTTACGTAGACGACTTGGGTATTTGAATACATTGCGTGCCGAATTAATTTGGATGAAAAAAAAATGTTTTCTTTTGTTAACTTAATGTACCAATTTACGTTAATTAGGGTCTTATCTAACTGACCTTAAAATATAGGATGGTATGGAATACACACGCTGTATACTATACCACCGTTACTCAACGTTTATGAGTAAGGGGGAATGTGTTGCCGGCTAAAAATTGCCAATTATATTGCCGTGCCGCGTAAGTGTAGCTTTACAAAATGTATTCGCTAACTGGCTAAGTCTTAGTACTAATGTACTATCAGCCCAATGGAACCCTGACCCACCATAGAACGATGTCACAGTGACATTTAAAACAATTTGTTTGACACTTCTTATGACTTGAATCATAACGTCTCTGTGACACAGTTCTATGGTGGGTCAAGGTTCCAATGGTCTGATAGTACCTATCTAAATGGCTGGTTTTTTTTCAGATTCCCTATGATATTGAAAGGGTTGATCGCAGTCATGGTGTACGTCACGCACGCCGTGAACTTTTTCATGCCTTTTAACGTAATCTTTTTCTATATCAAGAGAAAATTGAACCAAGATAAACTCTTCATGTGGGAACTGATCTTCCGAGCCATTTTCGTAACATTTATTTCACTTACTGCTATCGCATTCCCCACTGTTGACGCCTTGATGGGTTTTGTGAGTATCCTTCCTCCCTATATCCCAGGTACAATCACGAGATTTAATTTGGTACCCAGCTTAGGTCCAAAGTCAATCTGACATTCTATAACAACCAGGTTGAGTTTCCTAAAAGTTACAAATGACTTGACATCTCTAATGACATTGACGAGTTCAAACATAGTTTTCTTGAAATGGGTCCCAAATTAACGCTCGTGACCGTATCTAGTCCGGTTCTCAGTTGAGTTAACCAAACTACCGAAAATTCTAGAAAGCTTTGCCACGCGGTCTCCTTATAGGTAAAGCGGTGCAATCTAAACGATTTAAGATGCGACCCCATTGCTGCTTAAAATACTCGTACAGAGACGGTATGGAATCGTAGTGATCCATCGTATCTGTACCGTTTTTACCGCATGCCCTCCACCATCCATGATAATAATCTATATCTGATTAACACGTTCACGGACAGTACGTTAGACGTTCGAGAGACGTAAACTAAGGCCCTCGCGATATGGCACTACGGCTGTGGCCGATGTTTTTAATTGCACCAAAAACGGAACTCCGTCCACGGCCGGCTATTTCCCATAGTATTTATAGGAAGCACGGACTCTGTGCCGTTTTAGGTTTTAACACAAGCCGCTAGTGTCACAGCAAAAACGCGTTAGGGCAACCTCTACCTCATGCTCTACCCTAAAAGGGGAGCGACGCGTGTTGTGGCACATCACGGCTGTAGACGTAACGGCCGTGGACGAGCTGCCACAGTAGGTAAGATTTTTATTGTACGAAATTACATACATGTAGTTTCCTTCATAAAGTGGCACAATGTTTGACATACGTTAAATGTGGCAGTTCGTCCATGGCCGTAGAAAATGTTGTATGAGATTTTTTAGTGCCATATATCATGCAATTTCAAAGATGGTGCTGTGTCCGTGAACGTGTTAAAACTCTGTTGAAGGTGAATAATGATTAATATAAAGATTAATGTACTAGAGAAAAAAATAAAATTTGTCTAACACTTATGATTAGGGCCCGGATTTTTTGGGGCGGCTATTGACAAGTTGTAGGGAACCGCTGTTTATCGATGTCGTCGATGATGAAAAAAAGTTTGAAATCTACGGGCCCTACTTATGGTTATATTATAAGGGAAAAGATAAAAGAGGTCGCACCGTTAACTTTATATTGCGGTCAGTAAAATAGTACTTAGGTACCTATACAGTGTGTAAATGGTATACGGGCGTTTATTAAAAATGGACATAGATTAAGACTCCAATAATCACAAACAGAAAGAATTATTTTGATTACGCTAACGTATACACCGTTATTAATTTTTGAACATACTATCGACCCGCAATGTACATCTAATTCCATCTGTCATAACTTTGAAACATCATTAATTAATTGCATTATTTGTTATACATTGCGTGTTAAATTATTTTGTATGGTTAATTTTTTTTTTATTTAATTTTAACAAAAGCTGCCTTAATGTGCTCATTAGGGGCTATGTTATGTACCACAGTTAAAAGGAACGCCCGTATACCATTTACACACTGTATAAGCAAAGAAAAAATGCAGAAATTCCTTTACGGTAAATACATAATAGTAGGGAAGATGTGTGCATAATGATCCCCCTAAGGGAAAAACTTTACGGTGGTCAAAGTTTAAGGCATAAACACAAGGTTTAAATTGTTAAGGATAGTAAATTTATATATCTTTCGAACTGCATACTTATTTTCTTATGATTTGTATGTGTTCTATTAATTACGTCATGTTTTCTAAAAGTTTACTAAGGGATCATTTTATACACATGTATGGATAAAACGATCCCCGGGATACTATGATATTTCAAATTAGTAAAAAACACATCCAGGCGTTTACTTTAATCATAATGTATTGCCTAAGATTACAGAAATATGTAAGCGTGTGTTTCACATAACATTTAAGGTCGTGAGCGACTTGGAGATATTTTTTTAAATGAAATAATCTTTATTCAATAAAATTTAATTTTTAAATAATTGTAAATAACGTTTTGAAGTGGTTTATCGTTTCTAAACTCACGGCATGATCTGAAAAAATTAAAACAACTTTTTTTATGATGTGGAGAAGGCAAACGAGCGCTCATGCCACCTGATGATAAGTGGGATCTGTGACCCATAGAAATTTCCTAATGGGGTAATTTGATCCTAGGGATCATTTTATACACACGAAAAGGGATCATTTTACCTCAAACACCGAATTTCAAGGCATCGATCAAAATATGGTATTATGACCTTAGCTGAATTACAGGTGAACGTCAATGGAATCCGCCAATATAACAAAATTTAAATAAAACTCAACATTCAGAAAGTAGAGAAACTTTACAAATAGGCGTACCATAGATTAGACACCCATTTTTTTTTTTTAGATAAAACCACGCTCAGTCCTTCCAGCTCCATGACACTTGGAAAGGCAACTAGCGGGATCGCGAGGAATACGGTTATTGAGTATTTGGAAAATTATCGCTAACAGTCACTCGGATACGATGGGGGATCATTTTACCTAAAGGGATCATGTTGTACACATCTCCCCTAATAAATATATTTATTTTAATTTAACGATGAAATTATAGGCACGATTGTGCTTACCATTTTAGCACATCAGCGCTTTCAAAATCTTTATTTACTTATTAGTAGTTATTAGTCTAGTAAACATAACATGTCAAAAATGGCTGAGTGTTTGATCTGTCCATTTTGGGTAGGGGTCTACTCGCATACATATTTTTACGCATAATAATCATTACGCATAAAAATCAATTGTCATAAAACTGTTTTTACAATAGAAAGGGTTTTATTTTAATTATTATTAAAAACTAACCTTACCTAACTTAACCTAATCTACACAATAGACGTTTATTAAATTTTGCAATGTCAGTCTAAAAGGGTGTTATGACAATTGATTTTTATGCGTAAAAAAATTGTGCGAGTAGATAGTCTCCCGTCCATTTTTTTAAATAACTTTCTTCCCTTTGAAAGTGGCATTTCCATCCCACTTTTAAGATTTAACATACATTCGAATGGAAGCGGTAATATGGGTTTTTTTCATGAAATTTGTTGTTTCAGCTGGGTTCATTTTGTGTGTGCAACATGGCTTTTATTTGTCCAAGTACCATCTACTTGTTAGTTCACTGGCACCGCCCCGGCTTGGGTCATATGAAATGGAGGCTTTGGCGATCAGTTATCTTTATCACTGTCGGAAGTTTTGTCTTCGTTTGTGGAACCGCAATTAGCTTTATGGAGCTACTAAGTAAAGTATTCGGTATATAAAATAAAAATCGTCCAGTCTTTTACTCCATTGAGCTGCAATTTGTATTAACTTTCTCAACTCCGTGTAAAATATAAAAGCCACAGGCCAAGGAAAGGACAGCTGCTGAGAATCGAATTTCAATCGTTACGCTGGGTATTGGGCTATATCCGTAACTGGTGTTATAGCTGTGGCGCCGTAAATAAATCCGTTCATGGCGTTAAATCAGTTAAAAACAAATAAAAAAAATCAGCATTGCTATCAAACGTACAAATTCAAAGTTATAAGGGGTCGGGTCCCGTTGGGCTTACTTGCATTTAGCCTTAGCGAGCAAAACGGCTCAGTAGTACACTGACCAAGTATGCAAAATGACTTGGTTATATAATTCCATAATTACGAAATTGTCTTAGTTTCAAGAAGACTTACTTTGCAAAACGTCTAGGTCGTGAAATGCACCAGTAAGCAGAATGACTCAATTGTGTTAGGTCTTGATTGTATTATCTTGATATATGAAGATTATCGAGACCATTTGCCTATTAGAACATTATGACATTAAGTCATTTTACAGCCAAGTCATTCCGTCTATACTATGCCTTATAGCAATGAGGGCGTTTTACAGACCAAGGCATTTTGCTACCCGGACAAAATAAAACTAAGGTGCTCTGCTCGCCAAGGCTAAATGCAAGTAAGGCCAACGGGACCCGACCCGTTATAAGTCTTTGTAATATTCACATTTAACCTTTTGAACGCCTTTGACTTGATACAAACGTCGTCCTCACACGCCAATGACAGCTAAAAACCACAGCTAATGTCAACCTTACGTCACAAATACTCGGGCCAATTTTGCACTGTATCTATGACCACTATATAGGTCGATGGCTGGTAGGCACGACAGTACACGACCACTTTAGTGGTTCTTGGCGTTCAAAGGGTTAAAAGCGAGGTTAAGGGCGCTCTTAGCCGTCAATATTTAATCAGAATTACCTATTAGTAATCATACTAATCATATAAATTCAATGTACAGAATTTCAAAATAATAACAATGAATGTATGTACGTCAGGTAATATTTTACATAGATAAATATATAGAGGTACAACAGATACAACTGTAAAGAAGGTTCCAGTTGTATCTGTTGTACATACATTCATTGTTATTATTTTGAAATACTGTACATTGAATTTATATGATTAGTACTTCGTGGTTTTGGAATAAGTTAAATGATTATAAATTGAGAAAAAGAAGTTTGTACGTTTGATAGCATTAATCATAATAATTATTATTTTTTGTGTTAGTATTGTAGTATTAGCATTGTCATGTAATATTATTGAAACAAATAAGTCTTACTTTGGTAACTGGGGGCGATACTGTCTATGTTCAAATTATAATCGCATGGATGTTTAGAAAATGTCAGTGTTGTTAGACAAAAAAAATGTTGTTCTATAATGTTGTTTTGACACGCTTGTTGTAATTGTTACGCTGGTCTTTGTTACGGTACTTAAGGGTTTTCAAAGGAAAGTTTAAATATTTTTTTATATTTTTTACTGTTATTTTTATATTTTTTTATTTTATGATGTGATACGGAATTGAACGCAAGCCTATTTGACGTCTGAGGCGCTAGTCAAGATGCATTACGCTTAATAGCGTTTCTATTCGTTTCGTTTTGAAACCAATCGCGTCATTGGTAGATCACGTGACTTTTCGTATCACGTCATCGGTACCAGTGACGCGATTGGTTTCAAAACGAAACGAATAGAAACGCTTGTTAGCGTAGTGCATCTTGGCAGGGCCCTCTGGTCTAAATTGAATAGTCAATAAAAACTCGTATTGCTATTATTTTATTTTTAGTTAACTTTATTTTTTTCTACTAGTTTTAAATATTTTTTTTATGCGAGATGTTTCCTTGTAAAATTAAAAAAGTTACTAAGTTCTCCTTTTTTATTTATTTTGTTCACTTGCAAATGAACAAATGCGTAGTACTACTGACCAATGATTTCCATTTGAATATCAAATTAACAAGGTCAACGGAGCTCATATTTCTGGGCGTTTTGGCCCTCTGTGCTAGCGGCAGAACTAACAACCTAAACCTACCTCATATTTATAATACAAATTTTGGTCAGTAGGGTTACGTAGTCGGATCACAGGCAATCCAACGATGAGGTTCGCTTTTTAACGGGTGTGTAATGATTGGTATAAAAATAATATCATTTCATTTGATATAATTTCAAAGGATATAATCACTCATTTTATATAATAAACGATTGGTATAATATCAAAATATCTATTTGAATTTACTATACTTATCATTTGGCATATCATATATCCGCGGGGATATCCCAGAAGTTCCATAGTTCTAGTTCCATATGGAACAATCGGTACATATGTAAATGTCAAATAAATGATCCCAATTGTTCCATATGGAACTACATACTAGGCTTTACATCTGGTTTTGTTTTTATTTTAGTTTTAAATCAGTTGAGTATCTTCGGAGCATACCCTGCATACCCCGTTATCAGGTTGCAAAATCATTGAAAACGCTAGGGTTGGCACTGCACATTTTTTACCGAGGGACACGATCACTTGTATAAGAAACAACTTAAAACCTGAAGTGTCATATATACTTGACAATGTTAACTGAAGTATGTAGGTAATCAATGTGAAGAAGTATCCAATTAAGTATGTAAAAATATGTATACAAAGGTCGTACTTAGCAGAGGGAGACATTTAATATGAATATGTACCAGTAGTTCCATATGGTACTTCTGGGACATTTCCTTCAAAATGAATATCCCGGTAGATCCATATGGAACTAGAAATTATGGAACTTCTGGGATATCCCCATATCCGCGATAGCGGAGCTCCGTCGACTTGCTAAGGTCTGCTAAAATTCCCAGGTGGACTAACGTAAGACTCGGACCAACCTTCCTTCCAAACATTTCCACCAGTGGGAAGGTTTAACCTGATTCGGTGTAACCTACCCACCAGTAGGATTTTTTTCGTACCAAACGCGAATTTAACAGTGTCGACGGAGCTCTGCTAACCTATTTCTGGGTAGTTTTGCCCTCCAGGCCTGCTAAAGAACCCCTCTTCACCCGTGGTACGGTTGGCTATGTCCGGTTGACCAAAAATTATACCCCAAAATCAAATTTAACAGAGTCGACGGAGCTCCACTCTCGTGGAGCTCCTATTTCTGAGTGTTTTGGCCCTTCGGGCCGGTTGAAGCACTAACATAACCTAAACCTACCTCATATTTTACTGAGTGTTTTGCATAACCGGAAATAGCCAACCGTACCACGGGTGAAGACGCCCTAAATAACTAACATAACCTAAACCTACCTCCCATTTATCAGGAGTGCTTTCCTACTGGTTGGTAGGTTACACCGAATGAATCAGGTTTAACCTTCCCACTGGTGGAAATGTTTGGTAGGAAGGTTGGTCCGACACTCTAACGTAGGTGTACCACGAACAACAAGGGCAAATTAGCTATACGCGCATCTGTTACAAGGGCCGTTTCCCCGTGGTCCTTCTAAATATAGTAGTCCTACTGATTTTCGACTTTGAATACTGACACACTATACACTAATAATTAGTGACTAATTCATGCGAGCTTGAAAGCGCGCACGTCAAAACGGGCGTAAAACGCGCAGGAAAAGCGCTGGTCTTAAACCGCTCTATGGCCTTGAATGGCATGCCTCTATGCTAGTCATTTCATCGCTTCAATACGCAGGTTAAAGGATAAAAAAGGTAATGATCCAGACGGACCTTGCACAAGGTCTTTCTATCACTACATAACGAGAAGCATGATTTGAAGGGTGCAGACTCGTCGTCACACCAGGTTGTCACACCACTGCTATTCGACGGAGCCTGCCTGCGGCATCTAAAGATACCCACCTACCTACCTACCTACTTTTGCGGAATAAAAATGATTTCTGACGACTCTCCGACGAAAGCGAATAGCAGTGGTGTGACAACCTGGTGTTACCACGAGTCAGCCCCCTTCGATCGAAATAGGGCGCAGATGCAATACAAAAATGAACGATGTTAATAGTTGACACAATGTAAATAAAAAAACATAGTCGGTATCAGTGAGGAATTAAAATAGGTTTCTTGGGTAGATATATTGTTTTTCATAAAAATCGTTGTATTGTTTCGCTGACAGAACTGGATGTAGAGATGCTTGCTGTAATGAGGCTAGTATGTTATCCATATGATTTGGTACAGGTTGCACAGTAGGCCATGGATACTGAAGTTGCATTGATAAATGTTGCTGTTGCTGTGGTTGTGGATGATAAAGATGCGACGATGGTTGCAGTTGTGGTTGCAACTGTTCGAATGGCTGTTGCATGAATTGCGGAGGTGGTAGTTGAGGCTGATTATTAATTAGGCGTTGATTATTATTAAATTGTGGCCGAGACTGCGGTAACCTTCGTTCATTTTCAAATGACCCTGGCTGACCTGATTGTGCCGTAAAAAATTGTCCGGATCGACTATTCAAATACGGATCCAAATGTGTATTTGTATCTATGTAACGTGGGGTAACTGGAGTGTTTTGCCGCACATCTGAAATAAATAATTTTATTGTAACCAAATGGTTTGGATAATTATAATGATATTACCTATTATTATCACGTTCACTTAATACCAACATTTAAGTTTAGAAAATTTCTGATGTTCCTTATGCACTAAAATACCAGAGGGGTTAGACAAGGTGCACTACGCTAACTATCGTTTCTATTCGTTTCGTTTTTAAACCAATCACGTCACTGGTAGATCACGTGACTTTTCGTATCACGTCATCTACAAGTGACGCGATTGGTTTAAAAGCGTAACGAATAGAAACGCTGGTTAGCGTAATGCATCTTGTCTAGCCCCTCAGGTTCTATTTAACTCCTGTTTCTGTCTGTATTGTTGGCGACAAAACTCTAAAATTATTTTTTTCTAGAGCCGAGTAGAGGTGATTGCCTATCTCCATAAAGTAAAACGGGCCATAATTTTGCTTTGGTTATTGTTTTGTTTGAGAGTGAACTAGTTGGCTGATAATTAGGCTACTTTTTCCGGAAAAGGACAGTGATCAATGAAAGCGAATTGCTCGAAAAAAACAAGTGATTATTTAGTTAAAAACAACTTTCGGCTTTGTATTTCTCTTTCATTCGCGACAGACTTTTAAGAATATTGCACTAGGTGTGTAATATAAGAAAGTATTAAAATATAGTTACCGTAAGACTGCTGACTCTTTGCTTGGTGGCCCTGACGAGAATGTTCTTCATAAGACTGTCTATTATTTTCATTGTAACTTACGCGAGAATTACCTCTATAAGGATCATGGCTCTTTTCTATATGAATCAAAGGAGAATGATCTTGTATTGAAGTTATTGTAGTACTTGCCACTGTTTCCGGTTTATTATTACTGTCTTCCAATGAATCTGATATTTCAAACATTCGCCTATAAAATTTAGTAATATCGACATCATCGTCTTCTTTCAAAAAATCTGCTGTGCCGGTTTCTGTGTCCTGATCGGTAGTTCTTTCAATATAGTCATCAATGTCATCATCGTCGTAATTCATTGCAGTCGTTTCTATGGGTTCACTGTGCGGTTGCTCTGTAGTAGTAATGTCCAATAAAACATAGCGATTTCCCACGGTTGCATTGTCGTGTGTCTTGTTGGTAGTTTTTTTATCGCTTGCATTTTTTTCACTTACTTCAATTTCATTGTTATTGGACATATCTTTTCGAATAGAATGTTCTACCGTATGAGAAGTTGGAGAATGATGGCTTATATCCGTTGTTATTTCACCGTCTGATGTTTCTAAGTCTTCTAAGATTTCTTTAGTTGTAGCAGAATTACGAGCTATTTTGGTTGATTCTGGATTATTTTCTGTAGGTGCTTCATACACGTATGAAACAGACGAGCTTATGTCGTCAGATCTTGTTGTTTGTTCTTCTGTTGTATTTGTTGAGTGTTTAGTAGAACCGGTTGTTTCTTGGTCATCACCATTTCGGTTAGTTAATGTGGTTAATCCTAATACGTCATCAGTTTGTACTTCAATAGGGTTTAATGTTGCTTTCTGAAGAAATATCAAATAAAACCAATAGAGAAAGAACAAATTGAAAAAAAAAACGTGTGCGTCTCGGGACGCCAGACAGAAGAGATAACTTAAACTAAGCTAAGTTGAACTATACCGATGTTTGATGTAAGTACCGTAAAATGGGGTGAATTAATTTTAGGTTGTGTCCCTATTTACCCCTTAGTTCCTATTTACCTACTCCGTTTTAGTATTAATTAATTCTCACCATGAGCTGATTCATTACATAAATTAAACTTTAACCCCCTTAATTTGCATATTATTCACATAGTGACATTTGAATTTGACAGAAAGTGACAGACCATACTTTGGCTTAAAATTGGTTTATTGCGAGTTTATAAAATAAGGGGTATGGAGTATTGATGGATAGATTACAAACACAATAGGCACCTCTTATATTCTAAATAATTAGGATTAGAATTTAATCAAATTGATACTCACTTCGCCTATAATTCCTTGCGTAGCAACCAAAACAACAAAAACAAAATTCCTTGTAGAATTCATGCCTTCATACAACATTTCCGTGTTGGTACCGGCACTTCCCTAATTGAAATGAATGTAGTGCAGCCTATTACTCATGTAAGAGTTTATTAAAGTGGAACCGTGAAATCAATTAGTTCTAGTGATTGTGAAATATGCCTTTTATAGCGAAAAGCTGATTAAAGTTCATGCCATTTATAACTGATTTATATGACAATGTCCATGCATATACGACGCGACTGAAGCCGTTTGTTTTTTTTGTTAATTGTCAAGCATGGAAAAACAAGGGACGCTCAAACTAAGCTATATCCAGCAAAACGAATAGTACATGAGTGGGTATTGTTGGTAAAACAACGTACGGTCACGAGCGTTAATTTGAGACCCATTTGAAGAAAAATATGCTCGAAGTCGTCAATGTCATTATTAGAGATGAAGTCATTTGTAACTTTTAGGAAACTCAATCTTATTGTTGTAGAATGTCAGATTGACTTTGGACCTAAGGTGGGTACAAATTTAAATCTCGTGACTGCACCTATTGGATGTTTTAAATGGCGGCCGAAGTTCAATCAACATCAATCTTAACCCTTAATAAGGCCCTGTTAAAGTAAAAATACTAGACCAAAATTAAATACAGTCATGGAATCGCAAGTCTCTAAAGAGTAATAATAGATGATGTTATATTTCAGGAAAATACAATTAAAATAGTATCATAAAATGTAGGTACTAAAGTTCAATTTCAGCTTAATGTGGCCTTATTAAGGGTTAGTTTGGATGTGTTTGAGCTGGTAGTCTCATATGAACAGCTGATAATAAAGCCTATTTGACTCGTTAGCAATTGACTCAGAATACTGTAAAATGTGAATGTGTTATTGTGTGACTCGGCTTGAATGAACAGTCAGCGTACCTTTAATATTAGGGAGTAGGTTTCATTACGACTGAGTTTCATTGCCTTGATATTGAATAGGACTAAATCTACTAGGTGCACTTGCCGTCCCCGGGCAAGTCTAAGTAGAGCGAAGCGGTTTGCTGCCATCATTTCAGAAATCAGTAACGCTCACTCACTTATCTAGTTTAAGCCGCGAGTTCCCTTCAGAATATCTGTACAGTAACTGTTCGCGTGTGAATTTATTTTACATTTTAAGTTCGATTCTAAAGGTGAAGCTTCAAAAAGGTTACGAGCGAAGAGCACCGCCTAAAATCGAAGTTTCGGCACTTTTCCCATTTTTCCCATTGAAAGTCTATAGGAACTGATTTTCGGTGACTATTCCTCCGTGGTAAATGTCCGATTTTCAATTTTATTTTTTCTAAACCGTCTATGGCTTGATGTCGTACGGGCTAAATTTGATCCTGATATCTCTAATAGTTTGGGAGGAGTATGCGGACAAACGAAAATCTGAATCGGGGAAGAATGGAGCTTCGCTCACTTCCTTCGCTTCGCTGCAATAACAAACTTACTTAGTTCTATTTTGCCTAAAATTTCAACTTGCCTAATTCTTAGAATAAGTATCCGAAATTTCATACTCACTTTGATCCGAAACCGAAGTTAATTTGGATTTATGGCGTTGGGGTAGAGGTGTTACTTTGGGCATCAAAAGACCCTAAATTTTGCGGTTTTTTTTTGTGACGAAGTTTGACAAAAGTGAATAAATAGCAAAGGGACGACCGAGTCGTATGTAAATATTTTACCAAAGTGTTCAAAAACACAGAAAAATTTGATAGCCAGTCCATGTCATTCCCCTTTTGGTTCAGAAAGTTCAGATATGAATATCGAATGAGATAGACTGGGCTATGTTTTCACACGATAAACATAAGTAACCTAGTCTATCTCATCAGTGGCGTAGCTAGGGGGTGGCGGCAGGGGCAGCCCGCACCGGGTGTCACCCGCTTAGGGGTGACACCCGACCCGACCGTGGACATCAATAGTGAGTGCCATTGCCATCTATAACAATTCATAAAACTGTGGCAGATTGCATTGAGAATAAAACACACAAGTTTATAAATGCGATTTAATTGTACACTTGACTACAGCTTATTTTAAACTAGATATAAGTCCTTTTAAATTGGAATAAGTTCCAGCAAAGAAGAAAAGTACGCCTATAAGGAGAACAACGACGTTCTTCCACAGCCGCCATTTATATTTTCCAAGTCCTGGATCCTCCCACACTACCAGCAAGTCGATGATGGCAGGAAATATGAAACCCATATTCGACAGGCAAAATGCACCTAGCTGAAACAGACATGATATTGAATATATTGAAACCACAAAATATACATTCGATGACCAAAATAATAATATGGTAGAAGACTAAATAATACAAAAATAAAATGACCAGTGGGCTTAGCATGCGAGGCTAGAAGAATAGGTCAAAAGCGATTTAGTGTCAAATATGTCTATTCCATATTCTAAAGTAAGGGTAAACATTTAAGGTTTTAAATAAAAGTGTATTTTGTGTGAATTGAGTTCTTTTATTACTAAGCATCTTAAAGTGTGACGTTATGTCATATATTCTTATTTTCATAGAATGACGTAAAATATGACAGTAAATCTCGCGTAGCATACTTAGCCCCCATGTCCTTGATATCTATATATATATATAAAAGAGGATGTCCTCACTGACTGACTCATCAACGCACAGCCCAAACCGCTTAAGATAAAGATTCGGAATTTTGAGGGAAAGTTGATTTTATAACGTAGACGTCCTTTAAGAACAGCTTTTTCGAAATTCAACCCCTAAAGGGAAAAAAAGGGGTTGGCAAGTTTGTATGGGAAAAAATGTTTTTATGGTCCAATTTACATGAAACTTGGTAGAAACACTTTTTAATGCAAATAATGAGACACGTATTTCAGCGATTACTAAAATTCAACCCCAAGAGGGAAGAACGCGGGTTGCCAAAATTATTTTAAGTATAGAAAATGGAAAGGTTAGATAGTTTTTATTATAATCTATATATATAAAAGGCAAACCTGACTTACTGACTTATATATCAACCCACAGCCGAAACTACTGTACCTAGAAACTTGAAATTTGGTACAGGGGTTCCTTTCATGATGCAAGGGAGCACTAAGAAAGGATTTTTCCGAAAATCGATCCCCAACGGGAAGAAATGGGGGAGTAGCGGGAAACTAATTCTACGCGTACGAAGTCGCGGGCGTCCTCTAGTATAATATATAGATCGTATGAAGATACCCAAGATCAGGGCAAATATTTCTGTGATGAGCGAAAGTATTTGTTTCTGAGTCTTGCTGCCGCACTCAGAGACGTCAATTAAATTTAATGATTGTTTAGTGACGTGATGTCTTATTGTATTGCTGTAGCAAAAAAAGTGACAGCAGCAACTTTAATCAAGCATTAAATTAAATTGACGTCTCTGAGTGCGCAATTAGGAGTTTACCTATTTATAATGTATATTAGTATTTATTTCTCTATATTATGTATGTTAATCGTTGCCTAGATGGGTACGGTCAGCCTTATAAGAAGCTGCCCACTTTAGTATTTTGTCACTTTAACGTCATGTTTGAACTGCTGCACTAATCTGTCACAGGCGTTAAAGCGACAAGGTGCAAAAATTTTGATCTCAGATTTCCAACATTATCCGTCGGTGTGGAAGTGTTACTGCCACACTCAGAGACGTCAATTAAATTTAATGCTTGTTTAGTGACGTGTTGTCTTATTCTATTGCTGTAGCAACAAAAGTGACAGCAGCAACTTTAATCAAGCATTAAATTAAATTGACGTCTCTGAGTGCGGCAGTAAGTTGATTGGTATATCTCTTGTTTTATTTTTATATCATGACATGTATTTAACATAATAAAATTTTAACTGCGTCACTGGAACTGAGTTTAGAAATATAATTAATATCACCGTGATATTTAATTTGACATGCTTGAAACTCGAAATAATTTAATTTTACATGGTTATATTACATTTATTTTTGTTTGAAACGAGTCCGTTATTGTTACTAAACAGTGCACTTTGCGTTACTCATTCAAAATTTAAAGCAAAACAACATACATGTGCTTATATGCTACATAAAACATAATATAATGTTAGGCATTTTTTACCAGTCAACAGCTTTAGGGTAGAGTTTTTGGAGCAAGGTGATGATTTGTAAGAAAGCCGAATTTTCATTGTATCTACTCGATGAGAATTTACACACGCAGGAGTTTAATTTTTGGGTGATCACAGGTCTAACCTAACCTACGTAACCCATGCTTAAGATAACCTAAAAACAATAAGCTTTTAGAAGAAATTACCTTTCCATTAAATAAAATTCGATGAAACGATAAATTCGATCAAATGAGTGTACCTAGGTACTTGTGTCTGGATGTGTGTGGTAGTGAGCCGCATCCCGGTTCTTCCAACTTGTATTTCTTGAGCCAACCAATATTTCTAATATACTAACCAGTCCCATCAAATTGCCAATGTTAGGGAATCCTATGGCAATAGCGCTGATGATGACGATGAAGCAGGCTCGGTAGACCCGCTCCCAGATCCAGTGCCTCTTGGGGTCGTGCTTTCTAGAGACATAGTGCCACACCAGGTTGAAGGGCGCCCAGAAATTCAGGGCGAATGTGATAAAGATCATGAAACCCATCAGGCACTTGAGTACTAAAGGGAATCTGGAAAATATTTAACTGGTTTAAGGTCTAGATTAAAGCCATATTCATTATCAAAGGACGTCATGGATGGCAGTGAACAAGTACGTGCTGAAAAGAACAAGAAGAAGAAGAAATATACACACATCAAAAATGTCTAATAGCCCGTTTATTATACCCCATAAATTATACTCAACCCCTTCCAGTAAAGCTTGTTCCATCTAGTCATACGCTTAGTTCTAAATGTATGACTAATAAGAAAAAAAAATCCGCTTAGTTCTACATGAAAATATGAAAATGAGGTAGGTTTAGGTTATGTTAGTTTTGCAGCAGGCCCGGAGGGGCAAACCACCCAGAAATAGGAGCACCGTCGACACTGTCTGATTGATTTGAAATAAGAGTGTCAAGAAGTCATACATGGATGTAGAACTAAGCGGATTTTTTTTTCTTATTAGTCATACATGTAGAACTAAGTGTATGACTAGATGGAACAAGCGTTCCAGTACTGCTGTCGCTGCCGGGAATATTGCCCTAAATACTTCTACGCCAACATTGACATCGACGGCTGTAGCCGCAGTGAGGTATGGAAGTGGGCAGCGCGAGTATGTAAATGGGTCGGTAACCTATCGCTACGCGTTTTTTTTTGACCGTAATCATTTCGTTTTTTAACGTTTCTCCGATGGCACGATTCGTAATTTTTTTATTTCACAACTTGACATTAAGTAAACATATCTTTAGTCCGAGCAATTTTTCTCCTTGTAGTCACTTGCCCTATGTATTGTTACCTATTTTATTTCAAAGCATAGGTATGTTTCATTACACCAATGCTACAACTAGCCGAGGGATCGTATCGTAAGTATCTTGTTTGTAACCAAATGGGTCACTTCTCCTGCTACTGCCGCCGATACTTATTTACTCACGCTGCCTGGCGTTTGCGAAATTGGCGGTTTTGTTGCGGAAGTCAAAGAGGGCCATTGCTAGAAGTCGATTGCGCAGTGAGTTAGGAGGAACATGTAAACCCCCTTGGAAGAATTTTCAACAGGGTTTTTCTGAAAAGGTATTCTGATTAAATTACCCTTATAGAAGTTTGTCTCAAACGCATACTAATTTTATTTCTTTTTTTATTATTATTTGATGATTTTTTGGGTTCCGTGCCCAAAGAGTTAAAACGGGACCCTGTTACTTAGACTCCGCTGTCCTTCTGTCCGACTGTCTGTCACCAGGCTGTATCTCATGAACCATGATAACTAGAAAGTTGAAATTTACACAGATGTAATTCTGTTGCCGCTATAGCAACAAATACTGAACACAGAATAAAATAAATATTTAAGGGCTCCCATAGAACAAACGCGATTATTATGCCGTTTTTTGCAAATATTGTATATATAATGGTACGGAACCCTTTGTGCGCGTGTCCGTCTCGCACTTGGCCGGTTTTGGATTAGCGTCGTTTTGTTTATAACCGCGTTTTTTAAAAGTCTAGCACTAGCTGTGACGTTAAAAAAATACGTGGCGGCGTTTAAGCTTTATATATTCGTTAGCAGAAATTTTGCCTCTGTTGGCAATTATTTCTCGTAGCGCGAGCAGCACTGGCAGTGGCTGCATGTAAATATATATAAGGATCGAGAATGCCCCGACATTATTTTGATCCTTGGACATTTTTGGTGTGTGTAATAAATATCAGTACCAGGGGACTGTTATCTGGAGATTGATAAAGTGTCCTCATTTGTTCTACTGAGGCCATTTGGAAAGCGTTTGAATGGGGTTACTTTAGTACTTTATGTGTTCAAAAACGTCTGGGGAAAAGCAAGAAAATAATTAAGTATATTTATTTTGCATATCGTTACTCATAATTGTTAGAGTTATCGTGTTCTTGAGTAGAGACCGCGGTTTGGCAAACTCATGTAGGACGCCCTCAGACTAGGTGGAGTGACAATCTTCGCACGATGGTGGCTGGCAAGAGTTGGATGAGAGTGGCCGCAGATCGTGTTTGGTGGCGGACGACTGGAGAGGCCGTAGTATAGGCTGATGATGATGATCAGGTATCGAATGATGACTCCATTTTCTGTATAATCAAATTACTTACACACTGTCCAAAGGGAAATTTAGAGTAACTGGTGACTGGGACAGTTCACCAAAGCCCCAGTAGCCGAAGAAGCCGACGAGGATTAGAAATGATACCACAACGCACATACCTGCAAAAATAAGTTCTGGTGTTAGTGCATAAATAGACATAGTTTAAGAGTAAACGGAAAGTACTTCTTAAGAATTCTAATGCCAATGACACCTTTCTGGAATCATGATTTATCTAACGATACTCAACATTTTAAAATCCGTCAAACCTTATAGACTTCGTCCTCGTAGAATCCATTTATCGCTCCCTTGTGAACTTAAATTTTCTGGGATGTCCTTTCCCGGAATTCAGGTAACCTCCATACCGAATTTCGTCAAAATCGATTCACGGCTACGTAATAAAACATTTACATTAAGAGCATTTGGATCTTGGTTAGGCCTACTGGATATAAAGTGGAATGGCCTGCTCTTGAGTCTGATCCAAGACTCATTTCTGGTCCCTGAGTTAGCATAGTTAGTTGGTTACTTACTGGCACATAGGACTTTGGAGAATTTGAGGGGGTCTTTCATATTATTCTCGATAGGGAGAGACACGCCGATGCCTTCCATGCTAAAGATAACGATCCCGCTAAACTCGAAGAGACCCACGGTGTCCTTCCAACCTGGCACGTCACCGATGGGAGGGGCATCTTTCTGGCTGTAGTACACCGTTGCTACCACACATACCACTGTAAGAAAGATGATTTCAATGATATAGGGAAGGCAAACAAGCACACAAGCTAAAGTGGGGGGTTCTTCCACTCCGATCAACTAAACGGACTAACCAATTGTACAAAATGGAAATCATAACTTAAATTATGAGGTAGGTAGGTTTAAGTAATGTTAGCTCTTTAACTGGCCCGAAGGACCAAAAAACTCTAAAATATAATGGAATGCCTCTATGCTAGTAATTTCACTGGTTGAAGCCAAATAAGTACAATACGTACCAATAAAGACGTCTGCTAGCAAAGTAAACGGCGCCAAGTATTTGAGCGTAGTTATCATGCATAACAGCAGTATTGGCACCAGCAGGGCTAGTACATACAACCGCAGCTTGTTCAGGTCCTCTTCGTTTCCCTCGGCGACCTGCTGTATTGTCTTTGCTATGATGATTTGGTACACGCAGCAGGCACCGAAGAGGTCGATGCAGATTGCTATGTCTACTGCGTATCTGAGGAATGATATTGACTCAAGTCAGTCAATTATTGTTATAGTTTGGTCAATCTAGAATGTCTGTCTTATAAATACGTATTACATTTGTTTCTTTAACTTCTTATATCCTATTAATTATTATCCCACAGAAAACATTAATGTAAAAAATGGCCAAATTCTCTTATTCTCTTAGGTAGTGGTTTCTGAAAAAAGTATCTTGTTGGGCACAGTATTAGCGGCCTTTACACGTAAAGTTCGGACCGCGGGAAACGCCACGCACCGTTCCAAACCGTACATTTTTTACTTTTTACTATTACAGTTGCATTTAGCCATTTACACGTACGGTTCGGAACGAAGACTGGAACGGCGCGTGGCGTTTCCCGCGGTCCAAACTTTACGTGTGCAGGCCGCTATTGTTGATAGTCAAACAAATTAATTGAAACTAATGCATTTCGAGCTCTAATTTGGCAGTTTTTTTTAATTTTTAGTTTTTTTCTAATGACATGTTATTGTAACACTGTACTGTATAAAAAACTTCCAAGTCAGGAAATCTGACAGGGAAAACGTTTTTAAACTAAAAAAAAAGATACATTAGAACAATGTGTGGCCTAAAGAAAACTGACAGTTGTGTTCCATATTTTAAGAAGTTGAACATTATGAATTTATGACCATGCCGTGCATTTAAATTTTTGATATAACCAACGAAAAATTATTTGCACACCTTACAACAAGGTAGTTACAGTCAAAGACTTTAATTGTTATGCCACTATGGAACCCTGTCGCATAACGTTAATCATTAATTTTGGCGTAATTTCTTTCATGTGGTTTGACGTTGTCAGTATGACAGGGTTCCATAATGGCATAACAATTAAAGTCCTTGGCTGTACCGGTAACGGCCGAACCCTATATTCAAACCGCGGACAAATAAAGCTTACTTCGGGTTAAAATTTGACGTTTGCCCATGGGCATACAAAATGTGTCAAATTTTATTTCCGAAGTAAGCCTATCTATCCGCGGTTTGAATATAGGGTTCGGTCATAAATAATCAAAATCTTTGTTTTGTATTCTCACATACCTACAGTACTGCACTGATGAGCAAAAGCGTAGTTTGCCTAGCAAGTCTGATTTTGAACAATATTCCAAACCGTTGCAAGATTTTAAAAATATACTTTCATAATTATAAATTTTTATCTAAATATTATTATTCAACATTTAAAAAATATATAATACTAGAAAAAAAATATACAAAAATGCCATTGTCATTTATGAACAATGTCAGAACATTGTTCAATGGCAGAAGATTGTTCATAAATGACAATGGCATTTTTGTATTTTTTGTCTAGTATTGTATTTTTTTTAATGCTTACGTTGTATAGTTTTAAATGTAATTGTTTTAAAAGTATTGTTCGTGTGATTCATGGGCTAATTTTACGGATTTTGGTACGCCACCTGGCAAAATATAGTGATACCAGTATTTATTTCTCTCTACCACACAACCCAGCCACCAGTTTACCAGTGTACCAGTTTTACCTAATAAATCACTTTGACTTTGACTTTAACTTTGATTTTGACATAGATAAATACTATTACTTATTAAAAATATATCGTACCTGAACCACTTACTGTATTTCCTCAGCCTTGGGAAGGGTCCTATTTCTAGCGCTGCCTCGGCCACGTCAGGATACGACATGGTGGTGAGGTGGAGCCTCCTGTACAGGACTTGGGCTGACTTTACTAGTAACTGGAATACAAGTTAATACTTATTTAAAAACAAATAAATATGTATTATCATTGTCCACTGCTGGACACACCTTCCATAAAGATTTCCAACTTGATACGATCCGTCGGTTCAAACTGAAATCAAGCGATGGATTGTACGTGAGTGGCAATATCGCATCAAAAATTCAATAGAAATATGAATCGTCACGATATCGTTTCAGATCGATCGTAACGACGGATCGTCCCGTATATGGCGGCCTTCATCAGTGCTCGCCAGCGGTTTCCCGCAATCTTTATATCAGATCGTCGGTCTCCCTATTGAGAAGCCGGCCACCAGTAAACGTTTCGCTTCCTAGAATAATATAGCTTATAATGTTTTTACGCCACCTTGGATTGTAAGTAACATTTACCGCCTGCTACGCGGGCAGAAAATCCTGCTGCTAGGCTAGCTGATGACATAAAATTGTGTACACACCAATTGCGGTAATAAAGAACACCTCAGATCGTATAATTGTAGCACTCGCCTTTGGCTCGGGAGCCAAATACCTGCTGTCTGAGCCATTTTTTGTTTTATAGCCCTAGGTATGTATTGTACTATTAAGATAGGGCCCATTAATTGACCAGTGAATAAGGCTGCTGAAATATTATATTGAATTATGGTTTAAAACAAAGTGTAATAGTTTTTTATATTATAGATAAATACGTTATTTTAATTCACTGTTCAATGTTGGTTATTAGGGATCTTACCTAAGCTTCGTTTTTTTATTATTAAAGTGAGAAATAGTGAAATTCTCAAACGTATTTAATCTCTGTGCACCTGACGCGGCAATTAATATTATGTCCTTATCCAATTTTCCAAAGCCTTTGGCCAAAGCCAAAGTAAGTCAATAAAAGGTCCCTATTTAATATTAAATTATAAATATCCTTACATGAACACAGTATGTGATATAAAACCCGAAGATGATGGTAAGCACCAGGGAGGTCCACAGGCCGCATTTCATGTAGGCCTCATGGATGCCCAGGATGCCCCCTCCCAGGCACCCCTTTATGAGGTGGCCGAAGGTCTCTAGGATACTGTAACAGGAGAAGCTCTAGTTTATTGTATGGTAATAGACATCGAAAGTTTGTTGGGGCAAAGTCGAACGAAGAGTTTCATGTCGATATATTAGATAAGTTTTTTTTTATTATTCAAGATACACTTTAAATTTCATGTTCTTTTTAATGGAATCGATACTACCCCCGGGTCCGTTGATTTTGATATTAAAAGTTGCTGGTAGTTATCATTATTTTCGTCAATATATTGAACACAACAAGGCGGTTAAAACGTCCGAATATTCACCCGGTCAAATTTCGGCCCATTCCATCGACGGGAACGTCGGGAACTGGTGCAAGTTAAATAAAAGCGTAAAAATATAAATATCTACCAACCTGACCTTTGATTTGCATCAAAAATTCGAGGTCTGTGACCTACCGTCCAAACTTGTTCGAGAAAAAAAAGGCGAGTCTTTTTGAAGTCTCAAGGTCCGGGTAAAGGATTTAGATATTAAATTCGTTGGAGCTAACGCAAATACAACGAATATTAATAATATTAATAAGCACAGTAATATAATTTAACGAACTATTTATAAACAACTTTAAACATACAGTTTGTAATAGAAAGACTTTGAATTATCATTACGCATCATATATTTTAATATGTGTTATTTTAAACTCTGATAGGGTGATAGAAACAGTAACAAAGCAGCAATAATGGGCACTTGATTCTTATTTTAAAGAAAAAAAGGGGTTTTTTTTTTGCAACAATCAATTTAGGACCGTAATATCGGGTTTACGAACGTATTTCCAAATATCAACCTAATAAATAACGAGATTTGTATCAAAAAACCGGCCAACTGCGAGTCGAACTCGCGCACGAAGGATTCCGTACCTACCATTATCTATACAACATTAGCAAAAAACGGCATAAAATCACGTTTGTTGTATGGCCCCCCTTACATATTTATTTTATTCTGTTTTTAGTATTTGTTGTTATAACGGCAACAGAAATACATCTTCTGTGAAAATTTCAAGTGTCTAGCTATCACGGTTCATGAGATACAGCCTATAGTGACAGACAGACGGACAGTCGGACAGACGCACAGACGCACAGAGGAGTCTTAGTAATAGGGCCCCGTTTTTACCCTTTGGGTAAAAGAGAACAGAACCCTAAAAAGATTTAAAGTCAAACTAAATGTACCTATTAAAAAACAAAACACATTGTGAAGTTAATTAAAAACCTGTTAAAACAATCGCACAATTATATAACCTAAACATTTTTAACGTTTCACGGTTAATTACATTCGATTTACTATTATCATCGGGGTTAGCCTTAAAGGATACCAGTCAAGCAGTGCCTCTATTTTAGGCGGTAAAAAGCATATTGTCTTTGACCTGCGGGCCTATGGTCTAAGATTCGAATAGGAGACGACCTTCACCCAGCTGTTTCTTCGATAAAAAGTATTTTATATCAAATTTAATATGGTAAGTAATGGAAGTAAAACAAGCAATACCGATTTAAAAAAAAACGTTTTTTTTTAAATAATGTAAGTACTGGACTGAAATTTTTCAGTCAACCTATTCGCCACATATTAGGTACTTACCATATTAAAGATATAAAATACTTTTTATTGAATAAACAGCTGGGTGAAGGTCGTCTCCTATTCGGATTTCCTACTATTAGTATGGTTGCGTTTATCGCGTGACAAATTGTGGATAAAGCATTCGTCACTCTCGTACGTAAGTATATAAATACGTGTCAGAAAGTGACAGATGTTTAATCCACAATTGTCACGCGATAAACGCAGCCATATTAGACCCTCTGTTCTGGTATTTGTTTTTAACTCGTCCGCCATTATTGTCAAGTAAATAAGAGCTATCAAAACGTTAACAATACGATAACATGTCAAACACGATATGGTTTTTACCGCCTAGAATAGAGGCCCTGTTGTAAATCTTATTCATTATTTATGGGATACCTAAATATCTTAGTCATAAAACATGTAAACATTGTATCTTGTCTAAGGGACACAGTTTATGTAGCAGAACATATCGAAACTGTATTAAATGTGGTTGTCTTGCACAGTTTGCAACGTCATAGGTAAGTATAAATATTTTTATTTTTTATCTTTATTTGCTTTTGTGATAATTCTGAGTTTTGACACATTTTCCTACTCCACTGATACTTACTTCCATTTTATATTCATTGTTTTATATAATGCTAAAAAAAGATAAATTATGTTTATTCAGTAAGTAGGCCGCACACCGCTGCGTTAACTATCTTTGTCACAAGCAATATAAAAAACTGACTGTTTAGTTTCTTGCGGCGCGGCGTTTCTTTACAGCCAGTGGTCTTTTCTTGCGCGAAGCGCTGGTATATTTTTGACGTGTATAACGGTCTAAAATTCGAATAGGAGTTGACCTTCACCCAGCTGTTTATTCGATAAAAAGTACTTTATATCACACTAGAGGACGCCAGCGACTTCGTACGCGTAGAATTAGTTTCCCGCTACTCCCCCCCATTTCTTCCCGTTGGGGGTTTTCGGAAAATCCTTTCTTAGTGCTCACTTACATCATGAAAGGAACACATGTACCAAATTTCAAGTTTCTAGGTACAGTAGTTTCGGCTGTGCGTTGATATGTCAGTCAGTCAGTTTAGCCTTTTATATATATATAGATTTAATATGGTAAGTAATATATTATGGCTAATAGGTTGACTGAAAAATTTCAGTACAGTACAGTCCATAATAAAAATAAAATAAAATAAATTCTTTTTTTAAATTGCTGTTGCTTGTTTAATAGACCAATTACATACTAATTGAAAGTATGAAGCCTATAGAATATGCAAACGTTATTTACGTAACACCTGGCCATGATGTGAGTTTTATCGCACGCTGCGCGCACGGTAAAACTCGCATTGTGGCCAGGTGAAGACGTAAAATTGTGTACTCATCACGGGCAGTAAAAAAGAAAGCCCTCTATCGCATATTTACGACCCTCGCCTACGGCTCGGGTCTCAAATACCTGCGATTTCGGGCTTTCTTTCTTTTACAGCCCTTGTTAAGTAATGTACTATTACCTATCTGTTAGATAGTCCTAGACCCTATAATAAGCTTTACGTCACACCTGGCCATAATGTGAGTTTTATCGCACGCTGCGCGCACGGTAAAACTCGCATTGTGGCCAGGTGAAGACGTAAAATTGTGTACTTACTCATCACAGGCATTAAAAAAGAAAGCCCTCTATTGCATATTTACGACCCTCGCCTACGGCTCGGGCTCAAATACCTGCGATTTCGGGCTTTCTTTCTTTTACAGCCCTTGTTAAGTAATGTACTATTAGACATAAACGATTTTTTAAAGTAATTTTTAAATGCTGTAATGTGTAACTTTAAAACTGCGTCAGGTAATTTATTATACAAATGAATTCATTGAACAACAAATGATTTATAGGTAAACCTACATTATTGATGAAGAATTTTGGAATAGTAATTTTGAAATTTTAAATGTTCATAACCCTTAATAAGAGATGGAATGTGTAAAGAGGTATATAAAAAACAAGGAAGTGAATGTTTGGAAGAAAAAGTAGTGCTGTTACGACTCCAAATGATTGGGATAAATGCAAGATGATGCTGACGATGAACCCCTTACTTGGTAGGCTTTGGTAGAATTCTTTCGGCCACAAAGTCATAAGGTTCCTTATCATAATGTCTGACGAACTTATTCTGCTGGTCGCTTGGCGGCGGTTGTGGCGGGGGTTTGCTCGTGGGATCCACTACCTCTGTTTGTATGTGATTGTTCTGAAAAATAACAGAAAAATGTGATTAATAATGTTATTACACAGGCTTGAAGCTTGACGCTGACTGTACTTACGCACTAGAATCAACGAGCCATGCATACTTATAATAATGTAATAATATAAATAACTGGGTAGGGCACTGGTGTGGGACGCGACGTGTGTTGACACATTCGCCCTGTCCCACGTCCAGTCAACCCGTAATCGGGCCGGTGCAGCAGCTGATCAGGCCCAAACCATCAAGCGCCGCAAATATTCATCATTATTAAATAATTATGAATTTGTGGCGCTTGCAGTGGAGACCATGGGACCTTGGTCAGCTGATATGAAAAGCTTTATTAAGGCCCTGTCATTCCGGCTCATAGACACCGGAGATCCTAGAGCTGGTGCTTACCTCTCCCAAAGGATTGGGCTAGCTATCCAGAGAGGTAACGCAGCCAGTGTCATAGGGACCATGCCGCGAGCGGACCTGCTAGAGGGGGTGTTTTTTTTATAGTGGTGATTATTATTTACGTCTTTAATATTTGAGTAGCTTAGTTTTTATTTTAATTTAAATAAGTTTAGTTTTAACTTTTAATTGTATTATATTAAATATGTATCTAATTATGTTAAAATAATTAAATAAATTGTTGTTAAATGTTAAATAAATACCTAATAATGTAAATGTAATCCATTGTTATCCATATTACCCATTCTTACAAAGGTACTTCACTACATTGTATAATAACAGTCGCTTCCCGCTGTCTGTCTGTCCCTATGTACGCTTAGATCTTTAAAACTACGCAACGGATTTTGATGCGGTTTTTTTTTAATAGATAGATTATGTATGCGTGTTACAGAAAACTCATATATACCGAAGCGAAGCAAGGGCGGGTCGCTAGTAATATTATAAATGTGAAAGTAACTTTGTATGTCTCTTTATTACGCTTTCGCGGCTGACTGAACCGATTACGAAGATATTTGGCATGAAGATGTCGTCAAGGTCTGGTCATGAGATCCATGGGAAGATGAAACTGTGTGTGTGTGTGTTTTACTCAACAAAATTATGTTGCATAAATTAACAGTCCCTCAATAAAAATGAAGAGCATACTTAAACTACCGACTTAAAATGTCCTTGTCTTAATTGGATGTTTAGTTTCAAGTGTATTATTCTGCCCTCCTAAGTAAAAAGGACGCATGCTCAATTTGATAGTCAAAGTAAATTTAACCCTCTGTCTTAAGAAATAAGGTTACTAATAGGTACATACGCGGTTCTATGAGACATACGCCTTTTTTTGTAAGGACGGCAGTATTGAATTATGAGAAAGTTATAAAGGATTAGCGAATTTAATAAAAAAAATATGAAACGAAAATAAGTTTAGTAAACGCACACAAACAACAACAAAGGATATTTTTAATGTACAAAATGTGGAGAGACTTTATAATTTTATACACTGTTTCCGCATTGAACGTGTCCAACTGGAAGAGTGGAGAATCATTGTATCTATGGAATTCATTGTAAGACAAAGTGGAGATGCTTACACTATTAGTGCCAGGCACGTCTAAGAACAATTTATTCGTCACCGCAGGGTCATCAAATTGTTCTGGTAAATCAGCATCAATATGGTTACGAATAATGGAAGCTTTGAAATTTTTCCACGGTCATTTGGGATTATTGTTAAATATATGTGAATAACGTTACATAGAAACTGTCCAGTTTTGCAGTCAGACAGAAAAATTAAAGCAAAGATCTCTCTAAGGTTTTTTTTAAAGTAAGATAGTTAAATCGGAACGGTTCTTAGCTAGGTTTCATGAAAATTGGTTGCGCCATTTTAGAGATATCAGAAGGGTTATTATGACATAGCTATGCAGTTCATTTTACGGCGAGCGTAAAGGACAGAGCTTTGGCAGTTATGTAGCTCTGTCCTTTTCTCTTAGCGTTAAGTGAACTGCATAATCTCATAATAACCCCCCAGTTCTGAAAGAAGGGGTTGCCATTATAAATACCGCGAGTTTTTATCAATACAATACAATACAAAACACTTTATTGTACACCAAATAAAAACATAACAGAAAAACAGCACAACAAAAAATAATATAGGTAAACAACAGGCGGTTTTATTGGTAATTAGCGATCTCTTGCAGACAACCTTAGTAGGGACATGGTGTCAAATCAAAATATTTTACATAGTAGGTGGTGCAGACATGACACGAGCATTAT
This sequence comes from Acleris cristana, assembly GCA_948252455.1. NCBI lineage: Eukaryota > Metazoa > Arthropoda > Insecta > Lepidoptera > Tortricidae > Acleris > Acleris cristana. The sequence continues at coordinate 6,322,856 of OX411797.1, read as the reverse complement.
CAATTTAATAGTTATCTAATTAAGCGCTGTCTTATATGATTTTTAGTAGGTATAAACACTTTAGCCGCTTGTATTTTAAGAACCAATCATGGTCCTTCTGCCGAACACCCTGTATAAATAATAGAAAGGTATATCTGATGTACCATAAATAAATAAATGAAAAAATCATTTATTGTCATATTAAAAAAGAATTCATTACCACACAGTTTCTACAGGTAGAGGTTAGAGTGTTTCATTGTTCAAACTTAGCAATTTTTAATGAATTCGCTCGCATTCGCTCCTATTTGTTTTAAAGACCAGTGATCAAAATTACAATAAAATTAGTTGGTACTTAGGGGTTGCCCACTTTGACCACTTTTTGAATCAATTTTCATGACTATGCAATTATCCAAAGCCGCAACAGGCAGAAAAAATGGTGTTGATGATAGATATCATTAGTGTTTGACATAACTACAGCCACTATAGCCACTTGATAGATTTGATGTCACGTGATTTGTGCAACCAGAGTTACCAGTGATAGTCCTTATTTGCTTATAAGTAAGGTCGATCAAATTTGCACCACTCAAGTCGATAGAGAAAACAAATCTGTCTTGCAATGACGCACACTTGATAATGACTAGGAGTCAAATTATAACTAATGGGACGAGCGCGCAGAAAAACAGAAAACGTTTTGTAAAAAACAGACTGCTGTAGATTTCGCCGTTTTGCAAAGTAATACACATACACACGCACGCACGCACACATACACATATCACACCTAAATCCGATCACAAGCACCGAAACGCATGACAGTATGTATAATCATAATTCATAATAATAATAAATAAATAAATATCAGGGGACAATGTCACACCAATTGACCTAGTCCCAAACTAAGCTAGGCTTGTACTATGGGTATTAGACAACGATAAACATACTTATATAGATAAATATATACTTAAATACATAGAAAACATCCATGACTCAGAAACAAATATTCGCGCTCATCACACAAATATCTGCCCTTACCGGGATTTGAACAGCAGGACCGCTAGCTTCGTAGGCAGGGTCACAACCAACTAGGCCAGCGCGTCGTTTTAATTAACTATCTTCTTGTTTTATTAATGTTTTCTTGTTGTTGCTCTGTCGTTCCTCGGGGTTGTGGCAGAATACCAGTGTTTTGCTCATGACGAGCAATGTTATACGCTGAGCCATTACCCTATTGCCCTGCTGCAGCGCACACATTCTTTTGGCAATTTGTGTGTAATGTTAGTGTCTGCTTTTTTTTTGTCTATTTTATGTGTGTGCATATAAACGTTTTATCTATCTTTCATTTCGGTTAAATTTATCACATGTTTGCTACTTTTACTGTACCTACTTACATACTCGATTTTATATTTTTATAAATTTTATTATATTTTATCAATTCTTTTTAAAGGCTTTACCTTCCCCCGGATTGCTTCAGCGGCAACTGGGACCTAGGGACCCTTTGGGAAACTATAGTTTAAGCATTGAACATACGACGCTGAAAATGCACTCCGGGCGACTTAAAATGGATCATTATCCAGTGAAATAAATAAATAATAGGAGATAATTTCACACAAATTGTCCTAGTCCCTAACTAAGTTCTAGGCTACCTACTAGACAACTTTATTATAGAGTTTAAAAGATTGTTAAACAGATACTTAATTAAGAAATTTCTATTCGATAGATGAATATACAAAATGACAAAGTGTAATAGCTGATGTGCCATTACATTAATAATTTTATCTACACTCATTATCATAAACCCTCTATGATGCGTTCAGAAACCGCAAATTATGACCAGCATAATAAATATAATAATCAACTCTGTGGTTAGAGCAATTTTTTTATCTGCGGCAGTTATCTTATGAATTCACAAGAACATCAATTTCGATGTTCTTATGACATTCAAATTTCGAACATCTCTGAAAAACAAAGCATTTTTGATTAGACCTCTATTCTAAATCAGTCGAGATGACATTTTATTGAAAATGAAATGTCAATTTCACACAATTTTGACATATCTCGCACGTTACTTGATATCGAACGATTTGATAGTTGACGCTTAATCTAGTTGTCTCTGAATTAAAAAAAAACAACTTGTCAAATTTTGATTTGCCGCCACATTTGACGCTTATTTTGTCGGAAAAATAAGTTTGTTGTGTTGTTTTGTTCGTAAATAATTATTGTATTGTACGACTACTTAAAATGCGTGATCAAGATAGTGATCATGATCACGATATTTCGGAGACGCCACCAGATATCAGGGATAAAGCAATGAGCGTCGAAAATATATTGTTGCCGTCAAAATCCAAGAACATGATTCTACTGTCAAAACTGGAAAAGTGGAATTCAACCACCGCACAATTAAAACTGTAAATAATAATTATAACAATAAATAATTGTCTATGTTATCAAATTTATTTTTTGTATAATTTTACTAATAGCTCTAATCAATGCTGCAATGCCGGTCATTACATGCGATTTCTGAACACATCATAGAGAGCTTTTATGATATGTGTGTAGATAAAGCAGTGTATGTAACTGTACATAATAAGCATTAAAATACTCGTGAGATGATAGTATGAAACTCGCCTTCGGCTCGTTTCATAAACACTCACTCGTATTTTAATGCCCCTTATTATGCAACAGTCACATAAACTACTAATATTAGGTTGTATGTATAAATTAATTTAACGTTAAAAGTTAAGTTTACCTAGTCATTAATAGGTAAATATTTAGTAATAAGAATTTATTTACTCGTATTATCTTTCTTTGATATTTTTTTGTGTAGTGTTCATGTTTTGTATGAGTAGGTACTAGACAACGTTAAACATATAAAGGAAAATACATACTTAAGTACAAAGACAACATCCAAGACTCAAGCAAAAATACTCGCACTCACCACGCAAATATTTGCCCTCACCGGGAATCGAACCCCTACAGCCAAAACTACAAGAAGGTACTAAAAATCCGGAAAGTACCAACCTTAAATAAATAAATACACACACACACACACATTCATTCCCAGAGTGGGGTAGGCAGAGCTACAGAATTACCTACAACTGTAAAAACTTTTTGTTAATTCTGTAACCACATTTTGCACAAACAGGCTAAGATGTTTACTAGTGTAGATTAGTGACAGGTTGCAAGCCCATCGCCTAAGAATACTACAAGCCCTTATTCCCTTAGTCGCCTCTTACGACTTCCACGGGAAGACAATGGAGTGGCTCAAATAAATTACTTAATAATAACAAATAAATAAATATCAGGGGACAATGTCACACCAATTGACCTAGTCCCAAAATAAGCTCTACGCTTGTACTATGGGTACTGGACACCGATATGAATACTAATATAGAGAAATATAAGTATACTTAAATACATAATGGCACCAGTTTTCGACACTTTAAGCTGACATGCACCAATGATCGACACTTAACTCTTAATTCAAAGATCATACGGTCATAAATTATTGAGTGTTAAAAAACAAATGAATGAAATGAATAACCCTTATCTTCTGTAAAATAAGAATCAGTGTCGATCATTGGTCCTTGTCGATTACTGGTTCCATTACGTTATAACAAATTTAAGAGGAAAACTATTCCGACTAAGTAGTCATGATTTGTTTTTGAGATACAGGTGACTAAAGTGTTTATACCAACTAAAAATAATCACTAAGTAAATAACTTTAATTAGAAAATGACTCCTTGTTGCTTTTCGAGATACTTTATTTTGTTTCTGTAGTAAAAGCGTCGGAACCCTACACTGAGCATGGTCCGACATGCTCTTGCCCGGTTTTCCGTTTATAATCGGCCCCAAAGCTCAACTAAAAATAATAATTGCAATAAGACTTTTTACGGTGATTATTATTTACGTCTTTAATATTTGAGTAGCTTAGTTTTTATTTTAATTTAAATAAGTTTAGTTTTAACTTTTAATTGTATTATATTAAATGTATTATGATATTATACTAATACGAGCAAAATAAGACTTGGATAATAATATTCTATGAACAGTTATTTTGCTGGGTAAGCTAAATAATACACTAAAATAATGGGCAAATAAATATGAAAATTTAATGTTCACGTAAATATTTATATATTATTATTTATTACACAATAATAATATACCTCCACAGGCCTAATTAACAACACCGTCCTGGCGATGATTGCGGCCAGGGTTGATTGTCCCTATATATTGCACTGCTGTGGAAGGCATGTGTGCAATTTTCCTTAGTTTTAATGTTTATTTCTATTTTTGTGTTGTATATGTAATTAATTTTTATAATTTAATGTAATAATTTTTGGAATATGAGGTGTATTACCTACTTGAAATAAATGTTTTTTTTTAAATTTGTATTACCCTCCTTTCACTGGGCAAAAAAAAGCCTCTATTATATTGTCTTTGACCTGTCATTGTAATGTCAATGTTTTGATAGCGTTCATTTACTTGTCAGTAACGGCGACCGAGTTAAAAACGATACCACAACATGTCAAAGACAATACAGTTTTACCGAATAGAGGCCCTTTGTTTAATAAAAGTAAAGTACTTACATGATTAATTGTCAATTCCATGATGTCAGATAGCACAAACACATCCTTCTTTGCGCTTCAACGTATACTAACAGAGCTGCGCTGCGCCGGAGTGGCGTTAAAGCATAACAACCTTGAGGCTGAATGTACAGTCAGCTGTAATAACATCACTTGTTTTCTTTTTTGTTATAAATGACATAGGGGTTAAGGAAGGCGGTCATATATGGTCACAGTTATGAATTGAAATAGCAGAGCATGGTCAGTTATTGTTCTCAGTAATAAGATAAAATTCCTTTTCACTTCTCATGCTCTTGAAATGTTACTTTAGTCTCTGCACATCCGGACTAAAACTCCTTATTAATCTCTAGAGATTAAAAGTTTTTTATTTTATTTAGGTACTTTGGAAACCCCTAACCAGGTGTTTGTGAATGGAAGATTATCACCATTTTCAGTGATTGTGTATGGACCATTTTTAGGCTGTGGAAATAACCTCAAAATGACAACTGCGCAAAAATATTTAAAAAATAACGATTTAATTTTGTGAAACACGATTAATGATTACGAATATGAATCTATTTAAATATATTAAGGATAGTTTTATTTTATTAGACATGGTCCAAATAGTTTTCAAGTTTATATCTGTTGGCTAAATATGCAAGCATTTGTGGCACTTTGTACAGTGTCACTTTACAAAAAACTAGCAAGTCTAACAACCGCGAAACAAATTAGTCAGAAACTTTGTTACATATTTTCTAAATATAGGTATTGAAACGTCGTTTTTTTCCTCGCATTCAAAGTGAAAAGTAGAGTGTTTAACGCGAGACTAAACAACCATCATGACACTCGAACTATAGCCACTCTCGCTCGCTGGCTCGCTCGCGTGGCTAAACATCTCGTGTCATTAGCCTCATTATGGCTTGTTTTAGTCTCTTGTTGAACAATCTAATATATCGGCCCAACTGAGAGGTTTAGAAAGAATATTGTACTTGTATGCTTCATGCAAAGACCATATTTTAAACATCTGTGTGTAAGAAAAGCGATGTATTTCTTTGTATACAAAATTCAATAATTTAAGAGCTGATATTTGAATCTCCAGATAACACTATCTGTCAGACAAATTTTATTTCTGGTATTTTCTTTTATATGACAAAGAAAAGGAAAGCCATAACTTTAATTTTATCTAAGTGAGTGAAAAAATCTGAAATAAGGTTTTTTTTAAATAAATTTACAGCAAAAAAACAATACTATTATTCGACTTCACAATTTGGATACAAGTGTTACCTACCTAACTGCCGCACTCAGAGACGTCAATTTAATTTAATGCTTGATTAAAGTTGCTGCTGTCACTTTCTTTACAGCAATAGAATAAGTCAACACGTCACTAAACAAGCATTAAAATTTAATTGACGTCTCTGAGTGCGGCAGTAAGTTTTTTATAATTATTCTAAGATTTTTAAGATACAAAAAAAATGATATCATCATTGACTCTGAGTTTTTAAACAAAAATTGTTTCTCGAGTATTTTATTTCATTTGCAAATAATGACTAATGGAATTAAACCTTAATAAAGTGTGACGATGAGAAGTGAGTCTCCTTTTTAAGGAAAATACTGACATTTTTTGTGGTTTTCCGCTTCGTCTTAGCATCAGGTATCCCGTGTTGTTAGGATTTTCTAAAACGCATCGTCACTAAAAGGAAAACCCACACATAAGTGGTAAAGCAACGTCATAAGAGCTTGTTTATGACGAACGTGTAACATGTTCACAATATACAGCGCACATGCTGCAATCTGTGGCCTGTGCAATAATGTGCCCAATTTGTAACTTAACCTAATCTGTGGCTATGCTTGAGCGTACATTACTTTCGCACAATCACAACACAAAAGGATACGAGGGGTTTAAAGGATAAGATCATGGTAGCGATGCAGACGGACCCTGCACAGGGTCCTAGGTAGGTACCACCACTAAAATACCAGCTTAATAAGTATGATGGGGCCACTTTAACCAAGGTGATAGGTAAGTATAGCAAATAGAACAGGCTGTAATCTCATAATATCTACGACGACGACGCGTTGGCCTAGTCGGTAGTGACCCTGCCTACGAAGCTAGCGGTCCTGGGTTCAAATCCGAGTCATGGATGTTTTCTATGCATTTGAGTATATAGGTATTTCTCTATATAAGTATTTATATCGTTGTCTAGTATCCATAGTAAGGTAAAAGCGCCTATTATAAATAATACTTCAGTGATGAACGTTTAAATTTTCAATGAAAGCATTGCAATACCGAACATTTCATTCTAATAGTGGTAAACCCGAATAATTTAAATATAATGTAATTGAAGGGATGTTTACAAAAACAACATAACTACATTAGACATGATTTTACAGGAAACGAAAAAAGGTTAATGTCTTCGTACATACTAGTTATTAGCACGGAATATAAAAAACAGTGGAAGTGGCATGAGCTTCGCTTAGTATCAGACCTGTTGTCGCCAATACTCAAACTATCATAAAAACAACACGCCACCATGGAAAATGTTTTTGGTGCGGCTATCGTTTTTACACTCCAAAATAGCACAATAAGGCATGCCTCTGGATTTATTTCCTATTTTAGAAATATCGAAATATCAAAATATCGAAATAAGCGATCGCGGCTAAAGTATGGTAGGTTATGCGGAACTCCGCATAACTATGCCACACGTTACACGCCCACTTGACACTTCTACTGTTTTTTCTGTTCTGTGGTTATTAGAGATAAACATTGTATAGGTGATTTTAGTAAGTGGCTAATAGTTCAGAAATATACTATTACACATTTCAAGGACCAGTATTTTTTGAAAAAAATTGAAAAATAGGTTGGTCACTTATGCTGTTTTTGTAAAATTTTGTTAGTTATGTTCTTTTTGTACGAAAATAAAACAACTTTCTCTGGAAATTTATATTCTTATTCTATGAAATACAGGCTTATTTTACTTTACTATTTGATCCTATTTAATCCTCACATCCGCTGCTATTGTCAACACTATCTACCTCCAGAGACGACGATTCTTGACACGTTGGAGACAAAATGGATTGGTAGAATTGATGGCTCGTTGGTTTGACCAAAAATTGCATCAATTTCCTCAAGTCGCGTGCTTTGTGAGGATTTAGGGAAAGTGGAGACTCATAAGCACGTTTTAAATTCAAGTTCCTATTCCTAATGTCAATGGTAACCCAAGGTCCCGTGAATGAGTATCGAACCGACACATATTTTGTGTCGTGTTCTATTTTTATCATTCTAACCTCTTTCAATTTAATAGCAGGCTTACTATTACGTAAAAAGTAACCTGAAACAGCATTCTTTAAATTCAATAATAAAATAATGTCAGATATTGGGTACTATAGTACCTAAGTATAAGTATAGGTAGTTATGTTCTTTTTGTAAAAAATAATGCAGATATGTAGTTTTTGTAAAATGGGTATATTTTTAGGTGCCGATTTTGGACAAATGGGGTAACTTTTGGACAACATCTTTTGCAAGACTTGTAGCTTCTTCTAAGATGAACACTGTGATACCAATAACTCAAATCCGCCAAAAATGTTAGTTATGTTGTTTTTGTAAACATCCCTTCAATTGTTACGCTAAAAGCATATCAATCTCGGAAGCTTATATTTATAGGATTGTTCATAACTGGAGCACTGTCCATAATAGGAGCTTTTACCTTACAATCTTAGAGCTTAGTTCGGGACTAGTTCAATTGGTGTGACATTGGCCCCAGTTTTTTTTTTTCTTATCTTTTCTTGTCTTATATTGTACAGATGGGCCCTTTAGGTTGCACTATGACATAATAGGACCTATTGTACAATTAATACTTACACACGCATCTGTTTGAATGTGCAGGTTTCCCAACGATGTTTTTCCTTAAAGGTAAGAGTTTTGAGAAATGTACTTAAGATGATTGTGTAAAGCGACGCTTACATAAGGCGCGTAGCTATCAAAAAATTCTATACCTACAAAGTTAGCTAAGGTAAAAGCTCCTATTATGTACAGTTCTCCAGATATGAATAATCCCATAAACATAAGCTTCCGAGATTGATATGCTTTTAGCGTAACAATTAGATTATATATAAATTATTCGGGATTACCACTATTAGAATTAAATGTTCGGTATTGCAATTCATTCATTAAAAAAATGTTAATGTTCATCACTGGAGCATTGTCCATAATAGGTGCTTTTACCTTACGGTCGATAACGTTTCTCATCCCGTAAACCGGTATCTCTTAGATCTGTTAGTTAGAAGGACGGGCGGACGGACAGCGTTGGCGTGTTAATAGATTCCCGCTGGGCATTCCGGTATGGAACTCTAAAAACGGTCATAGTTTGACGGCACCAATGATGGACACTTTTAACTGTCAGGCACCAGTAATGGACACTTCACTCTTATTTCAAATTACATATGGTCCTAAATTTTGATTGTTGCAAAACAAATGAATATTTATCTTCTGTAACATAAGAATCAAAGTGTCCATCATTGGTCCTTGTCCATTACTGGTGCCGATACCTACATTTTTCGATAAAATTCATCGTAGTTTTTTGTGCGTCCATTCCGCTTGCTTACTTATACATGTATCAATATGCTAACTAAATATAGCATCTATAATATTGGCCACTCAATACGATTGCCGTAATGAGAATCACTTGAGGCAATTCTGAGGCGCCGTACTCTATTGGCATCGTCACCAATTCGTTAGGCATATCGGAAAATTACTGCGCTGATTTTGTAGGTACGTTAAAAATGATGTTTTAAGGTTCAGAAATAGGAAAATAATGAAGATAAAGATAAAAATAAAGAGACATTTATTCACAACAATACAAAATTACATTAAATAGATACAAAAAGAACAAGATAGAGAATAATGCAATTTCTTAGGGCTAAAGTAACCCGAAATTACGGTATATATAGGTAAGACACCTATAAAGAGCTGTCTGTTTTGAACCACAAAAGATAGCCTATAAAAAGATCTAAAAGATAAATAATAAGGGGTTGTCATACTATCGTTTTTCTTATTCAATGTGTATTTTTTTGTTCTATTGTATAAACGGTAATTAATACAATAAAAGCGTCTTTGGTGTGATTAAAGTGAAAACTAATGAAAGACAACTTATAATTAAAAAAATACTGTCAGGTAAGGAACCTTCGGCGTGTGAGTCCGATTCACACTTACCCGGTTTTCTAAAATAACTAAATATTTGCAATACCTACATAATTTTTGACACTAAATGTCCTTATCGACTGTACTTTTTTCTTGCATAGTCACCAACTGCTCATCAAGACCAATTCAAGTTCATGATTAACATGAATTAAAAGTTATAATAACACATAGTGTAATGTTTGTAAATGTTAATTCAGACAAGCAAAATATCCTTATAATTCCGATAATCATTTAAAAATTGAATTCTGCATTCATCAATTAAAGTATAAATAAAAACGTATTTTTTGTCATAACATTACATACGGATACTACGATATTACGAGGATTGAAGCGACGGTTAAATCACGTAGCCGTCAAAAAAAACCATAAGTACAGTCAACCAATTTGATTCCTAGGCCACTATTGGCTTTGTCAATGTGACGTTGTAAACCAAATCATAAGAAGTCTGTAACGTTTGGTTGTCAACGTCACTTTAACATAGTCCAAAGTGGCCTAGAAATCAAATTGGTTGACTGTACTTACTTTAGCTCCAGGGGCACGTTTTATAAAGCTACAAGTAATTTTTTTACAACTGGCAACACTGCTCAAATGGCTGGTCATAATTGGTCGAGGTTGTGTCAAATAGAAATTTAACCTACCTCTACGTCTTAAGAAAGCATGCCTATGGGTCATAGAACCCACTTACCATCAGTGGGCTTAGCATGCGAGGTGAGGAGAATACGTCAAACCTCGTCAAACGCGATTTAGTGTCAAATATGTCTATTCCATATTCTAACGTAAGGGTAAACATTTAAGGTTTTAAATAAAAGTGTATGTTGTGTGAATTGAGTCCTTTTATTAACCCCCGACGCAAAAAAGAGGGGTGTTATAAGTTTGACGTGTAAGTGTGTGTGTGTGTGTGTGTGTGTGTGTGTGTGTGTGTGTGTGTGTGTGTCTGTCTGTGGCACCGTAGCTCTTAAACGGATGAACCGAATTGGATGCGGTTTTTTTTTATTTGAAAGCAGGTTTTCTAGCGGTGGTTCTTAGACATTTTATATCGAAATCGGTTCAGCCGTTTTTGAAGTATTGAACTTTGAAATGTCAATGTCGGGGGTTTTCTAACTTTTTGTTGGTTAGGTTATTACTAAGCATCTTAAAGTGTGACGTTATGTCATATTTTCTTATTTTCATATGAATGACGTAAAATATGACAGTAAATCTCGCGTAGCATACTAAGCCCCCAGGTGGCCTTGTTAGCCTTCTCCAGGTCATAAAAAAAAACTTCTAGATAGGTCCGCGGATGGAGTCGCGGGCGGTGATTAAACTAAATAATTTTAATTTGGTCAGTATATTAAGACGGCTCACGCTTGACTATTACTTAATTAGGTTATGCAGATAAACCAAAGTTTTAGATCCACTAGAAGATGTTATAAGGAAATGAAGTAAATAAACAAGTTTCCTCCTTTGAGACTCGTTTAGAATATGTTGAAATTTAATATCTAAGTTGTAAGAAATTATTCCGGTTTTAAAAATGATCTCTAAACGATATTGAGTGTAGGTATTCTAAGTTTACCTGGAAGAAACTCCGCTTATGCAATTCGGTAAAACCATTTGTCTTTGAATAGAATAGAATAGAATAGAAATACATTTATTGCCACAGAAATAATAAAAAAACAAACGAAACTAAAAACTAAAACTAAGTAAATCTAAAGTAAAATTATACATCATGACGTGACGTGGTATTGTTTTTAACTCGGCCGCCATTTGTGTAAAGATGATCGGCACGTCTATCCCCCTAGTCCCATTGAGTTGTCCCATTATGGGACAACTGAGACGATTTCGTCCCAGTAGTCCCATGGGCCAAATGGCACTAATGTTTTTGCCTCAAAATTTCCAGGTAGGTTTAGGTTATGTTAGATTTGCAGCAGGCCCGAAGGGCCAGACGAACCAGAAAAAGGAGCTCCGCCATAGCGGAGCTCCGTCGACATTATCCTATCGATTTCTGGAATGAGGAAGAATGCGGTAACACGACAGAGCTAAAGAAAAAAGAGACTATATGTTTACGGTGATGGCGGTAATGGAAATTTTGGGGACTAAAATGAAATATAAATATTCTAGAAAACTCAACGGGACTATGATTGACGGGGATCGGCGACAACGCGTATAATACGGTGACATTGCGTAAACAAAAGAATGGGTCATCGTAATTACTAATTACATGCCGTCAATTTTGACGGACCGTAATTTACGCACCGTTAAGCTCCGGTGCGGTCTCTCCTTAACTTTATCAAAATGCTGTCATCACGGAAACACGTCAAAAACAATAAGGTACAGTCGGCCAAAAATGTGGTCTACGACCCCACGGTTGAAGTTAATTTGCACGTCATGATACAACAAGTTCCCTTTTCCCTTGCAATAATATTATGACAGTGACAAGTGTCAACCTTAGCGATAATTAAATCTCACAGAAACTTTTGTCAAAACTGGTAGACCACTTTTTTGGCCGACCGTACCATAATAATATCAGCCCTATATCATTTTCGAAGGTCTTTAACACGTCTCACATAGAGCCAACTTTAAAAACACGAAGCCATATAAAAAAAAACCTCTACCTATGTTATAATAATCCATACTAATTATTATGAATATGATAACTTTGTCTGTTTGTTACGCTTTCACGGCTAAACCGCTGAACCGATTTCGATGCGTATAATGTAGGTAGCTTGAACCTCTAGGAAATACAGAATACTTAACTATAAATACTTCTACGCGGACGGAGTCGCGGGCAGCAGCTGGTATTAATTTAAATACTTTATTAACTCTGTTTGTTTGTTCGTTACGCTTTCATAGCTAAACTGCTAAACCGATTTTAATGAAATTTGGTTTGCAGTTAGGTAGCTTGAACACCGAAGGACATAAAGATACTATTTATTCCGGAAAATTGTACAACTCCCAAAGGATACGCAATAAATGACAATAACTAGTCGTTTATATTTATAACTTCACCATTATGGCATATTTAAAAAAAAATAGGTACAAGGAACCATACATACATACATACTTACAGGTCAAAAACCCCACAGCAGTCAGGTAATAAATTTTACATTTAAATAAAGCTTTAATAAAATTACCAGTATAACGGATTAAGAATTATTATTGTATGCGCGTGTGTAAAAATTTACAACTACCGCCAATAATATATCAGTTAACTAACATTGGACTCAAAGTATAGACACCACCAATAATAAGATTGCGGTAAAAATATATATGGCACGGTCTTATGCCTAAAGAAATAGAGACGTTTTTGAGACTTAACTGACATCTCATGTCACACTGACGGGCAGGCCACGACTTTAGCCGTCAGCGGCGAGAAAAAAAGCAAATACATATAAACGTATGAAGCACGTCACGGGCGAGGCGATTTCTATTCCAATAGAAGGCTAAATGCGTAATTTAAAGATTTTAAAGGAATAAAACGTTTCAAAAATATTTCTTATTAGCTTTTATAAAAATTAAGGGACTTGAACTACTATAAAAGAGCGCAAAAATATTTCTAAAACGTTGAAGGTATACCCTTGAATATATATCTAATGACGAATTTACCCCTCTGTCAATATAGCCCCGCCTTTTTGATTTTTTTTCGTTTGTTGTTTAGCACATTTCACGTGGCGTGGCTGACAGCGTTTATTTTTTTAACTAAGTATACAGTTTCACTTTCCTGTTGGAAAATATACTTTTAACTTTTAAAAATGCAAAAAATCCTTGTGCAGAATAAACTAAAATGACGATTTCTATTTATAACATGGGCAAAAGAAATAATTTTTGCACTAAATTAATGAAAAAATGTTAATTTTGTAATTATTCTTTCTTGGAGGACACACAACTCTAAATGAATAGTTTTTTTATACATGCTTTAAAAAATCTAGTGTAAAATTAGACTGATGAGTGATGTGATGACTAAATACATCCCACACAAGTTGATGATAGTAAACGAATCATTTAAATATCTTAATGGCGACAAGGTTGTAACAGTCGTTTATCTTAATTCATCGTTAAATTCGGTCAGTAGTGTCACGATCAAATTGATCAAGCCATTAAAGTGTACATTATTAGATGATTATGAATAATGAATGATTATGAATGAGACGCCAATGTTGCTCCTACATCATTTTTGATATGACCGATAATTTTATGTCAGACCATACTCAGTGTATTGTTCTGACGCCGTTATTACTAGGTAAAAACACAAATAACTATCTCGAAAAAACAATAAGTATGAACTAATTTTCTAATTAAAATTTGTAGATGATTTTTAGTCGTGTAATGGAACCAGTAATCGACAAGGACCAATGATCGACACTGATTCTTATTTTACAGGAGATAAGGGTTAGGTATTCATTTGTTTTGTAACACTCAATTTATGACCGTATGATCTTTGAATTAAGAGTTGAGTGTCGGTTATTGGTGCATGTCAGCTTAAAGTGTCCATCATGGTGCCATTGCGTTATAAAAATTTTAGTCGGCGTTATTTCAAGAATCAGTAAAGTTTACTAAAGTAAAAGTAAAAAGATAAATCGTGATAGTTTTACTATTAAATTCGATAAATGTTGGTCCCAATGTGCAGGACGTCGAACGGTTATTGCCCCGCACAAAGGAGAGCGTGGACTGTAGTGGGCTGGTTTGGTGAAGAAAGAAAACAGATCTTCTATACTATTACCAGTAGCTTGAGTGGGAAGGTCTATGGGCTTGAGGGTGAGAGCGCTTCCTCAGGGAGTAGCGATTTCTTGAGGTCTATGCCGGATTTCTTCTATAGGCGCTTCTATGGGGTTCCTTAGACTTCTTCTGTAGAGGAGTGATTGCGTCCAGAAGGAGGGGGAGGAGTGGTTCCAGGTTATGCCAATAACCTGTTTATTATTATTTGTATTGTATTGTAACCTATGTTTGAATATTTGTTTTTTTTTTGTTTTATATGTGTAATGTATTGAATCGCTTCAATCTTTTTCCGCTCGCCATACTAATCTAACACCGTCGGTTAAAAGGAAAAAACTGGCCAAGTGCGAATCGGTGTCGCGCACGAAGGGTTCCGTACCATTATCTATACAACATTAGCAAAAAACGGCAAAAAAATCACGTTGGTTGTATGGGGGCCCCCCTTAAATATTAATTTTATTCTGTTTTAGTATTTGTTGTTATACCGGCAATAGATTTACATCTTCTGTGAAAATTTCAACTATCTAGCTATGACGGTTCATGAGATACAGCCTGGTGACAGACAGACAGACGGACAGCGGAATCTTAGTAATAGGGTCCCGTTTTTACCCTTTGGGTACGGAACCCTAAAAAGAAATCCCATTGGGCCGATTCACCGGTCGACGGATCTGATAATCGGAAAATACCAGTTTAACTACTACAGTGCCACACACATGCACACACTCATAGTGTTCAAACTTAAAACACCCCTTTTTGCGTCAGAGGTTAAAAATGCTAACCGTACGTCAAGTAAGAGCACACGAGCGTTGCCGGTGCGCTGCGACGTCGCCGCTGCGTCGTTCTACATATAAATTAGCGCCATGCCACACGATGCGTGGAAACACTTTCGTCACTCTATGTTAAAATAGTGTATTCTCCGTGGCACAACTAAATGGCACTACTGGTCAATATTAGTATCATAAATAGGAGGTAGGTTTAGGTTTCGTTAGATCTCCAGCAGGCCCGAAGTGCCAAGAACACCCAGAAGAAGGAGCTCCGCAGGAGCTCCGAAGACACTGTAAAATTGCTTTTGGTTCGAAAAAATTGGTACTACCGTACCAATTAGCCATGCCACGCAGTCACGGCATAGAAAAAACAGTGGAAGTGGCATGAGCTTCGCTTAGTATCAGACCTGTTGTCGCCAATACTCAAACTATCATAAAAACAACACGCCACCATGGAAAATGTATTTGGTGCAGCTATCGTTTTTACATTCCAAAATAGCACAATAAGGCATGCTTCTGAATTTATTTCCTATTTTAGAAATGTCGATATATCGAAATATCGAAATAAGCGATTGCGGCAAAAGTATGGTAGGTTATGCGGAACTCCGCATAACCGTGCCACATGTTACACGCCCACTTGACATTTCTACTGTTTTTTTCTGTTCTGTGCACGCAGTAGTGCCTAGGGAAAAAAAGGGTTAAAATCGCAGCATTGCGACGTCGCAACGCACCGGCAACGCTCGCGAGGCATCGCTGTAAGTGATAAGATAAGTGAAATCACGAACAGCGATGACGTGTGCCGAGGCACAGCATCATCTCTATTCGTGATTTGAACGGAATCTTTGTTGGTTGCTGCACGTTTATCTTTTAGAGTTAATTACCTTTTCTATTTGTATATAATGCCGTAAAGATACGGGTACAGTCTCAGTGATTTAACATAGTAAGATAAAATCAAGTTTTAAAATCTTTTTATTTATTTAACTGACGCGTTAGCCTAGTTGGTGATTTACCCTTGAGTCGCCGACACTCATTTCACCGAATTTTTATTTTATCGAATTTTCATTTCATCGAACAGACACGTTACGTATACGTGCAGGAGTTATAATTTATTTTTAATTTTTTCTTGTATGGAGAGTGGAAACCTGTTATTATTGTTTTTATTAATTTCCTGACGCATTGGGCTATTTTTTGACACGTCGTTGAAAAAATCCAGTCATTGCAAACCCTATATCAAAGGAACTCTGTTTCTCCCCTGCTAAATAAATTCAAAATTAACAATATTTACTCAGTAAATTGGCCATGAGAGCTGTTTTATACTTCGGTAATATGAAGTGAATCTACTAGCGCTTCAGACAAGACAAGACCATTGCGGAGAAGAAGCGCCGTATTATGAAACTCAAGCAGAAGGTCATTTTTTCAATCATAAAACACTAGTGCTTAAAGTGAGTTACATTACAAGATAATAAAGTACTGAAAATCAAGTATTAAAACGAGCATAATAAAAAAATTACAAATGTAAGTTCAATGAAATTAATCTTAAAATAATGACTATACTCTGATTTTTCTAACATGATGCCTGTGACAGCTGTATTTCGTAATTTCAATCCCTTACTACTCATACATAAGGGATGTTTTTAAAAATAGGCGATTAATTATTTAAATTCCTGAACGGCGTCGCTATATACTCGCTAGGTTTGTACCGATGTAGTATTTATGTAAAGTTAAAGAAATAAGTTTAATAAGTGTTTATTATGAGCTGTCACAGGCATCACCTTAGAATAATCAGGGTATAAGAGAAGAGACTATAGGACAGGTCATTTCGGAACACCTTGTATGGCTCAAGAGTGTGGCTCATAATTTCTGAAAATCAAATTTTCTGGTTGCAGAATTTCTATTCCCATTTTTTCCCGATCTTAATTTTTCACTGTCGTGTTTTTCACTGGCTCGTTTTTCCCTGATTCCAGGAATTAATTTAATAGTGTCGATCGACGGATATTTCTGTGCGTTTTGGACCTTCGGGCGTGCTGCAAAACTAACATAACCTAAACCTAACTTCCTTTTTCGACCTAATTATAAGTGGAAAAAATGCAATTGGGAGAAATTCGGATAGAAAAATATGCGATTGGGAAAAAATAAGATCGGTAAATAATGGGAATGGAAATTCTACAACCAATAAAAAAATATTTTCGGAAATTATGGGCAACACTCGGCTACAATGTGTGAATTTATACTGTTATTGTTATTATTTCTTGTACGGTTAAGTGTTTACACACAGTCACACTCTAAATTAATCCCGCAGACTAATAGATAACAGTGATATTGTAACTCGTGTAGATAAATCAATAGAGAGACGCGGTGTATGTTTGTAGTGGTGAAATTAACACAATAAAGATTCAGAATGAAAACGCTGACGTCATTGTGCTTGTTATATATTATAATAACCACGGAATAATCTCAGATAAATTATATCTAGTATGTAGTAAAAACTTTATTGTACAAAGCATATTTCCAAACTAAGTTCGAGGTTTGTAATATGGGTACCAGACAAAGATAAACAAACTCATATAGATAGAGAATACACAGATAAAGTCAAGCAATTTGATTCCTGCATGGGCCACTATGGAACTATGTTAAGTAGCATTTGTGTTAGTTTTAAAAATTATTTATTACTTCGTCCTTATGGTGCCGGGTTTAGAATGTTGCCACTCCATGTCTTCCCGTGGATGTCGTAAGAGACGACTAAGGGACTAAAGGCTGTGTAGTGCTGTTAGGCGATGGGTTTGCAACCTGTCACTAATACACTGGATAACATCTTAGCCTGGTTGTGCAAAATGTGGTCACAGAATTATCAACAAAGTTTTTGGAGTTGTTGGTGAGTCTGTGGCTCTGCCTACCCCACTCTGGGAATGAGGGCGTGAATTTATGTAATGTTTATGTTTTATGTTATTTATTACTTTATTACCTTGTAATGTTACTTTTAAGTATTATTGTATTTTATGATTGGTAAAAATTAGAAGGTCATTGCTGGAGTTTCTTGCGGCGCTTCTTCTCCGCAATGATGGTCTTGTCCGAAGCGCTAGTAGATTCACTACATATTACCGACGTGTAAAAGAGCCCTTATGTGCCCAGTTTACTAATTAAATATTTTGAACTTTGTTTTTTTTGCGCAGTGTTCGCATTGTTGCAAGACTTGTCATATCCCCGGTTGTAACCGGTGAAATAACTAGCCTAGAGGCAAACGGTCAGACGGACAACTAAGTGATTCGTTATTAAATTTTGAGGTACGGAACCCTAAAAAGGAAATAAAAATGACTAATTGCGTCACTTTGACATAGCTCCATAGTGAGTTAGTTGACTGTAAGTACTTACTTCCAATGAAAATATTCAAAACTCAGAAATAAATACTCAAGCTCATTGAACCCGGGACCGCTAGCTTCGAGGGCTGAGTACTTAACCAGGTAAACCGCGTCCACAAATCTATTTGATTGGTATATAATTTAGTACATCACACACACACACACACACACACACACACACACACACACACACACACACACACATACACATTTACCAACTTTAGGCTAAAGTGATTTAGCTATTAAGACCTGGAATTATTATTTTCAAGGATCATTTGAATAATACCTACTTGACTTCAAGCGCATTGATAATAAGTAGTTCGACAGCAGTTTTTCTCAGCAAACTTGGCTTCATGTGATATATAATTTGCATCGCATTTGTGTCTTTATATGTGAAGCTAAAGGGTTCAGAATGCTTCAACTATTAGATTGAAGATATGCCCTTATTACTGAGAAAGGTAGACAGATTATTGTAACTTAGTTGTTACCAGTAGCATGCTAAGATATTAAATAACCACTTATAACCGGATTTTAAGTGGCGAAGTTTAAAGATTTTAGACACGGATAACAGCGTTTAAAGATAACAGAAATTGCTCACTTTATGCGAGTACAATACTTATGTTATATTTAAAAACAGGGGCACAAGATTGACCTTGGTTTTTCTAAAGGACTGACCACCGTTTGTCTAGGTACCTACTTATTCTTCATCTTTAGTGGTGATTAGATCTTGTGCAGGGTCTTTTCGACCAAATCAGCAATAAAACGAAAGTGTCTTTTTACCCGACTGCGAACAAGGATAATGTTTTTGTGTATGTATGTATGTGTGTATGTATGTATGTATGTAATATTGTATGTATGTATGTATGTATGTATGTATGTAATATTATTTATTACCTCGTCATCCAAACGGCAGTACAATAAAACGAAAGTGTCTTTTTGTACTCGTCGATTAAAATCTGAGTATTAAGATTTCATAGAGAATACTGCGACGTCACTTCATTTCATCTTTGAATAGATGTTACTTCCGAAACAACCGAAATAACTGTTTCGATACGCTCTAGACAACCGATTTTTTTTTGAAAATAGAACTTCATATTTCAATAAATGTGTCCTTGTTTAAGGAGACTCTACAAAATTGCCAATCTATGGCGTTTTAGAACGTAGCAGCGTCGCGTCATATGTCAAAAATCTACTTAAACTTGCTGCTGTATCCAGGGCAAAAAAAATACGCTTTGTGATTGGCCAGTATTTAGCCAATCACAGCACAGTACTGCAACATTACGGACGCCGGTGGTGTGATAGTACTTACGATATTTAGTTTTCTTATATACTTACTCGTATTAATGACTTAAATTATTAATTTTAATGAACTCATACAAAAAGTATTGTTCACAATAGTGTCATAATCAAGCTTTTTAATCTCGTACCTTACTTAGGCCACTCAGCAAGCTTCGTGACCTAAACACGGTAGGTACTCGACTAAAAAGCTCTCTATTATAACACAATTGCGAAATAGTATTTTTCACAATCGTGTTATAATAGAGAGCTTTTTAGTCGAGTACCGTGTTTAGGCCACGAAGCTTGCTGAGTGGCCTAAGTAAGTTACGAGATTAAAAAGCTTGATTATGACACTATTGTGAACAATACTTTTTGTACGTGTTCATTAAAATTAATAATTTAAGTCATTAATAACAGTATATTATGTATAAGAAAACTAAATATCATAAGTACTATCACACCACCCGCGTCCGTAATGTTGCAGTACTGTGCTGTGATTGGCTAAACACTGCCCAATCGCAAAGCGTAGTTTTTTTATTTTTTTTTATGCCCTGGATACAGCAGCAAGTTTAAGTAGATTTTTGACAGATGACGCGACGCTGCTACGTTCCGAAACGCCATAGATTGGCAATTTTGTATCGGATCGAGTCTCCTTAAACAAGGACACAAATGAAATACGAAGTTCCATTTTCAATTTTTTTTCGGTTGTCTAGAGCGTATCGAAAAAGTTATTTCGGTTGTTTCGGAAGTAACATAGACTATACAACGATGAAAAGAGTGACGTTGCAGTATTCTCCATGAAATCTTAATACACAGATTATAATCGACGAGTACAAAAAATACTATTTCGATAGAATTTCCTTGACGAATTAAGCAGAAAAAAGCAAACAAAATTTGATAATATCTATACTGTATTAATTACAAACAACTACGAGTATATACAAAAACATGATAAATCAATACCGTCTAAAAATAACACCCCTTAAATTTCAAAGATTAAAGTCGTTTACAGGATGATCACATTTGGAACATTTTTTAGCACAAAATCGATGATTAAAAAACAGAGGCCGGAATTTTTGTAGCACTTTCGAGCTGTCATAGGGACTTCTCGACTTCCGATATACATATTTTATCGATACGTTATAGAACACAACATATTAAAGAAGATTGAAAGTAGAGGTAAACAACAGGCGGTCTCATCGCTAAAGAGCGATCTCTTTCAAATAACTTTTGAAAATGTGAAATAGAGATTTGTACTTAATGAAAACAATCAATAGCAATTATTGTTGCAATTTCTTTCGAAAAATGTTTAAATGGCATAAGAAATCCACAAATTATTTATAAGAAAGAATAAAATAATATTGTTTTAATAGCTATTTAAAATTTCCAAAAAGTTGGTATCCAAAGGTTATCATGAAGAGACCGCCGCGATAAGACTGCCTGTTGTATACTTCTACCCGTAGTCATATTTTAAAGATTGTATTCTGTATTTTTATCGATATACATAATGTATATCGAAAGTCGATAGACGAGAAGTCCCTATGACAGCTCAAAAGTGCTACAAGAATTCCGACCTCTGATTAAAAAACATCACTAGGTACATTTCAATATTCATTGTGCCTTACAAATTGATACAATAAAATTAGAAATTCATACTATGTTTTTCGAATCAGGAATTTTTATTTCAACCAGTAAATGAAGTACCTACGAGTTAATATCACAACCTAAGTAGACTAAAGCATAGTATAGTGATTTAGATTGTTTTCGAAATATGCAATACAATATACTAGGCACCTCCAAATCACTTGTGTTCACTGTTAAAAGGGCACATCAGGGGCCTGTTTTATAAAGCTACAAATCACAATTTACAGGTTACAAGTTTCCATTTGACACAACTTCGACCAATGACGACCAGCCATCTGAGCAGTGTTACCAGTTTAGACCTGTAAAATTGTCCTGCTTTATAAAACGTGCCCCAGGTTTAAAACTCAGCAATCCTAACCTTATGCATTTAGTAACAGTTGCGCCCTATCTAAGTAAGAAACCAAAGCTGAATATTAATTGACAGTTGTTTATCCTAGACGAAAAGACGCTATTGCACCTCCAGTTAGGACAACGAACCCAAACATTACCAGCAATACATTCTTGAAAGAGCGCCATCTAGAATGAAATAGGAATACTATTAACACCAGAAGCACTAGAGACAGTTTCGAAACGTAGTCTGGCTTATTAGTTGTTGTTGTCTTCATTGCCACATAGATGGCGCAAAAATCAAATCTCATTAAATGTAGGACTAGTAACTGGCCCTTTAAATACCAGTTACTGGCACCTAGTGATTGTTGAATTATCGTCTCTATTACCTTATGTTAAAGTTTATGGGGCCAATAATTGGTAGGTGGCCAACAATAGGTCAGTTTACCCATGTTCTGATATGTATCAAATACTTCAAAGGCAATCAAAAAGACTTGCTCAGTTAACTGCATTTCCTTTATTCTACATTATTATTGTATTGTTAACATTATGAATGATGATAGTTCTCAATTATCTTGGCAGTAAAGTAAACAGTACACGATTGCAATATTGGTAAAAAAATGCAATCTAATAGAAACCCTAGTTATTTTACCGACCGACTGCAAAAGATACGATTTTAAGACAAAATCACATACCAAAGTATAGATTTAGTATCCATGAAACTTATAGCCTAAACTTGTGATCACTCTTTTTTGTTTGTTAATAAGTAATAATTAAACCTTACCTACGTAGGTACCAAATAGACATACAGGGTGAGCAATTCAAATGTGTCTGTAGACATTTTAATTATTTAATTTAATTGTATACTTGCCTTATTTCAATGTGTCCCATAACACCAGCATCCTTGCTCAGGGCCCAAAACCGCTGTTACATTAAAAAAATGTGTTTTCTATGAAATAAACATTTTCATTTTCATCTCGGAAAATATGAGTTACGTTTATCTTTTCCTAGAACCCAAGGCCTCGATTTAAGAGAAGGGAAAAACTGTCTTTAAAAATTAAATAATATAATAACCAGGAATCGAACCTAGCATATATGGATGGATCCATTTGGCTCACCCTTATCTAAGCTTCGCCGGGAAGAGCGAATGCTGGACCCATATACAGGATGTAAGAGACGGTCCACCGAAAACTATACGCGGCCTTGCTTACGGCTTGGTGAACTCATACTCATCCAGCAACTGCTTGCTTCCCGGCCTCTTCAGATAATAGTGGTAAGGCTACCTGATTTTTAGTGCTTTGTCATCTCGCCATGTAACTAAACTCTCCAATAACGGAGGGAAAATTAGCCCGCTCAGAGTACAGAAGACCGCACCAAGCTGAAATATAAGAATACGTAAGTATATGAATACTAGGAATATGAAAAACTTTGCAATATTGCAGAAACACAACAGTGACGTGTAAAAGAGCCCTCATATGGCTAATTTACTGAATAAATATTTTGAATTTACATATTATTTATGAACTCGACTGTGCTTGTTTTTTTTGTTATAAGTACCTATTGCCTGTTGTTTTTAGTACAATAAACAGTACATACTACACAGTTAGTCGATTGCAGTAAGGGAAACTGAAAGACGTACCAATTTTGCTCTCGTCGTATCAATAAGACATAAAAAGGTAAATTTCTTAGTTTCATTTTACTGCACTTGAATACTTACATATCTTACAAGGTTTTCTTTGATTTATGGGTGTTCTAGTACTCTAACCTTAGTGTTGGTCTCAAAAAGTTTTTTAATCCTTGATAGAAATGGGACCGATTGGCATTAAAAAAAATACTCATGTCTGACGATTTTCTCGCTGACTGTACATTTGACCAAAAATCTGTGAATGTCGATTTTCATCACATAAAAAGTTAGCAAAGGTCTCCTAAGAGCATTTTCGCGTAGCAGCAAGGGATCTAGTAGCTGCCCTTACTGCCCCATATCAACTTTCCACCCTGTATAGTTCATTGCTTGTAGATTAGTAGGTACTCGATATCTCCGCCATTTGTCAATCGATTTTAATGATTCTATTTCTCATTAAGTATAAATATCAATGGTGGTAGGTACCATTTAAAGTTCGTCAAGATCTGGTCATGGGATCCACGGAATGTCAACGGACCTCGTTAGTGATTTGAAATCGGTTCATTGTTTTTAAAACATTTAATTATTTATAAATACTTTGGTGTTACCACGGTTTCGTGAACACGGAAATATACAGGGTGTCCCATAATTGACACGTAACCCTGACACCGGAGATAGCCCACCTCTAGACCTACCAAACCAGCCTAATAATATATTTTTTTATTTTTTATTTTTTCTAATTATTTTTTGTTTTGGTAATAATTTTCATACGAAACTAATTATCATTATTGGCAATATCTCAAAAACCGTGCAACTTTTACTGAGGTCATGTTAGGCAGGTGGGCTATCTCCGGTGTCAGGGTTACGTGTCAATTATGGGACACCCTGTATAATTGCTTAAAAATATCAAAGATATCTTACAAAAGTCATCATGTGGTTCGCTCTAGGAAAAACGGCCGCTACGCCTGTGATTAGAAGAACTTGCAGGGCCCTGTAGAACCGCAGCCAGAACCAACGTCTTCTAATGGAAAAAAAAACATTTATACAGGGTGTCCCATAATGGACACGTAACCCTGACATCGGAGATAGCCCACCCCTAACCTACCAAACCAGCCTAACATGACCTCAGTAAAAGTTGCACGGTTTTCGAGATATTGCCAATAATGATAATTAGTTTCGTATGAAAATTATTACCAAAACAAATAAAAACTAGAAAAAAAAAATTAGGCTGGTTTGGTAGGTCTGGGGGTGGGCTATTTCCGGTGTCAGGGTTACGTGTCCATTATGGGACACCCTGTATTACCAATCCGAATCCGAGAAACATCGGTTCAAATCGTCGTCGTCATCGGTCATGATGTAGTTTCTTATTTCTTTTGAAATGGATAAGGCACATGATCATACTCACAGAACAGAAAAACAGTAGAGTGTCAGGTGGGCGTGTAACGTCTGGCATAGTTATGCGGAGTTCCGGGCAACCTACCATACTTTTGCCGCGATCGCTTATTTCGATATTTCAATATATCGCACCTTTGGTACGACAAGGGCACAATTGCTCTTCTTGTCATAAAATATAGTACATTGTGCCCTTGTTCTACCGAAGGTACGATATATAAAAAGCAGGACTGATTTGCTATTTTGGAATGTAAAAACGATAGCGGCACCAAAAACATTTTCCATGGTGGCGTGTTGTTTTTATGATACTTGATTATTGGCGACAACAGGTCTGATACTAAGCAAAGCTCATGCCACTTCCACTGTTTTTTCTATTTCGTGATCATACTAGACTACTAATGATAATTGGGCACTCAGTGTGGTAAGATGGTGGTAGCGATCCGATAGTACCCTAAATAGTAGTGTATTGTTGTATTCCTGTATATAGGTAAGTCAACCGGAGAAATAATTAGCACATAAGCATTAGAAATAGTTAGCATAATATAGCATTCCATCTTGGCCCTAACGGTGGCGGTAGGAGTCCACCTAATCCGTTGTCAGCCGAAGTATGTTCGGGCGTCGTCGTCCGAACTCGGCCGATCGAATCAAACGTATGTAAAGGAACGAGAGCGCCTACACTGCTACCGTATACCGTGTAGCGGTAGCAGTGTAGGCGCTCTCGTTCCTTTACAGTGGACAAAGTATTTTATAGTCTTCAGATTCGATTCTTCAGGGCCCACATACCATCAGGTAGCTTATGTGCTCGTTTAAACTTTGTCGTAATGCAGTGTGTCGGTTTGGGTCCAATCCCGTTACCGTTTCGCGGTATTGTAGGCTACCGGTACGTTTCCACCTAATCCGTTGTTGGCCGAAGTACGTTCGGGCGTCGTCGTCCGAACTCAGAACGAGGTAGGTATACCGTGTACCGGTAGCGGCGGTAGCAGTGTAGGCGCTCTCGTTCCTTTACATACGTTTGATTCGATTGGCCGAGTTCGGACGACGACGCCCGAAAATACTTCGTCCGACAACGGATTAGGTGGACGCCTACCCACAAAGCAGATAGGTACCTATTTTTATCCGAGTACCTATAGCAAAGTAAGGGAGATGGACTCACACCCGTATTTACAAACCTCACTATGAGGTCTCACAGTGCTCACGAAGGCACAGGGTAGTACAAATCGTCTCATAAACAAAAGGTCGGTCAAAAAAGACCAATCACAAAGCTGTATTGAACGCAGTGCGTTTACTCAGTGAAGGATCCCTTAAGTATTGTTTGTGAATAGGGGTGTCATTCAACATTCTGAGACTCAAATTGGAGTAGGTGAGTTGAAAGAATAACCCATTTGTACTAATATTAGAACTAAAATAATTTAGTCATGATTATAACGCACTATACTCTGATTACTCTAAGATGATGCCTGTGACATCCGTATTTCGTAATTTCAATCACTTATAGTACTCACAATTGACGCGTTTAAAAATAGGCGCTTAATTATTTAAATTCCTGAACGGCGTCGTGGCTAGGTGTGTACCGATGTAAAGTTAAAGAAATAAGTGTAATAAGTGTTAACATGAGCTGTCACAGGCATCATCTTAGAATAATTAGAGTATAACTCTAACATAAACCCGATGTTAACAGTCGCAAGACAGGTTTTCTTAAAACAAACAATTCTAGCATTAGGACATGGGTCATAGTTATAAGAGAGCTATTTAATCCTTGGTTTGGTTTTTGTAACTTAAAGGTTTTGTCCTAGGCCTAGATCCTATCATGTTTTTTACTTTTGTAACGCGTGTATATTACCCGCTATTCATTAGTATATATAAATAATAAACATTTCATATAATGTTAGATAATATTTAAAACTTAATTAGTTGTATTCTTCGAAATCTTAGAATTACAGTAACAATAGAAAGTTACAAACAAAGAAGCCGCTTTTGGGATTTTAACTCCGTCAGCTGCAGGTCATTTAGACAAATTTCTTTTATCTATATTTCTTTTGCTAGATTGTTAAATACAGACATAGTGTTAAATATCACTTTATGGCGATGGTTTCACAGTTCTTCGAAAGGGTCTACTTGCACGCAACATGTGCAAAAGCCTTTGTCGGAGGGATGATACCGAGACTTAAACAATAGTTTATTGCTTTCTCGGCACTAGCGAAGAGCATCATATCTTCTAAAATAACACGCTGCGCAAATGTGTTTCGGGCCTTTTGTTTTACTAGGAATAAGAAAGTCGGATTGCATATTTATTACTTCCTCGGGGTAAACCATTTCTCAATAATTTTAACAAAGAAAATATCGTGAGAGAATAATTTAAGCACAGATGTTGATGACTTCGACGAAGACAATAGGGCCTGGGCGTTGACGTTAAAAGAAGGGTATCGGTCACCGATTGGTCAAGTGTGGTATTAGCCAAGCCTACTTTTAGGGTAGGATAGGAAATTCGGACGCGGAGAGGGAGTCTAGGAAGTAACAACGAGAGTTGGTAACGAACCTAAGGACAGTCAACTACGCGGCGCGAGTAAAGTCGGATCTCGTATTTCGATCTAAATTTCCAAGTTACGGTATTTTAGTCATTAGTAGAGTGTTGATTTTTATATCGTTGTAGGCGGGTTTTATGTGATTATGGACTGTTAGTTTAAAGGACTGTAATTGTGTGTGAATTGTGTTTGCTAACTACTAGATAGTTATTTAGAGTCAGTGTTTATACACGGTTGTATCTTTTCTTTATATTTGACTTGATTTATGTATTAGATAATTTTTGTCTTCTCAGTATTAGGGGCGGAGTGGCTCTTATATTTTGTGTCCCTGATATTACTTGTAGGGTTAGGAGTTTTCTTAAGTCGTCCAGACAACTAGGGTTTGAGGGACGGTTCATTAGGTGTCGTTTAATCTCAGCTACTACGACCAACTGATTGTGAAAGGGATTAGTATGTGTGCAAGAATTATGTGTAGCGACTAAATTAGATTAGATAAATATACTAATCTTATGCTTGCTTTATTGATTAATACGCTTTTGTTATCACAGGCTTTGTGAAATAGAGGGAAGAGCAGTTCTATCTTACTCACTATCCTTAATCTGCTCTACCTTTGTTTTATTAAGTGTGTTTTAACGCTTCATTTTACTTAAGTAAGTCTTTGTTTCATGTTTGTGACAAGCTAAGGTTTATAACAAAAACTATTTCTTGTGGTTAACTGTACATACATTAAATCTGAACTCGCACAAGCAGCACACGTGGAGTCAGCCCAGATAGCGGCTTGAAAGCCTTGCGATTCTGGTTGCCTAATTCCACTGCAAGCAGTAGAAAACATCTCTTGTTATCCCACTTTCTTACCACTATTTAAATTCAAAACTCACATTAGCTAACTCCCTGTTTACGTCACACCTCTGCTCAGGCATTAGGTACTCACTCAAGACCTGGGTCATTTAGGTGTCCATAACTTTATACTAGTGGCCCTGAGGTGTAGACCCTACGACCCGGCCGCCCGCGCTAGTGTGAAGTTTGGTTAGTACGCACTTTTGTTATGGGGTCACCCAGTAATTGTTATAACATCTAAATGATATTCAGACTATCTTGACCACCTGCGACAACATTCCTTAGTCGTCGTCACAAACCGCGTTTGGGTAATTCGGATTAGGGACGCGTAGAGTCATAGTTTAAGAGCATAGTATAAGCAAGTAGCGTAACTGCATGAGCGTGCTTAGATATAATTACATTTACTTTAGTTTAGGGTAGGTTATTAGGGTACTAGGAAGCGAAATAGAGAGGCAGGTAGGGTTAGTGAGGTCAGACCCCATCCAAAGCAAGGACCAATTTGATTTTAACTTCTCGTTCAATTAATTATTACAAGTACATAAAGAAGTAAATTCGAATCTAAGGTCAAATAGGTTCTCGCTGTAACCGACCTCGTAATAAGGTAGGGGTTTAGGTAGGGAATATTATATATTGCCATTTCGGATAGGTTGTTTCATAATTATTTATATATTATCTGAACTACACTCACTCCGGTACACGGAGGCCCCACGAGCCGGGAGTGGAGGGGTATTTGATACTTCAATTCCTGAGTATGCAGGTATTCTTAGAAGATTCTCGGTGAGTCGTATCCAATTTATAACTTTCGTTTGTTTGTTTTGCGTTATCTGATTGTGTTTTATCTATGGTTTCTAGCTTGCTTATTGGTTGAATTTGTTTTAGGGTTATCTTTTCTCATTATTATTTTACACAACGTAGAGGGTTCTAATTTATAGATATTTAAAACTAGACGATCACATGATTTATTTTGGCCAATTCAATTAAATACATATGCAATCGATCCCATTATAAATTGTAAATTAAATCTGTTTAAAAATACTTCTAACCTTTTGTACGAAATAAACCCCCATATGGCGCTTTTTATTATTCGTTTTTGTCTTTTCACTCCAAAATTCATGTATTTGTTACGTAGTTGTCCAATTTGGAAATTTCCAGACATCATGGCTTCTATAGACATTACCCTTCAATCAACTCTGTCTAAATTATTAAACATTCATTTTAGTTCAAGGCCTTGGACTCAAGCGGTTCTCCCAATTCGTTTCGGTGGACTTGGTATTCGATGCTCTTCTAGCGTGGCACTACCAGCTTTCCTGTCCTCCGCTTATGGTTCGTTGCCTCTCGTCAGTATTATCTTAAATATCCCACAGATACTTGACGTTGAGATTGCGAACCTGGTGGAGGCCAGGGATGCTTGGTGTGAGTCGTGTCCCGGAGTGGATATGCCAGTCAAGAGGCATATCCAAAGAGCATGGGATACTCCTCGCCTCATATCAATTCATACATCTCTCATACAAAATAGTCCGGACGATTCAGATCGCGCCCGTCTTCTCGCTGTCTCTGCAGGCGAATCAGGTCACTGGCTTCACGCTCTTCCTTCCCGCAATATAGGCACAGTCTTGGACCCAAGCTGCTTGCGCATAGCAATAAGTTTGCGGGTTGGAGCTAGAATCTGTGAACCTCATACTTGCACGTGCGGGAAGGAAGTGAGTGAGCTGGGACGACATGGCCTTTCATGCTTTAGAAGTGCCGGCCGTTTGTACCGGCATGGCACAATTAATGATCTGATCCGTCGTTCGCTTGCCACTGCCTCTGTACCAGCTGTCCTGGAACCAGCAGGTTTACATAGAGACGATGGCAAGCGACCAGACGGAGCTACATTGGTGCCGTGGAAACTGGGTAGGGCACTGGTGTGGGACGCGACGTGTGTTGACACATTCGCCCTGTCCCACGTCCAGTCAACCCGTAATCGGGCCGGTGCAGCAGCTGATCAGGCCCAAACCAACAAGCGCCGCAAATATTCATCATTATTAAATAATTATGAATTTGTGGCGCTTGCAGTGGAGACCATGGGACCTTGGTCAGCTGATATGAAAAGCTTTATTAAGGCCCTGTCATCCCGGCTCATAGACACCTCCGGAGATCCTAGAGCTGGTGCTTACCTCTCCCAAAGGATTGGGCTAGCTATCCAGAGAGGTAACGCAGCCAGTGTCATAGGGACCATGCCGCGAGCGGACCTGCTAGAGGGGGTATTCTTTTTATAGTGGTGATTATTATTTACGTCTTTAATATTTGAGTAGCTTAGTTTTTATTTTAATTTAATAAGTTTAGTTTTAACTTTTAATTGTATTATATTATAAGCTCCATTGTCGAGTAGACTATCGGTGTCTGTACAAGTATGCAATAAAATCCTATTAGTTAATTAAATACACAACGTAGGATATTTTATCGTTTCTATGTAGACCGGGGGTAGGAGTGTTACACTTTCCAACCTTTGCAGCCTTGTAGTTCTAGGTGTGTGTCACTAACGTCATTTCGTGCATTTGCCACTGTGACAGTATCTACCTACATTCATTTTGATACGACGTGTTCGTGTGTCATGTATGGTACTGTGGGATTCCAGCATTTCCAGCTTTATGCAAACTTTATGCTTACCAAAGATCGTCTGTTTACGAAATTCTAAACTATATTAAAGTGAAAAAAAATCGTCGGTCTTAGGCAGGATTCGAACCTACATCTCCTCTGGCTCTCCGGGCCGATACAGGCGCATTACCAATTATGCCACCAAGACCCTACTTAAGATCCACGAAATTAGTAATCGCTTGCTTTTTCCTTACTCAGAGGGTATGGTGACGCCATCTATCGTTGTTGTGAGACCGACGAAATTTTTTCGCTTTAATATAGTTTATGCTTACCTTCTATGACTTTTTGCGATGTAATGCCACACTATTCTGGCAGGCATCGAAGAATGAAGGGCACATGTTAAAAGCATCATTATTGCAATTATAAACTGTCCGACGATTATTACAGTTTGTCTGCAAAAATACGATAGCACTGTTAAATTTTATTAGGGTTTGCAAGTTCTGCTAGTAAAGGGGCAAGCTAGAACTGGTATTTTTGGGATGCTCGGTCTAGCCAATATAAAACCGTCCTCAAAAGTGTTTTGGAACTGAAATTCTTGTATGCTAGCAAATATACCTAATAATAATAATAATAATAGTTGTTTCGGCAAACGGTCTTATAGCGTCTCGACCAAGAGAGAGACCTCAAGAGACTCTTGCTAGATGGCTGGATCGAGGGCCAGATACAGAAGGCAGTACTCCTCGACACGGCACGCATTGTTAGGAGGTTCCTCTCTCTGCAGCCCTAACCACCGGTAGCTTGAGCCCTTCCCTGCTGCCGGCGGCACTCGTAGGTTAGGTTTTTTATAATGTATATTGTTTGTATTAGTATTGTTATTTTACTTTTATACTTGAATATTTATTATAAAAAACCTAATGTACAGAAAATTAAATAAATATCTACAAAATAATAATAATAAATCTTTATTTCAGATACTTCACGTAAATATGCGGCCATTTATTTTATTTTTGGTAATGTCGGGAGAGAGACGGGTCGTAGGTATTCTAGAGTAAAGATCGAGTCTTTGAAAACAGTGTGCGTGCTTGATTATCGCTAGGCGTGATCCCGACGGGCTGTATTACTGCTGCACTCGGTGAATGATAATATGGCCTTTTGACCTTCCCGAAGAGCCGTTCGACGGCCGGTTCGAAGCGTCGGTATAGAAGCTTTAGGTACATCTCGTTAGGACTAGGTAGCAAATACGACCAGATCGCTTTGCGAGTACATCTCGATCTGACTACATCGCTTTGTGCCTAGATCGCAATACAACCAGATCGCTTTGCGACTACATCTCAAAAAGTCCGAGTTGTAAAATGACCACTTCTCTTGCGTTACTAGGGCCGCTTTTCACCAAACTAGAATAAGGTCTTATACCTAGATTAAACACCGAATTTGTATAGACTAATCTCGGAGTAAGTCTTATTCCAAGTTTGGTGAAATGCGGCCTAGGTAGGTTAGGTTCGTTAGGTAACTTCAAATGCCCGAAGGGCAAATTGCCCAGGAATAGGAGCCCCGCCATGCGGGGCTCCGTCGACATTGCTAACACAGACATAACATGAAAAAACAATGTGGTCATTTAGCGACTCAGACTTATTGAGATGTAGTCGCAAAGCGATCTAGTCGTATTGCGATCTAGGCACAAAGCGATGTAGTCAGACCGACATATAGTCACAAAGCAATGTGGTCGTATTAGCTACCTAGTCATATCGAGATGTAGACGGAAAGCTTCTATCCCGAAGCGTCGTTTAGAGGCTCATGAGGTTACTGAAGTATGATGGATGAAATATGAACATCTACTTGAGAATATCACATCAATTTAATCCTTACAACTATACTACCTAGTTAGATATAAATGTCAAATTGGTGATATTTTAGTGCAAACTGAAGAACAACCGCAAATAATAATAGTAGGATGGTACGGTACTTGAGTGCGCGAGTCCGATTAGCATTTGACCGATTTTTTTTAGTTATGTACAGGTACCCCAACGAACGAACGAACGAAGTGCACTGTCATAATAAACTTCAAACTGAACATCAAATGACAAGTATGACAAACAATGGCAGTCACAATGGCAAAGTTCTAAGTATGCTCAACCTTTTTACTGGGTGACTGTACAGTCGGCCTTATAAGAAGCTGAACACTTTTGTACCTTGTCGCTATAACGCCTTTGACAGATTAGTGCAGCAGTTCAAACATGACGTTAAAGTGACAAAACACTAAAGTGTGCACCTTCTTATAAGGCCGACCGTACTTAATCAATCTTACTGAGCAAATGGTATGTGCAATGTGATGGGGGTCCGACACGCGTCGCCGATGCTCCAGTACCCGAAGAAACCAACAATGGCAGCGGCAGCCACCACAGTCGGCATCCCTGAAACAAGCCTGGGTATTGATTCTCTCAAACGCAAAGGTAAGCGAATGCAGGAGTGAAGTCCAAGGGGCGAGTTTAAGTAGTCCCGTCAGAGCGAGCAAAACACATATTAACGCGTGCATTCTCAATTAGGCAGCCTTATACGTTCGAGAAGCCATGCTGCCAAATCAAATTGAATACACGTGCTGAAATGTGTTTTGTTCGCATTGACGGGACTACTTAAACTCGCCGCTTGGACTTCACTCCTGCGGTCGCTCACCTTTGCTTATGAGAGAATCACTACCCAGTACTCAAATCCCAAAGTCTCATCGGTTTTAAATGATATGGAAAAGCATAAGGAGTACCGTAAAACGGGGTGAGTAAGAATTAAGGGGTGAGTAGGGACACACCCTAAAATAAGTCATAATTTGTTACAAATAAGATCAAGTATAAAAGCTACGCCCACACCAATGCTTAAAAAACGGTGACGGTACGGAATCGCAGTGACGCATCGTATGCGTACCGTTTTTGACGCACGCTCCCCACACCGCTGCTTAAAAAACGGTGTCGTTGCGTAAACAAAAGACGGGGTCATAGTAACAACATGACGACGTTTTTGACGCACCGTAATACACGCACCGTTAAGCAGTAGGAACCATTTTGTGACAACAGGCCTTTAATCTATGTCAGTATTTGTTTCTTTTTGTGTCTTTTTGTCACAAACAAATGTTTTTTTTCTTTATGAGGGCTTTAAGAAATTTTTTATAGCATGGAGGAAGAGCACTCAGGCCGCCTGATGGTAAGTGTAACCCATAGACAATTAGGTACATTCCCAAAACTACAATCTATTGCTGATTGCAATCCCAAGACAGCAAATGCGTTGCCAACTCTGAGGACAAAGATGGAATGCCTTTGCTGTTTGCTTTCTCTTTGTTATAAAAAAAAAACATGAAAGAAAATACCGAATGCCAGCACGGTATTGAAATCTTGAGGGCTTTTCATATTATTCTCCACTGGTAACGCCATCATAACTCCTTGGATGCTGTAGAGAGTCACTCCGAGGAATCTGAACAGACCGTTTATATCTTTCGATGACGTCCTCGCAGAAATGCTCGGAGCCGTGGTAACGCCATACAACAACGTCACACAAACGCAAAAAACTGGAATAAAAACAATCTTTAGACTAATTAGCTGAGAAGAAAAGGGTTAAGGCACAGTATTGCGCAAAATAAAACAATTGACAAAAGTTTTCTTTGGAAAGATCTAGATATACAGGGTGTATTTTTGGTCAGCAATTTCCACAATAGGGGTTAATATATTCAAGATTCTGAGCTCAAAAAAATAATAATTTTAATTATATTTTTCATGAAAGGTGGAAAGAATATCCTCGCTATTTTCTAAATCATGGTCTCTCGTTTCTGTAGCTACGAAGGGGGTAGGCCGCCGATGTTATTGTCTGATACTACCCTCATAAAACTATGCGCAAACGACGTCTCCGTAGATTAGAAATAAGTTTCTGACAAAAATTTCATTATTGGGACAAGTTTTTGTAGCCGACTGTACTGTTTTATGAACTTTCATGCCAGTAACTGGCAAGCGGACTATTATGGCTGATTTACATTGGTCCAGCAAAAGCATGCCAGTAGAAGTACATTGACGAGTTGGTTTTCACGTTTGAGGCGAGAACTATTGTAAAGAAGCAATGTATTTTTACTGGCATGCTTTTGCTCGACTAATGTAAATCAGGCATTATTCTGTGATGCCCTGGACATACTCACTCATAAACAAGTCCGCTACCATCACGACCGGCGCCAATAATTTCAAGCTTCTGATCAAGCTTAGTAATAAAAGAGGTCCACCGGTGACTGCGATATACCACCTCAAATTAAAATTTGATGCCTGGATTTCTGTCGAAAAACTTTCCATTGCCTGAAATTCAATTATAAAACTTTAGCCATAGTTTTTTTCCCAGTCCAAAGGTTACCTGGACTGGAATCGATCTCTTAAAAGGATATGTTCGAATTTACTACTAGCCAAGTCAAATAATGGCTGATTTACATTGATCCAGCAAAAGCATGCCAGTAGAAGTACATTAAAGAGTTGGTTTTCGCGTTTGAGGCAAGAGCTATGGTAACGACGCAATGTACTTCTACTGGCATGCTTTTACTGGACCAATGTAAATCAGCCATAACGGTTTCACCTCCCCTCTTTTTCGCCATTCCTCGCTACTGTTTGCACACTCCCGCCAGTCACTTTGAACAACGCAAGTCCATACGAAGTAATTAAATAAGTCTATCTGCCGCGCATCAATTAAATTTAATGCTTGTTGACGTGTTCTCTTATTCTATTGCTGCAGCAAAGAAAGTGACAGCAGCAACTTTAATCAAGCATTAAATTAAATTGACGTCTTTGAGTGCGGCAGTAAGTTAATTAATTACCTGTTTCAGCGTACGAGCGATCATTATTTGAAAGACGCAGCACGTTCCACACATCTCAATAAACAGACACGTGTCCACCACATATCTGATGAAAATAAACATCTTATACTTAGGGTGAAGGCACCAATGATGGACACTTTTAGCTGACAGACATCAGTAATGGACACTTCACTCTTAATTTAAATTTCATACAGTCCTAAATTGACTGTTGCAAAACAAATGAATAACCCTTATCTTCTGTAAAATAAGAGAATCAATTGTCCATCATTGGTCCTTGTCCATTTCTGGTTCCGTCACCCTACTTAATTAAGGAATTACCCCTTTCTACTATAACTGATCATCACCAGCCCTAAGAAGTCTACCGATATACACAGGGCTTCCCTAAATCTCTTCACAACGGTTGGTTTTATGATACTCGCATCCATTGGATTCCCCCGATCAAAACCTGGGTATTGATTCTTTCAAAAGCAAAGGTGAGCGAACGCAGGAGTGAATGTCCAAGCGGCGAGTTTAAGTAGTCCCGTCAAAGCGAACTAAACACATTTCAGCGCGTGTATTCGAGAATGCACGCGCTAAAATGTGTTTTGCTCGCTCTGACGGGACTACTTAAACTCGCCGCTTGGACATTCAGGCCTGGTTCCCACTATGCCGGACCGGCAATTTTGGTACATTTTTGCCCCCATCAATCCGGTGTTTGAGTAGGTATCATATTAAAATGCACGATTGCATGAGCAAGTTGTAACAGCAGTGTTGTGTTCCGGTGTGGGGATAATGGCTGATTTACATTGGTCCAGCAAATGCATGCCAGTAAAAGTACATTGACGAGTTGGTTATCACGTTTGAGGCGAGAGCTATTGCAATGACGCAATGTACTTCTTATGGCATGCTTCGTGCATTTTAATATGATACTCAAACACCGGATTGATGGGGGCAAAAATGTACCAGTGCTAGTGATTCATTAAATGTCGACAAAGTTTATCGACAACGATAAAAAAACAATTTTTAATCATCATTATCATAAGTAATGGCCGAGTTTGAATACCTTTTAATTATGTGCAAACCTCTTTTATTTATTCTTATCGCAACTATAAACAACCGGTATCTGACATTGACTCTGGACTCGAGTCACTTTTGACAACCATTGAGATTACATTGAATAACAAATTCATTCAGTACGACAATATTCTTTAGCATTCCGCCGAATTGAGAACCTTTTTGTTTTTTAAGTCGGTTAAAAATGCCTTGAAAGAAAAAATTGCGTTTATCTTCATCGAAGGCACGACACTTACTTTTGTCAAGAAAAATGTTGTCGATAAACTTAGTCGATATTTAATGAATCACTAGCACTGGTACATTTTTGCCCAGTGCTGCCCATAATACTGATTATTACCTTAGTGTTTTACTATATCGTCTAATTTGTTTAAAGGGTCCCGTGGCCACGGCCGCTTCTGCTAAGTCTGCATATGACATCCGAGGGACTCGTATCCTGACATACATCGTTTGTGCTGATTTTATCAACATCTGGAGATAAACATTCAATTCAATTCATAAATACATAGGGATTTCGTTTTATGTATGTTTTTGTTTGTACCTACGTACAGTCACGAGATAAAATTTTGGTACCCACCTTAGGTCCAAAGTCAATCTGACATTCTACAACAATAAGGATGAGTTTCCTAAAAGTTACAAATGACTTGACATCTCTAATGACATTGACGACTTCAAGCATATTTTTCTTGAAATGGGTCACAAATTAACGCTCGTGACCGTACATAGTTGAATCTTAAAAGTTAGTTACTAACTGCCGCACTCAGAGATATTAATTTAATTTAATGCTTGATTAAAGTTCCTGGTCTCACTTTCTTCACTACCGCAATAGAATAAGTCAACACGTCACTAAACAAGCATTAAAAATTGACGTCTCTGAGTGCGGCAGTTAACTACATACCTACTATTGAAGTTGGAATGTTGCAAGATCTCTGTTGTGCTCTTAAGCTGTTGACTCATTAATTTGGTTTTGATAAGCAGGGGAGAATGCTGAATTTTTTAATCATGACGTAAATATTCATCCATCATTATCGGGCAGGTTCATAATCTTGAGAACTACTAAAAAATGGAACTCTTTCCACAAAACTTTTTTTACTAGATATTTGCGAGTTTTTTAACACGATGGAATTAGTTTGTACCTCTAAGGGTGTTACCAGACCAATCGATCGATCGCCGATCGACGGCATCGATTGACGTCGATCGAAGTCGATCGATTGGTCTGGTAGGAACTATCGATCGACGGATATCGTTCGACTAACCAATCGATCGATTGCCGGTCGACGTTGATCGACTGGTCTGATAGCTTTAATTGATGAAGGAAATATCGATCGACGTTGGTTGACTAATCCATTCTGCCATCGATCGACGATCGTTTGATTGGTCTGGTAGGAACTATCGATCGACGTCGACTAATCAATTCTACCATCGATCGATGCCGTCGATCGACGATCGATCGATTGGTCTGGTAACACCCTAAATGCGACTCAGCATCGATAAAACTGGCGAGACCTTTACTTACTAACATGGTTAAAGGCACCACCACTCCGATGACGAATGTGCCGAGCAGGGAAGTCCAAATACCCCCCATCATGAATGCCTCGTGCATGCCCAGCACCCCTGCGCCTAGGCCTCCCTTGATCAGGTGAGCAGTGGATTCTACTAGGCTGAAAAAAGACTCGGTATTGAAATGAATAGTGTTAATTTAACCTAGTCTAGTCAAAGTTGAAAAAAGTTCTATTCGCTCGGATTATGATAAAGTCCAAAAAAATTAGTCAAAATAAGTACAAAGAGAATTTAAAATTTAGAGCAGAGATCTGTTACAAGATAAACAAAGGGTAAGTCTAAGGCCCGTATAAGTAAAGTCATCTTCAAGAAACGTCAAAGTAAACATCAAGCTGCAGAAAACTGTCTTAACGCATCTTAAACAAAGCATTAAGCTTTGGAAGAAACTTTTCTCAAACATGTACTGGTATGCTGGCATTATGTTTGTTATTTTAGACTTCAAAGTATCACGTTCCGGGCGGAACAACTCGAGAGAGCTGTAAAGGAATTTCATACAAAATTGAAGGCCTAGGCTTGGAAGTTTTTTTTTAATTTTAATGTAAACATGGCGGCTGTGTTTATGAACAGGCTAAATAGCTGTTTTTTTTAAATATTCTAAGCCGTGCATCCAACCAAAGCGTTTGCATGTTTAAATAAAGTACCAGGAGCGCAGAGGTAATTAGGATGCTAGCACGGTGCGGCGCAGGCGGGCGGCGGGCGCGCCTGGCACAGCGTGGATGACTGAGCACTGTAGGTTACTTCTAATGTTTTTGCACTCCTAGTATTTGATGTCATAATTTTGTGTTTGAGAAAAGCACTATACATACCTCGCCGTGAAAAGGGGTTGCCAGCCTCGTAACTTTCCTATATGAACTCGGCCGGCAACCCCCTACTTCCCGGCCTCTGTAGTAATGTACTACTTATTCTTTTTTGTGCTTTTTGCTCAACCATAACAATTGCTGTATCTTTTGAACCGCAAAAGGTAGACACTTGAAATTTTCACACAGCGTATATTCCTATAACCCCTTTAACAACCGATTATAAATAAAAACCGATCAAGTGCGAGTCAGACTCACGCACCGAGGGTTCCTCGGGATTTAAGATAATATTAAACCGCAAAAGAAAATCCTCATTTTGTTACAAACTTTATTTTCTACGCAATAAGATCCATTGCTCACTAGCCTAAATTGTAACACAGATTTTCAGGTTTTTTGTTATTTCTCCAAAACTGTTAACTAAGTTTTATTTTTCCCATAAAATTTAAATAATTAGCTATACGTCAGGATTTTTTTAGAATTTTTGGTCCATAGACTTTGGAGATAAGGGGGGAAGTTATACAAGTTTAGTATGCCAAATTTCAGTTGATAGCATTTGTCGTTGCTGAGAAAAACTGCTGTGACATACAGACAGACAGACAACGAAGTCTCACCACAAGGGTTCCTTTTTACCATTTTGGCACGTAGTCCTAAAAAAGGCTGTCCTCATACAAAAAACGTCAGGCGTTTTTTTCCCTCCATCTTATTACGTTGGTACGGAACCCGCCGTGTGCCAATCCGACTCGCAATTGGCTGATTTGTAGTAATACATTACTTGTTTGCTAAGGGGTTTTGTCGTTCAGCCACAAAGTCGTAATGCAATGGAGCAATCCCTGGATACACCTCGAGAGAGCTCGATCGTCGCACGTCCGCGTGGAGTCGGATAGTCTCTGTCTGCACATAGTGGGATATCTCTTCATTTAGCGTGAAGTTCGAAACTATAGAGTCGGAATCCTGCAAGGAAACAGTTGCTTACTGAAATATAGTTTGTTTTCATACGCAACGAAATAAAAAAAACAGTGGGAGTGGCATGAGCTTCGCTTAGTATCAGTGTTGTCGCCAATACTCAAACTATCATAAAAACAACACGCCACCATGGAAAATGTTTTTGGTGCGGCTATCGTTTTTATACTTCAAAATAGCACAATAAGACATGCTTCTGGATTTATTTCCTATTTTAGAAATATCGAAATATTGGGTCCTTACCTATGAAATTGGCGTTATTTTTACGTGTTTTATTTCGTACGGAATTTATTAATTTCAATTTTAACTTCCAAAATATTTTTAAATTTCATTTATACAGGATGTTACAAAGGTTTTAGATACAAATAATATGGTTCAATTTCTTACTTAGTGTTTAAAATTAAAGTGTGAACTCAACTCTTTTCATGTGCTGTGAGTTCTAGTGTTTCAATTACGCAGAGTTTTATGAAGCTAACTATTTTTAAGTAATTAAGATATGTATAATATAGCTTAGAAGTGTCCAATATTCCTGACAGAATTTTGTTTGGTTTGCATTTGACGTTACTAAATAATCCGAAAAATTAAATGTATGAAAACCACCGTTTTCATAAAATTCTCCATATAAAACGCCAATTTCATAGGTAAAGACCTAATATCGAAATAAGCGATCGCGGCAAAATTATGGCAGGTTGCGCGGAACTCCGCATAACTATGCCACACGTTACACGCCCACTTGACATTTAGTCTTCTTGTCTGTTCTGTCATACACAAACACAAATTGACCTATACTCGAAAATCTAATTGAAGACCAAAACCTGACAGTTCCCATCTTGATTATTTAGTTATTTTAACATTATTTCATAAAAACATGAATGAGAACTCGTGTAACCAGTAAGTAATACTAGAGTAAGTTTTATTGATGAAAATTAAGCTAAAATGTAGTAATCACAGCGAATGTGCTCCCGTTGACGTTAGGATTTTGGTCTTGAATCAAATTTTCGAGAATTGTGCAAAACCAAACTCAAACGATATAAATACTTCTATAGAGAACTACTCAACGATATAAATACTTATATGTATAGAGAAATATACTATGCTTAAGCATGTATTTAAATACATAGAAAACATCCAAGACTCAGGAACGAATATTCGCACTCATCACACAAACATCTGCCCTTACCGGGATTTGAACCCAGGACCGCTAGCTTCGTAGGCACAGGCAGGGTCATTAAATTACGATAGATGTGTTACATTTTAGGAAAAAAAAATGTTGTACTAACTTAACTATAACTTAAATGAAAGATGAAAAGGCAACCCCTTCTTTTAGAGGTGACATTAAATTTGATCTCGAAAACGGCCCAACTCATATTCACGCTTTCTCTTTAAAAAATGCGTCCAAATCGATCTTTCCATTCGGAATCGGAAGCTACAGAGACACACATTATATAAAAGACCCACACATACACAAATATGGGTTACAAATATGGTACAGTTAAAAAGGGAAATTTTTCACCATATACCTGTCCTTCACACCGGAACACAAAACCGCGAATACTGCTACTTAAAGGTAATGTTAAGTGGAATGATTCCGGTAGGATCCCTTGGACCCTTGTTCTATTCTAGGTTAAAGTATAAATAGAAAAATCTCCGAGCATCCGTTCCTTTAGGAGTTTCAGTTATAACTATAACTATTAACTATACCTATTGCGGCTCCGACTAAGCCGGCTCGGTCCGTCTTGTTGAGCTTGCTTGTGGTGGCTCGCGGCGTGCACGGTCGAGGCACGCACACAAGTAAGCCGCGCAATTAACCTTTATTTAAAGACGATCTACTATACACACTGTGATTAGGATCTACCACCGTTCAATTATAAATATATGTTACACTTACGTAATCATCATTTTTAGGCATTTTGATAACAAATTATCTATGTGTATAGATCCCCTTTAGAAATTATACCATTGTATAGCAATCCTGGGATGCTGTTATGCTTCCATGACATTTTATATTTCATGAAAACCAGTCCTTGTTAGTTGCTCACATGTATTTCTCTGTGATTTATATTATAGTATTTATTGCATTCAAAACCTACGCGAATTTGACAGAAATGTTGACATTGATGTAGTTTTGACATGTTATAGACCAGTGGAGTTTTAAATAAAAACTTCTTAGACCAACGAATGTTCATAATGTCACGTAGGCATTTTAGATGGAATCTATCTAATGTTCGAATATGCTTGCGGTAGCGGCACCATGTTGCGGGGTTGCATAATCTCGAAATATTTTTTTCCGAATTTGATAAACACGAATTTCAGAATTCCGATTTTGAAATTTCCGAATCATCACTATTCCGAATTTTAGTTTCACGAAGTATCAGAATCCCGATTTTTTAAAATTCCGAATGTTTACATTTCCGAATTATTAAAATCCCGACAAATATTTTTTCCGAATATCACAATTCCGATTATTCCTATTCCGAATTCCGAATATTTATTATTCCGAAATTTTAGCACCCCGAATTCTCTAAGAATTTTTATTTCAAATAAGCGCCTGATAAAATATTGTATAATGTTTAACATGCTTAGTGCTCAAAAACTGTAAGAAATGTCCGACAAAGTCGACGGAGCTCCGCTATGCGGAGCTACTGTTCCGCATAACTGAGGCGCTTCGCGCCTTGATGCAACTCTAACCTAACCTAACCTATCAAGGTAAGATGACCTAGTTTAGTTATGTGCTCGTCATCTCACCTAATTTTTGTTTCAAGTAGAAGACATTCAATTCAAATGGTTAGTTCCAAAATTTTCATTATCGATCTCGTTTGTGAATTTTCGGAATTATAATTTTCGTACAAAGAAAATTCGGAATTGTCAACATTCGTAAATATAGTATTCGGAAAAACGTTTTCGTGATTTTAATATTCGGTAATATGAAATTCTAAATTTTGATATTCGGTCTTATATTTTTTCGGTATTGTAAAAATTCGCAATTATGAAATTCGGTTTTTTCAAATTCGGAATTAAATAATTCGGGATTTTAGGGTGTTCCCCGTTGCGGAGGCATACAAGAGATTTGGCAGAACTATCGCCATGTATACAGCAATTTTCGTAGAGAGCTTTATGTCATGTGAGCGAAACACCTTGCCTTGGAACGAAGTTTGCCGAAGGCTGCGGTAGCTGCTCCAATTCTGCCGTTGACTTTGTTGTGAAGTAGGCACCGCGACATTATGGTGCTACCCAGATACTTGAAGGTGTCTACCTGCTTGATGTCGACAATATTTATTTAGAGATCAAAGGAAATATATTTTTGTCATGCGACAAAATAGGCTATTTGACTAATTTTAGAAAACCTTTTTAAATGATTCTTTATTACATAAGAAGCAAACTACATTGATATTTCCGTGACATTCTACTGTATTATCAATAAAAATCTATGTTAAAGTTTAAATTTTCAAAACCGCGCTTAAAACGCTGTTTCTATCATGGCGCTGGCCATATGACAAGTGTGACGTCACACGCAAGTAAACAATAAAAAATCATTTGAAGAGATATGCCCTTATGATCTGTGGTTACTTGCGTTTGACGTCACCAGCGAGTAACCACAGCTACAAAGCAATCACATTTCAATCAATCACGTTTCTGCCAAAGATAAAATTTCAAAAAATATTACATTTTTTTTGTGTAATTTCCAAAAAAATATACATAATTTAGTTTAAAATAAAGTGAAATATGTTGTTTTACGCTATTATCTAATAGGATGACCACAATTTGTAGTGTACTTTCAATGTTGTCAAATAGCCTATTGGTCACCCTAGTAAAAAGAGAAATATTATATATATTATTACATCTCACGATAGGTTTCTTTGTCGGTCACACGTTTTACTAACAGGCATTTTGAGTCAAAGGTCCTTGCGTAGACCATGGCAATATTGGAATAAAGCTGCGACCACACCGGTGCTTAAAATACAGTGACGGTACGGAATCGCAGTGAGGCGTCCTATCAGCACCGTTTTTGATGCAAGCTCCACACACCAATGCTTAAAAAACGGTGACGGTACGGAATCGCAGTGACGCGTCGTATTAGCACCGTTTTTGACGCACGCTCCCCACACCGCTGCTTAAAAAACGGTGTCGTTGCGTAAACAAAAGACGGGGTCATAGTAACAACATGGCGCCGTTTTTGACGTACCGTAATATACGCATCGTTAAGCAGCGGTGTGAGGAGCGTGCGTCAAAAACGGTGCTGATACGACGCGTCACTGCGATTCCGTACCGTCACCGTTTTTTAAGCATTGGTGTGTGGAGCTTGCGTCAAAAACGGTGCTGATACGACGCGTCCCTGCGATTCCGTACCGTCACCGTTTTTTAAGCATTGGTGTGGGCGTAACTTTATTGTACCATGGTTAATATCTAGCCGCGATTAGAAAGGGATTAGAGATGACAGTTTTACCATATACTTACGTCAAAGTGCATATGAATTGACAGCTATTCCAATCCCAAACTAATCGCGGTTTTATAATAAGACAACGCGCCGAGCC
The DNA here is from genome assembly GCA_948252455.1 of Acleris cristana. Taxonomy (NCBI): domain Eukaryota; kingdom Metazoa; phylum Arthropoda; class Insecta; order Lepidoptera; family Tortricidae; genus Acleris; species Acleris cristana. Next base: position 6,278,393 of record OX411797.1, on the reverse strand, counting down.
ACAGAATTTTACGTACGTATTACGTGTTACGTATGCGTACGCACACAGACAGCCATTTTGCATGCTTCACGCATGATAACAGTTATATGATTTTTACCGCCGGGAATAGAGCTCCTGGTGTAGGATACAATAAATTAAACAAATACCTTAATTGGATATTTTATTTAGCATCGTTTGCAACCAACTGGTTCCGACTCGTAAAGAATACCTTTCGTGCTACCCTGGCACTGATTCTGTTCACATTCGTTTTTAGGCTCCGAACTATCTTCGCAACTATCTCCGCAGTCTCTATCATCTTTTTTATCTTCCTTACAATCAAACTTCTGGTCGCATTTGTTCTCACACTTTTGCTTCTTTGAGCCCTTTAAGTTATCACCACACTCGTCCTGACATTCATTTTTGGCACCACATTGGAGACTGTTCCTAAGAGTCAAAAGGCTTTTATAGATCGGGGAGCGAAGTACGTTTTTAGGTGCCACAAGTTCATCGATTGTATTTTCTATTCGGTCCTGACTCCTGGTCTTGTCTTCGTGTTCCTGCAGGTTTCGGTCTCGAGACGAGTGGTGTGCGGAGTGCTGATGTGAACGGGAGTGATGTGCGGCATGGCCGTGAGATTTCGATCTTTGGGACTGTAAGAAAAACACAGCTGAGATTTTGTAAAATAATACAGTGTGATAGCACTTGGAAGATGATTCGGGTTTGTACTTGTCTCTCACTCGCACTCATACGCTCTTATAAACCCGAAGCATCTTCTAACTGCTCACAGACTGTACGATCGTGTTAATCTCGCAAGTCAATTCCAAACCAGTTTCCAAAATTTTGACTTCTGTGAGTGACATCTCCGGATTTAAATAAAATAAAAAATCTCGCTATTTTCTAATGTATCGTTGACGAAATATTATATTCTGCTCCGATTTGACGTAGCGCGTCTAAGACTAACCGGTGCTGGTTATTATTAGTATTATTACTTCGTCAACCACACGTAAATAGTTTTCTTATATTTTATGTCCCAAAATATTTGTATGGAAAGTTCCGATATTGTTACCGAAATTCACACGTTTTTGATTACAAAAAAGGAAGTTTTCATACAAATGTTTTGGGACATTAATAGGATATAATTATTTAAATATTACATAGTAACTATCATGTACACTTTTGAAATCAGAGGATGTCACTTACAGTGGCCTGAGAAATGCTCAGCTCCGATCAAAGTGGGGCTACATGATTGTAATTTCCACGATATAATTAATGGGAAATTGGCACTCGCGATTTCAAAGTGCTTGTTATTGATAGCATTCTGTGATTATTGTTGTAACGTTTGAAGTAGTTGTTAATGTTTTTCAAATGTTTTAAAATTTTAAGCCACAATTCCACTGCGACGAACGCACACATTATCGCGTATCTATTAGCTGGCGCGTGTCACTAACGTAGTACGGTGCTGTTGTAGAAGTATCTATATAGGTAAGTACGAAATAAAATACCTACGTGTCCTTGCTGCATAGCTGTAGAATTCCCACTTGAAAACCTTGTAGTTTTTCATTTAAATACATTGCTTATACACAGACAAATCGCTTTGTGAGATAGGTTCGAGAATTTGTTTCCGAGTCTTTAATGTTCCCTGTGTATATAAGTATTTGTTTCTTTATATAAGTATGTTTATCGTTGTCTAGTACCCATAGTACAAGCCTAGAGCTTAGCTTAGAACTAGGTTAGTTTGTGTGACATTGACCCTTGTTTTTATTAGCGTTATTTTATTTATAAGTCGTATAAATGCAGTTGAAATGCGCTCTTTGCGTAGTATGTGTGGTGTGAAACTGACTGATAGAGTAAGGAATGAAAAAGTCAGAAAGAAATGTGGACTAAAAGAAGATGTAGTGACTAAGATTGAAAAGGGCATGTTTCGATGGTTCGGTCATTTGGAAAGGATGGATGAAAGAAGATTGACGAAAGAGATATACAGAGCGAAAGTGAGTGGTAGGGTCGGAAGGGGCCGCCCTAGGCGTACTTTTTCGAATCAAATCGAAGAAATACTGGAAAAGGCCCGAATTTTAAGTACCCGAAACCGACGTGCGTGCATGACTCGATGTATGAATGTGGAAGAAGCGAAAGAGATTTGTCAAGATCGTAGCGGTGGAAAGAAGTGGTCTCTGCCTACCCCTCTGGGAAGCAGGCGTGATTTAATGTATGTATGTATTTTATTTACCTTCGACAAGTGCTGAATTAGATGTTGCAAGGTCTCAGTTTCATCCGAGGTGTCGCTGTTGTGACTCTCGCGCTGGTTCACCAGCGGTCGAAGAGTGTTCTTGTCTAGGATGAGGATCACAGGTGGAGAGTTCTTGGACCTCTTGCCAAACAGACGGTGGAGAAAGGATGATGTATCCGAAGATGCACAGAGGCCCTGGATAAAGGTTCGTTACGTTAATTTAAGCACAGTATAAATACCTGACGACCTCAATGTAACTGCATATAATTTGGGTGTACTGCCGTTTGGCTAAATTACTTTTCGTCAAATGTATCATTTCGTCAAATATATAATTTGGGCAAACGCTTTTTTTTCCAAAACTGTTAATATTTCAGGATTTTTATAAATCTAACCTAACCTAACCTATAATTATACATTTGACGAAATGATACATTTGACGAAAAATAATTTGGCCAAACATAGGTAAACCTATAATTTGACATGTAATGTAATTTATGGGGTCCGTTCATTTGACCGACATACGTTTGGCCGAATGAGTCGTTTGGCAACTGTTTCATTTCCCAACCCGCTTATATTTCTGTAACTGCAAATATTTCAGGATTTATTTTTGTACCATTGTGTAGACCCTATAGGTTAGGTTAGGTTAGTTTTTATAAAAAATCTGAAATATTTACAGTTACAGAAATATAAGCGGGTTGGAAAATGAAGCAGTTGCCAAACGACTCATTCGGTCAAACGTATTTCGGTGAAACATTAGTGAACCGTAATTTATACTATGTTATATTGAGTAATAAAATCTGAAATCTGAAATAGTCGTTCATCTTTAAGGTATATCGCGTGGCTTGTATGGGGGCGTGCCTCGACTGTCCGCGCTGCCAGTCATCACAAGCAAACATAACAAGACGCACCAAGCCGGTATAATCGGGGCCTAGGGCCTACATGTGTGTTAAGTATCGTGCGCCGCGCATCGACTCAACTCTAGCAACCGAGCGGCAATAGCTAACAGAAGTTATATCTGTCTTTAAGCTGTTTAACTTTATTTATGTCTGACGTCCTATAAATTTAGACCCAAAAAACGTTTACTGCCGTAGTTCTTTTGTAGTTAAGTGGTCCTAAGAAATTAGACGATGGTCTTGAGTTCGTAAGACCTTTAGTATTATTAATATAAAAGGGAAAGCTAAATTCATTTTATTCAAAGTAGGTAAAACAATTGAAAAAATGCCTTTTCAATTCTGACTTTCTAAATATTTGTAGGTATTCAAAAAATCCTGTTTTTATAATTTTATTAAGTACCTATTAAGTACTGTTTTATAATTTTATTAAGTACCTATTAGGTACTTAACTGTTCCCAAAATCATCACCACCGCCATTTTTCCAAATATTGATTGCGCATTACTTAACAGTGATACTTAATTTTAAAATTTAATTTATGATCATAGTAACTTCTACCCTATTCTAAAATTTAAATAGTGTTCACAAACTTGTTTTCTACCCAGGACAGATTTAGTTTAAGACAAGATTCAAGAATTTATCGTTCCCGAGGGCGCTATCCCGTATACTGTTTCTGTGTAACATGTTTCTTTATAAAATACGGTAAAAATCTAAGATGAAGCAGAATTTTCTGGAAAATGCCCTGGTTTAGAGGGTGAAACCATTCCGTATCTCAATTTAAGCTAACATAGTGATAACTATGTAGATTTTTATTAAAAAAGTGTACTTAATTATAAAATGAAATAATGATGTTAATGATGATAATAGGAACATAATCTCGAATTGATCTTAATCCCGAATCGTCTTAATTTTGAATGTTTTTTGGATATATTTTTTGATAAGTAACGCTTTTGTATTGAATCTAACCTTACCAAGTTAAATAATTTAATGATTAAGTAAGTAATTAAAATTAAGAAGCTCCAGCATGACATAAATTTCGAAAAAGACGAAAAACTAAAATGTAAGTTGTAAGATTCAAGAGGCATATTCTTCGAAATGGTTTCTAAATTACATTATAATAAAAAAAGGTGATACTCACGATTAACAGCACCAAACAAAATGTTTTCAGCATCTTGATCCTTGAGCCCAACTAACGCTTACAGTTGAAAACGCTGACTGAATGAAATCTCAGTTCAATGATCAAGACCAAAGCGTGCATGTTTTAATTTTTAATTGAACTAACCCATTGTTTTGTTTCAGTATGAACATAATCTAAAGCGTGGATTCAATTTCCGCTGTTGACAATGTTGTATTATGAAAGTTTTAGTTAACCTGTAAAATAAGGCATTTGTTAATATTTTTTAGTACCTACATCGCCGTTTGATATTGTTTTTCTGTTTATTAATATTCCTTACCAAACCTAGTTTATTATAATGATAATAATACAAAGACTATGTATTTATTTGTTCCGTCTTCATGTTTCACCGTTTTAACCGATCGACGTCTGGTACAATCCAACATCGGACCCAAAATATATTCTTTAGCGAGGTTGAAAAGCTCCACTGCACTTGTGAGTCCAGTCCATTCCCGAATGTTTAGCAGCCACGATTTCTTCCAATATCTGCCACGTCCTTATTACAAGAGCCAAAAGAGCATGTTAGATACTTTTGAGACCAATTTTTGATAGTTTATAATAAGTTTACCTAGCTACCCGCCAGCGGCTTCGCCTCGCTGCAAATTTCCGACATTCCCAGTAGATTTTTTAAATTTTTCTTCGTAATTTTCTTACTTTTTTCAAAATGTACGAACCTTCTACGAAATATTAGAAAATATTAAAAACAAAAGATGAATGAAATCGGTAAAGCCGTTCTCAAGTTATAGCGTGACCAGGAGAAATAGGGGGTTCATTTTTATATATACCTACATAATATAGATTGATTTTTATCACTGGTGACCGTGCAGGCCATACGTGTGTCGCCATTTATACCTATAAATGGCGACACACATATGGCCTGCACGGTCACCAGTTCTATAGGGGCTCCATCGGATCGGACTGCGTAGCAAATAAATTGGCCTAGCCAAGGCCTAAGATGAAAACGCTGCTAACGTTTCTGTTTTCTATCGACTCGAAATGTATGCAGTTGACATAAGCGGTTGACGCGATCTGTCATCACCTTACGCTAACTTAGTGTTATGCATTTTGACTGGACCCCCGAACTTGTTACGTTAAAATATCTGGACAGTGTACCTAAATCATTAAATCGGGATGTGTCAAATCGCGACAGTAGGTACATGTAAAATACCGTCCTTATAACGACGTTACGTGGAGGGGAGGTACCCTAAAAAAATGCTTAGTACTGAAAACTTCAGCTTACCTACTAAAACTTTTGAGCGCTTGATTCTCGAAAATCGATCCAGTAAATTGCTCAAGCAAAATGGATATCACGCGGTGGTTTAAAATCGAATTAATTTCCTGTACAATTTTCTCAGTCTTTGATTCTCTGACAAAGTGTATGTATAATTAGATAGGTTTAATAATTTGTCGTTAATTTTCTATACGCTGCTAAATACATGTGATATGTTAACTACGGGTAGTTAATATTTTACGACTGCATAACATGTTCACCGCCCAAAACATCGATTCACTAGTACTTTGGAACCATTTTGTACGATGATCAGAATGCTTGGCATTGTACCAATAATGTTTAATAGTGTGCCAATTTTATGGCGTCCACATTACGCTATAAAATTTAAGGTTTGTGTACATCGGCATACCTGCCCGTTGGTAGAGAGTCCCTGTAATAATTATCCAAGTTTTAGTGAATAATATTTTAAAATAGACTTGATTTATTGAAATATTCGATTAGTGTTTTCAATTCACGAAGGTGCTGCTCTCTACCAGTCAAACTGTTATTGCATATTCTAAAATAATGAGTAATTCAAAAGCCATATCGATAGCTCCGTAAATTGCCTCGGCATCGTACTGAATGGTCCCTTAAAAATAACTGTTTTAATTCTTTGGTTATTGACGTTATTGTAAAGCTAGTCATTTTTGTGTCAAACGTTATCGGTTGTTGTCACAATTTAATGGCTATCCCTTCTTTGAGAGCAGATATCTCTAATGCCGAAACCGATTTCCATGATTTTTATCTAAAAACCATTCCGATTAAGCTAGCTTTAAAAAAAACTGTGTTCGAATCGGTCCATCCGTTTGCGACCTTCACTGCTACAGTCAGACAGATACACAGATACATAGATACAGTTACAGGGTTAAATAAAGAAAACAGTACACATTGTACCAATCGTTTAATTTTGAAACTGTTTTGAAAATACGTGAAAGACAGTTTATCAATATAATGACCAGTAAGGAGTCGCAGTACTTCTCAACTTTTTGGTTGTAGTCCTGGTGACACACGGCATTTCGGTTGTTGAAGGAGTTAGTGAAGGGGGTACCGTGGTGGATTTTTCGTCAGAGCACATGTCAAGTTCGTCATATTTCTCTTCACATTGAGGTTGGCATGTGTTTCTTTGCCTCTGAGGGCATTTTTTTATGCATTTCTGTAATTCCTGACATATTACCCTGAGAGAACTTCGGAGCAGTTGTTTGATGCTGCCTATCTTCTTGATTTCTGGTAGGTCGAGGCCAGCGTTGGATTGAGCCTGAAAAAATGGTATGGTCAAAAGTTCAAACTCGGATAAATCCATGCAAAAAGACAACGGAAATTGTTCCTTTTTTATCAAACAAGTTAAGTTTTAAAATTCGTGTACCTACCAAATTTCAATTTAATGTTAAGCGACTATGGTAAGCAATTGACAATAAGATTTTTTTTTAAGGTGTTCTGAAAAAATCATGCTTATAGAGGTTTGTCTCAAAAGGAACCTATTTATTTTTCATTATTATTTACTTAGAAAATAAACAAATTTCTGGTAATGCCTAATGCCAAGCATCTTGTCTAGGGCCACAATACCGATTATGTGGACGATTTTTGTCACGCTACGACGAATTGTCGCGATGTGACGCATCCAGGCCCGGTATTTTTAGGGTTCCGTACCAAAATGGTACAAAAGGAACCCTTATGGTGAGACTTCGTTGTCTGTCTGTCTGTCTGTCTGTATGTCACAGCAGGTTTTCTCAGCAACTACAAATGCTATCAACTTGAAATTTGGCATAGTTGTACAACTTGCTTGCCCGCATCTATTTGTAGTAAAAAAAATATGAAATTAATTTTATTAATAATTGAAAAGGGGTCTAGAATGGGGGTTTCAAAAATGAAAGTGGTTCGGTTATAGCAAATGGGGTGTCATATGAAAGGTCTTAATCTGCACATTTCATGAAAAATTTCCGTGATGTACTTTTTGATTTATAGCCATAAATGTACAAAAAATGACCGTTCCCCCCCCCCTTATCTCCGAAGTTTATTAATCAAAAATTCTGAAAAAAATCCTGACGTATAGTATTTTTATATTTTCTGGGAAAAATAAAATAAAGTGTTCATTATTTACAGTTTTTGAGAAATAACAAAAAAACTAAGAAAATCTGTCTTAAAATTTAGGCTATTCAAAATCGACCTTATTGCCTGGAAAATAAAGCTTATAACAAAATGAGTATTTTCTTTTGCGGTTACCAAGCATATTATCTTCAATACGGAACCCTCGGTGCGCGAGTCCGACTCGCACTTGACCGGTTTTTTTTAATTATGGACTGACTTGGCCTGAAATTTTTCAGTCAACCTATTCGCCGTACATAACTTATCATATTAAATTTAAATAAAAAAAATACTTTTTATCGAATAAGCAGCTGGGTGAAGGTCGAATCCTATTCGGATCTTACGTAGACCACTAGTACCCATAGCACAAGCCTAGAGCTTAAGTTGACACCCGTATTCATAAACAATACTTAAGGGATCCTTGACTGAGTAAACGCACTGCGTTCAATACAGCTTTGTGATTGGTCCTTTTTGACCGACCCTTTGTTTATGAGACGATTTGATCCACCCTGTGCGTTCATGAGCACTGTGAGACCTCATAGTGACGTTTGTGAATACGGATGTAACACCCGTATTCACAAACAATACTTAAGGGATCCTTCACTGAGTAAACGGACTGCGTTCAATACAGCTTTGTGATTGGTCCTTTTTGACCGACCTTTTGTATATGAGACGATTTGAACCACCCTGTGCGTTCGTGAGCACTGTGAGACTGAGAGCTCATATTGACGTTTGTGAATACGGGTGTTAGACTAGCTCAATTTGTGTGAGATTGCCACGGTTTTTTTTGTTAGCCTTAAAATTAAACTACGGTGTTGTACTATCAGACCTACCTTCGAAACTCAATATGTACTATCAGCCCAATGGAACCCTGACCCACCATAGAACGGTGTCACAGTGACATTATAAAACAATTTGTTTGACACTTCTTATAACTTGAATCATAACGTCTCTGTGACACAGTTCTATGGTGGGTCAAGGTTCCAATGGGCTGATAGTACATATTGAGTTTCGAAGGTATGCAACAGAAGATGTTAAAAGCCGTGTTCAACGCTAGCGTCGCAGCGATACGCTTGCACTGAATTCCTGGCAAATACCTTTGCGTGTGCTTCGGTATGCCTTTGTAAACCTCTTCAAAATGAAGCATTGATTTCTCGGTAGTATGTACTTAGTAACCTTTTGGGTAGGTAACTGATATACCTAAGTATTAATATATAAAGCCTCTTTGCGGTTGATTTTTGTAGGGTTTTAGTTACAAATCATCAATGATATTATCTTGAGTATCTAATACTTACCTCCTTTTGCCTTTGAACATCCCTGCTTTATTTTTGTCTATTTTATAATTTGTTATTTTTTTGTTAGTACAAAAAGTTATTTACAAACATACATGCCTAACTTATATTATATAAGCATCGTTCTTAAAAAGTACTAAGTAATTCAGATTATTATTTTCATTATTATAATTCCAAAATTGTTACTTTCTAGCAAGCCGCATTTTACCAAACTGTGAATAAGACTTACTCCGAGATTAGTCAACAAATTCGGCGTTTAATCTAGATATAAGACCTTATTCCAGCTTGGTCGAATGCAACCTTAGTTCTGCAATAATTATAACTTTTAATACTTATGGGTAATCATCAAAATTATTAGTACCTATTCAAATTTACTTAAAGTATTAGGTAAATATACTGTCTAAATCGTTGTTCACTAAACAGAATGTTTAAAGGTCACAGCTCTAACACAGGTCACACTAATTTTGTATGTTTAAAGGTCACAGCTCACTAGAGCCACCCGGCCCGGCACCCGACCCACACCGCCTCGTCGCTCGGCGTCCACTCGTTGTCAACAGGTGGTCCTCGGGTGGACACCGCGTTGCCACCAGTGAACCTCACGTGGTCAACGAGTGGGCCTTGCGTGTTTAACGAGTGGACATCGCGTGGTCAACGAATTTCCGAGTAGTAGGGTTGTGCGCGCTCGTTCACTGAGTGGCTCGCTCCAAACTAGTACAATCGCTCAAATGTTACAAAAAAACTGAAAGACCGAATTAGTACTGTACTAATTCGGTCTTTCAGTTTTTTTAGTACACTAGTACACTGAAAGAAACTCTTCTGTTCATGGTCCTTATTTGTGCTCCTTCGATCGAATGAATGGCCGGTCGGTCATTCATTTGGATCGCTTTGCTGTCAATGTCACTCACTGCTCTCCTTGCTCTGTTCGGTTCTTGCTCCGCGTGTACTAAATGAACAGTCAGATAGTGTATCCTGACAATCAGTTTCGTATAATTCTAAACACCTGTCTATATAATTATAAAATCTCAACTGGCAACCGCGCGCTGTAATGGCGCGGTTCACGTGACGCAAGCATGCGAGCAACGAGCTATCATATAGCTAGGTAGTAGCGAGCTACCAAACTAGTGTTTGGAGCGATCCGCTCAGTGAACGAGCGCGCACAACCGTAGACTTCTCGGAAATTCGTTGACCACGCGAGGTCCACCCGTTGACCACGCAACGCCCACTCGTTGACCACGCGAGGTTCACTGCTGACAACGCGGCGGTGTCCACCCGAGGACCACCTGTCGACAACGAGTGGACGCTGACGATGACGCAGTGCTGGTCGGGTGCCGGGTGGCTCTAGCACAGTACATAAATAAACCAGTAATGAAACTACGAACAAACGCTCGAAACGACGCACTCACACATACGCACGCCTCTACGAGACCGCTAAGAGGATTTGGCGGTGCTGTCAGTCGCGAGTGTCGCGTCGAGACGAATGGGCACCTTCGCATTTTACGTTCTTTCTTTAGAAAGATGCCACAAAAGTATTCCTTACAAAATCGAAATCTAGGGATCTGTGTGGTCTCCATGGGTGGTCTCTGACAATGATTTCGTTGGCAGCATGAGAAAAAGTAGGCGCCATCTTGAACTTCTTAGTTATTCAACCGATTGCTTCCAAAATCGATATCTGGGGATGTGTATGGTCTCCGACAACTAATCTGTTGACAGAATGAGAAAAAGTAGCCGCCATCTTGAACTTTTTAGTTATTCAACCGATTGCTTCCAAAATCGATATCTGGGGATGTGTATGGTCTCCGACAACTAATCTGTTGGCAGAATGAGAAAAAGTAACCGCCATCTTGAACTTCTTAGTTATTCAACCGATTGCTTCCAAAATCGATATCTGGGGATGTGTATGGACTCCGACAACTAATCTGTTGGCAGAATGAGAAAAAGTAGCCGCCATCTTGAACTTCTTAGTTATTCAACCGATTGCTTCCAAAATCGATATCTGGGGATGTGTATGGTCTCCGACAACTAATCTGTTGGCAGAATGAGAAAAAGTAACCGCCATCTTGAACTTCTTAGTTATTCAACCGATTGCTTCCAAAATCGATATCTGGGGATGTGTATGGACTCCGACAACTAATCTGTTAGCAGAATGAGAAAAAGTAGCCGCCATCTTGAACTTCTTAGTTATTCAACCGATTGCTTCCAAAATCGATATCTGGGGATGTGTATGGTCTCCGACAACTAATCTGTTGACAGAATGAGAAAAAGTAGCCGCCATCTTGAACTTTTTAGTTATTCAACCGATTGCTTCCAAAATCGATATCTGGGGATGTGTATGGTCTCCGATTTTGGAAGCAATCGGTTGAATAACCAAGAAGTTAATAATAAAAAAGTTCAAGATGTGGGCTACTTTTTCTCATTCTGCCAACAAATTCGTTGTCGGAGACCACGCACATCCCCAAATATCAATTTTGGAAGCAATCGGATGAATAACTAAGAAGTTCAAGATGGCGGCTACTTTTTCTCATTCTGCCAACGAAATCATTGTCAGAGACCACACAGATCCCCAGATTTAGATTTTGGAAGGAATAGATAGAATAACAAAAAGTTTAACATTGTTCAGTTGTTTTTTGTCCCATGAAAAATAAATAAATAAATAAATTCGTTGTCGGCCACACCATAACCATCCCCAGATATCGATTTTGGAAGCAATCAGTCGAATAATAAAAAAGTTCAAGATGGCGGCTACTTTTTTCACTCTGCCAACAGATTCGCTATCGGAGACCACACACATCCCCAGATATCGATTTTGGAAGCAATCGGTTGAATAACTAAAAAAATTAAGATGGCGGCTACTTTTTCTCAATCTGTCAACGGATTTGTTGTCGCAGATCACACATATCGATTTTGCATTAACTAGCTGAGATACAATAAACAAGAACTTTTTTCAATTTTACAAAATGTTAGTGGACAACCCTTACGCTCAATTGGAGCGTAGGTATTTATCTTGAAAAGTAGGCCTAGTTTCATTACTGGTTTATTTATATACTGTGGCTCTAGTGAGCTGTGACCTTTATATATGGAAGATCAGATGACAATCATAACAATGACAATGACCGTTACAGTTACACAGTTTTAAGTATGATGCTCAACATTTTCAACAGACGACTTTAAGTTTCATAAAAAAACAGCTACAATAATAAAGGCGCCACTAGACACAACCACTATTTTTAACGAAATAGGAATTGAAAGGAAATTAAAATGAACCCCTTGAAATGAAATGAGCACCTTTTCAAATTTCAGGCGGAAATCTAAACGACGTCTCGTTCTGTAACACGACATTAAAGTGCGACCGCTATTTGCGGCAGGCTTTAAATTGCATTAAAATAGGTGTTCGTATTACGTTTTACTAAGGGTCTCCCCAGACCTATCGACGCGGAATAGGCTTGAGCCGTTAAGAAAAAGTTTTATGTTCTTGCAGTAAGAGTGAAAAAGGCTTCGCTCAGCTCGGCTCGATTCGGCGTTGCGAACGGAACGACGTCGTTTTCGCTCTTATTACATGGACATAAAACTTTTTCTCACCGGCTCAAGCCGATTCCGCGTCGATAGGTCTGGGGAGACCCTAAGCGTTAAAATCTCCACTTGCAATATATAACTTTGTATACAACAGTAGGTTGACTGACATCCTCTTGAACCTTATTTTATACTTAATTAATAACCTATTCATTAAGATGCTACCGTTTATGTATAAACGATTCCGTTTACTTATTTCTGACAGCAAAAAAAAAACAGTTAAATAGCAGAAAACTTTTAATTCTGCAACCTTTTTCAAACTTTATAAAAGACAAGTGAATTGCTTAATCATTCTTCGTAAGTTATTGGCCAGTGGGGAGGCAAAGTCTTTCCCCACTTTTTTGTTATCTTAGACCCACTCCCACACTCATCTTTTGCTTTACACAAATCCTTAGTTGTGATCTTGTCTTGGTTGCTCTCGTCCTCGCAAAGACCTTTTTCATCATATTCTCCTTCACATGTTATTGTGCATGTGTATTTTTTTGTTCCCTTGCAATTTTGTACGCAACTCTTAAATTTCTGACATCTATCCCTTAGAGCATTTCGGAGCGCTTGTTTGAGTGTATGTATCTTCTCAATTTCTGATGCATCAAGGCCATCATTAGATTGACTCTGCAAAAAAACGTCATGGTCAAAACTTCTGTCGCGAAAAGCCGCGTATTTATGGCAAGAAATTGTATAGCAAACACGGTTCTAGCATTTATATGTGTTGCCATGTTTCTGGCATTTAAACGGCTATATAATCAATAGCTAATCTTGTAAACCAAAACATCATAAAGTTCAAGATTTTGTTTAGACAACTCACTAAATGGATGGACACAGAGATACAATTTGAGTTTACTTATTAATAGTTGTTTTGTGTAATTTAGCGAGATTTTCCGTGATCATGATAGCAATATCGTCGAAGCCATGGAGAACTCGCAAAATATTTTAACCGTAGTGTTTCGTTTTTTAAGTTTAGTGTCATAATAACCGATTTAGTTTTAAGAAGTGTACCTAAATATTTGTTTAATTGCCAAAAGTGTTGAGATTAGTTGCAGACCATGGTGTTGCATGGATACTAATTTATTTTTAAATCATTTTTACATGTTTAAAGTATGTTTTTTTTAAAATATAAAACCCACGAACCAAAACAAATCTTTCTTTAATACATGGTTTAAAAGGATGTCGTGTCATGTCAGCCAAATTAATATGAAGCTGTTTGTTCACATATATTATAAAATTGCACACGTGGAGATTACTGCTAATTGAAGTGCAGTTACCAGAGCAATTAGTACTGCAATTTAAAGCCTGTTACAATATTATAGCGGTTAAACTTCAATTTTGTTAAAATTACAAAATGCACCTTGAGTCATCACAAACGTTTCTTATTTTTCATTTATAAAAATAAAGACAAAGATAAATTTATTAACAACAATACAAAATTACATTACATAGATACAAATAAGAACAAGACAGAGAAAAAATTGTTGCGCAACGGTCCCACCTCAGCATTCTCTCTAGCCGTAAAGCCAGCGCTCTTCCGTTGGGACCGCTTGGTGAAGAGATGGAAAGTTACACGCTTAACACAAAACAACGTAAAAAGAAAAAACAACAGATAAAATAAGAACCATTAGACATCATAGACCAAAAAATTTGCAACCAGTTATAACTTTTAATCCTATTCTGATCAAAAACACATACCGACGTCTAAGCACTACCCTTAAGCCAAAATTCCACTGTCTGTTTACCTATTACCTGTTTTGTGGGCGTACGCAACGCAAGCACAATCTACGATATTAACGTCAGCCACCTACCAAGCGTACAGTCAACCAATTTGATTTCTAGGCCACTATGGACTTTGTCAACGTGACGTTATAAACCAAATCATAGGAAGTCTCTTACGTTTTGGTTGACAACGTCACTTTAACATAGTCCAAAGTGGCCTACAAATCAAATTGGTTGACAGTACCTACCTATCACTTTACCGAAACACCTTTCAACTAACGCAGAATTTTAATTTCATTGAAAACATTTTCGACGTATGAGTTTTTTTTTGGTAGTCACAAGTCTTACCTAACCTTAACTTCGCACGTAATTAATGTTTAAGATATCTTGGAAACATCATGGTTTCAGCAGGAAATAGCGTTCAATGAAATAAAATTCGATAAAAAATACAATTAATGAAGTGAAATTGGTTAAAATGATGGGTTACCAAGCACACCGCTTTTGCGTGGTCTTATCTATCCTATCCCTAGAGCGTCTACGTGAAGCGCGGAGCGAGAAACTCACAAATAAGCCTTAATTGGCTAATTACATTAGTACGATCCCTCAGGTAATTCTCACACGGTGCGGCGACGTGCTGACCGACGAATTCGCATGCGGGGACGACGCACCACCGTACGGATTTGCTCTGTATCTCTGCGGAACTGCGGTGCACGACGGACCGCATTGACTGTGGAGCGGAGCGGATTTACTATGGAGCTCGGTGTGGCATACCCTGCATCCCGCACCCAGGGACCGGAAAACCGGCTCGTTTGCTTAAGCCGTTCGAATTGATATCCCCTTCATACGATAACCCAAACGTTTCGGTAAGCCTTTCATCGGCTTACCCGTTCATTACGATAGCCCGTTCAAGCCGGGTAACCCGATCCGTAACAACCGGTAACCGCTTACCGAATCAGATATGTTTTCGAACTAACCGCTATCGTTCGGGTTACGGTAACCCGTTCCATCCCCTCTTTTCTTGCACCCGCACGCGACGTGGTATGTGTAAGAACTAAAATATCTTAACAGGTTCAATCAGCGCAACAAGGGGTAGCCCCTTCGCGGCTTATTGATACCGGTAAGCGGTAAGCCGAATTAATTCAATCGAAGCGATGCCTTTATAGCGGGTAAGCTGATTTAGAGGGTTACCAAAACAGGGGGGTTTTTAAAAACCAGCTTAATAAAAACCCGTTCAAAAACCCAGCTTACGGTAAGCGGGTCCGGTCCCTGCCCGCACCGCATCGCCGTCCGGAAGTGCGAACCGTCGTGCCATTCGCACCTCCGCGCGGAGACGGAGCCAGTGTGACATACCGTGCGGTTTTTGGGTACAAATCAAGACTCTACAGTACAAAGTTAAAAACCGCAGCACCGGGCGCCGCTGCGATGTGCGGAGCAGTGTGACAACCGCCTAAGAACGATGCAAAAGTCAAGAGTGCGAGAAATACAAAAGAGCGACGAGTGAGTTGTGGTTAGTTGTCCACGTTTTTAGTAGGTATCTATGTATCATTTTTTGGCAAAGGACAGGATGGGCGGAAATGTATGGACCCCAGCCTAGAAAGCCAATAGCAGTAAACGATATCTTATCGGATAGGTATATTTTTATATTCTACAACTTTTTTTATGGCGGGAAATGTCAATTCGCTGTCACAAAGGTTGCCACAAAGATTATGTTTGAGTGGGAGAGCCTTGTCTTTATGTAGCGATAACTTATTTGTCACAAAGATTTGGGCCTACCCGCCATTGTAAAAGTTTAAGAACCTAAAATAGCCTATGCGGTGACATAATCGCTTATCGTTATTGGTCACATTAGGCTGATTTGCCCATACTCCTTTAAAAACTGGTGGGCCAATTTAACTTGCAAGATTTCCACCATACGTACATCTCAGTACAAATAACCTATTCTTGGGTTTGACGTTATTTACTCTTGTCGTCGACTGAATATTTTATTCCACTGACCAAAACGACAATAATTTGCCTACAACCTACTTATTCCTATGGATTTCATCGCAGTTATGTAAAAAACGAAAAAAAAATGTTACTTAAAAAAAAAACAGTAACATAGTAGAAATCGTTTATTCTGCAACCTCAGTTAATTCATCGACTACATCGTATTCCAGTTCGGAGGCCATGTTTTTCGTCCCCACTTTTTAGTTCTAGGTTCATCAGTTTCATCCTTAGTGGTTGGGCTTGGGGTGGTCTGTGGTCCACACTCATCCTCTATTTTACACCAATCCTGAACGGTGGTGGTGGTCGGTTCTCCTGCGTCTCCACAAATATTAAATTCATCATACTGCTCGTCACATTTTACAGTGCATGAGACTTTTTTCGTCTCCGTACATTTTTGTACGCAATTTTTATATATTTTACATTTATGTTGGAAAGCCGCTCGAAGTGCGCGTTTGAGTACATGCATCTTCTCGATTTCTGATGAATCAAGGCCATCATAAGATTGACTCTGGAAAAAAATGCCATGGTCAATATTGTGATCGCGCAAAGCCAACAATTTATGGTAAACATTTAGGCCATCATTTCAACAGTTAGCAGAGTAGGTATTGGCGTTCTGAGGAACAGTATATTTCACTGGCTATTGTTAATTGCCCGCAAAAATAACAAAATTTTATCAGAAATTATGTTTTCAACGAGTGGTCCCAACGGCAGACCAGTGTTGGCTTCAAATTATCACCGAAAAGGTGTAACCCTTTCTCTTTATTTCATGTTTTGATTCTTAATTATTATTTTTCAGTGTGTTGTTACGAATAAAATATTGTTCTTTTTTTGTATCTTATAATGTTTAATTGGGTTTCTAAATGACCAATAAGTGTCTGCAAACTTTTTGCTACCGTAAGTGCAAATAAAATTTTCCCACTTTTAGGTATCCGATTGAGCTGAAATTTAGTATACTCTCGTAGAATCCTTATGACAGTGCGATAATATGGTGCCAACAATCTGGGTTTCTACTTTAGGTTTTGTTCTTCACCGGCCATGCAAGCGGTCATCATAAAAAATAAACATGTAGCAAAAAAGGTGACCCTCCGCCAGAACTCTACCTTGTCGCTCCTTCGCACCTAGCACACTGAACTGACTGAACTCAAGTTCACTTAGTTCAGTACGCATTGAGGCTCGTGTACTCACGTACTCACGTACGAGTACGCATAAGGCTTACTCCTGAGCTCTGGCACCGCTTTTAGCAAAGCACAGGTTTCATATGAAATAAACGTGTTTTTTATAAACAAGGCAATAGTTTGAATTCAATGCAGTTTTCGCATTCAATAACAATAACTAGGTATTTATCATTCAAACCGTTGTATTTGTACCGTACAATTCACATTCTGCTTGATTTATCTTTCTATAGACGGGTAAAAAAAAAAACTTCATAGGTACTGCAAGTCAGGCTCTGTAAGCACTTCCACTGAGTCTACCAGGCTAGAGAGCCACCTGTCAAGCTGATCACAACAATTGGAAACAATTCATCGATTTCTAGGTAGAATGTAACCTGCCCGATACCTTGAATCTTTGACTCAATCGAAACTTAATCAGTTTTAGAATTCCCGTAACGGTGCCAACTTAATTGATGATACTCGTACATCCAAATGTGTCAAATTATCAAAATGCTCAAACCTAAAAACCAACATCCTAAGCCTAGCGTTAGACAACGGAACGTCACCTCATTTGTCAAAATAATTTACATTTGTTGGTTGGGGAGACCACAAATTTCCCACGATATCGATTTTGGATCGTCGAATATCTAAAAAGTTCAAGATGGCGGCTACTTTTTCACATTCTGTCAACGGATTTCGATACCTGAGTTGGAAGTGATCTAAATATAAACAGTTAGTAAACTCCCATATAAGATTTACTGATGAACGATGATGATTTTACTGATGAATTCATCGTCGTAGCTTTAACCTTGCAGGGACTACAAAATATGTTAACTTACTAGCAGCAAATCATTCTAGCCGCATTGGCTATAATCCCGAAGTATGTGTATCTTCAGTATACATTGTACAGCTACAGAAAAGAGGCTTTACTGGACTGCTTTTGGAAAATTGTGTGTATTTTCGTTTTTATTCCACAAGTCCTCGAGACTAAAGTCTTATTCGTACGAGAAGTTAGAGAAGATGTTTATTAGGGTGGATAATGAAGATGGGGTTTAGTCCTTTGAATGGTTTTCGAGTTTCCGACACCTCTAGTTATCAATTAATCAAAATTAGGTACGTCAGTTGCGAGATGTGATGTCACTACTTCAAATAACTAGAATTGATAACATCAAGTTTTATTTATGGCGTGGAGAATTGGAGAAGGTAAACGAGCATCGAGGTCAACAGGACCTCTATTCTACTGGGTAAAACCATATTGCCTTTGTCATGTTATCTTACGGTCAACGTTACGATAGCTCTTATTTACTTGACAGTAATGGTGTCCGAGTTAAAAACAATAGAATAACATGTCAAAGGCAACTGTCTGAGGACTGTGACGGCTAAGAAGACCACCGACATTGGCAATCTGAAAATACGTTGGCAACCCTAACAACTAATGCCGGCTCCACAAACTTGGTGTTTGCCACAAACTCTGCAGGACGCAACCATACATTGGAGTGAGATGGAAAAACATCGTGCTCACTCTAGCATATAGTTGCGTCCTGCAGTGTTTGCGGCAAACACCGAGCATGTGGAATCTTAATATGGTTTGCTTTTATGCTAGTCATATTTACCAGGTTAGTCTTTTAATATAACCTTCATTATACATCAAAACAAAACAATGCAAAGACAATCACTATACTACTACTACCTAATATCACTAATATTATAAATACGAAAGTCTGTGTGTTACTTTGTTACTCCTTCATGCTGCAACGGCTGGACGGATTTGGATGAAACTTTGGAATGCAGATAGCTTATATACCCATCATCAACAAAGCCTTCTTTTAATCTAAAATTTAAAAGTACCCGAGGGAATAAAAATAATCGAAATCTCCTGCAACATGAGATGGCCGAATAAGAAATTCTACGCGGACGAAGTCACGGGCCGAAGCTACTTAATTATAAGATCTAAAATGATGACAACTGATTCCGAAGGCCTATTCCTCCATATAGATTTCGATTCATCATACATTGTAAGAGCTCGTTCCCAGTATGTCGTGTGTCGGATTCCGATTTTAATCGGGTGTCGGCGCCTCTTTTCCTACTAACTATACTGGAGGGCTGACAAAACACGATATTTTTGGTCGGATCCGACACAAAATCGTTGTCGGACGAGTGTGAATAGCTTCATATAGAACGTTCTGCCACTGGAACGACCGATTAATAATCGACACACGACATAGTGGGAACGAGCTCTTAACACGTTCACGGACACAGCACCATCTTTGAAATTGCATGATATGGCACTAAAAAATCTCATACAACATTTTCTACGGCCATGGACGAACTGCCACATTTAACGTATGTCAAACATTGTGCCACTTTATGACGGAAACTACATGTATGTAATTTCGTACAATAAAAATCTTACCTACTGTGGCAGCTCGTCCACGGCCGTTACGTCCACAGCCGTGATGTGCCACAACACGCGTCGCTCCCCTTTTAGGGTAGAGCATGAGGTAGAGGTTGCCCTAACGCGTTTTTGCTGTGACACTAGCGGCTTGTTTTAAAACCTAAAACGGCACAGAGTCCGTGCTTCCTATAAATGCTATGGGAAATAGCCGGCCGTGGACGGAGTTCCATTTTTGGTGCAATTAAAAACAACGGCCACAGCCGTAGTGCCATATCACGAGGGTCTTAGTTTACGTCTCTCGACGTACTGTCCGTGAACGTGTTTAATGGTTTTAATTATATTATTATGTGAAATAAAAAATCTTACCCGTAACACGTTATACAACTCATAGGCCTCTTCATCACCAGGTTTGTCATCAGCTTTGTCATCAGCTTTATCAACAGCAGTCCTGAACTCTTTGGATTCAGAGTTGGTGAGGTAAGAGCCTGAATCCTCTTCGCTTTCTCTTAGCTGGAGCTGGTTCTCGGGGTCAATGATGATGATGACCGCATCGTCTAAGGATATAGACTTTGACCCCAAATACTGTCTAAGTTGGGTTGCGAGTTCATGTTCACTTAAGGCGTATATGGTCTGTAACAAGAAAAAGTCCAGTTACTATTATTATTATATTATTATTTATTTAAGATAATGTCCCACTGCTGCCGTGTGGTGCCGGGTTTAGAATGTTGCCACTCCATGTCTTCCCGTGGATGTCGTAAGAGACGACTAAGGGACTAAAGGCTGTGTAGTGCTGTTAGGCGATGGGTTTGCAACCTGCCACTAATACACTGGATAACATCTTAGGCTGGTTGTGCAAACTGTGGTCACAGATTTATCAACAAGTTGTTGGAGTTGTTGGTGAGTCTGTGGCTCTGCCTACCCCACTCTGGGAATGAAGGCGTGAGTTTATGTTATGTTATGTTTATGTCCCACTGCTGGGCAAAGACCTCCCTCTCTTCCTAAAACAAGAACAACTAGTTTTTTTATGTCATATAATATATTGTGTAACGACATAAATTAATACATTAAGTATGAAAAAATGACTGAAAATTAAAACTAATATTAAATACCTAGGACTAAATCTAATATTTAAGATAAACTAAAACATAAAATCTAAGAATGGTTCCTGCGGCATTGTATGGTGTACCAAAGATACTGGCAGAAGACTAGTTTTAAATTTCAAATTAATTGATTTCGACGGATATATTCGTCAATGTTGAAAGCGCAAATTAGACTTAAGTAATCTATGACTTAAGGTTGAAATTAGCTCTGGATTCTAGCTGTCATTTTACTTGTGTATCTGTGTCTGTCTGAGGCTTCATAGCTCCGAAATAGAATGACAGAGTTTTTTTTTAAGTTATGATGAAAAGGTTTGATGAAAATGAAGGTAGGTAGAGGTCGCCATGATGTGGAGGGTTTTTTTAATTTATAATTAATTGATTAAGTAGTACAAGGTGTGAAAAGGTAAAAAAATATTTTATAAAATACAGGGTGATTTGAAATGTGAAAAATTTCTTCTATAAGAGCAAGGTAGAGTTCATTTGCATCAAACAAGGTGTAGAGTTTCTGAAAAATAATAATAAAAGAAAGTAGTAGTAGTGTTCAATGGTATATTACAATGGGCGGACAACGGATGCAATATAGTGACGAAAGCACATAAGATGGATAAGACTTTTATTAAATGTCGAGTACTATTTATGTGTAAAAATATATGCAGTTTTTGTATATAGGTACGTAACGTTGTATATTACGAAAGTACTGAAGTGTCACTTTACGAATACGCGTATATTACGTTTGTAGATGTGGAGAGGTTATTTCCCTTCTATAAGTTGATAGTGAACTGTAAAAGGAATGTACTGAAAATACCTAATAAAGAAAAACACATGATTATTAACTTTGACAATAAAATTCTCAAACTTTTTTGCAGTGATGTTCTCTTTTTACTAAATCAATTGTAGTCATATCCATATTAAGGATATCGTTCGACATTATTTTGACGTAAATTGCATCCGCCGTCCACCCATTATCATTATGTTCAATGTCTAGTTTTCAATATGTTCTGGTGTTTGTCCTTATTTGAATAATTATTTATCTCTGTCTTTCTAAAGACCAGGTAGGCAGACCCTAACAATACGTGAGATTGACTTAAATTCAAATTATAATTGGCATAAGAGTTTTACCACATGCATGGAGTGAATGTACCTACTAGGGAGCGCGTCGAATTCATAAATAATTCTAAAAACTCTTGCTCAGATTCATGTAACGAAAATGTATCGTGCTGTCTCCTTTGTCAGGTAGTTTGGAATCATTATCAATAACATGACAAGTACGTTTTACAAACAAATATTTTCCATAAACAAAAATACCGAAACCAATAAAACAAATTTCGAATACGAGTATACACAATTTTTTTAATAAATAATCAGTGATTTGAGTACTTACAGACAAAATGAAAATAAAAACGGTTGCTCCCGTTGCCAGCCGCATGTCTAAAAGAACAACCCCGTATTGACAAGGTGCGCAAGATTGTACTGTGTTACCTAACTTACACACGTATACACGTCTCGCTTACATATCAACGGCAAACCCAAGTGTGAGCAAGCCGGGTAGCGTAGCAACAGTCAGCTTTAAAAACTTGCGTATTACAGACATTACGCATCGACAATTTTAATTAAAACCATTCAAAACAATGCCGATTATTTTTTAAATCGGATGTTATTTTATGGTTAACATTCCTTTTGAAAATTAAATGCTCATTGGGGTTTCGCACCAAATTTCGAGGATTAATAATAGTACAAGAACAGCTGAAGTTTATTTTCGTAACAAAAACAAAAATTAAGAATCGCTCCTACTCTATGCCATTCTGTCTATGGAGTCTATATTAGAATCTATAATGGTTTTTTGCATAATTAATCATTTCGCATAACATCGTTTGACGTTAAACGGATTATACAATAGAAAGCGTTTTATTTTAATTATTATAAAAAACGAACATAACCGAACCTAACCTAATATACACAATTATTGTCTTGTGTTCCGGTGTAGAGGGCAAGACAACGGAGAAATGAGTATAAAGGCCTTTCTAACCATCAGCGTTGAAAACGCAGAAAATTCACACCGAACGTGATTCGCAATAGTTAACGACCTTCAGAATGGTTGCACTACCACCAATCGATGGATTTAGTAGGCTTTGATTTTGTATCATCATCATCATCATCAGCCTATACTAGTCCACTGCTGGACGTAGGCCTCTCCTATTACACGCCACCGAGCACGATCCGCGGCCACTCTCATCCAGCTCTTGCCAGCCACCTTGCGAAGATCGTCGCTCCACCTAGTCTGAGGGCGTCCTACACTACGTTGGCCGATTCGCGGTCTCCACTCAAGAATACGATAACTCCAGCGGTGTTTTTGTCTACAACTCTGCAAAGCTATTTAAAATAATTTTAAGTGATTTGTTAACTTTTAGAAACTATATTTGCTCTAAAATCCTGCAAGTAGTAAGATCTTGTGTGCCGGATCTCTACCACCATAAAACATCTCTTACAGTTCAGCAGCAGTGTTTCACTGTTGTGTCCCAAAAGACAGCCGGTAAAATTGAGTATTGAGACATCCCACTTACAGTTAAAGAGCTAAACACCTTCCTGAATTAGTCACTAATAACAGGGATGCAGCAATAATTTGGAATGATATGGAGATATCTTCAGACGTATCTAACGTATTGCCACGTCCCTCTTGTAAGTGACTAATTCAGGAAGGTGTAATAAGGTCTTTAGTTTGCCTTGCCGATGCCATAAAAAAACTAAATTAAGTATTTAGTTTTTTTGACTAATTCTGTTAAAATTCCATCTCCCAACAACCGTGACAAATTAAAACAAACAATTACAACGCAAATGTGAAATTTGGGATTTCAATGCAAACAACGGAATTTACATTGACTCCGTTATTCGTATTTTTGCATTAAAAACCGACTGTGCGTACTAAATCACTTTATACGGTAGGGTGAGCTCCATTCAGCTAGGAATGGATTATCGAAGGTTTTAAGCCTCCCTATACGAGTAATACCTTCACATACACAGATATTTCAGTAAAGGAGTGAAATTAAATTATGGAAAAGCACCCTTTATATTTATACGAAGCATAGCAGAAAATAATAATACTAAGTTTCCAGGGCCCGTATTATGGTCGCCTTTATCGCGGTGGATAAAGCTTCCGTCACTCTCGCACTTACATACTGGTCAGAAAGTGACAGATGTTTTATCTACGCTTATCTACGTCTATAAACACGACCATAACCGGCCCGCAGGGTCTCTATTCTACGACGTTAAACAATATCGTTTTTGACGTATTATCGCATTGTTTTTAACTCGGCAGGCATTACTGTCAAGTAAATAAGAGCTATCACAACGTTACAGGTCAAAAATTACAATAAGGTTTAACCGTGCAGAAGCTCAGCCCAGATAATAAATATAAAAAAATATATAAGAAAAAGCACCTTTTATAATAATAATTAGGTATGTTAAAGAATGCTGTCAAAAAAATGACAATTTCTAGGCAGTCAAAGGGACTGAGATATACAACTTCTACTAATAGCTCTATCCCTTTCCTTCGACTGGAATTTGGCACGTTCCACGCACTCTAGGGCATATACAGAGTGTCCGAAGAATATTGTAAAATACAACACGAAAAAGCCGCATTTATGAATATGGCCTATATTCGCCAATTGCCTGTCTAAACAATGAATGGCTCGGCTTTTTTATCGCCAACTGTCGACGAAATCTAACATTTCTGACGAGCTTTATGTTTTTTTAATGGCATGGAAATGGCAAATGATCACACAGGCCACCTGATGGTAAGATCTGTGACCCATAGACATTAACATTCTCATAGCTACAATCTAAAGATTGCAATCCTAAGACCGCAAATGCGTTGCCGACCCTGAGAACTAAGATGAAATGCGTCTATGCGTGTAATTTCACTAGTTGTAATATATAGGATTTAAAGTAATGTCAGTTTATAAATACAGCTCTAGTTGATGATAGACCTTATCAGGAAAGTTGGTTATTCTATATTTAAAAAGCCGTCCAACGTCCGTATCTAAGAGGCCTTAGCGTCCTTTCTTCCTCTAGCTCCTCAAAGGACCCTGATGGCTGATAGCGTTTATATCTATAAGGAGCACTTTGTTTGATCTCGGCGATATCTGATTCAGATAAAACTCCGGTTCAAATACCCTTCTCAAGGCGTTTTAGTTGGAAATAGACTTGCGGCGTTTGTCCTTAAATTAAATTCAAACTTGAATTGAATTTGTAAAGATATTCATGAATATTGCAATTACTAATTGTCCAGATACATACTGGGTGTCCCAAAAATTAACGTCAACCCGCCGAGGGCTGATAGAGCTGCTTAAAAGCTATCGATTTAACCCCTATGTATGTTCAGCCAGTTTCCATACATAGTGAAAAACAAACACTGGGATACCTATTATGAAGAAACAAACTATATGTCATTACTTAAAAAGTTGATTAAAAAAAAACGAGCAAATGGGTTCAAAAACTACACTGATTCGTAACGATTCTAATAATGTAAGATACCACTTAAAAACTTATGAAATAAAAATGAAATTAATGATTATTCGTTAAAGGTAAAATTACAAAAAATCCGATTAAAATGATCAGTATCTCCGAAACTAGAAAAAAATCGCTGCACATACAAAATAGGGGTTAAATCGATAGCTTTTTAGCTGCTCTATCAGCCCTCTTAGTTTTGGCGTTGGTTTTTGGAACACCCTGTATAAAAACACTTACGTATACGTACTGTACGTTATATTTTACAATTATAGCGCCGAGGTGTTATTTTCTAAAAAACGACTTCTTGTTGATCGGTCAGTAGATTGAGCGAAGTAATACGAGCGGCCTCAGTCAACGGGTAAAGCTGCCTAATTGAGAATGCTCGCCCTGAAATGTTTGTTGTACGCTCTGGTGGGACAATTTAAACTCGCCGCTCGAGTTATAAAGTGAGTCCTTACGATAAAAACATGGAAAATGTCTCCACTGCTACACAGACAAATTCGTACACCGGCTCCAAAGCAGAGTTTCGAGTTTTCGCGTCAAATATTTAAATACCCTATCAAAGCCAACTCCAAAAATTCCTAATTCCTCTTTTGAATCAATACTCTTGTGAGTGGTGTCCCATAAAGGCAGGTTTTCTCTGTAATTCGAACATAAATAACCACGGGTGGACGCTCAGCCTAAATAAATAAGCGATAAACATCTGGAGAGCCGGGGATTTCGCTTGTATTGGGATATTCGGGATATTGAGAACGTATAATGCCGAGTAAACAATTTGACAGTACTTTAGACACAAATTGTTACGCTAAGGGGCTGTTTCACAGTCGTCAAGTAAAGGATATCTGACATAAATGTAGCCCTTTCCTTTTCTCACACTTGAACATAGACAAGGAGAGACCTAACTTTAACTGGCATATAAATTTACTTGACGATTGTGAAACAGGCCCTAAGTGGAAACTTACAAGTTAACTGCACAATAAGGTATTTGCCTGATATTAAATTTCATATATTAATTTGGATAATATATAATATACGTAGTATGATAAAATAATTCAAAATAAAATTTGAAATTGGTAATAAAATAAACAAGTATAGCCTTTTAAAGTTTTTTGTCTATTTCTTTCTCACAAAACGATATTTTGCGTGTAGTTCATATGGCGGTTGAGTAATATGACGTCATATTACTGTATTTTCCTCTCCGCCTAAAAGCAAGTTTTAAACATTTATCTTTTGTATTTTTAAAGATATTAAAAAACTATTTATACTAAGCTATTCGGAAGGCAAAAAGCTTTCATTTAAATACTAATCAAAATTAGGCAAATACCCTATTAATAAGAGGCTCTATTCCACTGGGTACCTAATTGTTTTTTATTTGGTCGCCATTACTGTCATTACTGTTACACGATACGATAGTACGATAACATGTGACAGTATGGTTCTATCCAGTCGGTAGAATTAGATGCCCAGCTGTTTAAGCGTATTTTTACTGCCCCTTTGCATGTTTTACTGCAATTATCACGAGGAATATTCCGAGGATCTGTTCAGGTCACTGCCTGCGGCTAAGTTTCTTTACCGTACTGCTCGCAAACGGCTGTTTTTCCATTCCCACCACCTTGATCGATAGCAGTCTGCCACAGTGCGTTTTTTGCGAAACTTTTTACCGCGCTCGACAGTATTTCCTACTGCGGCGGTATTTCCTGACCGCTGCGACGTGGGGACCTTAAAGAGACGAGCATACTCTTTCCTCAAAGGCTAGCGACGTATCTACGATCCTCTCTTGATATTGCATGTGACCTTCTCTAGAAAAAAAAAACGATTGATAAAAATAAAACATCAATTTTATCCTGTACAAAAGTAGAACAAATCTGCAAAAGTAGTCCGGTTTTCTGTAACAAAAAGCAAGATTTAGCTTTTTGTTTTACCTCTTCTTAATTTTTTTTTTTAATTTATAATAAAAATCGTTGACGTATTCAAACATTTAATTCTGTTAACCGGGCATAAATGGCGAATGGTATGCAATATTGCATTGTCGAACAGTGCATAATTTATAATTTTAAGTATGATTGGTAGTTTGGGTGATAAATTAAATGGATAATTTAATGCATTTAATAGTACGAAATCTGTTACTGCTTTTTAAAATTGAAATTTACCACGACAATTATTCAAGTTGGTTTTTATTAAAAGATAGAGTAATTAAAGAGGAAGGCTTTTATTTACTCTATCTTGTAAATTCTGAATTATGTACAAGTGTTACAAAAAACTCACCGAAACCGAAGCGAAGTGAGGGCGGGTCGCTATCGGGTGAGAGCACCAATGATGGACACTTTTAGCTGACAGGCACCAGTAATGGACACTTCACTCTTAATTCAAATTTCATACGGTCCTAAATTGATTGTTGCAAAACAAATGAATAACCCTTATTTTCCGTACAATAAGAATCAAGTGTCCATCATTGGTCCTTGTCCATTACTGGTTCCATAACCCTAGTTATAGGTACACAATGTCAATGAACAATCGTGTTTTTTGGTATTGTAAGCATAGTTATCGAGATCCAGAAACCCCTAATTTCCGAACAGGAGAAATGAAAAATAAATCTATTGTATGTTACGTTTTACAGTTCCAAGCGGAGCAAAGACGTAATAATTTAGACTGAAAATAAAATAAGTTAAAAGACGTACAGTTCTCGCAAGTTATAGTTAAGTTAGCAACAAAGCTCCGCGGCAGATTCATGCACAAACGAACTTATAGAGTTGTATTCACAGTTTCATACTTCTGCTTAACAAATAACTTTAGTTTGGTCCCAGTGTAGGCGGGAATTTGGGATTATTTAAATATAAGCAGATATTTATGTGATGAGTCAGATTTTTCTATGTATTTAACTATGTACACACGCAGCTATCTGTTAGAATGAGAAAAACATATTTCTATCTTACCTATTCTAACAAATAGCTGCGTCCCTACTTACGTAAGTATGGTTTCCGATTCCACCTACCATAGGCCTGAGGCTCTACTTTGAAATCTGTAATTCGAACTTCGTCTATTGCTATCTCTTTTGCTCTCGACGCGTCACTAATTCGCAAGAAAGTGACGGGGCGATCCGAAGTTCAAATTACTGATTTCAAAGTAGAGCCCCTCAAACAGACACACAGACAAAGGTTTTAAACACATAACAGCCCTTTTGTGTAGCGAAGGATGTAAACATATCTCTGCACTACACTATCTTTTCCAAATTTTAGCTCTAAAACATCACCCGGTTCTCTAAAAGGGTTCTATTTTAATACGGAACCCTAAAAACAACTTGATAGCCCACAAGGCCGTATAACTCTATCTCCCTCACTGCCTGGATCTCGTCAGATTTGAACAGGGGGGCCTAATATGGCCGCGTTTATTGCGTGACAAAATGTGGATAAAACATCCATCACTTTCTGACATGTATAAGTACGAGAGTGATGGATGCTTTATCCACAATTTGTCACGCGATAAACGCAGCCACACTAGGCCCGCGGGTCAAAACACGGCCTCTATTCTGATAAAAAAATGCGTTGACATATTTCATCCGCTAACACAGACACCCCGCCGTCCTTGTCTTACACACTTTGTCACCCATAACGACTGAGCGTAATTGCGATAGAACTATAGTTCCGAACTCCATACCACGAATTATGGGCCGCCAGCTGCGCTTAGCCGAGTTAATGCTTGGTAAGGTTATTATATTGGTTATTTTAACCCCTGACGAAGAAAGAGGGGAATTTAATTCCCAACTTAAAACATGGCGTTAAAGTTTATAATACGAGTGATTTGTGTATCTGTGTTTTTCTATGGCATCGCAGCGCCCAAACGGATGGACCGTTTCGCAGTTAAAAGAGCCCTCATGATGGCCAATTTACTGAATAAAGTTACGCCCACACCGGTGCTTAAAATACGGTGACGGTACGGAATCGCATTAGCCGGGTCCACACCGGACGATCCAAAATTGGATCGGCTTGGATCAGCGAAAAACGGATCGACCCGCGGCAAGGATCACGCGCTCAATCGTACGCTTGGATCGCACGTGGCACGTCCACACCGACCGCTCCTTTGAATCGCGCTCCTTGGATCGCGCGATCGGAGCGCGCTGGATCGTCTGGTGTGGACCCGGCTATTGACGCGTCGTATCAGCACCGTTTTCGACGCACGCTCCCCACACCGCTGCTTAACGGTGCGTATATTACGGTACGTCAAAAACGGCGCCATGTTGTTACTATGACCCCGTCTTTTGTTTGCTCAACGACACCGTTTTTTAAGCAGCGGTGTGGGGAGCGTGCGTCAAAAACGGTGCTGATACGACGCGTCACTGCGATTCCGGACCGTCACCGTTTTTTAAGCACCGGTGTGGTCGCAGCTTTATTTTGAATTTTGAAAAAAGAGCTCTTCTGTTTTCAATAGTAAGCTGTTGCCATATTTTTGTAAGTATCTAGTCTATTACCAATACTTGTGTCCGGTGAAAACTGCGAAGAATCGATGGAAGTGAGGATCGATAGCACATAACCGATTGGAGGGGCGTGGAAATCTGTGGGGAAAATTTGTGACCTGCCGTGAAAATCCTTACGCTTATATACATATATCATACATACGGTCGCGAAATTTAATTTGGTACCCACCTTAGGTTCAAAGTCAATCTGTCATTCTACAAAAATAAGGTTGAGTTTCCTAAAAGTTACAAATGACTTGACATCTCTAATGACATTGACGTCTTCAAGCATATTTTTCTTGAAATGGGTCACAAATTAACGTTCGTGATAGTACTAGCTCTTGCCCGCGATTCCATCTGCGCAGAACATAAATCTGCCTATATTACTCAGGGATAGTGTAGCAGATGAAAGAATTTTTGAAATTGGTCCAGTATTTTTCGAGTTTATCGTTACAAACATACAAAAATACAAATCTTTCCTCGTTATAGGTAATATTAGTGTAGATAAAAAGAAAGAGAAGAAATGCATTTATTCACAAAACCATAAGACACACATACATACAAAAATAAAAGAAAACAATGATGGTTACAGGAAACATGAGTGTGCGTTAGAATGAGGAGTTTTCTTGAATTTAAGATAATCTAAAATGCCCTGGGGCTCTATTCTACTCGGTAAAACCATATTGCTTTTGACATGTTATCGTATTTTTTTTAACTCGGCCCCCATTATTGTCGAGTACACAAGAGCAACCATAACGTTTACAAAACGATGTAGGTACATGTCAAAAGCGATATGGTTTTAACTAGTAGAATAGAGCCCCGTAGACTACAGAGCCAGAGGGCTTATTGTCTAACGCACTCGCAATCGCAATCGTATTCAAAGCGGAACAATTGTTTTCATTTTGTATCCTGACTCGCCTTCGGACTAGGGAATGCAATTTAACCGGTTATTAACCGTTTTTGTATGAAAATAACCGGTTAAAAGCGGTTATAACCGGTTATTTGCATTCCCTACTTCGGACTCTCAAAATTAAAACGATTGCGACTGCGAGTGCAACTCCAAAATTTGTTGATAATTCTGTAACCACATTTTTCACAAAATCAAACAGGCAATCGGGTTAATAAACCCTGAGGGCTTATTGTCTAACGCACTCGCAATCACAATCGTTTTCATTTTGAAAATCGGAGGCTTGTCTGCCTACAAAATCAAAACAATTGCTCCACTTTGAAGCCGGTTGCGATTGCGAGTGCGTTAGACAAAAAGCCCTCTGGTTTTGTTAGACTTGTTCGAATAAATTAGTTGTTGTCTACAGACTTCGCCTCTTAAATTATGATCTCACATGAATAACGCCTTAAACATCTAGACATATAGCTGCTGCATCGCTTTAATACCCCCTTGGGTACGGTAATACTGCCGAACTGAGTCAATAAGACGCATATGCCATGTAAGACTCATAGCACTTTCAACCCTACTAGCGAAGAATAAAGTTGTTTATGCATTATGATTCTAATGCCAGATGTGACTTTTTTTTGTAATTATGGTAAATAGTGCGTTAGGGTGCATTTTCTTGGGCACAAGTGCAATAAACTTGATTAAGGGGTACTGGAGTTATAGTTGTTGGGAGAATTGTGATACATGGGGGGCGGAAAGTTTTTGCTAGTGGGTAAAATACTCTTTTACCGATTCGGTCAAGTGAAAATAGCCTTGAAACCAAATTGGTTTTGACAGGTTATCGCATTATTTTGACTAACTAACTAACAAGCCAAAAGTAATATGGACTTTTAGAGTAGAACAGAGACCCTAAAGAGATTTTGGTAGCTTAATGAAAAGGCACAAGTAAAAGACAATGATTGACAACTTGCATTGACTACGGTATGTTTACAAATGCTTAACTAAAAATCACAATGTTCAGTCTAATTTGATGTGTAAACTTAGGTACCTATAATAAAAAAATATGTTCTTTTAGTATTGTGTCGATGCCGCGTTGCCGTAATGCCGAATAATCTGCTTACAATTCGGCATATTGAAAACCAACTAGGGTTACGGCACCAATGATGGACACTTTTAGCTGACAGGCAATAGTAATGGACACTTCACTCTTAATTAAAATTCATACAGTCCTAAATTTATTTTTGGAGATCAAATGAATAACCCTTATCTTCTGTAAAGTAAGAATCAAGTGTCCATTATTGATGCCTTGTCCATTACTGGTTCCATCACCCAATTATGTACCAGAAGTTGGCACTGTTCATTTGTCTGTCTCTATGCCACTTAAAAAAACGCACTTTCGTATTTGTGATATTAATATTGAAAACTCAAGATCTTTTTAATATAAACGTAGAACAATTCCTATCTTATCATGAACGTTATAACTTTTTAAACAACTTTTAATGTTCAACATTACGTATCTTCAAAATGGTTCCCCAAGGCTTACAAGTAACATAAGCCTTTATGGCTGTACGTTTGCATATTCCTCTGGATATTGTGGAAGACTGGGAATGTTCTTAATTTAGCGTTAGTGGCAACCCTAACAGTTATGAGACGCGTCGATGTGTGCTATTGTGTACGTGCAGGCAATTGACTTCGAAGTGTGTGTCAATTTAAAACTAATTTAGCGTAAGAATGCAATGGAGACAGGGGTGTCTGCCAAATTCCTCATGTGTAACTATTTTAATTAATTATGTGGAATTGCGTTTGTGATTGTTTAGCTAAAAACATTGGAAAATTAAGTGATTTTAAAGAGTTATCACTATATCAGCATTGTGTACTTACTACGTTCTCATAAATCTAGTTTTTATCTTAAATCTAGATTAAGGACTGACAGTTCCATGTATTTTGACACTACTTAACTGAATTATGAATCTAGATCTTTTAGCGGGAAGTATGTCTAAGTATTATCTTTTTTCAAGCTAAAGATAAATAGAAACATTTTAAATGCACTACTTCCAAATTAATTCATAATTCCCGAGACGTAAATAGTTAGCCCAGTTGGTAGTGACCCTGCCTACGAAGAATGTGGTTCCAGGTTCGATTTCAGGTCGGTGTAAATATCTTTCGAAGTGCTGGGTGTTTTCTATGTATATAAATATTTAGTTTTCTATATACTTACCTAAGTATGTTTATCATTATATAGCCTAGTGCCCATAGTACAATAAGACTAGAGCTTAGTTTCGGACTTGGGCAATTTTATTGAGATGAGATTATCTTCCGAAAGTTATTTATTTAATGCCCAATGAAATTCCCGTTTATTATTATTTTCTACTCGCGTACTATAAACCGCTAGTAGTAATATATAGCGTAACCACAGAACAGAAAAGTTTTTTTTATTTCGTGAGCGTAACCGAAGCGTAAAAACAATTCTATAATGAGCGTTTTCATAGTAATAACAGTTCTATAATAATTATAAACAACGCATCCAATAAGGACAGATACATAGATACACACACAGATACACACGTTAAACTTATAAATTATTACCCCTCTTTTTGCGACGGGGGTTAAAACTCCTTGATTGGAGAATCCCTAATGTTTTCAGTTGTTTCGAAGTTTCGTTACAGTTTTGAGCTCTATTTTTTCGTGCGCAGTTCGCGTTTCCGCGCTCATATAACATTCTAGTGTAGGTAGTGGTTTGAAAACACGGTACAATTTTAACAGTAGGACAATGATTTTCAAAAGGGGTTTTCTCTAATTAGTTCCAGGGTAGTCTTTGGCCACTAGTCATGTTATAATATTATTTTCACGTCTCATGCTCGTAAAGTCCTTCTTTATGCTGGGTATAGGCTGCATAAAATCGCATTTTATGCACTAATGCATTAAGTGTTGTCGTCATCTAGACTGAGGGCCGTATTAATAAACTCATCTTGACCGAGATGCCCGTCACAAGATAGATACGTCAAAGTAAACGTCAAGCCATAGAACTCTGTCATTTATGACGCATCTACAGACTGGCATTAAAGTCGAGATCAGTTTATTAATACGAGCCTAAGACAATTGAGACCTACAGCCGGACAGACGAGGTGACTGCATTGAATAAACTTGTTATTTGAATACATTCACTTTAATTTATTTGCCTGCTATGTTGCATCAAACAAAAAAAATATTTAAACTATTAAAAACAAGCTTTATTAACATGAACATTACAAAATCAACGTATGACTTGGCAGTATTGCGTTCAACCTTAGTTTAACATCTCAAGCAGAAAATTAAAAAAAAAATACAGCCGGGAAAGAGGTTTGGTCTATAGTTTTGGACTATTAATTAGGTAGTCGTTTTCTTTGTAAATTTTGTGGTGTTGAGGAATTTAGTGAAGAGAAAATAATGCTCACACCTAACACACTAATAGAAAAAATGCAAAAGAACTTGTTGAACAGACATTGCCGCCTAAAACAAAGAAAATTTATTTTAAAACGTATGAAAATTTCAATGTCTGGAGAACCGGCAAACAAGTCAATACATTCTCATTGTTGTATTTCCTCGTAATCGATGTGAAAAGCAGAGTGTATAACTCGGTCTTAAAACCCAATTTATTCTCGACGTAATTTCAAGCCTTCAATCTCAAGACTGCAATCATAAGACCGCAAATGCGCTGTCAAACCTGAGGACTAAGATGGAATGCCTCTTTGCTAGTAATTTAACCGGTTATCATAGCCCCACCCCGGAACATAACAATGCGAACAGATAATCAACGGGCATGCCAGTGAGTAGGGATAACACACACACACACACACAAACAAAGATCAAATTGATTGCTACTAGATTGTATCTAACAACAAAAAAAAAATACTAGCCACAGTCATGTCTAAAGGTCTCAAATCCCGCTTACCATTAGCCAAGTTACTTTCGAAACTTTTCAACTCGAGGAACGAATTAATATCCGGCGAGTCTAAATTGACCTGTCAGAGCGTACAAACAAATTTTAAGACGTTCATTCTTAAGTAAATAGCTTTACCATCGCTCGTATGTTCGCTATTTTGTACCGTTTGTACAAAAGCACATTTTGCCATTAAAACAAGAAGGCGTTTTTAATAAAATAACATCTCTGGTGGCCTGTGTGCGCCTTTGCTTTCTCCGTGCTATATAAAAACTATCTACACGCTCAGTAAAGTTCACCGCAAAGAGATGTCTCTAGATTTGCACCTCATTGCATGTTAATAAGGTTCAAAAGTGGACATATGTTTTTGTACAACGCGTGTAGATTTTGTCAAATTATTAGTATACTACAGGACGCCCGCGACTTCGTACGCGTAGAATTAGTTTCCCGCTACTCCCCCCATTTCTTCCCGTTGGGGGTCGATTTTCGGAAAATCCTTTCTTAGTGCTCACTTACATCATGGAAGGAACCCCTGTACCAAATTTCAAGTTTCTAGCTACAGTAGTTTCGGCTGTGCGTTGATATATAATTCAGTCAGTTTTGCCTTTTATATATATAGATTATTATCATGTAATATTTTCTTCTTATCGTGTAAAGGACATCCAAGTTCCCATGCTATTCGTTCCCAATGTTCCCAATTTCTAGCATTACTGTTATTTTTTTACTGTTACAGGTACGGAATGAATTACTCTCCAAACTAACGAACTTGCTGTGAAAAACGAAAAAACAGCCGCGTACAGATATCGGCGCGGTACAGTTGGACACAACGCTGGGGCTCTGGATAAACTAAGCTATTTTACCAATATAATAGAATAGAATAGAATATGAAATGACTATGACTTGTATTTTCATCTTTTCTGGTTTTATGTTTAACCCAACGGTTAGCTGGAAGAGATCCATTGGAACACGTTTTTAGTATTTGTACTTTTTTCATTCATAAACGCACTATAAATCTATTTTAGTTAAGTATGCGTTGTCCCTTTCCCTAAAATTGAATTGTCTCAGTGAATAAGGACAAAGCATATTTCAAGCACACTTTAAGATGGTTACCCCGTTATTCATAAACGCACTATAAACCTATAATAGTTAAACGTTTTTTTTAACGTATTTTTATTTTTGTTGTATCGTAATAACGATAAAAATTGGTATGATTATAGTACTATCAAACCCTGAAGAAAAACAACAAATACAATAAAAACAAGGTCAAGTGTGAGTTGGGCTCGCGCTGATTCGATTCGAAATCGAATTCGAATCGGAATATGATAACACCTACTGTGCGGCGGTACGGAACCCTCGGTGAGCGAGTCCGAATCGCACTTGACCAGCGTCGCCATTACCTAACGCAATCGCAATCGCAATCGGCTTCAAAGTAAATAAATAAATAAATAAATAAATAAATATGAAGGGATGATCTCACACAAATTGACCTAGTCCCAAACTAAGCTCTAGGCTTGTACTATGGGTACTAGACAACGATATACATACTTATATAGAGAAATAAATACTTAAATACATAGAAAACAACCAAGACTCAGAAACAAATACTCGTGCTCATCACACAAATATCAGAATCTGCTCTTACCGGGATTTGAACCCAGGACCGCTAGTTTCGAAGGCAGGGTCACTACCAACTAGGCTAGCGCGTCGTCACGGCGCGCAAGTGGAACAATTATTTTCATTTTGTACGCAGACTTGCCTTCAAACTGTCAAAATGAAAACGATGCGATTGCGACTGCGTTAGGCAATAAGCACTCAGTTTTTAAAATCATTTTGAAGTTTATTTTCACATGCGAAAAATCCACTTTTTAAAGCCCACGTTTGTACAATATCGCCAAACATTCCCGATTCCATTACACTCCACATGCAGTTAACGGTTAAATCGACAACCATTGGTTCATGAAGTTACCGCAGTCGCAAAGGCTCGTTGATAAATGTGAAACGAACCAATGTTTGGCGACCACTCCGCTCTGTGGAATCAGCGTTGTTTGAAATTGATGAAAGGTTTCATTATAGGAAACTGATATTGCTAGCTTTTGTTTGCAACTGGCTAGATATTTAAATGGCGATCGCTATTTGTTCTAATATAGTGTTACGCTGATGGGATAAGGCGCCTCATCT
Source organism: Acleris cristana (assembly GCA_948252455.1). NCBI lineage: Eukaryota > Metazoa > Arthropoda > Insecta > Lepidoptera > Tortricidae > Acleris > Acleris cristana. The sequence continues at coordinate 6,241,630 of OX411797.1, read as the reverse complement.
TCAATTGTGAATTTCGATGCTTTAGAAGCGTACCTATTCAGAATATGGCAATTTTTCCACTAAGAGTGAAAGAGATAGCATGATTAGAAAGAGACAGCGATACTGAGAAACTTCGAGAAGCATGAGAAAGAGACAACACGATTAGAAATGAGACAGCAATACGCAGAATATTCCAGACCCGTGAGTCAAGGTCAAGGACATCGCGAACAATAGAATGTAGAAAGGCGTAGAACATTCCAGCAACGAATAGTTTCTAACGACCTTGGCGGGGCAAAGTACATCGATCATTCCAGAACGCATTCTGGAATGATCGGAGACGGGAACTATAAAGGCGGACCGATTGCAAGTACCTACCTATTCAGTCTTTAATTGGAAAGCGAACAGTGCGAACAAGAGCGACCCGAGCGATCATCTGAGTATTCGAATTTATTGTGCGATAATTGTTTGTAACGGTTTAAGTGCGTGCGTTATTAAAGTCTACTTTTGATTATCGGTGTAGGTATTTGTGCATTTCTATCAGTTACCTACCCCCACGTACGTAACAATAGTTAATTGGTGATAACGAATGCTAGTAGATCAAGGGGTAGACCTGCGGGCCAAGTATGGCTGCGTCTATATCGCGCGTCAAATGTGGATAAAGCATCCGTCACTCTCGTACTTATTAACGTGTCAGAAGGTGACGGATGCGTTATCCACACTTTTTCACGCGATAAACGCAGCCATATTAGGCCCCCTGCCAGATGGGTGGACGACATCCGTAAAGGCCCCTCTACATGGGCGTGCGTAAGGGACGGAGCAATAAGTAAGAGTGATATGCAAGAATATGTTGCTCACTCTAAGGTGTAAATGCGTCCCTTTCGCACGCCCATGATCCGCCGACGTGTAGAGGGGCCAATGGCGGGGAGACAATAGACGAGACTGGCTCGGGGCCTAGGAGACCGCCTTAATAAGGAAGAGGAATAGGTACAGTCAAGGACTTTAATTGTTATGCCACTATGGAACTCTGTCATAATGACAGCGTCAAATCACATGAAAGAAATGACGCCAAAATTAATGATTAACGTTATGCGACAGGGTTCTATAGTGGCATAACAATTAGTCCTTTGCTGTACCTATATGTATACCCAATAGTGGGTAGATACAGGCTGATTGGTTTGATAGATAGCAAAAAAATTATATGGTGGTCATTACGGTCATTCTTGAATTCTATAGCTTTTTCTTGCACCCTTTTGCGGATCAGTTTTAGGGTGTTACCAGACCAATCGATCGATCGTCGATCGACGGCATCGATCGATGGTAGATTGATTAGTCGACGTCGATCGATAGTTCCTACCAGACCAATCGATCGATCGTCGATCGACGTCAATCGATACCGTCGATCGGCGATCGATCGATTGGTCTGGTAACACCCTTACAGTTCAACAAGCAGTTCTCTAGAACGCGACCCGCACGCGCTTAAAACAAGCTCTTAATAAATTTAATTTTAAGAAATATCTTCGTAAGTTTTACCTTTCTTCTTACTTTCCTTCGGTTTTCTTGTCAAGCCTAAGATAATTATCATCATTATTTATGTTATCATCTCGTCGCATTTTTTTGCGTGTGTAAAATCGTAAAAATAGAACCTATGCCAGTGAAATTTTGTTTGTCAACTTTTAGGATTCGATTTATGACGTCACTGTGACACAGTTATATGGTGGGTCAGGCTTAGGCAGTGCAATGAATCTTAAATAATGTTGAAAGACATTTATGGCACTCAGCTGCTCGAATGTGCAGGTTTTCTCACCATGTTTTTCCTTCAAGAGCATCTGATAATGTACTTAAGTTAGAAAAACTCATTATTACATGTTGAATGTGGGGGATCGAACTCGGTACCTTACGATCACGAGTTGACTCCCTAAGCCTACATACAACTGGGCGTTTTCCAAAAAAAGCGCACGTAGTTAAGGTCTTCAAATACCAAACGGTAAGTTTTTCCATTACGTCAAAATAATTAACTATATTTCTCATTTTAAAAAATAGTGCCATCTCAGACAACGCTCCTGTAGCAAATACAACCATGTTACATACAAACGAGTGAGGATTGCAACTGCTTCGGTTATTGAATGTGAGATACGGCCTACTGGCGTACGAGGGGAGTACATAAATATTTAACTAATTATCGTGACGTAATGGAAAAGTTACCGTTTGTTAATTGAAGTCCTTAACTTCGTGCGCTTTTTGGAAAACGCCCATCTACGCCACCAAGCATTATGGTTTTTATGGCGCCTCCGTAATAAACAGAGCACCACTTTACAAACGAATTATTGCTGTGAAGAAATGTCCAGGCGCTAGTAAATTTTCTAGGCAATCGGGCACCAAGGCCTTCCCTACAGCCAATCAGAGTACAAAATTGGAATTGTAGATGTACTACAACCACGACCTGTATTTGCCCTTCTTTGGTTCTTGAAAGAGCCCCTACTACAAGTTTGAATCTGCGGGCCTAGTATGGTTGAGTTTATCGCGTGATAAAAATGTGGATAAAGTACCGAGTCGTACGTGTGAAAAAGTGACGTATGTCATTTTGTCACTCGCTCGATAAACGTAGCCATATTAGGCCCCCTGGAGCCCTAATATGGCTGCGTTTATCGCGTGATAAAGTTTGGATAAGGCATCCGTCACCATTCTGACACGTCAGTAAGAACGAGAGTGACGCTGACGGATGCTTTATCCACATTTGACACGCGATATAGAAGCAGCCATACTAGGCCCGCTGGTTTGAATTTGAGATTTATCTAGATGGAAATTATAAAAGTGTTAAAGTAAAGAGTTCCACTAGTTAGCTATTAGACCGGCAATGCATAGTAAAAGTTGTGTCATTGCCGTTGCTAAGCTCATGATGACGCGGTGACAAGGCTAATTAGTGTATCCGCTTGCTCTAACATAGTACTAGTAAGAGGAAGTGAAATGAAATTAATTATTGCTTCCAAAGTAATGCGGTCGGTGAAATAACAACATCGTTTTGCTGCCGCACTCAGAGACGTCAATTAAATTTAATGCTTGATTAAAGTAGCTGCTGTCACTTTCTTTGCCACAGCAATAGAATAAGACAACACGTCACTAAACAAGCGTTGTATTAATAACATTTAAAGTTAAAACTTTTATAATTACTGTAGCTGTCAACTGATATTTCATTTAACATGCAGTTACTCGGTCAGTCAATAAATTCTGTCAGAATGACAGTCTTTGGTTAAAAGGAAGGAAATGTTACGTGTTAAGACCAGCTTTGCTATTTATGCAATCAAAAACAAAAAAGGGTATTTAAAAATCAAATAGTATTTAGTCGCAACCAAATTATACGTTGAATAATTTATAACTTATAAATATTTCCATGTTCCAGTTAGTCATTACCCGTTATTAACAGAGAACTAGATTAAACCTAAACTTTGTTTCAACTGTGAATATTTTATAAGTTTGAAAATTATTACTTGTTAGTTTAGTATTCATTTTGATCAGAAAATGGTTGAATTTGTTATTGAATATTGATAATGTAAAATTTTGTAAATTATTTTTTAATCAAGTATTAGGAAAAGTTCTTTTTAGGGTTCCGTACCAAAATGGTACAAAAGGAACCCTTATGGTGAGACTTCGTTGTCTGTCTGTCTGTCTGTACGTCACAGCAGGTTTTCTCAGCAACTACAAATGCTATCAACTTGAAATTTGGCATAGTTGTACAAATTGCTTGCCCGCATCTATTTGTAGTAAAAAAAATATGAAATTAATTTTATTAATAATTTAAAAGGGGTCTAGAATGGGGGGTTCAAAAATGAAAGTGGTTCGATTATAGCATATAATTATACCTAGTCATATGAAAGGTCTTAATCTGCACATTTCAAGACTATTTTTTTGAAAATTTTATGTGATGTACTTTTTGATTTATAGTCAAAAATGTACAAAAAATGACCGTTCCCCCCCCCCTTATCTCCGAAGTTTATTAATCAAAAATTCTGAAAAAAATCCTGACGTATAGATAATTACTTTTATTTTCTGGGAAAAATAAAATAAAGTGTTCATTATTTACAGTTTTTGAGAAGTAACAAAAAGACTAAGAAAATCTGTATTAAAATTTAGGCTAGTCAAAATCGACCTTATTGCCTGGAAAATAAAGCTTATAACAAAATGAATATTTTCTTTTGCGTTTACCAAGCATATTATCTTCAATACGGAACCCTCGGTGCGCGAGTCCGACTCGCACTTGACCGGTTTTTTTTAATAGAGGTTTAATTAATCCCCTGATAAGCTTTTAATAGATCCCACCCATATCCAACCGTTCATGTTAGTTTTTAAGGTTCCGGTGCCACGGAACGAATAAAGGTACCCTTATAGGATCTCTCCGTGGTTCGTCTGTCTGGCTATCAATCTGTCTGTCAAGTAAAATTTAATAACCACTTGTTAGTTAATAACTAAACATTGTTAAACGTAATATTACACTTTCAGTCCACCTATGGCTGAGATTAGACAAATGAACAAACAAACCACCTAAAGGTAAGTAAAATCTGAGACCAGACATTAACCTACCGCCAAGCAGCAGTGTTCGCATTGTTGCGCTCCGGTATCAGACAGCCAGTCAGGGTTGGCAACGCATTTAGAGTCTTAAGATTGCAGTCTTCTTGAGAATGCAAATGTGTTTGGGTCTCACGGGGTGTTATTCTCTTAAAAACGGCAGGTTTAAGTAGTCCCGTCCGAGCGAACAAAACAAATTTTAGCGCGTGCATTTTCAATTTTGCAGCAGGGCTTGTTGATAAGATCGAACGTACAAGGCTGCCTAATTGAAAATGTACGCGCTAAAATGTGTTTTGTTCGTTCGAACAGGACTACTTAAACTCACCGCTGCGACGCGTTCACTTGTTCACTCGTTCGACCTACCAAGCGCCGTTTTTAAGGGAATCGCACCCCAGATCTCACTTACCCTCAATTGGCCTATATGTGCTTGTTTGCCTTATCTATGTCATAAAAAACACTTGAAATATCAACAAACCAATTTCTAGATCTTGATATTTTTTGAGATTTATCAACACCCTTCACTTGTAACCGAGTTTCCCTAGTAAGAGCCCTTGCTAATATCCATTCCGTGGGTCGGAGCTAAGGCCACCGGGTGACTACAAAATTTACGATTTCGGTACGTTTACAACTGTCGTAAAGAATTCAGTGGACGCACACCTTCGCTTTGAAGTGAAACCTTTCAGCATTTCTGATGTTGGTTTGCGTAATTTTGATATGAGTTTTTTTAATATTCATAAGAGCTGTCTAGATTAGGGAGAACGCGTTGTTAGTTGTAGAATATGAATGAGTGTGTGAGTGAAAACGTGGTGTTACTATGTTGTTAGTTAAAGAAAATATTAAATTCATGACTCACACTGAAATTTAGAGCGCCCTTTCTGGCGTCCAAAGAAGGCGACTAATTGCAATAAATAAATAAATATCAGGGAAAATGTTACATCACCTAGTCCCAAACTAATCTCTAGGCTTGTATAGGTGAAAAACTTTAGTAAATGACATCTTGCATGTAGTTGTAACCCATCTGTATAGACCGTTCGACATTCTATATTTGAAATTTGACGTTAATTCCATACCTACTAGTTTTTGACACAACTACATGCAAGAGGTCATTTACTTCAGTCACCTATAGGTACTATGCGTACTTGACAACGATATAAATAGGTACTTATATAGAGAAATTTAAACTTAAATACATAGAAAACATCCATGACTCAGGAACAATATTGGCGCTCATCACATAAATATCTGCTCTTACCGGGATTTGAACCCAGGACCGCTAGCTTTGTAGACAGGGTCACTACCAACTAGGCCAACGCGGCCTTAAAATGTAGGTCGAAGCATTCTATACTCTTAGTGGTAACTACATTAAATTTAAAATGTTTACACTATTAGAGGATGCCTGCGACTTCGCATTTTAAACCCTTATTTTAACCCCAAAAGAGATGAATTCCCAAAAATCTGATGACGTTACGTTTAACGCTTCTTACGACCGAACCCTATATTCAAACTGCGGATAGATAAGGCTTACTTCGGCTTAAAATTTGACATTTGCCCATACAAATGTATCAAATATTTATCCGAAGTAAGCCTAACTGTCCGCGGTTTGAATATAGGGTTTAATTTTTAATTTTGGCCGGTCATGTCCTACGCACAACAGTTGTGCGCAGGACGGCGCTGTGATTGGAGAATTTAAATTTCATAAACGAAGACCCTGCTAGTGTAAAAAAATAGTCCTATTAATTTGTCACTTATTTGGCAACATACTGGATTTTTTTCCCCAAAAACCAAGCATCTGAACAAGCGAAAAAATAATAAAAACGAAATTATTGCCCAATAGAACGTGCTCGTCCGCAATGGCCGCCGCCTGCGCCGCTCCGTAAACAAATAATTTTTGTGATGTTCTTTATGTGTGTAGTGATAAATAAATTGATGAATTCGGCGCGTAAACTTATAATGGTGATAATTAAACAATAGAAAAGTGAAATGTGGCAATATATTAAGTGCAGTGTGTCAAAGAATAAACCGATCGGTTGAAAAAAATATCAAACCTAATAATAATATACTTTATTAATTCAATAATTTATTTTCATCAGTAAAATGTAAGTGTATAATCTTTATTCCATTGCATTTGCATTGCCTGTTCTTTTATCTTTCCATTGATATATAAATCATAAAATATAATTATACCAATCGTAAACAATTCACCTTTTTCTAAACTCAAACAGAAAATAAAAATATCTCGAAAATTAGCTGGACATTTCGTGCACTTCTGTAAATCAAGAGCCGGACACTTGACGGGTTAATATGGTTGCGTTTATCGCGTAACAAAATATGGATAAAACATCCGTCATTTGCTGACACGTATATAAATAAGTACGAGAGACGGATGCTTTATCCAAATTTTGTCACGCGATAAACTCAACCGTACTAGGCCCGCATCACTGTTTGTCGTCGTCAGCACATGCGGTTCGTTATCGCATCCATCTCACTCGTGCGCAACAAATTAAGCAAAGGCGGATGCAGCGCATATCTTGGACATTCTCGTCACCCGTAAATAAGGGTTGTGGTGCTGTGATGAGCTGATAATATCGCAGTAGTATATCATCATAAAGTGAGAAATGAAAAGAATAGAACATTATTAACAATGTTACAAAATATATTTGTAAAAAAAAACGACGAAATATGAATGTTCTTTTTTTACGTCAATAAAAAGAATTAAGACAATTTACATCGCTAGCTACCTCCCCCACCTAACAAATGCATAACAATTAATAATATAAATAGTATTATCGTCGACTCATTGGTAAGCTTCGTACATTGCCAAACATTTGTTTCTTACCGCTCAACGCTTGTCGCTAAAGGTTTTAGAGCAAGTTTTAGTAATAAAAGTTGTATTTGCATCTCTAATGCTGCCTAAATGGCCTATTGTATAAATATAATCATCAAACCGCCTCCGCTTGTCAATGTAATCAACATTTAAAGGCTTTTACGCTTACATGGGCCCTTACACGAATGAAATTCAATTTCGGAAGCTTGGCCACCCCGACCTCTAGGCAGAGGCTGCTCTATTATTTCAGTATAAAGTTATATGCGTGTGGAGGGCTATAGTGGAAAGGGGAGATCTAAGAAGAGATTGATGGAATGTGTAAAGAGCGATGTGAAAAACAATACTAAGATAACGTCTTATAGCGATGTTTGGAAGAAAAAGACGTGCTGTGTCGACTCAAAATGAGTAAGTTAAATTCAAACATCGGTTACTTTTTCGGAGCAGTTGATACTAAATGAGTTTTTTTGTAACCTATGAGTTTATATTAAGCTAATGGATAAAATATGTCGACAGTGTTTATTTGTCGATGAACTTGTAATAAAAATGGTTTGTCACGACGATAAAATTAACAATAATAGACCCGCAAGTCATAGTGTGTTTTCTCAGTTTATTATAAAATTACCATTATGATAAATAGGGCAATTCATGCTTTGAATTTAAATGATACATAATAATTCATAACATAGAATTTTGAAAATAAGTGATAATAAATTCTAAAACGACATGCTTACACCAGAGAAACAACTTTGTACCTACTTGAAGAACACATAAGAAAACGACTTGTTGTAATTCTGTAATTCTTAACCAATGATATGAGTTTTCGTTGACACCATTCTGAAGTATACTTTCCTAAAGATACTTTTTTTTTTATATCTCTGCAAGCATTTTACCATCTCACAGATTAATATGATAAACCGACATATTTTATCGATTCCCTTAACATAAACCGTAGGCTGGAAAAACTCATTTTGTACCAACCCCCTGTGGGGCTAGTATGCTGCGTCTATATCGCGTGTCAAATGTGGATAAAGCATCCGTTACTCTCGTTCTTATTTACGTATCAGAAGGTGACGGATGCCTTATCCAAACTTTATCACGCGATAAACGCAGCCATATGCCCCTTAGATTATAAATTATAATATACTTAAATACGTAAGTAGCAGGCCTTATAGGGGCGTAATAAATAATAATAAACTCATAGGTGCATTATATTATGCCTAAATTAAAGAATAAAGAACTTTGACTTTGATTTGGACTTCATCTTACCGAGACGCCTGTCACAAGGAACGTCAAACCATAGAAAACTACAAAAAACCAACTTTCTCAGAAGTCCCGGGTAGGTTTAGATCATGTTAGTTCTGCAGAAGGCCCGAAGGGCCAGACCACCCAGAAAAAGGAGCTCCGTCGACACTATCCAATTTATTTCTGCCTAACGGTGTTCCAACTTTTTGATCTTCACTCATACGGTGATGACGGTAATAGGACGTTTGGAATAAAAATAAAATATAAATATGAGTGCCCTTGTCCCATGGGACTACTCGGACGAAAAAGTCTCAGTTGTCCCATAATGGGACAACTCAATGGGACTAGTGGGGTAGATGGGGATATTATGAAAAACGGTTGGGCCTTTAAAACGATATCAGTTCTGAAAGTAGGGGAATAGGGGTCACCTATATACAGTGTGTAAATGGTATACGGGCGTTCCTTTTAACTGTGGTTAGTATAGCCCCTAATGAGCACATTTAGGCAGCTTTTGTGAAAATTAAATAAAAAAAATTTAACCATACAAATTTTTTTTACACGCAATGTATAACAAAAAATGCAATTAATTAATGATGTTTCAAAGTTATGACAGATGGAATTAGATGTACATTGCGGGTCGATAGTATGTTCAAAAATTAATAACGGTGTATACGTTAGCCTAATCAAAATAATTCTTTCTGCTTGTGATTATTAGAGTCTTAATCTATGTCCATTTTTAATAAACGCCCGTATACCATTTACACACTGAAGAAGGTTTTTATCTATCAAATAAACCTGCCCTATATTCCAAGAAAAATATTCATCAATGTATTCCTTAGGGTGAGTATTATCGACACATAAAAACAGGTTGCATTAAACATGTATAAAGTTAGTATTAAGTTAGGAAAAGTTCCACTGGTGGTAAGTTAGTACGAAACCGAGAAAGGTCTACAGTAGGTTATGACCTGCACGGGTAGCACATGTTGTATTTTCTCGCTTGTCGCTCAGTGCGTTTCTATCGTTACTGACTAGATAGAAAGGGAGATCCGAGCGACAAACAAGTCGCGGGCAACTTGTGCTAGCCGCAATGGAATGAAAATCATGTGACAAGAAGTGTTTTAAACATGAATGTAGAGGTATATAGTGGAAGGGGGAGACCTAAGAAGAGATGCATGGAATGTATCAAGAGCAATATGAAAAAAAGTGAATACGGATATAAGGATACTGAGATGACGGCTGATAGGGATGTTTGTAAGAAAGAGACGTGCTGCGCCGACCACGAATGATTGGGATAAGGACAAGAGGATGATAATGTATGGAAGTAGGGGTGTTAAGGGCCTAAAGACCAACAGTCTGACGCTGCTATTAGTAAAATAAGAAAGTATACGGCCCGTCTTCTAACAGATAGCTGCGTCCCTCGCTCGGCCCGTCTGTGTTTGAGACCTTTGTTCGTCTATGTATCCGGGGCACAGGGCCACCTAATGGTACCTATAGGATGATTTCCACCGAACGGCTCGCATCGCATCGGATCGGTACGGATTTTACAATCTTTAAACGATATTAAATCATGTACACAGTATTTAAAGTCTATATTACTAAGCCGCACACAGCAGCTTGACGGCGGGCGTCTTCCGCGACACGCGATCGGAGCCGTAAGTATGCCACAACACGCGATCGGCTCCGTTCGCTTGCGATCGGCTCCGTACGCTTGTCGACGTGTGCGATCGGAACCTTTCGGCCGTGACCGGGCGAGCCCACTCATTCTCGAAAGTGCACTCAAACACGTGGTAGGAACGAAACTATTTGACTGAGTGCGGTTACGTTCGCAAGCAACCGTACGGTGCCGATCGTGTGCGTCGACATCCTGTCGACCGCGAACGGCTGTTACCGCCCGATCGTATGCGTCGACATGCTGCCGGACATGATCGGTTGTCGCCTTACAAAATGAAAACAATCGCTCCACTTTGAAGGTTGCTCCGGTTGCTATTGCGAGTGCGTTAGATAATAAGCCCTCTGTTATGGTATTATTATGACGTCAGACGCCATTACTGTCAAGTAAATAAGAGCTATCAAAACGGTGACAATACGATAACAGATCAAAAACGATATTGTTTTTACCGTGTTGAATAGAGGCCCTGGGCAACGTTCCCGGGAAAATTACTCTATTCACGCCCCTCACAGCTCACATGAAGACAATTATTCTACACGAATCCAACATTAATATGCATGTTATTGGACACGAGTAGCATGAGGATGCATATCCATGCATTAATATTTGGCATTGGCGCAATTCCAACCACATACGTCATGAAATCAAGATCACAATCAATCTGTTTTAGTGGCAGAGAGTTACTCTAAGTCATTGGGTTACTGAAGCAGAATTTAGAGAAAAGAGTAAAAGGCATCCAAACTAGAATGATGTTAGATTATTTTTAAGAAATGTATGTTTAATGTAAGTACCTATGTGTGTAATGGCCCCTCTAAACGTTGGCGGATTATGGGCGTGCGTAAGCGACGGAGCAATACGTAAGAGTGATATGCAAGAATATGAAGGTGTAAATGCGTCCCTTACGCAGGCCCATGATCCGCCGACGTGGGGCCATTTATGTGGTTGTCGGGTTAGAATAGTGTCACTATGTCTTCTCGTAGATATCATAAGAGGCGACTAACGGCCAAACCCTATATTCAATCCGCGGATAGATAAGGCTTACTTCGGGTTAAAATTTGACACTTGCCCTTACAAAATGTGTCAAATTTTAATCCGAAGTAAGCCTATCTATCCGCGGTTTGAATATAGAGTTCGGCCATAAGGGAATAGGCTTGTGGTACTGTTAGGCGATGGGCTTGCAACCTGTCACTAATACGCTGGTAAACATTTTAGCCTAACTGTGCAAAATGTGGTTACAAAATTGAGTAACGTTGAGTAACGGTGGGATAGCTATACAATGTTTTGTCCTTATCTGTGATTGTGACATTTGGATTTGACAGATAAGGACAAAACATTGTATAGCTATACCACCGTTACTCTACGTTTATTGGTAAGGGGGTAAGTGTATAAGACTCTCTGCTGGGTACAGATTCTTTCAAAAGCGAGCGAACGCAGGAGTGAATGTCCAAGCGGCGAGTTTAAGTAGTCCCGTCAAAGCGAACAAAACACATTTCAGCGCGTGTATTCAATTTGGCAGCATGGCTTCTCGAACGTATAAGGCTGCCTAATTGAGAATGCATGCGCTAAAATGTGTTTTGCTCGCTTTGACGGGACTACTTAAACTCGCCGCTTGGACTTCACTCCTGCATTCGCTCACCTTTGCGTTTGAGAGAATCAATACCCTGGCCTGCTGTATTCCTATGACTTTAGGTCAGAACGTGTTAAGTTAAATTTATGTTACTTCGGGAGCGTATTGGACGGAGCTAAGGGCCCGATGAATGATGGGCAGGAACAAAACGTGCTAACTCGCTGAGGCCGGCTTCTAATGGGCCCTTACGCATTAACATGCTACAGACTTAAAAGGTTTTAAGTCAGACTGTACAACTTATAAAAACACTACCTTCTCCCCACGAATTCGTCCGGGAAGATCTCGATTATCGTAATGCCCTCGGAATAGGTAGGGAATGTAATTTAACCTGTTATTAACCGCTTATGTATGAAAATAACCGGTTAAAACCGGTTATATCCGGTTGTTTGCAGTCCCCTCAGGAAAGTTTAAATTTTCCGGGATATATGGTAGCCTCTGAGTTGATCCAGATTACGCTATCTTCATTTTAAATTTCATCCAAATCCGTTCAGCCGTTGCTGCGGAGGAAGACTAATCTAACGACATCTCGTTTTTTTCGAAATCGGGCCATACCTTCAGCCTCTACGAAGGCACAAATCAGAGATATAATACAGTCGAGTTCATAAATGTATATAGATACACTTTAGTACCTTGTCACTTTGATCGCTGTGATAATTCGTATATGGCAGTTTGAACATGAAATAAAATAGACAAGGTACTAAAGTGTATACATACCTATTTATGAACTCGACTGTACCTAATATATAAGCAGAATCATAAATAAAAATATAGTATAGCACCCATGACCCTACTTTATAATATATTTTAATTCAGTCTGTTTTACCTTAAATATACCTAACCTTAAAATTCCCCTTCCAACATATTGCGCTACCTAATATACGCTTTTTTCATTAAACCGAGACATGGTTTTGCTCCAAGGATATAATAAACCTTTATCACGCGTGTGGCTTGTATTAAAAAATTAACCAACTTCATATGTGGAAGGTAGGAGACGATGTCGGGAGTTCTAAAAGGGATAGGGATGGGATGATGGGGTTATCGATAGTTTTTTTACGTTTGTTACAGTTCAAATCGTTAAAACTTAAACTCAAGCACATTTTGTGTACAAATTTTCGAAGTTAACTGCCTTTTTAATGGAATAGTGGTTTGATGAAAATGTTTAAATATTAAGAGATAGTTTGTATAAATAACTATTTAATTAAAGGACTCTCTAACACAGATCGATTTTGTTTCTTTCTTAATTTTTTTATGGTATGAAAAAGTAAAAATCACACGAGCCCAGGGTTACCTGACGATGGTAAGTGGGCCCATGGACAGACGGCAATCCTAAGACTGCGAAAGCGTTGCCAACTCTTAGAACTAAGATGGAATGCCTCAATGATAGTCATACACCTTTATATAAATAAATAAAAAACTAAAAATTAGGATTTACTTATGTAGGTACGAAATATTTACAGGTAAATATTTATAAACATTTTTTATCACCACAGCTTGAATCCGAAGTCCAGTGCGTAAGCTAACCTCGTCATTCAATTTATATTCCTAGTACTAGCTTTCGCCCGCTATTCCATCGGCGTTGAAGTCGTTTACAGCCATATTGGCTCGAGAAGTAACCTGTTTACTAGGAAAAAAATACCCATCTTCAAGCTATGAGTAAGGATAGTTTTACCTATATAACGCTCTTTTTAAAAATACTGGTATGTAGATAATGCTAAAATTTAACGCTTTAATAGAGCTTGCATTGAAAACGAGGCGGTCTTAAGGAGATAGAAATGTAAACAATATTGTTGAAAAAAAAGTAGTACAAAAAATTACATATTAGATTCGGAAACTCCCCTTCATTTGACATTGGTGAAATCGCTGGCAGTTCCGCCATAAATAAGAAAGAAGAACATTTTCATCGATATGGACAAAGTTTTTCCCGTCCCTATCGGTTAGTTCATTGTAGGCACCTAATTACATTAGTCCCGCTGAATCGAGTTGGGAGTTCTCTATATTACAATATAGAGAGGTAAGTAATATATTATGCGTCTTCATGCAAAATGATAATTTTATTACCTGCTTCTACTCTCTTTTATTTAATGAAAAGCGAAGATTTTAACGAGAAAAAGCGGAGGTAGCTAGTATAAGAGACAGAGCGCTTTTACATGAGACATTTTTTTTTTTAATTATAGGTGTCTGCTGTTTGGACGAAATGTTTTCGGTCGAATTATCGTCTTCCTAAACTTAAACTTAAGTTATTTGTACTATTATTTATATTTGTTAAAATGATTTCATAACCCAGACGTAGGTTAGGTTAGACTACAAAAAATAGCTACATGACTATTTTTATGCATACATTTTTGGGAACCCGATGTTTCCCGCATATTTTTTTGGTCATAATGTTTATATCGCTGGAACAATAAACTTTTTTTAGCTTCTTAAATTAATAAATATCAGGGGAAAATTTTACACAAATTGACCTAGCCCCAAACTGAGCTCTAGGCTAACGTAGACAAGGCTAGGTTAGGTTCTGAAAAACTAACGGTTTTAACAAAAAAATGCGTTACGACATGCGACGTATTTAACGACTAAAAAAATATCATGGTAGACGATATAGACCCTATAATTTTACCTTATTATACATCTTTGATCTTTTTAACTTGGGTACCTAATTGATGGGTTCCTCAAAAAGGAAAACCCTTACCGCCCCAACGTACGGAACCATTGTGTAAGGCACGGCGCAGACCACTAGAGTGAATAATTCAGCCTGTGAGATAGACTTAGTTCACAGACATAGGTAACGCGGAGATGACTGGTTAATTATGTCATTATTTTATGTTTTGATTAAGTCTGACGTTTTTTTTTAACCCCCAGCAAAAAATAGCTGTATTTGTGTATCTGTATGTTTGTCTGTGGCATCGTACTGTGTACCTATCTGTATTCTTGTCTCTTGTCTGCGGCATCTAGGGATTGCAATTTAACCGGTTATTAGACGCTTTTGTATGAAAATAACCGGTTAAAACCGGTTATAACCGGTTATTTGCATTTCCTAGTGGCATCGTACCTCCCAAACGGATGGACGATTTGAACAAGTTTTTTTTTAAAACGCTAGTTTCTTGATGGTTCTTAGCCGTTTAAGAGATATCAGCTCTGAAAGAAGGGGGCGCCATTACATCGGTGGTTTTTAGGGTTCCGTACCCAAAAACGGGACCCTATTATTAAGACACCGTTGTCCGTCCGTCCGTCCGTCCGTCCGTCCGTCCGTCCGTCTGTCCGTCTGTCTGTCTGTCTGTCTGTCTGTCTGTCTGTCTGTCTGCCTGTTGTTGTTCGCTATCTGTTCGCCTATCGGTCGGAATTTCAAAATAATACGTAGAAAATATATTAATTGGATTTGATAACAGTTTAGAATCATTTTAGAATATAGTTTAAGTGATTTGGTCTGTGTGTTTTGTGGGTGCAAATCCCGAATGGGAAACAAAGAAAATGATGCTCGAAATATTATAAGCTTATTGAGTGATGTTTTACAATAAATCTGTTGATTTTCGGCAACAATGCGGCCATTTTTTATAAATTATTATTAACATGGTATTAGATGTTGTAATGAAAACAAAGGCAATATGTGCAGCAAATGTGCATTTTTTACGCATTATTTGATTTTCTTTCGGAAAGTAGACAATAGTGCTTCCAAAATTAATATCGATAAGTAAACTTTCGATATTTTGATTTTGTAGGTACATGAGTAAATATGTCTATGGGTTCCTATGTGTTTAAATATCAAAACTGAATACATTTTGAGTTAAAATAGCGATGCCGAACAGTTAAAAGGCCGTTGTTTTAAATGTCAAAAGTATTTGTTGGGTATGTCCTTACCTATTTGAATGTCAAAGGTTTAAGTTTGTTATTCTAAACGTTCGGTTTTTTGTGTTGTGTGCCTTTAAGACATAGGCATGGCATAATTATTGTAGATATTTGGATCGTTCGTTATTCATGTTCAATATTTTAACATCGCTTTTTAATTTAATATGTATTTTTTACGTACCTACATATCTATTGATCGGTAAAAGAGCCTACTATGTTTGATATTAATTAATTGTGTTGTTTCAGATTTCCAAAAGCCTCGCCAGACAAATGGCTGAAATTTGTTTGGTGCGGTCTGTGTGATTGGAATGGGACACCCCGAAAAAGTCATCGGCTATGTTCGATTTTTTTTTCAGCAGACTCATTTATTATGAAGGCTGATGTACAGGAATGGTTGGTGACTAGGAGATGCTTTAACAGAAATGGTTCGTCGTGGTTTCAGAAGTAGCAATGCAATCCAGCATCAAAAAAGAGTCACAAACTGTCTTTCAATTAAAAACTGTCAAATCTGTCTTTATTTTTATTACACGACAAAAAAGTTAATTTCTCGGTTTACTTTCCGAAATAAGGTCAATTTTCAATTGTTAATCAATCACAATTATTATTGAAAATAGGCTTATCTTTTGCCATTTAATTATGGTTAACCTAATTTATCGATAAACCACACATCACTGACTGCAAACTTACGCACAGTAAATGCAGAGACACACGAACACACCTAAAAAGTGGTACGCTTTTGAAATTCAATCGAAAGCGGTCATATGTAGACGACTCTTTTTAACGAAGGCCATTTATAACAGGTGCGAAGAGTACTATTCTATTAGCCGTTTTTATACTCCCTCTATGCTTCTAAGTAACTTGACGTTTAAAAACGTAAAATTAAGTGTGTAATATTAGGGATTTTTTCTTGGATTTATAGTTAAAAGTAATAGAATTTCCGATTAGGGACTGAGTTTAGACCTGTCAAAATCCAATTTGACGTTTATAATTTCAGTTTGAAAGCTCTCATCATGATTATTATAATGTTTTTTTGATGATCCAATGCGTAACGACGCCTTATATAAAAAAAAAAGAACCGGCCTTGTGTGAACCACTACCTAAATCCTACACTTATTTCAAATTTCAGCACGATAGTTTTATGCCCGGTTCCTATATTCAAGAAACGAATGGTTTTCCTTACGTCTCGTTAAAATTTGACAAATTTTGTACGTAGCAAATGTCAAATTTTAACGAGACGTAAGGAAAACGATTCGTTTCTTGAATATTGAAACCGGGCATTAATCATTTCAGAGAAAAGACCTCGACAGACTACCGAACAAACGGAAAAATAACTCATTTTAAAATTGTTCCGTTTATTTAAAAAAAATGGTTTTCCTGAACCAGTAATGCACTTCCTAAAGCACACACATGCATTCGTTATCATTGCCACGCATGCAAGTTTCCCATTACCCGTTATCGCTTCCAGATCAATATTAAACCTTAACAGAGGGTCGTAAAGTCCAGGCTTTATCGCCAAAGTGCACCGACCGCGGGTCGTGTGGTTAGACCCGTATCTGAACTGGGGGGTTACCATGATAATAATAAAGCAAATCAGTTTACGTTGAGGGAAAGGGACAGAGCAATAGCAGTTATACAGCTCTGTCCCTTTCTATCAACCTAAACTGAACTGCTTTCGTATGTCCTGGTACCCTGAACCTAATAAAACTAGCAACAAATTTCCAGGACTATTCAGGGGTCTTAGCTCGCTGGTTTTGTTGAAGGATTGTTTATGGACCAGTTTTAGTGGAGCTCAGTTGTAAAGAAAGGTTTGTTGATGTTTAGGTTTTGTGATAAGGTTAAGTTTAATGGCTGGTAGGAAATTAACTAGACGATGGTAAATTATAAGCTAAAGTGGTTCAAACTGTAATTGGCTTTAGGGTAATTGGCTTTGAGGATGAATATTTGAAGAAGAAAAAGAAGAAAAAATACATAGAAGAGACACAAATAGACAAATAAAAGATAAAATAAATAAATAAATAAATAAATATCAGGGGACAATGTCACACCAATTTTATCTAGCCCCAAACTAAGCTTTAGGCTTGTACTATGGGTACTAGACAACGATATAAATACTTATATAGATAAATATATACTTAAATATATAGAAAACATCCATGACTCAAATCACACAAATATCTGCCCTTACCGGGATTTGAACCCAGGACCTCTAGCTTCGTAGGCAGGGTCACTACCAACTAGGCCATCGCGTCGTCAAGATAACAAACAATGTGACAGAAAAAGCACGAAGTGTGTGTCCAACAACCAGTCAATCAGTGGCGGCTTTAGAATTTTACTTAAGGGGGACGAGGTATTTCCATAAAGCTAATTTGCAACCAACCGTTTTTGTCTCTTTTTTTTTCTAACTGCGGCAAGCCCAAAAATAACGATTATGATTTTTCCAGTCTACTTTTGTATTTACGTATGTTTTACGGTAGCGCCTAAACTTCTCGTCCGATTTAAGTATTTATCTATCTTTATACGTAGGTACCTATATTTATTGTTGTCTAGTACCCAAGTTTACGATGGTGGTCCTAGTGAAATAGGGTATAAGTCGTCTGAAGATCAATTGAAAAAGGGTTTAAGTCTAGTGTACTCATGTATATACCCTTTTTAACCGACTTCAAAAAAGGAGGAGGTTATACGTTCCACTGTATGTATTTTTTTTTTTTTTTTTTTTTTATGTTTGTTCACCGATTACTCCGTCAATTGTGGACCGATTTTAAAAATTCTTTTTTGGTTTGATAGAGTATACTTCCGAGGTGGTCCCATTGTCAGCAAATCTGAATCTGATGAAGGGATCAGTGAGGAATTGAGGGAACTCCTCAAATATTCTATGCAAACATATAGCGATTTTTAGTAACAAATGTAGCATTTGCATTCAGAAAGTGTCACTTGGTGAAGCGGAACTGATGATGAAGACCACAGATGGCCATCGGAACTCCTCAACGGTACCGATTTCAAGGGTAGCGATAAGATATCTCGATTAAGATAGTTGAGCAACTACAACGAAGCACATTTAATTGTTTTAAAATGACTATGATTTTCCCGCGGCGTTGCTTGCGGCGAGCTTGAAATGTCTTAAAGTTTCATATATCAACAAAAAAATAAATGTTTTAAAAAACAAAAAAACCGCCTTCAAAAACGCAAAAAATAACTAGAACTTAGACTAACCTAATAGTATAGGTACCTACTACTAAGTACCTAGTAGTAGAAGTTATTTTTTGCGTTTTTGAAGGCGGTTTTTTTGATTTTTAAAACATTTGTTTTATTTTACACTTTTTAGTGATCATAATAAGCTTATGTAGTCCCACTTCTTAGTTGATATATGAAACTTTAAGACATTTCAAGCTCGCCGCAAGCAACGCCGCGGGAAAATCATAGTCATTTTAAAACAATTAAATGTGCTTCGTTGTAGTCGCTCAACTATCTTAATCGAGATATCTTATCGCCACCCTTGAAATCGGTACCGTTAAGGAGTTCCGGTGGCCATCTGTGGTCTTCATCATCAGTTCCGCTTCACCAAGTGACACTTTCTGAATGCAAATGCTACATTTGTTACTAAAAATCGCTATATGTTTGCATACAATATTTGAGGAGTTCCCTCAATTCCTCACTGATCCCTACATCAGATTCAGATTTGCTGACAATGGGACAACCTCGGAAGTATACTCTATCAAACCAAAAAAGAATTTTTAAAATCGGTCCACAATTGACGGAGTAATCGGTGAACATACATAAAAAAAAAAAAAAGATACATACAGTGGAACGTATAACCTCCTCCTTTTTTGAAGTCGGTTAAAAAGTAGGACTACATAAGCTTATTATGATCACTAAAAAGTGTAAAATAAAATAAATGTTTTAAAAAACAAAAAACCGCCTGGACTAACCTAATAGGATAGGTACCTACTACTAAGTACCTAATAGTAGAAGTTATTTTTGGCGTTTTTGAAGGCGGTTTTTTGTTTTTTAAAACATTTATTTTTTATTACGAGTTAAGTCGACTTGTACCCTTTTTCACTAGGACCAATAGGACTAGGTCTATCATGGTGATGTATGTGTGCCTCGATATTTTATTTGTTTCTTTTTTTAATGTTCGTATGTAGGATGTTTTATCAACATTACAAGTCACAAAAGCGTGGTTTATTATTCATTTATATGTTACTTTATCAATTAAGTGCCAATAATAGTGCCGTAGCTTTTTAACTACCGATGTTGATAACAGAGCAACCTTATCACACCGATAACTTTATACTACGAGGTTATTAAAGGTACTTTTACGATATGGATTGTAAAATAATATGGCATTATAAGTTAGAAAGTAAATGTAGGTAGTATTTCAGACCGTTGATAAAAAAAAACAATATATGCACTGATATTTGGTACCTAGTTGATTGAATTATTTATGCGGTAATTAAGCGGAAACATCGAAGTTTATTTTTTTAAGGAAACAGAAACCGACACAAATATTGCGGCTCATGTTTTTAAATAAATATATATTTTTCCGTTGTGTTTTCGAGTGAACCACCATAGAATTGTGTCTCAGTGACATTAGAAATCAAATGAAAAATCGTAAGAATCGTCTAACAATATGTCAATGTGACACAGTTCTACGGTGGGCCAGAAGTCCATTTTGCCGATTATACTCAAAGTCGAAACCTCAATGGTTATTTTGTATTTTTTTTAATAGGATTGTGATGCGACACTTGAATCGCGTAGCTGTCAAAAATGTTTCTTACTTTATCACCGAGCGATAACGTTTCTCACTCCCTAAATTAAGTCCGATTTCCAAGAATTTTAAATATGTGCTAGATATTATTAAAAACTAGGTTTGTACGTTTCCTTTGCTTTCACTTCCGGACCGTTGGTCCCACTGCTTTTGTCCCACTGCTATTTGGTCACCTCCGGAAATCACCGCAAAGTAAGTAGGGTAGGTTCGTTAGGTATCTTTAGGTGCCCGAAGGGCAAAACCGCCCAGAAATAGGAGCCCTGCCAGAAGGCAGGGCTCCGTCGAATAGCATTGGGACAAAAGCAGTGGGACCAACGATCCGGAAGGTTTTTTCTAACCAAGAAATATTTTCTTGGAAAGGAGGACGTACAGACCTAGATTTTCATAATATCTCTCCTCAACATATTCAAAAATCATAAAAATAGTACTAGGTTTGAGGGGAGAGAAACTTTATAGCATATACATAGTAAGGAAATTTTTAGATTGACAGTTTTTTCTATAAGTTTCTGGTGATTTTTAAACATTTATCTTTGTAATTTGCGTACCTAGGTAAATATATAATTTATTCATTTTCGACCCCTTACATTATGCCTATACTTACTTAATTAAGAGCCAACTGACTCTAACGTTTAATTTAGGGTTACCCCCTACTCTTTTTGCCCTATTAGGGTGGTTCCACTTAATCCCCGACCAGTTGACCCCAGTTACAGGATAATAGTTTACCACTTGGAAAGCAATTTAACTGATATTAAGATCATTTTTTTAGTAACAGTCAAGAGAAGGATTGAGAGAGAGCACGCGGTCATAATCTTTTATAATATGTATTTATGTGTTGCTTTACGAATAAAAACAACCAGACAAGGCGAGTCCTATTCGCCCACTGAGGGTTCCGCACATGACACTAAATAATAGCCGCCGTTCCTTGCATAAAGACCCTGATATTTTTTGTGATTTAATAAAAAATGTTGGGCTTTCCGATTTTTTCCTATATTTGTAGTATGAGACGGTATTACTTGCCAAATTTCATAGTTCTAGGTCAACGGAAAATACCCTATAAATTTTGATTCCCTTGAGAGTGTCGTTTTAGCGGCATAAACGGCCGTATCTTTTTTTTACATTAACTTAGAAGTTTGATTTTTTCACAGCTTCAAGGAACTGTGGACTTGAGTATGTGGTTTAAGTTTCAACTCAATACCTCCACGCGTTCCCGAGATGAAGGGTCTTGACACTCAGACAGACGGACAGACGGACAACAAAGTGATCCTATAAGGGTTCCGTTTTTTCCTTTTGAGGTGCGGAACCCTAAAAATCAGTAAGGGGACTTAAGTTCTATTTAAAAAAAATGACAATAGGTATGCGTATATGTATAGCCCTAAATTAAAAAATGATTTTACTGAATTAAATAATATTCGATGATTCAATGGTTTGGGATGATGAATGTATAATTTTGATTTTGACAGTTAAATCCCAATAAATTGTAGATGCCATTAATTTCATGTTCTTTTTATTAATGATGAATATTTTGAATACCAACACATACATACACTACACGTGATACTACAATATTTAATGTCAAAGTTATGATGTACTATGTCAAAAGCGAATAAAAAATTTCATTTCATTTCATGGAATTTACAAAGGATTCTCCTTTGTAAATAAAGCGTAAAGGCATTTCTATCAATCCAGAGGACGCTCGCCACTTACGCATATAATACAATTGTTTCTCGCTATTCCCCATAATTTCTTCTCGTCGGGGGAGTCAATTTCAAGTTCATAGTTTCTTAGGTAAATTTGTCAGTCAGTCAGTAGATGATCACTATGATTAAAAAAATACTGTTGGCAACAAATGCTTGAATCAAAATACAATTTTTATGTTACTGCGTCAGAAGGAGAGTTAAATATTTTTCGAGTTGTATTCCAATTTCTTTGGAACGCTCTGCAGCCTAAAATGCTAAATGGATTTTAACGTATGAGGCGTCGTTAGATCTATCTTGTTTGTGGAAATTACATGGGCTTATAATGTTTAATGAGTAATGAGAGGAGGGGTTAATATTATTAAACATTGTATCGATAATAATGTCAAAAAATGCTGTCTGGTTTTTTACCAAAGTTTTTTACGATACGTAAGCCGCTTTTGATGTCAATTTAATAAGAGCTCCCATTTTCATTAATTTGCGATATCGTTCACTCAATATCGAATAATAAACCCTTTGGCATGAATGTATACATAGTGATGTAAAGTACGTAATCGATATCTGCAACGTTGCTTTTCTAGAGCGTGAGTTTAATTAAGTTATCGATTACTTACTAACATAATGCCACCGTTTTATAGTTGACTAATTAATGTGCTTCCAAGTTGACTTTATTGCAAAATAATAATCATCTCTCACAGTCGTGGAAAGATATTTACTGCTATAGAGCTTCTGATGAAAGTTCCAAAAACATGCTAGATGCTAACATTTCGTAAGGAACAAGAAAGCTTTACGATAGGCGTCCCCCTAATCCGTTGTCAGCCGAAGTATGTTCGGGCGTCGTCGTCGGAATTCGGCCGATCGAATCAAACGTATGTAAAGGAGCGAGAGCGCCTACACTGCTACCGACCGACGACGACCGACCGACCGACGGTAGCAGTGTAGGCGCTCTCGTTCCTTTAGAGCCATTACGCACTGTCGACTAGCCCTACCGTGACTTTCTACAGTTTATATAGGACTAGAGGACGCCCGCGACTTCGTACGCGTAGAATTAGTTTCCCGCTACTCCCCCCATTTTTTCCCTTGGGGGTCGATTTTCGGAAAATCCTTTCTTAGTGCTCACTTACATCATGAAAGGAACCTCTGTACCAAATTTCAAGTTTCTAGGTACAGTAGTTTCGGCTGTGCGTTGATATGTCAGTCAGTCAGTTTAGCCTTTTATATATATAGATAGATAGAAGATAGATAATTCCGCTGTAACAATGATATTTTATTTTTTAAAGGAAACGGAATAAGTTATTTATTTTGTTCATGATTTTTTTGTTTCTTCCTGAAACTTAATAGAGCTATTTAAAAAAATATGTCACCACTAAATCCCCTGTAACTTCCTAAAGGGCCTCACGTCCAATTCTGATCGAATCTCCTAAATAAAAAATTGTAAATAAATAAATATCCATGGCCTATTTGTGTACTCTCTCGGCTCCTCCCTAATCTGCCGGGAAGGCGAGCGGGTTCCGGGAACGATGACACTCGATTAGCTGAGTTTACAAGATTCCCGCCAAACGTCGAACACAGCTTAAAAGTAAGACAGCGAGACGTAAACACTGCAGGACGCAACTATATATTAGAGTGAGCACGGTGTATTTCCATCTCACTCCAACGTATGGTTGCGTCCTGCAGGGGCACGTTTTATAAAGCTACAAGTTACAATTTTATATGTCTAAACTGGCAACACTGCTCAAATGGCTGGTCGTTATTGGTCGAGGTTGTGTCAAATGGAAACTTGTAACCTGTAAATTGTGATTTGTAGCTTTATAAAACTGGGCCCAGTTTTGATAACATCATGGTTTCAGCATAAAATAGCGTTCGATAAAATGATACACAATCGATGAAGTGATCGATAAAATGACCCAGGAAAAAAATAATTTGAAATCTAACTCAACTAACTTCCCGATCCTTCCGGGCTGTTTGGAACTAATCTCGAAATACACTATACTTAATACGATCTAAGATCTAAAAGACCTTTTCTCATAAGGGATGAAACCCGAATGAACTTACTACCAAAAAGAGCGGTTCTCAATACATACTATTGTCAATAAGACCCAATTTCAAATGGACTGAGTCGCATTTGAACTTATTCTCAAAAAGTCTAATTCCCATAATACACTAATTTCTAGTATCAAAGTACACGATTATCATAAAAACTGATTCCCAAAACGTCCTAGTCCCAAAACACACTAAATTCCGTCATTTATACTCTCTTGGAGAAACAAAATCATTCAGCACATCTTTGACGCAGTCAAATTTCAACACTATCTAAAACGTAATAAAAGTTAAGTTTCAGCAAAAAAAAACTTAATGTGTTTTGCCTCTCAATCTCAATAGACGTTTTTGTTTAAAACTTGGAATTTCTGGGTTACACACGAGTTCTATTAGGTATATTCTACTCAAAATAAAATAGAAAAACTTGTATGTATAATGTACAAATTTATTACGTCAAACAAATGTTTAAAAAACCTCTTTGCTTCTTATTTTTTACATACCTTTATGTAAGAAATATAACATTAACTTTACTTTTTAACTACACACTTATTCATAATAAACTTTCTCCTTCTTGCACTAAAAATAAACTAAAACGTTCTTGTTAAAACTTAAATTAAAGAAAGTATCCTTGTTTTAAGCGAAATTCAATTACAATTTATCTCAGTCGTTTTTTTAAGCATTAACTTTACTTTTTAACTACACACTTATTCATAATAAACTTTCTTCTTCTTGCACTAAAAATAAACTAAAACGTTCTTGTTAAAACTTAAATTAAAGAAAGTATCCTTGTTTTAAGCGAAATTCAATTACAATTTATCTCAGTCGTTTTTTTAAGCTGATGATATTTTTTAAAAAAGATGTGGCAGTCACAAGTCCCAGGCTCAAGTCGGTCAATTGTTTCCGGTACTTGTTATCGAAAATGATATCACATCGGCGTCGATTTGCTTGACTAAACAACGAGTTGGATATGCGAGTGTCCTGGTACTTGGCTTCTTTCCTTAATTTATATAAAAAGCGTATTAAGGTTGGCTTATGAGGCATGCGTATATTTAGTCTTCGATGCCACCCCTCTACTGGATTATTGGTACGGTGTTTTTCTTCACTGCAACTTAGTCTGTGAGCTCCTAACTTCATCCACTGTTTCTCCATGTACACTTTGAACAACATCATTTCTCTTGTGATGGGAGCCTCACTGAGTAATGTTACCCAAAAATCGTTAATTTCAGACTCTGGTAACAGTGGTAAAACAGCACACATTTGAACTATTTCACGGCCCTCCATAGTAGCATCAATTTTCAAACATTTTGCTTTCCTCCAAACCGCACGATTGAAGTGGTAATAGCATCCCCTGATATCACAGTTTGGGAAAATAGTCTCACATGCATTTAATTGTGCGAGCTCGAAATCGCACTTGAACTTTTCCATATTTATGCCCATTGTATCACGCAGTAACATAAAAAATCTGCGATATGTATTTTCGGTTTTGTTTGGCAATAACGCAAAAAGTATGGGTACAACATTCGTGGTTGTGCTATTAGTGCCTACGTCTACATGGACGGTGTATAGTTGGAAAAAGGGTTTGGGTACCCTTTTAAACGTCCCATCACCGAAGTATTGTAGTTTTTTGTCTGCAGAATTTTTAATATAAGCTTTGGCATTATTCGTAGAAAAAATTAAAATTTTCTCCGATTCTCCGTCTTCTACTACCAGGAAATCATGTTTCAATATGTTTGGTATCTTAACTTGTTCCAACCGAGTGAATTCTGTAGTTTTTTCATTTAAAAACTTATGCCTGGCCCTGTATAAGGAACTTTTAATTTCATCATACGAACTCATACTAAAACTTGAGTCGGCTTCATGCATTTCTGTTGCTTTCTTTTCGTAAATCTTCTTCACTGGCGTCATCTTTTCGCATACCTCCTTTTTACAAGAGTAAACGGCAACATCTCGTAAATTTTGTTCATATTGTCGCTTGCAAACATGTGCACTCATCTTTAGAACGGTGTCCTTACTCTCGTTCAAAGTCGCAGATGCGAAGCAACCTGAGGTGCGATTCACACATTTCCAATTATTTGTACCACTCTTGTTCTTGTGACTGAAATTGTATTTATGTCCATCATAAATCAGAGCCGGGTATCCTTTTTGGTTTTCAATAAAAATTATTTCACTGCTTTTAGCATTAGCCATTGCGAAGCTCTAGAAAGAATGAAGGATGACATCGATTCCTTTTATCATTGTATTGACACTTAATTTTAAGTGGCCAGTATTGTGATCGTATCGGTATTGCTTAGTTAAGTTCTTAGAGGTTTTATGTTAATTTATGTTCCCTATTACCATTTTGTTTCTGCAATAGAATATCCGCATATTCTATGCCGCTCTGCTAAGTGTAGTTCATCAGATTTTTTTATAATTGTAATCACGTAAGTTTGCCTTTCTTAATCCATTAACGAACATTTTGTGCAAAAATCGGGTATGTCAGCCACCTGAGAGCACACGAGTGACGCTCTCGATAGTCGAATCCCAGTCGCTGTGGCCGTAATTGGTCGGGATATATTAATATACTAGCTTTCGCCCGCGACTCCGTCCGCGTAGAAGTCGTTTATCGCTGCTCCCTCGGGAACTGTCCCATTTTCCGGGATAAAAAGTAGCCTATGTATTAATCCAGGGTATAAGCTATCATCATTCCAAATTTCAACCAAATCCGTCCACCCGTTGCAGCGTGAAGGAGTAACAAACATACACACACACACACACACACACACACACACACAAACTTTCGCATTTATAATATTAGTAGGATATATATATTATATACTCAAACCTTGTGTGAACATTCATAAACCAGAGGAACAGGGGGTGTTAGTAGTTCAACTCGTGTATCTGTGTATCTGTCAGTGACCCGATTTGATTTGAGATGCGATTTCTTTTTAAATATAAATATCTTTTTCTCAAACATGCTCGGAAATGTATGCTTAATGGCACTAAATGAAGACATGAAGTTTCTTGTTTATGGCTCCCTACATTACTTCTTGGCCTAGGCCAAGAAGTAATGTATGAAAACCCTAACAAAAAATATTATTGGCCGCTGCTCTAACTTTTTAAATTTGCTTACTAACATTAAACTGACAAAGGAAAAAATACATTCTGCCAACTACCACTCTGTAACCATATTTTGTGACATTACAAAAATCAAAATCTATGGTACTATTATTTATGTGCAGAAGATTGCCATCGTAAGATTGCACAGTCTTGAGATTGCCATCGTAAGACTGCACAGTCTTGAGATTGCATTCGTAAGATCTTACTGCAGTCTTGAGATGGCCATCGTAATATTGCAGTCTTGAGATGGCCATCGTAAGATTGCAGTCTTGAGATTGCCATCGTAAGATTGCAGTCTTGAGATTGCAGTCTTCAGATTGCCATCGTCAGATTGCACAGTCTTGAGATTGCCATCTTAAGATTGCAGTCTTGAGATTTCCATCGTAAGATTGCAATCTTAAGATTAGCATCGTGAGATTGCAATATGTTATCGTCATATTGCACAGTCTTGAGATTGCCATCTCAAGACTATATTTAATCTTACGATGCCAATCTCAAGACTGCAATCTTACGATGGGCGTCTCAAGACTGTCTTCAGATTGCCATCGTACGATTGCAGTCGTAAGATTGCAGTCTTGAGATTGGCATCGTAGTATTGCAGTAATGTACTTTTAATATTTCCTCACATTGCTTGAGAAAAGTACTATACAATCCTCGGCCGGAACAGGGATTGAAGGACTCGTTCTATCCGGCCTCGTCTACGACTCGGCCGTCTACCCCAAACTCGTCCTTAAATCCCTGACTTCACGGCCTCTTCAGTAATGTACTATAATTTTAATCTTAAGTTTGTAGTATTTACTATACAACTATAACAGTTGAGTTTATAAGGATCTCTTGATGACCAGCTATATACCTACCAAAACCAGTCAAACACGTCAAACACTCCTCTTTTTACGTGGCATCGTGGGTTAAATACTAAAAACTGCCGAATCAAACATTTAATGTATTTTGGGATTAGGACGATTTGAAAATTTGTCATTATGAGAATCGTGTGTTTTGATATTTCCATGTGTATTTATTTTAGTGTATTTTGGGAATAAGACTTTTTGGGATTAAGTTCAAATGCGACTCGGTTCATTTGAAATTGGGTCTTATTGACAATAGTATAAATTGAGAACCGCTCTTTTTGGTACCAAATCCATCCGGGTTTCATCCCTTATGAGAAAAGGTCGTTTAGATCTTAGGTCATATTAGGGTTTAGTGTATTTCGAGATTAGTTCCAAACAGCCCGGAAGGTTCCCGATGAAGTGATAGTAACTTGAAATTTTGATCAAAAGTCAAAACTGAAAAACAATTCGAAAATATGATAACGGAAATTCATTTAATTCAAGGTATAAAAACTCAATATTAAATAATTTAATATTTGAAAATGAGACAGTTCCGTGGTCAAAGTCGCAGAAAAAAAACAAGTACCTACTCTTACGTATTTTTTTTTGATTTCTGCAGTAGGTATTTTTAACGTTTACAAAATGAAACTTGTCCACGCCTGCTAGTTCACCCACACTTTTGTACTATAGCGATTAAGAAAAGCGTTTTTTGTATAAAGTACTATTTCTGTTTACGATTTTAATCTGCGTTAAAGTATTTTGTTTAGAATTTATTTGATCTTCAAAATCTTTGTAAGATCTCGATGGCGTATAGTTAAGTGGTGGGAAATATTTGTAGAACCAATGTTTTATTTAAACTAGTTTGGACGCGGCCATTTTTAAACATTTATTGAGGCCTTACGGCAAATGGCAGTTGCTTTATTTTCGTAGATTAGATAAAGAAGAATAATGTGATTAGAAAAAACCGATATGGGTCGGGTTAGATTGTTTTTTATCGCATGGAAAAGACGAACAAACACACAGGCCACCTGATAAGTTGGATCTGTGACCCATACACATTTATATTCTCAACACTATCTTAAGACTGGAATCCTGAGACCGCAAGTGCGTTGCCAACCCTGAGCGCTAAGATGGAATGCAGACGCTAGCAATTTCACTCAGGTTGTCTTATCCCCATAGCGGAACACAACAATGCGAACACTGCTGTTTGGCGGTAGTTAAAAGGATAAAATAGTGGTAGTGATCCGAACGGACCGTGCGCAAGGATTATTATATTTATAATTAATTATAACATGATATGTATTAGTTTTTTGCCGTTTGTTGCTAATGTTGTATAGATAATGGTACGGAACCCTTCGTGCGCGAGTCCGTCTCGCACTTGGCCGGTTTTTTAAGTCTTCCGGCGTTGTGTTTTCTAATAAAGTAAAGTATTTTCTTGAAACTGAAAACCAGCCAAGTGCGAGTTGGCCTCACACACAAAGAGTTTCTGTACCATTAATTAAAAATTTTTTTTTAATTATTTTAATTGTTTTTTTATAGCTGTAATTGTAATACACACTCGGTGAAAATTTTCCTTCTTTACCTATTAGGATTAATGGGAACAGCCCGCTGACAAACAGACTGATAGACGGACTGCAGAGGCTTAGTAACAGGGTCCCTTTAGTACCCTTTGAGTACGAAACCCTAAAATTATACTAAGTTTGCAATTTTTTGTTTGAATGTCCCTCTACCGACCTATTAATTATGTTTTTTTTTTTGATAGATAATAAAAAATAAGAAACATTGCATGTTATAACTGTCCGTCGACGTATCGTGCATATAATACGTAGTACAAAGTAATTGGACAAGTAATTACGGTACATAAAACTGCTTTTAGATTAACGAGTATTCTATTGTTTGATGTAATTGTCACTTGTCACCTGTCACTGTCAGCTTCAGCAAATAACTTATTGCAAGGTATTTTTATATATTAATTTTATCCCTAATTTTCATATTATTTATAATAGTACTAACTGTGTCCCGCGACTCCGTCCGCGTTGTCTTTTATTGCTATTCCCTCTGGAATTGTAAAATTTTCCGGGACAAAATGTATTCTTGGTCCTGTCCCGGGACTAGCTATCTCCATACCAAATTTAATCGAAATCGTTTCACCATTTTAGCTGCAAAAGCGTAGGTAAGAAAAAGGCAGACAGTGTTATTTTAACATTCATGATATTACATGTATACTCCATTTATGTCGAGGCTTAACTAAATATAAACAAACCAAACCACGTGGTTCCGTTAAACAACCAATCAAAACTGTTTTGGCGAGCTTTGACGTGTCGGTGCTCTGCTTCTATTGGCTGACGAACTATAGTTCTTTTATATCACGTGTTATTTTTGTTTACATTAACTTACATACGTAAACAAATGTACTATAGTAGGATATAATAAATTATGTTATGATTATTATCATGTCAATGGAAGCACTAGTCCGCAAAATCCAACAAAAGACCGGCTAGAGTACAAATTAATGTATATTGAAATACGAAAACAAATGAATTAAAGCGCACCGTTCTGGGACAGTATAGATAATTATTTCCAGTATGCGAACTTAATATCAATTTTACCAACAAATCAAACGGTTTTTCTTTACAGGGGGGATATTACAACATGGCAATGCAGGTCATTTTTCGGCGAGCGAAAAGGACAGAGCTATAGCAGTTATATAGCTCTGTCCCTTTCTCACAGCGTAATCTGAACTGTAAAGCTATGTCATAACCATAACAACCCTCTTTGGAGTGTAAGACAGACAGGTAGGTAGGTATTGAATAGATGATAGCCGCGAAAACGGGTTCTTACCGCAGTTAGAATATGTATATAATAATATGTAAGTTCTTTATTGCACATAAAACTAATTACAAATACCCACCTAAGTACATACAGAAACTTAAGATGAACGTGAACAATGTCGAACTTATCCCTAGAAGGGATCTCTTCCAGTTAACCTAGGCTGACCGGAGCAAATGATTTTAGGCCAAACAATATAGACTTGTTGCTGTAGAATCAAAATCCGCGGTCTGAACTTGTTTTATCGAGTTACTATCAAGTTTAAAATACCTACGCAATGAATACATAGGTAGTCGTTATGGCTACCGAAAAATAAATTGTGAACAATGTATCGAATTTAGCTGGCTTCTGAGCGGCCTTTACACGTAAAGTTCGGACCGCGGGAAACGCCACGCGCAGTTACAATCTTCGTTCTGAACCGTAATTTTTTTTTCCATTTTACTATTATAGTTGCATTTACACGTACAGTTCGGAACGAAGATAGGAACGGCGCGTGACGTTTCCCACTATTGAGATTAACCTTCTGTTTCCAAAGTGTCTGTGGAATATTGCTATGAAAGGTTCGCGTGTTTGAGCCTGAATTTACAAATTCTGATTGGATTTGATACTTTGCTTTGTAGCCAATGATTAATTCTGCTTTGTTGGTCAGTTTTGAATGTAATGCCGGTAATATTGGTAATGTAATGAATAGACGTGGCTTTGCCAATTGTAAATATAAAGGCTAAGGTTTTTGTTGTGTCACGTTGTGTGCGATTTTTGCCATTTGACAATGTAAGGTGACAATTATAATTAATATACAGGATGCTAATAAAAATGCAAAACAAAACTGGGCCACCCTATACTTACATAGCATAGTCGCTGAATATTTACCTACAGTAGTAAACTTTGTAGTAGCTATTTGTAACGTTTACCAAATTTTCACCTATGAGTAACTCATTCGATGTCACGTTTTTTAATTGGGGCTTGTTACTCTAATATCTAAATAAACTGCTTTTCCACCGGCCAGGAGAGGCAAGACGAGGCAGCGCGAGCCAATTTGTATTTTTTGGAAACATTGAGTACTTTAATTTTTTTTTGATAAAATCTATTATTTAAATGGTCTTCATTTCCATATTTGGTAATTTAATTTGAAACAATAATAAAGCCTTATATCACGTGACGTCATCATCGTATAGGATGTAACAAAAGTTTATTGTCAAATTAATTTGTTTAAATAAATTACTGGTTATACGGTATTGTGTATTTTTGCCAGGGATAGTTAAAAATTAGAATGCCAGGTATTAAAAGAACTTACATCCATCGTTGTTGAATCCTTGATAAGTTATCAGTAGAAATAGTAAAATATAAATAAATTGTACAAAATAGTAAAGAAATGTACAAAAACCAAATAAATCATTTCTATCAGCGTAATAAAAAAATTAGGAAACACTTTGAAACTGAACTAACAACTGGATAACATTTAGGATATACAAATACGTATCTCAAGTTCGTTGAACCCAATCAATAAGCATTACCCATGCAGGACCGTGATTGGGCCATGCATTTTGTATGGTCTCATGAATAACTGAAGGGCGCAACATGTATTGTACGTCTTGTAATAGGAGTGGTACTATTTGTTCTCGACGCAGAATTCTCGAGTGAGCTGAGGGTGAGTTAGCCTGGTTGCATACGGCATTGTACTTGGTTTCATTTCATACTTATATGATATTATTTGTATAGATAAAACGCGCAGTATTATGCCATGTGAAGTTTCTCAAAAGATAAGACCGTTAATGCCGACTGCACTTCAAAAATGAAAATAGAGTAGGTACTTTCGACACGTTAGGCTAGTTGATAGTAATTGGTAAGATTTCCTCTCTTTTATATAATATTTCGCAGGTTTCCAAAACATTTCGAAAACACTATAACATACCGCATATAGCATAAAACGTACCACATATAAATAAAACAAGATACTAAAATGAAATCAGGTAAATCTCTAAAACCTTCAGATTCAAAAGAAACCGTGACCCTTGAAGAATATGGATAGGGTTGACACCACTATAAAATAAATAACTATTTATAGAGTTCCAAAATGGTTAATAAATTAAGTAAGTACTATATTCAAGACTTAAAATGTCATAAAGGGGCCATGGGCCTACTCAAGACGCACAAAGCAAAATTAGTGAATTTTTTAAATCGCCAAAATGTATAGAATTGGCGTAAGTTGATCTATCGCGTCGGCCGCATGTCAAAACCATAAAAGACAGTTTTCGAAAATCACTAACGTTAGCTTTATGCATCTATTCTAGGCCCCCTGATGACTTCTAATCCTACTCCTAATGCGAAAGTTTGTGTGTGTGTGCGTGTGTGTGATACTTCTTCACGCTGCAACGGCTAGACGGATTTGAATGAAATAGAGATAGGTCATACCCTGGATTAACACATAGGCTACTTTTCACCCCGGACAGTATAAAAGTTCCTGCGGGAATAACGATAATCGAACTCTACGTGAACAAAGTCGCGGGCAGAAGCTAGTTATAAATAATTTAACCTTTAATAATTTCAGTTCCAAATTGGACTTGAAAACACTTGCGTTCCCAAAACAAATAAAAAAATGGTGTAAAAAGAGTAATTGAAATACAAAATCAGACAAATAGTAAAATATTCCTAATATTTATATTTAACCGTGGCAACCCTAGTTATAGGGGAGAAATGGGATATAACAAAGGCCCTAATAAACGTCGCGCGGGCAAAAACTACAATAATTCAAACTTTCGTCTTACTGTGATTTGCCTTGCAGGACCTTCGTATTCCCTTAGATGAAATAGAAAGGACAAGGAAAAATTACAGATATAATTTTTCTCTTACTGTAGGGTACCCGGAGAAATAATGTCTTTTCCTTGTGTAGGGTTCTGTACCCAAAGGTTAAAAACGGGACCCTATAACTAAGACTCCACTGTCCGTCTGTGTCACCAGGCTATATCTCATGAACCGTGATAGCTAGACAGTTGAAACTTTCACAGATGATGTATTTCTATTGCCGATATAACAACAAATACTAAAAACAGAATAAAATATATATTTAAGGGCTCCCATACAACAAACGTGATTTTTTGGCCTTTCTTTGCTCGATATTTATAACTGCAACTGGAATAGTGTCTAATAGTTAATGGTACGGAACCCTTCGAACGCGATTCGGATGCGCACGTGGCCGATTAAAAAAAAAAGACATGTCATTTAAATGTCAAAATGTAGAGTTTGCAATGAACTATTACTAACCACTCAGTTACAAATATAAATCTTAATCCTACTAATATTATAAATTCAAAAGTTTGTGTGTTAGTTTGTTACTCCTTCACGCTGCAACGGCTAGACGGATTTAGATGAAATGGAGATAGCTTACTCACTGGATTAACACACTACATTTCATCACGGATTTTTTTTAAGTTCACGAGGGAATAACAAAAGTCGTATAGTAATATTATGATTTTTATTGGGGAGTAAAAGGGGTGACGAGGAGTCCCGCGATGTTTCAATAGGAATTATTGTGTTTCTACCATTTAAACGTAATAATGACTCTATTATACTTAATACAAAAGAATACATTAATATTAAAAAAAACTGTTTATTTCTTACACAAAAAACAAACACATTATTAATTTATCTTAACTTGTAATCTTAAATTAATCGAAGATTTTATCAGTTTAGTTAGAGTATACATGAGTTCTACCTTTTATTTATTAACATTATTAAATTACATTTTTCTTTAAGATTACGAGTTTACAACCATTTAATGTTTATTTTAGCTGGTAAGTTAAAATTTCTTTTTAAGTACCTTTTACGAATAGAATGTGCTGTCTAGACGGTTTCCGTTCTAAAGGTATAAACCTAGGTTCATTAAACTTAACAATGAAGGCTAAACGATTTAATTAAATTTTGCACAAATCATTTATAAAATATTAAACTACCATTAAAGTCTTTCTACTTACAGCCACAGAAGCAACAAAATTTCATCAGATTCTTTGCCTGAATTTGAAATCTATTAGTTTAAACTATATAAATTATAGAATACAATGCAAAATAGTTTGTTGTACGCCAAACGAAACATTACAGAGAAACAGCACTATTAAAAATAACAAAGGTAAAAAAGGGGATGTCTCTGATTAGCGATCTCTTCCAGAGAACCTTAGTAGGGATATGGTGTCAAATTACAACATCTTTTACCGCAATGTTGGTGCTCTTCTCGCTAACTATGACAAGAAACTATGTTAGTTATTAAACGCGAACACTAGAAAAATAATAAATATACGCTTTCCAAACGATTAAATAGCTAAGTAAACATATACTAATACAGATAAATATACGATTACGATTATATGACTTACATAAATAAATAGATAATTTATAGATACAAACATAAATAAATATCAATACATAAGGGAAATAATTTAAAAAATGCCACCATTTTTAGAAATTAAACCATAAGTTTATGTATGTATGTATGCATTTTTGATGACATGGAGAAGGCTAATGAACACACAGACCACCTCATGGTACGCATTCTCAAGACAGCAATCCTAAGACTGCAAAAGCGTTGCCTATCTGAGAACTAAGATGAAACTCCTGTGTGCTAATATCCGGTTGTCTTTACCACACGACGGAACACAAAAGTGCAAACAGTGTTGCTTAGCGACAGGTTACCTAGTGAAGATTTCTGTTTTCTATCGACTCAAAATATATGGAGTTGACATGGATCGAAGCGATCTGTCATCAGCGCCTCTATTCCCGACGGTAAAAATGATATCGTAGTTGACCTGTTATGGTATAGTTATGACGTCAGACGCCATTACTGTCAAGTAAATAAGAGCTATCAAAACGGTAACGAGACGATGACAGACCAAAAACGATATAGTTTTTACCGTGTTGAGGCCCAGAGGGCTTATTGTCTAACGCACTCGCAATCGCAACCGGTTTCAAAGTGGTGCAATTGCGTTCATTTTGTACGCAGACAATTCTATGATTTTCAAAATGAAAACGATCGTGATTGCGAGTGCGTTAGACAATAAACCCTCAGTTTAAGTACGTCAATCCTATATAACTTAGCATTATGAGTCTTAAATAGGCCCTCTTTTGCAAGCTTTTATTTAACTTGCAATGTATGTATGTAGGTATGTATGTACGGGTCAAATCTTGCAAGTTAAATTTGACTCACTTCCCGTTAGCGGAATGGGCTGAAATTTGGACCGCATATGTAAACTCGATGACAATGCAATATTATGGTATCTAAGGGGCGATCTGATGATGGAGTCGGAAGGTGGCGACAGGATCTCCGCTATTCTTACCGTAGACCCACCGTGTTAGGACTCAATAGTTTGGTCTTGATAAGCAGATAAAGATTTTGCAAAATAAAGTACAGTCAGCACGAAAAGCTTGTCCCAAAAATGCAATTTTTGACAGAAACTTATTACTTAGTGGAATTGTAATCAATCAATCAATCAACCAATAATTTATTTCGTTTAATGTTGTTTACAATGTGGTGTTAAAAATAAAATACAATGTATTGAATGTTTTAGACAGGAAATAATTATGATTGATTATCATCAATAATATTTGCCAGGTCTTCTGAACAAAAGCTCTATACCGACCGCCGTTACATTTTGGACAAAAGGGAAAAGGACGCATCCTCCTCAAAGTCAGTGATTTGCGACCGGCGCGGGACGTAAAATATCATTCCCATTCGCGAACGAATCTCTTTCCGTTCACTCGTGAGTGAATGGGTGCACTCGAAACTGGATTGAAAGTTACAGGGTGATTTTTTGTTACAACCACTTGTATGCAGGGACAATCAAGCACATAAGACTTTTAATCCTTGGTATGTCTAAGCACTGATGAGTGCAAAGTCACATGATTTAGAGCCTGTTTCACAATCGACAAGTAAAGCATATTTGACATGTAAATTTAGCCCTTTCTCTTTCTTGCACTTGAAAATAGACAAGGAGAGAGTCAACTTTAAACGGCAGATAAATTTACTTGTCGATTGTGAAACAGCACAGCCCTTAAACTAGTTAATTTGAGTCTAAAACGTTTTTTTCCAATTCCAATGAACCAATAAACTATAGACATTCATCATTCGTTGAATGAAACGTGCTTATATACCTAGTTCTAAATTTAAATTTGACGTTTGATGCGCCGCCATTTTGCGGCTGACGACGGGTGCAAGTGTGTGACCCCGTTTTATATACGAAGGGTTAATGGTTGGTTCGTACTAACGTAGATAGAAAGCAATCTCAAGACTGCAATCCTGTCGTTTTAATAAATTGATCTTGGCTGAGATACCCGTCTCAAGATACATAAAGTTAACATCAAGTTATAGAAAGCTGTCATTTATGGTTTTTAATTAGAGGTGGTTGGACCTTGTGCAGGGTCCGAGCGGATTGCTACTACCGTCTTATCCTTTATCCTACCTCCTAACAACAGTGTTCGCATTATTGTGTTCAGGTGTGATAAGACAACCGGTGCAAATACTAGCATAGAGGCATTCCATCTTAGTCCTCAAGGCTGGCAACACATTCGTGGTCTTAGGATTGCAGTCTTGAGTTGATGGTCTAAGCATAATAATCCATCAGGTGGCACACATGCTCGTTCGCTTTCCCCATGCCATAAAAGAAACATAACTTAACGCTGTCCGTTAAGACAGCGTCAATAAAAAAAATGCAGAGCTATGTCTACCCGCATGCCCGGTGAATAAAATAGAATCGTGAGACTCTGTGGCACTTACCTTTTAATTTTACTATGACAACTGACCCTTAGAGGGGCAACATTATGCACCGGTAATAGGGCATTGGTGCTTTCAGCCGGTGCGAGCCCGGCAGTACCTGAGCCCTCCATTCCCAGGTCTCCGGAAGGGACTTTCACCTCTGCCCTTTTTCTTTTCGAAGTAATGAATTAAAAACAGCAAACAACAGCAAGGACTTTTGTCTTTAGAACTTAAGGCGATAACCAAAAAAAAAAAACATGCACCACATCACTACGCACCGTGCGTACCCGCATGCCCGGTGTAACACTACCTTTAAAGGCATAGATAAGTTAGGGTTGTGCAAAAACGGACAGAACCCAGCTGTTACTGGTTTTCCTAGCGTCTTCACTGACAAGTTCAACTGGCCACTTAGCCTAGACCGTAAACAAGTAACGGTTAGCAAAAACGGTTTAACAGAGATGTACAGTTTCTTGAATTTATTTACTTTACATTAACAAGATAATTGTATATACTAGTTTATTATTGTGCTTAGTAGGTTATTCGTTGTCACGTATTATTTTATTTGTCAGTCGCTTAAAGGCTTGGACGAGATGCCTAAGGGATTAATTTGGCTATGTATTAATATTTGTTTTTAATTTTCTGACGGTGTTGCAATTAGGATACGTACCTAGTAGGATACGTACCTAGTAGGATACGTACCTAGTAGTACTCTTTAATTTTTAAAATTTTGCTGGTTTAAGTAATGAATTTATCAATTTATCTTAAGTATTAGGTTTCCTCCTTCATATTTACCGATGCGTGAAATACAATGTTATTTTTTTCTATAAAAAGCATTTTTTTTTGCTATGTGTAAAATGTGCTATACTTACTGTAATTAATTGTAATAAATGATTTTTAATAAAACAACAAATTGTATTTTGAGAGCATCCATTATTACTTACCGTAAATAAAACATTTTCATCCGCTTCGTTTCGAAAGCGACTGTACCGAAATAATGAATTATTGCCCTGAAACCTAAGTTGCTGAACTAAACAGCTGTTATTCTGTTCTGAATTCAAATCGTTTCGTTCGTTAAGTCGCTGGCCGTTTTGTTTTGTGGATAAAATGTTAAAGACGTGTTCAAAATTCGAATGTAACCGTTGTAGAATCGTGATATTATTGATGTTGTCTATAATTCTTGTAGTATTAGTTGGTATATTAAGTTTTTGTCAAAAATGACAATTTTATACAAGTTTTATTTGTTGTCTGTCCTTTTTTTTAATTGTTGTCACGATGTTTTTTGAGACCAATCGATCGAGTTTAACATTCAATGTACCAGACACTTTTTTAAATTTTATAATACCTTAGTAGGTAAGTACAAGCGTGGCTGTTTTTTTAATCATTATAAATCTCAACGGCGCAACGTACTTATTTGGATTAAATTTGAGACAAACAGTTCGAGCTTTAGATTAGTACCTATATGTGGCTTTAGCTCTGGAACTTTAACATTTTTTGATCTTAACAATTATATGTATAGTGTTTATATAAAAAGACTTATTCTGTTCAGTATAGCACGAACACATAGAACCTTTTATTTATAAAATGAACCTTGCTTAGCGCAAGTTACTTCTTTGTTTTCTGTGTTAAGTATATACCTAGACCTACAGTACTATAGTTCAACGTAACCTGTCTGGGGTGTAACGTATAAGGGTGATGCATCAAGTGACATTTCGGTGGTTAGTCGCGTTGCTGCTAGAATATGGACTCTACCGATAAAAACGATATTGCCTTCGACATGTTATCGTATTGTCAACGTTACAATCAGAGATGGGCATTAATCGATTAATTTCTTAATCAACTAATTAAAAGATTAAACAATCAATCGTCCAAAATTAATCACGATTAATTTCATCGCGAAAAATTAATCGACGGAGTTTTCGATTAACGATTGATCAATCGTTATTTTAATCGACTAAATTTCACGATTAAATCTCGATTAAAAATTGGAATTAAGACGTTACAAAAATTAAATATGTCTATAAACTAAACACTATATTCCTATTCCTTAAGCTGTAGCAATCTGTCAACGGAACTCGAAACATAGACTTACAAAAGAAACTTACTTATTCCTAATATTAATCGACAGAAAATTAATCTATTTTTTTAATCGATTGATTAATTAATCAATCGATTAAAAATTTAGTCGCTGAGAACTAGTCGACGATTAAATTAATCGGGACTAAATAAATCGAAACTTTCGACTAAGATTGATCAATCGAAATTTTTAATCGTTAATCGTGTTTAAATAGCTTAATCTTAATCGTTAATCGTTAGTCGATTGCCCATCACTGGTTACAATAGCTCTTATTTTCTTGACAGTAATGGCGGCCGAGTTACAAACGATACAATGTCAAAGGCAAGGTTTTCCAAAGATGAATTCAGCGTCACTTTATCCTATAGCGCTGGTAAGAGATACTAGATAAATGTGAATTAAGTTTATGTAAGCTGTAGGTATTCTAGGCATATGTGTGAATAATTTACTACTTCCCAAGTCATTACAAGAGTTTACATACATACATACATACAAACAATGTCCATCTTCCAACTTCGCACACCACAACTGTAAAGTTCCCATAACAAATGCATTATAACTACACCAAATACAACCTTAATAATTAAGAAATAAGTGCGTTCATCACTGCATTTAAAGGGTACGAAAAGGGTCGAGCCCTTTCTTATTTCAGACTTTAGAACTAACTCGAGGAAGTGTTCTCTCCGTCTTTTTAATAAAAGGTCCCATCTATTATATAACCCTATTTGCAAGTGCATCCTTATTCACATCTACAGAGTGTTGTATTTTCTTTGGCTTTTTGAATGTGGACACGCTCTTTTAACTGAGGAATAAGGTTCTGCACATGACTAAATGATGACATTAACGATTCTACCTTACGAAGGGTTGAACCCTTGAAGGTCGAGGCTCGTTAAAAGAGGTTTTGAAGGGTTTTTGCTGTTTATACCTGTGTTTAATTACATTAGGAGACGTTAGGGTTAAGAAGGCTTCTAATTAATACATTAAAGGAAACTGAAGAACCGTTACTTAAACATATTATATATAATAAAATACGACGTTAAAATTAGATCTTAAAATTAAAAAAAAAACTGGCAAAAAAAATGCTCTGTGTCTGTATTTTTTTACCACTAATGAGTCCAAACTCAGTTTATCTACGTTAAGTAAGGTGGAAATCCTGCCGCCACCTTTTGATTCCATCTTCAGATCAGTTCTTACACCCGTATCACAAACAATACTTAAGGGATCCTTCACTAAGTAAACGCACTGCGTTCAATACAGCTTTGTGATTGGTTCTTTTGTTTATGAGAC
The DNA here is from genome assembly GCA_948252455.1 of Acleris cristana. Taxonomy (NCBI): domain Eukaryota; kingdom Metazoa; phylum Arthropoda; class Insecta; order Lepidoptera; family Tortricidae; genus Acleris; species Acleris cristana. The sequence continues at coordinate 6,200,538 of OX411797.1, read as the reverse complement.
GATTTGAACCACCCTGTGCGTTCGTGAGCACTGTGACACCTCATAGTGACGTTTGTGAATACGGGCGTAAGACAAAATTTAGGTATATACTTACATTACGCCGACAAAGCTGTTAAAAAAAAAATCGGTTACCTCCGATACATGACATGTCAAGCAAAGGTACTTTTTTACATTATAACATCATTACGTAGCTCCTAATAAATATTAATATTATGTATATTACTAGAAGACGCCCGCGACTTTGTACGCATAGAATTTGTTTCCCGCTACTCCCCCTATTTCTTCCCGTTGGGGGTCGATTTTCAGAAAATCCTTTCTTAGTGCGCCCCTAGACCTCATAAGGAACCTACGTGTCAAATTTGGACTCTAGACCCAGCAGTTTAGGCTATGCGTTGATATGTCAGTCAGTTTCTTCTTTTACAAACTTAATTTAGATTATCAATTTTTAGATTTGGGGGAATATTTAGAAAATAATATATTAAACTCGAATGGTGTAATTTTTGCTGGAGCGCGTAGCACTAATATAAACGCACGTACCTATGTATATTGTTTGTTTCTTTAATAAAAAAAAAATAGTCCATGATACAAATCTTGCGAAGCCGGTCTATAATTAAAATAATTAATCAGCAATTTTAATACGTTTGCTTATGTGTGTGTTACTAAAGTATTTGAAATTACGAATAACGGCTGTCACATGTATCATCATAATATTCACCGAACTATATTTTAATTGTACCTAATTAACCGCTTACAAAATATTCCAAGAAAGTTAAACTAAAAAAAAAAACGTCGTTGTATAAAATACTATTGTTCTCTTTGGTTCATTTAACATGCTTTATCCTAAATTGGATGTAAACATCAAGAATAAAATAATAGACTGTATAAACGACTGTTCTTGTTTTTTAAAATAGAGGATGCATGGATTTTTAAATCGCATGTGTGATGTGTCAACAAAATATGAAAATACCTACCGTAATAAAGATCACTAAAAATGAAATTAAAATCGGCCAAGAAATACGGATGATTTTTAAAATGCTAATTAGATAGAGAAATTCGATATGCACTGTGACGTCATGTAACAGGTCGGCCATATAAATGTTACATTAAGTTCTGCTAGAAAGAGATAGGATCAAATCTTTGTTGGCTTATATCTTGGGTATTTTTATAGCTATTCAAAAAATGACGTTTTTCAACTGTTTGTTACATGAATCAGCTTTCATTGAATCTGTGAAAAAAGAAATAAATATTCCTTATTATGATCTTGACACAGCCGAGTGCTATATTTGGACCAATGAGAGACACGCAAAAATAGCACCTTGTGCTGTAGATATTATTTACTTAAAATAATGCTCTCTTCGTTTTTTCGACTTATAATCCAATAAATTGACCTGTTTGCTTTTTGGCTCTACGCGGAGTTAAGTAAAGATTTATTTTTGCAAAAAATGTGGTACATAAGTTGGCAAGTAATTACAGAGTTCCTCACATTTCGCCAGTAGGTGGCAGTGGATGGATGGGATGGTTAGATACCTACGACTTTGGTGGGGCCGCGTCATAATACGAAGGTCGAGACATGTATGAACACACAGTTTAAACGAACTAACAGGTCCACGGTGTTACAAGCAAATTAAGTTTTATTAAGAGAATAGCTGGTGATTTTTGAGGTATATTGTAGAATTAACTAAACATTTTTATACTTCAGCCTTAATTACGCCCTGTAGTTTTTTAACTTTTTCTTTTTAGTCTATTGCCCAAAGGGTTTATTTAAAGTCTAAATTAACGTGTCCCATTTTATAAACCAGCGGAATTTATGAAATTCAAGCACGTTTTCGCTTAAAACTAATTTTCAGGTACAGAAAGGGTTAAAATTAAGAAAATATTTTGGTTACTTTGTTATGTTAATCTGCAAATTAAAGCTAGGCTTTCGTAAGACTTGAAGCCTATGGATTACAACGTTAGGGACCCGAAAAAAGGTAAAGCATTTTAAATATCCAAGAGAAATACTCGGACTAGCGCACTACTTATTAAAATTTACTGTAGTCAAGAAAGTTATTATTTAAATTAGATTAGTTTATTTTGGCCAGAGCATATTTATGATGACTTTTTAAAAACTGCAATAGACAGAAACATCGTTCCATTTTGCCTGTAATGTTTACATTATAAGTATGTTTATAAACTGTAATTATTTAAGATGTTAACATCATTTTAGTGGTGATAGAATTCCGGTAGGAGGTCCGGACTGCTACCACCATCTTATGCTTTAACCTACCGCAGTGTTTACAGTGTTGTGTTCCTGTGTGGAGATAAGACAACCGGTGAAATTACTAGCATAGAGGCATTCCATCTTAGTGCTAAGGGTTGGCAACGCATACGCAGTCTTAGGATTGCAGTCTTAAGGTTGAAGTCTTGAGAAGGCAAATGTCTATGGATCTTAGATCCCACTATCATCACCACTAAACTTGTTAATCTTTATTGTAAAAAATATTTTTCTTCATAAAAGGAAGTGTCGCATCTACATAAAATAATCTTTGACACGTAAAACCAGTCAAGCATGGCTAAAGAGAGAGCAAAAACTAGATCTAGACAAGGTCAGCTATCGATGCGTTGAAGACGGGATTAATTACTGGTTAGACAGGACTTAAGACTTGCTTGTAGTTGGGGTAGTTACTGACATTTGGTCATAAGGCGTCATTAATGTTGTCGCATTTTTTTTAAATTCCTTCTTGAGTAAACCTGAACTTCTTTCTACTGGAATAAAACTCGAATTATATAGAGAATTACATACTTGCAGAAGCCCACGACTTCAAACGCGGAGATTTTGTTTATCGTTATTCCTTGGGAAACTTTAATATGTTCCAGGATGAAAAGTAGCCTATGTGTTAATCCAGGGTATAAGCTATCTCCATTTCAAATCCGTCCAGCCGATGCAGTGTGGAGTGACAAACTAACATACACAAACTTTAGCAATCATTATATTAGTGGGATCAAGGATCACGGTAAGTAAATTTATTTAGTGTAGTTATTTTATTTGGTCTTTTATAATTACGAACTCTATGTCCCAGTTAGGGATAACAGCAATAAATAACGATGACTTTTATTTCTTTCTTTATTTCTGTCTTTATTAAAATGAAAAAAAACTACTTTTTTTTTGTAGTTTTAGGAAGAAATTAAAAACAGTCCATAAAACTAAAACAATAACGCTTAAACGTATTTTATTTTAATTAGGTTATCAAACCACGAATGAAAATTTCAGAAGGCGGGATTGAAAGAGTAATTTTAATAGGTCTTTTACACAAAGCCTGACTTTTAGGATCTCGTAATAAATCATACTTAATGAGAATTTCAAGACATCCTGTAGAAGCTGGAAATTATTCAGGATGTAACAAAGGTGTATTTTTAGAGCTTTTTAGTTGACCCGATTTTATTTTATTTTCTGTTAAGTATATCTAAAAGTCTATTGTAATGATGTTTACATGCATTTTTTGTTACATACCTAGACGGTATGTTAAAGTGCTTGTGCGTAAGAATAAACAATGTAGAAAGTCTAAAAAAACCCGGCCATATGCGAGTCGGACTCACGCACGAAGGGTTCCGTACCATTATCTATACAACATAAGACGCTATTCTAGTTGCCGTTATTAATATCGAGCAAAAAACGGCAAAAAAAACACGTTTGTTGTATGGGACGGACTTAAATATTTATTTTATTGTTTTTAGTATTTGTTGTTATCGCGGCAATAGAAATACATCATCTGTGAAAATTTCACCTGCCTAGCTATCACGGTTCATGAGAAGATACAGCCTGGTGATAGACAGACGGACTGTGGAGTCTTAGTAATAGGGTCCCGTTTTTACCCTTTGGATACGGAACCCATAAAAACACTGATGGAATAGGATATTCTCAAGTCAATCTTAACACTCCAAATGTGGTAGAATTAGTTTCCCGCTACTCCCCCTACCTAATTTCCGACCCCCACTTCCAGAGCTGTAATACTTAAACGGCCCCACTTTACGCATTTGGAGTCTTAAGATTGCAGTCTTGAGACACGCATTTACCATCAGGGGCACGTTTTATAAAGCTACAAGTTACAATTTTACAGGTCTAAACTGGCAACACTGCTCTAATGGCTGGTCGTCATTGGTCGAGGTTGTATCAAATGGAAACTTGTAACCTGTAAATTGTAATTTGTAGCTTTATAAAACAGGCCCCAAGTGTCCTGTGTGCTCGTGTCCTCTCTCCTTGCCATATAAAAACGACTTATTTTGATCAAACCTAAGAACCAACCCGTTTAAACTAGATTAATTTAGTTTAAACTAGAATCGGTCCATCCGTTGGGTATGAGCGAATTATAAATGATGTTAAAAGGTGTGTGAAAAATCACATACTAGATACACAAGTATACCAAGATACCCATACTTACTTATAAATTGCAACGTAAACATTATAAAAAAAAGCACCCTGTTATCTATCACATTCCAAACTAAATTATTCACAGCCATGAACTCGGGTCTATATCGGAATCCATAATATCGTATTAGAACAAATGACGATTAGGACAAACGATATTATGGATCGCGAATAACACCCCCATGAACTCATTATGGAGCCCATTTTGTATGAAAATTTAGACAGCCTGGCTACTCCAAAAATGAAGCATTGCGGTTACATTACCTCCGTCTATTTCTCTCGTCTCGTATATGAATGACGAGTGCAAACGATGGTGTAATAGATGTTTTGAACCGGCACTAGTGTAAAAACATTCAAAGCCAGACTTCTACCTATTTTTAATATATACCTATTTTGGAGAATTTGGTTAAAAGTATGTGAACATCCTGTATATGAGTCAAAGCGTAAAAATACTTAAAATTACGCGCTTACTCGTTATTATTTGATTCAGTATTGTCGAAACGAGATCGCTATATTTTTCTTTTAGTCAGAAAAAGATAGAGCGTGTGCACACATGCCACAGAGTAAATAAATGAGTGCAATGAATTTTACTGACGTTTTGTGGCTGGCAATTATTTTTGTGGAACTTTACCTGCGGAAACAAAAAGCGGTTTCATGCCGTTTTTCATTTCAATATTTTTATGTGAAATTTTATTATGCTCTTTTATTTATATAATATAATAAAGGTATTGTGTTTTTTTTTTCTTGTTATAAATACGGTTCGTAGAGGTAGATTCAGAAAATTTTGGACCGTCCGCCTTCTGTAAAAATGTTAATGGCAAAAAATATTTTTCAGGCTATATTAGGTTTATTTCCCACATTTAAATAATAAAAACAATTAGTACAAAAACGTTTTTTTTTAATTGTTCTGTAAGAAATAATTTAAGTAAACTGTAAAAAAAGATAATGTCAATTCCTGTTTGTTGTCACCTAGGGCATGACCCTAACCGATTTCAATGCGGTTTTTTTATAAATATATGTCATGGAACACTCACAAAAATTGACTTTGATCCAAACTAAACTGTATGCTTATGCTATGGGTACACTAGACAACAGAACGATAAAAATACTTATTGACTAGAACAGCTTACTTACTTACTTTACTTATATAGAAAAATACACACTTAAATACATAGAAAATACTTAAGACCAATTCCAATACCGGGAATCGAATCCAGGACCGCTTACTTCGAAGGCAGGATCACTAATAACTAGGCTTTGCGCGTCGTCAAACAAATCACTATAGTTAGAGAAGTTTATGTCGTAGCGACCAAAATCGAAACCTATGTAGGAGAATCAAGTGCCAGAAACGACAGCCGAGTAGTAGAAAATAAATTGCAAAAGAACAAGCGTCACAACCAACCCCTATTTCAAAAATAACGTTTTACCGTTTTATTTTCATTTTCGAACGAAGCTTTACTACTATCGACCCCCTACTGGACTGGCTTGAACTTACATAACCCGTGAGAGGTGCTAGGAATTTACTGAAATCCGTATCACACTTGGCAAAATATAGAAAATCTTGGGAAACCAAGGACATACTTTTTACAAAAACTCTGTTTAATAAAAACCAATTGTACGGTCACTGATCCTCAGCCCATTACAAGTGGAATAACTTTGAAAAAAGGAAAAAGAATCGTTGAGTATGGATGGTATGGAGAATACGCGTCGTAATTGTAAACCCAATTTCATACAAAACGTAGTTTTTATTTATCAGTGGCACTTAAAAATGTTTTGTAATTGAACGGAGTTTTGTTACATCCTGTAGAACACAACCATTGTTGCTTTATTTAAAATAATGCCGATACGCGTAATGAAGAGCTTCATTATTTTATAAAGTTAATCTCAAATTAAAAAAAAGTTAATCAATTTTGCATCTGTGGGAGATGCAAAATTGCACTATTTTAGTATAGAGATTTTGTATAGCTTGCTCATTTTGTGCTCATGTTACTACAACTTATTCAATAAAATTTAGTAAAAGAGATACATTAAAGGAGTAATTTCGCCTTCGTAATCTTGTTTTTTCCAGTCAATAATGGTAAGTGTTAATGCATTCATTATAATATTATTATACAGACGCGATCAAATACAAAATCGGATCAGACAAGATCTTCATAAGTATCTAATCCCGCTCAAATACCCTTAACATCAGAGTCAAGTTAAGATTATTATAATTTTTGAGCACATTTTTTTGCTTTGATAATATTGAATGGTGATTGAACATTAATCGTATTCACATTAAACTTCACTAATATTGACTTTTTTTTTAATCTTTCGATACTTCTTAGTTACTAAAAGATCCCAATAAATTTGATCCTGTTAGTCCTGTCTGAATAATACTCTTTGACGAGGGCGGGAAAGCATTTTCTCCCAGCCAGTATCTTTTGACGCTTCGCGCGCGCCGAACGTGCGTCAACTTATTCAAATATCGAATAGAACATCGCGTATTCGTTGCGAAAATATAAAAAACAAAAGACAATCTAGTTGTGTATTTTTTAATAAAACATGACACAGACTATAAAATTGAATTAAGTTTTGTGACTGAATTGTTTTATGCCAGTGTTTTTGTTTTGAGGACGTTGTGTTCGGAGGTTTATTTGGATTTTACGGTTCGTTTTAGGGTGAGTGCTTAGTTTATGGTTTATGCATGTCATTTTGGCGGTATGGTAATTTTGTGCTGGTTTCTTAATTAAGTTTTGTATCCAAATTGTTACTTATTTAGATGAGTTTTGTTGATGTGCGCATGCATGTAAAGACTTTAGTGTAAAAAAATATCAAAAGAAATAACATGTAAGAAAACAAGAATGTTCAAAGGCGTAGTTATCTGGTTAAAAGACTTTTTAGACAACCTTTAAAGTTAGAAGAAATATTTTTAAACTTTAAGCTTTAAAACAAAATTAAATATTGTATTAAATTGAATTTCCACTAAGTATATTATTTTTTTGATAAATAAAACGTAATAAAACAATTGAATAAAAACCAACTAAAAGTGTTAGATTTCTAAGCCATTTTATGTCCATTTTATTTTATAAACTATATAAACTTTTTTATACATTTCATGCCATTGGTTTAAAAATAAATAAATACCAAAAATCTTATTTATTTCAAATCTTCTACGCCCCAAAAGCACAAAATCCGACACTAACCAATTTACCAATTCAGTCACACTCCCAAAAATAACCTCAATAAAAAACCTAAAAAAATCAGTAGCAACACCTGTTGTTTAAAAAGGATTCCCATGATTCTGGGATCGAAACCCGTTTGCGGCACAAAAAAGAACCCAAAATAAAAAACACGATCGCGGCAACTCAAGGATGGAAGGATCAATGTTCTTATTTCAAAAACAGGTGCTCGAGTTATTAAGTGCCCGAGGGCTCTATAACAGGCTCATTTTGTATGGAGATTGGGAATCCTGGCTCTCTGTAATGAAAGGAAATTTAGTGGTCAGTTATTACTCGTACTATGTATGTTTTATTTGGGTTTGGGTAGTTGTGTTGGAAACTAGGTACTTTGTTTAACTACAATTGTAGCTTAGAAGTAAAGTTTACTGTTAAACACATTTTCCAAATTTAGTTAAAGGGGAAACATCGTCGTATTGAAGAACCTAACTACTATATTGGGGTTCTGCACCCGATACGTACAAGAGTGCCAACGGGTCCCTGTTTATAAGGCTCTTCTTTCTGTCTATCTATCCATCTGTCACAAGGCTGTATCTTTTGAACCGTAATCTAGATACTTGAAATTTTTACAGAGTGTTTTCTAACATGTAATAAAAATAAAATAAAGTCTAAAATTAAATGGGGTCTTCGTAGAGTAGGAAATTGTATTTCTCGAGGTTTTTTTTGCTCTATCTAAATATTTGACGGTGCCACGAAAAAGGTTGACTGGTAAAGAATGCTTGTAAGTATTAAGTTCGCCTTTTGCACACAATTTTTTCTTTTTGCAATGGGTTATTTAAATAAATAAGTTAAATTAAATTCGCATCATGAATTATGTAGCATTTTTTCATTAATAAATGTTAACTTGTCATGTTAATAGAAATTATAATGTAGTTTGATATTAACAAATTAAGCCATAATGCGTTGAAAAACAATCATTCAATATCCATTTTGATAGATTGTTCACACTCAATCACTAGGCAGTTTTGGAATGCAAATTGACAAATAAGTAATTTGATTTATTACATTTGTTTTGATAAATGGTAATTAATGAAGGATAATCTCATTAATTGTGTTTAAAAAGTGTAGTGATAAGAAAAATTAGGTTTACATAAATAAAATATAGTTTTTTACGTTTGCATGAAATTCCAAAAAACGTTATAGAACGTGTACTTAATTGCGTTTTCAATATGAAAGGCGAAAGAGTTTTTTTTGCACCAAACTCATAAACATAAAAAACATACCAATACCGTGTTGAATGGAGGCGCTGCATGCATGGCTGCGTCTATATCGCGTGTCAAATGTGGATAAAGCATCCGTCACTCTCGTACTTATTTACGTGTCAGAACGTGACGGATGCCTTATCCACACTTTGTCGCGCGATAAACGCAACCATACTAGGCCCGCTGGGTAGTGATTCTTTCAAAAGCAAAGGTGAGCGAACGCAGGAGTGCATGTCCAAGCGGCGAGTTTAAGTAGTCCCGCCAAAGCGAACAAAACACATTTCAGCGCGTGTATTCAATTTGGCAGCATGGCTTCTCGAACGTATAAGGCTGCCTAATTGAATACACGCGCTGAAATGTGTTTTGTTCGCTTTGACGGGACTACTTAAACTCGCCGCTTGGACATTCACTCCTGCATTCGCTCACCTTTGCTTTGGAGAGAATCACTACCCAGATCATTTCTTAAAAAGCAATACGGCTAAATAGAGGTGGTGTAGAGACCAAACTATCAATTGACGCTAAATCGCGTCTTCAGTTTTAAATAGCATCATCATAACGGGTCGACTTCCTTAGTAATTTGTACTTAATCATATTTAACATCTTCAAGAGGTAGCGTATCCCCGGGCAGCGATTATCAAAATTACTTATTTAAAAGTTACTAACTTTTATAATACAGATTTATAGCCATATCGCTTAGAGCTTGCGTCTGGTTATGTGTGTGTAAGAATGTACACAAATCATTTATTTGATTCTTAGGCCACTATGAAGCCAAAGTGAAGTTTCAATACAAATCTTAAAATGTCTCTGATGATTTGAATCATTACGTCACTTTGACATAGTTTCATAGTGGCCTATGTGGACTGTACAGGCGGCTAAATATGGAATCAGTCATTAAGAAACATCTGTCAATGAGATAGGAAGATAGATTTTAATTACTTATTAAGTTGTGGCAAAACATAACGAGAATTATTCGACTGACTGTACTGTACCTAACCTTTAATTGCATCTTATCTCTAGATTTAGCCAATTCTTACCAGTTTTAATTTTACTATCTATGGAACCCTGTCACAATGGCAGGGCCAAAGTCACATAGAACGATTTCCGTCGAATTTAATCTCTGGCTTCAACTGACAAGGTTTTAAATGGCTCAGCCGGCCTAGTATGGTTGCGTTTATCGCGTGATAAAATATGGATAAAGCATCCGTCACTCTCTTACTAATATACGTGTCAAAAAGTGACGGATGTTTTATCCACATTTTGTCACACAATAAACTCATCCATATTAGGCCCCCAGGATTAAAAGCAATTTAACCGGTTTTGTATGAAAATAACCTATTAAAACCGGTTATAACCGGTTATTTGCATTCCCTAATCGTGACGTATGTGCGTTTAATACGTGTATCTGGGTGTCTGTATGAGGCTTCGTCGCTCCCAAACGGATGGACCAATTTGGACGCGGTTTTTTTAAAAAGAAAGTTAGTTTAATTATGATGCTTTTAGCTAAGTTTCCCGAAAATCGACTCAACCGTTTAAGAGATATGAGCTCTGAAAGAAGCGGGACAGTTTCTATCTATAAAATAGTAGTTATGTTCTAAATAATTGTTATATTGGCTTTACCATTACTTACAAACATCGCAACGCTCAGGTAATTATAGAAAACGCTATTAAAAACCTATCAGGACCTTTAACATTGCTCAATTCATTGCGTGTTTTTTTGTAACAAAAATGATTTGTATTCAAACGTTAAAAGGGGCCGAAAATTAAAAAGCTTGGTCAATCGTGTTTTTATGATTTGTTAATTGATGAATGCCTATCGTTTTAGTTTTGTAAATGATTACAAGTAAAATTAGAAATAAAAGATGGTTATTTCGCTCAATTGTGGTATAGTTTTTTTTTACAATTATTTTCTATTAAAAAACAAATCAAAAGTTGGACCGGATCCGTCACATTCTGCGAACGGAATCTTAATGCAGAAACAAATAATTATTACTAAAATTGTTTGATACTAAAAGGATCTTTAAATATTGTTTATACAAACCTACCATTGCCAAGCATTTACCGCCATGTTATTTTCTCAAGGAACTCACTTTAAAGTTCGACGGACGAATTATTAACCAGTGAGTTTATGTTGTTCCGTCAGTGCGTACAAACAACATTTTAGGGCATGTATTTTCAATGAAATAGCTAAGCCGGCGCTTGTATGACCGATCGACACACTTTAGGATTAAGGATCAAGCCACAGGATCGATAATGTTGCGTGAAGGCGACACGTGACGTGAGACAGGTATATTCTATCGACTACGTGGCATCAGTCGTGATCACAGCTGGGGCACGTTTTATAAAGTTACAAGTAACAATGTTACAGTTCTAAACTGGCAACACTGCTAAAATGGCTAGTCGTCATTGGTCGAGGTTGTGTCAAATGGAAACTTGTAACCTTTAAATTGTAATTTGTAGCTTTATAAAACAGGCCCCTGTTGTAACACAGTCAAAACGTCGAGGTAAACGTAATTCAACGAATAATTGTAGCTACAGGTTTCATGCAAATTGTCGTGCATCCGGTGCATCCACTTAAATCAAACCCATTGGTTTTGATAGGTTTTTACAGTCTCTTGCACAAAGCAATTTGGTAACTTACTAGTATTTTCAAACTGCTGTATTCCCAAAAACCTCGTGCAAAAGCTGAAAAGCATCAATATTCCCACAAAAAGTTAATAAACTTTCAAATTTTCAGCCATTTTGTTTTGGAAAGCCATCTGAATATCCTGCGGGAGCGATCCGTTGCCGAATAAATACGGTGCGCGACCCGACAGTTTCGGTGATTGAGGAGGTCTAGTTTTTTTATTTACATACTGTGATCTGTCAATCAGAATGTGCTTCTAACCCATTTTTTTTTATCCATCTTGCTTTTGAAACCATATTGCTTTCTAACCCCCGAAAGAAAGAGTTACGAGTTTATACATTTGTATCTGTGTATGTGTGTGTCTGTATATCTGTGTGTATCTGTGCGTCTCTGTACGACTGCTCTTAAACGGCTCATCCGATTTAAAAGAAACTTAGCTAAGAATCATGCCAATCAAACTAGCTTTCTTTTAAAAAAAACCCACGTCCAAATCGGTCTGTCCGTTTAGGAGCTATAATGCCACATACAGACACACAGCTGCTTATCAATTACCGACAATTCACGTAACATGTAAAACAAAATGTTACACCTACACGTTAATGTGACAATGTAAAACAATACGTTACAAATGTCAAAGGTAATACCGATGCATTGTCAAAATGTTTGTGGGCGTACCTCCACTAACACGTGGGTTGTTCAATTTGGAGTTCATTGGATGTTAGCGCAGTGGGACTTGGATAATTATCTAGAATTTGTAAAGGTATTGCGTAATGTATCAAATGAATCATTTTTGGCAAGTATTCTTTGCTTTTTTATCCTCAGTGGCGGCGAATAAGCTGCATTCTTTTAGATACAGGAATCTGAAACCTATAATAACCCTCCTTCTGACGCAATCGGGTTAAAATAAATGGAACCATCAACTGCACCATTTTGCCTATGTGCTTTAACTTTAATACTTAAACCATACATACATACATTAAATCACGCCTGTTTCCCAGAGGGGTGGGCAGAGACCACTTCTTTCCACCTGCTACTTACGATCTTGACAAATCTCTTTCGCTTCTTCCACATTCATACATCGAGTCATGCACGCACGTCGGTTTCGGGTAGGTAATTAAAATTCGGCCCTTTTCCAGTATTCCTCCGATTTGATTCGAAAAAGTACGCCTAGAGCGGCCTCTTCCGACCCTTCCACTCACTTTCGCTCTGTATATCTCTTTCGTCAATCTTCTTTCATCCATCCTTTCCAAATGACCGAATCATCGAAGCATGCCCTTTTCAATCTTAGTCACTAAATCTTCTTTTAGTCCACATTTCTCTCTGACTTTTTCATTCCTTACTCTATCAGTCAGTTTCACACCACACATACTACGCAAAGAGCGTATCTTAATAACTTACAGTTTATGAGATTTAGATCAAATTTAGACACAGAGAATCCATGGTCTGGATTACATCGAAAAATCCCGAAGTAAAACGACAAACGAGTTCTCCTCGAAAGAAGTAGCGGAAAAAAGCTAAAATAACATTAAGATTAATCGTAAGCGTATTTATACAAAACTAGAGGACGCCCGCGACTTCGTACGCATAGAATTAGTTTCCCGCTAATCCCCCCATATCTTCCCGTTGGGGGTCGATTTTCGGAAAATCCTTCCTTAGTGCTCACTTACATCATAAAAGGAACTCTTGTACCAAATTTCAAGTTTCTAGGTACAGTAGTTTCGGCTGTGCGTTGGTATATAAGTTAGTCAGGTTTGCCTTTTATATATATAGATAAATACATTATTACTATCTTATTGTATTCAAACAAATGTATTTCCGCTGGCTTTCTTTAGTTACAAAGATACAAAGTCTTCGATAACGTCCATGGGACCATTTTACGGCGTCCTGGAGCCGCAGTTAAATAAAAACAGTGCGATAATAACGAAAAAATAGTAATTCAGAAGTAAATTTATTGTTTTATACTGAAACTGTTTCACACATACTAAAAACACTTCAATAGGAATTAAACAATTTTGAACTGTGTCAAAAAGAAAAAATGTTTCAAGGGCCAATAGTGAAAACATAGTAAAACACTTATACACCAAATTCTGTTTAGTATAAAAATCGAAAACTGTCACATTAAAAGCTGTGATTCAAGTCAATTCATCGAAAGTAAATCATTGCCTTTTTTTACGTTTTTTTTAAAGAGTAAACGTGCAAATGGATCAAGTGTGTAAAATTCAGTGACAATAAAACTAAAAGTCTACTTAGTTAACATATCGTAATAAAATCAAAGGACCAATGCCATTCAGCTAAATTAAAAATAATGAGGTTTTTAAAGCTCTCCAGATTAAAAAAAGTTCAGTTAAAATTATCCATTTCCTTTATCCTGTAACATTCAAGAATACAATTTACCTATCAGTCAAATACTGGTTTTTGGAGTTGAATAAATCAGCCCTAAAGTGTGTAAGATTTTGTACTGTTTTGAAAGTACTGTTAGGAAGGGATAAACCGTAAATATAAAATCAATAGTTGTTTCCTGGTACGGTTAACAGAACAGATGCGGGTTAAGAATAACCCTTGTTTACTTAACCGTGGGTTAACTTACCGTAAACTAAAGAAAATAGACGTCTATCTGGAAATATAGAGGTTTCTAACATTTGTTTTCATTTATTTGATCTGGCCCGGTATTCTAGTCGGTAAAACCATAATAGTTATTGTATTGTCAACGTTTTGATAGCTCTTATTTACTTGACAGTAATGGCGGCTGACGTCAAAACAATATCATAACAGGTCAAAGACGATATGGTTTTTACAGCCGATAATAAATAGAGGCCCTGTATTGTTCCTTAAAATGGTATTGGATGCCTTATTTTATCTAAGTCGGCTTGGCAGGCGTAACCAACCAATTAATTATACAGCAAAATGAACCTTAACATCTTAGAACAAAGATGCTTTTAGGTTCGCATTAAAAATGTTACTTACGCGGTTTTGCAGTTTCACGTTCAAAAATACTTAAATGTCACTTTTAGTCAAATTTAAAAAAAAATCTAAGGCAAGAAAAGGCACACGAGCATTCAGGCCACATGGTAAATGGGATCCGAGACTCAAAGACATTTAAATTCTCAAGACTACAATCTTAAAACTGCAATCCTAATTCAAATGCGTTGCCAACCTTGAGGACTAAGATTGCGTTTTTTATAGAAATTACACCACACTAGAAAAACAATGCGAACACTACTGCTTGGCGTGGTTTAATGGATAAGTTACAATGTAAGATAAGGCCGAAGCATAATTCGTACTTTCTTAAGCTTCTGTGTGTTTATGAATCATATCTAGTTTAGAAAGATGGTAAAAAAATGAAGATTTAAGTCACTAACTAATAATAAATGTTTTTCTATTCTATTCTATTCTAATTCTAACAATATGAGCTAGTAATAGGACGAAATCAATAAAAAAACCAGTTAAATTGGTACCGAAAATTTCACTTAAGTACACGATTTACTCTAAAAAGTACTATAAAACAAAACTATTACAGCATTTTTGTTCTGACTAGGATGTGTATCACGGCATTTTAAATGTTTATTAGTTTTGTTTAGTTTATCCAATTCCGAGAAATCCAAAAACAAGTGAAAACAATTTAAAAAAAACACAGAACATCGTCCTAAATCTCCGATGATCTTGTTCTATTATTGTTAAGAACAGATTCCTTTAAAAGCGATAACCATTAAAAAACAATCTCATTCAAGGATCTGGGTAAAAACCAGTAGTTCGAGAAATGAAGCATAACCACGGGAAAAAGGGCAAGCGCGAGCCGCATTTACCAATCGAGGTTCATTGTATTCTGATCGGTAAAACCATCTTGCTTTTAATGTATGCTTGTTTGAGGTGGCTATGGTATCGGGGGTTTTTTAATATTACATTTTGAAACATCGATAAATTTTAAAATTTTATTTTATACTTGCTTCTGCCCGCGACTTTGTCCGCGTGGATTTAGATCATCTTTATTCCCTTGGAAACTTTTTTATTTTTCGGGATGAAAGTAGCCTGTGTGTCAATCCAGGGTATAGCTATCTCCATTTCATCCAAATCCGTCCAGATCTTGCAGCGTGAAGGAGTAGGTAACAAACTAACTCACACACACACACACACACACACACACACACACACACACACACACACACACACACACACACACACACACACACACACACACACACACACACACACGAACTTTCGCATTTATAATATTAGTAGGATTATCAACGTTATGATAGAGGATTTACTTGGTAATAAGTTATGGCGGCCGAGATAATATATTCAATACAATAAAGACGTAAAACAGCATGTAGAAAGCAATAAGATTTTACCTATCACGTAGAATAGAGCTCCAGGTAGGAGTTTCTCTTAACCAACTTGCTGTACAATTCGACGGACTTATTATAAACCGGCAAGTTTAAGTTATCTCGTTAGAGCAACAGGAGGCCTAATATGGCTGCGTTTATCGCGTGACAAAATGTGGATAAAACATTGTATTTCTAAGTATGAGAGTGACGGATGCTTTATCCACATTTGATACGCTATATAAGCGCAACCATACTAGGGCCGCAGCAAGATACAGCCAGACAAATAACATTTTAAAGCGTGCATTCTCAATTAGGTTGCTTAAAACTTTGCTCGTACTTCGCTCGCACTATCGACCGTTCGAAAAGAAACTGTTTTTAAAACGTGATCGTTTTTATATAAGTTTCATGAAAATTGATTCAGTCGCTTAAGAGATATATGCTCTGAAAGAAAGGTTCGCCATTATATCAGTGTTGTTTTATTTACAAGTATTTAATAATTATTTTCAGATAAGCTATCTAATTAAAAAGATTTGAAATATTTATATAGAACTCAACGGTTCCCTGACTACGGACCCCTAAACCTTTGCGGTAAAAAACAAATGCCATCATTATTGTGGTCATTTTCTATCACAGAACCCATCAGTACTGCCGTACTTTGATTCTCAGAACCATCGGAAAAAGAAATCTTGTTTTTTTTCTTGTAACCTGCCATTGCTATCTGGCTGAGCTAGTTTTTGTAATTTACGAGTCTGTTCCTTTACTTTGTCTAATGTGAACAAGATAAAATCTTACAGTTTTTTATATTTAAATGTTAGTCGCATATGACACGTATCAGTCACTAGCTGTCATCATCCAATTATTAATTTCGAAAGTTAAAGATTTTACTTCTCATTCTTAAAAAAAACATTTAAGTTGTAAAAAAATATATAATATATACAAATTTTACGAAAGACCTTATAGGGTTAAAATTTACCGTTTGCATAAAATAAGATATTAAATTAATGATAAAGATAAAAAAAACATTTATTCAGTGCAGCCTGCACGGGCACTTTTACACGTCAATAATCTACCAGAGCTTCCCAAGAGGAGACCACTGCGATTATTTATATTATATCGTACTGAAAAAACAAATGGGTTGAATTTACTAAATTTTAGGACCTACCCATGAGTTTTTTTGAGGTAACACCGAACCTTAGTAAAAACAACACATTGAAAAGGTTGCTTCAACCTTTTTAGTGGTTAACTCAACCAAACTCACGTGTGTCGGTCCTATTTTAGCCATAAAATTAGTAAAATCAACCCATTTGTTTTTTCAGTGCGATATTTCAAAATTTAATATTAAAAAACCCCCATACCATAGCAACCTCTCATTAAAAAAAACTGCATCCAAACCTGTCTATCTGTTAAAGAGCTACAATGACCCAGACATACAGATACACGTTTTAATCTTATAAGTAACACTCGTTTTTTATCTCGAAGTTAATAATGCTAGCTTGGAAACGAATTATTTTGACAATTCTTTCATAACTGTTATCTTGCAGCCCACTTGAATTAAGATAAATAACTAGCATATTATATCCTGACGTATAATAATTCAATTTTCGTTCATTCTATTTCTAGTTAGTTCGTTTTGCCATTTAGCTAAGTGACACGTTCGATCAAAATGATCAAAGTGAATAAAATATTGACGTTTCTTTTTTCTGACAGGTTAGCGCTGTCTTAACTAAACTAAATAATGTATGAATCGTTACTTTTAGAATAAATATTTTTGTACCTACTGATTTGAATAAAGATATACCAGAAAAAATGAAACTGTTTTTACATTACAAAAGGCAATTTTATTTATTTTGTATTTGATCAGGTAATTTTAAATGTTATATGTCTGTATAGCTTGCATGTTATGTATGACCTAGCGTTTTATGTCGTGATAGATATAATTAAACAAATACAAATAATAAAGGGATATGTAACGTTAAGAAAGGATTAACATAGGACAATGAAAACCCTACTGATATTATTCGAAACGTAAAAGGCCTAACCTAAAAAAACAGACGGAATGGCGTCAAGGCAATGACAGAAGTTAACTGCTTACTTCTTTTTGATTTTCTGCTGCTACGAGTAGTTAATACAGGTACACTTACCTCTAAACAAACAAAACAAAACGTAACAACGCACATTAGCGATTTATTACGCACATATAAACTATAAATATTGGCTCTCTCTTGTATGGAGTTTGAGGGTCTGGGCCCTGAAGATGTTACCACTGAGTAGTGTTACTCAATACTGTCAGATAACTAACACCTGTGTATTTGCCAGTTAAGGCTTTTTATATGCGAGCTTTTGAAATATGATACAGTCCTCGTAATCGAGAGCTTAGGTGGTCTAGAAGGGACGTTTTTATTATAACACTATGATGATGTTGCTTCGTGGTTAATACGCCTTTAAAAAAGGGTTTACCATTTCTAAAAAGTTTGTACATCAATAAGCTTTTTTTTACATTAGATAATTTTTCTTAGTTTGTTGCCATATTTTTGCATCATATTTTAAATTAAAGGCATTTTTTAACCTATGCATGAGTGTTTTTTGTTGCCCAGCTGTTTCATTATGCGAATTATTACAAGATAGAAATGCATTTGCTCTGATACCGTTTAACTTTTCGGGATTTTACATAACGAGGGCTTATTGTCTAACGCACTCGCAATCACGATCGTTTTCATTTTGAAAATCGAAGGCTTGTCTGCATACAAAATGAAAACAATTGCTCCACTTTGAAGCCGGTTGCGATTGCGAGTGCGTTAGACAATAAGCCCTCTGCGCCTCTATTCTAGACGGTACTATTCAAATCGTATTAGATCTTTTATGGTTTTGTTTTTAACTCGGACGCCATTACTGTCAAGTAAATAAGAGCTATCAAAACGTTGACAATACGATAACTGGTCAAAAACAATGCTGTTTTTACCGTGTTAAATAGACGTCCTGTAGATTTTATAGGTGGTATTTTTAATATTCCTGAAAAGTTACGGTCTCAATGCATGCAATGCATATTTCGGCTTTGAAAATCTGGAAAATGGAACAGTCCAAAAAAAATACCATTATTTTGCCCCCTATGGGAGGCTATGTAGATGACTTTTTTTCGAAAACGGACAAAGCGTATGAAATAGACGTAAGCTGACGATCTATATCAGCTCCATACATTTTGTCAGTTTTCGTTACTGTCTAAACTTAGCGTTTATACATCTTGTCTCCAGTTTAAATTTATCCTTCAATCTCGTCCCCCCCACAAGCCCATTCCTACAATCCCACCAATAGCGTTGCAATGTAACAATCACATTGGAATCCCATTGGGTTCCGCCGCCCCCTTTCATCCCGGATACCTGACGTAAGACCTAGGTTTACTCCTAATGGATATAAATAGCCAGTGTGGGAAACCTAATGGTATTTGCGCTCTTTGAAATTGGTTCGCGGGACTGTTTTATAGCCTGTAAACAACGTTTAGAGTTAAAGTTGAAATTGTAGAGTTCTATTTTTCCAGGGTGTGGTGTTATATCGACAAAGTAAATACAGGGTGTTACTAAAAAAAAGTGCGCAATCTCACTTAAATTACCTTACCATGTTTAATGAAGATTTTCTGTACCTATTTATTATTAGTGTAATTGTAACTATTTTTTTTAATTATTTTATCCTTCTCAGCACCGACCTTAAATTGTTTCTGTTTGGTCCATTGGTTGACTGGTGTGTCTCTATTCGCGACTCCATTTTTTTTTCGATCAACCATAGGTTATCTGGAAATGATCCTTTCAACAAATCTCGGTTTTGTAAGTATTTCGATTTTGGGTGATTCTTCGAGCGTTTCAACCATCTCATTTTTCGGGACACATTTTTGTAGAAGTGGCTGCAGATTCAAATTACGTTTCTGGTTAGGTATCTAAGTTGACCGGACATCTAACGAATATCCAAAAATGGCATCAAAATATACGCCCAATTCTTCAAAAAATGTTCAGATAAATGAGGCGGTTGAAACGCTTAAAGAATCACACTTTTGCGTTTCGTACAATGAAATGTTTACATATATACATAGTTGTTTTTATCCAGCCGTAAGAAAGAGCTACAGTGCTTGAATTGTTGTGTTTCGGTGACGATAAGACAACCGGTGAAATGACTAACATTACATCTCAGTCCTCAAGGTTGGCAACACAGTTGCAATCTTAGGATTACAGTCGTAGATTTGATGATACAGACCGAGCCACTTTGACGAGGCTAGTTTAGTTTATAGCTTAGGTATAGCGAAAGTAGCCGTCCAGCGCCTCTATTCAACACGGTAAAAATAATATCGTTTTCGATATCGATCTGTTTTCGTATTGTCACCGTTTTGATAGCTCTTATTTACTTGACAGTAATGGCGTCTGGCGTCTTAACAATACCATAACAGGTCAACTACGATATCGTTATTACCGTCGGGAATAGAGGCGAAGGATTCCGTCCGTTAAGTTAAAATATTAGTTAGAAATGTATCTCTCTAATAAACATAACAACATAACATAAACTCACGCCTTCATTCCCAGAGTGGGGTAGGCAGAGCCACAGACTCACCAACAACTCCAAAAACTTGTTGATAATTCTGTGACCACATTTTGCACAACCAGGCTAAGATGTTATCCAGTGTATTAGTGACAGGTTGCAAACCCATCGCCTAACAGCACTACACAGCCTTTAGTCCCTTAGTCGTCTCTTACGACATCCACGGGAAGACATGGAGTGGCAACATTCTAAAACCACGGGCAAATCTCTCTAATTAAGTTTATTTATCGTGGTCTAGTACCCGTAGTACAAGTATAGAACTTAGTTTGGGACTAGGTCCATAGGTCCATTCGTTTGGTAACTATGCTGTCACAGACACATATACAGATACATATAACATATCTTTTTTTCGGGGGTTAAAAGCAACAAGCAGTGTTGTATAGTTTGTGTTTAATGCTGCCCTCCTTAGAAAAAAGCACGCATGTCTCATAGAACCGCGTATGTATAAGTGACCTTATTTCTTAAAATACGGGGTTAAATTTGCTTTGAAAAGCAAATGGCACATGCGTCCTTTTTATTTAGCAGGGCAGAATGGTCGCCGCTGAACGTTTTAAACAGCGTCTATTTAATTGTACTCGTTCGATAAACAGACTTGCTCCCATAAAACCTGCTCTACATAGCTGGTAATAAATAATTAACTAAACTTGAAATGACCGCAAAGTTATGGTGTTATCACATTATTGGATCGCTTCCGCTTGTGAATTTAGAACCGGAGCGATTGGTGTTCGTTGTGCAATTTAATACGTATGTGAATCCATGTAGGGTAGAAGTACCGTTTGTGGCCACTGTACCCTTTATGGCCACTTCGGGTTGAAATGAGTATCAAAAATACTGTAAAATTTAAAATAAATAGTAGTAGTAGTAGTAGTAATAAATTCATAAATAGTTACGACTGAAGATTAATATAAAGATAAAATATAAAATATTATTGTAATTTCTTAATGTAAAGCATTAATTAATTACAATTTAAAGTGGCCAGAAAAAACTTAAGATAGTCAAAACCGGTACTTGTACCCTATTTTTATGAATGCAAATTGTTTATGGTTCTCAGATATTACTTACCGTCATAAGTCTATGCCATAAAAAAAAACCGAATTGTTACAGGAGGATTAGGAATAATGAGGTAGGTAGATACTTATTACCTCCTACGGCCCACCATACAATGAAATTTGTCAATGGAATATGAATCTATTACGAATTAAATAAAGTCAATTTTCTAACTTGATCATTAGTATAACATTGCTACAAGTTTTTGAACACTTATCCGTAACGATAGAGATGTAGGTACTGGGAAAAATATAATAAAAGGCAAAACTGACTGACTTATATCAACGCACAGCCGAAACTATTGTACCTAGAAACTTGAAATTTGGTACAGGGGTTCCTTTCATGATGTAAGTGAGCACTAAGAAAGGATTTCCCGAAAGTCGACCCCCAACGGGAAGAAATAGGGGGAGTAGCGGGAAACTAATTCTACGCGAACGAAGTCGCGGGCGTCCTCTAGTACCAGATAAACATGACTCTCAAGTAGTGGTCTAGATATAGATGAAACTCAATTAGCAACATACAGTTGCCGCTACGGGTATCGATTAGATCGTTTAGACTGGCGGAAGCGGGAGCGTGGTAATAATGTGATCAGACCCGTTTCACTATTAACTTACAATGACAACCCGTTCATAGAGCAAGTCAATGTGCCTAATTAGGAACAGCCTCAGGCAAACTGCATTTCTTAACAGCAGAATCTCCATTTTGTTATTATTGTTGTATGTAGATTACTTGTTCTACTAGTATTGTTTTTACCAAAGACATTAAATGTATAGTAGTAATAGACGGGGCATAGCGAACAAAAAAGTGATGCAAAACTTGTTACCTCGAGGTAACAAGTTGTACGTCGTTTAGTCTACTTTGACACGCCCGTCATAGATGGCATTCATGCTCTTATGATCAAAGTTATTCTATGAAAATGTCTCCGATGCCCACTCTATTACCTATAATATTAAATCTCTTTGGTTTTTACCCACGTTTTTAATGAATTACTGCTTTTAACCTCGTAAGCCCTCGCGTACTTGTACAAGTACAAATTAATGATAGTAGTTCAGACCTGACTACTCCCTATCGTTCAAAATATTTTTAACACTAAAGCACTAATTAATAGACTCTAAACCACTTATTTTAATATGTACTTGGTACATTCGGTAGTTAGGACTACCGCTATTAAGGAAACACAGGGCTTAGGAGGGTATGTTGCTTAGCAACGATGTGAGTTGCATAATAAGTACAAAAAATCATAATGTCATGTAATAACCAAAAAAAAACTTTGAGCCTTCAATTTCAAAAGTAGACAAAAGTCAATCTTGTTTGACATTACTTTCGTGGCTGTAAAACGAACAGTAATAGGTACTTTTGATGTTAAAAAGTAAAAAGTTTGAAAGTCCAATTTGATTGCAATAAAATAGACAACTGACTTTTCAATTCGCTAGTAAAATACTAACAGGAAAGACAATTTAAATATATTTAGGTAACTACATGAACTAAAATGTTAATAATTAAATAAGACAGGATCATTTCAATCAATGGTTCACGAGCAATTGTTTAAGAAAAATAAACTGGAAATTTAAAACGAGCTCATTTGAATTTTTTAAAAGAGGCTATCTTTGATCCACAAGGTTAATACTTAAATCTCACACGGTTTCCGAACTTGATTTGACTTGAACTTTAGTTAAGTTTAAGTTTCAAGTATAGTTTCAATGACAATGCTTTCATAAAGTACAGGGTGTTTTCAAAATGAAACCGTAAATATATAGTGACAAAAAGGCAACAATGTAAAAAAAAAACTAAAAAAAAATTACTTTGATACATTTTTATTCCGACAACTGTGTCTCACGGACTAAGTGTACTGGTTAAACGTCATTACAGATAATTTCAGCTTATTAACAATATTTTTCTCTTCAACTTCTTGAACAAAACTAGTTATTTGCAAATAACTGTTATTAAGAGTAAAATTACTGTTTTTGAATTGCAACTTTTCTGTGATTTTTAATGATAAGATCACGTATTTTTTTAAGCTTAACTGTATAACTGTTATCCAGATATTTTGCATCGGTTATAAACAGGAGGATTGGGAAAAAATATGATATTAGTTTGAATGTGAATTGTTATTGTAATTTATTAAGCCAAGCCAGCTTAGCATATCATTTTTTTTAAATAATTGTTCGACGTTTTTCAACTCAATTTCAATGTTACATAATAAATTATGTCCAAAAGTGACAAATATTTTTTTCATTTCGCGCCTAACATGTTTTTTTTATAAACTTATATATAACATCGTATTGTGCAATGCCACCGTCAAATGCATACCTACCTAAATTTTTAAATATGCAATTTCGAAATAAAACTGACCAAATAAAACCAGGGTTATTTCGCAATATTTTAATTAAAACTCTTTAAACTGTTCAATTATGAATTTACTTTTCTTAGTCTAATAGCCGTTGAATCGATTCTCAAATGTTTACGATTTCGTTACGGCTTTCTATAGAATTATCGATTTATGGGCGGAAAGTTTGGATTTGTGCATTACAAAATCGATATTGATGAGCAATCAATCGGTTTTAGTTACTAATTCATATTTGGTATGGTTTGAGAATAGATAACAGAATATACTGGTTCTTGATTATATATTCCGAGAACTGAATATTGTATATTTATGAACGCTGGGGAACGTGGTTACAAAATTGTAACACGGGTTGGGTTAATTAATTTGATTAAAAATAAATATTGGTTTGCATGTAAATTTACTGAGTCTACGAGAAATGTCGTTAATTGAATTGTCTGCCATATAATGTGAGAAACGTAATTTTGATTAATTGAATCTTTTGTACATCTTTAAAAAAAAATTAAATCACTTTACGCTTACATACTCATCGTTCTTATTAAGTACATAAACACCATATAAAATCTACCGAAAGGTCATGTTTTTTCTAAATCTACTAGTCTACTTTTATAATATCGTACCATACCTAAATATCAAAACTAAATGATGTATCCCAACAATTATCAAAAATCGTACACATTATTATAAAGGCTGCTTCAGAAAGTTTATTTCGTAGAATGGTTTTGAAATCACCATTTATTTGTGTAAGTACATGCTTAGGCTTACACACACAGATGCCATCGCAAAGCCAAAGTGATTTACTAAACCGTCATACCGTAAGGAGGAAATCATCAACAACCAGTAATCAACTCAGGTTCAACCACATACTCCCGTCGCAATCGGCTAAAAACTTGTCCCTTCTTCCGCTACTAAACTACTTCTATGACCCTTACATCACTGCACCGTATATTAAATAAGAGCTCTATCTTAACTGGGCGAGCTCTAGCACTAATAGCCAGGTTAACTTGAGCTTTGGTTGGGACGTCGATTTGAGCGGTGAGAGGTCTAGATGTCAGTGGTGGTTTTATGAGAAGATTTTTTCTAGGGGTCAATAAACTAGTGTGAGCGAGACGACCTTATCAATTATCGATAGACAGTGGCGCTACATGTGATATAGGGTGTTCCATTGATTTATTGTGTGATATATATTATAAAAAGATAGTTATTATTGCTGTGCTTGTGTACAGAAATTCTGTTAAAATTAAAATAAAGAATGTGAACTCGTTTATATGGACTGGACGTATATTACACTTACAAGATTATGGATGTTTATATGTGAACCTGACTTTTCTAAGTGGTTTTATTGTAACGTAATTTTTTTATAAGTATGCTGTGACGCTTTAAACTGGTTATTATTATTCAAAATTAACCACAATGGTAAGACACTTTTATAAAAAATACTGATAAAAGTAACCTAAATAACTTTTTCTACATAACGATCAGATACTAAACATTACTTATAACTATATTATTTCATTGCAAAAAAGTCCACAAAATCATCAAAGCATAGTTATTCGTAATATTTGAAACATTCGTTCATTTTATTAGTAATTTATTACGAGCACCCTGTGAACACACAGAGCGGTCCATATCCGCACACGCACCTGCTGCTCTCCGCCAATCACAGGCCTTCATTTATTTATCTTTTATTTTTTAATTCCTTTTTTATTCTCAGCGTGCTTTTGTAATCGGACCTTGGCGGTTTATGGTTTCTTGGTAGCAAGATCGTAAGCTGTGCAAAACTTTAAGACTTACCTTTAATAGACTGTTAAATTAATACAGTTTTAAGTCAATATAACGTGTTAAAATATCGTAGCCATTTCTTTATGTAAATTCAACCTCATACTAAGTTAATTGCTCGTATTAACCCACCGCGAAGCAATAGCGTTCGCATTGTTGTGTTCCAATGTGGGATAACACAACCGTTTAAGTTACTAGCATAGAAGCATTCCATTTTAGTTTTCAGGGTTGGCAACGCATTTGAAGTCTTAGGATTGCAGTCTTGAGATTGTAGTCTTGACAATTCAAATGTCTACGGGTCTCAGGTCCCACTTACCATCAGGTGGCCTGTGCGCTTGTTCATCTTTTCTATGCTCGTGTCGTGTGTGCTCTTTGCCAAAAAAAAAAAAACACGGTGACAGCGGGGTCGTGTAGCAACAAAGTAAATTAAAACTCACTAAACCATTAGGAACATAACGTACTACATTTAAAAGCGTTAAATAATTACTTTGTTTTTATTAAAGAAACATTTAATCTTTCTTTTACTAAAATTATGGTCACCTAACGTTTTCATGTTAAAAACTTGAAAAATATTTGAAAATCGAACAATCAGACGAGTAAGAAATTGACTATGTAGGGTGGCCATGATCCCGAATAAAATGAATTAAATATTTGTATGTTGGTCTTCCAATCACGCTTAAACGGTTGGACCAATTTGAATGAAACTACGTGAGTTTACTCTCTTATGTTTTAACCAAATGGCAACTTTTGGTTACTTCGATCCTTTAATATCTTTTGTGAAATTACCCTCTTACAGTCAGCTGTTTGAATGTGCAGGGCAATATGGTTTTACCTAGTAGAATAGAGGCCCGGTAAATATTCTGGCAACGATCCGTGAGCCGATACAGATACGATAAACATCGAAACATAAAACCTATTACAGATGATCGAAAAAAGTTACTTTAAAAAAAATCAAAGCTCCCACGGAAAACCTATATCGGTATCAGGTACATTACATAAATATTTTTACTGTAAACCATTGTAACATGAGCCCGGTGCCAAGCGAATATAAACCGTATTACAAGGGTATAAGGTATAAGGTTTATGTTGGTTCTATCGCAGGTAGCACTAACACCTGCTATTTTGGAATGTATGCTGCTTTATGTATGGTGTAAAGAAGAGGCGATTAGCGGGAAACTAAACATGAAAAAACAAATGTGCAGTCTTAGGGTTGCGGTCTTGAGATTGAAGCGTAGGAAATGCAAATGTCTATAGGCCTTATATTCTATTTACTATCAGATGGCTAAAAAAGATTATGAGAATAGTGTGCTAATGAAAGTTTTTATAATTGAGGTGACATAATCCACAAGCGCATAATTATAATGTTTACTCTCCATAGCTTTTTCGGGGAAAACATGAAATTTTCGTACCTACTAACATCTTTAAACTCCAAACTTTGCACAGTGTTACCATTCTAGGAGCTCCGCATCACCTGCTAGGTTTATTAGAAATAGACGGATAAGTTCCCGGATCTTAAATAATTCACGGTTCGACGCTTTAAAACCCGAAAATTGATATTTTTCGCGCTACCTAATGTTCTCACACCTTGACCTAGTCTCAAACTAAGGTCACTAAAGTACCACCTAGGCTAACGTGTCTTCAAGGTAACTAGGTGCACTTGCAGTCCCCGGGCAAGTCTAAATGGAGCGAAGCTACTGCATGGCCGCCAACATACTACAAAAACAACCTTACGTCAAACGTGACAGTTGTCAATCGTAAGCTCTGCTACAGTAACTAAAGATGAAGCTTCAAAAAGTTTACGAGCGAAGAGCGCCGTTTAAAATCGAAGTATCGGCACTTTTCCCATTTTTTCCATTGAAATTGTATGGGAGCAGATTTCCGGTGATTATTCCTCCATGGCATGTCCGATTTAATTTTTTTTCTTTCTTAACCATCTATGTCTAGATGTCATATTACGGGCTAAATTTGATCCTGATATCTCTAATAGTTTGGGAGGAGTATGCGGACAAACGAAAATCCGAATCGGGGAAGAATGGAGCTTCGCTTCAATAAATATACTCGCCCTTACGTATAGAACCTTAAGCTGTTGAGGGTAGGGTTGTATTGTAACAATTCTGTAAAGTCCTTTCAAAAAAATATATGCATTTCTTACTCATGAAATTCCCACAAATTAAAAATTCGTCGAATTCTCTATCTAAGTATTATTTCGTCCCGTCAACACTCATGCCTTGCGCCGCTTCCTGCTTGCTCTTGATTACGCCGCACACGATTTACTAGTATAGTCCAGTTACTTGCTTATGAGTTTGTTTACCCGCTGCCGTATAAGGAAGTCGGTATTAGAATGTCCATAATTAATCCACATGTTAATGATTTTTATGCTAATTGCTACTTGTAATTTTTAGGTATCATCATCGGCACTTGAAATTTAGTTAGTTATTAATATAGTAACTAGTTCACACCGCCTGCCATGTCGGGTTGCGTTCTTAGTTAGTCAAGTTAGTCTGGAAGAAATCGCTATTAAGTGGTAAGACCGCCTGTTGTATATCTGTAAAATGTACTGTTCTGTGTTTTGTTTTTTGGTGTTTAATAAAGAGCACTGTATTGTATTGTCATTGTATTTTCTCCGGGCGCTAGATAAGGTGTAAAACAAATGCATAACTCTAAAAAAAATAAAGAAATAAAAATGTTAGCGACTTTTGAAAAGTGACATAATTATCAAATAGGTAAAAAGGAACCCGATGTAATTAATGCCAAGCCCTATTAGCCCCTACTTTTAGACCTAAAATTTCTTAAAAGTATTCACCAATTTTCAATAACCTAGCTAAGAACCATCCCTATAAATAAGCTTTCTTAAAATTAAAAACAAACACACGTTAAACTTTTAATCCTTTTCTGTGTGTTATCTCTAAAGCAATAAAATACCTAATTATTTAATTTTAAACTTACTCAAAATCTTATAATGTAGTAGTAAAACTTTCATAGGTAAGAGAAATGATAAATAAATGCTTCCAAATTTTAATGCTCATAAAATTGTATTTATGGCATCCTTTATCGATAAAAATTGCTAAATAGACATATCACTTGACGCTACGCCTTCATATGAAACTTTTACGAGTCTCTTTATAGCAAACTGTATTAAAACATGCTATAAATATTAGATCGTCGTTCTGTCCATTCAAAAATATAATAATAATGTCAAAGTTATTATCAATTTTTATAAATAATTTGCAGCCTTTTTTATGTGGTCGCATGAATCCGCTAGGAGATTCTCTTAAATCACTCACTTTACAATTCGTTACTGAATTATTAATCGGTTAGTCTAAGTTGTCCCGTCCGAGCATTATTATTTATATTTTAATGCGTGTTTTTTTTAGTTTGGTTTTGTCCATTAAGCAGCTCGGCCTAAGAGGTAGGTAGGTACAGTCACGAGATTAAATTTGGTACCCATCTTAGGTCCAAAGTCAATCTGACATTCTACAACAATAAGGTTGAGTTTCCTAAAAGTTACAAATTACTTGACATCTCTAATGACATTGACGACTTCAAGCATATTTTTCTTGAAATGGGTCCCAAATTAACGCTCGTGACCGTACCTCTGCCTGCGGGGGCCACTTCAGTATGCCATTTAATACTTCGTCGACGTATTTAAAACTGAGTTGAATTAGACGATTCCCCTGGATGTGGGCAGGACGGCAAATTTAAGTTCATAATAATGTTACTTATTTTGTATTTAAAGGTTAGGTTTCACTTAAGACTACAATAAAAAATATACCGGCAGAAAATAATATGTTTTTGTTCATTAAAAAAAATTGAAAATGATATATTCGCCTAAAAATGTTTCGCTGAATCGGCTCAGACTTGTAGTTTAATTTTCAAAATAATTATTCCAATATTTAGTGACAATAACAAGCCAAAGGATATTCAAATACATGTCTAATAAAACTCACACTTAAATAACAAAGACAATACAAAAGCTAAACGATTGATATAATTTCGAAGGATAATCTCTAATTCGGCCTTTGATAGAATTACTGCACGAGAATGAATTGGAAGCCGTCCAAGACACCATCGAGAATGAAGACAATGAAGTAACAATTCAAAACTTAAATGCAGACAGTTCAAATTCCATTGCCATTGGAGTAACTTTCTTTGCAGTAGAAAGCGTTCTATTCGTCGAGGATAATAAAGTTGAATTTAGTACGGAAGAAGAAATGCAGTAATTAGTAGACGAAAAAGTTTGCTCGCTGAAAATATATACAAGGGGTCCTGTTTAAAATAAAGCGAGTGGAATAAGTCGGCCTGTTATTATTAAACTTTGCAGAGGGAAAAATGACAAGTAATATGGCGCCGTGTTGCTTTGACGTGAAAAACAGCAGTTCGTGGGAATTTTCTTGTAAATTATTATGAGTGTTGATAAGAAATGTGATTTAGCAACTTGAAGATAAGGTGTTTTAGTATTTTTATAATTATGAAGATTTGTTGTTCAGTGTTATTATTAATTAAACAATCTATGGATCTTTTTTAACGATTTCTTTGGTCTTTGTGTGCTTCAATTAGTCGTTTTGTCGATAGATACTTTTTGTCGAAAGTTCGATGACACCTTAGTTTCTCACATCTTCTTCACACATCTTAGTTTCCTATTCTTTCTTATTTTTGGAAAAATAAATTTTTGGTGAGTTTCAAATGAATTAAATACACAAACAATAACCTTTACATACGTAGTTCATTCATAACTAATAATACCAATCAATATGATTGATATTGATTTCTATTATCGCTATTCCCTCGAGGACTTTTAAATTTTCCGGGATGAAAAGTAGGCTATGTGTTAAGGCTACTCTCTATCTAAGTTATAAGTTGTCCATTTCAATTCATTCAAATCCGACCAGCCTTTGCTGCGTGTAGCAGTAACAAACTAACACACACACACAAACTTTAGCATTTATAACATTAGTGACATTAGTTAGATTATTTAGCCAAAGTTGCTGCATTGATTCATCAAAACTCTCTCTATACAGAAGTACAAAGTTCTATTCCGATATCAAGAGGTTCAATGCTTAACAAGACTTCGGCCGCCCCTCATACTTCAAGTGTGGACTATTCATAGAATTTCAAGAGTTGATATTGCGGGGATATCTCCTAGAAGCACTACAAATAGTTCAGAGTGATGGTATAGTCCAATTAGATATTTGAGTGGATACAGTGGTAAGAGAAAGTCTTAAGCGACGGATCAGTGACAATATCCGTGCAACAATATTGTTTGAAATATTTGAACAATTTTGTTAAGATACTTACGATGCTTCAAATTTGTTCTCGTATGATAACTACTAATAACGTTACACATACCCGTATTGATGATAAATATCCTACTTCTACTTATAATATTATAAATGCGAAAGTTTGTGTGTGTGTGTGTGTGTGTGTGTTTGTTACTTCTTCACGCTGCAACGGCTGGACGGATTTGGATGAAATTTGGAATGAAGATAGCTTATACCCTGGATTAACACATAGGCTACTTTTCATCCCGGAAAATTTAAAAGTTCCCGAGGGAATAACTATAATCGAAATCTACGTGGACGAAATCGCGGGCAGAAGCTAGTAATAAATAAATATCACGTGACATCTCACACAAATTGAGCTATTTCCAAACTAAGTTCTAGGCTTTTACTTTAGGTACGGTCACCAGCGTTCATTTGGGGTGTTTGGGACCCATTTCAAGAAAAATATGCTTGAAGTCGTCAATGTCATAGAGATGTCAAGTCGTTTGTAACTTTTAGGAAACTCAACCTTATGGTTGTAGAATGTCAGATTAAGTTTGGACCTAAGGTGGCCGTGGGTACCAAATTAATTCTCGTGACTGTACCTTGACAAAGATAAACTTATTTATATAGAGAATTACACACTACTTGCCTGGCCCCGAATTGGTTCTCGAACCCCCGAACTCTTTAATTTTCCAAGATAAAAAGTAGCCTAAGTGTTAATCCAAGAAATAAGCAATCTTCATTTCAAATTTCATCCAAATCCGTCCACCCGTTACATCGTGAAGGAGTAACAAACAATCACACAAATTTTCGCATTTATAATATTATAGTACTTTGCAGATAAGAAGTCAATCCTAACACATTGCATGACCATGAAGTTTCAGACTATGACATTGTTGACAGCAGTAAAACAATGCTAAACTTATTTGTTGCGTGTGAAGGATTAGTAATAACAGCATTGTTTGACTGCTGTCAACATTATCTATATTCAGAAACTTAATGGTTGTGCAATATGTCAATATTGACTTCTTATCGGCCGCGCACTATAGTAGGATTTAATTGTTGAACAAATACTTCTAATTTTACAGCTCTCGTTTTTAAAAAATCAAGTAAAATATTCCATCGATCGAAACACTTTGGTTATAAAGACACTAACTGCAAGTCTAACTGGAAAGTGGTATGAGAAAAAAGTAAGTTTAACATGTGCGAGTGGCAGTTACGAGAGTTCAGTTCTATTTCCAGAAGTTATTGGTCGATTTAACTGTGAAGTTATGGTGAAGTTAAATGTAGCGGAGCTTTGGCAGAGGTG
This sequence comes from Acleris cristana, assembly GCA_948252455.1. NCBI lineage: Eukaryota > Metazoa > Arthropoda > Insecta > Lepidoptera > Tortricidae > Acleris > Acleris cristana. Next base: position 6,168,447 of record OX411797.1, on the reverse strand, counting down.
TGGGGTTTAGCAGGATTTTGTTATTATTGGCGTAATGTCAATGTTTTGTTTATGAGTTTCAACAATTGTCAATATACCTAACCCAAAAAGTTAATTTAAATGTAAGCAATAATAAATATCAAGTGAAAATCTTAGACAAATTGACCTAGTCCAAAACTAAGCTCTAGGCTAGTACTATGGGTAGGTACTAAGATAATACTAAAGATATACATAATTATACTTATATTGAGAGATAAATATTTAAACATGTAGAAAACATCCAAGACTCAGAATCTTATGCAGGGTCACTAGTGTCACTACCAACTTAAGCTAACACTCGTCAACGTATTTTGAATACGTATAACTAGTTCCCTTAAATATAAACTAAAACCTTTCATTTGATTGAATTTAATACAATTTACAATTCCAAGAGCGTGAATTCAAATCCTACATTCTGCATCAATTTATCCTAGCCGCATACCCACTAGGCCTTCAACCCTCCTATGGCAAAACAACGTATATCCAACACAATAACTAAAGCAATCAAGACCTTTACGTAGCTAGTAATAAGGTTGAATGCTAAAGGAGTATTAAAGAAGATAAGCTCTTCTGTGCTTATAAGTGCAGTGCTGTCCAGTCTCTAAGGAAATTAGCGAATAAACGGGTACTTTCTAGACTCGACTAGGTTTATAGCATTGCCGTTAGACACTTGTCTTATTTAATCAACGTCGGTTATTTCTTCAATCCTGGCATTTATGGCAATTGGTTTTAGGTTTAATTCAGCATTGGGATTATTTTAAAACCGTAGTGAAACAGTATATTAGTAGACTTAGCTCGTAATAATCAGGACGTACAGATTATACTAGAATTACACCATTTTTCATGTAAAGTTTGGCAGATCCTTTTTCACTGGGGTCATAGTTTTATTATCATAATAAACTTATTTGAAAAATCTTCATATTTTAGCTCAAGACTCTTGGTTAATACTACAAAAGTCTAATTTGGTATGGTTAGCTATTTATACATTGAAATTACGCCGACAAAGTTGTTAAAAAAGTCTTTTTTATTTTATTTCGGGTACAAATAAAACAAAGGTAAAAATAATTTTTAGGTGCAAAATTATAAGTAATTTTATAAAAGCAGTTTCTGGACCTTTATGGTAGAGCTCAGAAATAGCTATACATTGTACGTAGACTACAAAGAGATACATTGTCTCCTTATTTCATTGTAATAAGATCGAAAAGGGGATATATCAATTTCTAGTCGACTGTAGTACCTTGTCACAGCTATTAGTATACTAAATTCAAAGCACGCATATTTTAATACGTTATTACAGCGACAAACTACTACTAACATTGACTGTAGTTGTATATGTATATCCTGTAGTATAACTAACAATAATTTCCAAACAAGCGATTAAAAAAAATCGAATTATAATATCGAGGACTAATAAAACAGGATTGATTTGCATCCAGGAAGAAAGCATCTTGGAAATCTTTAGCATGTAACTTTTTCAAAGCGCGGTGGAAATGGCAACTGATAGAAACATTAAAAAGCAGCCAACGTAGTAAAATATTTACGTATTTACTCGATTTTATGTGTAGTCGTAATCCAAGTCAAACCAGTCTTAGAGGAAGTGGATGAAGAAATGGATGAAGAAATGACACCGGGATACAGCTAGGTTGTAGCTACTATTAAACGTAAATTGGACATTGCGGAAACCTAATACATAAACCACTTAATTTGCATCCTAGACTATGAATTAAAACGTAGCATTAACATTATGGATATTGACAGTATAATTAAATTATCATAAAACAGGAATTCGCTAAGTTCGGTAGTTATCGAGCTGTGGATTTCTCAATTTTGAAGACGCGTATAACAACAGGTTAAATTTCCAGTAAGTGCAAATTGTGTAATGACTACGAAAATTTGTTTCTGAGACTTGAATGTTCTCTATGTATTTCATTTATGTCTCTATATACATACGTATGTTTTACCTGTAGAAAAAGCTAAGACCTTAGTTTGGGACTAGGTCAATTGGGATTGTTCATATTTTTACAATTACTCTAATGCGGAAACCATTTCCAGGAATGGAGTTTTAAAGCCGTTCTGCATTATTAAATTTTTGAAATATTTATCTATTTCTGATATTTCGACAAAAGTGTATTTAACTTTTGTTTGACTTTCGTTTTCGGCTTGAAGCCCTCCTAGGTATATCTTACGGGTTAGGTGAAAACCGCTTGAAATAGTATTTTTTAATACACTATTACAATCACTTTTTATCATTAGATTACAATTCATAAAATTATTTAATTTAACAAGACGACAGTGTCAATTACAGACATCCACTTATGAGCTATAAATAAAGAACAACTACGGATTTATACATGATTGTGTAAGTCATTGGTTCCGTAACTCAAAAGGAACCATTATATCATCACTTTGTTGTCCGTCTGTCTGTCTGCTATTGACACTCGCGATGCTAACAAAAATTTAACGACACACCTTGTTTGTGGAAATCGGGCTATCCGTTCAGACCTCTTCGAATTATGGTGCCTAAAAAATATAGTCTGTCCTTAATATCCATTGCAACATTTGAATTTGACAGAAAGTGACAAATTAATGAGTTTATAAATAAGGTGGCAAGTTTTTAAACTGTAAACATATGCTTGTTACGTTATATTAAACGGGGCTTGCAATAGCTTCATTAACTGAAACTATTCAAAGAATCCGAGAGCAAAGGAGTGCCGGGATTATAGACAACTCTTGCCAAAGCCGGTAATACGAGACATACAGACCATTGAAACAACATCTTGCACACTAATATTGATTCGAATGGCTAGATATTTCAATGTTTGTTGGTTGATTAGAAATCACATACAAATGGCTGAATATATTTGGCATAAGGACACAGTGTTCAGAATTACAACTTAGTAAAGCAAATGCTTGGTATTCATTTGCTTGTTAGAAAGCAGAAATTATGGAGATTAGCTTCTAACAACAGGTATTTCATATGGTATTAGGTATGTTACCAAAGAAGAGAAGGACTGTTAGTAAAATGATGAATAAAGAACCGGTGAGAAATACAGATCGAAACGATCGAAAAACGAATGAGATGAGCCAAGATGATATCCTTCTTGCAGTTTTCAAGCCCCCAATAAAATGTCCTTTCATAATGTACATGTCTACGAAGCATGCTTATCATTTATTTGTTTATTTGTTGTTATGCTTGACATATAACGTAAAAATATTTCTGAGTTCCTTACGTCTAGGTAAGAGGAGAATATAAATCTTTATTGTCAGTATGTGACCGTAGAATCTACCTACAATTATGTTGTTATTTTAATTAATAAAAGCAAGAGCAGAGCATCACATTCAACTGGTTTCCGGAGTACAATATTTTATGTTGTAATTAAAGCTAATAAATAAAGACTAAATGATACGTAAAAAATAGGTTGCAAGAAACAAATGCCATCTTATTATAAACTACACAATACGCACATAGATGCTCAATTACACAAGCGTTTATTGAATTTTCACGCCACTGCTCGGAAATATGGCCAAAGAAGGATCGAAATCAGAATAGAAAGTTGCTCTTAGTAGTATCAACACAAAAACAGTCCAACAATGTTGAGTTGCAAAGTAAAATGGAGTGTTTTTAGACCAGTTTACTTTCTACTCTGCTATTGGTCGGTTATTTATGACATTAGTAACTCGTTCGGAAATAAATAAAAAAATGTTTGACAAATATGACATTAGAACGTTTAATTAAAAAATTAAAACGTCAAATCCGCTCAGTGAAAGTGTATTTTTGCGATTGTAAACGTGTTTTTATGTAAGTTTTTAAGGCGTACGTGAAAAACGCCTTTGCATCTTTAAATAAGGTAAAAATTAAAAAAGTTAAAAAGGCGGGAATGAAAATTACTTCTGTTCTTTTAATTGGAAACAAACGCTAAACTTTTGAACTTTTGATTGGAAATTTGTACGATATTCAACAAAAATGAGTGATACAAGTAGTACAGATATGGATCTTACACCGCCTGAAATTCAGGAAACGGCAAAGTCGGTAATTCGGAATTTACTGCCAATAAAATCCCGTCGCAAATATCAGAAAGTGTATGAAAATTTCAAAGCATGGCAAATAAATAAAAAAACGAACTCTTTCTCTGAAAGCGTAATGCTGACCTACTTTGATGAACTTTCAAATATCAATATTACTTTTAATTAAACTGTGTATTATGTCCTAACCTGTTTTATTTCCTTACATTAGGCGTGAAAAGCACATAGTATTGCCTCGGTAGAAAGTGCAATAGATGGACTCGTATCTTCGCGGTCCTCACCTGCGGCTCGGCCCGCGAACTAACTCGTCCATCTATTGCTTACTTTCTGTACCTGGGCTACAATGTACTATTGATGTCGTGTCTGTCGCGTTCTCTTGGCGAATGAGAAAGTGTCAGAAGATTTTCTAATGAAACGTTGGTAAAAATCCTTTAAATACATAGAATAATGTTGTCATTTTTATTAAATTGTTTGTGAACTTAGTCAAGATGCATCTTGCAAACGTAATCGTGATAGAAAATGGACAGGATAGGACGTAAGCCGCCGGACGGTCGCGTCGAACGCATATTTCAATTCATTAAATTTTGCCTTTTTTAACCGACTTCAAAAAAGGAGGAGGTTATACGTTCTACTGTAGGTATTTTTTTATTTTTTTTTATGTATGTTCACCAATTTCTCCGTCAATTGTGGACCGATTTTAAAAATTCTTTTTTGGTTTGATAGAATATACTTCCGAGGTGGTCCCATTGTCAGCAAATCTGAATCTGATGATGGGATCAGTGAGGAATTGAGGGAACTCCTCAAATATTGTATGCAAACATATAGCAATTTTAGTATTTTTAGTAACAAGGGTAGCATTTGCATTCAGAAAGTGTCACTTGGTGAAGCGGAACTGATGATGAAGACCACAGATGGCCACCGGAACTCCTCAACGGTACCGATTTCAAGGGTGGCGATAAGATATCTCGATTAAGATAGTTGAGCGACTACAACGAAGCACATTTAATTGTTTTAAAATGACTATGACTTTCCCGCGGCGTTGCTTGGGGCAAGCTTGAAATGTCTTAAATTTTCATATATCAACTAAGAAGTGGGACTACATAAGCTTATGATCACTAAAAAGTGTAAAATAAAATAAACGTTTTAAAAAACAAAAAACCGCCTTCAAAAACGCAAAAAATAACTTCTACTACTAGGTACTTAGTAGTAGGTACCTATCCTATTAGGTTAGTCTAACTGAAGTCGGCGACCACAATATTTTCAACAAAAAGCCGACTTCAGTTGGACTAACCTAATAGGATAGGTACCTACTACTAAGTACCTAGTAGTAGAAGTTATTTTTTGCGTTTTTGAAGGCGGTTTTTTGTTTTTTTTTAAATTGTTTACTTCCTGAATCCTGTCTAGGGCCTGTGATCAGCTAAAAAAACTTATTTGATGCAATTGGTCATCCTCCGAAACTCTGTGTAGTTTATTGAAGAGAACCTCCTATTTCACGAATTATCTCTGTACTAATCTAAAACGAAACTTGAAGTCTCACCGAGATGCAATTTGCCTTTTCAGCATTATCAATTTCGACTTTAACGTCATTTGTTTTAATAAGCATTACTTTCCTTTTCTATGCTATTTACCGATTTTAATTAATTAATTAAATAATACGTATAAACATATTACATTTTTCTTCTGATATAAAATCATTATTAACATTATTAACGTTCAGTTTCATAATTAACCGTCATGATTGGTTATTTTCTGTTATTAATTAACTAATTCATAATGTTATGAAGAGGTGGATTTGTGTTTGTTTGTTTGTTGTTGGGTTCAACTTCTGGATGTATTGATACAAAAAAAATTACAGCTTACTGCCAATATCCCTGACTCATCCCACTTTTTATTTTGTTTAAACAGGAGTAAGACGAGGGTGGGTGGCTGGTTTTTTTACAAAGCTGCTTTCTAAGGAAGATTTTTGATTTTGACTTAATTATAATAAAGGGACGCGTTACTTGGTAGCTAATTAACTTAATTATTTTACAGTTTGATTATTATCAACATTAATTTGATACTCGCGTGGGTGTTGTTTTAGCATAAATATTAAATTATACAATACAATGTGAACCTTTTTGATTACCTACGTAAGTAAATTGAGAATTGTGAGAAAATGTTACATTTCTGATGTTCACAATTGTTTTCTCTCCCAGTTATAATTTTCTCAGTCTGTTATATTTAATTTAAAAATAAATATATACATACACATACAAAAACTCACGCTTTCATTCCCAGAGTGGGGTAGCCAGAGCTACAGAATTGCAAACAACTCTAAAGAACTTGTTGATAATTCTGTAACCATAATTTGCACAAATAGGCTAAAATGTTTACCAGTATATTAGTGACAGGTTTCAAACCCATCACCTTACAGTAAATATAGTAGTAAATAAATGTTTCTTCTTCAAATTGTATTTTTATCTCAGAAAGTCATTAAAAAAAATGCGACATCTTTTGCTTGTCAAATTAACAAGTCGAACAAAGAGCAAGCTTTAAAAACTCGACTGTATATTTTGACATTGTCGTCAAATAAATTAATACACATTATTTTATATTCTTAAATCTGCCATTTTGATAAAAAAAAATATTTACTCGCGACGCTAAAACGTACCTACCGACACCTCGTCAATCAATCGGGCCATCCGTCAAGCATTTACAAGAAAAGAAAGAACCATACAAACAAACATACATACATGTCATGTATACACGTGAAATACCTACGTAACTATCCTTCAGGATAAACACAATATTATAATTTTCTTCAAGTTTCCTAATTAACCGACATAATTGGTTATTTTCTGTTATTTCAAGAGAAACTGCGACCTGTGACATTAATTACATTGTCTCATATAAATTTCATCGTTGGCAACGTTACGCCTGGAAACTAAGATAAGAATCAAATTAATTTTATACTTTCATACGTGGAATGTCTGGTTTCATCCTTTAAAGGTGTTCCAAAGCAAAACCATTTAATATTATTTTAAAAAGCATTACGATTTTTTATTTGCTATTGCACGCGTCTCTGCCCGCGTCTACGATCTAGGTCGTTTATCACTGTTCCTTTGGGAACTGTTAATTTTTCCAAAATGTCCTTTATCAGGATTAAACTATCATGCCAAATTTCATCAAACTCGGTTCAGCGGTTTAGCTTTGCCACCAACATTTTCACTAGCTACCTATTTATTAAATCTAAGATATTTTAATTAAAAATCTGTGGATTTATAAATCACGTAATCTTTTATATATCAGGCTCTCTCATTTGCACTAGAAAAGTTTCGAAAGCGGAAAGAGAGGACATAAAATCTGGCTCTGTCTGGTGTTAAGTCTTACCACGGATATCGTTATATTTAGAATCGAGCAAGCAATGAGTTAATTAAAAATTTATACATTGGTTCCCGTTCTGATATTTAAATAGGTAGACTTATTATTGGAAAAGCAGTGATTTAGTAACAAGTAACTTTCTAATTGAAATAGTACACACAGCAATACACCTAACTAACCATTGGAGGCAGAGCAGAGAGAAAATATCAATGCTTGACAGGGATGTAGATATTTTTTTCATATTAAATATATTTACATCCCTTTCAAGCATTGGCACTTCTTATTCTCAGCTCCGTCTTTAGTGGTCAGTTAAGTGTGTGGGCGACTGTACATAATTTTAAAATTTACAACGACGTATTTAAAAAACAACTTTCGACACAATATTTTGTACGACTTATAAAAAAAAGATGCGGACGAATGGTCAACGTCCTTCTTTTTTCAGTCGGCTATAAAAATATTCACCTACTCAACTGTTCATTAAAAATGTATTTTTATCTTATAATATGCTTTTGACGTCTAATTAATCGGTACTATTAATGTTAGTTAGTTCTAAACATAATTTAATATTATCTAAAAATACTTTGCACATCTGTGTTTGGGTCATCAATTTACATACCTATGTGTAACAAATTTCAACTGAATCGGTCCAGTAGTTTCGGAGCAAATTGGCTGTGACAGACGCACGAGTGATCCTATAAGGGTTCCGTTTTTCATTTTTTGTACGGAACCCTAAAAACAAGTATATTTTCAGCTTTGTCCTCAATCTCACTAACACTGAGAAACTTGTGAGAATCAAAACTCCCAAAACGCTGGTATGGCTTTCAAATATATTTGCTTCCTTCCGAGTACTATAAAACGATGCACTGGCAATGCCGTCTTTTGCAATGGCTCCGTATGATTTATTTATAAATCCACTACATAATATGCCGGGGTAAGGATATATTTATGGCGCTAGCTAGCTGAACTTCGAGAAAGTTTCTCCTTAGGTGTTAAGAGATTTCTGTTTATAGACGAAGTTTTGATAAACATGAATGTATCGGGGTGTGTTGGACGTGTGTTGCTGGAAATTAGTGTTTACTTGTAGTGTTTTGTTTCGTATTTTATGACGACAGGTAGGGCAATTGGGATTGTTCATATTTTTATAATTACTCTAATTCGAAAACCATTTCGAGGAATGGGGTTTTAAAGCCGTTCTGCATTACTAAGTTTTTGAAATATTTATCTATTTCGGATATTTCGACAAAAGTATATTTAACCTTTGTTAAATATACTAACTTTGTAGCCCTCCTAGGTGTATCTTACGGGTTAGGCGAAAACCGCTTGACATAGTATGTTTTAATACATTATTACAATCACTTTTTATCATTAGATATCATTTAATTGTTGTAATATATTAGAAAATGCCAGCTCAAATTAAAAATAATCATGTCATCCATAAAATGTCTGCTAAATAAATAAAGATATTCAAACAAAACTATTGGGTGAAATACAAAATTAATGAACTTGGTCTCTTAAAATTACCCATTCTTTCGAATTAGAATGTAAAAACAGTGAGTTATTTTTTTTTATCTATCCTAATTGTCTTTCCATACTATCTTTGTGCAAGTTTTTCTTTTTTCGTAAATTTTATATTACCTTCACGGATATTACGTATTTTATTAGTGTGTCTATCTGATTCTTCGGTTTTAATATGTTATTTCAATTTGTATCTTATTTTATTTAAAAAAAACCTTGGTGATAAATAGAAAGTGACATTTTCACGTCAATTTACTTCACACTTGGAGCAGCAGTGTTCGTATTGTTGTGTTCCGGTGTGAGGATTAAGATAACCGGTTGGCAAAGACGAATTCCACCTTAGCTGTCAGGGTTGGTAACGCATTAGTAGTTTTGAGATTACAGACTTGAGATTGCAATTTCTATGGGTCTCAGATTTTACGTACTTACCATCAGGTGGGCAATCATTAATATTTAACAACAATAATTAATTAAAAATTAACATTATTTTTCTTTGTTTCAGATTTGAACAATAACCACATGGCATATGGCTTTACATTTTGAAAAATGTGCAAAACAACATACAGAAACGAACCTTATGCGTTCTCTAATAAGGTTATTAGAAAGGTAACGAACAGTGCTATAATGCGCTGTTTACACACAGACAAAGACGGAGTGAGAGGTGAATCACAGTGCCGAGTGACCAGTAGATGTGCCAATACACTGTTCCTTTTGTTAAGGATAGCGGTCAATGTGAACGTGTATTTGCAGCAATGGACATTGTTTTGGTTGTTGATCAGTTGTGTGTGTGCGAAGGAACAGAAGTTTGCTATCGAGCCTCAGGATCAGGTTTGTATTTATTCGCTTATTCAAATGTCATTTTAAGTTTAAACGCGTCTTTTGCATATTTAGGAGTAACTATACCGTTATTAGATCAAGAACTATCATTGAGTGTTAAAATAATTGTTTCTGCACTTTGGCCCACTTTTTTCTTTACAAGAATACAATTTAAAAATTCAATGTTTCACAAAAACTTAAAATTAATAAAATGCAAGCAACTAATTTAACAAAAAACCAATCATCTTGAAAAAATACAAATGAAACAGAAACTGATATGAAAACATAACCATTTTTTAATGGACTTGCTATAAAAATGAGTTAACTGTCTGCCACTGAATTTTTAAATACATTTCAGAGTAACGTAAAGTTAAATCTCAAGCATTTTCAATATAAAAGGGATTTGAAAAATGAAATAAATAAATAAAAATGAAAAATGAAAAAATCGAAATGACTCGATGTATGAATGTGGAAGAAGCGAACGAGATATGTCAAGATCGCAGCAGGTGGAAAGAAGTGGTCTCTGCCTACCCCTCTGGGAATTAGGCGTGATTTAATGTAGGTATGTATGTATGTATGAAAATTCCTCTGCATTTATAGCTCTTACATCAATTTTTGCCTAATCTAAAAATCGAGGTACGACTTAATTTTTTTGCATCGTTTCAATAAATTTGATCAGGAGGGTAAAAGGTTTGAAATTCGGTCCAAAGAAACTTTTCTGCATATTGCGAAAAACCCGTTCAAAATCTTTCTGTAAAAGCAACCGGACTTTATTTACTAGATGTTTCTGTTTCCTTCATTTTAACACCCAAGGAGCCTGTTGGCTTGCTTAATTGCATTTCATTGAGTCAGTCTGAGTGACTTGCATTTTAATTGCATTTTACTTTTATTTTCACTGATGCGCAACAAACAAACAAAGATGTTTCAGGTACTTACAATGAAACTTACTTAGCTTGCTTTATAGTTTGTAATAGCATGACATTTTATATCTAACTAGAGGACGCCCGCGACTTCGTACGCGTAGAATTAGTTTCCCGCTACTCCCCCCATTTCTTCCCGTTGGGGGTCGATTTTCGGAAAATCCTTTCTTAGTGCTCACTTACATCATGAAAGGAACCCCTGTACCTACCAAATTTCAAGTTTCTAGGTACAGTAGTTTCGGCTGTGCATTGATATATAAGTCAATCAGGTTTTCCTTTTTTATATATAAGATAGATTATAAATGCCTATACATATAAGTCCTACTCTCGTTGCTGTACCCGACAGGGTTCATAATGCACGTAAAATTACTGTATTCCAACCTATTACATTATGAATAGCAATAAAGTATTGAGTACCTATTAAGTATTGAAATCCGAAACGCGGTAAATACCAGTTTTGTTATGATTAGCGTCGTTACAAGGGTTGGGAAGGGTTTATACTAGGTAACCCTACTATATAGTTGGGTTACCTAATATATGGTACCTTACGATCACGAGTTGATATCCTGCCAAGAAGTCATCGACGCTTTAAAAGAAGTCCACTACACAGAACATTTACAGACAGACAGATATGATAGTAAATAGCAGCAGCAAATTTTTATTTTTCACAGTCGGTCAATCTGCGGGCTTAGTATGGTGGCGTGTATCGCGTGACAAAACGTGGATAAAACATCCGTCACTTTTTGACACGTAATAAGTAAGAGAGTGACGGATGCTTTATCCACATTTTGTCACGCTATAAACACAACCATACTAGGCCAACTGATAATTTTAAAAACTATTAACTGCAATCCAGGTAGCTCGCGTGCTCGTTAAATTATAAATCACTTAAAACGACATAAAGAAATAAAAAGAAAATTGTCTTAGAAATCTTTCATGAGAAATCGCGTAGTTTCTCCCAAACAAAATGGCATGAAAGGCTGAATACTTTACATAAATCGTTATGCCATTGGACAAAAAGCTTCGGCTCCGTACCCGCGGCAAGGAATTTTTAATATCCTCGTATATACGCCATGTCAACTTCATGTTTAAGTTGCTTACGATAATATTGGTTTGCTCCTCCGACGATTTCTGGCGAAATCTTTTGAATAATGGATTGGATAGCAAATATTTTGGGTTTTATTAGTTTCTTGTTTATCCCTTAATAATAATGATCTCAAAATGTTTTATAAGAAGCAGACATGTCATATTTTGAGATTATGGGATATTATTATCTCTAGAGAAATACACTAAGAACTTGGGCAAAGATTTGATACGTTCTCTTACCTATACTTGAAACTCAAATTCAAGACCAAAATCCTAACCTCAACGGGCGCACATTCGCTGTGAATATTGCATTTTGGTTTAAGTGTAGGTATTTTTATCAACAAAACTTACCCTAATATTACTGGTTACACGAGTTCTCATTCATGTTTTTATGAAATAATGTTAAAATAACTAAATAATCAAAATGGGAACTGTCAGATTTTGGTCTTGAATTCGAGTTTCGAGTATACAAGTAATTCTTAAAAATGTGTTTGAATTCCTGAATTAGCATAACGATCCATTGTGTTTTGTTAATTTGTTACAATACATCATACAACATAATTACTATATGTATAGTCGTACCAGTTAGTTCATGCGCCAGTTTTCTTTTATCCCGATTTAACTAAATTCCGTTATGATATTCCGTGAAGAAAGTCGAAAATAACGCTTTGTATCTTAAAACACTTTTTTCTTTCAACTGGAAAACATCTTCGTTATATTTGCGGATAACCTTAAAATATTACCAAGTCATATGGAAAGATAAATTAATTCAGCATCTTCTAAAACAAAACATTGTACTTTCTTAGTAATTATTCTACTTTTGTATGCAAAGTCCGTCCTTAAGGTAATATTGGTTTTTAAGATAACGAACCAAGTTGATAAAATAAAAATAAATGAGAAAGAATAAGTAAACATTAAGATTCAGAGGACAGACAACGCCGCAGGGTGAAACTTTGAGAAAACACAATCAGCTGAACTTTCACCCGCAACTGTTTCTTCAAAAAGGTTTTTCGCTTTGAAGTCTGTTGTGGTTTTTATGCCAATTTGTGAATTTTATTCTGCCATAATATCAAAGAAAGTAGTTAACTGCATAAAAACAGTATAAGCATTTAAAATTTTATGTGGTTACATTGGTTACATAATTCCGAAGACTCATTATTCCAAGTTGATCAAAATTCTGAATTTTCATAATTCCGAATGCCTTTTTTGATAGAAACCTTAAGTTTTTGTTATCGCATATAAATCAAACCTAACCTAACCTACGTATGACAATTAAATTATTAATTTAATCTAAAATAGCTCCAGCGTAACATAGCTTTCGGGAAAATGAAAATTCGGATAAATGAATATTGTGAAAAAAGTAATTCGGAATTTTAAGATGTTCCCGGTTACATTTTATCTTGCGCTTCATTTCTTTCTACCTTTTGACTTTGATAACAGCTTTTTGCTCATCTCTTGCGAAGCGCATATAGTGTATTTATTTTTCGTTATCATTATCAAAAATCTTGTCGGTGAAGTAATTCATAGTATTAAAAAGAAGCGCCACAAAAAAGTCCCTACAACCCTATTACGAAGCCTTAGCTCTCCGTCTGTATTTCTGTCCGTCATTTTTACAGTGTGTGTTTGTGAGTGCTATAATAATTAATAATAACATTTTAATGAAGTTAACGTTAAAGGGAGTCTTCCTCCCCGTAAAAAAAACGTAAGATGGTTTCTGCTTGATGAGATTCGACTCGCACTTGGCTGGATTTATGAACTTTGTTTTTTTTTTCAGAGCGCAGTTGTAGGTTCCAGAGTGACGCTGCCCTGCCGAGTGGTGAACAAGGTTGGGCAGCTTCAATGGACGAAGGACGACTTCGGGCTCGGTACTCACAGGCATCTGACTGGGTTCGAACGGTACAATATGGTGGGGAGTGATGAAGAAGGTACGGGTATAAGAAAATCTTGAGGATATTTTAAGAAACATAGAGAATAATAACAGTTTAAGTAACAAAAAAAAAATGGATTGTCATAGAGCTTATAATTCTTGATTCATGAAATTTAAGTGAACCGGGCTATTCGTTCAGGGTTTTGGCTATGTCAGACAGACGAACACAAACACAGCTAGAACATTTGCCATTATTTTATTATTTAGGTTGTGGGTAATAAATGACTTAATGCAAGCAGCAGCAGTACCAAGTGTGTCGATGTTTCGAAAAACTTTTGTCTGCTGTCTCGTTTGTCCGAAATTTTCATTTGTCCGAAAAACATTTTTCTCTCAACCCATTAACTTCCAGGAAAATTAAAGGGATTCAGAGAAAAAATATTTTCGGCCAAATGAATATTTCGGACAAACGAAACAGCGGACAAAAGTTTTTCGAACTTAAGACAGGTAACCGTACCAAGAGCGATGATTTATTGAAATCTGCGTGATGTCCAAATTTTAAAGATACTGTCTCGGATGGCGGCTATACAAATTAATACTAGTTCGCCAAACAAGAAGAATGTCTTGTCTATGTGGCCTATTCTGCCAGTATAAGGGACGCAGTAATAGCATAAGAATTTTTAATGTAATGTGCTTAACAAAGTATAAATTTCTTCGACTGCTAAATTTCAGTATTACCACCGTATTATGATCGCGTTTATAGCTGTGGATACATCGTGTTAATAAAACATAAATCACTTGTTACGTACGCGAAAGTGATGCATTTTTTATCTAAATTTATCTACCGCTATCACAGCCCTCAACGCGATCTAATATGATCTTAATAAAGCCCGCAACCGTGGCTTGCGATGGATGGATTGTATGATAGTATTAGTCGCGACAATGCCGATCATCATTATTAGTCTTGATCATCATTATTATTTGCTTTAATTTTGTTTAACTGTGTTATTATTGTATTATTTTTTCTATTTGTTACAGGAGATTATTCTCTGGACATCAGAGAAGTGACTTTAGAAGATGACGCGCTGTACCAGTGCCAAGTTAGCTCTGGACCTAGAGGTGAGTTGAGAAATTTCAAATTAGATTGTCATAATTCATCATTAACATTATATCAGACGTTTTAATTTGATGGTACGGAACCCTCAGAGCGCGAGTTGAACTCGCAATAGTTTTTGTTTTCATTTATATTATGCTTGCTATACACACACATTATACAACTGCATTCTAGAGTGATCCTATAAACCATTTGCGATAGTTTTTGCAGCGATGCGAACACGCGACCGCAACGTGACACTTGCGATTGTTAGGCGTTTGCATCGATTCAACTGCCTGCGTGACTTATACACGCGTGTTTCCGTCGCAACAAATTGACGCAGACGTGGCAAATTTAACATCTCTTGCGTCGTGTTTGTCGCTTTTGAATCCATGCTGGGCCTCTATCTTACTGGGCAAAACCATATTGACATGTTATCGTATTAGAATAGAGGCCCAGGGACCCAATTCTCATGACTTCGAGATGACTTTTCATGCGAGATATGTCGAAAATATGTATGCAGTTGACAGTTCATCTCGCATGAAAAATCATCTCGAAGTCTCGAGAATTGGGTCCCAGCATGGATTCAAAAGCAACAAACATCACGCAAGAGATGTTAAATTTGCCACGTCTGCGTCTGTATCGCGTTTGCATCGATACTGTTTCGCGTTTGCACCGCGATTTTATCACTGCAGTTTCCATGTCTAAAGACGAAAAGAACAGCACGTGCTTGAAATTGCGCGCGTGTGTTAATGTAGACTAATTAGCGACTGTTTCGCTACTGCAGACGCGCTGCAAAAAGTGTTCGTGGACCGCTTTTCGACACAATTCATCGTCAACATAGCTAATTTCTTTAGTAATAAGGGAATAACTTTAAATTTAACTAGAGCATCTTAAGCCCTCTAGGGAAAAACATACAGCAGTATATCCAATGCGATTTCTGCAACAGATGTGCCCTTTGTACAAAGTGCAGTTATAGAAGCTTTGGCGTTCCTATTGGCAATTATAGCCGTTCAAAGAGGATTTTAAAGACAGTCTTTGTGCTTTTGTAAGGATCGCTTCAGGCTATGCTGCCCAGAAGAAAAAGACATTATAAGTGTATAAAGTCCATGTACGCATACTGTAATTTTACTTTGGACGGCTTTGTGATGGTACGCTTAAATGATAGTTTATCTGAATTAAGAGTTTCTTGAAATTGAAAGTGTTGTGTTCTTCTTACCCAACTGTCCAAATATATGGTTGATATTTTTGACTCGTATGTATGGTTCGTTATTCCTTCGGACATGCTGGGTAGTGATTCTCTCAAATCAAAAATGAGCTAATGCAGGAGTGAATGTCCAAGCGGCGGTTTAAGTAGTTCCGTCAGAGCGAGCAAAACACATTTTAGCGCGTGCATTCTCAATTAGGCAGCCTTTTACGTTTGAGAAGCCATGCTGCATATTGAGTTTCCTTAGATTGGTCTCAGCATCACAAGCGTCTCAGGGTAATTTTATAAAAAAAGATTGTGCCAAAAAAAATACAAACCCTATCGCGACAATCCCAAAAATAATAAGTAAACAAAGTGTAGCAATATTTCGGAAAATGTATGATTTGGTAAATACATTGGTGTAACTCAATAGTTATCTCTAGAAATATAATGCCATTTAAAAATATATTAAACAAACAAGTACTTAACCGTCAACTTTTTGCACGTATCATTATGTCTTAAAACGTTCATATAAATGTCTCCATACTTTCCTTTAATGGAATCAAAACCATATCATAACTTAACGGGACCAAATCATAATTCTTGCCCATCTTCATAAGCATGATCAATAACGAACCTTAACGTGACGTTATTAAAAATTATTTTCTAATAATTATAGTAAACGTTATTTCTCATCTAGGCTTTAATTCGAAGTAATAAGGGCTAATAGTTTTACAGCAAGATTGTATTATGATATCTTGTGGCCATATTAATGTGAAACCAGTTAAATGCCACCGCAGTTCAAGATGGCGTATTCGATCATAATTCATAGAACTAGCGTGTGAGCTGTCAGCGTTTTGAGTTAACGTTTTTAATTAAGTTACATTATTTTTATATTTAACTTATTGATAAGATGAAACAATTACAAATGTTTTAAACAACACTGTTGGTGTTAAGAAGAAAAAGTCAGAATTTAAATACTTACAATGTAAATGGAAGCTTCTATGATCTTCTCAAGATAATAGGACCTAAGGGGTACAGTTGTCATCAGGTCATCACGAATTCAATTATGTAGGTACCTTTATGATTTTGATCATATAAAGGAGGTAGAGAGTGGGTTAAAAATAATGACCCTTGATTTTAAAATTTCTGCTTCGATTTATTTTAGTTGGTAAAAAAAACAACGCCAAAGAAGTTTCAAAACCGTGGAACATTTGAGATTTTAGTAACATCACAATAATACGTTTATCTACGTCCTATTATGTATGTTTCAAAATTTAAAAAAATAAAAAGACTGTTAAATATTTTTAGATGATTTTCTACTCAGTCTACCTACTTAAATTGCTTATCCTATTTCATTTTAACAGAATTCAGATACCAAGAATACGCAGGTAATTCCCGTGCGGCTTTTTCTTCGAAAACGCGTCCCATATTTAGCAAAATGCTTTATTTCTTCGAAAATGTAAAGTACCTAACTATTTTACTTGCTCATAACTGTTAAAACAATTCGAATTTCTTCGAAAATAAATTTCTAAATGTCGCTTTTAAAACTATTTACCACGTCTTTCGTTTCGTGCCTCGTCGCTTGTCGTATTGGTAATTGTTTTGGTGTGTGTTTTTTCTATTTGCTGGACATGTGTGCACAATCTGTTATCAGAGTAAAACACACGGAACAGAATTGAGCTTTATTTTGTAGTAGTTAGGTGAGTTGTGGTTTGGAAAGGTTTTAAAGTTGAATTTCTTTTATTTTCAAGGTTGTCACAGATCACTTTACAGGTTTTAATGAATGCGCTTTCAATGTGGGGTTTGTCTTTTAAATTAAGAAGGGCTTTGTAAAATGAGTTGCACTCTGATTGATTGATTGATTATTTTGTTTGTGTAAATGTTTCGTAGGTTGAATAGTGATTTTTGTCATATCTATGAGCTCAGAGCCCTTGAAAAATCACTTGATTTTATAACATGGCCTTGTATTGAACTTAATTTGCGATATAATTTTCAAGTGTGCTCATCTTATAATCATTGTGTCGTTTTTTTAGGCTACAAAAAATGTCTTTGTCAGTTTAGTACCTAGTCTTAGAGCGTCGGTGGCCTAGTGGCTTAGGGGGTCGACTCGTGATCGTAAGGTACCGAGTTCGAACCCCCGCGGTCACCATGTACCAATGAGTTTTTATAACTTAAGTGCATTACCCGACGCTCTTACGGTGAAGGAAAAACATCGTGAGGAAACCCTGCACATTCAAACAGCTGAGTGTGAATAGGGTAATTGCACAAAAAAGATCCTAAAGGGTCGAAGTGTATCCGAAAGGGGCCAATCTGTAAGATAAGATAAAATAAGATAAGTACCTAGGCCCCATAACATAATTAATACTTCAAAGCACGCTATCCAGTGGTCTAATAACCTTAAATTAGATCAAAATTACTAAGTTAAACGCACATTTCAATAGTAACGAGTCTGAACACAGAATGCAATCGACAACCCTATTCAATCAGTAGACATTGTTCGTTTCTCTGTTATTGAACCTATGTGCTTAGGTAGGGTTGTTAAAAAAAAATGTACACACGTGATCCATTTTTCGATAGATCGGGGGTTCTATTCTACTTGGGCTTAACCTAATTGCTTTTGACATGTTATCGTATTGTCAACGTTATAGTTTTTATTTACTTTACAGTTATTTCGGCCGAGTTAAAAACAATACGATATGCTTAACCCTTTACACCCGAGGGATTCAGACAATATTTTTTAAGTACCTATATATAAAAAAAAATTGGTCAAAAAAAATTTTTTTTACTCGGTTCGTATTCAATTAGAAAAAAACCCTCACAATCGTATCACTTTTTTTTCTTTTTTACACGGTTCATATTCAATTAGAAAAAAACCCTTACAATCGTATCAGCTCGGGTGTAACGGGTTAAAGCAATAAGGTTTTTCATGGTAGAATAGAGATCTTGAAAAAACTGTGTCAGTCTCTTTTAAATTCATGTCAAAATACATTTCTTACCGTTACTTTTCAGAAGTCGTTTATTGCTTTTCCGGCTTTCCCCCGCTTTTTATAGGGTTTCCAAAAAAGTTTAAACAAAAATATTTCCGAATGTAGGTCGGTGTTTTTTTGTTTTACTAAATGTAAATAACTTCAAACTTTTTATTATATTTTAACACGGGGCTTCCCATGCGTAGGTTGGTTTGGTTGGCTGTTTGTACTATCAGACCATTGGAACCTTGACCCACCATAGAACTGTGTAACAGAGGCGTTATGATTCAAGTCATAAGAAGTGTCAAACAAATTGTTTTAAATGTCACTGTGACACCGTTCTATGGTGGGTCAGGGTTCCATTGGGCTGATAGTATTTCGAAAACAAATATAAAATAATTTGGTGCTAAGGAATAATTAAGTATTTCAAATAACCTCAATAGTTTTGTGTTAACCTTAATACACGGGCCGTCAAGAAACGAACATCCTTTTTTTAGGGTTCCATAGTAAATAAAGAACCCTTATAGTTTCGCCATGTCCGTTTGTCCGTCTGTCCGTCTGTGCGTCTGTCCGTGGTTTAACTCAGAGAGTCTTGGTCCGAGTTTTGACTTTAGAGTGCTCGAAATCAAAGTCGAGTGATGGAAAATAATAGCAAATGAAAATATGACACGATAATTTTTACATGAACCCATTATACCGTATTTTTGAAAGTCCTCACTCGAAAGCTAGCGATTGACTTAATATATTCACGCGTTCCGTTGAACGAAGAAATTGCCGTTTTTTTTAAATTATGTTTGAAATATAAATAAAAATACGACATAATTATTATTTATGTGCACTTTCAGCGTACTTAACACTGTTTACCAAATAATTTTACTATTTAAAACTAGTAAATGTAACGTTTAGTCTGCTATGGTTGTTTGTCTGTGACATGTGAGGTTTGTTTGAGAATTAAACATCTGTGGTTCGTTTGTCTTGTCTTTTGACTTTGACAGATGTCAAAACAAATTTCTTCTGATATATATTATACTTATTTTTTATTTATGTTTCTGCCTCAAAGTAATTACTTTTAATTTGACAAGCCTTGTTATTTATACTGTAACTTTAAATTAAGTAATACAATCTGAATCCAAATCTGAATCATTAAATGAAGATTTAAATAAAGAGTATTTGGGTTAGTTGATTCGTTCCAATAAAGTCATTTCATTTTATAACCTTTTGAAATCCAGTGTCTGTATCGTGAAATTTTAAACGTTTCAATCTCCATGCAATGAAAATAGCACTGGAACTCCAATGGTTTAAAAAAAATCCACTCCCTCCCAGGTTGGGTAGTTTTTTCGGAGAAATACGATAGCCCCAATTGTCAAACAAAGGAAGTAACACGTTAAATTAACTTCAACCCTATTTCCACATCTTCAAAGTTTAAAAAGTATTTTTTTGCATATATTCGTCACAGTACCGTAAAAGTCTCTTTCACCCCTCAAAGAGGGTCAATAATGATGGGGAAGCCACAGGACATAATGAGTTGAAACCTTACTGGAATAAGTCAGAGGGGAAATCTCGGGGACGCGACGGTAACTAGGTATTGCTGTAAATTATTCAAAAAGTGACGTATTGACTAGATGTGACACAAAATATACCCAATACTTAATTATTTATTTCGTGTTATGTAAATACAGGGAGTATCTAATTTGTTTAAAAAAAATTAGAAGATCATACACCCTGTACAAGACAGCAAATAATAAACTAGGGAAAGCTCTTATTTGCTAATAATGTAGTTACTTATCGTTTATTTACTCATATTCTTAGGAAGTATATACTGGGTGTAACATGACGAAACCGAATAATTTTAACAGCGTATTCCTGAGGTCGTAAGAAGCAAAAAATGTTACATGAACCCAGGTCGAAATATGATTTTTATATTTTTATCTAGTATGGAGTTGCACTGGAGATTTCATTACAAGCATACTGGATAAAAAATCATATTTCGACCTGGGTTCATGTAACATTTTTTGATTCTTACGACCTCAGGAATTCGCTGTTAAAATTATTCGGTTTCGTCATGTTACACCCCGTATTTACGATTGGTTGTTTGACGTTACGTTAATTTTATCAAGTCTCACGACTATCATGTGGCAAAATGTCCTGTAAAAAGCGCCTTGACTATTCCTCAGTGTTACTTCACATTTATCCTAAAATTGTGTATTAGTAATTTCAGAGCAAATCGCCCAAACTCCTGAGTATTTGGATTAAATCCGTCGCCGTTGCGCAATTTGACAAGGATTAATATAATATTACCTATATTAGAGAGTGACAGCGACCTTACTCACGTAGAATTATTCTCCGCCATTAGAATTTTGGACAAATCCTTTCTTAATCAAGAATATTTCAAATTTAAAGTTTCTTGGTCTAGCTGTTAGCTGTCAGTCTGTCATTGCTTATCTTATATACAGGCTGATTTTAAAACGGTGTACTATTCCAAGGGTGTTGTTTTCCTAACTCTCTTATTGATTGCGATTTCATTAGTGTAGTTCTTTTTTACACTATAAATACTTCGGTACTCATCTATTATTTATTTGGTAACAGTAAACTAGAATAATGATTTTCTTTTGAATAATTAACAAAAAAACAACGAACTTAGGTACCCTACATACTACTCGTATGTCAGTCATTAAGGCCCGCTTGCACGTAAACGTTAACCCCAGGTTAACCCTAGGTTAGCATGTTAATTCGTTAAAATTGATAGTTCTCATATGAATCTGACATTCCTTAATAACCTAACCTGGGGTTAAATTTACGTGCAAACGGACCTAATAGTGTTAAGAATCATTAAAAAAAACGCAGATATTATTTCTGCTTTATAACTTAACTTCTAGCAAGTTATATCCACGTACAATTGTCTCAAAGTATTTCCCCGTGGATGTTTTTCACCTTTACCCCACAAATTGCCTTGATAAGAAACTTGCTGGAAACTTTATTGGCGTATTTAATCTCGCCGGTAACTTTGAGGAATTATGAATGCAGCTAGGGGTGCGACGAAGCTTGAGAAACTCGAACTGATTTTATAATAAAGTTGAGAATGAA
The DNA here is from genome assembly GCA_948252455.1 of Acleris cristana. Lineage (NCBI taxonomy): Eukaryota > Metazoa > Arthropoda > Insecta > Lepidoptera > Tortricidae > Acleris > Acleris cristana. The sequence goes on along the minus strand of OX411797.1, from coordinate 6,146,513 downwards.
ACGTCTTATTCAGGAGTGATACTAAACTGATATAAAACTTGGTAAAGTCATGAAAACGCCGAAATATCGCACCTTTAGCTTAATTACCGAGTATCTATTACTTTGCCAGTATGTCAGTCTTTGTATAAAAACGTAATTTGGGGCTATAAGTTCCTCCCTTTGGGGGCTGGTTGTTCCCAGGAATAATGTATCCCAATTTTTTTAAGGATGTGGAACAACGAACGTAGAATGAGGAAAAGAGGTAAAAATTTCTTTGGAAAACATTTCCCCTTCATAGCACAAGAATAGAGGAACTAGAGCTGACTGGTTCACTATTCGATAAGTTAATCCAGAAATGACTAGTCTTGGACGTGCATCTTCGTTTAACAAACATAATTTGAATGATTCTTTCACTAAGCTCAGTGAAACTCGAATAAAATATTAATTGACATTTCACAGCATCAATATAATATACCCACGATCATAAAAAGGGATGTTTTGTTTAAGAAAATTTAAGCGGAACAATTTGCCTCACAGATGGAACAACTCGCCCCATAGCGGGGCTGAATGTTCCGCTCCGGAATTTGTCGAAAATTTGCGTCTGTAAAAATAACTATTGAGATATTAGTAGAACAGTGTATAATATTACAAACAACGATAAACACCTGTTCAATATGTGCCCATGTTGAAAATCAAACCCTTCATTTTCATAATTTAATTTTATGTTATATGAAAATCGGAACGTCCAGCCCCGGTCTCCCCTATAGAAAATGGTATAAAATTTCAGAAGTTCAGGTTGTGTTTATTTAGATATTATACCAATACATATTTAAAAAAATGGTTTAAGGATAATGATAAATCAATGTGCACTAGAAATAACGCCAAAATATTTCTTGGTAAAAACTAATTACTCATATTAATTATTGATCGAGGGACAAGACAAGTTAATATGAATTATTTTTTAATTATCATATTAGCTTGGATGGGCCTCAAGCCGCAAACGTACTCAGATCTGATCCCTTGAACTCCTTAAATAGGCATTAGAGATACCTTAACAGAATCAAAATTTTATAAGTAATCAATAAAAAATGCCTAAATTTTACCCAATATTTATTTGTAGTTGTGAAATGCCCGTGCATGGCCCATTTTTATCGAGGTAGATAAAGCTTGCGTCACTATCGCACATTAAAAAGTCAAAAAGTGATAGATGTTTTTTCCACGTTTATCCACATCTATAAACACAATCACGTCGACCATAATGCGACGTCATAATGTAATGTCATCGCATCATCTATTACTAACCAAAAATTTAAGAAAAAATATTGTCCTTTCTCTTTAAATTGACGTAAGTTGAGTCGCTCGCTCAAATTTTACCCATCACTAAACTCAGGTTGAAATTTTCGAGGAAAAAGTTCACAAAGGAAGTTGTTTTGATTCGCCATAACCGAGATAATGGGTTATTAATGCGCGTTACAATATTATTAGAACGCCGATAAATTTGGTTACATTCGGGATGAAACGTTGAAACTGACATTACATACCTACCCATTTGTATGAAGGTAAAATAAAAATAAGATAAACCGGACATTATAACAAAATTATACAAATTAATAATTTAGCAAAAATAAACATGGAGAAAACAATGGTAACCACCGCATTAAGGATTAAATTGATCATGGAGCCAATTTCGTAGCGCCCTAATTTTTTTCATAACTTTTTTTTTCTTACGTTTAGTTAAAATTAACATCAACTAAAATGTCCCATTTAGAAACTAGCTAGTAATAAAGTGAGCAGGGCCGGACAAACGCCCGGACGGTCAAACCAAACAATCCCACCAATTGTTCGGCCACTTCAGCTTTGTCCGGGATAAGTGTGTGGTACAAAACTAAACTAGCCCACAAGGTTTTAGTTTTTAGACAAACAAAAACACAGCGCCTCTATTCTAGGCTGTAAAATTCAAATCGTATTTGACCTGTTACGGTATTGTTTTTAACTCGGCCGCCATTACTGTCAAGTAAATAAGAGCTATCAAAACGTTGACAATACGATAACAGGTCAAAAACGATATGGTTTTTACTTTTACCGTGTTGAATAGAATACCCTTTGTCTTCAGGCCCCTATGATTCTATATTTTCCAGCTATTTTAATTGATTGAAAATAAATAGAAGTGTCTATATTTAATAACTGTTTGGTCATATTTAAAGTTCTAACTTAATTACTTGAATAATCGTAATGCTGTTCTAATAGACTTTTTAAACTTGGAATTTACTAAATAAATTAAAACTACAAGTTTCGGCTTTTTTTGGGAAAATAATAAGGGGATGAATTTTTTTCCTTATCTTTTTAATAAAATTAATGATTGCGAAGAAAGTCGCGGGCGGCAAGCAAGATTATTATAAAAACGATATCACCAAAACATAAAAAAACCGCTTGTTCTCTTGAATAGAACCAGCTAAAAAGACTCGAATTTAAACTGTACGGTCGTGAGTGAAACGTCGAAAAGTTGTAGCATTTTGCGGCGTGTCACAACTACACTAGCACTGTTAGCCCAGCTGGCGCTAAATCCGCTGCTTTTACCCGGAACACTTTATTTTTAAACTTCGAGCGCTGTTGATTGCTTTTGTGTAATATTATTATTGTTTCTGTTGCACTTTATAGGACACCCTTTAGAAGCTTCTACTTTTTCATCTTATAAACAGGGTGACCTGTTTTGTGACTTGGTATAATTATTACTATTACTATTTCTGACGCTTACTTATGTAACAGCCTATACGCTGCGCTCATTTGACTCCTCCTTGACATAAAAAAAAATGGTCCTAGCTGATTTAGTAATGATTACACTTTTTTAAATGTGTGTCTGTTTGTTACTCTTTCACGCTGAAACGGCTGGATGGATTTAAATAAAATTTAGAAAGCGACATACATAGTGTAAAGTCACCAGTGTTCAGCCAGAGGCTTATTGTCTAACGCACTCGCAATCATGATCGTTTTCATTTTGAAAATCGAAGGCTTGTCTGCATACAAAATGAAAACAATTGCTCCATTTTGAAGCCGGTTGCGATTGCGAGTGCGTTAGATAATAAGCCCTCTGTAGTCGATCTTATATGATTGCGAAGAGTGGGAAGTATATCTTTCGTACTCTTCCCACTCATACAAGTATAAGCAGAGGCCGACTACAGCCTCTAGACTAGACTAGATACCTCAAATCCTGAATTAACACATAGGGTACTTATATCCCTAAATAACTCACGTTTCCCGTGAGATGGTGAACAAAAAGGGAGTTATAGTGAATTATTAATTCTACGTCGATGAAGTCGTGGGTAGAAACTAGTTAGTTAGGAAGTTAATTCTAAATTAGAAGAGTTACGAAAGAGATTATGGCGAGCGAGAATGAGCGGAGACGTCGGTAGGGGACGTCCTAGACGGACGTACGGTGATCAGATTCGCGAGGTACTGAATGAGGAAATGAAAGGGCCAAATCAAAAGCACCCGAAACCGACGTACGTGCATGAAGAGATTGATGAATGTAGACGAAGCGAAAGTTGTATGTTTGGACCGGTGCACCTGGCGTTCCATAGTCTCTGCCTACCCCATCGGGAGACAGGCGTGAAGGTATGTTATGTTATGTTAATTCTAAATTAAGTATGAAAAAGAGGGATGAAAAATATACAGTTAATTTTAGATATCGTCTAATATGGCCTAATATGGCTGCGTTTATCGAGTGACAAAATGTGGATAAAACATCCGTCACTTTCTGACATGTATAAGTATGAGAGTGACGGATGCATTATCCAAATTTTGTCATGCGATAAACGTAACCATAATTAGGCCCGCAGGAAGAAAACCACTTGATAATTGAAAAGGTGCTTTTCAATTATCAAGTGGTTTTCTGGAAACATTACAAGTATCTGAACAAAATCTTAAACAAGCAACAAGTTCGAAAGAAATCTCTAATAAACACCAAATCGAAGGACCAATAAATCTGAGTTTTCTCTTAATAAGATGAAACTGTGTATTTATTCTCTAAAGTAAAACATTCGACCACACTAAATCACAAATGACCTCTGGTCGTGTAATCGTTGACCTAAATCAAAGATCAAATTACGCTGGTTTATATTACAAACCTCCATTATAACGTGACCTCTCATTTTTATTAGAACTAAGAAATCCAAAGGTCATTTTAGAATGGGGTGTTGAATTTGTTATACTACGCCGTATCGCTAAAGAATAACTCCTCCTGAAGTAGATAAATTATTTTCCTTGGCCCCTAACTCGAGCGAGACGTGAACGGCACTGCCAATGAGTGAGCTGCTTTTTTAGGGTTCCGTATCCCTGGAAAAACCCTTGAATCGTAACTTATTCCTATGATAATTACAGTAATACCCCTAGTATATAATCTGTGGTATGACGTTACGACGTAACTTTTTTTAAAATGCAAACTCTATTTTTCCTCAAGATTCTATTTAAATTAGGTAACTGGCCAACTGTATATACAAAATTAATTTCGGTCACTATGAAATTGTGTAATTTCATTTTTCAATATCTTCGACGTGTCATTCGTATTTTCTTTTAAGCATTGGACCTTTTAATAAAAAGACGGCATTTTTTCTTTTTACTTCAGGTTTTTTTTTAATCATCATTATTATTGCTTTTTACTTTATTTCTATTTTGATATATTTTACGATAAAAACTGACACCCGTAGCGTCGTTGACAATGCAATACCGTGAAAGTAACAAATGAAATAAGTAGCAAAATGCACCTACTTATAATTAAGGTGTATTTTGCAAATTATTTTATTTGTTACCTACGCGGTATTGCATTATCAATGACACGTAGTTTTAATAAATACGTACGGAATCTTCTCTCTCTGTAGCAGGCTCGTATTAGCCATTTTTTCGTCAAGTGTTTGCTTTCTTGATTGGTGGGTGTTTTGGGGAAGCGTCAGGACTGTGTGCATTGTTATTTTTATTGTTAACGTAAATACTGTGTTTTTGCTGTTCAACCTACCTTTTGAGTCGGGAAATTGGGGAACTTGTGTACCTGGAAAAAAACAATTATTATAAATACAAGTTAAAAAGCAGACCGGATTTTTTGAAGCAAAATAATTTAATTTTGACGAATAGTGATTTCGTATATCGATACTTCTCGCAAAAACCAGTATTGACTTAGTTCTATAAAACATTTATCATTATTATAATAAAGATAAGGAATGAAAATAAATAGGCAAAGTTTTGTTCGATTTAATTTCTTTGAATGATTTGTTTGGTAACAATAATTCATTAAAATTGATGTAGGTATAATTCTTGATTTAGGTCTTCTTTGAGAAAATAGCTCAATTTTCTATTATACTAAATAAATAAATCTACCTGGGTGCAAATTACGATCTTTACGTGACAAGCATCGATAAGTGACTTTATCGATTCCATCAGGAAAATGAGATATATAAAGCAAACTAGCGAGAAAACTCACGGATAGCATGAAGTATGTTTTAAATTCAAGCTTCTAAACTTTTATTATTTCTTACCTAAAATAACAGTATCGTCATAACAAGGCTTTCAAACCGAATTCAAATCTATTCAACAAATACCAACATAAACGCCAATAATTGTTTACCAGAATTTGCACTCCAAACTTGTAACCGTCAGAGTTCAATTTTAACTTAACAATTGTTGGCATTTACGTAGTTATTTGTGCGGATTATCAACGGAACCCTTTTAAGAGCTGCCTCATACGACCGCAAAACTAACTTGCCACTTAATTTCATTTCCATGCTAAATCCAAACTAAAAGCATGTCGGCTGTAATATCATAACAGTTATCGTAAATAGATTAAAACGTTGGGGAGAGAAGTTCACAGGCACGGTTGGATTCAAGTATACAATTAGAGTTTTCGGTATTTGTAAGTTGGATGAACTTACCCCATTCGACCTTTGTGGGGTAAAAAAAAAAGTAAAATATTGGCAAAAGTGTATCGTTACCTTAACCTTAAAAATATTTAAGCATTCACTAAACAATTTAAGCCATTTTTATCGAGCAAATGTATGTCACAAAACTATGTTTTTCAAAATTATTTTGATACATTATAAAATAATGCTATATTAAAACACAAAAAACTTAATTAAATTATAATAAAAGCGGCACCATTTTTTTTTCAAATTATAGGCTGAAACAAATTAATTAACATAGACTGAAGATTATTATTTTGTAAGCTATTTTTTACTGCAAGAAATAGAAGGCTTTTTTTATTTATTTATAAGTACCTAAAAAGATTACCACGAATTGCTCAAAAACAATGCAAACATTTTGTTATAATTTCCAGTATTCTAATAACTCTCTAATGTTGTGAATGTAAAAGTTTCGAAGGTTTGTTATTTAATAATGAAAATTCATACGAATAGAAATTAACATTGAGGTGAGCGTTTAATTCTGAGAGTTAGACGGGGAAAATTGGAAAAACTGAAAACATAATTAATTTAAAAGTTAGTCATTGTTGTTGAAAATGTAAGGAGAACGTTGTTTAGCTGTATTAAGTTGTATTTAATCAGGGTAATGTTCAAACATAAATTACTGTGCGTGGCCCGGTTAGGTTTAGGTTAGGTTTTATAAGTATTTTTAATTAGCTTTTGTTCGGTCTTAAAATTTGCTAGCTTTAAAAAACACTTACAATAATGTGCTTATAATAAAATGATATTAATAAAAAGTTTTCTATCATCAAAAAAATTCTTTCATTTCAGTCTTAAAAATTCTAAAAACGTTAAAATTTTGGTAAAAATTAAATTATACTAGGAAGCGACTTTTTAATATAAAAAAATAAATTGAAATTTCCAATGGGTACCTACGTGGCTCTGAATTTTTAATAACAGTCTCTGATAATTTGGCCACCTTGGTATTTGAAACATGCGTGCCTAGTATGGTTGCGTTTATCGCGTAACAAAATGTGGATAAAGCTTTCTTCACTCTCGTATACGTGTCAAAAAGCGTATTTTATCGACATTTTATCACGCAATAAACGCAGCCATATTAGACCACTTTGAGTGATTGTTGTGATGCGTTATTAAATGTTGTTGTGAATGTCGTTGTATTAATACATGCCTATACACTTATTCCTCAGGAACTACTCTATATTTTTTGATTAAAAATTACCATACTTTCGTCTATAGCTATTAACTATCTCTGTAGGCGGAACCAAAATGCAAACGCTACTAGCGTTTCTGTTTTCTATCGACTCATAACGTATAAAGTTAACATAATCGGTCGACGCGATCTGTCATCAGCTTACGTGAATCCTATACAATCTATCGATTTTTGAAAATCGCTAACTCGATATGCATCTTGAGCAGGTCCGCTGTTCTATATTTAACAACTAGCTCTTGCACGCGACTCCATCCACAAAATAAAACATAGCTCATGTTACTTAGGGATAACGTAGAATTATAACGGTGACAGAATTTTTGAAATCTGTCCTGTACTTATTGAGTTTATTCGTTACGAACATACAAAAATACATACCTTTCCTCTTTATAATGATTAGTGTAGATTAACATCTAAAACATTAGATCACGAAAGCGGAGTAAATAAACGAACTAACTTATTATAATAAACGTATAATAATTTTGTATCCTGCTACAGCCTACTGATATTTTTCTCCGGTATGGCGGTGCGAAACCCCAATATTTGGGCCAACTGTTACAGATTTAGGAGCAAGTTTTCGCAAACTACATTTTGGTTGAATATGTTTTTAGATTTAGTGTCACTGCGGTTCACATCGATTCACAAGTTGTTTAACAATGTGATAATGTTAAATTATGAATAAGAGGACAATTTAGTAGTTAGAAATAAGTTTGAATAATGAAATATCATGGGATAATCTTACATAAATTGACCTAGTCCCAAACTAAGCTCTAGACAAATGGGTTCTACACATCGATAAACATACTTACTTGTACTTACTGCCGCACTCAGAGACGTAAATTTAATTTAATGCCTCATTAAAGTTGCTGCTGTCACTTTCTTTGCTACAGTAATAGAATAAGACAACACGTCACTAAACAAGCATTAAATTTAATTGACGTCTCTGACTGCGGCAGTTAGAGAAATATTATTATACTTACTTAGAAACATAAAACTTATCTATGTCTCAGATACAATTACTAGTCCTCATCACACAAACATTTGCCCTAACCAGGAATCAAACCCGGGACCGCTACCTTCGTACCAACTTTGTATCAAGGTCGTTTGACAAGAACCCGGGCCTCGTATGGTTTTTAACTCAGCCGCCATTAGTGTCAAGTAAATTAGAGCTATCAGCACGGGTAGCACAAGTTGTATTTTCTCGCTTGTCGCTCAGTGCGTCTCTATCGTTACAGACTAGATAGAAAGGGCGATCTGAGCGACAAACAAGTCGCGAACAACATGTGCTAGCCGTTCTGTGGGCCTAGTATGGTTGCGGCTATATCGCGTGTCAAATGTGGATAAAGCATCCGTCACTGTCGTACTTATTTAAGTATCAAAAGGTGACGGATGCCTTAGGTATCTAAACTTTATCACGTGATAAACGCAGCCATGTTAGGGCCCCTGATATAAAGAGATTCAAAAGCACAAAGTCTCGGTTGTCCTCTAATTGTTATAAGAACAGACTTTTGAATCGGATAGTTTCAAAATGAATGGATAAAACCAATTTGTATAAAAACTCTAGATTACTCTTGGAAAAAATAGCTAGGTACTTTTTACGAAATGTCAAAACGATAGCCAGTATGAAGTGCGGTATGATATACCCTTTGAAGCCGAATCATCGTCAATAAGGTTATTTTATTCATTTTTATTTTTATTAAGATTTAGATTAAAAACCCGAAAGGTCAAGGAAATGACAGACGAAATTTTATATACTTGTATGACAGATCTAAAAATCCTATAAGTGGGCTTGGGCAGTATAAAAACAAACCTTATGACTTCAGCAAAAAAGTCACTAATAGAGTAAAATATAGCTTGCAGTTAGCCACTTTTATTTTAAATCACTTGTGGTACATGGATATCACATAATACAACACAATGGCTTTGTTTAACTGCACGGGTAGCACAAGTTGTATTTTCTCGCTTGTCGCTCAGTGCGTCTCTATCGTTACTGACTAGATAGAAAGGGAAATCCGAGCGACAAACAAGTCGCGGGCAACTTGTGCTAACCGTGCTGAAGGGTCTACAAGATACTATAATCCTATATTCCTAGAAATAGTTTTTGAATGATCATTGTCCAAATAAAGTAAAAGTTTCTCTCTCAATGCTTACTTACGGACTGATGTAATAAAAACACAAAGCCCCCTCTTAAACCTTTTACCAGTCCCAGGCTTAACAACTCCCAAACTAAATTTCACAGCAAAACTAAACCTAAATCCGGTTCAAAGGAAAAACCCGGGCGAAATACGGTTAAAACCGGGTCAAGCGATAAACTTTAACACGTTAAAAGTTATAAATGACGTATTCACCATTTTATTTATGCAAAAATCAGCGGAACTCCATATGTGTGGGCCGTAATAGTTTTAGATTACGAGTATGCTTGGTATAAATTTATCGTTGGATTAAAAGGGGTTTAGGTAGGAATGGTAAAGTTTAGGGTAGGATATAATAGTCCTCTTGATAGAAATTTGTATCGATATTGTGTTTATTAAAAGCTTCATTTTCCGATCCATTAATTATTATGAATTTGAAAGCGTGTTCGTGTATTTGTTGTTATTTTAAGGGAAGAAGGCTATTTATCGCGTCTATCGCTTATGTCAATTAGGGTAAAGTCACCAGTGGTCAGCCAGAGACCAGTAGTTGACCTAGTAGTAGTAGTTGAGTAGTTGTGGTGCGAAGAGTTGGAAATATATCTTTCGTACTCTCCCCACTCATACAAAGTATAGGCAGAGGCCGACTACAGGTTTCTGACTGACCATTGGTATTACATACATTTTGTATTTTTTGGAAAGTGGCGCCCTCATTACTATTGTTGTGTTTTCTAATAAACTAAAGTATTGTCTTGAAATCGAAGATTGATTATTTGTTATTTAAATGAATACCCAATTAATAGGGTAAAATGATATAATTGGATTGTCTTTTGAGTGAATAACCTGACGGAAAAAGTGACCTCCTTTTTGGAGTTTACTACTATGTCATACTTATATAAGTAGGTATGCTATAAATTGTGTATGATCATTTGTTCACCAAAAAAACACTCTTCGATTTTAAGACAATATTTTAGTTTATTAGAAAACACAATAATAGTAATCAGACCGCACTGTATAGTTAAAGAAATTGATTGTTTAGCAGTTCGACGTAATACGTAAATTACCTTGTTATACATTTCCCGGCGTGACAAGAGTAATGAGACATGGCAAATTGACGTATTATGTCAAACTGCCAAACAATCAAATTCTTCGACTGTAAATTCACATCAAAATAGCATAGTTTTTTATAAAATAATATAAAGAGCGTGTAAAACTTATGAAATAAAATGTGTAAAGTGTAGACATTATTGTATTAACCACGATTGTCCCACGACTTCAATACCATCGTCCAATAATTATTCCAAACTAATTTTATTTACCTTCCTTTCAGCCGAAAAGCTGGAAATTGGAAAATACAGAACCGAGCTTTCGTTATAATGGGCTTTTAATTATTATTAACGTAAAGGTATATCTCGATAAATTTTCGGAAGCTTTTTATGAATTCAGTAGGGATAGGAAATGGGTTGTGTAAGCTTACCCAAATGAGTGACGATATTGAGCTTAGAAGTGTGATTTGGATCTAAAGCTTTTATTTTTTAAATACGATTGTAGAAAGAGAGGAAAATACAATAGAATAGAATACAATACAATAGAAATAGATTTATTGTCAAAATTTGACACAATGCATATAACAAAAAAAAAACAGTATAACAAAGTTTCAAATATTGTCAAATAGGGTACCACTCAGCATGATGTCGCGGCAATAGAGATCTCTCTCCAAGCGGGTGTTATGCCTGGAGAACGAAGTCCATTGGAATGAAGTTGGAAGTTGTATATTATGTCAACTGACTGAAGAAACTTCGTTAGCGCGATGTAGCGAACTGTCAGATTTAGTTGCGTTATTTGACACTGGAGGCGCTGTCGATTTAGTTGTTGCAAGTTGTCGCTAGATGCCGCTAGGTTGCCACACGATTATAATAATCTCTTGACAGTAGTAAGTTAAAATCTCGCCTTTTTATGTCATAGAGAAGGCGAGCACATAGGCCCACCTGGGGCCTGTTTTATAAAACTACAAATTTAAATTTACAGGTTACAAGTTTCCATTTGACACAACCTCGACCAATGACGACCGGCCATTTGCCAGTTCAGGGGTGTTATTCTCTGAAAAGCAAAGGTGAGCGAACGCAGGAGTGAATTCCAAGCGGCGAGTTTAAGAAGTCCCGTCCGAGCGAACAAAACACATATTAGCGAGTGCATTCTCAATTAGGCAGCCTTATACGTTCGAGACGACATGCTGCCAAATTGAAAATGCACGCCCTAAAATGTGTTTTGTTCACTTTGACGGGACTACTTAATCTCGCCGCGTGGACTTCACTCGTTCATTCGCTCACCTTTGCTTCTTCAGAGAATCACACCCCAGACCTGTAAAATTGTTACTTGTAGCTTTATAAAACGCGCCCCTGATGGTAAACTTCTGTTGCAGGTGAACCCCCAATCCGGTCGCGTTATGCTCGCCTAGTAGTCCTAGTGCCACCTGAACCACCTAAGATCCTGCAGGGAACCGATGTCATGGCGGTCGAGGATCGAGACATGAACCTGGAGTGTGTGTCAACTGGTGGGAAACCTGCCGCTGAGGTAAGTCATTCTTATCTCAGTTTTTTTTTCGAGCATAATAATATTATGTTCCCAAAGTGGTCCCTACCGCCCCCAGTGGGCGCTGAAGATATCCGGGGGAGGTAAGAACCGGGCGCTACCTGTATTGATTAAATGTAGTAAAAATTATAAAAATATAAAATTAAAAGATTTTTGGTATAAATTAACCGAAATTACATTGAGATACAATAAAATTGATTTTGCACGCAATGTATCATAGTGCTTTCACAAAAGTCTATAGTATAATTTGGCTCCTAGTCATATCAAGTAAATATTCCTCATAACCTCAGAAGATTATAATTATATTTGTTTTCTTCGTCCTAATAATAGGTATTCAATGTATGCACCATTTTTTTAGTAAAGAGGTAAGTAAGTACCTTTATATGTCCAAATGTTTTTTGTCCTTGCAATGTTAGAGGAAAGAAAAAAATCTGGCGAAGTGGGCGGTTAGCTAAAATTTTTTGGGAACCTATGGTATAGAGAAACCAAAAGAGCACACAAGATAACTGACTCAACGAATATTAGCTGCCGGGTTTTAAGTTCCATCAGAACTTGCAAACAATTTAGGGCGTGCCTTCTTAATTAGGTTGCTTGGTGAGCTATTAGTCGACGTTTTTCAGGTGAAATCATAATAATGTTTTTTATTTTGTTTAGATAACTTGGGTAGACTATGACGGTGGCGTTTTGACTCAGGGGGTGACATACACTACCGAGCAGATGTCAGACGGGAGCCGGTATACGGCCAGGTAAGGATATAAACCATTTATGAGAATGAAAATTCTTGAATATAGGTCAAGACTCATGGAAAAATTAAAATTGAAGCAATTGTGTGTTTTTGAGGTTTTCAGTAATTTCTTGACCACCTACACGTAACAGCGGGCCTATCATGGTCATGTCTATCGATGTGGATAAAACATCTGTCACTTTCTGGACAAGTATTGTAAGAGCGAGAGTATTGAATGTTTTATCCACCGCGATAAAAGCGACTATAATACGGGCCCAGCTTTAAGACGTCGCTTGTGACATGTTACTTAATATTTAGCAGACCTAAGAATATACGGGGCAAAATTAAATGACAGCTAGGGTTTACCTATATCGATAAACTCAATCATCGATGCTTTTCCCATATACTAGTGATCGTTCAAAGTTTTGTTTGTAAAAAATAAAATTTATTGAAAGTATGCAAATGAAATACTTAAAATAGCAACATAATTCTGGTTATTCTTTATTTTAATATGATTTTTTAACCTTCACTCATCATCATCATTTTTTTTTTCCTTATTGTTTATTTCAGAATGACTGTCCCGTTTACTATTGTTAAAATAAACGATTAGAATTTGTTAAGAGTAAAAAAGTTAGTCGGTTTATAACGGCCGACCGATGTCTATGATTATTTGAGTGTTATTTTTGTATTATTATTTTACTCTTTTTCATTATTATTATTTATTATGTTTTAATTATTTTGTATTAATGTTCATGCTATCAATGTAATTTCGTATTTTTTGACGTGCAATGCAATTTATATTGTAATATTACACTGATGAGTAAAATAAACTAAACTAAACTAACCAAACTTTTTTTAATACCAGGTCGGTGCTCCGCCTTAGGCCGCGGAGGTTTCATCACAACCAGACCTTCACGTGTCAAGCACAAAACACTGCCGACCGAGCGTACAGGGCAGTCACTGTCAGGTTGCAGGTAGGTGTTCAATATCACTAAATACCTACTCTTTTCATTGTCAAAGACAGGTTAACGGGGTCTATTTCAACTGATAAAACCTAACTGCTTTTGACATGACATTGTTTTCGTTTTGTTTTCACTCGTAACGTTGACAATACGATAACGAGCCAAAAGCAATTAGGTTTTCCCGAGTAGAACAGAGCCGCTGGTGGAAAATGGTTAACGCAATATAGGAACGACGTTCGTTATGACCTAAAGGTTTATTTGTTTTTTTTTCTTTTCTAAAGGCTTTCACAGACTAACCCTCTTAATCATAAACACATAGTAGCTAAAATATGCTTTATCCTTATCTGTCATTGCAATTTTTGCATCTGGCAGAAAGTGACAGCATATTTTTAACTAAATAGGTTTATAGTGCTTTAAGGGGCTAACCGTTTACCTGTAGTCCGCCTGAAAGATCAAAATCTTTAAAGAAATGTTTCAGAAAATAATACGTCTGTGTTCTAAAACAATGAATTGACAGGCCAGTATTGGGCGACTGACTGTCTGCGGTGCCCTTAAGAAATATAAGATACGACGCAGACTATACTCACGAAACAAATCGCTTGGATCGAAAAAGGCGGTAGGGTCCAATACTCTTATAGATATTAAATAATAATGCTGTTACATAATTAAATTCCTAATTTAGTGATCAACAAACTTTCGATTACACAGTAATTACTGTGAATCTATAATCGTCAAATTATAAAATAAATTACAAGCAGAAATTGTATTCAACTAGATTTAATCATGAATTTCAAATGATTGGTAGGTGAAATTATATAATTATACCAACTGAAATCATCATAACATAATGATAAGTTTAAACTCGGTAAGCGGATCTGTTAATTAATAAATAATATCGAGCAATTAATTCCAAATATGCTGTTAAAATAACTATGAAATATATGAACTACGCTATAATAATGGAGACCCCTACTTCCAGGCTTTATATCTCTTAAACGGCCCAACAAATGATTTTTTTTATTTATTTAGGAAAACAAACAGTCATGAATAATCACACAAACAGTAATTATTATCAACGGAAGAACCTAAAGTTCCATAAACTTTGAATTAAATTTAAAATCAAGGCGTTAACGCATAAGAAACAGATCACGTGTGACGTGAGTGCCTATGGTTGCGTTTATCGCGTGACAAAATGCGGATAAAGCATCTGTCACTTTCTGACCAGTATGTAAGTGCGAGAATGACATATGCTTTATCCACCGCGATAAAGGCGACCATAATACCGGCCCAGAGTAACCCGAACTCGCTAAGAATGAGTATTACATGTGTGAATGAATGGTTGGAAATAAACTTATTCGGCAGGTGGATAAAATCTATACAAAATCTTGATTATATTAGCATTTTAAAAAAAAACCTTGTCCGAATCGGTCCAGCCGTTTAGGAGTTACAATGCCAAAGACAGACAGCCACATAGAAACAAAAACATTACGGATACAAAGTCAAATTTATAAAACCCCTCTTTTTGCGACAGGGGTTAAAATCCGTGTCTAGCATTCATTCCCGATCATTTAAACGGTAATTATCAATTCATTACCCTGGTACATTTAGCGAATTAACTAAAACGTATCTCACGCTAATGAGATTAGGGTGAAATAATTCTAACTAGCAGGCAATAAGGTTTAAATTTATTGGGGAATACACCGTTGATATAATGGCTTGTAGGTAATTTATAATCTCAATGGCTTTTAATTTAATAGGCTAGATTATTTGCATTGATTATTTTGTATGAATAATTTAATAAATAAATATCAGGGGACAATCTCAGAGAAATTGAACTAGTAGCAAACTAAGCTCTCTAAGCACACTTTTGTACCTTGTCGCTTAAACGCCTTGACGTTAAAGTGACAAAGTGCTAAAATGTGCAGCTACTTATAAGGCCGACCGTACTATGGTCCAATTGACGGTTATACCCAACTTTAATAAAATAATTATGATTATCGATCAAAAGTAAAATTCTGGTCTAGACCGGTCAAGGTCTATTAGCGTATTGTATCTAAAAATATTAAAATCAGCGAGCCTATTATGGAAATCTTCTTTAATCGATCGACGCGATAAACCTTTTTATCACGGGATGGTTGACAAATTATCACCGTCGACTTATGTTAACATGGTGGCATCAGTTAAATTGTACAGTCGAGTTCATAAATATGTCTACACTTTTGTGCCTTGTCACTTTAATCGCTCTGACAATTCATATACCTAATGGCAGTTTAAACATGACATTAAATAGACAAGGTACTAAAGTGTACACATATTTATGAACTTGACTGTATTAAGTATTCATTTTGACAATCATAATGCGATAAAACATGATTAAACGACTTAATTATCGATTTGCTTAACATTTTTATCGGCGTGATAAGTTTATCAACGTCGTCAAAACTTGTTAAAACTTTCGATAAAATAGACGGATTTGATAAAAAATATACATAATTATCCAATAAATAAACCTTTTCCAAGCATGATAGGCTAGTTGCCCCAAGCGAATTCAATGCAGTTCCAACCGCGAGTACGCTGGTAATTAATAATCGAAGTTAACCTCCCCCACCCCGTTTACCCCCTACATCGTAACGGTCTCTTTATTTCCATAACCGCCCCAGTCCCCTAAAAATGAGATAATTTGATACCAAGATTAGCCCCCATTTATTTAAGATTTTATGGGAGAACTTCACAGGGCTTTCCAACTTGCATAATTTTTATATAAAAGGTGGGGAATGAAATTTGCCTCGTATTCCTTTAGCTAAATGGCTTCTTCCGGATTTTTTGTATAAGTAAATGGCTGGCTTTTCAAGACGCTTTGCTTTCACACAATATGAGATCTTTTTGATGACGAGATAATTTTGTCTACAGATTTAAGGTGTCGTGTTCAGATAATAATAATAATAACTCCATAATAACACCGACTTGGATAAAAATAATATTCAGTTAAAAGTTGAATGCATCAACACTCGGTATATTTATCCTTATCGTAACCTTTAGGTACCTACTTAATATTAAATTGTTTGTTTGTGCCGTCTCTACGGCTTAACGCCTTAATTGATCAATGTGTTTTTTTGCCTGCAGAAGGATATATAGGGTCTTTTCTAATCCAGAATTAAGTAAGTTCTTAAAAGAATAGCAACAAACGACATGTACATGGGCACAAAAGCTACTACTAGTACAAAATATGCATGTATTTGTCTAAAAGGCAACATCAAACATAGTTGTTAAAAATAGTATTTTATGTAACTGATACATAAAGAGGGTCCTTAAAATACGAGTGTGGTTTTATGAAACGAGCTGAAGGCGAGTTTCATAATAAGATCACACGAGTGTTTTAAGGCCTAATTATGTACAGTTGCATACATTACTTTATCTACACACATATTATAAGTACTCTAAGATGCGTTCAGTAGGCGGCAAAACAAACAAAATGGCGGCAAAGCTATTAACCTGAGTCACGAATATGAATGTTTTTTTAAAATCATAGATAAACTAACAAAGTCCCTATTCTAATGTCATTCGAAATCAAAATGGCGTACGACACTTTACTAAAACTATACAGAGTCGACGTTTAATTGATACTAGAATTGGCCCCCTGTTTGAATTGTGTTGGTTTTGGAAGATGTTCCAAATTTGAACAACATTACTTTATCAAAAGTTGTATCGTAATTTTAACTTTTCATTACTGCTACAGATAAGAAAACATATTGTATCTTGTAATGCTGGTCATTGTCTACGGATTCTGAACGCATTATAGAGGACTTATGATATGAGTGTAGATAAAAATGTTAATTTCTTCCCTTGAACCCTTTTCTCCCAAAATAAATCCTAATAAAGAAATAATTACTAACGCGCATTCAATTTATATGTGTGGCCATAAATTACGCCTGAAGCCGTAAGCCAGCCAATAAACGAAAGGAAACTGGAGCGAAACAAAAAGTAAAACTACCCACAATTTTGTTCGTCTGAGAAATCCACCGGTTCGATTTTACCGGAGCTCCCAGTATAACCTGGCCTGCGGGGGAACATTGTGCTACACCTGGTTTGTTCGTAAATTGCTGGTTGAAGAGGGGCAGGGCGGGTCAGCTTGGAATGGATGACGCTGTGAAAAAGTGAAAATAAGAGTGTAAACCCTCTAATTTTGTGACGCGGGAATGCTTTGTATCAGCAGATCATGGAGGAATTATTTTTTCTCTGCTTCTTATGTGGTGCTTTTTAAGGTTTATCGAAAGGAAGTAAACTGCTAACGATTAAGTTTTGCTGAAATTCAAAAATAAATGTTATATTCTTGAAACCCTTATGATTTTTTAATGGTTCTAGATCTCTTGAATTATTGAGATATAGATTTTTATCAGACTGGGTTTTTTATTAAATATTTGGATAATTTATTTTTGGTTATTCTACCTGAATTTCTGAAGTGACTCATCTTTAAGTCTCAGAAAGGTAGTCCAGTGGCCGTATTATGGTCGCCTTATCGCGGTGGATAAAGCATCCGTCACTCTCGCACTTACATACTTGTCAGAAAGTGACAGTTGCCTTATCCATGTTTATCCGCATCGATAAACACGACCATAAAAATAAAATAAATTCGACACAACAAAATAACAAAAAAAAACAACCTATCAATACTTAAGAAATTCCAATTTTACAAAAATGTGAAATCAATAAAAGGTTAAGTATAATATTTATTGATTTACTTTCAAACTACACAACGGATTTTAATGCGGTTTTTACCAATAGATAGACTAATTCAAGAGCAAGGCTTTTTATGTATAATAAATTCTAGATTATTTACGGGTGTTACAGAAAACTTTTAGGGTGGTAGTTAATCTATTTATTATTATATATATAAAAGGCTAAACTGATTGACTGACATATCAACGCTCAGCCGAAACTACTGTACCTAGAAACTTGAAATTTGGTACAGGGGTTCCTTTCATGGTGTAAGTGAGCACTAAGAAAGGATTTTCCGAAAATCGACCCCCAACGGGAAGAAATGGGAGAGTAGCGGGAAACTAATTCTACGCGTACGAAGTCGCGGGCGTCCTCTAGTACTTAATAAAAACTATGAAACAAAATGTACAAAGCTGTATAAAAATAAAATAAATTCGACACAACAAAATAACAATAAAAACAACTTATAAATACTTAAGAAATTAAAAAATGAAAAATCAATAAATGGTTATATTATTTAATTATTTACTTTCAAACTACACGACGGATTTTAATGCGGTTTTTACCAATAGATAGACTAATTCAAGAGCCAGGTTTTTTATGTATAATAAATTCTAGATTATTTACGGGTGTTACAGAAAACTTTTAGAGTGGTAGTTAATAAATACATAAAAGGTATAAGTAAAGATGCGTGTTTATCTTTGTAAACGCCCTTCGTTTTATTGTCACTCGGGGCTTACTTTAATACCGCCCGGTAAGGCTTCGTCTAGACTGGAAGCTTCATTGACCACGCGGATTAAACGGGCATTGAAAGGAATTTGTTTGGAAAAAAACATGTTTCACAATGTTTTAATAGTAGGGGTGTACTCGCATACATATTTTTACGCATAATAATCATACATACATACATACATTAAATCACGCCTGTTTCCCAGAGGGGTAGGCAGAGACCACTTCTTTCCACCTGCTACGATCTTGACAAATCTCTTTCGCTTCTTCCACATTCATACATCGAGTCATGCACGCACGTCGGTTTCGGGTACTTAAAATAATCATTACGCATAAAAATCGATAGTCATAAAACGGTTTTTACAATAGAAAGGGTTTTATTTTAAATATTATTAAAAACTAACCTAACCTAACCTAACCTAATCTACACAATAGACGTTTATTAAATTAAGCAATGTCAGCCTAAAAGGGTGTTATGACAATCAATTTTTATGCGTAGATCGGCCCCTGTTTTAATAACATACCTATAAGTTTTTTTGTCTTAATATGTGGAACAGCGGACAAATTAGAGTCAAATACAAATACAAATATATACAAATACAAATACAAATATAAATACAAATATAATACAATACAATATAATACAAATATAATAAGATAAGATAAGATATTTTCTTCTTCAACTGCATTTTTATAGCGTAGAGGGAAACGAATTTGCAAGGTCTTTTGTGGTAACTGGGTGAGTGTTAGTGAAAAGGACCGTTTACCCTATTTTACCTGACCAACTATAAAAACCCGGTCAAGAACATGTCAAATTCAAATTCATTTAAGCCATATTCAGGGTAATGATAAAAATATCTAATAATCTCACATTTGCTACACGTACACTATACAATTTTACCCTTTAGATTGATATAGATTATGGAAAAAAATGATTGATTGACCGACAAAAAAAACCAGAGACATTTAAGGGTTTCTAGTGACAACGAAAATATTATACAAATATCTTTAAACAGTTTTAATAATGAACTCACTACAATGACTAGGGGACCTTTAAAAAACGAGCCTAATCTTTTCTCAAAGGCCGGCAGTGCATCTGCGATTAATGCAGTTAAATAGATTTCTATTAAAAAAAATGCGTTGTAATAAGTCTATTCGTTGTAAAAATACGATGCCAGATATACAGATACACATGTTCAATTTATAAAACTCCTTTGTTTGTGCCGGGGGATAAAAAAACCTACAATGGATTATTTTAAATGCACTTCTGCGTCGAGGTTCAGCGCATCAGTAGCGCCCTCTCGTTTATATCGTGATAAATTAATAAAGATATGTTTTACAGCTTGCGGTTCCGTACTTTTAAATCAAATTTGGTTTTATAATAGTACTTATTCTTTACATAATTATAATAAAATAAACCTTTGTACTTTTGTGGTCGCACAACTCGGAAAATAGTCTTGTAGTAGAGATTGTTTTTATATTTTGAATATTTCTGACTGAATCACAAAAATGCATGGCTGGGTTATTGTGATTGAGCTAGTCTTTATAAATACCCTTGTTTGCCTTCTCTATGCTATAAAAAAAAAAAGTTTTGTCGGTTTAGATTCACAATTAGATCCGATAGGTGGTGTGCAGATCGGGTTCATATTAAACCGCCGCTAGTTATTCTTTCTTTCTTTCTTTCTCTGGCAAAAGAGAACCTTTGTCTCGTCGTAACTTAGGGCCCGTTTCACAATCGTCAAGTAAAGCATATCTGACACATAAATTTAGCCCTTTCCTTTTCTTACACTTGAACATAGACAAGGGGAGAGTTAACTTTAACTGGCACATAAATTTACTTGTCGATTGTGAGACAGGCTCTTAGTATCTTTAGCCAATGAGACACATTTTTTATCCACTATGTTAAAAAGACGTAATTTAAATCTTTTGATTTAAATTTAGTCATCATATTTAAAGAAAGTAGGGTATCAAAGATTCCGTCAAAAACATGCAAAAAAGGTGTCATGGTGATGTTTGAAAAATAAAGGTACGCCAACACCAATGCTTAAAAAACGGTGATGGTACGGAATCGTAGTGACGCATCGTATGCGTACCATTTTTGACGCACGCTCCCTACACCGCTGCTTAAAAAACGGTGTCGTTGCGTAAACAAAAGACGGAGTCATAGTAACAACATGGCGCCGTTTTTGACGCACCGTAATACACGCACCGTTAAGCAGCGGTGTGGAGGGCATGCGATAAAAACGGTACGGATACGATGCGTCACTGCGATTCCGTACCGTATTTTAAGCAGCAGTCAGGGTATTGATTCTCTCAAACGCAAAGGTGAGCGAATGCAGGCTGGAGTGAAGTCCAAGCGGCGAGTTTAAGTAGTCCCGTCAGAGCGAGCAAAACACATATTAGCGCGTGCATTCTCAATTAGGCAGCCTTATACGTTCGAGAAACCATGCTGCCAAATTGAATACACGCGCTGAAATGTGTTTTGTTCGCTTTGACGGGACTACTTAAGCTCGCCGCTTGGACATCACTCCTGCGTTCGTTCACCTTTGCTTTTGAAAGAATCACTACCTACCCAGAGGGGCTATTGTCTAACGCACTCGCAATCGCAACCGGCCTCAAAGTGGGGCAATTGTTTTCATTTTGTATGCAGATAAGCATTCGATTTTCAAAATGAAAACGATCGTGATTGCTAGTGCGTTAGACAATAAGCCCTCAGGTCGCATCTTAAACTGTCGTGGTTTTTGTTTCTAATTCTGTTTTCACGTTC
Organism: Acleris cristana; assembly: GCA_948252455.1. NCBI lineage: Eukaryota > Metazoa > Arthropoda > Insecta > Lepidoptera > Tortricidae > Acleris > Acleris cristana. The sequence goes on along the minus strand of OX411797.1, from coordinate 6,124,784 downwards.
TACAGTTTCAAGGTAAAATTATCAAGTTTAATATATCCAAAGAACAGGACCATAGGCGTAATGGTTATTGAGATCCAGATCTCGAAACACAGTTTAAAGGAACCCTGGAATCTGGATAGAATTGTTCGGAACTCTCTTTATTGTTTGCGGCCGGTCCCAGATGTATATTCCTCGATTCCTTTGTTCAATATGTGTTAAAAAATAGCGTTTCCCATTTAAATAGCATTACGGACATTGTAAACTAGATTGTGGTTACGTTGGTTTTGGTTGAAAGGGTTTTAATCCTTTAATTAAATACGGAAGTGTATAGAGAAAACGTCCATTAATATGTACCTATGTACATACATACCTTCCGCTTTTATTCCCAAAGTAGGGTAGGCAGAGCGACAGAATGCCAATGCAATAAAAAGAAAGAATATTGCTAATGTACAATAATAGTATTTTTCTCCCACATGCTCGGAAATGTTAACCTTACAGTCGCAAAATCAGCCCGCGAAGTTCTGAGTTCCAGGTCCAGGCAAAATTTAAAAAAAAAAGTTATTATTTACCAGCGGCACCGGTAGGCCGCGAAAACAAATTTCATTACGTACCTGGTGTTTTACTTTTTAAAACCATGTTTGGACTAGGACAACTAACTCCAAACAGCCAAACACTCGTGCAATCAAAATTCTTCCTTGTATATTTTACTTTTTAAATGTCATAGACTAAAAAGTTTAACATTTTCAAACAGCGTTTACAGCGTATTTAAAAGTGTATCAAACAGTTCGACGTTTTTTTTATAGAAATTGTGTTCATAAACAAAATAAATTGCCGAAATAACATAAACGCGTAATAAATGTTGTAATTTAAACCAAATTTTATTGAAATTGAATTTATTACGTTTAAATGTGTGATTTTATACTTTTAATCGTACGTGTTTCAGTTCTTTTTTTCAAGGAAATTTTGACCTGTGTTTAATATTTTAACAATTTGTGTTATCTTTTCTCGCATTGTTGGAGAAAAGCACTATACAAGCCTCGACCGGGAAGGGCGGTTGCTGGACTCGTATATAGCGCGGCCTCGACTGCGTCTCGGCCACGCTAACTTTACTCGTCCCGCAACGGCCTATTTCCCGGTCTGTGCAGTAATGTACTATTATGTAACTGATACATAAAGAGGGTCCTTAAAATACGAGTGTGGTTTTATGAAACGAGCTGAAGGCGAGTTTCATAATAAGATCACACGAGTGTTTTAAGGCCTAATTATGTACAGTTGCATACATTACTTTATCTACACACATAATTATAAGTACTATAAGATGCGTTCAGTAGGCGGCAAAACAAACAAATGGCGGCAAAGCTAAACTGTGTCACGAATGTTTTTTTTTAAATCATAGACAAACTAACAAAGTCCCTATTCTAATGTCATTCGAAATCAAAATGGCATACGACACTTTACTTAAAATATACCGAGTCGACGTTTAATTGATACTAGAATTAGCCCCCTGTTTGAATTGTGTTGGTTTTGGAAGATGTTCCAAATTTGAACAACATTAGTTTATCAAAAGTTGTATCGTAATTTTAACTTTTCATTACAGCTACAGATAAGAAAACATATCATAGTAAAATTGTATATTGTAATACTGGTCATTGTCTACGGATTCTGAACGCATTATAGAGGACTTATGATATGAGTGTAGATAAAATAATTTATTGTACAAACGGGAAAATAACAAACAACAAAATAGACCACAACACAAAAAGCGATCTTATCCATTTAAGTGATTTCTTCCAGTTAACGTCTAAGCTATTAAAAGTTTGTAGCACCGGAATTTTTCAATCTTCTCTCGCATTGTAATTACATTGATGACGTTATATTAGTTCTGTAAAGTGAACAATATGATGAAAGACAATATAAAAACAAGATGGGTTTTAGCAAGTTGACCACACGTGGTTAGCCAATGACGAAGCTAGCGGTACCTCGTTCGATTTTGGTCAGGGCGAATCTGCCACGATACCAAAAGGTGGGTAACTCCATAGTATTATTATAAGCATTTTAAATTCAATGTTGCTGCAGATAGAGCTTAGAATGCTTCGACTACTAGGGTAAAGTCAACTGTGGTCAGCCAGAGATCTGTAGTCGGCCTCTGCCTATACTTTGTATGAGTGGGAAAAGTAAAAAATATATTTTATATATCCCTCTCTTCGCACTCATATAAGGTCGACTTATGGTCTCTGGCTGATGACTGGTGTCTTTACCCTACATTGCAGTTAGCCGCCTTCTTTAGAATTACAGCAGAAAAAAAAAGCACGAGCATTTCTTTGTAAGTCTTTGGTGTTGTCTTATATAGATTAGTATTTATTTACTTCTAAATGTAAGTAGGTACAGTCGAGTTCATAAATGTGTATACTTTAGTACCTTGTCACTTTAATCGCTGTGATAATTCCTATATGGCAGTTTAAACATGACTTTAAATAGACAAGTTACTAAAGTGTACACATATTTGTGCTCGACTGTACCTGTGTTTATTGTTTGTTTATAAACCTGTAGCTTTTCGCCGCGAATTTTAGGCGCAGTTTATCACTATTTTCTGCTATTTTCGATTTTCCCCTTTTATTCGTCTCCGAACTAAAAACTCTTTCCGTACCGAATTTTACATATTTTTTATTTATTGGGTATTTAATATTTATTTTCAACAAATGATAAATTAGTTTAGATGCTAAACCGTATAGACTGAACCAATATAGGTATCAACACTTTTCGTCTTTATAATATTTAAAGTTAGTTAAAATAATAAAAACATAATTTATAAGCACTGTACGAGTATTTAAGTATATTTCTCAATAAATATTTCCGAGAACGAAACCCTTCTTAACTTCAATTATATTTTAACGAAAATAATAAGGATTACTAGAGCGGAAAGACTATCGTTCAAAATAAGATACATAATTAACTTATTTTGTTAAATCTCCGAACTTTTAATTACGAGTTTCGCAAATCATTTCTACGTAAAATATTGTTTATTTCAAAATCTCATAGTGTTTTATTAATTTAAGCGATCCAATTAATTAACTTACTCAACAAGTTGTAATGGGATTAAATTTGCTTATTTTTTAAGAAAACTAATCTTATCTTGAATAATAATTATTTTTTGTTAAATAACAAGATGATAGTACTCGTAATAAATTTAAAAACCCTTTTAAGATATTGAAGTGTTTTATGATACTCTTACTTAAATATAATATTTACTTTCATTAAAGCTTTTACCTAAAGTAATGGTAACATTCCCAAAAGAGGTTAATTCCTACTATTCTACTATAATACAGGATGTAATAGGAGACGGAATAATAAATCACTTTTTCAGACTTGGTAATTGATACTGATTTCAAAACATCAAATTTATTTTTTATTGATAATTTAACCTTAAAAATACAATAGTTTAATAAATCATGGTCACCTTATGCGACAGTGAAGGGGACACTTGCGGGACTTCTTATTAATAGGGTGACCAAACTGTGTCCACAAAATGGTGATTTAGTGGCATTAGGTACAAATGGAAAATCATCCACTTCGAGTTCAGAAAAATGACCATTGGAAATACAACAAAAAATAACCAACAAAAAGTTGGAAAACACCCGACACTGACATTTCAAAGTTCAATACTTCAAAAACGGCTGAACCGATTTCAATATAAAATGTCTAAGAACCACCGCTAGAAAACCTGCTTTCAAATAAAAAAAACCGCATCCAAATCGGTTCATGCGTTTAAGAGCTACGATGCCACAGACAGACACACACACACACACACACACACACACACACACACACACTTACACGTCAAACTTATAACACCCCTCTTTTTTGCGTCGGGGGTTAAAAAGGAAAATATGAGAGAATATAACTTGTGCTACCCGTGTAGGATATGCAACCTCATTCCCAATGAAAGTTGAATTTTCAAACGAAGCATCAAAATCCGCTCATCGAATACAAAACGGACACATTCCAAAATAATTTGCTCTTGCATTGAAAATCTTATACGAACAGCTTCTAAATTTAAAATGCAACACTGACTGATTTTGGAATGTTTTGTATTCAATGAACGTATATGACATATGTCATATTTTGATTTTTTCAAAGCCACAGATTAGATTACTAAAGGAAAAACGTGACACATGACACTTATAACAATAGAAGTCGCAAAGCTAGCGTACTAGACGTAAACTAAAATTGAGAATTTGACTAATCCAGCCTTGAAACCATTTCGTAACTTAGTTGCCAACTATGCCGCAACAAAATAGGTTTACGTTAAAAGGTAGGGTAACCATAACAAAAAAACAACCCGGAGAAAATCGCAATAATTGCAAATATTGCGATCCCAAGTTCGATCCCTTATAGGCTATATACAAACATATTTTATGCGTGACTATTTGAAGTAGAAAATGAAACAAGAAATAGTTTACATGAAATATAATAAAAAAACCGCTTACACACTTATTTGTTCCTAAGACTTGAATGTTCCTATGGATTTAAGTATTTATTTACCTTAAGTAATAAACATATTTACATAGATAATTTACACTCCTAGAGCATCATGGTCTATGGTGTGACAGTGTTTTTTTTTAAATTTAATTTATGACAGGTGTCAAAGTGTGACATGGCCAACTAACGTTCGTTTCATCTGAAATTAAGAATGTAGAGTATGTTAATAGAATAGAATAGAATAGAATCATTTATTTCGAGTAAATTTACACTCATATATTGTTAGTAGTATGTTAAAACCATAATAAAACGTATTTGATTTGAAAATACTGAGATAAATAATATTAAATAATGCATAATACTTTTGACTTTTTGTTTTAAATAAATACAGTATTCGTCAAAAAAAAAGTCTCCCGACCATAAAAATAGTTGTGTTCAAGTACCCAATTGTATATCCACATATTCCCAGACATGGTAACCCTAGCAAGGGGTAGATTTTAGAAGTGAATTAGACCAGACGGGCAGAGCCGAGAACTTAACTATGTAAACGGATTAAAACTTGAATGGTGCGGCAACTCGGGCAATTGTCACTTGATTACTTATACGAAACTCTGCGTATAGTTATCGTATGTCGGAGTTGTATTGGGTGGGCCAAAAATAAAAGCTATTAAAAATGCAAATATTTTTGTACCACACCCTATATTATGTATGTGAGTTAATTATATATTGCAAAAAAAAATTACTACGCTTAATTCAATTAACGAATGAATCAATAAATAAGTACCGGTAAAATGGGGTTAAATTGATTAATTTTAAAAATAAATCTCTGGTAACTCCCGCATTTAATCATAAAATAAATTATTAAAATTATTATATTAGCGACTACTCTTTTGGAGTAACTTAAAGCAACTAGAGGCAGACTACGGTAGAAGGATTTGTAGAAAAAAAAATATTCGCGGTTTAAAATCTCGTTTCTTAAAATCATGTACTTTGATTATCCCTGTGTTAATACTACAATATCAAAGTCGCCCCTGAAGCATGTCAAAAATGAGTGGTTTTTTGTTTTGCAGTTTTTAAATCCAATTTGTCTGAAAATACTTCAACTATTAATGTTTTTCGCTTGTATATGAGACATATGAAAGTAATGTCGCGAAAGAGCTAAATACCTAATAACTCGGACATTTCACAAAATCCATATTTTAAAAATTATCAAAGTCGCCTCGCGATTCTATAGTCACCCCATTTTACGGTATTGATTTTTAAGAAATTTCAAGGTTGTTTTTGTTTTAGGTCCAGTACGCGCCAAAAGTCCGTGTGTTCATCAAAACTGGAGCAGCCAGCAGTAGGATACAAGAAGGCGACATGTTAGTTGTAGGTAAGTATCATAGTTTATTCAATTTGTCGTGCTATGTAAGTAAATTCATAAATAATCCATTTTAAAACGAGATTATTAAATATATTAAATATAAAAATAGCAATAACACCAATCGATTTATACATCTATGACATAGATATACGTCGATCGATGGATCGACGATTGATTGACCTCGATCTATGCATTGGTTGACCTCGATCTATGCATTGATCGATCTCGATCCATGCATTTATCGGCATCAATTAATTGACGATTGATCTACCTCGATCTATGCATCGATCGAGACGATTGATGTAATAGCACTATTAAGTGACTTAAAATGATTTATACGTTCATTTTTATTTTAGTAAGACAGACAAAGAAATTTTCAGGTAGCCTCCAAACTCTAAGATGATAAGTAAACAGTCAAAGAATCTTCATTTTTTTTTTCAGGATGTCAATCAAATGCAAACCCTAACAACTTAACTTACAAATGGTTTTTGAACAACGAACAGATCGCTGGCGCGGTGAGAAATGAACTGGTAACTATTATTTTTTCAAGCAACTATTTTTAATTTAGTATTACTTTAAGTAAGCTTATTTCAGATCTAAGTGGCTTATTCGTTTTTCATGAAACTAAGCTAGAAAAGTTACCTCTGAAATACAACCTTCCTTTACCAACCATACGTATTTTTTAAGAGAAGTGACTCCTATATTTTTCCTTTTATATTTAGACTAGCGATCCGCCCTTGCTTTGCTTTGTTTATGTGAGTTTTCTGTAACAACCGTTCATAAACCAGAATTCATATACATAAAAATAAAAATAAAAATAAAAATCTTCCGTGAAAAAATAACTAAGGGATGATGAAAACCGCATCCAAATCCGTTGCGTGCTTTAAGAGTTGACAAATATACAGACAGACAGACGCGGTAAGCGATTTTGCTTCATGCTTTGTAAAGATTATTTTCTAGTATTTTCTTGTATTTTTTGAGATTTTTATAGCTAACATAAACTAGCAAGTCTATTAGTTAAATATTATACAGTTTTAAGTGCCTGCCTCATACAGCTTTGACGATAGACCATCTCATCTACAAGGCGTGTTACCCTGCTCATACACGGAGTATGTAAATTGTTAAGATTACCTCGTAGCGGTCTTGCGTTTTAGTATTTTGCATTTTAAGACGGGTTTTTCATCACACGAGTTAATAATAATCTATTTCGTATTTGTGATAAAACTGGTGATCCGGGCGGTTTTCAAAAAAGTGTACATAGTTAAGGACTAAAATTAAGAAATGGTAACTTTAGTCATTTTGAGTCACGAAAATTAACTATACCACCGTTATAAAACAAATGGTGGCATCTCAGACAAAACTCCTGTAGCAAGTGCGACCATATTACTAACGGGTGAGGATTGAATCTGCTTCGTTTTTTGTATTTGAGATACCGCCTATTGGCTTATGAGGGCAGTATAATAATATAAATGAATAATTAATTTTCGTGACTCACCTGACTAAAATTACGGTTTCTTAATTTGAGTACTTGACTATGTACACTTTTTTTGAAAACCGTTCATCTATCAATTAATAGGTATTGAGATGTTTAACTCAACGAACAAAACTAGTAAACGATGATATAATAATGATAATGGTGTATTCGGTATTGAAGCGCACCCGTATTCGGTAATATAGTATAGTCTTACCTTATTTTATTTCATAGCGCTAGCGGGCTTGAACTCACGACAGTTTAGCACAATAGACTTTTACCCCTCCACTGAACTAACCAACCCTTAAGACTAAGGGGGTAAGGGGTATTCAAGCGCTTTTCCATTTATAATTTTATGCAGTTTTTTTGTATTTGTTCCAAATTCATTATGTTTTTGCAAATAGTATGAATTTTTAAACAAAAAAAAACAGTAGAAAGAAAGTTTTTTTTACAGCTTTAGGTGCAACAAGTAGAATTTTCCATATTTTTGTGTGAAACAATTGAAATAGTAAACGAAGGACAACGACTACTAGCGGGCCTAGTATGGCTGCGTCTATATCGCGTGTCAAATGTGGATAAAGCATCCGTCACTCTCGTACTTATTTACGTGTCAGAAGGTGACGGATGCCTTATCCAAACTTTGTCACGCGATAAACACAGCCATATTAGGGCCCCAGGTTATTGATAGGTTAAAGGATATACGTTAAAAATAATTCTCCTTTTCTATAAACTCTAAAAATTAATAACTTAAGAACCGTCTCAAAAACTCCTACAGTGTAAACTATATTAAAGCGAAAAAGCGTTTGCTTATAAAACAACGATAGGTGGCGTCACCATACCCTCCGAGTATGAAAAGCAAGCGATTACTAATTTCGTGGATCTTAAGTAGGGTCTTGGTGGCATAATTGGTAATGCGCCTGCATCGGCCCGGAGAGCCAGAGGAGATATAGGTTCGAATCCTGCCTAAGACCGACGATTTTTTTTCTCTTTAATATAGTTTAGAATTTCGTAAACAGACGTTTCTGTTAAATATAAAAATCCTACAGTGTACTTAAAAACTCCGACAGTGTACATTACTCTAAAATAAGAATTCACACGTACCGCACTAAGGCACTCCAAGCATAAAGATACAAACTTTTTAAAATTTCGCTTCTTGGCACGCGCAATACCTGCAATATGCATTTTACATAAGGAGCCTCATACCTACTGAAGGGATATAAATATTTTTTAATATTAAAATTCCTGTTGCGTCTCGCTCGCAAAATTTTAAACTATGCAAGGTTGGATTAAAATTGCTTTTGTTTCGGCTAATGTTTGACTTTGCACGTTCTGTTTCTTTTTGTTTCATTCGCGTTGATTTAAAGTAATGCAGACAAAAATATTATTCAGCGTATTTTGTGTTTGCCACAAGCCTTTTGTTATTTCAGTGTTGTCTTTTATTTTGCTTTGAATAAATATGTCTGCGATTTATTTTAGACGTGACTCGCTTAGTACTTAAAAGTACCATCAGCCCAATGGAAGCCTGACCCATCATAGAACGGTGTCACATGACATTATAAAACGATTTGTTGGACAATTCTTACGACTTGAATCATAACGTCACTGTGACACAGTTCTATGGTGGGTCAGGGTTCCATAAGGCTAATAGTACCTTACTATTATGTAGATCTCTTATAGTACGGGCGGTAACGACCATAGGTAAAAAATTTGATATCGGATGAATTCACTTAGCACAGATGTATCCTAGGTCAAACTGAGCTGATTTAGCCCGGTAGCCATCAGCCACCCCCTGGTGGGTAGGGAGGGGGGGTATTCAAAGTTACAGGCCGCCGCGCTTCAAATAAAAAAAAATATCGGCTTCAGTTTACCTACCACCTCGAGTGTGGTGTCATTTTCTGATAAATCATAGATGGGGCTTTCATTTTTGATATAACAATTACACTCTTTCATATAAATTTATTAATATACATAAAGAAGTTTCACAACATCAGCTTACAATTTTTGTTTCAATACACAATATTTTATAATATACGTATAATATTGTATTTACAAAAAATACGGTTAAAAAGCCCAATTTATGCAGATTTAAAAAACATAAAGTTTTAATTTATATTATTAATTTAAGATGAGTAGAATAAATAAATATACCCGCGCGGCAGCGCGAATTAAGACAGCGGGCGGAACTAACTCAGACGAGAACTCGCCGCGCAGCCTGCTGCACTAGATACTATTGATATCACAAATTACATATTAAATATTTGAATGCTCTAATAATAAATAAATGTCAAGGGACAATGTTACACCAATTGACCTAGTCCCAAACTAAGCTCTAGGCTTGTACAATGGGTACTAGACAACGATATAAATACTTACATAGGGAAATATATACCTACTTAAATAAATAGAAAACATCCATGACTCAGGAACAAATATTCGCGCTCATCGCACAAATATCTGCCCTTACCGGGATTTGAACCCAGGACCGCTAGCTTCGAAAGCAGGGTCACAACCGACTAGGCCAACGTGTCGTCAATATCGTAATTAACAAAATAAACTTAAGGTTAATTCATAATAAGTACTGATTTTACGACTGTCAGCTAAAGAATATTCCGCCTACGGATGCCAGTAGCATCTCCTAAGAGCCGTCTACCAGGGTTAGCACGTACGGGGCCAAGCGATGGTGCCGATTCTTCGTCCGGCGGATTGGGGATGGGGACTATAATCGAATCACAATTGGAAACCAATTCCGACTACTGCACTCGTTGCTTATCTGGAATTAATTCGGTGCAAGAGCAAGTCACATTGAGGTGTTAGATGCACACGCACGCAAAAAACTGTTAGTAATATACCGAATTATGCCACTGTGGTGGAAAATGTAATAATGGCATAAACGCTATCTTAATTTTTTCAGATAGACGTTGTATGATAAATGAAACTATGTGTCGGATTAAGAATTTTATAACTTAATTACAGCATAAACTTAATTTCTAATAACAATCAGTTCAAAAAAACTCTTTAATAAAAGTGAAAGATAAAATGTTGTACTACAGCCACACTACAGCTGACTTAAAAGTAAAACCCTCCATTGCACCCACTTGCGGCATCGTGCCGAGGACACTCGCAGCGTTACTCCGCTGCATCGCGATGCTCAGTCTTGGGGCCAAAAAGGAGCCTTGCCTGTGGTCGCCAGAAACGCTGATTAATTTATCTGACACTTCTTTTATAAATTTCTCTGTGTCAGATGACCACGGCCTAAAAGTTTCTATAGCAAGGGCAGCAACTACGTAATTTGGCTTTAAAAAAGCATATTTGCGGCACCTGATGGCTTGGGCGTGGTCTGCGACGTTCCCTGGCTTGCGAGCAGAACCTTGGACATGAGACTTTGCTCGCGTATCAACGCAAGTGACGTCCCGCGCCAAGGGACGACCAAGATGCCACGGTACGAAAGTGCATTCGTTGGTTCTCTTTTCGTCTGAGGCAGACAGGTCAGTGGGCTCAAGCGAAGATGGGAAATAAATTGTGCTAAAGCCCGACTGATCAAAAAGGTTATCGATACATGTCTGTAAATTCGACCAGCACTGGATTGGTAACACAGACCGTGGTGTCCTAGGTCGTCGACCGCATTTCCACGACAGCAACAAGGATGCGGCTCGTAGAGTTTAAGACCGTGGCCGAGGCACACTGCTATCCTTAAAGTAAACGGATCGGTCGGATCTAAAAGAGAACCCCTTAGGGTTCGTGAAGGGAGTAACGGGCCTTCTCGAATAAATTTTGAGTATTTTCCAAAAGTTTTCGTTAGCAAATTTTGACCGAAATAAGGTCACATGCTGCTTGGCTAGCTTTTTCGACTCGCAAATTCTCACCCTGTTAACAGACACGCCAATTTAAGCATCCTCTGTATCGGACAAGCACAACAACTAATAGACCAAATGCCAAGCCCACCGTACTTTACGTGGAGGGTTGTTTGAGACCCACGGGTGAGTGTGAGATGTTAAAAATTTTGCTAAAAGTTAATTTTAAAATATTGACTTGGAAGTTCGATTTCTTTTTCGTATGATAACTACTTATAATAAAATATATATTTGTTTAAAGCTGATTAAATGTTCTTTGATAAATTATTGATTTCTTTGCAAAAACTTCAGTATTTTCAAACATACTGACTATTTAGTAAAATAAATAGAAATAAGTTTTGATATTTTCGTCAATATTATACTTTTTTTCTAGAAAACTGTATATTAAATGTCTCAAAAATGAATTTATTATGCCCATTTTATTAAAAATAGACACCACACTCGAGGTAGTAGATAAATTTCAATACTTCGTGGCGAATTCAAGTCTCAGTTAGTTCCGCCCGCTGTCTTAATTCACGCTGCCGCGCGAGTATATTTAATTATTCTACTCATCTCTAATAAATGATATAAATTAAAACTATATGTTTCTTAAATCTGCATAAATTGGGCTTTTCAACCGTATTTTTTGTAAATACAATGTTGTACATATATTATAAAATATTGTGTGTTAAAACAAAAATGATAAGCTGATGTTGTGAAACTTCTTTATTACATTAATAAATTTATATGAAAGAGTGTAATTATTATATCAAAAATAAAAGCCCCATCTATGCTTTATCAGAAAATGACACCACACTCGAGGTGATAGGTAAACTGAATCCGATATAATTTTTTATCTGAAGCGCGGCGGCGTGTAACTTTGAATACCCCCCCTCCCTACCCACCAGGGGGTGGCTGATGGCTACCGGGCTAAATCAGCTCAGTTTGACCTAGGATACATCTGTGCCAAGTGAATTCATCCGATACCAAATTTTGACCTCTCCATACATTGGGTGACACTACCGCCCGTACTATTAAACGGGTCAATCGATTTTATACAACCTGCGGCCTGTTTTGGTCGTCTTTATCGATTTAGATAAAACATCTGCCATTATCTGACCTGCGGGCCTAGTATGGTTGCGTCTATATCGCGTTTCATATGTGGATAAAGCATCCGTCACTGTCGTACTTTTTTACGTGTCGAAAGGTGACGGATGCCTTATCTAAACTTTGTCACGCGTTAAACGCAGCCATGTTAGGGCCCCTGAACGTAAGTGCGAGGGCGACGGATGCTTTATACACCGCGATAAAGGCACAAGTTGTCCGCGACTTGTTTGTTACTCGGATCTCCCTTTCTATATAGTTAGTAACGATAGAGACGCACTGAGCGACAAGTGAGGTAATATAACATGTGCTAGCCGTACAGGCTTAGAACCATTGCGAGTAAACAAACAGTGTTTAAAAAATATTGCGTCCATATCGGTTCATCCGATTGGGAGCTACTATGCAACAAATAGACACAAGGATACACAGACACACACAAACACACATACGCATACACAGATATACACGTTCAAAACTAGTAAATTACTCCTCTTTTTGCCTGGTTCAATAAAAACTCAAGCAAGTTTAAAAAAACGGGTACCTATTACTTTATCGAAATACTTTTCATCGAACGTATCATTACGCAGAATTTTCATTTCATCGAAAGGCATTTCTCACCGCATGCGTATTTTTTTTTTGATTTTTACAATTGTAACCTAACCTAACCTACGTAATTAATGTTTAAGATATCCTGAAAACATCTTGGTTTCAGCATAAACTACCGTTCGACAAAATGAAATTCGATGAAATGAAACAATCGATGAAGTGAAATTCGATAAAATGATGGGTTACCTAAAAAAACCTATTGAAATTGCTTTTTAAATCTATATTAAAATACTCTGAGTAACTGATTGACTTTCAGACAACGTAAAGCCTAAACCGATGAACCTAGATATTTCAAATTTAAATAGAACTTTCCTTGACGAGCTATAACCCTAAGAAGAGATTTTTGAAAAATAAACCCCCTACGGGAAGAAATAGGGGTAGCGAAAAACTGATTGTACGCGTACGAAATCGTAACAGTTCCCTAGTATTATTTTAAATGAACTCTTTGTTTCAGATTCTACCGAATATTTCAAGAAAACTCAACGAAGCTACCGTCAAATGCGAAGTTCATAATGCAGTCGGGAAAAGCGCTGACACAAAATCTTTAGAGATTGCATGTAAGTGAAGTAAAATAATACTTATTTGACTTTGAGTCATAGTAGTAGTAAACAAACATGTAGCTTTTTTAGGGCCCATTCCATTAATTAACATTTTATACCTAAATATTATTATTAATAGGTATTTATGAACAAAAACAATGTTAATAACCACTTAGACAAATGTCGCTTATTCGTTATGATAGAAAAAAAAAGGATCTGTTTTTATTAGACAAGTTTGATAACTAAAACAAAATAGATTATTTGTCAAGTATAAAAACAAATCTTCATTATATTTGCCAAAAGAAAAAACAATTTTGCTGTGAAATATTATCAAATTAGTATTGTAAAATACCTAATAATAATAGTATAAGCTCCCGTTGCATTAAACCTTACCTAATAAGATGGCAGATCAGACATAAATATTGGGTCCTTACCTATGAAATTGGCGTTATTTTTACGTGTTTTATTTCGTACGGAATTTGTTCATTTCAATTTTAACTTCCAAATTATTTTTAAATTTTATTAATATAGTATATAACAAAGGTTTTAGATACAAATAATATGGTTCAATTTCTTACTTAGTGTTTAAAATTAAAGTGTGAACTCAACTCTTTTCATGTGCTGTGAGTTCAAGTGTTTCAATTACGCAGAGTTTTATGAAGCTAACTATTTTTAAGTAATTAAGATATAGCTTCAGCTTTATAGCTTTGTATGTAGCTTAGAAGTGTCCAATATTCCTGACAGAATTTGGTTTGGTTTGCATTTGACGTTACTAAATAATCCGCAAAATTAAATAAATGTATGAAAACCACAGTTTTCATAAAATTCTCCATATAAAACGCCAATTTCATAGGTAAGGACCCAACAGCAAAAGACAATACATAGAAACACTCGATTATAGTAGGTTGCCATCGCATAGCCTGGAAAAACAAGGTTAATCTAGGCAATACTTATACACCCTGTAGATTGTAATTTTAAGGGTTAGTGTATTTTCGTATAACATAACCGTATTTTCTTGCTTCTAATGGCGTCTTACTCTTATTATTTCCCTTTTATTCCCCAGAACGTTAATTCTTTTCCCATTGTGCTATGCTCTTTGTTTCCAAATAAGCGTTTTATTATTAACTCTAGTTTCTTGACCTGATTTTTCTCTCGAATTAAATGTGATTATGTTCTCCTCTGGACAAAGAGCCGTGTGACCTAAATATGGGGATTTGAGGCGTATTTTTAATTATACACTAATTCAATTGTAGCTTGCTCTTAGCTTTAATTTTAGACAAATAAGTTTCTTCTATTGCTTTCTTTGATGTTCACTGTTATCATTAAGGATTTAGATTATTTTGCTTTATGCACGTTCCGTCTGTTAGTACGTATTTTATTTAACTCCTGTTCTTGTGTCATCTAAATGTTATATTCACGTGGTAATAATTATTCCCACCATTTCCATCTTAATAAAAAGTTAAGTATTTTTTTCTTAATAATAATATTAGAATGAAAAATCACTTGGTTTTTAGTATCATACCTTCGTTTTAAGGTAATAAAGTTTTTTTTAGTAATTATCTGATTAAAATTTTCTCACTTGAAAGAAAAAAAATAGCGTAGCAACCAAATAATCATCAAAAAATTTTTTTAAGGCGCACGCATCAACTTTTATGCCTTTAATCAATAATAATGGGTTATATTTATAGTGGAACTCCATGCAAAGGCCACATAGCTATCTAATTACACCATACAAAGTTCACGTGCAACGTTACTCTAATTATACAGAGTGTTCACAACAGCTCTTGCGGCGTAACCAGCTTATTATGTTAAGACCCTGTATAAATTGATGTATTTTCTTGGAGTTATATCTTTTTTTTAATAATTAAAGATTATGTTTGCTTTACAATAATGTGTTAAACTCTTTTTCTGATTAACCTATAATTTAGACATTTATTTAATATTAAAAATATCTATTTAAAAATATTTTTCTTCTCTCTAATTGACGTAGCATACTTTTATGTCGTAAATGATAATAATGACAATGGCGATGATTTTAATCAATATTTAGTGAAAACATTAATATTTGAGTAAAAAAATATTCCCAAAAGAAATAATCCAAAATATTACTTACCAAACAAAAAAACACGTTAAATAACATAATTTTCTTTAAAACAAGAAATCCGGCTTGAAACCATGTAGAAAACTTATTATTAAATATTTTATCCAATCATTCTTTTCTAAAAGCAAAATACTTGTTGGTAAGTACACCAAGAAACCTGAAAACGATTTTCCCAAACGTAAAGTATTTCGTGATAAAATTTAATTACATAAATGTTGTTATAAACTCTTCAAAGAGCCTCGCCTTGGGCTCAAAAGCCTAGGTATTTAGGATACATAATAAGGTATAACATAATGGTATTAGCGGAGATAAGGGTATATTAAAACAAAGACGTACCTTGAAAGGGATTCCGGCACGAATTTGAATATAGTTGTATCTGTTCTATGTTTTCTGTAGATAAATGAAAGGAAGTTTAGATGGCAAAGTTATTAGTATTATAACAAACAAAAGGTCAATGTTTAAGTTGTATTTATTACTATAAACTTGAATCCTACTTCGGTGATAGAGTACACTAAAATAAAAAAACTTGTCTTCAGAGAAAAATGCTAATCTTAGTTGAAAATATACTTGAGTTGAGTTAATTAATAACATTTAGTCGTAGAAATAAACAAACAGTGGTTTTCAGACAACTCAAAACACAGGCTCGCGGTAGTGATTTCCATTCCGTTTCTCTTGCTGAGTTTTGGGACACCCGTGGTTAATTTTAGATTTTCTTCACATTATACCAATTTTAATATTGATTTATCAATCAATAGGGAATATGCACAGTTTTTTTAAATCGCATTTCTCAACAAAATATGAAAATACCGTAAAAGAAATCACCAAAAGTGAAATTAAAATTAAAATCGGCCAAAAGGTACGGATGATACAAGCATTTTAAACTGCTAATTAGACAGAGAGATGATGCACTTCGGGCACTGTGATTAGCGGCCTGCACACGTAAAGTTCGGCCCGCGGGAAACGCCACGCGCCGTTCCAATCTTCGTTCCGAACTGTACGTGTAAATGCAACTGTAATAGTAAAATAGTAAAATATGTACGGTTTTAGATTTGGATTTTGGATTTTTCGCACCTGTTTGTTACATAAATCAGCTTTTATCGAAGCTGTGAAAAAAAAACCTGAATATTCCCTATTACAGTGCGTTAATACTAAGAATAGGATTCAGGTTTGTTTTTCTCTATTCTCTCTCTATCTCATCCTCATATGCGACCTTATACGAATCCTGTACTACGATACCGTTATTGTGAGGTTTAATATGATACCAATTCCAAACACAGCTTTTGGCCAAATTATTTTTCGTCAAATGTATCATTTCGTCAAATGTATCATTTCAGGATTTATTTCAGAACCATCGTGTAGAACCCTGTAGGTTAGGTTAGATTAGTTTTATAAAAATCCTGTAATAATTACAGTTTCGGACAAAATAGCGTTTGACCAAATGAAACATTTGACGAAATGATACATATGACGAAAAATAATTTGGCCAAACGGCAGTACACCTACTGTTTTACGTATTCCTTCACAACATAAAGCATTCATTTGCGCGTCGGGAAACACAGGGTGTTCTAATCGGGTTGTGAGTGAACCCGGTACTACGTTAGGCATAACTTGCTAAATCCACAGCGGGCTCCATCCGTATGAAGCCACGTAGGAGGTTGACTAGAAGAGTTGACTTGCATATTCACTGAGACATACTTGTATTGTTACATTAACACGACTTTCATCATCATCATCATCATCATCATCATCATCATCATCATCATCACATCATCATCATCATCATCATCATCATCATCATCATCATCGTCGTCATCATCATCATCATCATCATCATCATCATCATCATAATCAACATCACCATCATCATCATCATCATCATCATCATCATCATCATCATCATCAGCCTATATTAGTCCACTGCTGGACATAGGCCTCTCCCATTGCACGCCAACGAGCACGATTCGTGGTCACTCTCATCCAGCTCTTGCCAGCCACCTTGCCACACACGACGTTCATACAAACTTATGCTTATTATAAAACAGGACTTCATTGTGTGATAGTAAATAATAAGTGACAAAATGGTCTTCTTGATGACCACAGATGTTGAAACGTACCTAGTTGCGATTAGGTTCCGCTTTGTAAGTGATAAAATTGTAACATTTATTTAGAATTTGAAATTTTCACAATAGTTACTTTTGGGACTTATAGAGAGTATCAATTATGTAGATGACATCGATGAAACCTAATTGCTTGCAAGTTTGGTTTTTGTTTCAATTGGGATTGTTCATATTGTTACAATTACGCTAATTCTAAAACCATTTCGAGGAATATAATTATTAAGAGGGTTATAAAGCCTTTCTGCATTATTAAGTTTTTGAAATATTTATCTATTTCGAATATTTCGACAAAAGTATATTTAACCTTTGTTTGACTTTCGTTTTCGGTTTGAAGCCCTCCTAGGTTATCATAAGTAAGTTAAGTCTATCTTACGGGTTAGGCGAAAACCGCTTGAAATAGTATGTTTTAATACACTATTACAATCACTTTTTATCATTAAATATCATTTAATTATTGTAATTTATTAGAAAATGCCAACTCAAATTTAAAATAATCATGTTATCCATAAAATGTCTGTTAAATATTTAAATAAAGATATTAAAACAAAACTATTGGGTCAAATACAAAATTAATGAATTTGGTCTCTTAAACTTAGGCTATTCTTTCGAATTAGAATACAAAATCGTGAGATATTTTTTTTGGCCTATCCCAATTATCTATTTACGTGACCAATTATAAGCAATCTCCCAATCCAAGAGCAGGTTCTTGCTAACTTAAAAAGATTGCCCAAATTTCTCCCATATATATAATATTTGATTGTCATAGTTTCAAGAGGACCCTGAGCTATATCTAGATCAGAACAGGAGCATCTTAAAATTAACATCAACTTCTCCACTATTTTGTCCCCCCCTGTACTCCGAAACTTAATCAAGTTATTTCTGCAGACGGCCCGACGTTCAGTATTCGGCCAGTGGACGTGGAGGCTGAAACTGGGTCCATAGCGACGTTGAACTGCCTGGTGGATGGCTACCCGACGCCGAAGATCGCTTGGATGCAGTACACGGGCAATCGTGCTGTTGTGAGTATTAAAATGTTATACAGGGTGTTTCCATGCTCAACAACTAGCTTTAGGACAGGGTTTTTTGCAAACAAGTTTAATGAAAAAAAAAAAACTATTAACCTACTAGTTATAATAGCAACCTGTATACTGAGTGAATGGGAAATCTTAGAAATAGTGCGCGGGAGAACCCAGCAGATTTAAGTTACTTTAATTACTGACTAAAACAGGAATAATTTACGTCATGTCCTAGTCGAAACATCGAACTAAACAAATTATTTAATTCGATATGGAGTTTCGATCTATATTGCACATGCTTGCACATTTTGATTGAAGAATACTTTCTTAAAGTGAATAAAATCAACTAGTTTTTTTTTTAGTTAATATTTTTTGTAATTCACTCCAAATTCAGCAACTTTTCCTAAGTATCAATTCAATATCACCCCTTTTCTTTGACAGAGAGTGGGTGCGTCGGGTAATCTTACGATCACAGTGAACTCCACCACAGCAGGCCAGTATTGGTGCCGCGCTAGTGTGGAAGGTTACCAGGACATAGAGACGCCTGCTATAATTTATGTTAAAGGTAAGGAATGTCTAAAGTGGAAATTTCTACTGTTTCTATATCTTGTATATTTTTGTGAAGTTAGACCGAAATTTTAATCATAATTTTATAAGTAAAATATTAATGCCAGCCTTCTGGAGTAAAAAAAAGACTTGGACTGCGCATAACACATTTTATTCTCCAGCTTTGTACTAACTATAATATCCTTCAGTTGTCTAAAAAAATTGGGTTATTTAAGGTTTTTCATCTTCGTGAAAATAAAAAATAAATCCTGATACCGATTTGCTGTCTAGTTGTTCTATACATTTCTATGTAACTTAAGCGTAGTTCACGATTTAAACTAGATAAACATTTTTAATGCAAGTCGCCATCTTAGTATCAAGTTTTAAAATGCCATCCCATTGATAAATTATGTGCAAAGTGATATTGTAGTTTAGGTTCTTTTTAAAATGGTTTATATACCTAATTTGGTCAATAGGACATTTTCTTTCATCTAACATTCATTTAAAACCAATTTATTTACCACATTTTCTTAGAACAAAGTATACCGACTGATCAATTTGCTATAATTTAGTATTCCGTACGACCCGAGGCATACGTTAGCATGCATGAAGTTTGAAGGAGTTTTACCAACAGTTCGCGAACTTGCCTCAGGAAAAAGTTCGTCATCGAACTAGTTTTAATATTAAAAGTGCAGTAATGTGCAGGAAACTTAATTTAAGATGTTTGTTTATGCCAGTTTCTACAGGCGTTTCATATTATTTCAATAAACGTGAATTTTCTAGATAGTTTTGGTAGAGGGTTAACAAACGAAAATATTTTTACACTTTGGTAACCAGGCTTTTCCCAGGAAGGGAGTGAAGTTTTTTGAAGAATATTATATGAATATAACAAAAATAAGTTTGAAAAAATATCTTTAATTTTATTTCAACCATCAGGGAAAAAGAAAACGGACTTTCAGTTTTTAAATATGAGGGTTTGGTTGATCCAAGTTTGAGTCATGGGAGCGGTCGATATAAGTTTCACCAGAAAGCGAATATATAAACGTTATTTAGGAAATAATATATTGCAAACTAAATAGACAATAAGCATAACTAGGTTAAACTAGGAACCGTTTACCTAATGCTAAACGAATAAAGAAATAAAAACTAATTAAAAATTACATTCATTCATCTTCACTTAGCACCAACGGCCCGATATCGGGTCCATTGTTTGTATTAGATATTCGCTACAAAGCGGATAAATGCTGCTACAGCATAGCATTGGCCGACGGTGAGAGTGTTAAGTGAGAAATAGGGAAAAATATCCCACATTAATAGAAAAATACTTTCATTTATAACAATAACCAAATTCATCATCGCTCATATTCTGTTCCTTATGTTTTCCGCTTCCTAGGTTGCACCTACTGTTAATTTTAACCCACTATGTCCTTCCAAAGGTCCGCCCAAAATAATGTCAAACCAAACACAATACGGTGTAGAAGGTGACAGCGTGAGGATAGAGTGTATATCTTTCTCTGTCCCCAAACCCGATTACGTGCTGTGGACGTTCGGAGGAAACGAGATTAACTCCTACTATAACCAGGTAAGAGACAAAGCCTTATTTGATAAAGGATGTTTGTTACGTGTCCCTGATATTAAGCCAGCCTGGTGAAAATTAAGTTAAAATTTCCAGTATTCTCCTTTACAATCCAAAAACCGCACTTTAAAAAAAGGCAGCGTTTCATCAACAATTACAATAAAATTATCTGTAATATTATATTTAAGAACTAACATTGGCTCCAATCTACTTGGTAAAACCATGTTGTTTTTAACATGTTTATGGTATTGTTTTTAACTCGGCCGCCGTTACTATCAAATAAGAGCGAGCTATTATGACGTTAGTAACAAGATAACAATGTCAAAAGAAATGTAGTATATAATGAGTGTGTATGAGTATGAGTAGTTGACTTCAGAGTACCCATCAATAAGCTTGAGGAAGACGATAAATATGAACTTATCCGACCAAATACAATGTCGTATGACTATGCACTATAACGTGTCAACTTATTTGGCCTCTTTGAATTTCATCTTTATCATCATGTCATTTAAAACTCTTCACTACTGGACATAGGCCCTTCCAAAAGATCTCCACCATAATGGGATCTCTATTAGGTACTCGCGGGCTGCTGTTTACCTTGACCTTTTGTTAAATCATCTATTTCAATTTTCCTTTTATTGATCTTAAATTTCTTTCAGGAATACGCCTTTTTAGAAGAAACATTAACCGACGGAAAGACGAAATCAACATTAATAATACGAGAAAGCGATATAAAACATTTTGGCACATACAACTGTAGTGTTTCTAACCTATATGGGTCAGATAGTATTGAAATAAGCTTAGTACCAGACAGTAAGTACTTTGTTAATCTGAAAATTATCTATAATTAATATCATCCCCTGTAGGTACAATCTATAATATATATCTATAATGATGTCAATAGATAAGGGATGATTCGATTCTGTCCCCTGATAAATATTTCTGTTGAACACATTGCAGCTCTTTTCTTTTCTGTGTCAAAATGAAAGAAAAGAGTGTTCTGTAACTGATAGATACTTTTTGTGGCAAAAGCAATATCCGGCCTACTAATAGCAAAGAATAAACCAATAAGAAAGAATAGGTGGCTGAAATTCAGGCTTTAATAAAAAAAGGCCGCTTTTTGACATAAAATACTAAACCAAAGAGAAGAGCTATGATCTTGTAATCAAATTTTCTTTTATTCTCGTTTTTAGTAAGAATACTGAACTCTTTTTGCAAAAATACTATGAAACGTAATTCTTTTTAGTCATTATAAATTACTTTACCGACGCTTTGAAGAACATTGTTACCTTTTTTAAAACATTTCTTTTCTTTTTCAGAATCTTTGCCATTCATTCTCATCGTGTCTGGTGGAGCTTCGGCAGTTATATTTATTTTAATGATTATGCTTATAATTATGTTGTGCCATCGCAAATCTAAGAAGGCCGACGTAGACAAGAAACCCGATATTACTAATGTTGGCAAAACTAATGTCGATCAGTTTAAAGATAGCGATAGAAGTTCTAATATAAGTGATTTGAAATTGGAGTTGAGACAAGTTGAAGGAAGCTGTGAGATGGTAAGTGGAATTCATCGAAATTCCATTATTAATAATGTTAATGAATGACATTATTATTTACAAGGTATTATTAACTTCAATAAAATGAATGATTTTGAAGCACTATACGTCATCAGTCGAAAATAATATACAATATTATTGGTATGTCTACCAACCTAAGTTATTTAATTGAGAATGAGAAGACTTATTCTATTACCATAATCAATATCATCTTTATGCTATTTTTACTTTTCAGTCCAAAGTTTCTATACTTCTTCATTGGCAGCTAATGACACAGCATCCATTTTTTCATTAGCCATATCCATAGTGGTCCCGAGATTCATTTGTTTCACTGCATCTTATTAAAATTCTTTTGTTGTTGTAAATAATTCACAGGATGCTTCAAATGGTTCAGACACTGAGTATCACTCTAGTCTCCAGTTAACGACCAACCTTGGTCTACCATTGGCTGGTCCAGTCCATCTTCCTGATGCAGGGTATGACAATGAGCTGATGAAGCAGTACCAACGCTACAGCGGGGACTTCAATCAGGCTATTAGCCATTTGAATTTCAAGGTTTGAATAATTTTTCTTAAGCTACGTTGAGGTATTATGAAGAAAGAACGTTAAATTCAGCAATTGTAGACTTTCCGAATGTAACAAACATTTTACATTTTTATAATTTTATCAAATTAAAAACTATTAAATTTAATTTTAAATTATTTTTATCACACATGCAATCGTTCAAAAAATTCGCACCCAATTTGACTTCACCCTGTATCGATGCTATAGGATGTTTTAATTTAACAATTTAATAACCAACAATACTAACATAACCACCTTTTCCAGGGTCACGGACAAAGTAACGGGTACGTCCCGTATGTAGACTACTCCCGGGACTATGCTCCTCCCCAGACCAACGACAGCCTGACCGGGTCTTTCTCCCGGAGCACCGACGGGTCTTACCCCGGGCAATGCGGGTCTTTGCACAGGGAAGCCAGCTGTGGGAGGCTAGGGGGGCTAGTTGGACCTGATGGTGAGCTAGTTTTTTCGATAATAATATGAAAATGGTAGTACTTGTCCATCAAGTTCATGCGCGACCGTCCGCCGGGGTGACAGACGGCGGAGGGGGCTACTAGTAAATCTGTTTGCCTACTGAAAAATGTCTTTGGTTCCTGAGACCTGTGTAAATTTCTGACTGCTAAAATTGCCATTATAATCTTCTATGTTTTTTCGTTTTTGTGGAATTAGGGTACAAGGCATACCTATGACGTAGGTAAAAAAAAAACCTGATGTAACCGATCTTAAACGATCAAACTCATTTCATCAAACCAAACTAAGAACCAACTTGCTTAAAGTACCTACAATTTCTATGCCTCTTCAGGCCCACCATACAATGAAATTTCTCAATGGAATATAAGCCAATTGTGAATATCATAAAGTCAATTTTCTAATTCAATTATCAGTCATAAAAAACAAAAAAAAAACATTTTATTTACTTTTCAATGGATCTTTATACCAAAATGGCTGTATTATGTACAATTTTTTCTACGAATGGCCTTACGAGATTAAAAGGCCGCATCGAAATCATTCCATTCGTTCTTACCAGCGATGGTACTGACAGAAGCACAGAAAATACACATTAAACTTGCAACAAACTCGTCTGTTTTGCGAAGGTCAATCAATAAAGGATGTTCCAGTTTCCTTATTTAGTTACGAATATATTAAGGTCAATTGAGTTACTAAATCACTGATTCAGTTTATTTCAACAGTAATTCCAATGGCTAACCAAGGAATCATCACTGGCGGCGTTGATGTCAGATATGCAGCTACCTACGGGAATCCATATTTGAGGGGCAGCGGTCCAATCTGTATGTATTTATAGTCTTTCAACTTAGTTTAATTTAAAACTGTGTAAATTTTGCTCCCATATTTTGACTTCACCTTGCTATATCAAACTATATTAATAAAAGTATAAACATCGTCATTTCACAGAATTTACCTTTGAAGATACGTTGCGTTATTATTGATATTTTATTCAAAACAGCTCGGTTGTTCAATGACACCGTTTAACCATTTGTCTGTTTTCTAAGTGTATCGTCTATTGATACATCGAAAAGATAGTCCCTTTCAATTAATGATGCCGTTGTTTCAATTTAAGGTTACATTTTAGTTTCTCTTACAGCTTATGTACCAAGAATGAATACTGCCAACCCGACGGCCACGCCTGCTCCACCGCCTTACTATACAGTTAGAACTACTAATTTACCTTTACCTGGTATGTTACCTTTTTCATTATACTTTACATTGTATGATTATTTGCTATCATTTTCGAAAATGACATGTTTTTCACTGTAAATAATTAATTGCAACATATCTTAATCTCCATTAAGATTATCATTAACCGTGTTACTATTTTTTTTATTAGCAACATCAAGGGCATCGCCTTCTTCATCGTCGTCATCGAAACTTGTCTCAAGTCCAGTCGCCTCTTCTTCTTCTTTAAACAGCTCGGCACAACCTCAAGTAAGTAATTTAGCAGCTGTGTAAACTAAGGCAACACCGGTTTTTTTAAATGGCTCTATAGTTGACCGATGCTAAATATGTACTTATAGTATACTGAAGGTGTTTATTATGAACTGAAAAATCCTGGCAAGTTAACGTAAGTAAACTGGATAAAATTATAGTTGTCAGTCTGTCGTTTTATCTGCCTCAAAAACAACATAATATAAACTCACGCCTTCATTCCCTGAGTGGGGTAGGCAGAGCCTCAGACTCACCAACAACTCCAAAAACTTGTTGATAATTCTGTGACCACATTTTGCACAACCAGGCTAAGGTGTTATCCAGTGTATTAGTGACAGGTTGCAAACCCATCGCCTAACAGCACTACACAGCCTTTAGTCCCTTAGTCGTCTCTTACGACATCCACGGGAAGACATGGAGTGGCAACATTCTAAACCCGGCATCGGCACCACACGGGCAATAATACTTACATACAAATAAGTAAAACAAATCTAGATATAGAAGCGTTTTTTTATCGAAAAAATACTTCTCAAGAGCGATAAAAAAAACTTTAAAATAATTGTTTAAAGATTGATTCAATGTCAAAAAGGTTAAATAGCTGCAAACTAATGCGGAAACCTAACTGTATATACCCATACGAAGTCTAGGACATCCTGTATCTTAACTCCCAGCGGTGGTTACCCTGGTGATATACTTTATACTTTATTCCCATAGGTATAAGGCTTTTAGAATGTTACGCGTTGCTAGGCGGTTACCACAGCTGGCGGGAAGAGTTAAACCCATACGAGTAGATATAGGTAGTTAAAGTTTTCATGTAGTGACATTCTTCTTTATTTTCTCTTTTTTATCTATAGGTACATTTTTATCAATGATATTGTAAAGCATTGTTTATTTAAACTAGGGGGCCTAAAATACCAGTAAGTAACTTACTAAATTTATAAAATACCAAAAGTCAATATTGTGTTTAAAATAAAACAGAAAAACAATGTCAAGAAAAGCAGAAATAAAATCCCTGGAGTAACAATTCTCTTATTTTATTCTCTTTTGAAGTCCGCAGTTTGCTTTGACCTTCGTTTCCTCTAAAAATATTTTTAAAAGGTTGATTATCCCAACTGGCATTCTCTTTTATTTGTTTTGTCTTTGTAAAAACTTTTGTGGTTAGTAAAGTATAAAGTGGTTAAAATAAACTTTGGAAGTGTTTTACTGGGAAAAGTGTAAACGACCTAATAATTGAACAGTTTGCGAGTTTTACACTAAACTTGCAAGTTATTACTGTAAGTTTTGAAACAAAGCTATATGCAAGACAGAGATGCAGCTATTTGCCACTAACTCTTACCCACATTTGCGTCTCAAAACTTGTCAGCAACGACTTGCAAGTGCAAATGCGGTCTTACATAGGTTTGATTAATATTGGTTGGGTCGTTTAAGACATATATGAACTCTGAAAGAAGGAGACGCCATTATATCGGAATTTTTTATCTATTTGACAGCTATCTCACAAGAATCTATCTTCATATTGTAGTTGTTTAATATATTTCTTTGTCCCAGGTGTCACGAGTGTCTCCTCAATCTTCTTTATACATCCTGCCTCCGACGAGCCAAGGGAACTTCCAATCAAACCAAATTACTACCAAAGGTAAATGAGGTTAAATTGGATACACTACACAATTCCGAATTGATCAAAATTTCGAATTTTCACAATTACGAACGCAATTTTTTGGTAGAAGACTTAACTTTTTGCTATCGCTTATAAAGCAACCCTAACCTAACCTACGTATGACAATTAAATTATGCATTTAATCTTAAATAGCTCCTGCCAATATCGCTTTCGGAAAAATGAAAATTCGGAAAAATAAATGGAATTTTAAGGTGTTCCCGGTTAAATTATTTGCAGTGGTTAAAACTGGAGTCAGACTCGTGCACCATGTAGTCCAAAAAAACATAAAAAACGTACATACATACTATATACATTAAATCACGCCCGTTTCCCAGTAGGGTATGCAGATACCACTTCTTTCCACATGCTAAGATCCTGACAAACACTTCTGGTATTAAAATTTGTTTTTGTAGAAAATTATTTTATTATAGTTCAAAAAATACAACAGACGGATGAGGGATGGACGGACAGACAACGTAGGTTTAGTAATAGTGCCCTGTGACCACCCTTTGATCACGGATTCCTTAAAAAGGAACACCCTGTTACCTTAATTAATATTAATCATTGCCGAAGCGTACGTTTTGTGCATACCTAACGGACAAAGTGTCTTAATTTCTCGTGAAATTGCCCTACATAATATATACAGAATAATTTGTGTATACCTAATGTAAATTCTGAAAGTAATAATTTCAAACTATTTTATTTTTTAATGTATCATTTTGTTGCAGGTAATGGAACCCAGGTGACGACGGGCACCCACGTATAGTTAACTAGTTAGAAATTTAAAATTAAATGTAATTATTATTATTAAAAACAAACAAATGTGTAGAATATTAAATTTCAAGTGTTTGGCTTTGAAAAACTCTATTGCGGTTTATCCCTGAGGGAAGTTTTGTAAATTAACGTAAAACAATAATTAAAAAGGTTTTAAGAAATTATTACGGTCAAAATGTTAATTATGCAAAATATGATGTAGTTTTAAAGTCTAATTTTAGTGTAAAACATAATTTCAAATTATAAATCTTTTTGTACTATTGAAAAATTTAAAGGGTTATAATCTAATCTTGTAACTCAAATAAGCCTAAAATTAAAAGCTTTAAGTGTCAATGTCAAAGAAAACTATTTGTGTAGGTAAATAAGTATAAGTTTTATCAATGACTTTATTAAAAAATATAAATAATTTAGTAGATTCCTAATTAGATTATTATATGTTTATGTGCTTATACCTGATTAATCAATTTTATTACAAATACCAAAAGTTAATTAAAAGTTGGGCTATTTTAATTACTTACCTCATTCTTAGTGATCACGTTATCTAAAACAAATTTATGTAAAGTTTCGTGTTGTCTAAGCATTTAACTTGTAAAATCTACTGGTCTATTATTAACCAGTAGACTTTATCAATAAAATGCAATAAAAACTATATTGAATACTTATTCTCTTATTAAATTTTATTTGTGCGTTTATAAATAAGCCCTTTTGCGAATTTTTGGTATATTCGTTTCCGATTATTCGATCACTACTTAATTATTATTATACCTAAGACTGAATAAAATGTGAATTTGGTGAATAAAAACGTAATTAAATTTTAAAAACTGTTATTATTCTTAACAAGTCAAAATACAAGTTTCTATTATAAATATATATAGCCTTTGATCTTTAAAAAATAAAAATAATATAATACTGAATTTCTTTGAATTTCATTGAGGTAAGACAGAAGCATAGTTTACCAACAGTGGGTAGATACAGGCTGACAAGATGGATAAGTATATAAATACAGTTTTAAGCCTTTCACTTTATGAGATGACCCAAAGTGGTACTTTATTAAAATATAAGTGTGGTAATATGTTGTAATTTGTAAAATTATTACTGTATAAATATAATTATTATTAGTAAGTAAATAAAAAAATGTGCATAGTTTTTTTTGCCATAAATATTTTCAAAAGATTTTGACCTGGAAATATAATTATTGAGAAAAATGTATTGAGGTCAAATAGTCCAAAGGTGTCAGTTTAACTAGTTAAGAATCAATTCAAATTTTCTTATTATTTATAAAATTTAATAGAAAAATGTTGGTAAAATCAAAAATATTTGTTATGATTTAAGTATTATTTTTTACTATAGTAATTAAGTGTAAAATGACTTGTCTAGTTTAGATCTTACATTAATCTGTCAAAATGTGTGCTAGATTTTTACAAAAATATGTTGAACGTGCTATAAAAAATAAATATAAGCAGTTTTATATACCTGTTTGTTTTATTTTAAAACATCTACCTAAGGAGCTTAAAAACTTTAAAATAAAAGCACATAAGCAACTTTACTCCCTATTTTGTAAAGTAAAGACTAGTTTTAATGAAAAGTTTTTTATATTAATTAGGCGTGTTATTTTTTCAGTACTCGCTCCCTAATTAAGCTCTAAGGCTTTTGTCATCTTACTCATTTAAACTGAAAATGATGACCTAATTTTACTTTTTGTTTAAGTCTAGCAAGTTTAGCATGACATTGGTTTATGTAACTTTGCGATTTGGGCATGTTTGATGAAGAATTCTCGGCAGCGGTTAAAGGTTTATATTATACACCTCCCTCACGGTTATACGTTAATATTGGACTCCAAAAGTCATTACAAATTTTGAAAGAGAGACCCTGTTAATACGAGTAATATTTAGTATTAGCTCAATAGTTTCAGTATTGAATTTGCATTCTGCGTATACAAAATATATTTTCTTATATTTTCTTATAATAATTATCAATACGAGTGCGTGTTTGTTGGTTTGTTACATTTTTACGGTACATCACAACGTACATTTTACGTGAAATTTGGTTAAGGTATTAAAGTAAAAATTTACAGTTCCCGTGGGAATAGCAAACGACTTCTATGCTGGCAGAGTCACCATTCAAAAGTTAGTTTATACGTATATGACATAAATATGTATATTAATTATGAATATTACACAAGGCACTGTGACGTGTGTGCATCATTTTTTAAAGACCAAACACTAAAAAATATATTTTCGACTTTGTTTTTCTGTCCGTCTGTGTCACTTAAGAGATAAAACAAGTTTAAATATATATATTTTTATTCAAGCCTAGCTTAATAGGTTTGATGAAATACGGTTGGACTATTTAAAAAAATGACAAACAAGCGGCAATTGCTTTTGTGGTTTTTGTACATATTAATAACAATGCAAAAAATATAATAAATATAAAAATGTGGCCTTTGCTGCAAACAATCATCAAATATACTGCACTAACAATATTTGAATATGGCTTCGCATGCAATAGCAAAAACAAAAACAAATGCAACATATAAAACATTCGCACATAAAATAAAACGTTCAAATGGACTTAAAAAAGCATTCCCTAAAGCTATTCGTCAAATTGAAACATTTCGAACCACGCTTTGTGTTTACATTTTTTGCTTGTTAGTAAATTGCACCCGGCCTACATAAATATTGTTTGGCTTTGCGAAAAAAAACAACCTGTATAATAACTATTTTCCTAAGCTATGTTATCATCGTCATCATCATCATCACCATATCAGTCGAAAGACGTCCACTGCTGGACATACCCTTCCCCAAGGATCTACTTGCATCCATCGGCTTCCCGTGATCTTCACCAGATAATAATAATAATTATGCCGCCACTCTAGAACTTTTCCGCCCCAACGACCATCAGTTCTACGAGCAATGTGCTCCGCCCACTGTCAACCCTGAGGACTAAGATGGAATGCCTCTTCGCTAGGTAGTGATTTCACCATCACCCCACAACGGAATACAACAATGCTGCTTGGTGGTAGGTTAAATGATAAGATGGTGGTAGCGATCCGGATGAATCTGCACAAAGTCTTACCACCACTCTAGTGCAGTCGAGTTCATAAGTAAGTGTACACTTTAGTACCTTGTCTATTTAATGTCATGTTTAAACTGCCATATATGTGTCACAGCGATTATACATATCTATGAACTCGACTGAACAGTGGAAATCCTGATGCTTCTGACATTAACAGCAGATTCCGCAAACCTAACTCAGGAAAACCTTAAATGCATTCGTGTTGCTTGCAGCGGGCTTAGTATGGTTGCGTATATCGCGTGACAAAATATGGATAAAGCATCCGTCACGTTGCACTGTTTAACTTTTATGAACAACCTGTACATATGTGTTGACAATTGACTTTTAGCAGCTTCAAATGCACTCTCGTGGCGGATGTTTTATCCACATTTTGTCACGCAATAAACGCAGCTATATTAGGTCTCCTGGTCGTTCTATATCGGGGACAAGCTTACTTATGGTTGCCGTCAATAGAACCTGTGAACTATGCAAACAAATTAGTACCTACTATTTGACACATAACCTCAAATATTCACCAAGCGTGTTATTATTAAAAATAACGTATAATGAATAGTTATTTCATCTTAAACTTAATATGATAATAATGATCTAGTGTATAAATCGATGCAAAGACCTCACTTGATCTTTTAACACGTTCGGCATCGGGTCGAATCAGCCCGATGTAACTATGGTTAATTACAGTTACAGTTACAGGTCCGTTTGGTTTTTTTAAATCTTTTGCAAGTTCTATTGAAAGCGACTTTATACAATCTGACAAAGTGTTAAACTAAGCTCTAATCTTTAACAACGGGCACGAAGATGTACTTAAAAAAATGGAATACATTCAAGACTACACTAACTAAACTAAATATTTGCGCTACTTAAAAATCAAATTCACAACTGCTACACTATCTGTTAAAATACTAGGTATAGCTATTAATAACCTAATGTCTCTTACAATATCGCAATAAATTCTGAGATAAGTCTTGAGCTAACTTTAGCGGATTGCCAGTTAACCATTCCAATGATAAATTAAGGAACTCCATATAGATAAGGCCGCCTCAATTTTAAATTAGATTAAATAGTTTCAAAGGCCTCTTATACTTTGGTCGCATGAATACCAAAGTTTCAAATGACCGGGTCCCATGAGCCTATGAATGGAAAAGTACCTCAATAATAATTCAATTAAAGACGTCTAATTTAATTGAACTTAAAGTCTCGCGAGACGTCCTAACGAATTGATTAACTTAACAAACTCATGATTTTGTGTTTTGGTTAACTGGTTAAAATAGTGGATCCTGCAACCGTTTGCTTGTATATTCAATTTTATAAGACGTGACCTTGGCCATTGGATATTTTTTATTAAATAATGTTCAGGACCGTAATGTGTTTAAAAAATTATAATAAAAATAGACAATCTATTTACTAACAGTGTGTCCTGAAATGAAAAATATTTCGCGGTAAGTATTTAAATTTATAGAACATCCTGTAGATGTTGTCAATTTTTAGAACTGACTTTTAGCAGCTTCAAATGCAGTCCATTTAAATAAAAAAGTTTTTACTCCGTTTAAATAACAAAATCTTTGCTGTCATAAGCAGACACATACAGTATGTTACTTTGAATGTAATTTGTTACAAATGTGTAGGTACTTATTATTTAACGTAGACAATTTTAAAAATGATGAAAATTCTAGTGTTAGGAGGTACTTAGTATTAATGCAAAGACATTTTTTTTTAAAGAACATAAATCTTTACTCACGATTAATTTGACTTTATTCCACGTGTAATACTATATTTCTACTTCATTTTTATAGTTTTCATCCACAAAAGAATAACAAAGATAAAAAACAAAAGCTATACAGAGGTGTTATAAAACCTTTTTGAATAGCTATTGTTATCTACAAGAGCTCTTATAGCAGCTCGGTTCGAGTGTACTTGTAATGTATGCCACTGTATCGCTTTAACAACATGTAGAGATACTACAGAATGTGTTGAACAAGTGAGTGTAAAAAGGTACTAAGTGTGTATTATTTTAGTAGACTGCGTATTGTTTTACTTGTAAAAAAAAATCAACTAGTTTTGATGCATGGACTGTTATTACTTATCACGTTTTGATCTATTTTTATGAGATTTAGTACACAGCGGAAAAAAATCTAGACTAAAGCCTAGGGCTATGTTTTTATGAGCTCTGTAATGAGGGTTGTTACATACTCTCAGCCCAAATGAACCCTGATCCACCATGGAACTATCACAGGGACGTGTGGTGCCGGGTTTAGAATGTTGCCACTCCATGTCTTCCCGTGGATGTCGTAAGAGACGACTAAGGGACTAAAGGCTGTGTAGTGCTGTTAGGCGATGGGTTTGCAACCTGTCACTAATACACTGAATAACATCTTAGCCTAGTTGTGCAAAATGTGGTTACAGAATTATCAACAAGTTTTTGGAGTTGTTGGTGAGTCTGTGGCTCTGCCTACCCTACTCTGGGAATGAAGGCGTGAGTTTATGTTGTATGTTGTTGTTGTGTTGTAATAAGTTTCAAACATTTTATAATGTCACTGTGACACCGTTCTATGGTTGATCAGGGTTTTATTGGGCTGATAGTACATCTATTAATTAATTCTTCGTTAGACTATATCCGACCAGAGGCGCTAGACATGATGCATTACGCTTACCAGTGTTTCTATTAAGTAGATGAAGTGATACGAAATATCACGTGATCTACCAGTGACGCGATTGGTTTAAAAACGAAACGAATAGAAACGCTACTTAGCGTAATGCATCTTGGCAAGGGCCTCTGGTCGCGGTAAACTTTGTTAACGATTCCCAGTTAGGGAAAATATTTGTGTTATGACGACAACGAGTATTTGATCCCGAGTCTTGGGCGTTTACTATGTATCTTTACATTTACTTATCTACATCTATTTTTTTAATTCAGCCTATGGACCAAACTATGGTTTATCTTATTTTACATCTTAACATCCGGTGGGTATGCCTAACGTTAAAAACTTCTCCTACCCACAAATCTCCTCATAATTATTCTAAATCCCATTCGAAAGCAATATACCAAATTGTTTACATTCTATAAAGCTCCGCACCACCACCCATTGTGGCGGTTAACGAGGCGGACTTAGTGCCCGGCTTTAAGCTATCGCCTGGGCCAGTGCTGTGAATAGCCGCCTTATCCCGAGGGATGGCCGCCATATTGGTTCTAGGAGACGCTGGGTAATTCGAAATGGGATTTTCAGTGTGAATCTAAGAATTATATGATCAAAGGTATTTAAAGTTAATGATATTAAGCTCCTTTTATATTATTGGTTTACCTGATTTAGTTTACTTAAATTGATACTGTTAAGTACTTTTTATATTATTGTTTTACTGCAAGCACTCAATACTGGTTTGTCATATCTAAATTGTATGCATGGCGAATCTTACTCCACCGTGATACAGTTTTTAACTAGTACGGGGAGTAAAGGACATCATTGTACTCTTAGAATGTAACTTACAACTGACAGCAACATGTGCTAGTTGAAAAATGTGTTTAGTAATTAAGTTATCTTACCTACTAAAACTGTATTAGTTAGTGGTTTGTTGAATTAAGTTATTATTATTATTAAAAAAAAAAAGGTAGCTTAGAGGCCTTCGAGCTTTTTTGTAAGCTGGTATTCGAGAACATAACGCACCTTCGGTAGAACAAGGGCACAATGTACTATATGATTATCAGAGATCGGAATAGGCAGAGCTAATTTGCCTAAACTTGATGCATGTTTCAATAATGTATTCCCTTCTCACTCACGCATGAATGAATATGCGTCAAGTTTAGGCAAATTAGCTTTGCCTATTCCGATCTCTGATGATTATAGGGGCAATTGTGCCCTTGTCCTACGGAAGGTGCGACAAGGTTTAGGCAATATTATGGTATGAAAGAGATCTGATGATGGAGTCGGAACTGGATCTCCGCTATACTTAACGTACACCCACCACGTGTATGGATTTCTTAGTTTGATAAGCAGATTACTTTGCAAAAGAAAGGGCAGTCTCACAAAGGGGTTTGAGTAAAAGTGTCATTTGTGAAAGTCATACATTTTCAAGTGGTAAATTATGATATAATTATTCAAAATAAATACATTTTGCTATGTAATGTAATAGTCTTAAGTACATCGGAGCCGAGTTATTTAAATATTCATACCTGGGCGTACTTTTAGTACCAAAAACTGAATACTTAAATCTTTAATAGGTATCTCAGCTCCGATATTATTTAACGTCATAAATTATGTATCTATGTGTATTTAGAGGCCGCCTAAAAAAAATACAGTTTTCTTCATACAAACTTACCCAATGCGCTTTTTGATAAAAACTTATTGATTATCAGTAACAGGAAGATCGGCAGAAAGCCTAGGTGATGGAACCGTCGTCTTTAAAAATTAGAAACACTACGACCGTTACGATACTCATGCGTCGCCAGCGCATTGCCCTTCCAGTGTAAGATGAGTGAGTTTCCAGTGTAAATCACTGATCTAAAAAAAAAGTGAAATAATCGTTTTGAGTTCTTTATTGCTAAAAACAGGCAGACCGGCACTCGGTGTATCCAATTTAAAGTGGTTACTGCCGCTTAGTGGCAGTTAGCAACACTACAGGCGAATCCCTCTCACATTCATCGCATCGCTCTTGCATTGCTGGCACGAAGAGATTTTAGTACGTCAATTATAGTAATTTCCACGCCTTCTATCACGTTTCTTAAGACACCCTGTACCGCGATTTAACTTCTTCGCCTTGATTGGTTGAAAATAGTATTTTATGTAACTGATACATAAAGAGGGTCCTTAAAATACGAGTGTGGTTTTATGAAACGAGCTGAAGGCGAGTTTCATAATAAGATCACACGAGTGTTTTAAGGCCTAATTATGTACAGTTACATACATTACTTTATCTACACACATATTATAAGTACTCTAAGATGCGTTCAGTAGGCGGCAGAACAAACATGGCGGCAAAGCTAACCTGTGTCACGAATATGTTTTGATGAATGAATGTTTTTTTTAAATCATAGACAAACTAACAAAGTCCCTATTCTAATGTCATTCGAAATCAAAATGGCGTACGACACTTTACTTCAAATATACCGAGTCGACGTTCAATTGATACTAGAATTGGCCCCCTGTTTGAATTTTGTTGGTTTTGGAAGATGTTCCAAATTTGAACAACATTACTTTATCAAAAGTTGTATCGTAATTTTAACTTTTCATTACAGCTACAGATAAGAAAACATATATCATAGTAAAATTGTATCAAGTAATGCTGGTCATTGTCTACGGATTCTGAACGCATTATAGAGAACTTATGATATGAGTGTAGATAAAGTAATAAACAAACACGAATCGATAAACAATTGGCACAGTTGGTGTACATAAAAAGAAGACAGGTAACAAAATCTACAATATACATTTAGTATTGTAAAAATATAAGTTTAATTTACTCAAAAACTGTTTAACATTATGAGTTGCGTAACTTCAAACTCGGATATGTCCTTGAAATTTGGTATACGAATTTAAAACTTAATTTGTTTGAAAAAAGACGCAAATTCCTTTGTCCTTTTGCATGGACTTATCCGAGTCTGAAGTTAAGTGACTCATATCTATATATATATATATATATATAAAAGGCAAACCTGACTTACTGACTTATATAATAAACGCATAGCCGAAACCTACTGTACCTAGAAACTTTAAATTTGGTACAGGGTTTCCTTTCATGATGTAAGTGAGCACTAAGAAAGGATTTTCCGAAAATCGACCCCCAACGGGAAGAAATGGGGGGAGTAGCGGGAAACTAATTCTACGCGTACGAAGTTGCGGGCGCCCTCTAGTATTTTATAAAACGTTTTAACTAGAGAGACTAAGTAAGAGAATCAGGCTACAAACATCAAGAAGCATTTCTCAGAAAACCATATAAATCAGTAATATTTCCACTAAATTAGGTACCTATTGAAAAGCTACCATCGCGTTTATGATGTCAAACAAAGGAAAGGGCGTAATTGGAACTCCACAATGTCTTGTTTGCAGGTCGTGCTACGAGCGACAAGCGGCAGCGATTCTTTAGTTTTAAAATAAATGTCACTGTAGTTATAGTATAAGTACACCGTATCTTTTTGATTTACGTTGACTTCGACATATTACTCGGTACATCCATAAAAACAAAGTTATATTTTAAATATAAAAAAAAAACATCTGTCATCCCGGCTCATAGACACCTCCGGAGATCC
Organism: Acleris cristana; assembly: GCA_948252455.1. Classification (NCBI taxonomy): domain Eukaryota; kingdom Metazoa; phylum Arthropoda; class Insecta; order Lepidoptera; family Tortricidae; genus Acleris; species Acleris cristana. The sequence continues at coordinate 6,088,247 of OX411797.1, read as the reverse complement.
TAGAGCTGGTGCTTACCTCTCCCAAAGGATTGGGCTAGCTATCCAGAGAGGTAACGCAGCCAGTGTCAGGGACCATGCCGCGAGCGGACCTGCTAGAGGGGGTGTTCTTTTTATAGTGGTGATTATTATTTACGTCTTTAATATTTGAGTAGCTTAGTTTTTATTTTAATTTAAATAACTTTAGTTTTAACTTCTAAATAAATGTATTTTTGCAAAAAAAAAAAATGTTTTAATTTTGGAACAAAGTAATTAAATGTCGTATCTACTTTCATTGTAAAAGGGCATTTTGAGTTAGCTAATAGTTAGTGGCAAAAATGACAATATTGGCGTGACATACACACACAAGTAAAGATAACACTTGACAGGTAGACGATGATTAACCTTTTACACTAGTTTAAAATAATTATAAGATTAAATTTAATAATTTAATATCATTAAATCAGTACGAGTTATCATTTTAGTGTCTTCGAGAAATTAACTTTATTTGACCAAAGAACGTCCCCTAAAAGTATTTTTAAATGTTACATAGATTGCCGCGGCCTTTGTTTTTTTTTTATATAGGCACGGTAACAAAATGTAAATTAGGTTTTTTACAGTAAGGTTGCTCTTAAACTAATGTATAAAATTTACATTTCAATTACTACATACCATGCACAACACTCGCTTAGTATAATATAAGTCGGTGAGAGCATGCACGAACTTATTCTAGTTTAAGTAACAATTCAGTAACAGCCTTTTTATAAGGATTGAAATTCGAATGAAAAAAAAATATCAACATGTGTGCATAGTTTGTTGAAGGATGAGCACATAGTACGTGTTAGGGGGCTATGATGGGATACATTATTTGAAGCCAATGGAATAGAGGACAGAGTGGGTTGGAGACGCGGCTTATTATACGCCCGGATTCCAATATTTCCAAGAAGATCTGAATCAATGTTATTGTTAATAACTTTAAACAAATATAACAGTTCATCAATGCACCTCCTAGTGTACAGGCTGCGCATTTTAAAGAAATTGTTATCTCTATGCATTTGTTGAAAGTGTGCGGGTCCAGTGATTCGACCATGTTTCTTGCAAGCTTGAGCGTACTGCTCGCGCCAGTAGCCGGTGCCTTTAAGCCCGTCGCATACGATGAGTAGTAGCTTGCGCAAGTACATGCACCAGCGTTCAAACGTGAATGAACACTTGCAGCTGCCTTGTGCAGTGCCAGTGTATAGTAGACAGGGATGGAACAAGAATGAACTGGCGCCAGTACCGACCGCGTCGCGTTCGGACGATGCTCAGTGCGAGTACGCGGGGGTGAAGCAGACGTTGCGGGGGCAAACGAGTTGCACTCGCGCAAGGACCAAAGCGAGTACAACCAAGCAACTTGCATTCGTACTTATACTAAGCAAAATATGTTTCAACGACGAAATTTTATGCACAAAAAAATATTAATTATTACTTAACTAATGTAACTATTTTAAATAACAATTTGAAATGACATGTAAAATACTAAATTTACATACATACATACATTAAATCACGTCTGTTTCCCAGAGGGGTAGGCAGAGACCTCTTTTTTCCACCTGCTACGATCTTGACAAATCTCTTTCGCTTCTTCCACATTCATACATCGAATCATGCACGCACGTCGGTTTCGGTTACTTAAAATTGGGCCCTGTTCCAGTATTTCTCCGATTTGATTCGAAAAAGTACGCCTAATACTAAATTTTGTGAATAAAAATCTGAATCTGAATTGAAAAAGTATTAGAACTTGCGCAAGCTACTGCGCATCGTGGGCAACGGGCTTTACTTTCTCTAGCTTCCTAATCGTGCGTGTATGCAAGCACCATTAGAAGGCTAAGTGTAAGGCCTGAGTGGACGCTCGAGTCGGGCGGGCAGCGGGGCGGGGCGTGCGGCGTGCGTGTTAAACAAATGAAACCCATACTGGTGTCCTGAGTGGACGCTGCACAAATGTGGTTGACGTTTGTCCGCGACGCTGCCCGCCCCGCCGAACGCCCCGCTTCGAGCGTCCACTCAGGCCTTACACTAAGGCGAGAGCGTAGCGTTGAAAAGTAAGTTTGTTTACCCCCTACCCAGCTAGTCTCTAGTGAATTAGACCGCAGTCCCCCCGTGAGAATGCACGGCACTGTTTACGATTGCTTCCTCGAAGGCGTCGCAATTTGATGCATCTGACGCTTTATCATTTAGAAACATTTCTCCGAACCGACGCTATTTTAAACATTTCCATAACGCTGACGATATACTTAAATGCATTGAATTTGCATCGTTATTCTGTGAAATGACCAATTTTTTATTGACACCGTAGTTATTTTTTTAAAACGTCTTAGGAAAATATTGAGAATCAAAGTGTTTTTTTAGACTTACTAAGTAGCTTTTGGTCGCGACTTCGTCTGCGTACAATTTGTTTAAAAAAATATTCTATGTCCTTTCTAAGGGTTGAATGCTTTGTCCATATCAAATCTTACTAAAATCCGTTCAGCTGTTTTTTTCGTCTTGAAGGAACGTACTGTCAAAAATGTCATTTTTGGGACAAGCTTTTGTTTTTCACTGTACTTTTTTTTCAAAATCTTTATCTGCTTATCAAGACAAACTATGCGTTAAGAATAGCGGAGATCCTGTCGCCACCTTCCGACTCCATCATCAGATCAGCTCTTAGATACCATAATATTGCATTGTCATTGGGTTTGCATACGTGGTCCAAATTTCAGCCCATTCCGTTGACGGGAAGTGGGTCAAATTTTACTTGCAAGATTTGACCCTAATATACATACATACATTGCAAGCTAAATAAAAGCTTGTAAAAAAGTAGACTGATTTTATTCTACTTTAGCCATATATTTCTTTTTAAAGGAATCCAACGAGTGGATTCGTATAAATTATGGTCTTGTGTGTTAAAAGTAGATGACGATGCAAAGATGTTTTATTCTACAGGAATTGTTTTCATTTCGAAAGCTTTTTGCTAAAATGTATTAAATAACTTAAACCAAAATCGTGACTTTATTATCCTACTGGATAAGCTTTAATTCGGCCATACATTTCATAATCAATAAAGTGCAAACGATGCACATCCGGTTCCCGCCGGAAGTGGCAAACAGCGTTTCCGTATTTGGTAATGGCGCCGTCAGCACTTCCGGTGGCGTTAATGTTGAATTGCTTAATGGACTCTGAATTGAACTGATCAGAGCTATAAATTAATTGAATAATTATTACATTATTAAAATAATAATCTAGCTAAGTATTAAAACCCGACTCAATTTGTAGAATAGGGATTTTGATCTCTCTACAGGAGTTGGAAAATTAAATTTATTGTTAAAGTATTATTTTATAGCAAGGAGAAGGCTAACGATCACAAAATTTCACCATACCGACAGTGACCGGTGACAGGTGACAGGTGACATTTCAGTGTATATTGCGCAGCTTGTATGAAACCAAGTGATCGTAACCTGTCATGTGTCATTGTCAAGATGGTGAAATTGGGGGCTGATGGTAATGGGATCTGAGAACTATACAGGGTGTTCGGCAGAAGTTTGTAGAAACTTCAGGGACTAACTCTGTAGGTCATACTCATTAACTTTTATTATGGGACCAACATCCAAATCGCGAAAAAAAATTGCTGTTCCATACATTTCGGCTGTTTAGCTCTCAAAGTTTGTATGGAACAGCTGTTTTTTTTTCGCGATTTTCTTGTTGGTCCCGTAATTCAAAATTCAAAATATTTATATTATAATAAAAGTTGATGAGTATGACCTACAGACAGAGTTAGTCCCTGAAGTTTGTACAATCTTCTGCCGAACACCCTGTATGTATAGATATATGCATTTTCAAAACTTTCATCTCGCTACTGCCATCTAAAGACTGGAAATGCGTGGCCAATCCTGAGAACTAATATGGAATGCCGGTCTTTGCTTGGTATATTTATGTAAACAGAATTTAGGAATCAATGGTTTAAATAAATCCAGTGATACACCTTCAATAGACATAATTTCAAAGATACCTACCTCGCATTTCTAAATCCTTCAATTCGTTTAGTCAACAGGTCACAAGAAACAGGCGATACATACAAATAGACACACATACACTAAAAGAAACTTTTTGTAATTGTATATCGTGCGGAAAGTTGGATTTTTTGACCTAGTTCTTTTTACTTTTTGTAGTTGCATATCGTGTGCAAAGTGCCTTTGCTGAAGAAATTACCCTGTGAATTTTCATCAGACTAAGAATTAAGTAAAATTATCTTATTTAATTACTGTTTTATTTATGTTTCATTTAATATTTTTCGCAAACGTGCGGAACTGTCATTTTCACTTGGCCCCTCGGGACTCGTGTAAAATGACATACTTTCCGCCCTTGTATCAAAATGTACCTACTACTACAATTTTTAATTACATATTCAGGATCAAATTATGTTTTATCAGTAGCATGACACGATTTCATGTTTAACATTTTATTAATTCATTTGATGATAATTGAAAAGGCGTCATGTTCAAAGTTCAAAGTAATTAAAATTAATGAAATTAATAAAAAGTTAGACTCACCATCATTCTGTACTAGTGCGTATAAACGTCATCCGAAGAATGATCCCGCCACAGCATATAAAACTGCACAACTATACACCACATCGTGATAACAACAGTAAGACAAAAGGTTTTTATAAACCACAACACGAATAAAGAAATCATTTCCACAACACAACAAAAAATAATCTCAATCGCACTCAAAAACAAAACGACTCAGCAAAATGTTTCTTTTCACATTAATTGTCCATGCACATACAACTTATTGTTGCCGTAAAGTTTTTATCCTAGTTCTAATTAAAAGTATGTGATTACAAATTGAATGAGTCAACAAACAGAACCGATTGACTGACTTCTATGTGAACATAAAATTAATGTCACAAATTACGCCTACCCTCTGAACGTGTAATAAATTATTACTATAGAGGTGATTCAAATGTTGAAGGTAGGTGCGGCAGCAGAAGTAGGTGGGTAGTCGATGAGTTCAAAATCATCTACACAGGTTCTTATTCTCTTGATATTAGAGTCGAGTATGATTAATTTTGAGTTATTTCTGTTGACTGTACAGTTTTTAGACTCGACTCGATCTCAACTGTAATGTGCGTATGAAGATGCGTAAAAATGACAAGTTTTCTTGTTTGAACTATACTCAGTTTATCTTTTATATTTTTTATGTTATACTTGTATTTAAATTTACATGTCCTTTTGTCTGTTTGTCAGTCATGTTAAGTTTAAATCTTGCAAGTCAATTTTGAAACAGTTCCCGTTGTAAAAACTGAAATTTAAGACATACTTGTAAGTGAAACTCGAAAATAGGGACCGAATTCCTTTGGACTCATTAGTTTGGTCGTGACAAATATTATCTTCTTAAGTTAGGTACTAAACACTGAATTTGTAAAATCACCTATACTTTTTTACTCATAATTAATTCTGTGCCCGATCACGTGATGATTCTACGATACTAGACCACTGGCTCTGCTAAAACAGTACAGTCAGTTAAAATATAACAGTCGATAGAATGTATCATCGCAGGATGATATTGCGGCTGCTGTAATTAATACAGTATATCAAGTGCTTTCGTGAATAGGGGCTTGGCATGTAGCGTGGACTAACAAAGATAGTGGGTTTGGTTTAAAAAACGCTTGTTTTTCTCTGTGGAAAATTAGGATAGATATTTAAAAAAGTATCAAATTTCATGTTATCTTGATGGATGGGCCCTTCTTGTTATGCGTCGGCCCCTTCAGGATCTTTTATGCAATTACCCTTTTACACACTCAGCTGTTCGAATGTGCAGGTTTACGATTTTTCTCCCTTATTAATTAGATACACATTTTTTTCACTCCAAAGTTAAGATAGTCCATCAATCTTACCTATCTTTTTAACCTACTTCAAAAACAGGACGTTATGTATACCATTGTATGTTTGTTGTTTTTGGTTTATTTTACCCGACTAAAGACGGCAAAGCCAAAATAAATTTTAAATAAATAAATCCTCCCATATAATGGCGACCTCTATTTTCAGAACTGAAATCTTTTAGACGGCCCAACCGATTTTCATGAAACTTATTAAACTATAGCAATTAAACTAACTTTTTTTTAAATAAAATCTCGACAAAATCTGTACATTCACTTTGGAGACATATAGATACACAGACACACATATTTTTTTTAGTGAGGCTAAAAAGGAAGGTTATATCAACAGTATAGGTATGCATATTAGTATGTTTCTACGTTCATCTGTTCCGTCGTAGCTCCTATTCTATCATTCACATTTTGACAAATGAGGTGTCGTCGGCTCCGTCTTGGTGTTCCACGTGTTCCGTGTGTTCCACTGTGACGTCATATTTAATCCATCATGGCGGATTTAACATGCAGAATACTTTTGTTTCGTTACTTTATATTTATAATATAAGTATGAACATAAGAGGCGACGTGATAGAAATTAGATGACGTCATAGTCGTTATTTAGTTTTAAGGCTTTCGTGCCCGAAGGGAACCCAACGGGATCCTATTAATATGCCTAAGCTGTCCGTTCGTCCATCTGTTCTAATTTTAAAAAGCTGTATGTTTTGAACCATAATTAGATAGCTGGATGATTTTTTTTCAGAATATTATTACGGCGGATTTACTAACAAATAAATAAAGAAAGTGAAATAATAATAAGGGTCACCTGGTGCTATAATACAAGTTTTTATTTATTTCAACATTTTTTTATTTTTGGTCTATTGTAAAAACGGTAAAAAATACAAGCATCTTGATATGATTTTAGTACAAATCCTGAAAAAAAAAAACAAATACTAAAATAAGGTCAAGTGTAAGAGTTAGATTTGCTCTGATTCGATTCAAAATCGATTTGAATAAAACCTACAGAACCCGAGTCCGACTCGCGCTTGACGGGTTGTTACTTTATTTTGTGTTAGCGCAACAATACACACAGAGAGTGACAGATGCTTTATCCACTGCGATTAGGGTTATTACCATTACTTACCATTTAAGAATTTGACAAGTCCTGACAAGCCTGACATTTCGATAAAAGTCCGGACTTTTTAGTCACAATATGGAAACATTACTCTTGTGTAGTTTTATTACTCATATTCCATCAAATTAAAAAAATCCGGACAAATTAAAAAGCTAAAAGCGAGTCTAAAAGTCCGTACATGTCCGGACTAATCCGGCCGGATGGTAACCCTAACTGCGATAAAGGCGATCATAACACTGGCCCTGCGTTTTAAATGCGACTGACCACGCTGTTATAATCTGTGGTAGAATTTCGTCCGGACGGCCATTGTTTCCCACACAATGCTCTGATTAACGTCAAACAGGCATATTGGCCCGCGGATATATTCCGTCCACGTCAGATTTACGAATCTTAACATAACTAGGATTATTGACGCTTTTTCTGTATCCATTGACATGACGACATTGCACAACGACGCAAGCAATGTTGGTAGTGATCCTGCTACGAAGCTAGCGGTCGCGGGTTTGATTCTTATTGTTTTTTTTTGTATTTAAGTATGTATTTTTCTACACCGATAAGTTAGTATGTAAGTATGAATGTATGTATGTAAACACTTTATTGTACAAAAAAAATAACGATAAGAAAATAGTCAAAAAATACACGTATGTACAAAGGCGAACGTTTCCCTTTAAGGGATCTCTTCCAGTTAACCGTAAGTAAGTTTGTCGTTGTCTAGTTAACATAGTACAAGCCTAGAGCTTAGTTTAGGACTAGGTCAAATTCTCTGAGAGTGTCTCCTGATATTTATTTATTTATTATTTATCCAACTAATATTATTACACCTATTTCGGTGAAATTTGGTATGGACAGCTGGAAACCCGAAAAAGGGCATAGACTACTTTTTACCGCAAGCAGCGATAAACGACGTCTATGCCGACGAAGTCGCGGACAAGGGCTAGTCTATTTATATTTATATAATGTGATTTTAACATTTATTATTGTATTAAATGTATAAATTTCAGTTTTGCTCATTTGTATCCTAGATTTTATGAAAATAGTTATTTTACGCGATTAAGATCCATTTGAGCATTTCTCTTTTTTTTGCCATTATGAGTGACATCTCCAGAATTAAAAAAAATGGCAGGTAGGTAGAGAACATCAAACTATGCAATGATTAAATAATATTCTTATGCGTCCCAAAATATTTGTATGGAAAGTTCCTTTTGTGTTACCAAAAACGTATGAATATCAGTAACACAAAAGGAACTTTCCATACAAATATTTTGGGACACATAAGAATATTATTTAATCATTGCATAGTTTGATGTTCTCTACCTACCTGCCATTTTTTTTTAATTCTGGAGATGTCACTCATAGTGGCAAAAAAGAAGAGAAATGCTCATTTATATGTTTGAATGTCATAAAAAAAATAGAAAATCTAAAACAGTACTTTTCTTCTCTCTTCATTTGGCACGTTACAGATTTTTTTTCACTATAAAACTGACCATTAACAATATGTAGCCCGAATGGCGAAATATACAATTTCACCGCGCAATGTGGGCAATAAAAATGCGGGCAAATTACTACGATTAATTAAACCGCTAATGCTTGGTGGGCAAAATAAATGCACATTAACAACCACGTGAAAATACACGACTGATTACAGAGTTTTAACCTCTCGAAAGTGACAAATACATCATGTACAGTCACCAGTAATAATATATTATCCAACATTGGGCGCACAAATATCTGACACGCTCTTATATCTCTAGTAATAAAGACGTTTCAGATATTTTTGCTCCCAATGTTGGATCATATATTATTGCTGGTGAATGTACCTTTTGTTAGTAGGTACTTTTTGCGTAAAGTATTATTATTTTGTAAATATGTTCATTCTTTGTTTTCTGTCTTACTTTTTCTGTGCACCAGTGTTGTTAGTTTATTTATGAAAAAACTTAACGTAGGTGATGTTTATTTTTGGCGTAGTCTGCTTCGGTTTGGAGTGTCAATCTTTGTAATTTTTTAGTTATTTTACCACGCAGCGCAGCTAGGTATATATAAATATAAAGACAATTTTAGGCCAAATTTCCAGACTTGTACAGTCAACAACATAAATTGTAAGTGATCATCAGGGATCGGGAATTCGGAGACATATTTACCTAAACTTTGGCGGCGGCGTTGTTGTTCAGTTGTATGGAGGCGGACTCAATTTTAATTCATTAGTAAAAATCCCGGGATTTCTAAATAAACAAATTACGCCAATATAAATTCATATGAAGGTACTTTCATTAACTATTTGAAGTTATTTTCCATACATAGATTTACTACTTGTTATTGAATTTAACCACATACATTTGTATAAAATGATATAGGTATGCTTAGAACAACAACGGTAAAAAACGGTAACCTAAACATTTTTACGAGGTATTACAGTCCCCACGCATTTTATAGATTCCCGGAATCCCAGAACTTTTATTATTAAAATAATATTTTTAAGAAGCCGACTCCATATTTCTTTAACTTTTTCCAAGTTTAGGTAAATATGTCTCCGAATTTCCGATCCCTGGTGATCATCTATGTACCTTGTCACTTTAACGTCGTATTTGAAATGTTATACAAAATTGTGAAACGATTGAAAGCGACAAGGTAGAGAAATGATCACTTACTTATACCGTTGACTGTACAGGGTGTTTCCAAATCAACAGACATACAAATTAATTTTTTTTGCTCGAAACACATGGTTAATTCGCAATATACCTATTCATCTTTAAAGTTTGATTATAATTATGTTTCATCTATTGTTCGGTCCAACGACGTATAGTTCCAGTTTAAGTCGAAGGCCATAAAAGCTGCACCGATCCGAGCCGAGTCCATTAATCGATTCTAAATCGTAATAAACTACTAAAGTTTAATCGTAAATTAAGCTATGTCCGAATCGTAAATTCAGTCGTAAAATCAAATAGGCTAGGAGCTACTGTGTAATAGTTGAAGACAGTTAAAACGCTATTTATAAGTACTTTAAGAATAAGTTTTTTTTTATTTCGAGCAACGGGGCCCATAACTACATATACTTTATAGACTAACATACCTATACATAACAATATAAAACATAAAAATAACACCGAGGTGGCAGAACAGCGTGGTCCTGTTTTGCCAAAATTGACGCCATGGCCGCTGCCGGTAGGTTGCTCCGAAACCACCAAAACACGACACATTTAACATGTAAGTTTATATAACATCGTCATCATCATCATCATCATCATCATCATCATCATCATCATCATCATCATCTTCATCATCATCATCAGTTCAACCGAAAGACATTCACTGCTGGACATAGGGCTCTAAACTTTGCAACAAGGACCGGTCTTGCGCCGCTTACATCCATCGGTGTACCGCAACCATAGTCACTATAATATAATAATAAATGTAATATTTGTTTCTGGATCATGGATGTTTTCTATGTATTTAAGTATATATTTCTCTATTTAAGTATTTATATCGTTGTCTAGTACCCATAGTGCAAGCCTAGAGCTTAGTTTGGGACTAGGTCAATTAGTGTGACATTGTTCCCTGATAAATTATTTATTTATAATATGGGAACGGGGTGTTTTTTTGTATTAAAAAGTTGTTACTTCAGTTACACTAGCTCTTGGTCAGTAAAGAAATTGAACTCAATTCTAAGCTGCGATCCGTTTAACTTTTCAGCTTAAAACGTTATAAATTTTCACCTGCGAATAACATTGAAATGAATCTGGAAGTATTTCGTTTTCGAAAGCAGTTGTATAATAAATATTGTTATAATATTCTTTATAGACCCAGATGCTATCTTGTTGTTTACTTTGTACCTTCTTAGTGTACTTGATGATACTTTTTTTATTACTTGAATTACGAAAGATTTCTTAGGTTCACATTTAAACATCACTATTTGGCAAACATTGTAATTTTTTTGCGTTTTGTACAATAATGTATTATTATGTACCTATAATATTTATCTTATCTGGTGGGGCTTTACGGATACACTTCGACCTTATGTAAAGGTATTTTTTGCTATATTACGATTTAAAATAAAAAATCATGGTGGAATCGGCAAGTAGGTATAATCATATTAATCATAAAAATTAAACTCCTCAACATGCGTAGGAGAAACCAGCTTCATACTTTTTCCACAATATTAAGCTCGATAGTCAAACAGCAAGTTTCATCATTATTATTATCAGCCCGTATTAGTCCACTGCTGGACAAACGCCTCTCCCAATGCACACCACTGCTCCCGATCTTCTCTCATCCAATCTCTCATCCAACCTACACCGGCCAATCTGCGCATATCATCGCTCCATCTTGCCCCAGGGGTGCCCAGGGCGTCCCAAACGACGTTTCCCGCGACGCGGTATCCCTCAAGAACACAACGGCTCCAACGGTCGTCAGTTCTGCGCCAAACATGACCGACCCACTTCCACTTCAGCTAGATAAGTCAGGGGACTATGTCGGTTACTTTGGTTCTCTGTCGTATCACATAATTTCTAATCCAATCCAAATATAGCCCTCTCCATAGCATATCTATAGCTGCTATCATTTTGTGTAATAAAATCGTCGACATACACGCAAATAAAATTGCATGGATAAGATGGTTATACAAATACGCACAAATGGTCAACGAAACGGCATGACAAAATACCGTCCCACTCAAGCCCATTTTTCACCACTTCTTGTACATAATGTACACTATGTATAGGCTTGTTATGTGTCTCGTCTAGTTGTGAAGCAGGTATACAGCCCGAGAGGAGCGATTCAATTATTTTTTATGAGCAGGTGGTCCGGCTATCTGAAAGGTTCAGATTTTATACGAGGGATTATTTTTAGAACGCTTTCAGATGACGGTGTGAAAATTCGCACCGGATTTCTTCAATTTAGCTAAATTAATTCTGTTTCGGATAGGATTTGGCGTGATTCACAGCGCGAAATAAAGCCGTTGAAATGTGCCCGGTTAATTAGTAATAGACGAGTTTTTTCGTGATGTAACCTTTTAACGATGTTATTTTTACTATTGTATCTCGCTGTTGAAAAGTAGAATACATTTGCCCTATATTCATGTGGGATAATATGGTGAAATTGGTAAGTGAAAAACTTAGGGATGTATGAAAGGGATGGAGGTTATTTTATATCTTTTAAATTACTTGGCTAGAGAGGCTCTAAAACCAGACCTAACATTGCTGCCATAAAGGTTAATATAGAAAACCAAAAGATTAGTATGTACAGTCACCAGCAATAATTACACTATCCAACATAGGGCTCAAAATTATCTGACACGTTTTTATTGCTAGAGGGTATAAGAGCGTGTCAGTTTTTTTTTTGGAATGGATGACTGTACAGACTTCATTAATAATTATAATCTCTATATATATATAAAAGGCAAAACTGACTGACTTATATATCAACGCACAGCCGAAACTACTGTACCTAGAAACTTGTAATTTGGTACAGGGGTTCCTTTCATGATGTAAGTGAGCACTACGAAAGGACTTTCTGAAAATCGACCCCCAACGGGAAGAAATGGTGGCAGTAGCGGGAAACTAATTCTACGCGTAGGAAGTCGCGGGCGTCCTCTAGTTCACCATAATTTGGTTTGTTTTGGAACTTAACGTACATCCCACGAGTAAAAGGTTTTAAAGGTTGTAAAGGTTTTTATCAAGTAGTGTTAGCTTTGATTATAAATAAGATGTGTATAACAGTATATATTAATATATCTATTTTCTATATAAACTTTGTTAAACATTTGTCAATGGAAAATTAATATAATTTAGTTCCGCCACGCGCTAACAGATGGCCGGCAGTCGGAGAAGACTCTCGAAGCCGCGCGGTGTTCGTCTTGCTGAAGATTTTGTAAAGTACTTCATCTGATTATATTTAATACATTCGACCACTGTGTATCATTCTACGGGCATCCTGCTACAATCAGAAGTGGTAAGAACGTTGAAAAAAACCCAGAGGTATGTTGTTTAACTTTTCATTAAAATAATAGCTTCTGTTATGTGACTGATATATTTCTTTTACATATTAAGTCCTCAACGATGTCATATACCTAATACTATTTATAGTTAATAGTAGTTCACTTTATACTGTACACTTAGTAATCATTATCAGTAACTGTTTTGCCAAAACAGTTGTGTTGTTTCCGTATAATTCGAAAAACTACCCACTTGATAACAAAAATGATATGAAGTTAACTGTTCAGACACATTCTTTCGTAGATCGATGTTCATATAGGTCATGAGTAGGTACGTCTATAAAATAAAATAAAATATATGTTAGAACTAATCGTGACGACGCGGTTAGCCTGGTGGCGACCCTGCCTACGAGGCTGACGGTCCCGGGTTCGAGTCCCGGTAAGGGTTAATATTTGTCTAACACACGCGATGTATTTGGGTACGCCGGTACGTACTGTGTGTAGTACTGTTACCATTATTGGGTCTGACAAGATATTATATAAGTACAGAATACGTGTTATTATTATTGTGAACCCGTTTTGCCCCACTGCTGGGCAAAGGCTTTCGACCACCTAAACATATTATTATTGACAATAAATTAAATACGCATATAAAGACGAAGTTACTCTTGCAAGGTTTGACGATTTATACGTTTTGTATGTTTTGGTTGTTGATTATTCAATGTTTATGTAAAAAAAAAAAAAACTTAAAGGGCCGTGAGTATTCTCAAATACACACAGAACGATTTATATACATAAAACAAGTTGAAAGAATTTATTCAGTATAATTCGTTAGAGACAACTTTAGACAAGTCTGTTGCTTAAGAAAAGTTTGTTAAAATCATAGCAAGGTTTAAAAATAATAATATGTATTAGCAGTTTCTCTCGTGAGTAGGCTTTCAATATTATCGAAATCATGCGTTGTTTAATGCACTTAATATAAATTAAAAATCTAATAGTAATTAATATCTACCTATTTACATCAAATAATATTATAAATTGTCAGACACTTAACTAGGGTTTGCTATACTACGCCTCACATAATACACTCGGTAGAATGACAATGTCTAAATGTAGGTACTTGTGTAATTTCATCAGTACTTATCTTTGTTTTCCTTTGGTTTCTTCCTACTAACCATCTGCTTAATAATAATTTTATAACAAACGTAAACCCCTTACTGTCGCGTTCGTTTACACTGGCGGAATTGATAACTACGGTTGCTATTATCGCACTTTAACTACTAGTTTTCACACTTTAACTGCCGACGAGATGCCAAGCGACGATTCTCACTACACGCCACCTCCTGATAAAGACCGAACCATACGAGGATCCCGGTCTCTCAGACCCACCGAGAAACGTTTGGCGCGAAGACGTTCGCTTACCAGAACAAACAGGAGACAGAGGGCGCGTGTTACTTATCGCAGCCGATCTCGTCACAGAGTACTGTCGTCCTATAGTAGCACTAGTGACAGCTCGAACAGCACCGACTCCTCCGCCTCATCTCACGAAAAGACTCGTAAGAGGGGCCGCACCCGTACCAAACGTCATCGCCACCCCTTGACGTCGGACTCGGATAGCAACAGCTCACGTGAATTGCGCCGCCGCAGGAAAAGATCCCGACGCTCAGACTCGAGTGCCACGTCAACTAGCTCGTCTGTCGAAAGTGATTACGTCCGTAGAGGTTGTTCAGATCGACATAGAAAGCGAAGAAAACATGGTGATCACTTCAAAAAAAACCAGGACACTGATTTTCTTAAGAAGTTTGCTAAAATTATAAGCGACAAAGGAAACCACTTTGAAGGCGCTCATCATGTCATTCCTCAGTTCGATCCTGACGCCCATTCACAGTCTGCAGTCGATTGGATACGGAAAGTCAATCAGACCGCGAGAATTTATGGCTGGAGTGAGCGACAGATTATCTACTACGCTATACCGAAGCTAGCTGGCCATGCAAAACAGTGGTACCAGGGAAGAAGCACAGTCGATTTGAGCTGGCGGCAATGGCAAAAGAAAATTTTAAAAACTTTTCCAGATGACAGGAACCATATGGACCGTCTACTGGAGATGCTTAATCGGAGGAGCAGACGCGAGGAGTCACTGGAGGAGTATTATCATGAGAAAGCCGGATTAGTGAAGATGTGTAAAATCACCGGCAGAGATGCGGTCGACTGCATAGTAGGCGGTATTTTTGACCACAGTATAAGACTTAATGCCCAAGGTTCGAATTTTAAAAGGCCTGCGCAGGTACTCAAATATTTGCGCCGCATTTCTAAACGCAATAATAGTAATGTTAGAAAAGAGGGCCAAACTAATAAAAACGAGTCGCAGCAGGTTCGTAATTACGATGCGACTCGTAACAATAGTTATTCAAGTCGGGTTTCTTTGCCAATCCGAGAGCGCTCTAAATATGTAATTAGATGTTTTAACTGCGCGGAAGCAGGGCACACCGCTCGCAAATGTACAAAACCATTAAAGCGATGTGACAAATGTTTCCGTCTTGGACATGATTCACAAAATTGTGAATCCATAACTTCTCTCCCAAGACACCAACAACTCAAGGACGGCGTTAACGATGAAAAATCAAATAATACTCAGACCGTCCTACAGATAACAAATACTGATCAAGCAAATAGTAAGTATTTCAAATCAATAACAGTTAATAGTATGGCATGTTCAGCTTACATAGATTTTGGTAGCCAATGTACGTTAGTGAAAGAAACAGTAGCTACAAGGTTAGGATTAGGCACTGATAAGAGTGGACTTCCACTAATAAAAGGTTTCGCATTTGGAAGCATTACTCCGATATCTAGGGCGATAGTTAGTATAGTAGTCGACGCTGTGGAGGCTGATGTAGAAACTTATATCGTCCCTGATCAGTTAATCAAAACTGATGTGCTTATTGGTCAGACGCTAACTGAACTGCCTACTGTAACCGTATATAAGACAAGCACAGAACTTATTTTGTACTGTGATAGTACAGATGTTAATAGGATCAAGATCTTGAACACTGACGAGGCTAACATTATAGGTTTCACAGATATAAATGTACACACTGAATCAAATTATAGTGGACCATTATTTATTCCCGGAAATATATGTCTTAAACCTGGCAATGAGTATATAGTACTACAGGGCATGTATGAGTTTAAAAGCGGTGAGGGCCGTTGCATAATAATAAATTTTTCACAGAAACCTATCGTACTTCCTAAATTAAAATTAATTGCAAGGGGAATATCATTAGGAAAGGATTTATTAATTCCCAAAGTAGATAAAAAGCTCGTACAAACCATTTCTACTGAATCTAACATTGGTCCCGCACAGCACCACAAGGAACCAATAACGTTAGACTTATTAAAAGTTGGCCCTAAAGTAACAACTACTGAGAAAACCCGATTACTTCAATTATTGAACAAATTTAGAGATTGCTTCGCGTTTAACATGCACGAATTAGGGCTAACCAATATAACCGAAATGATCCTCCGTCTTAACGACGATACGCCAGTCACCTACAGACCTTATAGATTACCGTTTAGTGAGCGTGCTAGGGTAAGAGAAATGATAGGCGATCTGTTAGCTAACAACATCATACGAGAATCACAATCCCCATACGCTAGCCCTATTGTTTTGGTGCGCAAAAAGAACAACGAATTTAGGCTTTGCGTCGATTATAGGGCGTTAAATAAAAAAACTATAAAGGACAGCTATCCGATGCCTGTAATAGACGACCAGCTCGATCGGCTCAGTGGCAAGTCGTTATTTACCAGCTTGGATTTGGCATCCGGGTATCACCAAATACCTGTGGCGGAGGAGTCACGTTACAAAACAGCTTTCGTGACTCCCGACGGCCACTATGAGTATACACGGATGCCATTCGGTCTTGTGAACGCACCCGCTGTGTTTCAAAGTATGATTAATAAGGCACTTGGAGCTAAGCGGTTCGAGCTGGCCATTCCTTATCTAGACGACTTACTGTCAACGGGTAGCTCTATTGAAGAAGCTTTCTCTAAACTTGAATCCATCTTGGAACTCTTACGAGAGGCTAAGCTGACACTCAACCTCAGTAAGTGCTATTTTTTCCAATCGGAGATTGATTACCTAGGTTATGAGATATCGGAAGCTGGACTTAAACCTGGAAGCAAGAAGATACAAGCCGTCTCAGACTTTCCAAGGCCTATTAACGTGCACCAAGTTCGTCAGTTCGTTGGTCTAGCTAGTTATTTTAGGCGTTTTGTGTACAATTTCGCATCGATTGCACGACCTCTTACAAAACTAACAAAAATAGGCGAACTCTGGCAATGGGGGGACGAGCAAGAAACGGCCTTCCAGGAAATAAAGATCAAGCTTGTTACGAGACCAATATTGGCATTATATAATACAAATTTCAGTACTGAAGTCCACTGTGATGCGAGTAAGTCAGGATTGGCAGGTATCCTGCTTCAAAAACCTGATGAACAGACTCCATTTAAGCCGGTAGCTTACTTTAGTCGTCAGACAACCCGGGAAGAGAGTTTTTGGCACTCCTACGAACTCGAGACTTTGGCAGTGGTGCTTTCTTTAAGAAAATTTCGAGTATATTTGATTGGTCTCGAATTTACGGTGATTACTGACTGCAGCGCCTTGCGCTCAACACTTACAAAACGGGACTTAATTCCAAAGATTGCGCGGTGGTGGCTTATGTTGCAAGAATACAATTTCACCGTCGAATACAGGCCGGGTCATAATATGCAGCATGTGGATGCCCTGAGCCGCAACCCAGTTTCCTCACCAGATCCCCAAGAGGAAATTGAGGTTTTCAACATTACTACCAATGATTGGCTTCACACAGTGCAAATGACAGATCCACGTATCAAGCATATTAAGTGTATTCTCGAGACCAGCAATGAGGATATTACGGATATAACGGCCAATTACCTTTTACGCGATGAAAAGGTATACCGGCGCGTGGGATCGAAACTTAAATGGGTTGTTCCAAGTTCAGCGCGATGGAGAATATGTCAACTTAATCATGACGAAGCGGGTCATTTTGCCACAGATAAAACATTGGAAAAGATTCAAGCCGATTATTGGTTCCCCAAAATGAACCGTTTCGTCAAGAAGTATGTTAGGGCGTGTATTAACTGCGCTTACAATAAAGAACTGTCAGGGAGGAAATCGGGATACCTACACCCTATCCCTAAAGTAAACGCAATATTTCACACAATTCACATGGACCATTTAGGTCCGTTTATTAAAAGCAAAAGAGGAAACACTTACATTCTTGGAGTTATTGATGGATTTAGCAAATTCATTTTCATTAGGGCAGTCAGAAACACCAGATCCAGAACTACAATTAAAGCACTGGATGATATTTTTGCAACATTTGGTAGTCCAAAAATATTAATATCCGATCAAGGTTCCTCTTTCACATCGAATGAGTTCAAAGCCTTTATAAATTCCATTGGAGTAAAACATGTGCTCAATGCCGTTGCTACACCTCGAGCAAACGGGCAAATTGAGCGATATAACAGGACAATCCTTAACTCGTTATCTGCCATGAACCATGGGCTGGATGAAAGAGATTGGGATACAAATGTCGCTCAACTGCAATGGAGCTTAAATAACACCGTCAATAAAAGCACGGGGAAATCACCGGCTGAAATTGTGTTTGGGCAACGAACAACATGTCAAAGTGAAGGTATTCTTAGAGGGGATCTGGAACCTGACCTGCAAATATCAGATAAAGATAGGCAGGAAATGAGGGAAACTGTTCAGAAAAAAATAGTCAGGGAACAAACAAAAATGAAGGAACACTTTGATAAGAAGAGAGCATCAACTAAGGTTTTTAGAATGGGTGATCTAGTAATGATCCCCAATAATAATCCCGAAAAAGGGAAAAGTAAAAAGCTTGCACCTAAATTCCGAGGCCCATTTAAAATATCAACGGTTTTGGAAAATGACAGGTATGAAGTGTGTAGTATCCCCGGGCACTCTCAAAAACGTTATAAAAATATATTTCCTGCTGATCAACTTAAGCCATGGGTCACTATGGACGGGTCTCCAATTGCTAGCGAAAAGAGCGATAACAGTGACACGGATTCCAGTTTAGATTGATATATTTATTTACAAACAGGATAACTTTAGCATATTTCATATTTACTGATATTTAGTTACCCATTTATACATAACATGTGATGTAGTTTACAAGATAATAGAATCCCTTTCCTATTCTGCCAGTTACAGCCTAGATACATGTCGGGCACTCGGATAATAACCACGGACACCGGCCGACAAAATATTAGTGACGAGTTAAATGGACCTTCGGGTGGTCGCAATGTAAGAAGATGCAGTTCTCGCAGGCCGTGGCTTTCGGATGGCTAAACGGAAGCTGAGATTCAACGGAACACCTATTTATGGCCTTCGGGTGGCCATTATTGATTGTGTTGGCTCTCGGGAGGCCTAAGCCAAATGAGTATATTTACTGTAATACTGTAAGAAATTGGTTTAATGATTTATAAAGTTATTCAATGGTATAACCATATGATGATAACAATTAATGATTATTGTTATAAAATAATGAAGTGTATTTGTTTAAAATTAGATATTTACAAAATGAATATTTTGGGCGAAACTACTTTGTTAAATGTATCAATTGTATTACATAAAATATTTTGTTTCAATAGCCCATCTTTAGCTATATGTAAAGTGGTAATGCGATGAATACTTGTTGATATCAATCTTGTTCTTGACTGGTATGTGGTCATACCCTTATAGGAATGGCCGAGTGGGTCGAAATAGGGACATTCCGACTACAGGATGACCGACTGTTAGCTTTGATTATAAATAAGATGTGTATAACAGTATATATTAATATATCTATTTTCTATATAAACTTTGTTAAACATTTGTCAATGGAAAATTAATATAATTTAGTTCCGCCACGCGCTAACAGATGGCCGGCAGTCGGAGAAGACTCTCGAAGCCGCGCGGTGTTCGTCTTGCTGAAGATTTTGTAAAGTACTTCATCTGATTATATTTAATACATTCGACCACTGTGTATCATTCTACGGGCATCCTGCTACAGTAGGTAGTTGGAGTTTTTGTAAATCACGGCCGTTGGACGATAATGGCCACTGTAGTTTTATCGCGTTCGTGAGTTCTGCCCAAATTTAAGACAAACTTGTTCAGGTTGAAACATTTTTGTGTGGTACAAGTTACAAACGACATTCTTCTTTTTAGTTTGCCATACCCAAAGGGAGCCTAACAAGCCCCTATTAATAAGCCTACGCTGTCCGTCCGTCCGTCCATCCTAACGTTAAAGAGCTGTATTTTTTGATCGTTGTATATAGATAGCGGGTTTTCTTTTCAGAATATTTTTTATTACGGCGGATTTACTTATGTTTTTTTTTAAGACATACATAACATACATAAACTCACGCCTTCATTCCCAGACTAGGGTAGGCAGAGCCACAGACTCACCAACAACTCCAAAAACTTGTTGATAATTTTGTGACCACATTTTGCACAACCAGGCTAAGATGTTATCCAGTGTATTAGTGACAGGTTGCAAACCCATCGCCTAACAGCACTACACAGCCTTTATTTAGTCCCTTAGTCGTCTCTTACGACATCCACGGGAAGACATGGAATGGCAACATTCTAAACCCGGCACCACACGGGCAAAACAAACATACCTATATTCAATTTTATTCACCAGATAGTTTAAAAAAAATAAATGTTTTGATGATGTTTTCTATGCATTTATCTATTTACTTCTCTATATAAGTATGTTTATCGCTGTCACTGTCCCATTGCACAAGCCTAGAGCTTAGATTGGGACTCGGTTAATTTATTTGAGAATGTCCCCAAATATTTTTATTAATGTTTATTAATCCTCACATCACCCGCTTCCGCCTCCGCCTCAGGGTAGTGATTCTCTCATAAGCAAAGGTGAGCGAATGCAGGAGTGAAGTCCAAGCGGCGAGTTTAAGTAGTCCCGTCAGAGCGAGCAAAACACATATTAGCGCGTGCATTCTCAATTAGGCAGCCTTATACGTTCGAGAAGCCATGCTGCCAAATTGAATACACGCGCTGAAATGTGTTTTGCCTGCTTTGACGGGACTACTTAAACTCGCCACTTGGACATCACTCCTGCGTTCGCTCACCTTTGCTTTTGACAGAATCACTACCCAGTACCCGCTACCGCTCGCCTCAAAGCCCGCAACTAAACCAGGCCCACACGCAATAGTGCGCTACGTCAACGCGACAATTACAGCCGACAAGGAAAGTCACTCGGACAAATTTCCACGGCGGCGTTTCCCACCAATTAGTGCTTATTGGGGAGTTATGGCGACGTCTACTTTTACGAGGGAAAAGTTTACGGAAACTTTTTTCGGTCCGAGGTTTTTGTAACGCTCGTGCCTATGGAGCAGGTCACACATTACGTGCTATCCCTTTTACCTTCACGGTTTTCTTTAATAACTTGTATATTTGTGTGTCTTATGGTTAGTGAATAAAGGAGAATGGGCAGAAATGTATGAACACTGGCCTAGAAATCAATAATAATAAGCACTCATCGGATATCCTTTTTAAATCTACAACGATTTGGTGAGAAATATTAAAAAATCTGTAACATCGAGACGCCTACATAGACGACGTTAGCATAATTACTTTGAATGGCGATAACTTTTTTCACACAAAGATTTCGAACTACCTGCCATAGTAATAGTTTTACAACTTAGAATTACCTATCCGGTGACATATCGCTTGTCCTCATTGGTAATATAAGCCAATTAGCCCACCCTTCTTTCTTTCTTCTCCCAACGGTTATTGTTATAATCACACAGAACGTATGAAGTGAGATAAGATTTTTGTTAATCTTTTTGTACAGGGATCGAAAAGTGTTTTGGTAACAAATACTATCCACCTAGGTTAAAAAGTAGAAACTTGTAACGCAGCATAACTCTAAAGCGCTTACAGATCATTTATTCTTTTCCAAGTCGGTTTGATTGTGCACGTGTTTGATAAAGCTGCAAGCGCACAGGGAGCGGAAACGACGCGGTGCGGCGCAATACCAAAGAAGGCAGGTAACTGCAATGTTGTCGAAGCATCAGTTTAAAAATGATGTTTTGGCTAGTCTTATGCAGAGTTAGGTACCGCGTTTTGACAGTTTCTACCGCCTAAACTAGAATATATTTTTGTTAGTTTTTTTGTGGGTATGATAGAAGATAGAAAGATTCATGAGGAATCGTTTGATACAAGTTAACACAAAACGCTGTAACTCGAGTTGCAGCGTTCTGCCGTTGGATGGCATTGAGTACTATGCAGTTAGTCACAAAAAACGCCTTTGCTACACCTTTTCAAATAACTTGACGTTTTGAGTTGGTGGAGCTTTAATGTGGCGACTGTTGGAATAACAAAAATATTATCAATTATCAAGTAGCCAATGTAGCAAATTAAGTTGCCAAAAATAAGCAATTAAAATAAAATAGGTATTTAACATTAAGAAGGCAATCTGACTCAAATTCTGCTAATTACACTACGTTTATTTTTAATATTATTGTATAATAAGTATCAATCCAAATTGTACGTTTCCTTTAATGACGAAGAAATTTAAAAAAAATATTTGTCTATGCATTTCTAATTTTGATTTTGTTCGAGGCGAAACCGTGTGCAAAATAACGATCATTTATTGTAATCCGAAAAATAACTAATTATTGATCCAAACAAAGCTCTAAGCTTGTAATACTACGGGTACCTATTGGGTGATTCATAAAGAAAAATAAAAAATACTTTAATAATAATATAAAAATCATCCAAAACTCAAATACAAATATTTGTTCACCAACTAGACCCTGTCGTCGTCCCTAAATAATGTTAACAATCCACGAAGACGCGCCCCACCACTTGAATTGTCATTCTACAGTTACAGTAGTAAAATAAATTTGTGAGACTCACTATCGAGTATAGAAAACAGTCTGCACTTTATTTTATAACTAGCTTCAGCCCGCGATTTCATTCGCGTAGATTTCGATTATCGTTATTCGATTTTTTTTAATTTTTCGGCATGAGGTAGCCTAGCTATGTGTTAATCCAAGGTATAAGCTATCGCTATTCCAAATTTCATCTAAATCTAGCCGTTGCAGCGTAAAGTAGTAACAAAGCTAACACGCACAAACTTTCGCGTTATAATATTAGTGGGAAAATGATGCGCCTCTGAGGCCCTTGCCAAGATGCACTACGCTAACTAGCGTTTCTATTCGTTTTGTTTTTAAACCAATCGCGTCACTGGTATAATATGACGTGATACGAAAAGTCACGTGACCTACCAGTGACGCGATTGGTTTAAAAACGAAACGAATAGAAACGCTAGTTAGCGTATTGCATCTTGGCAAGGGCCTCAGTTCTCTGTGCATTGCAGCTTAACACTCAGTGTGCAACACATGTATAAAGTAAGAGCGTGTGAGTGCAAATGTGTGTGTTAATATAATGCAATTAATATTTATTGTCTGGATGCGTCTGCGGCTCCCGCGTGGATAAATCGCACGCTGGATGCTTTTATGCAATATGTGAACTACAAAAGTTGAAAACTTCTAGTAATTCCATTTAAAGTCATAATCATACACCGACATACATAAACTCATGCCTTCATTCCCGAAATGGGGTAGGCAGAGCTACAGAATTACCAACAACTCTAAAAATTGTTCATAATATCTGTAACCACATTTTGCACAAAGGCTAGGATGTTTACCAGTGTATTAGTGACAAAGGTGCAAGCCCATCGCCTAATAGTAATACTAACTTTTATTCCCTTAGTCGCCTCTAACCCTCCATCTAAGTCATAATCATAACAATAATAATTTATTTATACAACAAATTAACACTAAGGTGAGGCGGGGCTATTGCATCTGCGGGGCTATTATAACTTTTCAACGTGATCTACTTATAAATTAGTTTGAAAAGTTACAATAGCCACGTAGATGCAATAGCCCCGCCTCACCTTATCAAGACTATATAAGTATTTATATCGTTGTCTAATACCCATTGCACAAGCCTAGAGCTTAGTTTGGGACTAGGTCAATTGGTGTGACATTGTCCCCTGATATTTATTTATTTATTTATTTATTATCACACAAATATCTGCTCTTACCGGGTTTTGAACCCGGGACCGCTAGCTTCGTAGGCAGGGTCACTACCAACTAGGGCAAAGCGGCGAGTTAGCTAAGACCTCACTTTGTTCGGTCAATAAAAAACATACTTTAAATAATACGTGCAATGGTGCAACGGTGCATAGCCTCGTTCCAATAACGTAGCTCTGGTGTAATCAACCCTGTTTGTGTTTACCCTGGGTTCCACCTCAGTCTTCTGTTCCTGTAGGAAATGTTATTGAACCTATTATGTTTATATAGGTTCATTTCAATATGACAATGCATATTGTCTAGGGCCACAGTTTTACACACATCAAAAAAGTCTTGGGATACTCAGTATCCCTAGACAAATTTGATGTTTTGACTCAGTAGTAATATGCCTATATTGAAATGTTCAATACTGTCTAGGGATAAAACATATCCCTAGGCACTTTTGATGTTTGTATATGAAAATATCTCGCAAAGTCAAAAAATGTCTCCACTCAATAGGGCCTATGATATACAACAAGATACCAAAAATGCACGGAATATGAGGAGTTTTGTTAGTAAATTAAAGGCTAAACTAGTATCTGACGCATATTATACTATAGATGACTTTCTCAACGGCTCAATTAACTAGTTACTGGATCGCTGCCCAAAAAAAAATACTCTATAATTATATTTAATTACATAGGTACCTATACATATTTTGTACAGATAATTTAATTTAATATTTCTAGAATTTGTTGTAAAATTATTGTGTTTCGAACCTTTGACATGTAAAACTATGTTTTATCAAGGAATAAATAAATAAATAAATAATAATTGAATTTTTCACCCATAGACATTTGAATTATTACGACTACAATCAAAAGACTGGAATCTCAAGACCGCAATTGCGTTGCCTACTCTGAGGACTAGAATGGAATGCCTCTATGCTAGTAATTTCACCGGTCGTCTTATCCCCATTTTAGAACACAACATTGCGAACACTGTTGCTTTGAAGGATAAGATGGTAGTAGCGAACCGGACGGACCTTACACAAGCTCCACCACGAGAACTTTACTCACACAAATAGCGGAAATTTCAGGTTTACTGCCGATCTTGTACTTTAACTGAAAAAGGGGTGATAGACGGTCGAGTAAGTTCGCGTTCTTGTGGCTCGGCGGTCTAAAGCTGCGACCACACCGGTGCTTAAAATACGATGACGGTACGGAATCACAGTGACGCGTCGTATCAGCACCGTTTTTGACGCAAGCTCCACACACCAATGCTTAAAAAACGGTGACGGTACGGAATCGCAGTGACGAGTCGTATCCGTACCGTTTTTGACGCATGCCCTCCACACCAATGCTTAACGGTGCGTATATTACGGTACGTCAAAAACGGCGCCATGTTGTTACTATGACCCCGTCGTTTGTTTAAGCAACGACACCGTTTTTTAAGCAGCGGTGTGGGGAGCGTGCGTCAAAAACGGTGCTGATACGACGCGTCACTGCGATTCCGTACCGTCACCGTTTTATAAGCATTGGTGTGTGGAACTTGCGTCAAAAACGGTGCTGATACGACGCGTCACTGCGATTCCGGAGTAAATTCATCGGCGATCCAACATGTTTGACTTACTTTGAATTTGTCTCATAGCCCGTCTTGGCTCGTATCGTACGTCTGTTATTGCCAAGAGTAGCGAGCCACGATCAGGCAGTCAGTGGGTGAGGCGTCTGACATTTTGTTTTGTGATGTTTTATTTTGGTTCAGAAATTCTAGTTAAATCTTAAAATGAGTGAGTTTTAAAATGTGATATGATCTAATTCCTTAGTAACTCAAAGCTTCCTCTGTCGACAGAATTTTGTGTTTGAAGTGTGAGCACCTTCAACGTGTGTCACCGACGCGAGCCGAGTAAGTTTGCGAACTTTAAGATCGCGATTTCAAAGCTCGACCGTCTATCACCCCTTTAAGAGCACGTTAACAGAGGAAATACTCCGGTAGTGAACTTAAGTTAGAAAAACTCATTAGTTCACTGCGGACATTGGGGATCGCACTCGGTACCTCTCCAGGTACTAGCGGGGGACCTAGTTAACACTTTTACCACTTCAAAACTAGTTCGAATCCGAAAGTCGAACGGTACAGACCTTGTTATGAGTTCTAAGGCGCGTAAAGTCTGGGGTCCTAGTGAAAAACGGTACATGTCGAATTAACTCGTAATAAGAAATGGTATATACAAGGTGTCCAGACAGGGTATGAGGTATTTGTTTTTGTTCTAAATTTGAAATTTAGTGACAAATGAAGGCGGGGCTGGTGTCATGAAGTCCGCCATTTTGTGGAAGTTTTTGACACCATGGAGCAGTACCCGTTGACGCATCGTGCTTTTTGCATACGACCATAATTATCAAAATGCTCACTCAATAGTGTCTGTTCAACGTTTGTATCGTGCGGAATATCGCACACGCAGTGCACCAAGTGACGGTAGCATTAGAAAATGGATTCGGATGTTCGAAAATACAGGTGCGACGGTCAAAATTCAAAACTGGTCGACCTCGTCCAGTGCGCGACCAGCAAACAATCGAAGCAGTAGCAGCATCAGTTCGTCAAAATCCGAGGTTATCCATACGAAAATCTTCACCAATCTTCGGTCCAGATTGGAAAAGTGCCAGGAGCGTAACGGTCATCATTTGAATAACATTATCTTTTGTAAATAATTTTCCATTTTGTATTCCAATAATTGATAATTAAAAAATAACTTAAATGCTAATAGTTTTTTTTTTATTGAAATAACAAATAGGTACCTCATACCCTGTCTGGACACCCTGTACATGAACGGAGTATACTAGACTTAAACCCTTTTTCACTTGATCTTCAGCAGACTTATACCGTTTTTCACTAGCAGTGAGGCCGTAACTCTTAAATTTGACAAGTTTCAGTCAGTCAATGAGATAGATCTGTTTTTAGCGTTCCGTACCCAAAAAGTAACCACCTAACGAAAGCCTATTTAATATAGTAGGAGATCCGAATAGCAGACGACCTTCACCTAGCTGTTTATTCGATAAAAAGTATTTTATGTGAAATTTAATATGATAAGTGATATATGGCGAATGGGTTGACTGAAAAATTTCAGTCCAGTACATAATAAAAAATAAAAAAATGTTTTTTTTTTAATTGCAGTTCCTTGTTTAATACACCTATTACATACTAATCGAAAGTATGAAGCCTATAGAATATGCAAACGTTAGGTTGACTATTTTTTCCCATCATAACCATTGGGTAGGAAGGCAAGTCGGTACCAATAATTTGCACTAAGCCTAACGTTTGCATTCTATAGGCATATAGGCATTCATACTTTCGATTAGTTATTAGTAGTTAATTTGTCTATTAAACAAGCAATGGCAATTTACAAAAAAGTTCTTTTTTTTTATTATGTACTGTACTGGACTGAAATTTTTCCGTCAACCTATTCGCCATAATTACTTACCATATTAAACTTGATATAAAATACTTTTACCGAATAAATAGCTGGGTGAAGGTCGTCTCCTATTCGGATCTAGACCAATACTGCCCTGCTAAATAAAAAGGACGCATGAGCAATTTGATAGTCAAAACAAATTTAACACCTTGTCATGAAAAACAAGGTCAATTATACATACGCGGTTCTCTGAGACATGCGCCCTTTTTTGTAAGGACGGCAGAATACGCCTCCACTGTCCGTTCGTCCGTCCGTGCTAACTTTAAAGAGCTGTATCTTTTGAACCGTAATAGAAAGCAGGTTGATGTTTACTTTTGAATACGTGTTATTACAGCGGACTTACTAACAATTAAACATATTTAAAGAAAATGTAATAACAAGGGAGGTCCCCATACAAGAAACGTTTTTCAACATATTTTCATTTTGGTTTTATCATAAATACGGTAAAACATAGAAGCATCAAATATGAATTTAGTACAAACCCTTAAAAATAATACAAAAAAAATATAGGTGTGAGTTGGGCTTGCGGTGATTCAAATGGAAATGGAATTCAAATCGGAATAGGAATTTAATAATACCTACTCTACCCTCGGTGCTCGAGTCTGACTCACACTTGGCCGTTTTTTTAATCACTGTCTGCAAACTACAACACCTTAAAACATAATAGTTCTCTTCGTTTATCAACTCCCTGAAAGCTCTCAAGTGGCTTTAATGAAAAGCTTCTTCGTATAACCTGGAGCTTTATGAGAAAGTTTCCATAAACTCGTGTTAAATTAAAATAATTGGTTAGTTTATTAATTTTTCAGACGTTATTTGCTGTTTTAAGTGTATTCTTAAGGTTGTTAAAATAAAATTGGATTTCTTTAGGAGTCTTCTTCAAAAAACGTTTAGAAGATTATTATAAATTTCTTCACATAGTACAAAAGAAAGTCGAAATATATTTAGCTAAAACAGGTTGATAAGGCTTTTAGGAATAAAAGGTTAAAGAACTTCGTTCACATAATAGAAGGTGAAAAGTGACGTATAAAGCGAATATCATTCCCAAAACGTTGAAGTTATTATCGAATAAAATATTTATAAAAAATTGGAAAGAGTGCAAATTTTAGCACAGTGCTGTGAAGTTTACATAGTGATAAGGGCCCGTATTATGGTATCTCGGTGGATAAAGCATCCGTCACTCTTGCTCTTGCGTACTGGTCAGAAAAAGACAGATAATAATGTTGAAAAATAAAGGCTGGAACGTCGTTGAACTGCTCAAAAATCCTTCATAATTGCATTTGAAAGAGTAACGTAGCTGACCTAAATACCTAGCTACTTCACTTAAATTTTCCAAGTAAAATACTGAAGTCACCCCACAATTGCAAGTTTCTTTTTTAATTACGGACCAAGACCGAAGAAATGTAAGGCAAACTTTCAATTTGTAAGTTTTTTTATCTGGTGCCTTGGGTGTAAAGCTCATTTCTCCACGGGAAATTAATGTTTGTCTTGTGAAATTAAAAACGTTGGCGTGTGCGTACGTCGGGGGGTATTCTGGATGAGTTATAAAGGGAGGTTTTTTTTTCGGGGAGTTTCAATAACATAAAATAGATTTTTTTGGGATGTTATAAGTACGACCTTTTTTTTCCTGTTGTCTAGAATGGTGATCCTTAACCTAACGGGTATTTTTTTCCGTAGGTTATTAATAAAATGAAAAATATGGTTCTATTATTTAAAAATCCAAATGTGTTTGTTTATTCTAAAGGAGTGGTCATTTTTCATTTTCGAGGATTTAAAAAAACCTAGATTCTTTTATTTTCAATTCGGATTTGAGAAGTTATTGCTTGGGGCTCATTAACCTGGAGTATCAGGAGAATAATTCCCGATATGTAACTAAAAAGTATGTACTTTAACTGTACTTTTTCTTACCCAGAAATGTACTGGACTTTATGACTAATGACAATTTTTTTCGGGCATTTGTGTTTTTTTTGTTTTTGATGAGAATGGTGATTAAAACTCGTCTTAAATGTTTTTTTAGTTTCTCTATTTTGAACAGCGTTTCCGATTACGTAACGCTTAATTACACGTTTGCGTGTGAAACTACCGCAAGTTTCGTTTGCAGCAAAGGTTTTTTACAAATCTATCTAAATATCGGTAAACTAAAATAAAAGCAGACGAAATGTAGATCTTCTATTTACTTTTACAAATTTCAGTAGTTCTGGGTTACTATTTTACTTTGTCCGTTATTGTTACCCTTTTTGTAATCTTATTGTTATCATTATTGGTAACGTTATAATAGTTCTTGATATTAGGGTGTTACCAGACCAATCGATCGATCGCCGATCGAAGGCATCGATTGACGTCGATCGAAGTCGATCGATTGGTCTGGTAGGAACTATCGATAGATGGATATCGTTCGACTAACCAATCGATCGATTGCCGGTCGACGTTGATCGACTGGTCTGATAGCTTTAATTGATGAAGGAACTATCGATCGACTAATCCATTCTGCCATCGATCGACGATCGATCGATTGGTCTGGTAGGAACTATCGATCGACGTCGACTAATCAATTCTACCATCGATCGATGCCGTCGATCGACGATCGATCGATTGGACTGATAACACCCTTACATTTTCATGTGAAAAAGGAGACAGACGCGCAAGCGAGTCACCTGATGGTAAGTGATCATCACGACCCATAAACACCCGTAACACCTGAGGAATCGCAGAAAAGAGTTTGCTCGTTTTTAGAAGGGCCCTAACTTGTATAGGTTATTTAACAGTAAAGGCGGTCGAGTCACGAACGCCACGATTGCAATTGACACCCGTATTCACAAACGTCACTATGAGGTCTCACAGTGCTCACGAACGCACAGGGTGGTTCAAATCGTCTCATAAACAAAAGGTCGGTCAAAAATGACCAAACACAAAGCTGTATTGAACGCAGTGCGTTTACTCAGTGAACGATCCCTTAAGTATTGTTTGTGTGAGGTGTGAGGTTCAACGGTAAATTCCTTTGATTTTTGCTGTGGTATACTTCAATTGTTTAGGTACTTAACTAAATGTAAACAATCCAAACCACGTGGCTCAGTTAAACAGCCAATCAAAACTGTTTGGTCGAGCTTTGATGTGTCAGTGTTCTGCTCCTATTGGCTGACGAACTATATCACGTGGTTGTTTTGTTTACATTTAGTTAAGTACCTAAACAATTGAAGTATAGACGTTACCAGAATGATACTAGTCTCATTATCTGTGATATTACAACAATATCGTTACCTGAGACCAGAATACGGAGGTGGCCTTACGTCGAGATGAAGGATTCTTGTTTATATTTCAGGATTGAATTCAGAGTGGTTTTTGCTGGAAAATAATAAGTACCATGATTGTTACTTTAGATATTAAAAGCACTGTGTGCTTAGTACCGTCGACTACGACGAGATGTATTCACTTTTGATCCTTATTGCATTGCAATAAGGTGAAAAGTAGATACATCTTTTTGTAGTCAAATCTACATAATATTAGAAATTTACTTTATAATTCTGTGTCGCGTGTTACTATAAGTAGAAGTATCTAGACAGATATGTTATCTTTACCTATCTATTTTGGATGTTTTTTCTTTTATTAAGATTGTCTGGAAGATATAAGATATGTAGTTATAAGACCTTTGTATACTATGTTAGTAAAATTGATATAATTTGTTTCAAATTTTAACTCCCGTGTGCAATACATAGAATATTGAATTTTATGTTTATTTAACGAAACGAAAACTGAAAGAAGTATATTTTAACTTTGTTTCTGCATTTAAATTGGGATTGTCCCATAACATTTTTTTTATTTAGAGTTAGCTTCCATCATAAAATACCGAAATCCTTCAAGTAATTTCTCTCACTAGGAAGATATTTGTAGCTATTAATTTGGTAAAGCTTTTCATAAATCTAGAAATCAAAATACATAAGTCCTACTACCTTCCCTTTTACAGATCGACCTAGAATTTCCTTTGACTCCGCCTGTATCTATCTAGTTAACAATGTCCCGGAAATTTTATCGTCAAAAACTTCCAGCCGAAGCCTTTTTGATGTAAAACTTTTGAAAGACTCAATAAATTACCTCTGGGAACCCTGTTTTCTTATTCGGACGAACTTGCGTAATTGTAAGTCGAAATTTCTCTTTTGACAACTTAACTTACTTACGTTAAATCTGGCTTTTAAAAATGCAAAGGAGTCCCTCTAAGGGAAACGCAGGTATAATTTTATGGTTAATGTTTTTATTGCGCGGTACTTGAGGGGTTTCATGGGAAATTTATTTATTACTTGGTTTTTTAAGATTGTTATATCAAGTTAAGGTATAAGTGTATTTTGTTTTAACTCGTTAAATTCGTAGGATTTTTTGTTAAAATTTTGGTACATTCTCAAACCCGTGAAACCGTACAATTGGAACTTCTTACCTGGGGTGTGATTCTCTCAACAACGACGAACGGACAGACGAACGAGTGAATGTCCAAGCGGCGAGTTTAAGTAGTCCCGTCAGAGCGAACAAAACACATTTTAGCGCGTGTATTCACTTTGGCAGCATGGCTTCTCGAACGTATAAGGCTGCCAAACTGAGAATGCACGCGCTAAAATGTGTTTTGTTCACTCGGACGGGATTACTTAAACTCGTCGCTGCGCTTTCGCTCGTTCGTTCGACCCACCGCCGTTTTTAAGAGAATAAAACCCATGGACATTGGAAAGTGGAATCTGTGAACCATAAACATTTGCAGTATTAAGACTACAATCTTAAGACTGCTATCCTAAGACTGCAAATGCGTTGCCAACCCTGAGGACCAAGATATAATGACTGTATTCTAGTAATTTACATATTTAATTTCCCACGTCCAGTCAACCCGTAATCGTGCCGGTGCAGCAGCTGATCAGGTCCAAACCATCAAGCGCCGCAAATATTCATCATTATTAAATAATTATGAATTTGTGGCGCTTGCAGTGGAGACCATGGGACCTTGGTCAGCTGATACGAAAAGCTTTATTAAGGCCCTGTCATCCCGGCTC
This sequence comes from Acleris cristana, assembly GCA_948252455.1. Lineage (NCBI taxonomy): Eukaryota > Metazoa > Arthropoda > Insecta > Lepidoptera > Tortricidae > Acleris > Acleris cristana. The sequence continues at coordinate 6,055,700 of OX411797.1, read as the reverse complement.
ATAGACACCTCCGGAGATCCTAGAGCTGGTGCTTACCTCTCCCAAAGGATTGGGCTAGCTATCCAGAGAGGTAACGCAGCCAGTGTCATAGGGACCTGCTAGAGGGGATGTTCTTTTTATAGTGTTGATTATTATTTACATCTTTAATATTTGAGTACCTAGCTTAGTTTTATTTTATTTTAGATAAGTTTTGTTTTAACTTTAAATTATATTATATTAAAGGCCTGTTTCACAATCGACAAGTAAATTTATCTGCCATTTAAAGTTGGCTCCCTCCTTGTCTATTTTCAAGTGTAAGAAAGAGAAAGGGCTAAATTTATCTGTCAAATATGGTTGACTTGCCGATTGTGAAACAGGCGGTAAATGTTTTAATAATGTAAGTAATTTACTGGAAGTCAACAATGTGAACACTGCTTCTTGGCGGTAGGTTGTTTAATTCACTGATTACAATCTTTTAATTGTATCCTTATACCGTTATCTGGTTTTGACTGTAGAAAATAAGCTATGGAGCCATTTAAAATTCGTTTCGGCCACAAGGAGATAATCCAGATCGAATAATTATACAATCTCGCTTGACGCCGTCGTATTATAAATTGCGATAACAATTGCATTGAATGTCCTGTGACATTCGAGAATTGTGCTTTAATTTTTTTTGTTGGCTTTTTAATATCAATTTTGAAAATTAAACAGTAAGAAAGGATGAAATGCAAAGTGTGTTTTTATGTTTTTATGTTCCGTACTAGCATAGTGTAATTTCCGCTGTTACATGTGATAGAAATCAGAAAAATATCTTAAATAAAAGTAACCAGTTAAGTGCCAGTTAATTGATTGCGAATTTTATAGTCGTTCGAGATATTCTCGAACGAATTATTGTTTTTTTGTCTATATTGTTGCTCTTTTTTCTTTTTCGCTCAATGTTGTTTTGTGTTAAGTGTCACTTTCCGTCTCTTCACCAAGCGGTTCCAACGGAGACCAGTGCTGGCTTTACGGCTAGCGAATGCTGAGTTGGGACCGTTTCGCAACAATTTCTCTGTCTTGTTCTTTTTGTATCTACTTAATGTAATCTTGTATTGTTGTGAATAAATGTCTCTTTATCTTTAACGAACTTAAAAGGAAAATTATCACGAATAAGTAGACTTGATTGGTTCTTGAGATACGGGCGGCTAAATTGTTTATACCAACTAAAAAACATCTTTCAATAGAAAATTAGTTCAGACCTACCTGTTGTTTTTTGTGTGTATGGCAATGGCTTCGAAACCCTACACTGAGCATGGTCCGACATGCTATATTGCTCGATTTTTTTTGGTATGAGAAAGGGAAGAGATGCCAGCTGATGCTACGGTTACGAGCATTAATTTCGAATCCATTTCAAGAAAAATATGCTTGAAGTCGTCAATGTCATTAGATGTCTAATGACTTTGTAACTTTTAGGAAACTCAACCTTATTGTTGTAGAATGCCAGATTGACTTTAAACCTATAGTGGGTACCAAATTAAATCTCGTGACTGTACGTGGGTTTTTAAGCGAATGTCTTGTTGCTAACCTAAACTATTCATGGTCAGAACACCAAGATTGCTTACCTTTTTGTAAGTAACCGTAATGCAGCACTCAACTGAATGCTTAGCGGAAAGCAGGAGGCAGGAGAATGGTAGCGATCTGAACGCACCCTGAACAAGGTTAAACAATCTAAAAACCCGCCACTTGCTTATAAAAATAAAGACGTCTTTTACAACCGAATAACAAAATAACCAAACAAATTATTGTTAACTGGAACAGTAATTTCATTATTTATTTATTTTGTATAATAGTAATTTATGTGTAACGTATACAGATAAATATTAACAAAGCCTTGTTGATTTAATTCTGAGATTGAATATTTCAGAGACTATTTATTTTGGCCTTATTAAATCTACTATTCCCTTTGTTACTTCAGGCTGTTGAATGTATAAATATTAATTTGTTCAAAAATAACAAAATAACGATAAAAAGAAAGCTTTAAAAACCCGACTGGTGTTGCTAAGCAACTTTAAATCTTTATAAATCCTAAATGATCGTTCAAAATATAAAATAATTAAAGAAACATAAACATAATTTTTCTGTTTTACAATTGTCGTCTTTTTTCCGCCATATTGAATTTTAATTACTGACATAACCTTTAGTGACACTCACAAGATTAAGTCAAATCGATTGCCATAAGAATCATCAAAATCGGTCCACGCGTTTAGTTTCTAGAGCGCGACAAAGGAACAAACATACATATAGACTGATAAACACATAACCCTCCTCCTTCGGCAGTCGGGTAAAAACAACTTATTTCAAAATTAATATCCAGCAAACACCAGATAACGAGAAAGAAGGTTTTACCGGTCGTCGATGAAATGAAACCTACATGACTTTACTTAGGTAGGAAGGAAAGAATCCCTTTGCCGTCTTCCCTAAATGGTGAATGCGAATATTTGGTGCACTTGTTGATAACTGTTGCAACGCTGACGAGGTCACGAGCATACTGGAGAAGGAAGCCCTTGACAAAATGCATTCGGCGTTTGTTATCGCTATCAAAAATGTATAGGATCGTCGTAAGCTGTCAGCTTTCGAAAATCATTTACGTTAAGTCAGCGTTAAGTTGTCTAGCCTCACTGCTGCACAGAGGCCCTTGCCAAGATGCACTACGCTAGATAGCGTTTCTATTCGTTTCATTTTTAAACCAATCGTGTCACTGGTAGACGTGATACGAAAAGTCACGCCATCTACCATTGACGCGATTGGTTTGCGTTACGTAGCGTATGCATGTGAGTATGTCATATTTTTTCAAATTTCGCGATGTTAAATAATATCTTATAACATTAGGATTGAAAATATCTGACATCTCTCTATTATTTCTGGACCAAAAAAGTGTTACGAGATCGACTTTTGAATCTCATCCGGCAACTGATTCACACGATAACGCCTTTCTCGTGCAAGAGGCCATAAATTACAAACGGAAATATAACATTATTGCTCAAGAGATATAATCAGAACAGGCAAAGGTCGATTACTCCCTTACTTTATTACAAAACCGGGGAGAAACTTCTACCGTGGAAATAAAAATTGAAAAAAATCCCTTTTTTAATAACACGAAAAATTGTCTGGAATTCCGGAGGATTTCCTCCAAGTTCATTATTGAAATATTGGCGGGGTTCCGTATAATAAATGGTTAAACTGCTGAATTATTACAGCCTATTAGTTCCGAGATATTTCAGTCTTGTTTTGGCGAATTATTTTTTTATTAAAAAATTTTGAAGCTCGGTTCAGATGTTTCTTTTGGATAATTAAATTTGATGCAACAACGATAAAGTTTAAAAGAGGTTTTTAAATCCTACTTTTTTACTTTTTATCTATATACTGAACGAGAAGCTGTATTTAATGTATTGTAATTATAAATCTAGAAGAAAATCATCATGATTACCTAAACTACCATGTTCTTCAGACCATAAAGTGTTTTTCTTATATTGAGATGAGTTTATTCTAGACCCTTGGCAAGTTGAGACCAAATCGTAGCAGATGGAAAGAAGTGATCTCTGCCTACCCCTCTGGGAAACAGGCGTGATTTAATGTATGCATGTATGTATTAACATTAATGCAAATAAATATACAACTAACTATACAGTATGTAAACTTACTAAAACCATTTGTTTGAATCCGGGCATGTATAGGCGATAAATAAGGTCTTCGTATATAAATTATAGAAATTCTAACGTTTTTTATAATTTATAATTGTAATACAAAAAATATCATTTTAGTTATTCATGATTCAATAACATCCTGTATTATTTGTTTACAATTGTAACATTTGTCATCTGGTTGTCAGGTCAAGGCCAAGTTCAACATTTTCAATGTCAGTTAAAGTAAGGCTATGTGCACACTTCCGATTAAATACGACGTAGATTAGACCAAATGTGGCCGTTATTTGAACCAAGCGACGATGGTTGTTTCAAGTGAACGCTACGCATCAAAGCTGGATTTTGCCGGGCACGTCGCTTGATTATGTTCGAAGCTTGTACAATCCGCAGCCTCATTTCTTCCTCCGTTCTCGACACTTTTTTTAAATACTAACTGTTTCACCCATCCCCAGAAGAAATAGTCTAGAGCTGTGGGGTTCAGCAAACGTACCATATCATACAACTCCCCGCTTTTCTAGTGCTGAAGCCAAGATTTTCTGTAAAATGGTTGTAGATCCTTTTTTCCGTTCTGACGTCAATACGAGGACGAGGCCCACCACTACTACTACTACTATCCGGTACTGACCGGAACCGCTCTTTCATTGTCACGCAGTCTGGTAATCGCCCTTATAATTGACAATAAAGTGACACCAGTGAAATTTGAATGACATAAATCTGTCACGACGTAAACATTACACATAGGGTGATACTTTTAGGGTTAACCGACTTTGAAAAAGGTAAGTGTTTATAATTTTTAAACAATGATAAAATTAAAAATATTCGACCCGTACTAGCAAAACATGTGTTAAAATACTTAACTCGACTTGGCTATCAACTGGTTTAAAGAGATGGTTTTAGTTAGTTTACATACTGTATACTTTGTGTGCCCATATTTTTTTCATTTTTTCAAGTTGTTTTAAAATAAAAAATGCTCCACATTGCCAATTTATTCCGCTGGCAAAAAAGCTTAAGAGTAACAGTCAGATGTAATATAATTATCTAACATCATCTCAAAAATATCTACCAGACTCTTATGCTTCTAGTAATAGAGACGTGTCAGATATTATTGCAAAGCTTGCTGTTTTTTAAACGTATTTGAAAAACTACACACATTGTCAAAATTTCAAGTGAAATATTGCAAAGGAAATTAAGCCTTACTGACCGCAGACGCAAAATGAAGTGTATTATTCCCCAAGAAGGTTCAGTAGGGGTGATTTTTCCATGCCCTCTCTACGGCTAGACAAGAGCCCTCCAGGCTTCTCCGTGAAGAACTTTCAAGTACTTCATTGTTCCCATCATAATAGGAAGTCGCCATTTTGTGTTTGCGGGGAAGGTGCACAGTGAATATTATTAAAACAGTATTGTAAGTTATTATAAAAGTAAATTAAGTATAAGGTCCATGCCAATTGACTTGGCTTATTTAGTAACCTCAAAATGCTCCCTTTTCACCTAATATATAAAAAAAAGAAAATGATTTGCAAAATGTGGTCTCTAGTTGCTTTATTCAGCAGAAAACTGGCATTTTAGCCAAAAATTATTCATTTTGAGGTAATAAAATTGTTTACTATATAAGACAAGTTAGATGGTATCTAACATAATTTGACCTAGGTCTAAACTAAACTTGAACTATGAGTACTAGACAACGATAAACATTTATATATAGAGAATTACCCACGTAGAAAATATCCAAGACAGAAACAACTACTCGCGCTTATCACACAGATATTTTCTCTAACCGGGAGTTGAACCCTTGCCCGCTAGCTGTGTAGGCAGGTTTCTACAAACTAGGCTATCCGCGTAGTCAAAGCATAGTTGCGTGATGACAGTTTTTTCATGGACGTAAACACCGCCACTAATTTACACCAGGAAATTAAAAAAAACGGTATTTTTTAATAGAAGTGATTTATGTTTTTTATATTGTAAACATTTATACAACTGTCATAATATTAAACCAGATATTATGGTAACTCTGACTCTGCATTGTCAAAAACATCATGGTAGATATAAATATATCAAGAAAATATTTTAAATATAAGTTTATGAAGTAAAATTAAATCCTTCCTTATATTATAAATAGTACCTGGATGACCGGTTTTTTAATAAATATTCAACTATATAAGTAAAATAACAATATTAATACAAAAAATAAACATTATAAAAAACCTAACCTACGAGTGCCGCCGGCAGCGGGGCAGGGCTCAAGCTACCGGTGGTTAGGGCTGCAGAGAGAGGAACCTCCTCACAATGCGTGCCGTGCCGAGGAGTACTGCCTTCTGTATCTGGTCCTTGATCCAGCCATCTAGCGAGAGTCTCTTGAGGTGTTGGTCGAGACTCTTCGCTAGAAGACCGTTTGCCGAAACAACTATCGGAACAAAGTTCATTATTATTATTATTATTTGAGTGTTATGAACTTATTTTACTGTTCCATTTATATTTTACTGCGCCTTTATGAAACGTGTTTTTTCATTGTATTACGGTTTTATGAGCTAGTTTGGTGATTGTGTGCGTGATGGTACTAGGATCTATTGTGCCGAAAACATGGCCGTTTCAAGTTAATTTCTATCGTAAGGTCCATGAAGGTTTTTTTACTTTTTTCATTTTCGATTATAAATAATTAAGTAGCAAGCGTAACAAGGTCGAATTTTTGTCCCTAAATGTAAAATTTGACCAAAAATCAACAATTTTTTTTAAATGTTTAATGAGATATAATTATAAAACCTATAGGTTACGTTGAGTTTATTCATTTCACCAAAATATCGCTGTCTTATATCTAATACAGAGCCGTAAACTCAAATTATGAGATATAGACGCATCTAAATAGGATGCGAGCGCTATATTCGCGCTACAAGAACTTATTTTAGACACTTAGCCTCAAACTACCGCTCGGATAGCACCTTTGTATCTTCGTACTAACACATATAAATAAAAGCTTAATTAAACCTATATTCGTCTAAATCGTAGCCGCTTTCGGTGGTACAGTGGTGCAATAGCCGCTTGTATAACTACTGTAGAACTAATATAAAGCCAATGTCGTTACCAGCCAGTATACAACTTATTATAGAGCTTGTGTGCTTCTTGAGGTAGTTACAGGTACCCCTCTGCCTTACGTATCTAAGGGTCGATTTCACCAACGTAGTAAAAATCCGCGAGTAAGCCGATTTTACGTTTCACCAACATTTAACTAAAGGATAAAATCCCTTATACTAGAGTTAATTCTTATCCCTTTACACCCGAGGGATAAAGACAATATTTTTTTTGAAAATATATAACAAAAAATTGGAGGTCAAAAAAAATTTTTTTTGTTACTCGGTTCATATTCAATTAGAAAAAAACCCTCACAATCGTATCAGCTCGGGTGCCAAGGGTTATACCGCCGATTTTCGCCGAGTGAACTGTTATTCGCAGATTAGTATTATGCCACATGATGATATCCACTTGACAACCTCAAGCCAATTACAACCTAAGTTGAAATATTATCCGAATAAATCTAAAAATACGTAGAGCCATTACTCAAGCACGGGACAAACTTTATATCTAACTTGGGTGTGTAATGCTTTCATTCCATTCAGTTCAACGTCACAGAGTAATATGAGAGTAAGATATCCATACATTAGCGTGGTCACAAGAAATTGAAGTTAACCATAGAGTAAATCGTTAGAGTAAAGTTATACTGGGATAGCTACTCTCGTATAAATTAAATGTTGGTGAAATCGACCCTCAGAGCGCGCAGGCCACTTTAGTTTCCCGGATAACAATTCGCCGAAGAATTAAAGCAAATTTATGTAAGACAAAAATCAAATAAAACATTACATACATACATACATAAACTCACGCCTTCATTCCCAGAGTGGGGTAGGCAGAGCCACAAACTCACTAACAACTCCAAAAACTTGTTGATAATTCTGTGACCACATTTTGCACAACCAGGCTAAGATGTTATCCAGTGTATTAGTGACAGGTTGCAAACCCATCGCCTAACAGCACTACACAGCCTTAAGTCCCTTAGTCGTCTCTTACGACATCCAATGGAAGACATGGAGTGGCAACATTCTAAACCCGGCACCACACGGGCTAAACATTATAATAAATAAAACAAATTATTATTAATAAAACATAAAATATTAGATGACTGAATCATACATATTTTAAGCAGTGAACTACCCAATTAACCGAAGGAGGTACTTGGACTCCATCCAAAACGTTTTCGCAATTTTAGTTCAGATTTAATTTCGCAAACGTCAAGCCCATATCAGTTTCGGTTGTCAGGAGCGGTGATTTATACTTGGTCCTGTCACTGGTAATACGTTACCTGTTATTTTTGAAATTACCTAGTATTTTTAAAGTTATTCTTTTTATGTTGGCGTTTTGTTATGCTGATTTTGTTTTATTTTATTAACTCTGTTATTTAAACACGTAGGTATATCATAACTTCTTATTATATTTGGTACGAAAAAAGCTTATTTATACCCTGAATTAACACACAATTCCAAAACGAACACTGTTTTCGTGAGATAGTAAACACGGACGGAGTCGAGGGAAAAAGCTAGTCTTTACATAATATAAAACAAAATCACTTTCCCCCGTCTGTCCCTCTGTATGTACACTTAGATCTTTTAAACTGCGCAACGGATTTTAATGCGGTTTTCATAATATAGATAGGATGATTCAAGATAAAGATTTTATTGCATAATAAATCCTAGATTATGAACGGGTGTAACAGAAAAATCTGATAAACAGAAGCGAAGCGAGGGCGGGTCGCTAGTACGAAAAAAAATATAAATGGATTTATAGATGTCTGAATGTTTGTCTTCCAATCACGCCCACAAATTTTTACATTTTTAATGTAAGTGTGATTTGTAGGAGCTAAGGAAGAGGAGAGCGGAGAAATGAACAAACAAATTGACTTGATTTTAGGTCAAAAAGAGCGTTTGTTAGTGAAAAAAAACATTGATACGTCGTAATAAAAGAAGTGAACATAACGACCTTCGTACCTAAACGAACATAACCCAAATATCGCTGAAAACACGTTAATTCGCCTTACCTTTTCAAACATTATTATCTAAGTTAGGTACCTTTATCAGGTTGCCTCCCCAGACGCAACGGCGCCACTTAGCCGTATGTAGTTGAGAAAGATCCAGAAGAAAAAATAAACCCTAGTAGGTATATTGGGTGATGGGCAGATAGGTGCAAAGCTTTAAGATGAAGCTAGTATAGACCATTTAGAACCATTTAAGCCATGGTTGTCTTAGACGAAGTCTCATTTTTTTTTATTCGATAATTATGTGCTTTGGGGATTTTTTTTATTTTTTTTTACAATTAATTGCTAATAATGGCCGATTTGAACAAAGAATAAATTATTTTTCAAATTGGCCATTACTTAACCATTAATTGTAAATATTTGGGATATTTTCTCCAAAACACATATCGGTAAAAAAATAATTGTAAGGTTTTGTCTAAGACAACCATGGCTCAGCTCAAATGGTTCTAAATGGTCTATACTAGCTTCATCTTAAAGCTTTGCACCTATCTGCCCATCACCCTGTATAATAATAATATTATTTTCCGTTAAGAGGATTGTGAAGATACGATTAGATCGCGGAGCTGTAAAAAAAATACAAATTTAGATCTGGGCGATAACGTTACTCACCCCCTAAATCACGTCCGATTTTCACAAACTCTCGTCCGATTTTCTGGCCTAAAATCTATTCGCTTACCGTCCTTTTGAGGCTGAAATTACAGAATTAAATATTTTTCTATTATGTTGATTAGTTAACATAAGTGCGACTATAGGTATAGTCAAATAAATAGATTTTTGATTGCTTCCTTTTTCGTCGTATTCTTGTTTTGACACATTCTTGTTTCGTCGCTTTCCGTTTTCGACATATTCTTGTTTGGACACATTTTAACTATAAAGTTATACTATACATTGCCTGTGACTTTGCGTGTATAACAAAAATAAAAATAAATTAGTAAAAGAAAATTGTTTCAATGAAATGAAATAAAGTAATACAGAAAACATAAACATTTATTTCTAGAAAACCGAACTCTTACATAAGTTGACACAGCCTATTAGTTAAACCATATTAGTGACAGGCTGATTTTACTGTAAGTATGTAATCTTTATGTCGAAAACGGAAAACGACGAAACAAGAATGTGTCAAAACAAGAATAGGACGAAACAAGAATGTGTGAAAACAAGAATACGACGAATCAGGAATACGACGAAAAAGGAAGCAATCAGATTTTTCGGTAACTGTGGAATAAGTCAAAGTGTCAAACGTTTCTGGATTTGACTTATTGCGTTACATTGACGTAATTCTATAGTCGCTTGGAAATCCATATTTGTTTGATGCAACCGTGGAACATCGATTCGAATTTTGAGGCCCACCTTCGTGATTCAAAAACATCATAGTAATTAAAGTATAGAACTACTCTTGTATTAATTTATCCTAAAACATACTGATTCACGCTGAAACGGCTGGAGGGATTTGGATAAAATTTTAAATAGAGATAGCTTATACCCTGGATTCATACATATGCTATCTTTTATTCTGACAGTTGTTGTCCCATCGGGATGGCTGACCTGGACAAAGCTACGGGCAAAAACTATCTTATTAAAAAAACTATACTTACTTTCCGTAAAAGGCCCAAGTTTCAGACAAATCCAAATTTCCATTCAAAATGCGATAACGTTTCTCTCCCCTTAAACCCAGTCGGATTTTTACGATTTTTGAATATGTTGTAGATATCATGAAAAACTAGTTATGTACGTTTTCCTTTCCAAGAAAATATTTCTTAGAATGAAACAATTAAAAAAAAAACGTACAGACCTAGTTCTTTATAATAAATACAACATAATTCAAAAATCGTGGAAATCGGACTTGATTTAGGGGGTGAGAAACGTTATAGCCCGAAGCAAAATTTTTATGAATTTTTTTTGACAGATACGCGATTTTAGCGGCGCTTCGTAATTTTTAACCCCCGACGCAAAAAAGAGGGGTGTTATAAGTTTGACGTGTAAGTGTGTGTGTGTGTGTGTGTGTGTGTATGTCTGTCTGTGGCATCGTAGCTCTTAAACGGATGAACCGATTTGGATGCGGTTTTTTTTATTTGAAAGCAGGTTTTCTAGCGGTGGTTCTTAGACATTTTATATCGAAATCGGTTCAGCCGTTTTTGAAGTATTGAACTTTGAAATGTCAATGTCGGGGGTATTCCAACTTTTTGTTGGTTAGGTTATCTTAATAACAAATTAGTGTATTTTTTACATTTCATGGTAGTTTGTCCTGCTGTTACTTTGTTATTTAATCCAAAGCTAACTACAAAGGGTTAAGTTGCGGACTTGTCCCCGAGGGACTAGGTTGTGGAGAAAAAAAAAACGCCCGCATTTGACCGGTCGCAACGTCCTTCTCTAACCAGCCGAGTGAGAAAGAGATGCATTGCTAGTTTAAGTTGTAGGGCTCTTTTTAGTTTGAGGCTTTTGAATTGGTTGATAATGGTTAAGTTTTTTTATCTCTGTTTGAAGTAAGATATTATAACATACATACATAAACTCACGCCTTCATTCCCAGAGTGGGGTAGGCAGAGCCACAAACTCACCAACAACTCCAAAAACTTGTTGATAATTCTGTGACCACATTTTGCACAACCAGGCTAAGATGTTATCCAGTGTATTAGTGACAGGTTGCAAACCCATCGCCTAACAGTACTACACAGCCTTAAGTCCCTTAGTCGTCTCTTACGACATCCAATGGAAGACATGGAGTGGCAACATTCTAAACCCGGCACCACACGGGCTAAGATATTATAATCTGTTGATAAATAAAAATATATAAATTGATCGAACTAATCCTTAACTGAACTCTAGGCTTCTACCACGGAATAGAAAAAACAGTGGAATTGGCATGAGCTTCGCTTAGTATCAGACCTTGTCGCCAATACTCAAACTATCATAAAAATAACACGCCACCATGGAAAATGTTTTTGGTGCGGCTATCGTTTTCACATTCCAAAATTGCACAATAAGGCATGCTTTTGGATTTATTTCCTATCGAAATATTGAAATATCGAAATAAGCGATCGCGGCAAAAGTATGATAGGTTGCGCGGAACTCCGCATAACCGTGCCAAACGTTACACGCCCACTTGACACCTTCTACTGTTTTTTCTGTTCTGTAGCTTCTACTAAGGATGCTAATAGACATCGAGAAACATACTTATTTAAGGAAATACATACTTATAGTATACTTGCTACATCTAAATATACTTTACCGATAAGTGAGCATTGGATAAGTTTATGAATACTCTTACAGCAAAGTAAAACATATCGTGTGGGAGCCTGCGAGCCTAGTATGGTTGCGTTTATCGCGTGACAAAATATGGATAAAGCATCCGTTACTCTCGTGTCAAAAAGTGATGATGATATCCGCATTTTGTTACGTGATAAACACAGCCATATTAGGCCACCCCAGCACATTCAAAAAATTGTGTGTACAGTCGACTATAAAGAGATTGGACCTAATAACAATGCATCAAGGTGAAAAAGTGGATAAATCTCTTTGTAGTCGACTGTACTATGTAATGATAAAGTATCCGAAAGGGCCAATACAAAGGGCCTAAGGGCCTGTTGTTTGATCAGTAGTTAACCTAACTAATCATCGAAAACCGTAACTAATAAAATTTTAAGAAAATGTGTCATATTTTCGATTCCTTTTTCGAATTTTAACAATTATTTGAGTTACGATTTTTAACGATTAGTTTAACTACTGAAAAAACAACAAGCCCTTAATCGACATTAACTGATTCGGTTGTGTATTCGAAAGATAAAATTAGACAAGATTGCATACATACATTTCTATTCATCCCAAAATACGTTACCTACTTGGCTTCTGGGACAGTCAGGTAATGATCAACCAATCATCTTTTATGTCTCCCGTCAACGCCATCTTTTATCGGAAAAGCGAACCCAATGTTACCAACGTGAGGGAAATAAAAATGGCGGTTACCATAGATAATGCAACGTTCGCTGAATTTAAGTGTAGCATTATCTAAACCGCAGTTTATTGTGAGAAAAGATGACAGAAGTTTCGTGTATTGTAGAGTTCGTTTGGAATTTTGCCATGTTATATCAAAATGTATTATTATTATTTATTTACACTTTATTACACAGTAAAACCAGTAAGTATGAATGGCGGACTTAATGCCTTAAGGGGATTGTAAAGCTAAAATTTTCCATACAAAATGCCATAAAATTTCTTTTCCCTTTAACCTAGTCCGATTTTAACGATTTTTGAATACGTTGTAGATATCATGAAAAACTATGTCTGTACGTTTTCCTTTTCAAGAAAATATTTCGTAGAACGAAACAAATTTAAAAAACAAAAAACAGAAACTTATAGACCTAGTTCTTTATAATAACTACAACATATTCAAAAATCGTGGAAATCGGATTTGATTTAGGGGGTGAGAATCGTTATCGCCCAGAACTGGATTTGTATGGATTTTTTTTTACAGTTACGCGATTTTAGCGGCGCTTCACAATCCTTTTAAGGCATTTTCTAACCAGTCAACCACTAGCGGCTACGAGCATTTCAGCATAGCCTTTTTTATTTTATTTCATACGCTATTAAGTATACAGGGTGAGTGCGGGGTCGTGATCCTAACTCAATTTTTCCGACTCAGTAAATGATTGAGATTCCATTAGTTTAGTGGTTTTTGAAACAATTAAATTTTCGCATTTTATTAAAGTAATATTATGTTTCCGTAATTTATACTAAAATTATGGTCACCTAACATTTTTATGTTAAAACCTATTTTAAAATCAACACATCAGACGAGTAAGAGATACTCAATGTAGAGTGGCCATGATCCGGAACAAAAATATTTCATTTAATGTTTATTTAAATAAAAAGCAAAGTAATGTATCTTAACACCTTTAAATCTATTGCGTCATGTTCCTAATGGCGTAGTGAGTTTAGTTTAGTTTAGTTTTAGTTTTAGTTTAGTTTTAGTTGCTACACGTTACGACCCTGCAGTTGCCTTGTATACTACACAAATAATGTAGTAACTATGTAACGCAATTTTAAGACTGCAATTGCGTTGTCAACGATAAAAAACTATGATGAAAAATTATCTATGCTAGTAATTTAACCGGTGGTGTTATCCTCATGACGGAACACAAAAATCCAAATACTACAATGCTGCTTGGTCTTTAATAGTCCATCATTATTTGCTTAAGAGCTAAGCTCTTGTCGGTGGAGTAATTTTCATTCTTCCCTGTTCCAAGCCTTCTTTTTAACACGCTGATTCGGCACGACTCCTACTTTCTCTTTTAATTGGTCTAGGTAAGTTCTTCTTGGTATCCCTCTTTTCCTTCTATTTTTCCTTCAATTATCATCTTAATGTACTCGTCGTGCCGTAACAGGTGACCAAAACATCTGTCCTCGTCTATTATCTATTGTCTGCAATAGGCTTCTCTTTACCTTGACTATGCCTATTACTTCCTCATTCGTCTTCTTTTCTATTGGGTATTTTTTTTAATAGTCCAATGGTTACAATTGTTGCAGCGATACAAAAGGACCATGCACAAGATCGATCCTAATACTACTTAAATAGATTCAGGAAACTTAACGAAATTCTCCCAGATTTTTTATCTCAATACAATAATCCTATTACTGTTATAAGACTAAAATTAGGTCACCTATTTGTAAGAACCACTCTCCTTTAACAATAATGACACATAATCCATCAACTTAAACAACCTTCCTTCTAATTCATTACGGGCCAAATGGTCTTGTAAAAAGATGTAATTTTTCAAAGACACGATAATGGAAGCGTCAAAATATTTTTCAAACGTTTTTCTAGACAATGGGGGAGGATTTTTATTGAAAATGAAACTGCTTTTAACGGCTAAAGTATGAAGCACAATCAGCATTCGATGATTTAAAAACATTGTTTTGTAATTTTTAATGTTTTAGCATGGCATTATTCTTCTTTCTTATTAATGTTAATAGTCTTTACTGTTAAAAATATAAACATACCTACGTAGGGTCCATCCTATTCACTCTGACCATCTTATCCTCAAACCTCCAAGCAGCAGTGTTCACATCGTTGTGTTCTAGTATGGGGATAAGACGATTGGTGACTAATGACTAACATAGAGGCACTTCATATTGGGTAGGTAACGCATTTGTAGTCTTTAAATTCCAGTCTTGAGATTGCAGTTTTGATAATGCAAATGTCTATAGGTTTCAGGGGCCCGTTTCATAAAAGCTTCTAACTTGTAATACAAGTGGAAGTCTCTTTTTAATACATACTGTTGGAAAGAGAGTTCCGCTTATAATATAAGCTATTATTTTTTATGCAATACGCCCCAGACCCCACTTACTATAATATTAGATGGTCCGTGTGTACGTTTGCCTTCTCCATCATAGAAAAACATACATTCATGATGATGATGTCTTCCTGTTATTATTCATCAGGCACATCGGGCTGATAGAAGGGTTTTTTAACGGCCTTAAGTTTTTTTTTAATAAGAGTGGGGGGCAAATGGGAAATGTATTGACACCAACATTGTTGTATGGTAGTGAATCTTGGGTATGGCAGAAGAAGAACGAAAGCAGGATTAATGCAGTTGAAATGAGAAGTCTAAGAAGTATGTATGCAGTTAAGAATATCTAGATGTATGCAGGTAGAGTAAGAAATAGCTAGATTCGAGAACGATGTGGATTGAAAGAAGATGTAGTGACTAAAATCGAACAGGGTATGCTAAGATGGTTTGGTCATTTAGAAAGGATGGATGAAAGAAGGGTTACGAAAGAGATATGGTAAGCGAGAGATGAGATTGATGAATGTAGAGAAAGCGAAAGTTGTAGGTTTGGACCGGTGCGTTCCATAGTCTCTGCCTACCCCATTGGGAGACAGGCGTGAAAGTATGTATGAGTATGTATGTGTAAGAGTGGGAGGAAAACGAGCATGTAGGTTACCTGATGGGAAGTAATAACCACCGCCAAACACCAGCAGCTCAAGAAAAGTTGTCGGTGCGTTGCCGACCTATTAAGGATATGTAAGCTCTTTTCTTAAAGGCACGCATGTCATAACTGGTGGGAAATACCGCCGAAGGGAGTTCGTTCCATAGTTTCATTGTACGAGGCAAAAAGATTCATGAACAGCCTAGTTCAGTCATTTAAGTTATTAGTATCTTTTGTTTTTGTTAAGTTCATCAACATACATTGTAAAAAACTCTTTAAATTTATATGTACATTCACCAGCAATAATATATTATAAAACATCGGGCGCAAAAATATTTGATGCATCTTTATTACTAGAGGTATAAGAGCCAGATATTTTTGCGCCTAATTTTGGATAATATATTATTGCGGGTGACTGTACCCCAACGAAAATATTAAGCACTTTAGTGCACTGTCATAATAAACTTCAAACTGAACATCAAATGACAAGTATCACAATAATAATGGTAGTTACAATGACAAGGTTGTAAATATGCTCAACCTTTTTTATTGGGTGATTGTATTATTTATTTTACTTTTAATTTAGGGTACTCCTTAAACAATCGGCTAAATACGTCCACGTGCTGTAAATAATTTGTATAGAAACGTATAGCAATGTATAATTGTATACTGGCCCTCTTCGACGTTTCACTAAATTACTTTCAATCTCTTGAGCGATAATTAGAAGGCTGCGTAAATCAATCCGGGTGGAGTGGTGGGATCTATTCCAGACAACATACGGGGGACTGAGTCGTCGAGCAACGTTAAGCCGTCATTGCTGCATGGCTTATCAAAAACTGATAATTAGTGTCATTACAGTTTGTGTGTGTGTGTGTGTGTGTGTGAGTGTGGACAAACCCGTCTTAGATGCTGTTTTTATATTTTGAAAGCAGGTTTTCTAGCGGTTCTTAGCTAGGTTTTATGAAAATTGGTCGGGCCGTTTAATAGATATCAGCTTATATAAGTACCTAGGTTTATCATTGTATAGTAACCATAGTGTAAATAGGTAAAATCGCTCTATTCTACTCGGTTAAACCTAATTGCTTTTGATTTATCGTATTGTTTAAAACTCAGCCGCCATTACTGTCAAAATAAGACCTATCATAATGTTGACAATAAGATAACATAGAGCACAGACGCTAGACACTAGCCAAGATGGATAACGTTAACGAAAACGATTTTCGAAAATTGACAAGTTGTATGGAATTGAAATATGCACTCGACGCGACCGTCGAGCATCTTACGTCAATCTTATTACATTTTCAATAACGAGAACCAAGAAATTCGTTATCGACTATCGTTATCGTCCCTGTCTGCTTAGAAAAGAAGAATTAAAAAAAAAAGGTTGCTCGCCAAAAATCCCTTCCCAGTGTTTCTCCGAGCGACTTCATTAAGGTCCGATGTAGAAAGGATTGCCGGTTCATTAATTATAGGCTTTACAGTGTTTATCGCTGATCGAGACGAATCGCTTTAGCCGCTTGTTATGGATATTTTCGCCATATTGTTAACGGCAGATCAGGTTCTTGGGCATTTTTTTTGGCAAAAAAAGTTTTTGAATATGGCCTGTGTGCCTTACACGGACACACAGGCCATATTGAAGGCTACATTATCAGGACTCCTAACTTGCGTTGCCATCCCTGAGGTTGTTTTCCATTAACGTTATGTATCGTTTGTACGTTAATAGTAAAAACATTTAAAACTATTCAATTTCGATCTCAAGATTCAAAATGTAGATAGATTTAGTAACGTATTTTCATCTCAAAATATTACTTTTCCCAGGGCTTTTCTATTGGGTAAAACCATATTGCCTTAGTCATGTTATCATATTGTGAACGTTATGATAGCTCTTATTTACTTGACAGTAATGGCGGCCGAGTTAAAAACAATACCATAGCACGACAAAAGCAACATCGTTTGACCCTGTAGAAATAGAGGCCCAGTTTATAACCGTACCAAATATAAGTTAAATCACAAACCACAAATAGTGCAAAGCATAAACCAAAAACGTGTTAATCGACACATGCAAGGAAAAACATTGTATCTCATTTTACTGTGACTTCTAATTTCAAACGTAATTGAGCATGAACAAAATTGTATCTCAAGCTAACATAACATTTGAGATACAATGTTGTTCCTTGCATGTGTCGTAATTATCCAACACTAATCCTATCCGTTCTCAGCACTTCACAGACTGTATCATCGCCGGCGCGCCGCGTTTGTTTGACGTTAGTTCTCAAATGGAGTAAACTCTGTTATATTTAACCGTGTAAAGCCGCTTCCATACTCGTGAGCATCTGCTGAATTAATGCGGAAACTAGTTTTCGTTGAGTAGTTCTGCGTGGTAGTTGTATTTATTTTTAAGGCCTTTTTCTCCTTAGATCTTTAAAATAAATATAATTATATTTTCTTCTCTAGAACGTATATGCATACAACTACAGAGTCACAGTTTGTTTTTTTATTGCATGCAAAATGAAATGAAATGAAATATTTTATTCAGTAAATTGGCCACATCACACACAAATTTTACCCGACGACGCTTCGAACAAGACTGTAGAAAAAAAACGGGACAAGAAACTCTACCAGGTTACTTTTTAATTATAAAACGGAAACACAGAACACTTGATGGAAAGTGGACTCTGGAACTGCAATATCAAGACCGCCGATGTGTTGCCAGTTACGAAAACTAAGATGGAATACCTCTTTGATAGTCATTATTTACCTCATAAATAACAATTCGAACACTGCTGCTTGGCGGCAAGTTATAGGGTAAGATGGTGTTACCGATATAGACGGACTCTATACTAGGGAATACAAATAACCGGTTATAACCTGTTATAACCGGCATTAACCGGTTATAACCGGTATGAAACAGTTACATTCTTAAAAAAACAGTTAATAACCGGTTAAATTGCATTCCCTATTCTACACATGGTTTCATCATCATCATCACCAGCCGCAAGGCTGGCTGGCTGGACAAAGGCCTTTTCCCAAGGTTTTCTTCAACGATCGGTCCTCTGCTGGCTGTCATCCAGCGTTTTCCCGCGACCTTTATCAGAACCTTGTGCTCTTAATATAATTAAATAGAAAATAAATCCTTGTTGCCTGAAATCGTTTATACATACATACATACATACATACCTTCACGCCTGTAATCCCAGAGTCGGGTAGGCAGAGCTACAGAATTACCTACAACTTTAAAAACTTGTTGATAATTTAGTAAACACATTTTGCACAAATAGGCTAAGATGTTTACCAGGGTATTAGTGACTGGTTGCAAGCCCATTGCCTAAGCGTTTATATTCTAATATATGCCATTACAATTATTCTGTTGTGTAGCTTGAGTATAGCACTCAGTTGTATGAACCCCCCCTACCAAGGCAAAGGTAATAAAACCAAGGCGCATGCACACACCGACTCTAAATTTTACTTAGCCTATTTAATGGGGTACTGAGATGCTTATAGGCTGGAAGGGAAACGTTGTAGAAAAAAGACAGTAGATACAAAATGAATCGGTTCACTGCTAACGTTTTACCATTGTCATCATGTTCGCCGAATGGTAACACATTTTGTTGATTTACGTAACACCTGGCCGTAATGTGAGTTTTATCGCACGCTGCGCGCACGGTAAAACTCGCATTGTGGCCAGGTGAAGACGTAAAATTGTGTACTCATCACGGGCAGTAAAAAAGAAAGCCCTCTATCGCATATTTACAACCCTCGCCTACGGCTCGGGTCTCAAATACCTGCGATTTCGGGCTTTCTTTCTTTTACAGCCCTTGTTAAGTAATATACTATTAAAATATATATTTAGAGACGATGGCAAGCGACCAGACGGAGCTACATTGGTGCCGTGGAAACTGGGTAGGGCACTGGTGTGGGACGCGACGTGTGTTGACACATTCGCCCTGTCCCACGTCCAGTCAACCCGTAATCGGGCCGGTGCAGCAGCTGATCAGGCCCAAACCATCAAGCGCCACAAATATTCATCATTATTAAATAAATATGAATTTGTGGCGCTTGCAGTGGAGACCATGGGACCTTGGTCAGCTGATATGAAAAGCTTTATTAAGGCCCTGTCATCCCGGCTCATAAACACCTCCGGAGATCCTAGAGCTGGTGCTTACCTCTCCCAAAGGATTGGGCTAGCTATCCAGAGAGGTAACGCAGCCAGTGTCAGGGACCATGCCGCGAGCGGACCTGCTAGAGGGGGTGTTCTTTTTATAGTGGTGATTATTATTTACATCTTTAATATTTGAGTGGCTTAGTTTTTATTTTTATTTAAATAAGTTTAGTTTTAACTTTTAATTGTATTATATTAAATATGTATCTACTTATAATTAAAATGTATTTATTTATAAATAATCAATCATGGGTCTTCTGCAAGGTCTTCTTATTGGTTGATACTTCCGTGGAATGAAAAGATACCCAGATTGTGAAACGACGTGTCGTTAGATTTTTCTTAAGAAAACATTAGCTTAATTAAGTTAAATCATTCACTTCCAGTCAACTTTAGGTCTTCGCGTGTGTCTAATAACGCGGCCATGTTTGTTGTTCATGTTAAAGGAAAACTTTGCTTCAGGAATCACGCCGGAGAAATTAGCCGCTATACCGGGCCGGGGCGGAATTCTTGACGTTTATCAATTGTGTACAAGTATTTATAGCAGCTCCTGCCTTGAAGTCATACGCGAAGAATTTGTTATTCGCTGTATCCCACGGAAACATTGTTTTTTTCGAGATAAAAGGTAGCCTAAAGTGTTAAATTAAGTATAATAAGTATTATCTTTATACACATATACACACAAACACAAACGTATGTGCTTTTCAATCATTATGTTGAGTTGACTTATAAAATCGTTTCTTAACTCTATAAGACGGCGAGAATAAAATGAAATTTTTGACCTTTAAAAGAACGTCTTAGTGTGTTTATAACGGGTGTCCCAAAAAGGACGCAAGATTTCAATTTGCCGCCATTTTGGTATTTTAGTGCTGGCAACCCTAAAAAAAAAACTATTTGACAGCTGAATATTTAGGGTTTGTAAAAATGGCGGGTTATACGAAAGATCAACGCGTTTTTATTATTGAACAATATTTCAAAAGTAATGAAAGTTTGGCGTGTACGGTTCGAAAATTCCGTGCAAAATATGGTCGGAATATTGACTTGACTTCATCAACTGTGAGCAGAGTGGTTGCAAAATTCAGGGAGAGTGGATCAATTCATGATGTTCATTCCACTGGTCGTCCAAAAACAAGCCGTTCAAATGGCAATATCGAATCAGTGCGTCAGAATGTCCGTGAACATCCAGGAACATCCATTAGGCATCGTGGACAAGAATTGCAAATTTCAAGAGGCTCTCTCCAGCGTATACTCACTAAAGATCTGCATCTCCATGCTTACAAAGTTCAAATAACACAAGAACTGAAGCCTCATGATCATGGACAGCGAAGAGAGTTCGTTGAATGGATTATCGACCGCCAAAACAGGGATGCAGATTTTTCAAACAAAATCATCTTTAGCGACGAAGCTCATTTTCATCTCGATGGCTTTGTTAATCGTCAGAATTGCCGCATTTGGGGCTCAGAGAATCCACATATGATTGTTCAAAAACAAATGCATCCACAACGGGTCACTGTGTGGTGCGGATTTTGGGCTGGAGGCATTATTGGACCATACTTTTTTCAGAATGAGGCCGGTCAAGCAGTTACTGTTAATGGAGCTCGATATCGCGACATGATAACAAGGTTTTTGCTAGCCGAATTAGAGGATATCGATGTGGAAGCAATGTGGTTTCAACAAGACGGGGCCACTTGCCACACAGCCAGAGAAACGATGCAATTCCTGCATGAAACATTTCCTAGTCGTGTGATCTCCCGATTCGGTGATCAGAATTGGCCCCCTAGATCTTGCGATTTAACGCCTTTAGACTTCTTTTTATGGGGTTATTTAAAGTCTAAAGTCTATGCCAACAAGCCCACAACCACTCATGCTTTAAAAGAGGAAATTCGACGCTGCATTGGAGAAATTCAGCCGCATCTATGCAAAATGGTCATAGAAAAATTTGACAAAAGAGTGCGTATGTGCCAGCAAAGCCTAGGAGGACATTTGCCTGACGTATTATTCCACAAATAACCCTATTTTATGTATTTCAAGATTTTATATACAAATATACTATAACGAAAACAAAAACATGTTTTTAATCAATTTCAAATCTTGCGTCCTTTTTGGGACACCCTTTACTTAATATTACTTTTACAATTAAAAACTAGGGATTGGGAAGGAATTGGGATACAACTATATTCATACAATTTATTAGATTTAAAAAAAAAGGTCGGGCTTTATTCTACTTTTGACGACGCGCTGGCCTAGTTGGTAGTGACCTTGCCTACGAAGCTAGCGGTCCTGGGTTTAAATTCCGGTAAGGGCAGATATTTGTGTGATTAGCGCGAATATTTTGCTCCTGAGTCATGGATGTTTTATATATATTCTAGTGTATAATTTCTCTGTGTAGGTATTTATATCGTTGTCTAGTACCCATAGTACAAGCCTAGAGCTTAGTTTGGGACTATGTCAATTGGTGTGACATTGTCCCCTGATATTTATTTATTTATTTATTTTGCTAGCCTACTTTGCTTCGATATTGTAATCATACTGTTAACGTTTTGACAACTCTAAAGTTGAAGTGAATAAGAGCTGCTATTATATAAGAAAATAACTACTATTTTGCATTAACATTATTAGGTATCGTTCGATTCGTTTTGATTGCAGGAGTGACATAATTTTCATCAAAGTAATTAGAGGTTATTTTTTAGCATACATCGATAACTCTATCAAAACATGCAGTCAGGTTTTTAAATCTTCCTTTTTATTAGTTTATCAGGACTTAAAAATAATGTGGAACCCTCAGTGCGCGAGCGCCACTCGCACCTTACCGATTTTTTATTCAGTTATCCACTGAGTTCCTAGCGCTTTGAGCTTGAACTAAGGCAATCAGCATCCGGCCCGCCTAGGCTAGACGCCAGGAAAAGTAAGTCGTTTCGGCGTGTGGAGGGGCCTTAATTGGTCCGGGACGGTAGGGTTGACACTATTTACAATGTTTTATATAACTTGCTTTGTTCGTATGTTTGTTGTTATGGTTCAAATTTTGAAAGTTAATTTTGAATCACTTATCTACCCGTTTTTGTAATAAACTGAATTTTTGATATTAAAGTAAATCAGGAAGCAATTCAATATTATAGTGTCTGAGCGTTGATGTAATGATTTCGGAAGTTAGTAATAGGACGTAGATTCACTGAGTTTAAAGTTTAGAGTCTTTACTTTTGCCTAGTTAAAGGGATGATGACGTAAAACAAACCACAGTACCTACACTAAAAAACAATATTTTGACAAAATATTTTCTTACAAAATTAAAAAATACTGAAATTTGCTTGTTTGTTCATTTGTTACATCATCAACGCCCTATAACTGTGAATTTGGTACGGAGGTAGTTTTTGACAGATACCACAAGAATTGCAAAATAATCATTTTAACTGTCGAGCCCCTAAGCCACTTGGCCACCGATGCTCCCATCTTTTTTTAAATAACAGTCTGTATCTTACTAAAATTATAAATGAGACAGTTTGCAAGTTACTCAATCACGCTTCAACCACTTAACGGATCCGAATGAAACTTGGCACACGTATAGGTTAGGTCCTGGAATAGGACATAGGATAGTTTTTATCCTGGAAAATTTGGCAGTTCCCGAGGGAGCAGCTATAAACTTCTACGCGGACGGAGTTGCGGGCAAAAGCTAAGCATAATAAAATCTGGTTTAAACAGGGTGTTAGGCAGAAGGTTGGACAAACTTCAGGGACTAACTCTATAGGTCATACTCATCAACTTTTATTACAGGACCAACATCCAAATCGTGAGAAAAAAAAGCTGTTCCATACAAACTTTGAGAGCTAAACAGCCGACATGTATGGAACAGCTGGTTTTTTTTTGCGATTTGGATGTTGGTCCCATAGTAAAAGTTGATGAGTATGACCTAGAGTCCCTGAAGTTTGTTTAACCTTCTGCCTAGGTAACACCCTGTATAAGGGTGCTACAGAAAAGTCACATAAACCGAAGCGAAGCGAGGGCGGGTCGCTAGTAAACTAGAGATACCTAGGTATTGTAGGTATTCCAGCTTAATAAGATCGGGTGGGATTGGAACCACTGCGGGCGTTGAGCTTAACTCGATACTGTGATCAATAGGGTTGTCACTGCGCTTGCGATAAAATTAATTGGTATTTGGTGAGCTTCAAATTAATGTTATAAAAAAATTGATCATTAGGTATTAATGTTGGCTTAAACGTGAATTTAATGAAGTATTGTATGCTAAAAGAGATTATGTAGATAGTCATAAAACGCTTGTTGCCTTATATGTAACATTTGTTTTGAAAGTGCTGTAATTGTAAATGTGGTGTTCAATTAAAAGTATTAATTTTCTACGGAATTGTAAACGTTTATTACAATGAATTGACTTTAATCAAATATAATTTGTCACTGCGCTATTTATTATTATAACAATCACTTGAACATCAAATGATTGGGTATTTTTAAAACATTTGAAATAAAATTATAACATCATTACATAGCTTATTATTTAAGTAAATATATGGCTTACTCTCATTTGTTTTTTTAATACATTTTGTTTTGCATAGATCAAAGAAGTAAAATAACATAACCACAGACGCAATTTTATAATATTAAAATAAAAAATAATGCCATTTTCCTATTCGAGGCAAGTGCCAACCCTACTCCTGAAACCGAGCGTCTCACACGGGGCATTAATTTGCATTATACTCCACAGTGCATAACCCTATAAAATGTGGAATAATAGACACGAGCAATAAAGCTCAATTTTCCTTGAATCGAAACGCTCAGGCAGAGTTAAATTTTATGAAACAATTAGCTGAGCGCACGGGATTCAGATCCTAATCGAGTTTCGGGTTGTGGAGGTATGTGACGTTTATCTTGAGTTATTTGGGTACGTTATGATGAACGTAAAATACTGTTTTATGGACGTAATTTATATGTGAATTATTTAACTTGGTGGTTTAGTGGTAGTGTACTCCGCTGTGTTATTAACGGTTATAGGTTTACCATAAATCAGCAAACTTTTAACTTTGAAGTTTAAAAACAAACAAAATAAAAAGTATTTTATATATTATAAATTTAAGTTCTTTTTTACGTTGGTTAAATAGATGCAGTAGAAAATGCACAATTTTTACAAGCTTTTATTTAACTTGCAATGTATGTACCTATGTATGTACGGGTCAAACCTTGCAAGTTAAATTTGACTCACTTCCCGGTTTCCGATGAAGCTGAAAATGTGCATACATGTGTAAATTGGATGACAATGCAATACTATTATGACATGGAGCTGATCTGATGATGGAGTCAGAAGGTGTCAACAGAATCTCCGCTATATTTAACCACCCACACTCAAAAAAATGTGAGAAAAGGAGGGATTTTCTCTTAGTTGACATAAAGTGAATACAATAATTATGATATTAGTTATATCAACCAAAACTTATAGTTACAGCAGCAAGTTCTTTAGTAAATCAAGTTACATCTTAGTTGATGTATCTAACGTCTTCTTAGGCTCGTATGGAATCAAGACGCCTATGCACAATAATCACAATCTTTTTGGAAACGACCAATTTTTTTTGTCAGTGCACCGTGTTGGGATGGGCCTCATTTGTTTCATCTTGATAAGCAGATAAGTAATAGTACAGTCGGCAACAAAAGCTTGTCACAAATATTTTTTTTGAAGGAATCTTATTTAAGCTCAAACACTAACAGGTGTTTTACCGGCTAGAATCTTGGCCCTAGACAAGGAACACCTCAAAATTCCACTTTTTTTCCGAATAAGTATATTAATCTGTCTAAATTTGAATTTTTTGAAAGTTATGCTATGCTGGAGCTACTTTTAACCCCCGACGCAAAAAAGAGGGGTGTTATAAGTTTGACGTGTAAGTGTGTGTGTGTGTGTGTGTCTGTCTGTGGCACCGTAGCTCTTATTAACCCCCGACGCAAAAAAGAGGAGTGTTATAAGTTTGACGTGTAAGTGTGTGTGTGTGTGTGTGTGTGTGTGTGTGTGTGTCTGTCTGTGGCACCGTAGCTCTTAAACGGATGAACCGAATTGGATGCGGTTTTTTTTATTTGAAAGCAGGTTTTCTAGCGGTGGTTCTTAGACATTTTATATCGAAATCAGTTCAGCCGTTTTTGAAGTATTGAACTTTGAAATGTCAATGTCGGGGGTTTTCCAACTTTTTGTTGGTTAGGTTAGGTTATAGATTAAAAACAGTTTCAGCAGTCAGTTAATTATTGAATAGATTATTTACAGCGACAAAACTAAAAATACCCAGTCTACTTTTTAATTCCTAATAAAAAACAAAGAACAAACAAGCATTGTACAGCCTCCGTTATTTTCTTCCATTCAAACATTGAATGGAACTGTCCTACTTCTATCGCAAATTGTCATTCACTCATTCAGCCATTCACTAGCTCATACAAGTTGCTGTCTGCGTTCTTGCCTATTGTGGTGCACTGTCCATTGTGACTGGAGTAGCGAAAATATTCGATACAGCTACTCAATAATGGAATAGTGAAGTTTAGTTGTTCGATGTGTTGTTTTGCTTTATGCTTTTATTTCATTTAGGGCCTGTTTCACAATCGAAGAGTAAATTTATCTGCCATTTAAATTTAGCTCTCTCCTTGTCTATTTTCAAGTGTAAGAAAGAGGAAGGGCTAAATTTATTTGTCAAATATGCTTTACTTGTCCATTGTGAAACAGGCAGTTAGATTATTTGGGACACGTACTTATTTATGTTTTTATCTAATGCTGGAATTGGAATGGGTAATTGCAGACGATATTTACGATATGGGAATCTAGTCAACGTAATTTTTGACGACGCGATAGCATACGTAGTAGTAGTAGTGTCCCTGCCTACGATGCTAACGGCCTCGGGTTCGATTCCCGGTAAGGGCAAATATAGGACTTTTTTCAAATATTTATGTAATTGGGATTGTTCATATTTTTACTATTAGGTTTAGGTACTTACTCTAATTCGAAAACCATTTCGAGGAATAGGGTTAAAAGTCGTTCTGCATTTTTTAAGTTTTTGAAATATTTATCTTTTCCGGATATTTCGACAAAAGTGTATTTAACCTTTGTTTGACTTTCGTTTTTGGCTTGAAGCCCTCCTAGGTTTATCTTACGGGTTAGGCGAAAACCGCTTGAATTAGTATGTTTTAATACATTATTACAATCACTTTAATTTTATCATTAGATATCATTTAATTGTTGTAATTTATTAGAAAATCCTGCCCCAAATTTAAAACAATCATGTCTGCTAAGACATTAAAACAAAATTATTGGGTCAAATACAAAACTGATGAAATTGGTCTCTTTCGAATTAGAATCTTAAAACCGTGAATTTAATTTTTTTATCCCATTGAGACTGTTTTAATGATGGAGTCGGAAGGGGTAAAAGGATCTTTGTGTATTTAAAATAGACCCACCGAGTTTGGTCTCGTTAGTTTAGTCTCCATAAACAAATGACGACTTGAAAAAAACCCTTGTCAATCCACTTAACAAATTTAGACGCATTTTTGTTAAAGGAAGCTGGTTTGATCGTGATGGTTGTGAGCTAGATAGCATAAAGAGCTCTGAAAGAAGGACCTCCAGTAATTGACAGGACTTTTGGTGACATCTCGACCATGAATAGGCCCAGATATATCTCTCCGATTATTCACTCGTGCCTCAGAACACTGTTATTGACATAATCTGCGTGTATATCATACAATGCAAAAACATAAAGCCCATTCACACGAGCCCGTTACGTATAGCTATTTAGCACGTCATTATTCACCGGACAAAGAGCGACGGAGGTCTGAATAGGCCTTTATTTGTTGGGTTTGACTTTGATTTTGTTTTGATGCCTTTAGTTAAACCTTAATACAGGGTGTTAGGCAGAAGGTTCGACAAACTTCAGGGACTAACTCTGTAGGTCATATTCATCAACTTTTATTATTGGACCAAATCCAATTCGCGATAAAAAAAACAGCTGTTCCATACAAACTTTGAGAGCTAAACAGCCGAAATATATGGAACAGCTGTTTATTTTTCCCCGATTTGGATGTTGGTCCCATTATAAAAGTTGATGAGTATGACCTACAGAGTTAGTCCCTGAAGTTTGTCCAACCTTCTGCCTAACACCCTGTAGAATGTTAGCTAAATTGTTTTAGACTAACGTTTGTTTTTTCGTGTGAGCATGTTCGTACAGTTACGGTATGAAAGATGCTTTATAAATTTTAACCTTATTTTGAATTCTATGTCAATGCCGTTAAGGCCAAAAGTACCGTACGAAGTTTTTGATACTGCAGCTATTATACCTACGAATATAGATTTTTTTATCAAACGTAGTTAATTATTAAATAGGTAGACAAAACTTACTTAAAAATACTAATCAATTCTTGGATAGGTTTATTTTAAAAATGTTCATTTTATAAACTGGGTTTAGTAACCACATTCTTATTAAATAATTTCTGACATTTTGTTTGTTTGCATGTTTCATATTTTATAGCAATGCATTTTAACTATTTTTTATCTACCGATAAGAGACATTTAAACATTGCTTAGAACTGAATTAAAAAAACCCGATCCTAACAAAAAAAATTTTTTTAGGTTAGGCTAGATTTATTGGCTGCCCTGAATCTCTTTAATGATTTTTTTGCTACACATTCTATAACTATTAAACATAAAATAAATAGAAACTCACGTATTAAGCACATCTAGTATACTTTACTTCTGTGTTATAAAATACTATTTATATGATCGTGAGATCGCAAAGTCAGTGTGTCAATGTTATACAAATGGTGCATCATAATGAGTTTTATAGTACCTACTCTTACACCTCTTGGTATACGTACCTACCTTAATAATCGGTCATTTAATGCATTTCACAAACAAACTGAGGTGTAATTCTCTTAAAATGGCTTCCAATCGGTCGATCGAGTGAGTAAGCTCTATGATCTCGTTCTAAGCTACCTAATTGAGAATACAAGCCCTAAATTTTGTTGGTACGCTGTGACAGGACAAATAAAACTCGCCGGTTAATAATTTATCCCTTGGGTTAAAAAGTGAGTCCTTGTAAAATAAAATCTTATAAAATACTAGCTGTCCGCGCCCGGCGCGCCGCCAGGGTAAATTTTTTTTTCATACGAACCTTGTTAAATGTACTTTACGTCCTATTCTCAGACCTACTGAATATACACACAAAATTTCATAAGAATCGGTCAAGCCGTTTCGGAGGAGTTTTGTTACAAACACACAACGAGAGTTTTATATATGTATTAGATTTATTTTCAGGTAAAGGAAACCTTTGTTTTTTTTACATTATAACATCAAGCGAGGATCATTAGTTGTTGTATTTTTTTAGATTTAGGAAACCGTTTAGATATTGAACTAGAAAAGTGTAATTTTAGCTACCAGCAAAAATTACCTACAAGTGATATTCAAACCAATATGTTAAATGTAAGTACATAATATAACGAACTTAAAAGGAAAACTGTCACGACTAAAACTGGGTTTTATAATCCGTTAGATCAAATTTCGGTCAGGAATTTCAAAATTAGTATGAAGTTACTAATATTTGATCCCACATATTTACTAACGGACCTTTATAAAACCGGGCCTAAGTAGACTTCATTGGTCCCTGAGATACAGACGGTTAAATGTTTATACCTACTAAAAGTCGTCTAAGATAGCACCAACTATAAATATGTTTAATATGCTTGTTCATACATATTGCTTTTTGAGATAGTTTTTTGT
Source organism: Acleris cristana (assembly GCA_948252455.1). Lineage (NCBI taxonomy): Eukaryota > Metazoa > Arthropoda > Insecta > Lepidoptera > Tortricidae > Acleris > Acleris cristana. The sequence goes on along the minus strand of OX411797.1, from coordinate 6,026,142 downwards.
GTTTGTGGTAACGGTTTTTGATCACTACACTGAGCATAATCTGACATGATTTTGCCTGTTTTTTTTAAATATACGTGTTAGAGCTGGTATTATTGTTGTGAGGCTGGTATTAATATTAGGCTGGCAATATCGCTCTCTTCTCCCTACGACTGTCTTAGCGTCTTGGTGTTCTGCTATGTATTCTATTTAATCTAATAAAACAGTGTTAAACGTTATATATTTGTTGTTTAATTAATCTCAAGTTATAACAGTTTTTGGCGACGAGGTTACGGAAGCTTGAAACAAGTGAAACTTTGAAAAAAAAGTCGGAATTTTAATTAACAATTTTCGATATATTATCATTGTGCATAGACAAGCTAAAGGACCCAAAAGCACTGTCATGGTGCTGCTGACTATCTATCTATTAATTAAATATGGAGACAATTATTAAAGAGCATTGGGAACAAATTAAGAATAAAGAAACTTCATGGATATACCATCTTAAGAAAGAACACCAAGACGCTAAGACAGTCGTAGGGAGAAGAGAGCGATATTGCCAGCCTAATATTAATACCAGCCTCACAACAATAATACCAGCTCTAACAATACGAACACGTTCCTTACCATTGACAGTGCACGAACGTCAATTAACGTAAAACAGTAGTTTAGCGCGAGACGTCGATTAAAAGCGCTATTATCACATTCATTCGATTATCAAAGCTAATAACTATGTAATAATCATATCCATTGATAGGTTAAATCAACTTTAATGCAGTTTGAAACACGTTAAACCGACTAAGTTTATCTAATAGGAGTGATCAAGTTCCAACGCGAACAGTACTAACTCAATCCCCTAAAACGAATAACTTAACCAAAACACGAACCGAGCCAAGCTTCCATCATTACAATACAATACTCAGTCGAATTTCGTACCAATAATTTATCTGGTTCGAATAGTTAAACAATAATCGATTCGAATTCGAATTGCATCGTTACATTGCAGCGGCTATAATCGAAATTCGACAATCGACTTTGCGAACGGCCGTGTCTCGGCTCCGATTTATATGGGTCGTTCCGTGTTCTAATGAGGCTATGAAAAGGTTTTTATTCGCTTTTTTAAATCTGCATAGGTTGGATTCGATTTACAGGTTTTTTGGTTCGTTTGAAATAGCTCATGCAAGGCACTAGTTCTGCGGCTGCATTATACTCGGTAATACCTAATTGCTTTTGTCATGTTATCGTATTGTCAACATTATACATATAATTGCCTTTGTACCTTTAATGTTTCTATTTCTTGTTTACTTAGTTATTTTCTTTTGTTTTCGTTTGTGCAACAAATAGTGACAGTTTTTTTTTTAGCCTATTTGAGTGTCCCACTGTTGGGCAAAGGCCTCCCCGCAAGATGGCCACCGGAGCAAAGGCAGACCAAAAAGGAGATGGCAGGATGACTTAGACGCGTTTCAAAGCGAATGGCGGGAGCATGCACTCAACCGAGACGAATGGCGGAAATAGCAGGTTATTTAAGAAAAATGAATAATGCGACGTTAGGAGTTCATCTTTTCAGAGAAAGCTTATAAAGCGGCAACTGTTGACCGGCAACGGACCGACAACTCTTCTTGAGTTGGTGGTGATTACTTCCCATCAGGTAACCCGCATGCTCGTTTGCCTCCACTCTTTATAAAAAAACTAGGCAATAGTGGTCTATGGTTCCATGGTGATATTCCAGTAGAACTCAGCAAAGCCCCTCGCCTGTTGTTAACAACGTGTTATTTACGGCGCGACGCGGGATCAGCTCAATAATTCAGCGATCGCCGATCGGCGGCGGGCGGCTCCCGGACTGTCGCCGGAGCCTTTAGTTATTTAGTAGTGACGTAGTCGGGAAGCAAGAGTAAACGGTCTTGGTTGAAGGCTTGTTGGTTTTATAATAATAGGCAGAGGTTTTGTAAAGTACTTATATAAACTATTGAAACAAGGTTATAGTAATTAAAAAATGCGTACCGTACATAAAGGGTGTCAACGGGAGCGCCGGCATGGATTGTAATTTTTTTTCCCTATAATAATACCCGCTGCCCCAGGAAGAGATGGAGTGATGAGTTGGGATCATGGGACAAGAACTGGAGGGAAACCGCTCAAAATCGGATAGAGTGGAAGAGGGGGAGAGAGAAAGAGGAAGAGAAAAAGAGAAATGTTGGCTAAAAACACAGTGTTAAGGAACGATCTTGTGGAGTACGATTATAAACTGTTAGACACACAAGATAAGGTGGAGCAGTTGCAGACCCTAGTAGATAACTTTAACCAGTGTGCTTCTACCCATGAAGTGGCACTAAACCGTATAATTAACCTAGAAGAAGAACTCGGTGCTGCTAATGAAGAGTTAAATTACCTACGGAAAGAACGTGAGTGTTATCAAAGTTCTATTACACAAAATTTGTATCAGGAGATGTTAGGTAATAAGAATAATAAGGACAGTAACATAAATAACTTAATATTTTTTAATAGTAACAATAAGTTAAAGAAATATGTTAATATAAACAAGTACATAAGGCGTACTCAGAAGCTTATTAAAAGTCAGAGGTGTATTAAAAACTATTCTAAAATGAAATTAGAGTTATCTGTTATGAAAAATAGGGTACAAAAATGCAATGAAAAATTAGATTCAGATATGATTGAACATGGTTTAAGTGTTCAGAAATTAAATGCTGAGATTAGTAGATTAAGAAGTAAGCTTGAGGATATGACATCAAAATACTCAACGGCTCAAAGTGAAATCAAGGAGCACATGCTGGCATTCACACAATTGCTGGAAAGTAGTAGATATAATGAAGAGCGTTTTAATTCCTTAATTAATAATAGCATTTGTAATTGTAATTGTTTAGGATCTGCACTAACAGCTGTGGTTCAGCCAGAGGTGGCTCTTGATACTTCTGAGCTATGTGCCCCAAAAATAGTTTAAGATAAGTCCCCTAGACAAATTAGTAATAATAAAACTATTATTTATTCAGATCAAATAGGGTCTGGAATGGGTTCCATGTTAAGTAATAAATTGACACAAAATGTAACAAACTATTGTTATCATAATGCAAGTCTTATGCAATTATGTCAATTAATATCAAAGGGAAGTTATGACAGTTCTACTACTCTAGTGATTTTAGTAGGAAACAGTCTTGGTATAGATAAGTCTAGTGTAGATAGATTAATGACAACATTAAGCCTCATTGAAGAGGCCGGAATAGGTAAAATTATACTTTGTGCATTACCATATTCACAAAATATGCCATATAATCATAATAATAAAATAGGATACTTAAATTCTTTAATGTATAATTCTGTATGCTATAATAGCAAATATCACTTCTTTGACTTAAATAAATTCATAAAGCGCCTCACGCTAACATCTGAAAAAATTCATTTGCCAAAGAAATATATTTTAACTTTGGTAGAACTTTTGGCTTTTAATATAGAACCAAATAGATATAAACAAATACAAACAACTAACAAATACCACTCAACAAATATAAATGCCAATCCTGATCATTTAAACTAAAGTATAGGACAGCGGAAACACCTTTGAGTATAAATATAATTCATCAAAATATTCAAGGGTTTTCCAGCAAAGAATTAGAAGCAGGATTATTTTTAGATACTGAAAATGTACAGATTATGTGTATTACTGAACATTGGCTTAGACCACATCAATGAATTTTTGATTTTGTTAATTTTAAATTAGTTAGTTTTTTTGCCAGAAAATCCGCCATTCATGGTGGTTCTTTAATAATTGTTAAAAGTACTGTAAAATCAAAAGAAAGGAAAGATATTGTTAGGCTATCCATAGAGAGGCTTGTAGAAATTTCTAGCGTAGAACTAGAAAATTACATAATCATTTGTGTTTACAGACCGCCATCGGCTGATTTCAGCACATTTGAATCCAGTATGGAAAATGTGTTAAAATTAGCATGTAAAACCCAAAAGCATGTTATTGTTTGTGGAGACTTTAATGTTAACTTACTGGAATCGTCAACTGATACTATTAAGATCTTAAGTTTATTTAAATCTTTTAATTTAGGTAATTTGTTTTTTGAACCTACACGGATAGGTGTTTCAAGTGCAACCTGTTTAGACAATATTTTTTGTAATTGCGAATGTTTGGATAAGGAAATATTTAATTGCTTTAATTCTGATCATAGTGGCCAAAAGGCTTCTTTTTTAAATGATTTTCATCAAGAACCACAGACAATAACATACAGACCCATAACTAGCAATCGTTTGGAATTATTCAAAACTAAAGTTCAGAGTAATATCTGTAGGTTATCCTTTTCACATAATGATTCTAATAGTATTTATAATGATTTGTTCGGTGTAGTTCTTTACCAATTTAATAAAAATTTCAAAATGAAAACTGTTTCTGGGTCTAAAACCAAGTTTAGTGAATGGGCTACTGTAGGCATTCATAGAAGTAGAAATAGGCTTTATGAACTATATAGAGAGAGGGAGGTGAATAAGAATGGTGACTTCTTAGTTTATATTAAGAATTATTCTAGGACCTTCAAGCAAGTTTGCTTAACTGCTAAGTCAAATTTCTTAAGTCTTAAACTCAAAGCTTCTGACAATAAGGTAAAAACTGTGTGGAAAATTATAAATAGAGAAACAGGTAAAACTAAAACTCGCGATAATCAAATCACCTTAAACAAGGGTGACAAACAAATCACGTCAAATAAAGACGTGGCCTTAGCGTTCGAAGATTATTTCTCCACCATAGCCATTAATACCACGAAATGTCTTCAATCATCTGCGATTGGAGCTCAAAAATTACTTTGTGCTAATGTTACTAATTGTAATGTAAACTTTGATTTTACCCACGTAGATTCAGTCTCTATTGTTAAGGCATTTAAATCGCTCAGTTTAAAAAATACTGAGGATTTATGGGGAACGTCAGTAAAAGTCATTCATCATGTCATAGATATAATTGCACCTCACTTAGCTTTAATCTACAATAATTGCATTTTAGAGGGGGTCTTTCCAAATCTTATGAAATATAGTAAAGTCTTACCACTTTTTAAATCGGGCGAGAGGAGTGATTTAACGAATTTCCGACCCATTTCTATTCTACCAGTTTTAAGTAAAGTTTTTGAGAAGTTAATGTTAAAAGATATGTTAGGGCACTTCAATAGAAATAAACTGCTTAACAGTAATCAGTTCGGCTTCACCAGAGGACGATCCACAATTGATGCAGCATCTGTACTCATTAAATATATATACAATATTTGGGAGACATCTTGTGATGCAATAGGAATTTTTTGTGACCTTTCCAAAGCTTTCGATTGCGTAGACCATGCGACTCTTTTATTAAAATTAGAACATTATGGTCTGTCAAATAATTCTCTAAATCTTATGTCTTCATATCTTAGTGATAGAACACAAACGGTTGTTGTAAACCAAACAAAGTCCATTGGAGCAGCTGTTAAATTAGGTGTGCCACAGGGCTCTATATTAGGTCCTTTCTTATTTCTCGTTTATATAAATGACTTGCCACCCGCGGTAGTTAACCTTTGCGATATTGTGCTATTTGCTGATGATACATCATTGATTTTCAAGGTAGACCGAAAATCCGTCGATTATAGTAGGATAAACGCGACGCTAGGTAAAGTACTTAATTGGTTTACTAGTAACAATTTGCTACTTAATGCTAAGAAAACTAAATGTGTTAGGTTCGCTTTGCCGAATGTTAGACCGGTAGAATCTAGTATTTTTCTAAATGATGAGTGTTTGGAAATGGTGGATAAGGCGCTTTTCTTAGGAATAACTATAGACAAAAACTTGCAATGGAGTCCCCATATAGCAGTACTAGCAGGCAAATTAAGTTCGGCAGCTTATGCTGTTAGGAAAATCAGACAACTTACCAATGTTGAGACAGCTCGCTTAGTTTATTATAGTTATTTTCATAGTGTTATGTCGTACGGTATACTTGTTTGGGGAAAAGCTGCTGACATACAGACTATTTTCGTGTTACAAAAAAGAGCCATTCGTTCTATATATAACCTAAACTCCCGTGATTCCTTAAGATTACTATTTAAAGAAATTAATATTTTGACAGTAGCATCACAATTTATTTATGAGAATATTATTTATGTCATTAAAAATCAAGACTCTTTTATTAAGAATTGTGACATACATAATTTGAATACAAGAAATAAAAATAAAATAGCTATAAAAAAAATTCGTGTCCGTAAGGTATATAAATCATTTGTAGGTCAATGCATTCATTTCTATAATAAATTACCTGACGAAGTTTTAAAGTTACCATTTCCAGTACTTAAAAATTATTTGAAAAAGTCGTTGATGTCTAAAGCTTACTATAGGGTCGAAGACTATCTAACAGATAAAAATGCTTGGCCTAAATTAAACACCTAAATATCTTAATAATAACTTAATCATACAAATATGTAAAACATTGTGTATTGTCTAGGGGACACGGTTTCTGTAGGAAAATGTATCGAAACTATTTATGTGTTGTTTTGCCCCGTCTAAGTATAATTTTTATTTATTTTTATATTTACTACTTATGAGTTTTTTTTTTAGAATTTTGAGTTTAGACACATTTTCCTGCTCAACTACGCATGATATATATATTCATATTGTTTGTTACATTCATTGTTTTATATAATGCTAGGTCAAGTTTTTTCTTTTCGTTGTATAATATCATTTATCATAAGCAATATTTAAAAAACGACTGACTGTTGAGTTTCTTGCGGCGTTTCTTCTCAGCAGTGGTCTCTTGCGAAGCGCTGGTAGATTTTTGACGTGTAAAAGTGCCCGTGCGGCCTACTTACTGAATAAACATCTTTAATCTTTTTTTTTTTTTTAGAGGCCTTTGCCCAGCAGTGGGACATTATGGGCTCATAATAATAAGAATAATAATAATAATACCCTCCTGAGGCCCCTTGTACCTACTAAAAATTGTACAGAATTGGCCAATGACATAAAAATCTAGTGCAAAGGAAGTAAAGTTTAATTTCTTTTGATTTTATGACCAATTATTAAATACGAAAACTGAATTTATTTCATTCACAATAGATTTATATTCAACTAGCTTCTGCCCGCGACTTCGTCTGCGTGGACTTCAGAATTTGTTGTTACCAGGATGAATAATATAAGTTTAGCCTAACCATAAAGCATATAATTGCGCTGTATAGGGAAAATCGCTCAACCACCCCGGGCAGCGACTTTGACCACACCAGAGCAACGATTCGATACCCAGCTAGCGCCATATAGTTCGTATCCATATACTAAAAGTGTGTTTCTTTAGTAACTTTTGTGTACGCAAACATCGATGATACAAACTGAAAGGATTACAGGATGACAAACGTAAACAGAAATAAAAACACACTACTCACACATGGCTACCTGAGATTTCACCTTTTTAATTTTTATACTCGTCCATGTAAACTTTGTGAGCAAATTCACATCTTTTAACGATTAATTTGATTTCCAGTAGGAATGAGATGTTTTATTGGATAAAAACTATCCTAAGTCCTATTCCAGAACCTAACCTATATGTGTACCAAGTTTAATCTGGCTACGTTCAGTGGTTGAAGCGTAATTAACAAACTTCCAAACTTTCTCATCCTTACCAATAATTATAAGCGCGAAATTCATAGCAAGTATGTGTACATTATGCACTCTTGCAACAGCTGGACCGAATTGTATGAAATTTGGAATGGAGATGGCTTATACAATGGATTAAAACATAGGCTACTTTTTATCCCGGAAAATTTAAAAGTTCCCGAGGGAATAACGATAATCGAAATCAACGCAGACGAAGTCGTGGCTCTGGCCAGTTTATAATATTATGGTAAAGTTAAGTGTTCTAAAGACAACTCAACGGAACTCCTATTTTCTACTTTGAAAGACAAAAGAAAGCTCAAATCTACCTATCTTATCTATCTTCTATCTATATATATAAAAGGCAAACCTGACTGACTTATATATCAAAAAACAGCCGAAACTACTGTACCTAGAAACTTGAAATTTGGTACAGGGGTTCCTTTCATGATGTAAGTGAGCACTAAGAAAGGATTTCCCGAAAATCGACCCCCAACGGGAAGAAATGGGGGAAGTAGCGGGAAACTAATTCTACGCATACGAAGTCGCGGGCGTCCTCTAGTAACCTATAAATATGTCGGTACGGTGTATTTCTAAAGGAGGGGGCTACGGCCTCGAGCCCCTCCTGTGTAAACCTTTGCCTTGACTTTACCTAATATTCACAATGCCTAATGTAATATCTAATCGTTTAGACTCGAATACTTAACTCAAATTAACGCTGATTTCCGCACGCAAAACGAAACGAACGAAAAATCATCAGAGCTCCTATTATCTGCTCTAGAGGAAACATGAAAACTAAAAAACTTACCTATCTATCTTATTAAAGATGTCGGTAAGGTCCTTTCTTTAAGGCGCGGGCTGCGCCTCCGAGCCCCCTATTTATCACTTTGCCCCCGCACTCCCCGGCTCGTTTCCTTAAAACTTGATTTTACAACGTGTAATCGTTTAAACCTATAACTAAAACTAACGCTAATTTCCGCACGCAAAACTACCCGCATATTTTTCATAGTAGCACAGTAGTTAATCAACCGCCAAAAATTATGTGACTACCCGTAAAAAAATCAAATGATCATATTAACCGCCCTAATATTTAAATAACAACTGTACTTACGACCAGTTTCTTAATAGCACTCGGCAATCTTCGTTTTTCTATAAAAAAAAGTGACAAACATATTGTCAGATGCGAGTGCAAGTATGATAGCCATAACCGGCCCAGAGCTACTAAGAGGGAGGAGTACTGTAAAAATGGTGATATTGATAAACCTTGACGAAGTCCTGACAATTTTCAATTCGATTTTTCGTTTGTAACTCCATCGATACTATCGATGATTCCACCAATGTCAGGAGACAAAGTCTTGAAAATGGCGGAAAAAAATATAAAATCCGGATATGTCAACGTCAATCTGACATCGCTCATTTTGACATAGACTAACAAAACAGAATGTACAACATGGGTTGTCACACTGGGTGGCAGAAGCCATAGGAGAAAATAAGTTAATCAATTGTACATTTTTGACAAATAATTACTAAAAGAGAATAAGATTTAATGTTACTAATAATCTATGGAACTCTATGATCCTAAAATAAATGCATTGCAAGTTTGCGCTATTAGAGTTAGTTTATTCAGTAGGTACTGTTTTTTTACTACTAACGAAATTATTTTTTTATTTCATAATCTGATTGATATACAACTAATGTTTATAACCAAAAAAATGTAGGTATATGTGACATATATGTTTTAGATAAACATGAACATGATGAAATTGTACGGTTTCTCTTTTCGCTATAATGCTGCGGAACCCAAAGAAGAGAATAACTAATGATCGAAATTGTTAAACCCAAGCTAAGTTAATAAAAAAACCACCTTCAAAAACGCAAAAAATAACTTCTTTTAAAATGGTAGGTACATATAGATCAGTCAAACTGAAGTCGGATTTCGGTTAAAAATATTGTGAGTCACTGACCTATAAGTTACCTACCATTTTAAAAGAAGATATTTTATGCGTTTTAGAAGGTGGTTTTGTGTTTTTTAAAACGTTTATTTTATTTTATACTTTTTAGTGATCATAGTAAGCTGTCATGTAGTCCTACTTTTTAGTTGATATGAAACTTTAAGACATTTCAAGTTTACCGCAAGTAAAGCCACGGGAAAGTCATAGTCATATTTCAACAATTAAATGTTCTACGTTATAGTCGCTCAACTATCTTAATCGAGATATCTTAACTATCGCCACCCTTGAAATAGGTACCATTGAGGAGTTCCGTTGACCATCTGTGGTCTTCATCATCAGTTTCAGTTCACCAAATGATATTATCTGAATGCAAATGCTGGACTTGTTAGTAAAAATACTACCCATAATATTTGAGGAGTTCCCTCAATTCCTCATGGATCCCCTCATCAGATTACAATTTGGTGACAATGAGACCAACTTCGGAAGTATATTCTATAAACAAAAAAAGATTTTTTAGAAACAGACCATAATTGACGGAGAAATCGTTGAACATACATAAAAAAAAATTCATACATTGGAACGTATAATCTCCTCCTTTTTTTCCTTCGGTTAAAAATAGGAGTTTGGTTGTCCAAATATTGTCTTAAATATGTATTCGAACTCGATCTTTCGTTATTACGCATTAAAACAATGTTTTCAAGCATCAACGCGACAATGTAAATTTCAATCACAACTTCGCTTCTATAACGTTTATCTGTGATCGCGTGCTTTTCTGTCTTGATCTCTCCAGTTATGGGAGGGATATGGTTGTCCTTTTCTTTGATGCACGTCATCATGGCGTCTCATTTGTTACAACAACGTATTGGAATAATTTATTTTGTCTTTTTATAACATTTTGTACATTGAATTATAAAAAATCCTTGAATTTAGTTTCTATGTAATAAACGGAGAATAAAATGTTTATATTTGTAATCTCGTAAAGTGAGCGACGGCCCTCGAATAGGGTTTTAAAGAAATACATGTAATTGGCCTAATTTGATAATTTCCTAGTTGTTTTAACTTTAATCGAGAAATCCTGAAACAGGTATTGTTTAATTTGTTACGAAGAGTAATTATACAAAGTTTCAAGTAACCAGCTCAATCCGGTAACTTTTTTCCATACTAACTTTAACCCCTCTTTTCCCCCACTTTGATTGTCATATCTTAATTTTTTATTATATATAAACCTGGTCACCGTTTACTGAAATGTTTTAGTGAAAACCGCATTAAAATTGGTTCAGTGGTTTTCAATTGATGCGAGGAGAAACAAAATTAAGCAGACAAACAGACAAACAGACAAACAGACAAACAGACAAACAGACAAACAGACAAACAGACAAACAGACAAACAGACACCAACTCTAAAAATTGTAGAAACGTGTTCTGCTGCTCATTCTGAGGGCCCCTATAGTATTTTTGAGTAAATATCTCGAATGTACAGATTTTTTCCCTTCTACAACTTTATTATATGTATAGATTGACAAATTTCGTTGTATGATGGGCCGTAGAAGGTTAGGCACTCTACAGTAAGGTTAATGTACATTTTTTTTATCGTTTTATGAAAAAGTCTCAAGAATTCAAAAAGTTTTCATTTGTGCTGTATTGATATAAAAAGTGCATTGTGACCTAGTTTTACGGTTGTGTTTTCGTTATTTAGCGATATTGCGTGTTACGTAATGTATTGAATCCTAATTAGAACCACTTGATCGAGAAGTTGTTAACTTTTTGGTATGGAACTACGGAAATAAAAAATTAACTATTCATTTATTTGAATGAAAAGTAGTAAGAACGACGAAATATTATCATTAAAGAAAAAACATTTTGACGCTAAAGTTATTATTTTGATTAGGATTCAATTAACATTTTAAACTTTAACGCTTTACACATTACTTAACGCGCAATATTACTAAATACCAAAAGCACCGCTGTAAAACTTTTAGTATTCTCATACAAGAGTTGTAGTTGGACATTTTTACTGCTAATCTTTAGTGAGTATTAATGAACATTTGGTCAAGTACTAAAAGAATGCCATATTATCACTGAGTCGTATAGATTTCGTCCCGGACGGAGTCGCGTGTAACGGCTCATAATAACTTACTTAGCTTTCATAATTGTGTGATGGTTTGAAACCCTCAGTGCGTGACTCCGAAATTGCATTTGAACGATATTTAAATAATCACATTTTTTTATTATATGACCATAAATATTACAATGTAAGTCATTCTGAGAATGAACTACATACAGCTACGAATTACTCACGTATTGACGTCAGGCAACTTTCTTATTGACAATTTTGTTTATGAAGATTTATAGCTAAGATTCATGAAAATCAGCTAAGCCGTTCAAGAGTTTCATCATCATCATCATCATCAGCCCAATATTAGTCCACTGCTGGACATATTCCTCCCCTAATGAGCGCCATAGCGTCCTGTCTTCAGCTTGCCGCATCCAGCATCTGCCTGCATTCTTTCGCAGATCGAGAGTCAAGTTCAAGAGTTTACAGCTCTGAAATTAGGGTTCTTTATTATATACCGGGTTTGTATCTAACTATGTAATAATTAATTTAAATATAGTTAATTAAGATCACCAAATCATTAATGTCGCAACAGAGAATTGCCCGAGGAGAGTGCACGGGGCGTTAATCTCGTATAAATTGGGTTTAAACCACGACAAATATGCCAACCGAGCCGGATGCGCAGGCTGACAAACTGTAGGGTATAATTGGTATAATTATAGTTGGGTAGAGTTGGGCATGATCCTATAATAATTATTATAATATTCAAAATACTGAAGCATTTGCAAGCAAGTTTTATTTTTTTGTTGCAAAGAAGATTCTTTAATAGTAAAACCATTTCTGAGACAAAATTTTATATCAATTTAATATTTTTCATATCTTATTGGGCCTGTGACAGATGTCCTTTCAGTGATTCTGCTCATTAAAATCGATCGAGCAAATATGAACTAAGGCCCTAACGCATAACGTAAACGATTTTTGAAAACTGCTGACGGCAGCCCACGACAATCCTATACATTTTCTAATTTTCGATAGCGATTAGGTTCTCGCAATGCACCTTGTCTGTGAGGCTAGCACAAGTTGCTCGCGACTTGGTTGCCGCTCGGATCTCCCTTTCTATCTAGTCAGTGACGATAGAGACGCACTGAGCGACCAGCGAGAAAAAATAACTTGTGCCACCTGTGCTGGGGCCAATTGTCAAAAACTGCAATGATTTGTCCTGATCAATCAATACTAATAAACAGGAGAGATCGTTAATAATTTGTAATCGATTATAAAGTACGTGGCCACACGTGGAACATTATAGATAAATCCGTACTATAGAAATAGATTTATTAACCAGCATTAAATATTAAATTCCTGTCAGACTAATCGGTCTATTATTATTTATAATTCACACATACCACTCAGCGTGCGTGCAATCGGACCTTAAATACCAAAGAATAGATTATCACGTATTTCAGACAGACAGGACACATTAACGTCCTCGCAAGTATTTATTAAGATTTAGAGACAAAATTATTTGTGTTGCTTTGTGTTTTGTTAAGTTTGGTTTTTGTTTTGGGACATATTTTTTTTAGATGTTGCTTTCTCCCAAATTTTTACACTGATTGACTGTATATTGCAGTGTGAGTTAACAAATACTTTTTTTATTTCCCCCTTGTCCTATTTGCGGGCGCCATTTTGAAATTTTATGTACCCTTTATCATTTTGACAGTTAAGACGAATCGGATGACACTTCATATGTTAAATCCGTCAAGCCGTTTAGGCAACAGAGCGTGCCTAGAAATAGACATACATACATACGTACCGTCACCAGTAATAATATATTATCCAACATTGGGCGTAAAAATATCTGACACAATCTTATACCTCTAGTAATAAAGACGTGTCAGATATTTTTGCGCCCAACGTTGGATAATATATTATTGCTGGTGACTGTATATACATACAGTCCAAAAACAAAACCCTCCTTCGGGCAGTCGGGTAAAAATATGATTGATACACGGTGACAGGTGGGATTGAACTTAATACCTTGTGATAAAAACTAGACACTTTAAGTTCCTAAGCTACTTACGCATCTGTTTGGTTACTCTATAACCATTCAATAATTCACTCGATTCTATCAAACTGCCTGCATTGCCACGCCATGGATGAAATCATTATATGTTATGTGGAGCATGCATATTATGTAAATGCTACGTCTGTCTATTATATCATCATGTAAATTGATGACGATGTCTAGCTCAAGTTGGAATAGGACAGTATACGTCTATATTAATGTGGCTGGCTTCTCTAGTAGTTATTTACTTCTTTGTAAATAGAGGTAGAGTAACAAAACTAGAAAATAATGTATGCGATTCGATATCGTGTCGTTATTGTATAGTTAACGGTATGGTAGATTTTATTAACTTGGTAGTAAAAGTGACCGTATCTTTTATTATAGAATAACGAAAGGAAAAGAAACCGCCCGGCCCCATACATAGGTGAATTGAGAACATTTTTTTTTCTTTTTACCCGACTGCGTCAGGACTGCATTTTTTTCTTTGGCATGCTCTGTATCCTAAACGGCAGAACTTTTACGTAAGGATGTCATTAGAATAATCTTGACAGTGGGAGTTTTTAAGTTCGTTATTTCATCATTATTAGGGTTAAGACTTTTGGTGGCATACCGTGGTTCTAGAATCCATGGAGTCGCTTTTTCCTAATTATCCAACCACCTTGATTTTGACCTTAACCCCCTTACTAATAAACGTTGAGTAACGGTGGTATAGCTATACAATGTTTTGTCCTTATCTGTCATTGTGACATTTGAATTTGATAGATAAGGACAAAACATTGTATAGCTATACCATCGTTACTCAACGTTTATTAGTAAGGGGGTAAGTAATTGTCGTAACCATATTTTCAAAATGCATTCATTCGTTAAATCACTAAACCAGTTTAAATGCATTTTGGTAAAGAGGATATACTATATCTCTGCTGTAAAAGCGTTACAAACAAACAAATAAAAAAACTCGTTTTCAACAATTAAGTTACTATTAACAATTGATGCTTTGCGTGATAAAATATCCATTTGTCTCTTTGTAAGTGGGTAAACCTTATTTCTCTTAATATATTTAAAAGACCCCATTACTAAAATATTGGCCAAGTACAACGTTGCAGAAATGAAAAATGACGCCAAGTGAACAGTTTCATTAAACGACGTAAAAAATGATTTTAACCCGTCAATAACGACGTTTAATGATTACAGTAAGGATATTAAAAAAGTTATAATGATATTGATAGGTTTCAGATGAAAGGATTCACAAGATTGATGGTTCCGTCGTTTTATGTCAAAAATGGATATTGGTACTTGTTAGAAATATTACTTTTTACTTTGATGCATAATAATAATTACTTTTTGCAGAATTTAACCATTAAACTATACTGTCTTTTTTAAATTTTGTATAGATAAATTCAAATTCAAAGCATTTATTGTGTGTCACATTACGTTATACAACAGGTGGAACTACAACTACAGGTATACATGTGACATCCTGCATGGGCACAGAAGATAGGGAATAGAAGGATAGAGAAGTTCTTGAAACAAAAGCAATTCTATTTAATTCATTTCACGTAATGTAATAAGTACATTTAACCAACTTACTTACCTTAATAAATGACAACTGGGATACAACCAATTAAACTCAGTTTTTCTTTTTAAACAATATTCTTAAGGCAAACAAAGATAATAATTATAAACAAACTTAACTTGTCGAAAATAAATTCGATCAACAAGAGTGCGCAACATAGTGTCAGTACCACCTTTTTGAAACTGTTTTTAAATAACAAAATGTTTTGTGTTCTTAATTAAGTTCATAATTAGGGCCTAAATTCTCCTTTGTTTTTTCCCTTATTACTTATCCTGATGGTAAAGTTAATTTTATGTATGGCAAATTTTATGTATGTGATCTCACCCTTAAACAAGGGGCAAAAATGCACTAGAATAGAGACTCCGGATCAAAAAATATTCAGTAACATCAAATGGGTAATATACTACATGAATTATAAAGCTTCCTAAATAGCAAAAGATAAAAATAGCCCTAACAACCTAAATATTTTACTAAGACTTTAACTTTTGACTTATGTCCTTCTGTCCCAGGCCCAAAGGTCATCGCTTGTCCTTATCCAGTTTTCAAAGGTCATTTGTCAACCGTCAAGCTTCGCGCTGCGGGGTTAAGGACAAACTTGGGACCGCTGAGTTGTTCAAATACGGACTTTAATTTGGTCTGAAGATATTTTTAACTCTATACTTATTCCCGTTTACTTTTTACCCGATTGTCCGAAAAGTAGAATGATGTTTTTCGTCTGTAATGTATTTATCGAGATCGTAATGAAGAGATTAGACTGGAATAAATTAAAGGGATGAGTTCGCTTTTGTGCACACCTTTTATATTTTGTAATACAGTGTGGTGCCGGGTTTAGAATGTTGCCACTTCATGTCTTCCCGTGGATGTCGTAAGAGACGACTAAGGGACTAAAGGCTGTGTTGTGCTGTTAGGCGATGGGTTTGCAACCTGTCACTAATACACTAAATAACATCTTAGCCTGGTTGTGCAGAATGTGGTCACAGAATTATCAACAAGTTTTTGGAGTTGTTGGTGAGTCTGTGGCTCTGCCTACCCCACTCTGGGAATGAAGGCGTGAGTTATGTTATGTTACGTTGTGTTTTATATTTTGTATTTCTGTTTCTTTTTCACATATTTTTTTATTTTCTGTTTGTGCAATACAGATAATCTTATGGTAGATATATCTTTCCTTCCTCGTAGAGGCTGTACGGAGTTAACGAAAAACATTCATCAATTTAGTTTAACGGCTTCGCAGTAGATATCATGTAAAAAAAAACTCACAGGCGCACAATTTTTTTTTCCGATTGTTCTTCTGACACTTATAATAAATACAGTAGACACACTATGACTATGACTATGATATATTATGAGATCCTAGATCCTATGGCCACCTTCTGTTTCAGTCATCACACCAGCTTGTTGATACTATATTATTGTACTTATTATTTTATCGGAATTGCATTATGACATTAATCCCAAATTTCCAATCCGACAATTAAAAAAGGTGTTTTTTTTTCAAGATTTTATTACATCGTATGTTTTACAAGTGAAGTTAATAATAATTATGCTAATAAAATAGGTTTTTTTTAAACTAAAGTTACATTCTTGCTTCTACATAAATTGCTCATCACGTGATATGACAACATTTTCATACTTCGACTGAAATGGCTTTAAATTTTCAACAATGCTTTTATAAAACGCTTTCACGCTAAATATGACGGTAACATTAAAATAATTTATGAATATGACATGAGTTGTGAGTATTGTTAGAAAATCTGTCATATTCAAAGCTGAATCATAGATATAATTATATGTAAGATGTTATCATTAACTAAAAAAAAAATACGTTAAGACGTGCTTCGCGTCTTTTTCAAACCCTCGATAGTAAACATAACATTATTGCCCTTACTGCCACGGAGTAGCTAAGCCATGCTTTGTCCTTATCCGTAGAATTCAAATGTCACAACGACAGGTAAGGACAAAACATGGTATAGCTACTCCAAGATTATTTCCACGTTTATAAGTACGGGCATATGTGTCTGGCTATCTGTGTGTCTGTCTGTCCCATTGTAGCTCTCCAGTGGATAGACTGATTTGAACAAAATCAGTTCGGCCGTTTAAGAGGTAATATAATGTAAAAGTGCTTACTTACAGTATAAAAAAGTAATTTGACACGTCCATGGGGCCCTTTTTAACACGGCAAAATAATATTTGTAATTGCTGTATACTTAGACGTGATATAAATGAAGAAGTGTCTACATTTGTAATTGCCGTATATACAGACGGTGCCTATATTTGTAATTGCTGTATACACAGACATGATGTAGATGTAGAAGTGTCGACATTTGTAATTGCTGTATACACAGACATGATGTAAATGTAGAAGTGCCTACATTTGTAAACGCTGTATACACAGACATGATGTAAATTTAGAAGTGCCTACTTACAGATTAAATAAACTAGTTTGACGTACACATCTTGGTAAAAATTACAACATAGAAACATATTCGCACAAATGTAAACGCTTTCCTTAAGTATCTATAGTTGGTAACGCTAGGAACTGTCACATCGCCCTATCCGATTAAAATACCAGTGGGCCCTCACGTTTCGACCTAATTTACATAATTGTACCACGTACACATATAAATTTTATGAACGTGCCTTGTTTACTAGCTTTAATAAAACAACAATTTGTTAATAATAAAGGGTAAGTGTCTTCACAGGATCTCAGAGAACCTTGGGTTTGATTTCTAAGTTACGAAAAATATTGTAGGCATTTTAGTATGGATTTTTTTGTATAAAGCTAAAAAAAATACTAAGCAATGTAATATAATATTACATTGCTTAGTATTTTTTTTAATATTAAATCAATAAACAAACGCTTGAGTTTTTTTCCATACAATTGCTTACAAAATATGACTTAGGGCTGATTTTTCAATACCCAGATAAAACTATCCTTCAGTTAAATGTATTACTATCCTTTTCTGAAGTCATATGAAAGAAAAGGACAGAGCTAAAATTTACCTTCCGGATAGTTTTATCTGGGGATTGAAAAATCAGCCCTTAAGTAATTAAAGGCCTTGAAAGATCTCCTATACCAACTTTCCTCCAAAATCCACCTCTTTTTCAATTCAACATACTTGCAATAATAAGATAAAAAAAATACTGTTTAAATGTTCCATTGTTTTTTCCCTTAGTTAGAACATTGTAGTCCTAATACCGTAAATTCTCGGTACAATACGAAATAAAAATTTTACTGCACATAAGTGCGATTCCGTTTCCCTATCTGTATTTTCGCGTAGCCCCCAAATCCAACCAATAAAATTAGTCCGTTTTACTCTCGAGAGTATAGTGACGTTACTGTTATGTCGATAGTATTTTTCAATTAAATAACATCGATTTCGGCTTACTGTTTTATTATCGCCACTTGTATTTGTAATTTTATCAACCTTATTTCCGTAGTTATTTGTTTTGTATACATTTATTTTTGAAGATAATTTAACACATTTTTGTTCATTATCTTAATATTTCTTAAATTAGCAATAACAATGAATGAAATTAAAATTAAAAGTATTTATTTATGTTAGACATTTCGGTACATTCTATAAGTGGTCATTGGATTCTCCTATGACGTAAATTACTTATTTCTTATTTGTGGCAGGAGTTCATAATATAAAGGTAGAAACTATTATTATATTATTATTATTTGTTTTGTATTATTTTTCCTTTATTGTTATTCTTTTATGTATTTTTTATTTACGTCAACCTTAATGTAAAATTTTGACGTCATATGCAATTTGTAACGGAATTTTATAAAGCAATAAATTATCTAATGTAATAAGTATGTACAATCAATATTTTTTCAATTTTTAAACGTACAGTGAACTCATTTTATTTACTTATCGAAATATGTTTAGATATACGTACAGAGAAATAATAAATGTATGAATTAAATTTCATCAGCTTTGCGACGAATTTACTAAAATAGTCATAATTTACCTCATATAAATATTAAAAAGAATATACTTTTAGCAAAAATAATTTAACTGTCGATAACCCAGCTACATCCCTACCGTCTGTCGAGCAGAAGCCAATCGCCGCGCGTCTGACGTATTTCAGTACATTCTTCTAGCTTACTCTATACCTATTTATTTCGGGTGAAATCCAGAGATATACTGCAGTGGTTAATTTAATTTGAGTGCCTCTCTATCGAATTTAGCTTTAGATCTTTTAAGCATTCGGTGCAATTTCGCCAAATATTATGAACTTATATTATTATTATCAGTTTTTATTATCAGATATTATTATCAGTACACTGAGAAAAACGGGCTACTTACGGTGACCAAATTTGTAATGCACTCGCGCCAGATACTTACCACGTGCTTGTCACGCGTAAATTATAAGAGGCATACTTATAATTAAGCGGCATGCAGTAGGTATTTTGCAGTGTGCGGCATAATGAAGCCGGTTACACACGTAATAGTGGTCGATTTTTGTACGTATTATACGTAGCGCGGCTACGGGATTTTTTCTCAGTGTAGCATAGACTTTGACTGTATATAACTCAAAACATGGCCTGTGTTTTAAAAGATTATTATAGTACGTAGACTATTTAAAAAATCTTGCTTTAAAAATAAAGGGAAGAGAAAACGTGATAGAGGATTTTTTAAGCAGCCACACTTTTTTGGTGTTCTGGGCTGATTTATCGAAATAACTAACATATAGGTATTTTACATTAATTTTAGCGTTAGCAATGCTTTTAAAATCTAAGCGCAATAAACCTATTTCAGTCAAAGTATTATGTACCCCTATCTCATAATGTCATAATGACATTGCATAAAAGGGAAAGTACATAAAAGTTTATCTCTACAGCTTTGATCTATCTAAACATAATCTATAGAATCTATAAAAATCTCGTGTCACATATATACTTAGTAGGTATGAGAATGGAATCGTAAAATATATTTCATAAGGATTGTATGAAAAAAAAACATCTAGTGACATCACACTGACTAGACCACTGAATCAAACAAACTGAGACAAACGATATGTCACCAAATAATGTAATTCTAAGTTGTAAAACTAATACTATGGCAGGTAGTTCGATATCTTTTTTTTTGAAAAAAGTTATCGCCATGCAAAGACAGCGGTGTTTTAAAGTAATTATGCTAACGTCGTCTATGTAGGCGTCCCGATGTTCCAGATTTTTAAAATATTTCTCACAATTACTTGAGGTTTCCTGCTACATAAAATCGTTGTAGAATTAAAAAGGATATCCGATGATACAGTGCTTATTGTTATTGGTTTCTAGGCCAGTGTTTATACATTTCTGCCCATTCTCCTTTCTTGAGTATCCTAGGAAAGCACTAAGAAAAGATTTTCTGAAAATTTACCCCCAATGGGAACAAATAGTGGCGGTAGCGAGAAACAATTCTACGTAGCATTGTATGACTCTTAACCCTGCTTACGAAGCTAGAGGTCCTGGGTTCAAATCCCGGTAAAGGCAGATATTTGTGTGATGAGCGCGTATATTTGTTTCTGAGTCATGGATGTTTTCTATATATTTAAGTATATATTTCCCTATATAAGTATTTATATCGTTGTCTAGCACCCATAGTACAAGCCTAGAGCTTAGTTTGGGACTAGGTCAATTGGTGAGACATTGTCCCCTGATATTTATTTAATTATTTATTTATTTAACATGCTTGTTGGTCCTCTCCATGCTGTAAATAAAACCGTATTCAGCGTTTTAGCGTTGCCAATACAATTAACCAACGAAACAACCACTTAGCCACAACAAACATACTAATTTGAAGGCTATAATCAGTTGAAACGTTTAACCGATCCCATGATAATACATGCCCACCGAGCCCCGGGACCTGGGTTCGATCCTCGCCCTGACCACATATTATCAGCCCATCAATTATCTTGCATGGGTACAGACCCTAATCACAGGGCATCTGTATGTTTAACGGGGTCTGACAAAGATACCTTATGTTAAGATTATCTGGCTCTTAAAAGACAAAGAATCTATATATCTATATCCATATCCATACTTATACTATATACTATATACTATACTATATATAACAAAACTGACTGACTGACATATCAACGCACAGCCGAAACTACTGTACCTAGAAACTTAAAATTTGATACATGGGTTCCTTTCATGATGTAAGTGAGCACTAAGAAAGAAATGGGGTGGAGTAGCGGGAAACTAATTCTACGCGTACGAAGTCGCGGGCGTCCTCTAGTATACTATATAACTAATAATATTATATGTGAAAGTGTGTCTGTCTGTCAATCTGTTACCTCTTCACGCTTAAACCGCTGAACCGATTTAGATGAAATTTGGTATGGAGATAGCTTGAGTCCCGGGGAAGGACATAGGCTACTTTTTATCCAGGAAAATTAGACAGATCCCGAGGGAGCAGCGATAAACGACTTCTACGCGGACGGAGTCGCGGGCAAAAGCTAGTACAATATAAAAGAGAAAACGGACTGACCGAAAGATTAACGCACAGAAACCGCTGGATTTGAAAGGGGGGAATATTTTTTGGATGTCCAAGGGATGCACTAAGGAGGGATTAACCTAGGGTTGACGTTTACGTACAAGCTGGCCTAAGCGGTTAAAATAGGGGAAGTCGCGGGCGTCCTCTAGTAGTCTATGTAATTGAAGCGACACACGTGCAATGTGGGAGGTAGACAGGCCTTCAAATATTGTAGACCATGCAAAGTGCTCAAAAATACCTGAAAAAACTCTTATAGCTTTCTCAATAGAGTCAAGTAAAGATATTTTTAAGTAAGGTAACTTATAAATATTTATCCCTTGATATATTTAACGGCTACTAAACAATGCTGGAAAAATACTTTTAAAAATATTTTATACAAATTTGTAGGTAAAATTTATCAGCACAGAGGCATGTCGACTTGGTTCTTTGACTTGGAAACACATTTGCACTCTTAGGATTGCAGTCTTAAGATTGAAGTCTTCAGAGTGAAAAAGTCTGTATGTCACAGATCCCACTTATCATGGGGTAGCTTGTGTGCTTGTTTGTCTTTTGTCATAAAATAGATACGATTAAAAACTTCCAACCATAGTCTCGAAATCGTATTTTGCCAATCTAAAAGCCGAATTTCCAATTTACGCCTTGTAATTTCGCTAGCTATAGCTTCAAAAAAATAAATCAAAATTTTATTTAAAAATATCATCCTCCGCTTATTTCAGAGTGATTAATTTGAACCGCAATCAGGAAAAAAGCCACAAAAAGGTCAAAAAACGTTTTTAAACGCTCATCACGGAAATGGCCGCCATTCGGCTAAAATGCTGCCTAATCTAAATCTAACACATATATCCAGTGTCAATACGCTCGCGGATTGATGGGCGGACGGTAGCCGACAAACTTTTCGGTGAAAAATATTAGGACGATTTATTTTAACATTGGTGCAAGTCAGAGGCGTTTGGCATTTTCCCATGCGATTATATTTAATTGCCTTCTTTTACATTCGAAAAACGCGTATTTTCTCCACTTTGAATGGCGATGTAGGATGCGCCTTGTTCTGATTCAATAACTGCGCAAAACGCAACGTAGTTGCATTGCTACTAGACTATACATCATCAATAAACAAGTGAAGGTCGACCAAATGGACAAAAAGCAAGCAGACCCCTTATTTAATCCTGGTATTAAATTATTATACACCGTGGGCGTTAATAACCCGAAATATTTTAACCATCGATTCTAGAGCCCATTTGGAGTAATTAATGTGATATAACATGTAGTCCAATAACGCATAATATCCGAGATTTTTATTATTTAAAAAACCATTTCATAGTCAATTTAATTTGAGCTCTGTCACCTAAACTTAAAGCTTATTTACTAAGAAAACGATTAAATTTATTTATGATGTACGTTGATGATATTACTACTTACAACATGAATCTTTCTTAGTAAATAATGCTTTAGGTTAAGGTGACAGAGTTCAAATTAAATTAACTATGAAATTGTTTTTTAAATAATGAAAATCTCGGAAATTATGCGTTATTGGACTACATGTTATATCACATTAAATACTCCAAATAGGCTCTAGAATCGATGGTTAAAATATTTCGGGTTATTAACGCCCACGGTGTATAGAAAAAGAAAGAAAAGAAAAATACATTTATTCACTACACACACAAGACACAGAAAAATAGTGAAAACAGAAAACAGCAATAAACAAGTAGCGGGTGTGTCTTCGCGGCAGTGAATCGGACACTGGCTCAGCATAATGCTGAGGTGTTAAACACCTGCAGCGCTGATTTTCAGCCAGCTCCGAGTGTGACAGACGGACGGTACGCTAAACGAATAAAGTGTAATTTAAAAATAAATAATTATATAGGTACTATTTAACAAATGCTAGTAGTATATTATTGGGAGTTTCAAAACACATTTTACATGTTTTGTGTTTTGAAACTCCCAAGGCGTTTTTTGATGAAACGCTCATTTCGAGTTGATCGTTTTTTTAAACGCTAAAATAGGTGTTTTGAAACTCCCAAGGCGTTTTTTGATGAAACGCTCATTTCGAGTTGATCGTTTTTTTTAAACGCTAAAATAGGTGTTTTGAAACTCCCAATCGGTTTTGAGGTGTTTTGAAACTCCCAAGGCGTTTTTTGACGAAACGCTCATTTCGAGTTGATCGTTTTTTTAAACGCTTAAATAGGTGTTTTGAAACTCCCAATCGGTTTTGAGGTGTTTTGAAACTCCCAATCGGTTTTGAGGTGTTTTGAAACTCTCAATCGGTTGTATGGTGTTCTGAAACTCCCAATCGGTTTTATGGTTGTAATTTATATCTTTGTGCATTCCTATTTGTAATACTTACTATATTAGAATTATTGTGTTTAGTACTCTATCTTCCAACTGCGCTTCCGTATACGCCCTGTCGAACTCCACTGATGTGGGTTCGAACTCCAACAGGGTTATGTCGGCCAACTCACCATTAATTTATTTTAACTTATCGCAACGTACTCGAGTTATATTCTTCGCATGTAGATTTTGTTACTTGATTATTTCACAGTTCATTTGAGCAAAACTGTTGCTTGTACACCCGACAATTGTCAGTTAATATTTGGTTTTTAATTTGTCAGGTGCACAAGCAACAGAACAAAAGATGTTTTTTGATAATTTCATGTACACAACGCGTCACAGGTCGTCACCAGACACGCTATCGTCGCACAAGCGCCCCACACCGCTACATACGGACTTGGTTTGCTAAAGCGAGTCACATAGCGCACCACACCGTTCGACGGACTTGGTTTGCTATGGTGTTTTCACAACTTGCTGCGAGGTTGATCAAGCCCCACATCAAGAACGGGTCACCTGGGATGCGTTAAGTTCCCAGTGGTCTTATGACCGCATTTTACGTGTTGGTGATTTTAGTCCTCTCACCGAGGTGTGGATCATCCATGCCCACCACCGCATAGGCATAGAATCTCCCTATACATTTTGAGTTGATTTCAGCGGTTAGTAACAAGGGTGATCAGGCCGAGCCACAGGTTGCTGGTGAACCCTACCATTCCGCCGGTCGTTCACGGAAGGTGGGAGCACGTCGGTTACATATTTTATGTTGTATATGTATGAACAAATCTTAAAAACTTCGTTAGCGCGATGTAGACCTGAGCCTGTGATTGGATGGTTTCTGTGACGTGCTCGTAACGCGTTGCAAGAAATTATAAATATAAACTAGTTGCAAGTCAATAAATACGCTGGTCTGATTTGTATTTTCACTAGCACAAATAAAGTCTGCAATTCGTTAAAGTTTAACTTCACATGCTACCTTATTAATATATGTGCATATGTACAATTAGCTGTCCCATCAGAATTAGACACAGCTATTAAGCAGGAATCATGACTACTACTGTAAGGGTTACATTATGTTAAAGATATACGATCAAGCGATTAATAAAATATAAAGCGCACGTAAATCCAACAGCGGCACTAAACTTCAGAGGAATTTACTTTAGTTTCTAAACTTGTTTTGCATAGTAACACTATTGGATTTAACATGGGTAGGGAATTGAATAATTATTGAGAAACAAAGTTGCAAAAACACAAAATTTTATTAAAAAATACAATAATGTAAAATAACGTATACTGTAAAATCTAATAGCTAACGTTACTGAGTCTTCTCACGATTCGGTCAACTAATGATTCCGTAGCACTTAACAATTCATCGTAGTTATCTTCGATGACAAATTGCACTGCCATGAGGTCATCAGCGTCCTGCTGCGATTCAAGGTTTGCAATACTGATCTTAATTAATCGCTTCCCTTTTTTCGCTTTTTTAATTACATGCGAGTTTAATCCAATATCAGTTTTTATTTGCACTGCTCTCTTCTTTATCTTGGGTTTTTTCGGTGAATTTTCTAAAGATGGATTTTGAATTTGATTTATACATCTATTCTGGTATTGCAAATAAGCATCCATATCTTGGGAGTAGCCAAATGGTTCGTCGAATGCCGCAAGGGTTTGAGACGAAAAAGACGGGAACTGTTCGTTGGTATCTTTCACGGAGTCAATGTGTTGAGAAGTCATCATACTCTGCACAATAAGAGAATATAATTAGATTTATATCTACTAGGAAAAAAAACAGTATCAGTATATTAGTAAATAAGTTAGGTACTCACCGTTTAATTCAAGAACTTCAGTCAGTATTATTGTAGGTACGGGATACGAAATAAAACTGCGACTTTCTGAATTGGCGACTAAAGAAGAACTGCGATATTAAACGTATGTATTTATATTTTTCCTTTGCTAAACACGTGCACAGCTCTAATACAGGTTTAAACATGTATTATTGAGCCCTACAAAATATAATATGCTAAACACGAACTTAACTCCAGTACAGGTTTATTCAAGTATTGTTGACAAGTCCTATAAAATAAATCAATCATCGCATTCAGTGTAAATTGAACCTAAATGAAGTCGGCTTCTTTGTTAAACGCCGGTTCCTTTCATTGATGCACCGATTACGACATATTTAACATGATACTTTTGTTTGTACCACAAATGCTTACTTTGCAAATCGACGTCTGAGGTATTAAACCTTTATAAAAACTTTGTTTTGTTCGCATTCCGTAGTACTGTTATTACAAATAGAATGTTATAAATATCTAAATGTTGAGAACTTCTGTGAGTGTTGTAAAGTGCTGAGCGGAAACTTTTTACGTTGTAACGCGTAATTACATTTATTTCTACAAGAAAGCCAGTGTCAATCAGTCGCAAGCTACAACTGCATTAAAATAATGTTCGTAAGTTTTTAATATTTATGTGTTCTGATATGGTTTTATTGATTATTAATTAAATAAATCGTATACAATATTCCATGTTCTTTTTTTTACAGGTCTGATACGGAATACTCTGAAGTGAAAGTCTCCAAGAAGACTCGTCCATATTCGGAGCTTCAAGATCCTGCTCCAATTTCAAGGTAATTAATTAATATCTAAGGTGCTGTGTGTTAGGAGTGCATTGTCGCGGTGTAATTATTATGTTTTGTGTTTTAAAGGTCTACGAAGCCGAAGGTGGTAAAAAAGAAAACCCCGCTGCCCGAATCAGGAGACGAAGCCTCAATACCTCGGTAATTCAATTTTAAACAAGTATTACCTGAATACTTTTTAAAGTGCTTTATTATATTATGGAACTTCTGTTTTATAGGTCAAAGAAGTCGAAGCTGTTAAAAAGAAAATTTCCGCCGACTGAATCTGAAGACGAAGCACCGACTCCACGGTAAGTAAGATATGTATTTATTTCAGTAAATGGTAATTTTAAAAATAAATTTAAATAGGTACTTAGCTCTGCACATGTTTGTTCCGTTTATTATTATTTATTTATTTTGATCGATTTACAGCTCAAAAAAGTTGGCGCAGACAAGTCTGCTAGAGCAGCTCAACGGTCCTGCAGGCGGCTGGATAATCGACTCCGACAGTGAAGATGGTGACTGGCGTGCTCGCAAACCCGAACCAGTGCTGCTGCCGTCAGTATTGATAAGGCAAGTTCCCGGGGGCAGGGTGCGTCGAACTGCACAATTATCAGGCGACCTTTTTCTTGAGTTAAAGTTATACAATGTGGCTGACATAAAAAGCATTTCGCCAAAAGATCGATGGGAGAAAGCTCTAGTTAATTTAAAAATACAGTTAGATGTTAATTCGTCAGAGGTGTCAGATATTAATAAAGTGCTTAAATTATGTAAGGACTATTTCGCTGAAGATGGAACGTTCTATCGCGATTTAAAATAATATTTCTAGTATTACTTACCTATGTTTGTAATATTTGCCAGTACTTTTAATCTACTATTCTTAAAAGTTAGTTGTAATTCTATGTCTTGTTGAGTTGAAATTAAATAATGCGGCTTACATAAAAAGCATTTCGCCAAAAGATTGATGAGAGAGATCTCTAGTTAATTTAAAAATACAGTTAGATGTTAATTCGTCAGAGGTGTCAGATATTAATAAAGTGCTAAAATTATGTACAAGGACTATTTCGCTGAAGATGGAACGTTCTATCGCGATTTAAAATAATAATTCTAGTATTAGTTACCTCTGTTTGTAATATTTGCCAGCACTTTTAAAATAGTATTCTTAAAAATAAAAAAATAAAATGAGTTGTAATTCTATGTTTTGTTGAGTTGAAATTAAATAATGTGGCTGACTTAAAACTATTGTGACAAAAGATCTATAGGAGAAAGCTGTAGTTAATTTAAAATTTCACCGAGCGTTATATTGTTACTAAAAAAATTAAATCTCGCGATACCTTTGTTTATCTTAATTTCTAGCACTTTTCATCTACTATTCTTAAAAAACAAATATGAGTTGTAAATCAATATTTTGTTCTGTTTGCGAAACATCTGTTCCTAGTCGAGCTTTTTCTGCTCATTTACGAAGTATTGTGCATAAAAATAATATTTCTATTGATAACGGTGAAGGCGTTGAAAAAATAGCTTCAGCTTTTAGAAGTAGGATAGCATCTTACCGTGTGCGGGGGCGTGAAGGCGGGCCAGACCAGGTTTGTGCACCAGCCGAGTTTATACGTAGCCTTCGCGACAGTGTTCGTAAAATTTTGGAAGCAAGACAATCAGTGTTTAATACTATCAAAGTCAATTTTGAATTATTTGCTGAATTTTCTTTACTTAAAAACGATACTTGCGACGTAAAATCTTTTGCAACGAAAAATATAGTTATACATCAGAACTATGATTTTAATGAAATATTTTTAAATCTTTTACAATGTATTTGTGGAAAAATTGATGAGTTTCAAGACAGGGATAGTGGTTGGGCTTTTATGCGTAATTTATACCTAGAGGTAAACATCAGTAAATATAACCCACTGAGAGCATCAGGATTCATTGATTTGCCTAAAAATATAAAACTAAAACGGGCGTGCATCAATATACAAAATAAAGATGTTTTTTGCTTTTTGTGGTGTGTGATGGCTGCTTTATTTCCAGCTAAAAATAATGTGCATAGGGTATCTTCATATCCCCATTATGAAGGTGTTCTTAATAGCAAGGACATGACTTTTCCTGTGGGATTATCTGACATAAAAATATTCGAAAAAAACAATCAACGTATTAGTATTAATGTGTACGCACTCAAAAATAAATCTGAAATCGTAGGTCCACTTTACAAAACCACATGTCGGAAGCAACATCATATTAACCTTTTAATGTTAGAAAACGGTCGTCAAACACATTACTGTCTTATAAAAGATTTAAGTCGCCTGCTTAAACTTCAATTTACAAAACATAACGGGAAAATATTTTTTTGCGATGAATGTATGATATTTTTTAATAGTCAAGACAAATTTAATGCTCACGTATGCGGGGGCGTAAAGACAATTTTACCTAATCGGGGTGCGCATATTGAATTTAAAAATTTTGAGCGGATGCAAAATATGCCTTTTATAATTTATGCAGACTTTGAATCCTTATTGCAACCAAATACGGATGAAAAACTTAGTTCGAAATGTACTACAACATTGCAGGAACACATACCAGCTGCATTTGCGTACTACATTGTTAGTTCATACGACAGCTCCCTAAACAAATTTGTGTCTTATCGTGGAAAAGACTGCGTAGAAAAATTTCTCGAATATCTGCAAAAAGATGTACATAGAATAAATAAAATATATTCTGACCCGAAGCCAATAACTATTACAGAGACAGAAGAAAATGATTTTTTGAACTCTCAATATTGTTTTCTTTGTCGCAAGTTATTACTCGGCGATTCCGTGAGAGATCATTGCCATTTGACAGGACGCTATAGAGGGGCAGCCCATTCTTATTGTAATATTCGGTACCGCCTACCAACATTTGTGCCAGTATTTTTTCACAACTTATCAGGGTACGACAGTCATTTGTTTATACGTCAATTGGGTGAACTTCCTGGTCAAGTCAAAGTTATTGCAAAAAACAAAGAAAATTACATATCATTTACGAAATTTTTCATTACAAGTCGAAATGAATATATGCCCGTTCGTTTTGTAGATTCATTCAAATTTTTAGGAGCAAGTTTGGAAGAACTTGTTAGCACCTTAAATGAAGAAGACTTTATTCATCTCTCACATTTTTTTCCTTTAAAAGAGCATTTCGATTTATTGAAACGAAAGGGCGTCTATCCATACGAGTATATGTCTAGTTGGAGTCGATATGAAGAGCAATGTTTACCTCAGCCACATTATTTTTACAACTCATTAACAAATGAGATTATATCCAAATATGATTATGAACATGCCGAGCTTGTATGGAAATCATTCAATATTAATACTTTAGGAGAATACACCGATCTTTACCTTAAATCAGATGTATTATTACTAACTGACATATTTGAAAAGTTTCGTCAAACTTGTAAAGTCAATTATAGATTAGACCCTGCTTTTTATCTAACTGCCCCAAGTTTAAGTTTTGATGCCATGTTACTTATAACTGGTGTGAAGTTGCAACTCATTGATGACCTTGAAATAATTAGAATGATTCAAAAAGGTATTCGTGGGGGTGTATGTTTATGTTCTACTCGATATGCAAAGGCAAATAATAAATACATGCCAAACTTTGATTCCAGTAATCCAAGCAGTTTCTTATTCTACATAGACTGTAATAATCTATACGGTTATGCAATGTGTGGCAATTTACCTTATGATGATTTCAAATTATTACCACGGGATAAAATTAATGTACTCGATATCCTACAAACACCTGATGATTCGGATTATGGTTATATTTTGGAAGTGGATTTAGAATATCCAGAACATTTGCATGACTTGCATAATGACATTCCATTCTGTCCTCAAAAATTCACACCGCCTGGTTCAAAGCAACCTAAACTTATCCCAAATTTATATGATAAATACGAGTATGTCATCCATTATGTGCATTTAAAAACATGTATAAAGCATGGCTTGGTATTGAAAAACGTACATAGAGTAATCAAATTTAAACAAGGTCCATTTTTAAAACAATACATAGACTTAAATACAAAGTTAAGACAAAAAGCTAAATCCGTGTTTGAGCAAAATTCGTGCAAACTTGCAAACAATGCTATATTTGGAAAAACGTTGGAAGACGCTGAAAAAAGGTTAAATGTTCTGTTAGTTAATGCGTGGAGTGATAATAGAAATAAAACAAAAAAGAAATACACAGCAGAGCATCTAACAGGTAGACCTAATTTTCATAGTTCTACCGTTTTTAGTGAAAATTTTGTCGCCATACAAATGAAACCGGAATCGGTAACTCTTGACCGGCCAATTTACATTGGATTTACTGTTTTGGAAATATCGAAAACTCATATGTACGATTTTCACTATTCTGTCATGAAACCATTTTATGGATCTAATTTAAGTTTATGTTATACCGATACAGATTCTTTTTTGTATTCCATAAATACAGAAGATTTGTATGTAGATATAAAACGAAATTTTCAACATTATTTTGATACAAGTAATTATTCTGTCAGTAACGCATACGGTATAACTCTTAAACATAAAAAAGTACCCGGTTTATTTAAAGATGAACTTGGTGGAGAAATAATAAACGAGTTCGTTGGCCTTAGGTCTAAATTATATTGTATAAAAACAGAAAACAAACAACTGAAAAAGGCTAAAGGCACAAAGAGACATGTATTGCGCGGTGTGGATTTTGAGGAATATAAAAAAGTACTATTAAATAAGGAGCGGATAAGAAAACGCAATATTGTATTTAAATCTTTAAAACATGTTATTTTTACTCAGTCCTTGAATAAAGTAGCACTGTCGTCAAATGATGACAAACGCGTTATACTAGATAATCAAGTCTCAACGTTGTCTTGGGGTCATCAATCTTTGTTTTAATATTAAAGTTAAAATTAGATTTAAGATGCTATGTTATAAACAAAGGTGTGGTAATTAATAAATAAATGTTATTTCCTATGAATCTGGTTTTATTTTACTTCTAAACCTTTTGTAACCCCATTGGGTCCAATTCGAACTTTAAAATTTAAGTGCCCATGAAATAACAAATAGTTGTCATTATCATTGTTATTTTAAACTTTTACAGGCACTTAAATTTGTAGTTTTCGGATCGGACACTCTATCTTATCATATGTAGGTAGGTATATAAAGGGAAATAATTATGAAATAAAAATATGCTTTACAGTTATAATATTTATTGTACTTTATTACAAATGAGAATACAATGATAAATTATTTTCAGAATACCATTTTTTAATACATAAAACATTTTTTAACGCACAAGATTTTTTATGCGTTGAACAACTATAACTACTCTGGTCCTTACAATATTTTTGATACATAGATTCAAATTTAGGCAAACCGTTACAACCCAAGTCAATTACGGTACAGTTACTACACAAATCTTTAATCCATTTAACTTTTTCTAACCCTTTTACATATATTTTCTTGTTTTCCAAAAAACAGCGTATCATTCTTTTAAATTCTCTATAATCAACAAAGCCCTCATGCCATGAAATACCTAGGTTTTTCTCTATCCATCTTACTTGTCTTTTTTCGCTTTCCATTAACGTCGAAAACTTATATGGAGGTTTTATTGAAAATACCTGTGTGTATTCATTTGTACTGTATGCAAATTCCTTAATAATAAATTCATTCTTATACGATTTAAATCCCTGAAGATCCACGAACAAACAATCTGAATTCATGATATTTTTCGTGTAATGTTGCTTAACGGTTTGTATTCTACAATACTATCATTCAGAATTAAACAGTACGCTGCAGTATTATCAGGTATATCCTGTTCACACTCTAATTCTACTCGTACGTCTATGGCGCCTGTTTTTAAGGTTTCGTTTTGACGGGAACAATCGATTACAAACAGAGCAGCTTTCTCTTTAAATTCTTGCGGACTCAACAATGGTGTTTGACCACGGTTATAATAAGACTGCTGGAATTTAGCGTACTGTTCGTATAATAAAGCATACTTTTCAGCTGCAAAACTAACATTTAAACTTTCATACGGAAAATAGTTTGAATTTAAAAAAACTTTGACGTCTCTCAAATGACAGTGATCAAACCGTGTTATATCTTTGTTAGCCATATTCTTTCTATCCGTTTTCAATCCAATTATAACGAATCGCGGTTTTTCAATTTGAGATGAAGTTTTGATTGACCAAGAATGTTTTGATGTTTTAGGTAAAAGTGGATACTCATAAAGATCCCAGTTCCTAAATGCCATTTGAATAGCGCGATCTTTTTCTAAGCATTTGAGTAAATTTAATCTTTCCCTATCAGAAACTTTAATATGTGGCATACGCCATACTATTTTAGATATAGTAATGTTATCTATGTATTCATTGGTGTTCAATTTAACACTATTTATATTACTATTGGATCGTAGAAGAATAAGTTCATGCCTACAGTTAATAATTATTTTCTTATAATCCTCTGCGAAACCAAGAATCTTATCTAAAGGAATAGATACAGAAAATGATCCATGTGTAATTTTAGTACCATTAACATTCCATCCCCATAACTGTGACATAGACGATTCGATTTCATTCATGGATACAAGAGATTTCATCGTTGTTGTAACTCCAGCGTTTTTAATTTTATCTATTTCGATCCCGTTCAGTTCATATCGAATATCTTGAAACAAGTGAAGTATAGGGTTATTCGTAAATTGTACACTGTTCACCGGCGTCTTTGTCTCTCTATTGAATACTGCAACATCGCCTTCTACATAGAGAGTACTCGCCGATGGCAATACGTAAAGATCTTGTTGGTTAATAGGTATACGAATTTCATCGTTCAAATTAAAACTTGTTATGTATGGTTTATATGAATGATATTCAAAACTTTCAATCGTGTTATCAAAGCTTAAAGAATCTGTTAAATTTAATATACTCATTTTAACAATCCAATGTTTTTTAAAAATTGTTTATTTTCTTCTGTTAGCTTTGTAATTGGTTCTTTAGGTCTTCTTTTCTTGATAGTACAATGAGTACTAGTACGTTTGTCGCGCGAGACTACACTTTTATTGAAATTTATCATTTTTTTCGAAGATGTAAATAAATTTGAATCTCTTCACCTCGCAAATTAACTAAATTATCGTTTACATCCAATATTCTTATTTTGAGAGAGCTTAAGCTGTTTTGTGTAACAGGAAAGTAGATTACGTTTTTAGGTATTTCTATAATTCGATAACCAGGTGGAACATTAGGTACAAACTCGTGAATTATATGGCTCGGTTTACCGTTAACAAATGATCCACTCACTATGTCACATTCAACCCGCACTATAGTTGTTGATAGAATGGAAACAGGAAAAGGGGAATCTGTTAATATATTAGCTTGAATAGTTTCTTCTCCAAAACCTAACAACTTTCCAATCGAATTTTCTTTATTGAAGTAGATGTTTTTAGAACACAATATAGACGTCTTCAATGTGTTATTGTTACATGTCAGTGAAAATGTACATCCTTGCAGGTGTCGTTTAAGGTAATCATCAAGGTCTTGAAGTTCATATGACCCCTCTGGAATTTCTACTTCTTCATTTTTACCATAATAAAATGTATTATTTCTGTAATCTATATTCGGTATCGAGTTAAAAGTTGACATGTACAGCAACCCACATTCATATTCACCATCGAGTTGAAAAGCTGGTGAATAATTAGTGATCAAGGCAGAAGAGGTTCCGGTTATAGACAAAGTGAAAGACATCATGAAAATGATATGGTTTTTATTGTACAGAGATATTTAAACGTTTACTCCAAAACTGTTTTAAATATTTCAAACATAAATGTCCGCAATTTACAGTGTTAAACTTTTGATAAGTGAGGTAATTGTATGAAATAACATGATTCTTTAAATAATTTATTAATTCTAACGGTGGTTTCAGATCACCAAAACTATTAAAATATTCACAGTAATTGTTGTCCTTGACATAGGCTACCCAGTGAGTCCCGCGGTTTTCAGAACTATCTAAATTTATGATTGCACATTCTACTCTTTTTGGTCGTTTTGGCAAACTATCTCTCATATAAACACCGCGAAAATAAGGTATATCTTTTGAATACTTTAAAATATCAATATTTGTAAGAGCTCGTCTAGGTAACCTTTTATTTAGTTTTTTGAACTTTTTAAACACAATCCTTTACCGTTCTTATACGGTTTTATATGTAAACCTTTTCCTAATGCTATAGATTCCATCATTTTGTTATGGCGTTCTGATTCGGCTAAGTTTTTCTTCGCAGCTTTGTAATCTCCAACAGCTTTAGCAATCCCAGCAGCTCCTCCTGCCAAAGATCCTAATGCAGAAAGTCCAGCAAAAATAGGTATCAGTGGTAAAATACCTCCAGTTTTTGGGATCGGTATTAAACGAGGAACTCGTAATTTACTCGTATTGTTATTACGGAATACTTTAATTGCAGCTGCAAAAGCTTGATTAATTGCAGTGCCTTTATTTTTAGATTTGTTTTTCTTTAATTCAGCACGTATCTTAGATACAAACTGTTTAAATGTTTTTATCCCCGCGCCGATTTTTATTTTAGATTTCATTAGTTTGCTAACTAGCCATGAAGCAAGTTTTTCCCCTTTACCAGCATCATTCGCTTTCAGTCTTTGTTTAGCCATTTTATAAAGTTCTAAATCTGCATGTTGACGATCTGCCAGGTTAGAATATTTATCATAGGCTATGTCGTGTTGCATACATGCGTTGTCTAGCTCATTAATTCCCTTATCACCTCTTAGCAAACGTTTATGCAACTTTGTGCCTGGTCCACAATAATTGTAGCCGGGTAAGTGTAGTTCAATTGGTAAGTGATTAATAGCACTGTTTAAAAGTCCTCTCCCTTTCATATCCAAAATATTAATGACGATTTTTAATACAATAAAGTTAATAAATATGCTCATACAATGGCATTTCTACCAATCCAGCTATTTTCGCTATCATTAAGCCCTAACCACTTTACATACAATTTTTCCCCCTTCTTTTTGATCACCTTTTCTATGAGGTAAACATCAGGATATTTCGTTTTCTGAAGTTCTTGTTCGTAAAATGACCCAAGTATTGTATTTTTTCGTTGATCTTCAATAAGGTAAGTAACTGGGCGAGTGCGATTTACATGTTTAATAGTAAATATTTCAGTTGACCAATTCGGTGTATAACCTTTATGAAAGGCGCTTTTATACTTGCTTATGCGTACGCAATCTCCTATGTTAAATTTATTTGATTGATTACCTAGATTGGATTGCACGTTTTGGATGTTTTTCTTTACTTGCGACTCATTATCAAAATTTACATCAATTGGTTGAAATTTTGTTGTACGATGCATAGTTTGATTGTAGGATTTAACTATATCATTTAAAGGTTTTCCAACCCATTTATAATTTCCTATTAAACTAAAATGTTTGTAAAGTTTAGTTTTGAGCGTTTTTATTAACCTTTCAACAATAGATGCTTTTTTAATTGAATACGTAGAATAATGATTTATTTTTAATTTTTTTACATAGCAATCGAATTCATTATTATAAAACTCTTTCCCTAAGTCTGTCTGTAAGTTTATCGGTACTCGTTTAGATGCTTTAATAATTTGTTCGAAAGCATTTTTAATTTCTGTTTTCGTTTTAGATTTTGTTGGAATACACCACGCGTACTTTGAAAAGGCGTCAATTACAACCAAAATGTATTTATATCCTCTATTTATCTTATGCAAATTTTGTAAGTCAATCAAATCCGCTTGCCACAAATCATCAATTCCTTTTAATAAAACTGCTCGTCGCTTAAAGTTTTTTCGAGCTGATCTGTGTATCTCGTTCACGACTTGCTGCTTTGCCATCGTTTAATTTGGTGAAAATGTCGTCTGTTTCCTTTTTTGTATAAAAGTTCAATTTCAACTGATTTGCAAGCTGATGAATTTGTGAATTTATAGTGTCAAACAAAGAATCTAGATACTTCTTCTCATAAAGGTTCTGAACGAGCTGATCAACATACTGCTTATTAACGGCATCATTAGGCGACAATGGATGCGCAAGCCCCTTTAATCTCAATGACTGTAAATCGAAATGCCCATCATCTGATCTGAGTAAAGCATTATTTTTAAGTTCAGAAACTTCAGATACACGCAGGCGTTTATGAAGATGATGACCAAATTTATCTATATTCATTTTATGATATATTTGTACGTCAAAAGTTCTGCCTCGACTAACGATAATAGTACAGTAACTGATTTATATATTAGCATTGTTAACTAATCCCGCTTCTTGCAATTCTTCAATAATAGATATGATTTCATTATCTAATCCTGTATTACCAGCTTCACGGGAAGCTATAAGTAATTTTAATCTATCTACTAATTCGTTTGGGTCATCCCAATATACATAAGACACTTTATTTTTAACTCTTTTCATTGTTGGTAATCCATCACCACTTACTGTTCGTTCTTTAGCTAATTTAAAAAGCGGTCTTATTACATGTAAATATTTTATACCTTTGTTGCTTTTTATTGGTTTATTAGCATTAAAATCTCTTCTATGTGCATTAGTCTCTAATAATAAGATTTTGTAATTACGTTTATCGTCCTCAGTTACAATATCTAAATCCGGTATTTTCTTATATAGCAATTCGTTTAAACCTGGTGTTAAATTGTAAGTACGACCATTTACTTTGATTTTATTGTTACTGGTGTATACTGGATAAGTTCCTAGCATTAGCTTGTCCCGTTCCGTTCGTATACCAAATGGAATGTTTATGTTCGTGGTATATTGCTTTTGAAATGCAGGATCTTCGCGAGGAGATGCATAAGAATCAGATGTCTTAAATGAAATATCATTTGCTGAATCCTGATCAATCATATTTTCACTATCCACACCATCACTTACATCACTTTCATCGTCGTTTGATGTCTCATTCCCATCATCTTCATTATAAAGACTAGATTGAGAAGAGTTCCTCACAACAGTAAGATCATTAATAGTTTGCTTCTTCTCTTCACTAGGACTAAATTTAAATCTTTTTGCCAACTTTCTCCATTGTGGAACATTATTATCTACGTTCGTATCGTAAGTGTTTATGTAATTACTGTCGTCATTTTTTGCTATTTCATTAAGCGGATCTGTTATTGGTTTCAATACTGATTCCAACATCATATCATTATCAGTTTTCATATTACGAATCAGTCTAACCTTCTTTTTAACGGCTTCGACAGATTTAATTACTTTTTCTTTCAAAGTTTTCTCGTCATTCATTTCAAGGTTCATGTCTGATCATGATGGTTTCCTATGAAGCAATAAATGTTTCGTAACATTGCATTACGTATTATAGTTAATCCATAATGATAAATGTGTCAAAGCCCATTCTATAACATCCTGAATTACGCCTACAATCTTTATTTATAACCAAGTAATTATATGGTAGTTTCCATACTTTAGCACACATTTCTCGAAACTGTGACCAAGACATATCGCTTCCAACGTGTTCATCATAAACATGACGTAAATTCATATCATCCTGTTTAAATAGAATTATTAAGTTAGCATTGTCTCTTATTAATTGTTTAGGAATTTTACTATAAGTTTGATTAAGGTAGAAGCTATCAATATTTTTATGACGTCCCATTGCAAAGTAATCCCTTATGTTGTTTTGATTTTCACATGCAACATCATCAAATATAATAATTGAGTTAATCTTAGCTTCATGTGGACTGAGTATTTCTTCATTTTGTTGATATTTTTGAAATTTAACTGTGGGAACTAACGCTAATACTGTTTCCAAAAATCGATACATGGGTTGGAAAAGAGTTTTTGAGTAAACATAAAGGTTTTCAAAACGTAGCCCCCGTTCATGCAGTAAAAGACCAACAATTAAATTGGTTTTTCCACAGTTAGAAGGACCACAAATTATACTTCGAATTGTGTTCGGTAAAAGTTCTCCATGACGTGAATTGCAATCGTTGCGAACTGGACAAACGACTTCCAATTGTAAGTTTTGAGGTTGTCTCACAAACTTCATATTTTCTAAAAATAAACGTTATATCAAGTACTACGTGTTGTAAGCTTGAATGCTTTGTACCCAATGCGCCTACACCTTCAAGATATTAAGTAGTTATATGTGAATATGGAGTTTCAGAACAAGAATGTGTTTTTGAAACCGTATGAACTTCTTAAATAATGAGCGTTTAAAAAAACGTCTGAATGGAAATGAGCGTTTCGTCAAAAAACGCCTTGGGAGTTTCAAAACACCTCAAAACCGATTGGGAGTTTCAAAACACCTATTTTAGCGTTTAAAAAAACGATCAACTCGAAATGAGCGTTTCATCAAAAAACGCCTTGGGAGTTTCAAAACACAAAACATGTAAAATGTGTTTTGAAACTCCCAATAATATACTACTAATGCTTATAGTTAGTGGCGAAATAAATACAAAAAATACATGCCAAACCTTACATAAACGTATTTAAAGTAGAAAAACGAGTACGTACTTAGCCAGTATACAGCATCGACAATTTGGCACAATTAACTAAAACAAAAGAAAACTAAACTCTAATTTACAAAGTGCTGGTTGGGAAATTAGGATTTTGGAGCGTCAACAAATAACCTTTAAGCTTACGCTTAAAGGTGTACTTGCTAGGCGCTCCTTGGATGGGAGGGGGGAGATCATTCCAGCACTTGGACGCCGCGAACTTGAAACTACCCCGAAACGCCGCGGTTCGGTGCAGCGGCACAATCGCCCTAGCTTTAAATCTGCGTACATTACTGGACCACTGGATCTTTTGAAAGAGGTACGACGGGGTCATGTGTTGCACCACACCGAACATAAGGGTCGCCAGGTGCATGCGCCTCCGCGCAGCCATGTTTAACAAGTTAGCGGCGTTCAAATACGGAGTGATGTGGGAGCGGGGAGGGACTCTGAAACAAAAACGAGCACACGCGTTCTGTACTCGTTGTATTAGCCTCTTAGACCGACCAAGTATACGACCATCATAAACGACATCGCAATAGTTTAATCTAGATAATATAAGTGATTCACACAGGTGGACACGCATATCAACACTGAGGTAATCACGAATATTATAAAGAACCTTAAGGCGGTAAAAGCAATTACTCACGACTTTAGCTACGTGGCTCTCAAAGCGCAGCTCGCTGTCCATGAGCAGGCCAAGGTTACTTGCTTCCACCACCCTTTCTATCGGTTCGCCCATGATAGTAATATCCCCGGCCGCCAGGCTATCTAAAGTTCTACGGGTTTGACGCTTCGATCGAATATCTTTATATTCGATATATAAAGCTACGGCACGAGTAGCGTTGTATGAAACCATGATGGCATGCCTTGCTTAGGCATTGTAAAATTTAGGCCAATCTTAGCAGACTCTTAGAACAGTAATTTTACATACCTATTTACGAGTATGATATGAAATTGGGATGTTGCACTTAGGTCTTGAACTGATTTTTGTAAAAAAGTAGTCATTATTTGGCTATATACACAAAACAAAGGTGCGTTATAATAAGTAATACATACATACCTACCTACATACATTAAATCACGCCTGTTTCCCAGAGGGGTAGGCAGATACCACTTCTTTCCACCTGCTACGATCTTGACAAATCTCTTTCACTTCTTCCACTTTCATACGTACAGTCGGTTACGGGTACTTAAAATTCGGCCCTTTTCCAGTATTTTTCCGATATGATTCAAAAAGTACGCCTAGCCTAGGGCGACCCCTTCTGTCCCTTCCACTCACTTTCGCTCTGTATATCTCTTATTTAATAAGTAATATTTGCCAATTTTACTTTAATTCCTAACTTTTAAAATAATTACTGTGTAACTATTATTATAAATTGTAACCAGTAGAATTTTCACCCGCTACCGCCACATCTTCCCACTTGTACCACCACAAGGGCCCTCAGAAAGGGTACAGCAATCTCGCAAGGTTGAACGGTGTATTTTATTTGATGGCCGTCGTTGGCCGATTATGGCGTTATGTTTTACAAATATTGGTAACAAGCCAATTGATCGCTGTAGTCGCCAGCAACTAGGGAATGCAAATAACCGGTTATAGCCGCTTTTAACCGGTTATTTTCATAGAAAAACGGTTAATAACCGGTTAAATTGCATTCCCTACCAGCAACTGAACAAAGTTTACTAAAAGGTTGGTATAATGTTTGCAGTCGACGTCAGCGCGTCTGCAAGTTAATTCGACATTTACGGACATGTGTATGAAAAAATAAAGTTGTTGCTTCGTGGATTTTAAATAATATTAATTTTTTCTTGATATTGTATTTGATTTAAAATTTCAAGACATTCCGTATAAGCCTTTGCAAAGAAAATGGGCAATTTTGATTTTGTCGAGTACCTACTAGTACAAATTTTAAGTATTTTCTCGTGAGGCCCATTTCAAATTACGTTAGTTCGAAAAAAAATCTTGTGTCAGTCATCTGAACTCAAAAGTCACTTTGACAATGTCCTAAATTTAGGACTTTGGGCCTTACAAAGATAATTATATAGACCTACGAGATTTTTATTTAAAACATGAAGAAAATTATTGTTTACGATTTAGTAATTTTAGTTACCACCTTCTCCATTAACACCGCCAAGCATCAGTGTTAGAATTGTTGTGTTCCGGTGTGGGGTTAAAAAACCGGTGAAATTACATTCCATCTTAGTCCTAAGAGTAGGCAAAGCATTTGAAGTCTTAGAATTGCAGTCTTGAGATTGTAGTCTTAAGAATTCAAATATTTTTAGGTTTCAGATCCCACTTATTATTAGGTGGGCTGAGTGCCCTTGTGCCTATTCCTTGCGTTAAAAAAATACGAATAGTTTTGCATAAATAATATTAATTTAATTTTGTATCATAACATCTCATTTTCTTACAACTAACTACAATCGAAATTACCCATTTTCTTAACCATAAATTGGTTAATTAAAAAGTTAAAAAATTAAAATAAATATATCATCCAATATCCATACTAAACAAACATCAAAACATTTCGTATTCCAAACAAAAAAAAAACCTTACATTTTATCTATTCCAAACAAACGTCATTAAAAACACAAACTTAAGAATCATCCACGTATGTCGCATAAAATCCAACCCAACCGTCAAGACTCCCTACACTCCGCACTAATTGGTCATGCGTCGACTCTTGAGACCCTCAGCTCGAGAGGTCTGATCAGATTCGAGAGGGAGCATAATACGAGTCTGTACACACTGGGTACATTCGAGGGCAAATGTGAGGGCTAACGAGGGTTTGAGAGCTTAAAGCATTTTAGATTTTTTTGATAGGTAGGATCGGTTTATGGAATAGGAATCTTTACTAATATTATTAATATAAATATGTTTATCTACACACATATCATAAGTGAGCATTTCTCTTTTTTTTTGCCACTATGGGTGACATTTGCAGAATTAATTCTGGAGGTGTCACTTATTAATAGTGGCAAAAAAACGAAAAATGCTCAAGTCCTCTATTATGCGTTCAAAACCCGTAGGCAATGACCAGCATTACCTGTGGCAGTAGGTGACAGCGATGACAGCTGTTAATTTTGGAAGCTGTTCCAAATGTAGATCTCATTACTTTACAATATTAGGTAACGTAATTTCATAACGTTACTGCTGTAATCGCTGTCACCTACTACCACAGGTAATGCTGGTCATTTGCCTTTCGGCTTCTGAACCCATCTTAGAGTACTTATAATATGTGTGTAGATAAAGTATTGTACGCGACTCTGCGTAATTGGCATTATGCAACCGTCACGTAAACTACTATTGTCTCGTTTTCACTTTGTAAATCCTTAACTGACTAACGTGAAATTGGGTAGTTTGCCCGTCACGTAAAAAAGACCTCTTTGGATTGTTTAAATCGCATTTCTCAACAAAATATGAAAATACTCTAAAAGAGATCACAAAAAGTGAAATTTAAATTAAAATCGGCCAAGAAAATACGGATGATAGAAGCATTTTAAACTGCTTAGCGTGTTTTAATTAAAAATAATAGCGTGTTTTAATTAATATGAAATTAATGATCTAGTGTACAAATCATTGCAAAGACCTCACTTGATCTTTAAAAGTACGTGATTATCGAGTAATCATGGTCAATTGGATCGATTGGTTTTGTTTACATCTTTTGCAAGTTCTATTGACGTCGACTTTAGACAGCCATTAGACAGAGAGATCCTGTCATGTTGTTTTGCTAGAAAGAGATAAGAACAAATCACTGTTGGCATCTTGGTTATTTTTATAGCTAATCAAAAAATGTTTTTGTCAACTGTTTGTTACATGAATCGTTTTTTTTTAAAGCTGTGAAAAAAAGTCATGAATATTTCTTATTGTAGACTCGATTCTAACCGAGTTACGGAACAACTATATCCAAGGTCAACGGCCTTTTCATGTGACGGGATCTATACTTTTGTGTTGCGTTTGACGACGCGCTAGCCTAGTTGGTAGTGACCCTGCCTACGAAGCTAAAGGTCCCGGGTTCGATTCCCGGTATGGACAAATATTTGTGTGATGAGCGCGAGTATTTGTTTCTGAGTCTTGGATGTTTTCTATGTAGGTATTTAAGTATTTATTTCCTACGTATTTAGATCGTTGTCTAGTACCTATAGTACAAGCAGAGCTTAGTTTCGGAATAGAGGGCTTATTGTCTAACGCACTCGCAATCACGATCGTTTTCATTTTGAAAATCGAACGTTTGTCTGCATACAAAATGAAAAAAATTGCTCCGTTTTGAAGCCGGTTGTGATTGCGAGTGCGTTAGACAATAAGCCCTTAGGTCAAATTTGTGTGACATCGTCCCTTAATATTTATCATTATTTATTATTAACTTCTTTTAATATAAGACAGTGTCCGAGAAACTCGCGATAAAAGATTTTACGCGGACCAAGTCGCGGGCAATAGATAGTAATTAAAAAAAAACTCACCCTTCTGTGTCGGCCTTAACCTCCTCAAATAAGTCACGTGCTGGGTCTCAAATCAAAGCCTTAATCTATTTTATAGCCTTGCCTGAATTTACGCTACTAAAATTCCTAGGGATGGGAAATAGTTCGTGGAAATATCGATATTTCTTTAAATTGATCTAGTACGAACCAAAAATTGGGGAGGTACGAGTAGAAATTGCGTGGAGTGTTCCTTAGTATAAAATAGTAACTTAAAACTAACATGCTAATGTGGGGTAGAGAGCGGTTTTATAATTAAAACATTAAGAATTTAAGAGGTTATACATTAATTGGGCTATATTATTCGGAGTTGCTTCGATCGAAATCTCATGAGCCCCTTTCCTTG
The DNA here is from genome assembly GCA_948252455.1 of Acleris cristana. NCBI lineage: Eukaryota > Metazoa > Arthropoda > Insecta > Lepidoptera > Tortricidae > Acleris > Acleris cristana. Next base: position 5,982,192 of record OX411797.1, on the reverse strand, counting down.
ACAGCATCCGTTACCTCTTTAGAAACCCATGGTGTTTTTATTGTAAACATTGGACCTCAGAAAAATCTTGGAGGTCATACAACCGTCATTCACTCTATGTCCTGAAAATCAATCTCTAAAATCAGAATTCGTTTTAGCTACACACTATTTTTTTTGTTCCTTACACAATTTTTTTTTGTGAAAAGACATCTTGTTTCCGTATAAGATTTTGAGCCTGACATAACGTTAATTATATCAACGAAGGTGTAAAAAATACTTATAAACATTCTGTTGTAACTAAAACACAACAGCGGACAAGGGACAACGTAAATTTGCCGGGAAATAATTTGTTCCATTGAGTTCAATAGCGAATTGTTTAATAATTTCACCTGCAAGTAGTGACGGACCAACAGACAGATTAAAGTGACCCATTCTGGCATTTTTCATAAAATGTTGAACGTCGAAAATTTACGGTATTTGTTTTAAAAATGCTCCACATTGCTTATACCTACTGACGGAGTAAAAATACCAATAATTTCTTTGAAATTCTGCAGCACGTTCTTAAAAGAAAACTGTAGTATTTTAACATTGCAACTTTGTAAAACTAACGACGAGAATTGCGATGCAAGTAAATTGAATGACTACACATAATTTGTTCGCTGTTTTTCCCGTTTTTTTTAAATGAAAAACTTTGAACATAAATAGAATGCAATTAGATAATGAACTAGATTGCTATTCTTAAATTGGACAGAGCACATTGCTATTAGAACCAATGGCTGATAGGGCAGAAATGTTCTCAAATAGTCACCGCAAGCCAAAAGATACAACCTGAATATTGCTTCCACAATTTTTTGTAAAGGTTTGGGGGGGTGGGGGTCCATCTGGATGCGTGATTAGGGGCTAATTCTTGAGCTGCACCGTGGGTGATGCCTGAATCCAGCAAAACACGTCTTATAAGTGAATATGACTTTTAAGTTATGAAATAACTATATATCCATGAGTAACAGCTATTTGAATTTGCCTAAGAAGTAGTCAATCAAGAAATTTAGCTATCAGGCAAGTATAACGTTCATTAACAATATTTCAAAATGTAAATTTCATTTTTAACTCTTATAACTTGAGGACATAAACATACATAACGTTCCTGCATTATTGGTAAAAACCAAATGTATTATGTAAAATTTTCTTCAAATTTTCCTCCCAAAATTACATATCGATGAAGCATATTTTCCCGGATTTTCCCCACTTAAAACGCCGTAAAAAAGTCACGTTCGTACTAAGCAAAGTCATGGGGTTGTATGAGTGCCATCCAATAGGTACTCATGGCCCCCGTAATTTGAAGGATCTGGCTTCCGCTTGAGGAAAAAAACAAAATAATAACGTACAACCGCTTTGGTCTTACATATGTAAAAGTGTGCGTAAGTTTACAAATAGATGACAAGCATACATTCCTACACAAGCACCTCGATGTGTGCGTCGATTTTGTTCTGAATTATTATTGTGTTTGCTTTACCAGTATATCTTTAGATCGCTTAGTTTAAGTGATTTGCCTTTACACGAGAGGCTTTGAGAGGTATCGTGTTTCGCGAAGTTATTATTGGTATGTTTGTCAAATTCGGCTTGTTTGCGTTGTTTTCTATAAAAAAAGGCTTAAAACTTTGAGTATTCTTTTGCAATGTTGCCTTATTAAAAGTTTATGTATTAACATGATGGTTTTTATACTGTACATATTAATGTCAGTATTGTCAGTATCGATGAACTCATGAAGTTGCCTCGTAAGGCCCACGTCAAATTTCGTTAGTTCAAAAATAATCTTGTGTCGATCCACTAAAGTCAAAAGTCACTTTGGCAAAATTTTAAATTTAGGACGTTGGGCCTAGCTATGTTAATAAGGGTTTATGCAGAGCCGGTTTCGCGATACCCGGACCAAAATAAAACCTTGCATAACTAGTATTTTATTTTTAATCATCGTCGCAAATTTGTCATCGTCGGCACCAAAAGTTCGACCCAGGTGAGACTTGACAAGTTGCCTTTTGAACGCCACCGTCGGCCAGGACACAAGTTGAAGCTTAAAAGAGACTTTCGTTTCGTATAAATTAAGTAGTAATTTTCATGGCGTGTATTTGACGTAAGGCGTTCAAAACGTTAGTTCTAACGAAAACGATTTTCGAAAACTGACCAAATGTATGGAATTAACGTAATCCTATACATTTTAGATAACGATAAAGAACGTCGAATGCATCTTGTCTATGGTTTCAGGTTAGAAGAGATACGTTAAAAAAGTGAAACTGACGCTCGACGTATTTCATAATGAGTCAGTTAATAATATTATAGGTAATATAGTGACCCGCCCTGGCTTCGCTTCAGTTTACGTGAGTTTTCTGTAAAACCCGAACTTAATCCAGAATTTATTATACGTAAAAACCTTCCTCTTGAATCACTTTGTCTATTGATGAAAACCGCATTAAAATCCGTTGCGTAGTTTGAAAGATCTAAGCGTAGATACAGAAGGACAGACGGGGCTGCGGGAAGCTACTTTGTTTTATACTATATAAAGATTTACTCATAATAATAAGAATAGGATATTATAGAGTACTAGAGGACGCCTGCGACTTCGTACGCGTAGAATTAGTTTCCCACTACTCCGGGTCGTTTTTCGGAAAATCCTTTCTTAGTGCTCACTAACACCATGAACCCCTGTACCATTTCAAGTTTCTAGCTACAGTAGTTTCGGCTGTGCGTTGATATATAAGTCAGTCAGGTTTGCCTTTTATATATGAATATTAGAATGACGCTATAGTGCCCGACCGATAAGAAGTCAATCCTGGCACATTGCACAACCATGAACTTTCTGAATATAGATAATGTTGACAGCCGTCAAACAATGCTGTTATTACTATTCCATCACACGCAACAAATAAGTTTGGCATTGTTTTACTGCTGTCAACAATGTCAATACCAAACTTCATGGTCGTGCAATGTGTCACGCTTGACTTCTTATCTGCCTGGCACTGTAGTGATTTGCTAGGATATTCCCATCACTTTCATACATAATGTAATCCATATTGATTTAGTTAAAACGGGACTCTTCGCATCCCCACAACAACCGGAATAGTTCTGCTAAATAATTCCTTGCGAGGCAAAATCGAGGCTATTGTGGTAGAATCGCAATTGCTTGGGATAAAACATCGTTCACTTTGTGACAAGTTTTTTTTACAGAAAGCTAGCTCGATCGCGATAGTTGTTAGCTAAGTTTTATGAGAATCGGTTGGGCCATTTAAGAGGAATGCAAAGCTAAAAATTTCCTTACATAATTTAATAACGTTTTCCTCCTCTTAAACTTAATCCGATTTATACGATTTTTGAATATTATAGATTTAAAAAACTAAGTCTGTACGTTTTCCATTCCAAGAAAATATTTCTTGGAGAGTAAGAAATTAAAAAAAAAAAACAGATACGTACAGTCGAGTTCATAAATATGTAAGCACTTTAGGATCTTGTCACGTTAATCGCTGTGACAATTCATGTATGGCACCGTAAACATGTCATTAAATAGACAAAAGTGTACACATATCAATTTACGAACTCGACTGTACGGTCAGCCTTATAAGAAGCTGCACACTTTAGTGTTTTGTCACTTTAACGTCATGTTTGAACTGCTGCACTAATCTGTCAAAGGCGTTAAAGCGACAAGGTACAAAAGTGTGCAGCTTCTTATAAGGCCGACCAACCCTAGTAATTACTACAATATAGAAATCGGACTTTATTCAGGGTGTGAGACACGTTATCGCCCGGAGCTAAGTTTGTATGGAAAAAAATTGACATTCACGCGATCGATACTTGCCTCACAATCTTCTTAAGAGATAATAATATCAGCTCTGAGAAGGGGTTGCTATTATATCATTGGTTTTATCTATTTAACACGTCTGTTGTAAGGCCTTAGTAGTGAGATGTCTACTATCGCACTTAGTTGACTTTTATACATTTTCATACAAAAGGTTGCATAATGCCAACTTTATAAAACCTCCATACACGTAATCGCACTATGCCTACTTTTTTGTTAGCAGTGACCCCACAGCACAAAATAAATATGAGGTAGGTTTAGGTTATGTTAGTTCTTTATCGGGCCCGGAGGGCCAAAACGCTCAGAAATAGGAGCTCCGCGAAAGCGTAGCTCCGTCGACTTTGTTAGATTTGATTTTGTCGTTGTGCTAACTATTGTATGAAAAAATAAAAAAGTCAACTAGGTGCGATAGTAGTATATATCTCGCTACTAAACCGTTGTAAGTTTAACGTGTCGGTTATCTGTATATGTGTGTCTGGCTGTAGCATAGTAGCTTCAAACAGATGGACCGATGCCGCGCGGTTGTTTTTTAACGACAGCTATTTTAATCTGGCTCAGAACTAAGTTTTATGAAAATTGATCCTTAATCGGTAGTAAAGTGATCATTATCATTTACTTTCTTTTCTTTATTTAATTTCTATATTCTTGTAGTGTAGTAATGAAATAGTCTCCCTTGTGAATTTTACACAAAAGTCTAACTTTCAACGCAAAATTTAGAAACCAGGTTTAACTTTAATGAATAGACAAAACCACATCACTTATACGAATAATTACTCACCCAAAATGGCGTCCGCAATTAATAACATTTCAGCGTAAACGACAACTTAAGCGTACCCTTTTCACTGTCCCCGGGTGTACAATAATAGCATTACGTCATTGTATTTGTTATCTAGGCACGTGCCGATTTTATGCACACTATCCTACCTACTGCTTGTGTACAGGGGATAGAGTTGCTGGAACGAACTTAAACTTAACTTCTTTATCTTACTTACATAATATTATTATAGATTTAAAATAAAGTGTATGTCTAGACAGGTGCGCCTGGCGTTTCATAGTTTCTGACTTCATCGGGAGACAGGCGTGAAGGTATGTATGCAAAAATTGAGTATGTTTTTAGGGTTCTGTATAGGGCATGCAGTATCGGACTATTTCCAGTATCGGAATTGACAATCGGTATTGAACCTCAATATCGGAATCTCGGAATTACGCTTGGCATACAATATTGAACATTTCCAATGCCGGAATTGAAATTCGGTATTGTGTCTCAATATCGGAATTCCGATACTAGTATCATAATTGGGGATCTGTTAAAAAACACACTTTCTATTCAATATTCAATACCGACTTTCAATTCCGATACTAAAAATATCGTCCGATACTGCATGCCCAGGATATAATGCATAGAAGGTGCTGTCATCTATGTGTTGGAGCTTGAAACTAAACCAGGCAACTCCACAGATAACTTCAAAATACTACGTTTGTTTCGATATTACAATACCGGAATTAAAAGGTAATGAATATCGGATTTACGATATTGATAGGCCCAATATCGGAATTCTATTTCGATATTCAAAGTGCTCCGGTATTGTTCCGTCTAATCTCGGAATTATAATATCTGAAAAATTGGTCCGAGATTCCGAGATTTCGAGATTCCGAGATCTCGGAATTCATGCCCTAGTTCTGTACCTGAAGGGTAGGTCAACAAGACCCTTAGGCTGCAGCTCCACTGAGGTGGAGATGAGCGGAGTGGAGCGGAGTTGCGCCAATATTAACCAATAGAATCTAATAGAATCCCTGTGTTGATGTGTTTGTCGAATAAACGTTTTTCTATTCTATTCTATTCTATTTTAAACTAACGCGCGGAAGGGCCGCTCGACGTGACCGCATGCGCCTTCTATTGGTTAATATTGGCACAGCTCCGCTCCGCTCCGCTAGTCTCCACCCTTAATATGCTACGTATTTTTATTTTTGTTGTCTGGTTACGGTAAAATATACAAGCGTCAAAATTGGTATGATTATAGTACAGTCAAGGAGTTTAATTGTTATGCTACTATGGAACCCTATCATAATGACAGCGTCAAACCGCATGAAAGAAATTACGCCAAAATTAATGATAAACGTTATGCGACAAGGTTCCATAGTGGCATAACAATTAAAGTCCTTGACTGTACAAAACCTGAAGATAAACAACAAATACTAAAAGATGCTCAAATGTGAGTTGGGGTCGCACTGATTCGATTCGAATTCGAATACAAATTGGAATATATTCACATGCGTGCGTTTATGTACATTTTGACTCGCACTTGCAATGCTTAAAACCGTAAAAATACTTCTAACGCTTAGGCACAAATATTTGTGTCTTAATATTTTCCTTTGGAATAATAGTACCTACCCAGGACCTTTAGCATTTAACAGGGTTAACAGCAACTACCAACTAGGTTTGCATATTCTATAGGCTTCATACTTTCGATTAGTATGTAATTGGTATATTAAACAAGCAATAGCAATTTTAAAAAGAAGTTCATTTTTTTAGGGACTTAAAAATATTCAAGTTCACACATAATTACGAGTACAATACGTAATTAAAATTACACTTCTAAAACTTAATTATATTTTAAAACTAAAAAGCTAGTTATTTATTTATTTATTAGTTAATTTTTAGTTTTTTTTTTTTAATTATGGATTTTACTGGACTGAAATTTTTCAGTCAACCTATTCACCATATATTACTTACCATATTTGATATAAAATACTTTTTATCGAATAAACAGCTGGGTGAAGGTCGTCTCCTATTCGGATCTTAGACCATAACGCACGAGAAAGTCATCCCATACTTACATTTCGAGCGATAGAGAAGAAAAACGTTAGTAGCGTTTGCATCTTGGCTTGGACCAGTATAGGAAAACATTTGTCTGCTGTGCGCGAGTATTTGTTCCTGGGATCTTCAATGTTTTTCTAATGTATGTAATCATTAGGGTTCGGAGTTTTCGTAGCAAGCCACACCGGACGCGTGACGTGCACGCTGCACGTGCACGTGCGCGTTCGCTTTCCATTGCGTTGCATAGTATGAATTCTCATTACGATAAGTCACTTATTAATATACAACGCATTGGAAGGCGAACGCGCACGTGCACGTACACGTCACGCATCCCGTGTGGCTGGGCCTTAATGAGAGCTGTGGAGTCGACATTAACATTAAAATTCAACTCTTACTCATACTCATACTCATTTGTATATTCAATTTTAAAATGCTTTTATATTCGCCCTGAGTCCCTAAGTCAAGCTGCTAAGCTAAGTAATGAAAGATTACAATTATAAACAAAAAAAAACATGTACATATTATTTAATATTAATCTCCTAATGTTATGAATATTACAAGTGAAAGTTATGATCCCTATTTATAGTAAAATTAAATTTTGCAATATAATAATGAGTATGAGTATGAGTAAGAGTTGATTTTTTATGGTTATGTCGACTCCACAGCTCTCTTTCGTCTTACCGTTCTATGAAAACTCCGAACCCTGGAAGTTTTTTGTTGCCCAGTAGTTATAACACAAGCCTAGAGCTTATTTTGGAACGAGATCAATTTTAAATAAAATTTATTTCTTTATATTTTTTCATCCACCTTCATCCAGTCAGTTTTCTATCCACGTCGGAACACATTATCGCACTGACGAGGTCTCGCCCTTTCCGCAAATTAATATCCACCCTGTTCGCCTTGAGAATTCAATCCGCGGCTTCCAGCCAATGTTTATTGTTGTTAATGTGATAAGGTAACTGGTTTTATGACAATTGTCTGCTATAGTGATTATCTATTAATAATAACAATGTAATTATGATGGAGCGATGTTTTGCACAGATGGGCTGCTGTAGGTTGGATGAGGGAAGCTGAAGATCGGGAGCAGTGGCGTGCATTGGTAGAGGCCTTTGTCCAGCAGTGGACTAATACAGGCTGATAATGATGAATAATAATGTTATTTATTTATTTATTTTCCAAACATAAATGCAAAAAAAAACCGGCCAATTGCGAGTCGGACTCACGCACGAAGGGTTCCATACCATTTCCTTTATCTATACAAAATTAGCAAAAAACTACAAAAAATCACATTTATTGTATTGGTGCCCCCCTTAAATTTTATTTTATTCTGATTTAGTGTTTGTTGTTACGCAGCAACAGAAATACATTTTCGGTGAAAATTTCAACTGTCTAGCTATCACGGTTCATGAGATACTTACAGTCTGGTGACAAACAGATGGACAGATGGACAGACGGACAGCGGAGTCTTAGTGATAGGGTCCCGTTTTTACCCTTTGAGTACGGAACCCTAAAAACGTTTCCTGGGTCTACGCACTTGTCTAGGAGCTCTGTGGTAACACTGACAGCTGATAGACGTCAAATTGTATCTCCGTATTTTATTAAAGGATTTTTTTATCAAAAATTAAGTAATTGACCTCAGTAGCATTGTAGACTGTAGATAACAGTGTTTTTCGTGGAATTATAACAACGAAGTCTCGATATAAACATTACTAAACAGTAAATCGGGCCGCTTGCGACTGCGCCTGTCAACCGTCAACGGACGTTTTCAAATTCATCAAGAAAACCTGGGGAGTATTTTATTTTTAATTCTTACTTACACTTTTTTCGTTTATTTGTAACACTGTTCATGTTCATACTTCTCATTGCTCACTGTTGAAGCCGTGAGCGACGTCAAACACAAAACACTGGCACGGTGAGAACTCTCTTTGCTTGACGGATAGTGGAAGCAAAGTTGAGACATATCACATTCGCCACAGACATTGCCGTACACGATACACTGTTCACTAACATCTATTCACTCGCATCCTTGTTATAATTACCAACAATCTTCCTTTGCTCAAGTTACTCAGTTGTACTCAGTTGTTTTATATCTTTCAGTGCGTTTGTGGAGTTACTGTGAGACAATGAGCGCCTCGAACATGAAATCTCGCAAGGCCACTGCACGTCAGCAAGAAATTCAACTCAAGGCCACCTTGAAACAGCTGCAGGAAGCTAGGACCTTGAATGACCAGTTAATGAGGGAAAGGGATGACAGTGAGGACGAACTGAAGAAACTGATGGACAAGAACACGGTGTTGAGAAGCGATCTAGTGGAGTATGACTACAAGTTATCAGACGCTCAAGATAACTTGGTTCAGTTGCAGTCTGTGATTGATACCTTCAACCAGTGCGCTTCTACCCATGAAGTGGCATTAAGGCGCATCACAAACCTGGAGGAAGAACTTGGCGCAGCTAATGAAGAATTAAATTATTTAAGGAAAGAACGCCAGTGTTATGATAGTTTAACAACGCAGAACCTGTACCAAGAGCTGGTAGGGAATAACGATAAGGACAGTAAGAAGTTAGTATTTTTTAGTAGCAATAATAAATTGAAGAAATATGTCAAAATTAATAATTATATTAGGCGTACACAAAAATTAATCAGAAGCCAAAAATGTATAAAAAACTATTCGACAATGAAATTAGAATTATCAATAATGAAAGATAGGGTGAGCCATTGCAATGAAAAGTTAGATTCCAATAGGATAGCATATGATTTAAATATTCAAAAACTCGATGCGGAGATAAGTAAGTTAAAGGACCAGCTTGAAGTTACTTCTTTAAAGTATGTAACTGCTCAGAAGGAAGTCAAGGAGCATATCCTGGCTTTCACTCAATTGGTAGAAGAAAGTAGATTGAATGAAGAGCGTTTTAACTCTTTAATTAACTGTGGTTATGGTAATTCAGATAGATTACGAGATTCACCAACTGTTGTGATTCAGCCAGATATGGCTCTTGATACTTCAAAGGAGTCCCCTAGACAAATTATAAGTAGGAATAAAACTATTGTTTATTCTGACCAACTTGGATCTGGACTAGGTTTAATGTTAAATAACAAATTGAAACAAAAGGTTACAAATTACTGTTACCACAATGCAACTCTTTTACAATTAAGTGATTTACTTTTAAAAGGAAGTTTTGACAGGTCCACCACTTTAGTAATTTTGGTAGGAAATAGTTTTAGTGTGGATAAGTCAAGTGTAGATAAATTAATGTCAACACTAAACACTATTGAAGGTCGTGGCATAGGTAAAATTATACTGTGTGCGCTGCCATACTCAGAAAGTATGCCATTTAATCATAATAATAGAATAGCACACTTTAATTCTATTATGTATAACGCTATTTGCTGTAATAAAAACTATCATTTCTTTGATTTAAACAAATTTATTAAGCGCCTCACCCTAACATCAGGAAAAATTCATTTGCCAAGGAAATATATCTTGACCTTGGTTGACCTATTAGCTTTTAATATAGAACCAAATAGATACAGTAGAACCCAGCCCCAGCAAGCAAATATTGGCAATAATGCCTTGCCTCATGATTTAAACTAAAGTATAGGACAGCGGAAACACCCTTGAGTATAAATTTAATCCACCAAAATATTCAAGGTTTTTCCAGCAAAGAACTAGAAATAGGGTTGTTCTTAGATAATGAAAACATACAAATTATGTGCGTTACTGAACATTGGCTTCGACAAGACCAATTAATTTTTGATTTTCTAAATTTTAAATTAGTTAGTTATTTTGCCAGAAAATGTGCCATTCATGGTGGCTCTTTTATAATTGTTAAAAGTACTCTTAAATCTAAAGAAAGAAAGGATATTGTAAAGCTATCGATAGAAAGGATTGTAGAAATTTCATGTGCAGAACTAGAAAGTTATATAATAATATGTGTTTACAGGCCACCATTGGCTGATTTTAGCACATTTGAATCTACAATGGAACATGTGTTAAAATTAGCATGTAATAGCCAGAAGCATATTATAGTTTGTGGAGATTTTAATATTAACTTACTCGAAACATCAAATAATACCACTAGGTTACTAAGTTTATTTAAATCTTTTAATTTAGGTAATCTGTTCTTTGAACCAACACGGATAGGTGTTAGTAGTGCAACCTGCTTAGATAATATTTTTTGTAATTGCGAATGTTTGGATAAAGAAATATTCAATTGTTTTAATTCGGACCATAGTGGTCAGAAGGCATCTTTCGTCAATGATTTTTATCAAAAACCGCAGACAATAACATACCGACCTATAACTAGTAAACGTTTGGAATTATTTAAAAATAAAGTTCAAAGTAACCTTTCTGTGTTACCTTTCTTACAGAATGAGAGTAATAGTATTTATAAAGACTTATTTGGCGTAATTCTAGATCAATTTAATAATAATTTTAATATGAAAACTATTTCGAAGTCAAAAACCAAGTTTAGTGAATGGGCTACTGCAGGCATTCATAAGAGTAGAAATAGGCTTTATGAGCTATATAGAGAGAGGGAAGACAATAAGAACGCTGACTTCCTAAATTATGTTAAAAATTATTCAAGGACCTTTAAGCAAGCTTGTTTAACTGCTAAGGCAAATTTTCTTAGTCTTAAACTCAAATCATCTGACAATAAAGTAAAAACTGTATGGAATATTATAAATAGAGAAACGGGAAAATCAAAAACTCGTGATAATCAAGTCACCATAAACACAGGTAACAAACAAATCACATCAAATAAAGACGTTGCCTTAGCATTCGAAGATTATTTTTCCAACATAGCCAGCAATACTACAAAATGTCTTAAATCATCCGCGGTTGAAGCTAAATCATTACTTTGCACTAATGTCAGTAAATGTAATATAAACTTTGAATTCAGCCCTGTAAATTCAGATTCAATAGTCAAGGTATTTAAATCGCTTAGTTTAAAAAAGACTGAGGATTTGTGGGGCACATCAGTTAAAGTAGTTTTTCATATCATAGATGTAATTGCACCCCACCTAGCATTAATTTACAATAATTGCATATCAGAGGGGACCTTTCCAGATCTCATGAAATATAGTAAAGTCATACCTCTTTTTAAATCGGGCGACATGAGTGATATAACGAACTTCCGTCCCATTTCCATACTACCGGTTTTAAGTAAAGTCTTTGAGAAACTAATGCTGAATGATATGTTAGGTCACTTTAATAGAAATAAACTACTTAATAGTAACCAGTTTGGGTTTACCAGAGGTCGATCAACAATTGATGCGGCATCTGTTCTCATTAAATACATATATAACAGTTGGGAGAAATCTTGTGATGCGGTAGGAATATTTTGTGATCTTTCCAAAGCTTTTGATTGCGTGGATCATTCGACCCTTATTTTAAAATTAAAACACTATGGATTGTCCAATAAAGCTTTAAGTCTTATGTCTTCTTATCTAAGTGACAGAACTCAAACAGTGGTTGTAAACAAAACGCAATCAATTGGAGCTACAGTGAAACTAGGTGTGCCTCAAGGCTCCATTTTAGGTCCTTTTCTATTTCTCGTTTATATAAATGACTTACCACCAACAGTAGATTATTGTGCTTTTTGCTGATGATACTTCATTAATTTTCAAGGTAGATAGAAAGTCCGTAGACTACAGTATGATAAACGCCATACTAGTTAAAGTACTTAATTGGTTTACTAGTAACAATTTACTACTAAATGCTAAGAAAACTAAATGTGTTAGGTTCGCTTTGCCTAATGTTAAACCGGTAGATTCTAGTATTTTTATAAATGACGAGTGTCTGCAAATGGTAGATAAGGCAGTTTTTCTAGGCATAACAATAGATAAAAATTTGCAATGGGGTCCCCATATAGCTGTACTGGCAGGTAAACTAAGTTCGGCAGCTTATGCCGTTAGGAAAATTAGACAGCTAACTAATGTTGAAACAGCTCGCTTAGTTTATTATAGTTATTTCCATACGACATGACACTCGTACGGTATTCTGGTTTGGGGTAAGGCAGCTGAAATACAAACTATATTTGTTTTACAAAAAAGGGCCATTCGTTCTATTTATAACTTAAATTCTCGTGACTCCTTAAGAGAACTATTTAAAGAAATTAATATCTTAACTGTAGCATCTCAATTTATTTATGAGAATATTATTTATGTTATTAAAAATTTAGATTCTTTCACCAAAAATTCTGATATACATAATTTAAATACAAGAAATAAAAATAAAATTGCTATTCGAAAATTCCGCGTACGTAAAGTATATAAATCATTTGTTGGTCAATGCATTCATTTCTATAATAAATTACCTGACGTAGTTTTATAGTTACCCTTTTCAGCACTTAAAAATTACTTGAAAAAGTCGTTAATGTCTAAAGCGTATTATAGGGTCGAGGACTATCTAGCAGACAAAAATGCATGGCCTAAACTCGAAACTTAGTCAATAATAATTTGTTCAAATGTAAAACCTTTATCTTGTCTAGGGGACACTGTTGATGTAGGAAAACATGTCGAAACTTTGTTTATTATTAATTTTTTTGTTTTTGCCTTTTTCTCCGTCTATATCTCTCCTAATATTTTTGCCATGTTTTCCTGCTGATCTACGCATGATATTTGATATTATATTTGAATTAATATTTATAGCTTTATATAATACTAGACTAAGTTGTATCATTGTAATAGGAAATATGGTTAAAAAAATGACTGACTGCTGAGTTTCTTGCGGCGTTTCTTCTCGGCAGTGGTCTCCTCTTGGGAAGCGCTGGTAGACTCCTGACGTGTAAAGGTGCCCGTGCGGCCTACTTACTGAATAAATGACTTTTATCTTTTATCTTTTTTTTTGTCTCGCGAACACCACTAAGACAAATTGACAAAAAAGTTTATTAACATGCCCCTCTTGCACTAGTGCAGGCTACATTTTTAATTAGGTGTTTATATCTAGAGAAATAAGTTGCAAAAGGACACATTAAACATTTATTTAAATGTGAAAAAAACATAATTTAGACGATTTTCGACTTTGGGCATTTGTGTGACTTATTGCTATTTAATCTCATGTGTCATGTATGTAATCTAACACCCGTATTCACAAACGTCACTTTGGGGTCTCACAGTGCTCACGAACGCACAGGGTGGTTCAAATCGTCTAATAAACAAAAGGTCGGTCAAAAAGGACCAATCACAAAGCTGTATTAAACGCTGTGCGCTTACTCAGTGAAGGATTCCTTAAGAATTGTTTGTGAATACGGGTGTAAGACTCGCGAATCCCACAGTTAAACTGTGAAATCAGTTTTGCGGGACGTTGTAATACAACTAACTGCCGCACTCAGAGACGTCAATTAAATTTAATGCTTGTTTAGTGACGTGTTGTCTTATTTTATTGCTATAGGAAAGAAAGTGACAGGTACTTTAATCAAGCATTAAATTTAATTGACGTCCCTGTGTACGGCAGTTAGTTTGTTAACATGGTTGTAATAAATAAATAAATAATTAATGTGTTTGTGATATTCTAAATTGACTATTAAGTGTCACTGCTGGCTTGGGTTAAGGCCTCATCTTAATTACTCCCCTCGTCTCTAGATTTAACTAATCCTTGTGCGCCTTGAAAGAATTTATCCAAATCTTACCGCCGTTTTCGTTAGTTTTGTTGATAGTTACCCTGTCTAGGAAGCTAGCGGTCCCGGGTTCAAATCCAGGTAAGGAAAAAAAAAATGTGATGAGCGCGATTATTAGTCTTGGATGTGTTATATAAATGTTACTAAATAAGGGTGTGCGGCAGAAGTTTGGACAAACTTCAGGGACTAACTCTGTTGGTCATACTCATCAACTTTTATTATGTCCAACCTTCTGCCGAACACCCTGTATATTGGTAAGTTTATCATTGTCTGTGGAATTCATAGAACAAATCGAGAGCTTAGTTTGAGACTATATTATGTCTATTTGTATGTCCCCTGGGCCCGTATTATGGCCGCCTTTATCGCGGTGGATAAAGCATCCGTCACTCTCGCACTCACGTACTGGCCTGAAAGTGACAGATGTTTTATCCACATCGATAAACACGACCATAATAGGCCTGCTGATACTGATTTATTTTATCTCTTTTTTGGTCACCCTCTATTCAAGCTGTCAATACTTGGGATCCGGTAGGTTTTGATCTCAATTACTAATTTACATTTAACTTTTCCGTATTGTGGCTTGTTTATGTTTTCGGATAAAAATAACGCTTTTATTAATACTTTATGTTAAAGGGTTACTAAAAGACTTATTATTGCTTAATCTAAATACGAGCGTGTTTGTTGCCTCAACTGATCAATATGAAATTTCAGAGATACATTTTGTCTGGGTACATTATATCCAGAAAATAAAACAGATTTAAATAGAAGCAAAGTAGACACACAATTTCTGTGTGAACAGAGTTCCAGGCTGCTAGAAAATTTAATATCAAAAATAAAAGCGTGCCTATCTATTTAACAAAATAAAAGTTTTAAACATTCAGACGGTACGTGAAAACTCGCGGATTGGCTTGGTTTCAAATAAAATAAAAATAAGACGCCAAACATTTTATGCAAATTAGCCAGCACGTTGGGGAAATCTGGGGCTATTGCAGGATGCATCGATTTTCGTTGTTTTTCGGTATATTCTTGAAATTGTAGATGTATTCTATGTATAAATAAAGCTGTGGTTTTGATTCGGCGATCTGGGAGAGTCTGATATCAGACTGAAAATCGCAAAATAAATAGTTACTTGTAAATTTTATGATCTTGAAAGGAACGTGCGTTAATAGTAATAATAATGTGAATAATTAACACTTTTTTTAAATTTGTGGTATTTAACAAAACAGTTAAAGCGCTCCTTTGTTAAGAGAAGGTTAAAAGGTTGGAAGGTTGGTTGTTTGATAAGGAAAACATAAGTAACATTTATGTGTGAAGGATCAGTTCTTAGACTTTAGATAAAAGCAGCCTGCACGCGTAAAGTTCGGACCGCGGGAAACGCCACGCGCCGTTCCAATCTTCGTTCCGAACCGTACGTGTAAATGCAACTGTAATAGGTTTTTTTTTTTAAATAAACGGTTCGGAACGCAGGTTGTAACGGCGCGTGGCGTTTCCCGCGGTCCGAACTTTACTTGTAAAGGCCACTAATATATTTAACGCTAACGTAAACTATGGGACTTGACACAAGCGTGCAGAGCTAACCCCAAGTGCTTTATTCCATTAGAGAAAATACTCTTTTTCATCAATATCAATTCTCTTCGCGTGTATCCATGGAATTATAATTATCCCTAGAAAGATCAAGTCATCGACGAAGCTTATTAAATGTTAACTGATATTTGATAAACCTTAATTACACATAAAACCATTGCTATTGCAAAAAAATAGCATTAATTACATTAGTACAGCGTGTAGCCAAAAAAATGCCATGAATAAAACATCAGAATCTCGAGCATTTATAAACGCTCAGGAAAAACCTTAAGCCTTTTCTTTTGTCGCATTTTTATTCACCCACTTTAAACTACAGGTGGCGAAACATTGTTAAATTCTGTATTTAATGACGTATATTAATAACGAGGAAACTCCGAGCAATTGTAACTCGCGCCGCGAAAGGGAAGGAAGCAAGTTCAAGAGGGAGACGGGTCACAGTGGATGGAGAACAGTAGTACAAATAGTTTCATTACATACAACATTAAGTACCAAATTCACCAAACGATATTAATCACTTAATAGAGGATTAGAGCGTTAACAGCTGTCAAAATGTATGAACTAACAGTCGATTAACATTGATTAAATTTAACATCGTTTGGTGAAATTGATACTAAAGGGTGCAGTGGGAAGACTGTGCAACGAATTATGTACGAGTAAGTAATGTAAACCGGACGACTTTTTTTAATTCTTTGTTTAAGTTACGTAAAAGTGGTGTATTTTTAATAATTATGTGAGTAGCCATCTATGTAGCTATAATACTAAAAGCAGGGAAGCGTTTGATTTACTCTTGGCACCCCTGTATGTAACAAGGCAATTAAAATCATATTTCTTGTCTATTTTGTTATGTACAGTTTCAGTCAAGAAAAATATTTTTGTAATGAGCTATTTTTGCCAGCTGATGAGCTGTAGTTTTTTATGTACAGTTGCTTTTTAAAAGGGTTTTTTAACTTGCTTGGTATGTTGGTTGTTTCTCAAAATTTGCAAACCTATTTTGTACCAGTTCCCCTTAATGGAATGGGCTGAAATTTAGACCACATATGTACCTAAACCCGATGACAATACAATCTCATGGTATCAAAAAGATGTTCTGATGATGGAGTCGGCAGGATGCGACAGGATCTTTGCTATACTTAACGTAGACCCACCGTGTTAGGACTCATTAAGTTTTGATAATGACTTTGCATAAAAAAAAGTACAGTTAGCAATAAAAGCTTGTCTCAAAAATCATTTTTTGACGGGAAATTATTAATCTTTTACACGCCTTACGTTAAATAAAAAATGTGTCACTCACACGTAAATTAATCAATAGGGTGGTAAGAATTATTTTACCATATATTACTGTTCACACATGGACTGCGTCCGTTTCCCGTTTGGAACACCCTGTTGTGCTGTTAATGACGCTCGTTCCTCATCAAGTTTTTGTGAGGTTACAATGGAGTCGTGAATGCTCAGATATTGAGCTAGAGTTATTGGCTGAGGAGATCTTTACTTACAGAAGTAAAATACAAATACGAAGGAATAGAATAATAATTATGTAAAAGTACATACGTACACAAGCAGAAATTAATGGAAAAATAGAAAAAGCAAAAGATTTATAGTTGACGAAATTTTACACAATGCATATAACACAAAAAGATAACAAAACATACCATATAACAAAGTTTCGAGTATCAAATTTAATAACAGACTTAATGCCTTATAGCATTTTAGACCATTCAACTAGTAGGACAATAAGAAAATGTGTATTTTAAAAAGATTAACCGAAATAGTCAATGTTAAAGTTTTAAACCAAAGTAGAAGCTTTTATCAAAATTTAACCTTAAAATGTATATAAAATTAACCTGAGGGCTTATTGGCTAACGCACTCGCAATCACGATCGTTTTCATTTTGAAAATCGAAGGCTTATCTGCATACAAAATGAAAACAATTGCTCCACTTTGAAGCCGGTTGCGATTGCGAGTGCGTTAGACAATAAGCCCTCTGGTTACCATAATTTCCTTTTAGCCAATAATCTATTAACTTCAGGTGAATATACTAAGTCCCAAACGATACCCGATGAGAGCTTAGCGCACGTAGGTACTATATTGATTCATCGTTAATAGTTATCCGATTGACTTTACGGTTGAATTTGTGACTTATCAAATTAAGCTTAGGTGAGGGGGTCGCTGTAAACAAACGAAGGTGGTAGGTTTATTATTTATTTATTTCATGAAAATCAGCACAAGTGTTGGATAAAATACCTAATAGCATTATTAACCAGTTGATAAATACATTACAAAAGCGTATGTCAGTTCAGTTTTCACGGCTAGATCAATTTAAAAGCCGGTGACAACTCCGAAAAAAACATGATTTTTTGACCTCAGTAAATAATATGACTCTTGGGAAAATAATGGTCGACTTGAATTTATTTATCACTAATTATTGTCTTGTTACTTGAGGCATTTCACAGCCACCGCTCAGCCTATAAGCCTTAATCTGGTGTGGTGTGTTAAGCCGTTTATGGTATTAATTTAGTTTGTATGTGCTTTGTTTACATTAATTGGTAGTAAATTGATAAACAGGGGGAGGTTTTGTTGATAATTCTCGTATTATATGCATTGTTAATTATAATACCTTGAAACCCTATCTTTGAACGATAAGGTATTTATGATAATTAGTCATTAATTACAATTTGACATAAGCAGTTTTTTTATTTACCTTTGTGATGAAAATGACACGTTTCTAACACGTACAGTCAAGGGCTTTAATTGTTATGCCACTATGGAACCCTGACATAATGACAGCGTCAAACGACATGAAAGAAATTACGCCAAAATTAATGATTAACGCTATGCGACAGGGTTCCAATAGTGGCATAACAATTAAAGTCCTTCACTGTACTTATAAAAATTTAATCGGAAAATCGGAGTAATGAACCTCCTATTTTGGTATTGTTTTTTAACTAAACAATAAAAAAAATGGCTTTTACTTAAAGTACGTGTAGCTTATTGAAAAGTTTACGTTTTTTTAAGTTTGACAAGACACAATACTTATTACAAACATGCTGACAAATGTAAAAGCGATAAATCAGAGTGCGGCAGCGATATAACGTCGATATAACAAAATACACAAACAGACACAGTTGCGGAGTAAAAAAATTTACAATTTTTAATTCTATTTCAATGCTGTTCAGGTTCAAAATTGACGATCCTTTTCATCCTGCGACTATAGCTTTACTTCCGTGCCTCACATTTTTGTACTCAAATTCTTTCTTGGATCTTTCTAAACAATTTATTTATAAGGTTAATGTGCAGGTTTCCTCACAATGATGTCTTTATCTGCTTCGAGCTCAGAATCCATATAAAGACCTTTTATTGTCTGACGTCCTCTTTTGTAGCCTTCATTTAACTCGGGTGACCATGGTTTTGCTGAGAATGGGACTTAATTAGAATTTTAAACACAAAGCAAAAATACATTACTTTATGGTTTTTATTAAGCTAAAGCTGAAGTGTTTATAATTTAAAAATTTTCTTTATTAAGCAATTATCAAGTATTCATTTAGTTTTAAAAAAAAAGTTCAATTTTTGTAGTTAGACAGATGGTAGACATTTGATTACCTAACAGATAATTTAATATTGTGGTCAAATATACAGGTAAATCATTAAAACAAAAAGTTGTCCAAGAATAACCCGGTTGTCGGTGTAACTCCTCGTACGTTGCAACTTATTTATTATTAATTAATAAACTGTAACATCACTAAAGCTGTATCGATCACTCACGCAAAACGCATAATATGTGTTTTAGACGGGAAATCAATTTGAACTTCAGCAAGTTTGCCGGGTGACAGTGAGTGGCGGGGCTTTATTAACTGTCAGAGTGACAAGTTACACGTTAGATGTCTTTTAGTTAGTGTTCTATATGTCAATAGGTAAATTTCGATTTGGAGTTTATGATAGGTATAAAGTAATGCTTTAGTGGAATGAAAAGCTATAAAAAAACGTTGAAATAGTTACATCATAATCCCATTTTAGTTGCTTTTATTCCTTGTTTTGACAAGGTGTATTTTGCCAATGTTGACTTTTAGACAATCGCCATGGACTTATTATAGACACAAGTCCATTGGTATCACACGCGAGGACAAGGAGGAGGTTATAGAGTATGTACTCTGGTGGACTAAACAGAAGCACATGGGGTTAGTTCCACGCGCTTCTGTCAAGTAAATCTACTTACTTAATAAATGGTCAATAAATACGTCAGAATGACCGATTTTCTAATTATTTAATATAAAAAGTGTAAAATTTAAAATTAAGTATAAAAATATCATTTTTTTTTAAAACAATTTTTTTTAAAACGGATCCTTTTCTTCGTTTAAAAATATTACTTAAAATATTTTTTTAGGAAAAAAAAAATTATCCATTTTATTTTTAAAAAGCTTGGTCACATTAACCAAGCCCGCTGTGAGTACATTACGGCTTTGTTTATGGTTTCCGACCTTTCTACCAACTTAGAGGGTAATGAATTCGTTAAGTTGCTCCAAGGCGGGCGGGGATCGACAATCAATAACAACGCAGTTGTACAGTCACCCAATAAAATGTTGAGCATACTTAGAACCTTGTCGTAGTGCATGTCATTGTCAGTGTCATGTGTGTCATTTGATGTTCTGTTTGAAGTTTACTATGACAACGCACTAACGTGCTTAACATTTTCGTTGGGTTACTGTACCTAATAAATGTTGTATTTGTGTCAGTTTTTAGTTTTAAACAATAAATCTGAATAAATGTGAGTTAAGGCTCGCGTCCTTTTATTTGATTTATTTTGTACAACGAGTGAAGATGCCACGAAAAAAAAAAGTCTTGTTACTTTGATAATTTTATGAGATAATCGCGATTTGGAAAATTAAGAACTATGGAATTATCGTGTAGATTTTTGAAAGTGAAAGTTAACTATATCAAGATATATTTTTTGTAACATAGCAAGTTTTATAACGTAGTCATCTACATTTAACTTTTTTTTTGTTAATTTAAAAGTGCCTAGACTTTTTTTCGTGTACCCTTCATGTGCTAATAGAAATAAGCATTTATCAAAATTTTGACTACCTACACATTTACACACTGGGATTTAAAAATAAATAAATTCAGTTACTAAAAATTCAGAATTACTGAATTCTGATCTGATCCTAACATAATGTCCTAAAATATTTGAATTCTAATTTCCTTTTTTGTTACTAAAACCGTATAACATTCGGTAACAAAAAAAACTTCTATTTCGTTACGGAACCGTAAAAAAATTGGCGACGACATAATTTTCTAATCTGTAACTAGGTAGCCGAAGTGTAAGAGTAGATAGTTATTGACTTTATTCTCAAACTAATATTAGTTGGCACGCTACGACGCCGACATGTGTAGCGGTTTCCCGACAATTTGCTACGGCGTAGCGCCTTCGGGCTTTTCGCATAATTATGAAAACGATGCATGAATTCTCTGCATGTAATATTTTATGCTTTGAAGGCAACTGATTGATTTTGAAATTTTAATGAGCGTATCAAAAAATTATAACAACTTTATCCATTTTAGGGTTCCGTACCTCAAAAGGAAAAAAACGGAACCCTTATAGGATCACTTTGTTGTCCGTCTGTCCGTCTGTCCGTGGGTCAAGACTGGAACGCGTAGAGGTATCGAGTTGAAATTTAAACCATATACTCAAATCTACAGTCCCTTGAAGATGTGAAAAAATCAAACTTCTACATTTACGTAAAAAAAGATACGGCCGTTTATATCGCAAAATCGTGTATTTTGACACTCTTGAGGGAATCAAAATGTATAGGGTATTTCCCATTGACCTAGAAGTATGAAATTTGGCAAGTAACACCGTCTTTTACTACAAGTATAAGAAAAGAACTGAAATCTGTACATTTTTAGTTAAATCACAAAAAAACATGATCTTTATGCAAGGAACGGCGGCGGTGCAAATTTTGAATTGAATTGACCGTGTCAGGTGCGGAACCCTCGGTGGGCGAGTCCGACTCGCCTTGCCCGGTTTTTTTTGTTATTTACTTATTTTTAAAGAAGTTGGCAAAAAAAATAAAATTTTTTCAGATGTAATTTTTAGGCGTTTTTTTATCTGTCTTAATATTACAATATTAAGTACGGAACCCTTCGTGTGCAAGTCCGAATCGCCAGTTTTTTTTTAATTGAAGTTCTTTTTAACAGGCTGTAAATAAAAAAAAACAAATTTTCAACAAACGTGTCCAACATAAAACCTAACGTTCCTATAATGAACCCTACAAATTATACATTCCTATAGCTCCAGACAAGCCTGTCGATAAACTATAAATTACACCTTTACATGTAAAATGGACCGTACCCCGATTGAACTAGAGTATAAATCACTCCGGGTCCCCATTAGCACCACTAATGATTGTTTTGAACGTTGCTTAATATTAATAAAGCCTTAATGGACTTTCCGAGTTTCATTATCAACGCTGGTGTGATTTCGATTTTAATAACTACAAAGTTTTATATTGTCCTGGGTAGTGATTCTTTCAAAAACAAAGGTGAGCGAACGCAAGAGTGATGTCCAAGCGGCGAGTTTAAGTAGTCCCGTCAAAGCGAACAAAACACATTTCAGCGCGTGTATTCAATTTGGCAGCATGGCTTCTCGAACGTATAAGGCTGCCTAATTGAGAATGCACGCGCTAAAATGTGTTTTGCTCGCTCTGACAGGACTACTTAAACTCGCCGCTTGGACTTCACTCCTGCATTCGCTCACCTTTGCTTTTGAGAGAATCAATACCCTGCTAAGCCAAATAGTAGCATCTCAAATGAAACTCCTATAGCAATCACAACCTCATTACTAAGAGAAAAAGATTGAATTTTCTTTGGCAATTTAATCTGGGATAATGCTTATTGGCTTGGGAATTTAGTATTGGTATCGATTGACAAGTCAGACTAATGGTCAGACTGAATGTCTTTAGTGGTTGTGCAAGCTCGCTACCATCATCTAGATTTTATCCTTAGACCTATCACCAAGCAGCAGTGTATGCATTTTTGTTTTCCGGTGTAGGGGTAAGAAAACCGGTAAAGCTACTAGCATACAGACTAGAGATGCGCCGAATAGTGGTTTCACCGAATAGCCGAATACCGGATACTATTCGGTTTAACCTTTACCGAACCGGATATTCGGCCGAATTATTCGGTTTACCATTTCATTGTTTTGCCGCGTAAACAGGTTCTAACATGTACGCTACTACTACTAACTATAGGTTAAGAAATAAATATGTTGACTTGAGGTTTCAAAATACTTAAATGTTGATTTGAAGTTTAATTGCTTTATTTATTTTATTAGCTTAACACATTAAAAAATATAACATAAATCTTACATAAGAATTTTTTTCTTGTCGAAAAAAGATGCCGAATACGGAATACCAAACGAATATTCGGCGCATCTCTAATAGAGACATTCTATGTTAGTCTTTAGGATTGGCAACGCATTTGGAGTAATCTTTGTAATGTTTTTGTTCTTATTTTCTACAATAAAGTGTTTAAGTAAATACATACTCGTAGATAGGTACACTTTCTACCGACGTCAAAAATACTATCTATATATCTATAAATTTTATATAAAAGGCAAACCTGACTGACTTATAAATCAACGCACAGCCGAAACTACTGTACCTAGAAACTTGAAATTTGGTACAGAGGTTCCTTTTATGATGTAAGTGAGCACTAAGAAAGGATTTTCCGAAAATCGACTCCCAACGGCAAGAAATAGGGGGAGTAGCCGGAAACTAATTCTACGCGTACGAAGTCGCGGGCGTCCTCTAGTTTTGTATAAAAGGCAAACCTGACTGACTTATAATATATCAACGCACAGCCGAAACTACTGTACCTAGAAACTTGAAATTTGGTACAGGGGTTCCTTTCATGATGTAAGTGAGCACTAAGAGAGGATTTTCCGAAAATCGACCCCCAACGGAAAGAAATGGGGGGAGTAGCGGGAAACTAATTCTACGCGTACGAAGTCGCGGGCGTC
The DNA here is from genome assembly GCA_948252455.1 of Acleris cristana. Classification (NCBI taxonomy): domain Eukaryota; kingdom Metazoa; phylum Arthropoda; class Insecta; order Lepidoptera; family Tortricidae; genus Acleris; species Acleris cristana. The sequence goes on along the minus strand of OX411797.1, from coordinate 5,958,336 downwards.
CTCTAGTTTTCAATATTTTGCTTCATGTAGCATTAATTTTCCACCCTGTATAGACATTTGCAAATAAATCGACACAAATAATTATTCCGTTGTACATTTTCTTGACATAAACCAGACCGAGTGTTAATTTAAGACTCCAATGACAAAGTTTCAGAGTGCGATTAATTTAGTGCAGAAAATAGAAAGTCTAAGTTTCTTTGCAAAGTCTGTATAAGACCTCATTTCAGTTTGCCTTAGTGACTTAGTTCATTTGAATAGATGAGTTGTGCTTGGGGAAAGTTGTTGGGAAATTAATTTATAAGGTTTATGTACAACTATTATGCTAACATTATAGGTCTTGACTTTTTTTATGACAGTGGAGAACGCAAACGAGCACCTAGCCCACGACGGTTAGTGGGATCTGCAGTCTCATGAATACAATCTCAAGATTGTTATCCTAAGACTGAGTTTCCAAACCTGAGCACTAAGATGATATGCTTCAAGGCTATTTATCTCAGCGGTTGAGTTATTCCCACACCGGAACACAACAACGCGAACACTGCAACTTGGTGGTAAGTCAGGGTTAGCGATCTACACAGAATCTTCACAAGGTCCTATAATCAACACTAAGGTACTTTTTTGTACTTTATTCATACGATATTTAATTTGGTCTTCGTCGCAAGCTCGTACAACTATTTTGTCCGCAAGAATTAAATTTTAAACTCGAACTCAAACTCATAACATTGTTTAGATAAAACACACCGCAACACAACAAACACAGTGAAAAAAGTTGCTGTTTTCGCCTAGTTCGGCAACTAACACGCTAATAAATATTGTATGTACAAACTTTTTTTTTGTTTTGCTATTTAAATTAAATCATTATGGGGCCTCAAAATACTTGCTTGTAATATTTTTTTGAATGAGGTGTGTCAATTTTTATTACCTCTACAATGTATTTATGTATTTAATTTCAAAAAAACATTAAACATGAAAAAATGTTAAAATAAATGCCATTAATTTCCTTGTCAATCCAAAAAGATAAAAATAAAATTTGATGCAAATTTAATACTTTTATAACCAAACGACAAACACAGTCCTTCGTTTCAAAAAGCTATCAAAGCGCACTTGCGTCTGACAACCCTTTGATAAGGGTTAATAAATTATGTTACTTGAAAATTATGTGAAACACAAGTACCTACCTTGTTTCGTTTATATTCATTTAATTTAGGATTTTAATAAAGGAAATGCAATAAATTTATTACAGGCTCGATTTACTCGAAATTGAAGCGGTGGCTTTGCCTTTCCATTGAAAAGAATTTCAATTGATTATTTTCTTAAAAGGTGCGGCTTAAACGTTGTAGAAAATAATTATATATATTACGTACATCGCCGTGCTAGGCTTTATAATACATTGGTTGATTTTTTACGTAATCAGTTTTTTTTTAAATTAAATAATAAACATAGCAATCAAAGATAAAGTAAAACCTCAACTTGTTTATGTTTATTATTGCGCAATAAAGTAATACCAGTAATAACTGTAAAAGAAATCACTTTTTTCAGCTAAGAATAATAGTCTATAAAAGGTGTGTACATTTTCGGTAGACCGTCTGTAACAACCTTTATGTCCAAAGAGTAAAAAAAAATCCCTAAAGATTGGCCGTATCTTTTTATGGTTCAACAATTTGTATTGAATTTGAAAACTTACGTTTAATCATCTACAAATAGGTAACAATTGCAGCCTGGCATTGTAATCCCACATAATTACCGTAACGTTACGTTAATTGCGTAACTTAAGTTCTAAAAGACAGCAGCATCATGTATATGCGATTTACTGTCATTAGGTACAAATGGAAAATCGTCCACTTGAAATTATACGTCAGTTCAGAAAAATGACCATTTGAAATACAAAAAAAAGGAAAATTGTCCATCCTGAATAACGTCCAAAATGGAATCATGTCCCATGGTAAAATTGTCCAATATGATATTGGTCGAAAAAAATATGTCTATTTGTATTTACGTACACTCAGAAATATGACCAATTGTAAATACGTCCTACCTGAAATTTGTACAATTTATATTATATTATATGGTCTTAATTCATATTAGACTACATTCACTTGTGCGTATTTCATTTTGGTCATAATTTATAATGGACAAAATTCCATTGGGACTTAATTAATTTACAACGAAAATAAATTTGGTTGTAAATACTTTTCAGCATAATTACATTTTGACTAAATTCTCTTTGGACACTATTACTTTTGACCCATTTTCAGAATGGTTATTTCACGTGGACGATTTTCCATTTGTACCTAATGACAGTAAATCGTATATGCTTTTAGTTTTTAACGAGCTTGAATTTTCACTGGTAACGTACTTTGTAACGTCATTTTTATATACGATAAAAATGACTCATAGAATATTTTATGATTATGAATTATTTTTTTGTTACCAAAAATGTACTAATAAAAGTTACAAAAACAGAAGTTACAAAAACCTTTTTTTAATTAATTAAGTTTTGCTTTAACTATTATAAGCACCTAAACTACCCACTCATTTTTATTTCAACATATGTGTAATTTTTCAGAAGTGTTCGACTTTTATTTCGTAGTTACTAAGGTTCATATCACTATAGTATCTCAGGAACATTAAAAAATTGTGTACGTGACTAGCAAATACCTGTACTCTTTAAACAAATACCTTTATAAAATCCCCTGTTATTTTGTATATACATTACGTGCCTCACGTTTTGTTATAAATTCACGAAAATCAAGCATCCCCTCTCACTCAATCCGCACTACCCCTTTGGAATGGATTAATTCAGGGGGTAACGCACCCAATTTCCGGTCTGTCATGCCACCCTTAGTTAACTGAGCAATTTATTGTTCAGGTAAAGGGTGGAGGTGAGAATTTTGTTGTGGAATTCGGTGATTATGCTATTTAAGGTAAAATTTACAGAGTGGTTTTCGATGGAGATGAGAAATTTGGGACCATGGTATATTGTGATTGGTAAATGACTGTAAACAGTTTATTTTGGGAACGTTTTAAACCAATACGTGAATAAATAAATGTTAGGGGACAATCTTACATAAATTGACCTAGTCTCAAACTAAGCTCTAGGCTTGTACTGTGGGTACTAGGTAACCATAAACATACGTATGTAATAAAACACATACTTAAATAAATACTTACATAGATAACACTAAAGACGTAGAAACGAAAACTCACGCTTATCGCACTAATATATGCTCATATCGATAATCAAACCCAGACCTCTAGCTTCGTAGATAGGGTAACTTACAACTGTGCTAACAGCTTCAACCAAATATTACTATAGAATTTGAAAAACCGGTCAAGAGCGGAGCGGCGAATGAATTTTCTATTCAAAGTTATTTTAGTGCTGTCTTAGATGATTTTTAATCAACTTCAAAAAAGGAGGAGTTTCTCAATTCGTTAGAATCTTTTTAGTACGCCTAAATACTTTAGTCACCTGAGGGGCTATTGTCTAACCCACTCGCAATAGCAACCGGCTTCAAAGTAGAGCAATTGTTTTCATTTTGTATGCAGACAAGCCCTCGATTTTCAAAATGAAAACGATCGTGATTGCGAGTGCGTTAGGCAACAAGCCCTCTGTATCGAAATGAAATCAAATGAAATCAAATAATTTCGTTTCGTTTTGGTGGCATAAGTGGTAATGGGCCTGCATTTTTTTTTTCAGTGTAATTTTTTTCACTGTGATACCTATTGTTTATCAAATATATTATTCCTTAAAGCTGTCGCCAAATCAAGGCTCTTTTACACGTTGGTAATATGGAGGAAATTTACTAGCGCTTCCGACTTTGACCATCGTAGCCGAGATCTAACAGACTGCGCCTCTATTCTAGGCGGTAGAATCCAAATTGTATTTGACCTGTAACTCGGCCGCCATTACTGTCAAGTAAATAAGAGCTATCAAAACGGTGACAATACGATAACAGGGGGGTTATTATGACATAAAGTCTGTGTCAATTGAAATTGACAAAGCTGTAAACAAAATCAAACGAACCAATTTACCATTATTAGTCGATAATCACGTACTTTTTAACATTAAGTGAGGTGTTTGCAAGGATTTATACTTTCGATCATTACTTTCATATTAAGTTTAACATTAAATGACTATTAAATATACGTTATTTTAAATAAAAACACGCTTGATGAATATTTGAGGTTATGTGTCAAACAGTACGGATTTGTTTACATCTTTGTCAATTTCAATTGGAACAGACTATAGCTATGCAGTTCATTTTACGGTGAGCGTAAAGGACAGAACTATAGCAGCTATATAGCTTTCAAGGCCCTGTGTAAGGAATAGGATTCTGGTTTTTCATTATTATTCACTATGATTTAAGATGCGGTCATGCTTTTTCAGTTCAGGTACCAGAAGTTCATAAACGAGTAATGGTTACATCGCCGGGTTTTGCTTGGTTATTATTATTGATTATAAATGAAGTAATAACAGGTCGAAGACAATTTGTTTTTTACCGTGTTGAATAGAGACCGATAATAAGTGGGCCATGAGGCCCATTGAAACTTTAGACTGAAATTCCAAGACTGAGAACCTTTTTTCCGTGTGGTGCCGGGTTTAGAATGTTGCCACTCCATGTCTTCCCGTGGATGTCGTAAGAGACGACTAAGGTACTAAAGGCTGTGTAGTGCTGTTAGGCGATGGGTTTGCAACCTGTCACTAATACACTGGATAACATCTTAGCCTGGTTGTGCAAAATGTGGTCACAGAATTATCAACAAGTTTTTGGAGTTGTTGGTGAGTCTGTGGCTCTGCCTACCTCACGCTGGGAATGAAGGCGTGAGTTTATATTATATTATTATTATTAGAACCTAAAAATGTAAACGCGCTGCCAACCCTAAGAACTAAGTTGGATTGCGAAGCTAGTCATTAATACAGTAGTTGTTTTATCCGCACACCGGAACACAACAAGACGAACACTGCTGATAAAGACTCCTCAAATCGTTGGTGATGCAATGTTGATAGCAAAACTCTCAGAAACTTGGTTTCTTGCTTCAAGTTCAAAGACAAGACATTTTAATTTTTCTTCCGTTTCATCTTCCATTGAAGTAATTTGTTTTCTTTACGTTTTTAATAACATTTTGAAGCCGGTTAACTTGCCGGCGTCTTACTTGTTGATTCTCTAATGTTTAATTAGACTCGTTTGTACAAAGGCCCTGTGTTTTATACTCCGGACGCTTATCAGGGACGCTACACTAAAAAAAATATCTTAATCAGGGTGCTTCTTTTTAATAGAAGTGTTCGTTTAGAAAGCGTATGATAATGGATAACGATGATGATATTAGTTTTGTATCTTGCATATACGTATCTTAATTTTCTTTTTATTAGATTGAGTCTTTTTTTTGTAGCATCACTAAAAAAATAACCACATCATTAGAAAAATGTACTGAATTTTAGGTAAGAGTTTTTTAAATCAATTTAAAGGATGCAATCCTAACTGCATTTACCTCTATGGTAATCATTGTTTTATCCCCACGCATACTTGAACACTGCTGCTTGGCAAATAGCCAACTTCATACTGGGTACTATATAGTACCCGACCTCAATGAACCTTGCTTCACCCGTGCTAAAGTACAAAATACCGTTGATTCACCGCGCCTCCTGGCGGTCGATATTAGGCGGTCACCCATTATTGAAAACTATATTTTTGACGCGTCTTTTAATATCTGACACATCTCTTATGTTTCTTTTATTCGTAATGAAATAGGCTATTTATATGAGTTTGTTTAATATCGTAAATAAGTGATTTTCAGCAACGACCTTGCATTGAACAACGAATTTTGTTTTGAGTTTGTTTGAAAACTATAAATCGGACACGGGCCTTACACCTTTAGGAATAAGATGGATAACTTTTTCAAGATAAGGATAGAAACGTTTAATAGCTGTTTTATTCATGCGTATGGGTGGAATAGATATAAATTTAAGAGCTCCTACTATGCACGCTGCTGTCGTGGAAGTGTCCACGGCGTGAGCCAGCGGGTGAAGCGAGTGGATAGGTTAAAAAACAAGATGGTAGGTGAATTCTAAATATTTTTAAAACACATTTGAAAACATAATAACAACGAAAAAATAAACAGGTTTTATTTTTCTTTTCCTGATTTTTTTTAATAATCGCGGATAGTGGCAGCCCTAATGCTTAAAATGTTTGAAGAAATTATTAATTTAAATTTTGCTCTCTTAGTAAAACGTCGGAAACTCAAAGTGGTTATAACATCCTTTGCATATGCACGTGGTATGCTTTCACATATACGAAAAGTATAATTTAAATAATACCTGTATTTAAGCTGGAGAAATGTAAATATGTAGTAATTAGGTACATTCAAATGAGTATTAAAAATGTAATGCAGAATTTAGGTAACGCAAACAGGAAGCTTTCATTTTCTTCACTTTATTACATAGTTGGTTCTATAAACGAAGTCCCTGCGATGCGTCCTATCTGTTTGTATCTATGTTCGCGATGATCTCAAAAGTTACTTAACGGATTTTCATGCGATTTTTACCATTAGTTAGAGATTTTTTGATGGAAGGTGTTACAGAAAATTCACATAAACCAAAGCGAAGCTAGGGCGGGTCGCTAGTATAAAATAAAATAATTTATTTACCTTTTTCTATATACCATCTATACATAAAAAAATCTTGTGTGACTGACTTCTAGACAATAACTTCTAGCTCTGCTTGACCCGAAATTTGGAGGGAATTATCCTTAGAGACTCAAGGGATGCACTAAGTTTTTTCTTCGAATAACGGCCCCCAACGGCATGAAAGAGATGGAGTTGTAGAAAACTAATTCTACCTATCTTCCTAAGGCCCAACGAGAACTTCAGTTTAGTCCTACCAGTAGCTCTATTGTCTTATACTCATTCAGACTCTAGTACTTAGAAGACAAAATGGCGGGTTTTCTATTAAGTCCTACTGGTAGGACCGTAGTACGCTATTGGCGGGTTTTCTATTAAGTCCTACTGGTAGAACCGTGGTACGCTATGACTACACAACTGGGTCTGAATGACAAAGTGAATAAGTACTATTGGTAGGACCTTGGGTCTTAGGAGGCTATATGCGTAGGATGTCGTATGTTCTCTAGAAGTAAATCCTTAACATTTTCTTTGACTTCTTTAGTCATTAAAAAAAGCAGAATGCAACTATTCTAACTGCCGTACTCAGAGACGTCAATTAACTAAAATGCTTGTTTAGTGACGTGTTGTCTTATTCTATAATTGCTGTAGCAAAGAAAGTGACAGCAGCAACTTTAATCAAGCATTAAATTAAATAGACGTCTCTGAGTGCGGCAGTAAGAGCACAAATCAGAAACAAAACCTTATAATAAACGACCAGACAACCAACTACAACCAGCTTACGTTAATTAACTAAAGTAATACATCTTCAGTATTTGCGTACAAATATTCCGCCCTCTCAACCACAAAGGCTTTAGAACGTTACAATTTTGAGGGTACTTAAGCCTTTTAAGAACTGATAGTGTGTTGTCCCCGCACTAATCGGCTCAGCATCTAAGTTTGTTTGTTTCATTCAGCGCCATCTCCTAAACGTGTTAGTTTAGTACAATGTTTCAGCTTAACTCTGCATATACCGGGCTTTCTTGGAAGGTTGTATTCCCGTTTGGCCTTGTCGTTTGGTTGTTCGACTTTGTACTTTTTAGTAAGTCTAAGTACCTATTAAAGTTGTTTATCAATACTCCCTCAAGAACTGTCAGATGTTGCGGTATAAAAAGTACACTATGTCCGTCTTCATGCTATTTTTACCAAACGTAGTTTCAAGTAAACGTCGATTAGTTGATGTTGAATCGTGAAGTCGGAAGAAATAAACTAAGACACTACTAATGAAAATTCCGAATTTTTGTATGGTAACAAAAAACTAATGCTCTCAAATATTTCCGAGAATGTTCTCAGTGACGACTTTGGTGACGCCTCCGGCGTTGCAAAGGGTCTGGCCGGTCTGCTATAGTAAAATCGCCCCTGGCTGAATATGAAAACTGAATATGCACGTTTATTTGCCTCATTGTCAAATATATTTTTACTGAATATTAAGCCTTAAATACTTACGATTCGCGAAATATTAAAAAAAAAACAGTTTTTAATTTATATTGGCCAAACTACTTTATCGATTGACACGTCCTTCGAATATTTTATACATGTATTTAAGATACATTTATAAAAAAAAAATTAGAGTCCTAGCTTCTTTTGAAGTCAACATTTTTGTCTGTTTTAGTATTTCTCTTTTTTTTTTTTAGTTGCAAGTTAGCGACACCTACCATATTTTGATATAATATACACAATTTAATATTCTATTACATTATGTTTTTTTCAAAAATATTTGTTTGGATCAACAAAGTGGAAATAAGCTATTTGTGTAAAAGGGTGGAAAAAAAGAACACTCATGAACGCCATCTTCCTTAAATAATGGAAATAGCTAATTCTACAAAAAAACTTTTATTTTTAGAAACATTAAATACTTTTGTAATTCGCTCTGATACTTAAGAAATTCATACCTAGAATGCTAGAAACGGGATCTAAACAATCGCTCTAGAAATGGAAACCTACTTCCCAAAACTCCCTTTGAAACTCCGTGAGAACCTCTGAAATCAGTTCGCTAGCTTTTGATTTTACACGGGCAGATACTCGTATATCTTAACTTTTTATGTATACAGAGAAGAGATATTATATTTTATTACATTTTACTCCATATATTTTCAGTGACAGAGGTGCATTCTAAAATTGAAATAAAAAGCAAGAATTAAATAAGAAGCCCGCCGTGTTCGAAATTCAAAATGCGAGTCTTTGAATTTAGAACACGGTGGAACAACTTACTTTCTCTGTTTACGTTTACGGAATCAATTTGAATGCCACTCCTATACAAATAGCTTATTTCCACTTTGTTGATCCAAACTAATATTTTTGAAAAAAATATATGTAATAGAATATTAAATTGTGTATATTATATCAAAATATGGTACGTGTCGCTAACTAGCAACTAAAAAAAAAAAGAGAAAAACTTAAACAGACAAAAATGTTGAATTCAAAAGAAGCTAGGACTTTTTTTTTATAAATGTATCTTAAATACATGTATAAAATATTCGAAGGACGTGTCAATCGATAAAGTAGTTTGGCCAATATAAATTAAAAACTGTTTTTTTTTTTTTTTTTTTTCTCGAATCGTAAGTATTTAAGGCTTAATATTCAGTAAAATTATATTTGACAATGAGGCAAATAAACGTGCATATTCAGTTTTCATATTCAGCCAGGGGCGATTTTACTATAGCAGACCGGCCAGACCCTTTCCTAAGGCGGCGGTGACCACTTTCCATCAGGCGGGCCGCTTGCCTGATTGTTCGTTCAAAGTAGGGAATGCAAATAACCGGTTAATAACCGGTTAAATTGCATTCCCTAGTTCAAGGGCAATAAAAATAGCTTCTTAGTTGTCCTTGAAAATAGGGATAGTTAAAAAAAGAAACATAATAAAAAAACAGACGACAAATCTTGTAACATCAAATAATAAATCGTAACCGCCCAAATCGCCAGTTGTGTCACAACGGGCTTCACCCAAAACTAATGACAACAGAGCGCCACTTGTCTTAGAGAGATTAACACGTAAGAAACTTCGCGTTTTAATATAACAGGAGCCCTATGTGGTGGGTTTATCCCTGCGGCTTCACTCTGCAAATCCAAGAAACACGAGACTCGCAAATTTTTAAAGGGGTGAATAAATTTTGGAAATGTAAGTTTTTGTTGCTGACTGTACTCATTCGCCCATTTACGTATGTATGTAGGGTAAACTGCCCTATTGTTGGCCACGTACCAATTATTGGCCCCATGAAGTTTAACATAAGGTAATAGAGACGATAATTCAACAATTACTAGGTGCCAGTAACTGGTATTTTAGAGGCCAGTTAGGGGTTTTATCCTACGTAAAAACTTAATTGTACAAAAGAAAAACAAAACATTACAATTAATATAAAAAAGGATGTTCAAAAGCGAACTTATATTAAGGGATGTCGTTCAGCGGTCCCTTAAGACATTGAGAAAAGTTAAAGGTTGCATATCGAGGAATTTATTCATTTATTTATCTGTGTATCGAGACGAAATGTGACGCTTCGTTTTCTTCGGACCGACCTTAGTTTTTTTTTCTGTTTCACCTACTGGTTGACTGGTAGAGAATGCCATTGGACATTAAGTCCGCCTTTTGTACTTTATTGTATTTTGTGCAAATAAGTTTAAATAAATAAATAAATCCATACTTAATATTATAAATGTGAAAGTGTGTCTGTCTGTCTGTCTGTTACCTCTTCACGCTTAAACCGCTGAACCGATTTAGATGAAATTTGGTATGGAGATAGCTTGAGTCCCGGGGAAGGACATAGGCTACTTTTTATACCGGAAAATTAGACAGATCCCCAGGGAGCAGCGATAAACGACTTCTACGCGGACGTAGTCGCGGGAAAAAGCTAGTAATAAATAAATGTACGAGTTCAAACTCGGTGGGTCTACGTTAAGTAGAGCCAATATCGTGTGCCACCTTCCGACTCCAGTATCATTTTTAGGACACCGTAATGTTGCATTGTCATGTGGTTGATATGTTTCCTAATTGCATCTAACCTCCTCATAGCGTTATGCGGAGCCAGTGCCACACATTTCAATGTTTATTTGGATATAATTTGTGTGTCTCATGGTTGGTTAATAAAGGCCCATTTAGATGGTACGAGTTTCTCGCCCATTTTGGGGCGAGAAATCGTATGACATTATCGTATGCAATAATCGCCGGGCGAGAATCGTATAAAAATGGTTACATTAAGCGAGAAATAAAAACTCGTTTACGAAAATGTCATTCGATACTCGTACGGAGATTATCGCCAGGCGACTTAGTTTACACGAGACGCTGCATTCTACGGAGATATGTGCTGACGATGTCTCGACTCATCTAAACTGGTTCTCGTATGACATTTTTTCACGTACATGCGAGTATCGCACGAATCGGTCAGAACCGATTTTCATACGAGTTTTACCCGTCAATTAACGTGTTTACACGGAGACTGCAACCATATAAGGCGAGGCGATTTTCGCCCCTTGCCATACGATGTCGTACGTGAAGTTTATATGATGACATATTTTTTCTCGTGCTACGATAATCGTACACTCGAAGAGAGAAACTCGTACCGTCTAAATGGGCCTTAAATGTCTTTATCCTTCTTTCTTCCGCTTCTAATTTCATCCCCCTCTGATAATGGAATAACGAAAAATTGGTTAAAAATTACCTGCAAGATTTGAATAATCACAAACTTAATATTAAAGATAACGATTTTCTTTTCCTTGTCATATAAAAAAAGGACTGCTGACTCTGGAGTATAGAACACTGCCAAATAAACTTATGAAGTCATTAACTTATAAACATACTACTTAAATGAATAATGGTTTTCTTGTATGGACGTTACAATATTTTCTTTGTAATCATTTGTGTAGGTACCTTGACGTACAATGTTTGCTTTGGACCTAACACATTAAGTATTTATTTTTTGGCACGGAAAAGTTAATCGAACACACGATTGAGCAAATATTCTACAAGGTAAAATCTTATAACTTTAAACATGTTATCGTATATTATTTAACTCGGCCGCCATTACTGTCAAGTAAATAAGAGCTAGCGTATCGTTGAAAATACGATAACATCTCAAAAGAAATATGGCTTTGCCGATAAGAATAGAACCCCTGATGGTAAGTGAAATCTGAAATCCATAGACATATGCATTCTCAAGACTGAATTAATAAGGAATAGGGAATATGCTTAGATTTTTTAAATCGTTTTACTCAACAAAATATAAAAATACCGTAAAAGAGATCACCAAAAGGGAAACTAAAATTAAAATCGCTCAAGAACTACGGATGATACAAGCATTTTAATTAAACTAATAATTAGACAGAAAGATCCGAACTGTGACGTCATTGTAAGAGATCGGCTATATACTCCGCGTAAAATTCTGTTTTGCTAGAAAACGATAGGAAAAAAATTTTGTTGGCTTATATCTTGGTTATTTTAATAAGTAGCTGCTTATTCAAAAAATGTTTTTTCTCACCTGTTTGTTACATGAATCAGCTTATATCGAAGCTGTGAAAAAAAAATATGAACATTCCCCATTCCTCTATGCTAGTATTAAATTCCAAACTCAGGCTGAATTCATCTTTTATAAATTAATCTTTTTATACCTTACAAAAACCCATTAATAATTCGATACTTAAAATCAAAAATATCCTTATAAATTACCACCGTCGCGCTAACAAAGGCTTTGTTAAAAACGCTTGAGAAAGAACAATGGCGGACAAAGGCAACGGTGAGGGCCCTCACTTTATGTGGCGAGCGAGTGAAAGACGTGATAAAGACGCGATGGAAGATAACCGGTGGAAAGTTTTAGTAAAAAATAACGTAAGGGAGTTGTACTTTACGCAATAAACTGGTAAAAAAATGTTTAGTTTATTTTATTTGTTGCTTATAGGGTGACGGCACCAATGTTAAACACTTTTAGCTGGAGGTACCGATAATGGACACTTAACTTTGAAGATCATTTTTTAGGTTATTTTTAAATTGACTGTCTCAAAATAAGTGAATAACACTTATAACAAGAATCAAATGTTCATCATTGTTCCTTGTTCATTACTGGTTTCAACACCCTACTAAGTAATTATTTGTAATTAATTATTTGTAATTTTAATTACCTATTTTGGTAAGGTTATGTAAGCAATTACACCGCATGCCATCTCTAGCTTTTCCTTTTTGAAAGGTTGTCAATGTAGTAAAAACTTATTGATAATTCTGTAACCACATTTTGCATAATTAGGCTAAGATACCAGCGCAAGATTTCAGAGTTGTAGGTAATTCTGTAGCTCTGCCTACCCTTGTCTGGGAACGAAGGCGTGAGTTTATGTATGTATGTATGTCGATGTAGTACTTCTCAAATTTACCTGTTAAAATACATTAATGAAAATCAATACATCGTCAACAACTTTAACTTCAATATTAGGAACTACAGATGGAAAAATCACTTAATCTGTATTCGGGTTACCTTTGAGTAGTGAAAATAACTGCTTTCCTACAGATACTTATTTCAAAAAGCTTAATGCAATACTAGGCAGAAAATTGCTTGCGTTCCCCGGTCTCATAGTTTATGCACGAATGAAAATACCACAGAACAGAAAAAACAGTAGAAGTGTCAAGTGGGCGTGTAACGTGTGGCATAGTTATGAGGAGTTCCGCATAACCTACAATACTATTGCCGCGATCGCTTATTTCGATATTTCGATATTTCTAAAATAGGAATTTAAATCCAGAAGCATGTCTTATTGTGCTATTTTGGAGTGTAAAAACGATAGCCGCACCAAAAATATTTTCCATGGTGGCGTGTTGTTTTTATGATAGTTTGAGTATTGGCGACAACAGGGCCTCTATTCAACACGGTAAAAACAATATCGTTTTTGATCGGTTATAGTATTGTCACCGTTTTGATAGCTCTTATTTCCTTGACAGTAATGGCGGCTGACGTCAAAGCAATACTGAAACAGGTCAAATACGATATGGTTTTTACCGCCGCGAATAGAGGCGCAGGTCTGATACTAAGCGGAGCTCATGCCACTTCCACTGTTTTTTCTGTTCCGTGTGAAAATACATCCTCGATTCGCTTTTTATTTCAATAACTTTATAATTCGATGCGGGGATTGAAATTCGATGTATAACGAAAACCTATCGAATGCTTTGACAGCCGAGGATAAAACTACATTTTGTGACAACCTGTTTTCTTTTCGATAACGGTGAGTTTGAAATGTTTCAGTCGTACTGTTATCTGGTTTTATTAAATAATTAACTTTTCGCTTTACCATTGAAATATCGAAACTCATTTCATAGAATGTTTCACTTCGCCGAATTTAATTTCATCGACAGGCATTTCTACGTGCAGGAGTTTTTTTTTGGTCACTAGTCTAACCTAACCTAACCTACGTAAAAAATGCTCAAGATAACCTGAAAACTAGGTTTCAGCAGGAAATTAAATAAGCTTTCGATGAAATGAAATTCGGTCGTAAAAAATCGTAGTACTATTTTTTAATAACTTCTTCATTTCCAATCATTTCACAGCCCTAATGAAATAAGATTGCATAAGAAATGATAAAATAAAATTTTACATTAATAATAATATATATTGTAATAATGTCATAAATGTTAAATAGCCTGTGAACGCGATTCATCCCGGCAGACGTCATAGTTCATGACTCACGAGCGGCAGGGCCGGCCGGAGTGCAGGTGGAGCTCCATCTAGCGAGTGAGATACCGCGGAGAGTGGGGCGAGTGACAAGCGTTATGATGAATAAAATATGGTAATCGAAATAAAAGCAGATGTTTACATAATATTCGCTTGTTAAATCCGCAGGAACTCGCACAAAGTTATTTATTTTTAAATGCCATAATGTCTATATTCTAACCATTTTTTTCGTGATTTTGTGTCATTGTTTACTTGCAAATTATTATAAAAATAAAAATAAACAGGTGACAATCTTACTCTTTTAAACTAAACTCTAGGCTTTGTACTGTTCGGTAAGTAAGTTTAATTATTTTATTATTTATAGGTAGGTACTTAAATAAAGTTTTCAATTAAGCTTGTTTTTGCATCATAGACTTAGTTTTACTTTAATATTTAGTTTTTTAATTGTAGCTTTTTAGTTTAAGTTTCGTTTTAAAAAACATTTATAACAGTACTTAAAGATGACACATCGTTCGTCCCGGCAGATGCCATAGTTCATGACTCACGAGCGGGCAGGGCCGGCCGGAGTGCAGGTGGAGCTCCATCTAGCGAGTGAGATACCGCGGAGAGTGGGGCGAGTGACAAGCGTTGTAGTAATAATAAAAATGACAACGTCGAAAAAAATACCAGGGCGCCTTATATGGCTGCGTTTATTACGTGATAAAATGTGGATAAAACATCCGTCACTTTTTGACACGTACATAAGTACGAGAGTGACGGATGCTTTATCCACATTTTGTCATGCGACAAACGCAACCATACTAGGCACGCTGGTTAAGTTGTAAATGATAAATCACATGATGGCTTAAATACTTGGGTTTGTCCAGCTTGCAAATGTTGCAAAACCGAACATGGGTAACAACTCAAACGTTCCATGTCGCAAGTCTGACGATAATAATATCACTTTAAGAAATAAAACAAAACGACTTGCTCTAATGGTGAGGGCCTGGTAATTATTCGGCGTTTTAACTGCCGTCATCATTGTCTTCGCATATTATTCAAGATAAACTATAAATTTCTTGTTCTTTTATATGGAACGGATACTAACCCCGGGCCCGCTGATTTTGACATTAAAAGTTGCTGGTAGTTCATTATTTTCGTCAATATATTGAAGACAACAATGACGGCAGTTGAAACGCCCGAATATTCACCAGGGTAGTGATTCTCTCAAAAGCAAAGGTGAGCGAATGCAGGAGTGAATGTCCAAGCGGCGAGTTTAAGTAGTCCCGTCAGAGCGAGCAAAACACATTTTAGCGCGTGTATTCTCAATTAGGCAGCCTTGTACGTTCGAGAAGCCATGCAAATTGAATACACGCGCTGGAATGTGTTTTGTTCGCTTTGGCGGGACTACTTAAACTCGCCGCTTGGACATTCACTCCTGCGTTCGCTCACCTTTGCTTTTGAAAGAATCACTACCCTGTTAGTAGCGGGGTCCTACTCGAATTGCCGACGACATTTATGGGAAAATAAGAGTGAGATGTTGATTCCGCTTATAACTTGGACAGTAAGAGATAAAAAAAGCTAACACGATCGGCGAACAGTCGGGGTGGAATGAAGTCGAATCGGTTACGATATCTGCAGACGGCCGGGCTCGCTCTAATTTGCCAATCGACGGAAAAATTCACTTGGACCGCTTCATGCTAGAGGCAGCCAAGAAATTATCAATATGTGTAATAAAATTTTATAATATCTATGAGCTTGCATTTGATTTGAAACCTCTTATTGGGATTAACCAGTTTTTTTATACTTATCTTAACTACTATACTTAAGTAACAAACAAAAAAGTTTTAATCACAGTACCACACGTTAGCACAAAATATGTGTTTTTGTATCTAATTATGTGGATATTTGAATGTATTTATTTTTTATCGTTAAGTTTTGTAAGTTATTTTATTTTTATGCTCTTTTCCTAAATATTGTACATTTGCCTACTCACAGCATAATCTTTCAATTTTCTTAAACGCTTTCTCGCTAACGCTCGTTTCATAAAACCACACTCGTATTTTAAGGCCTCTCATTATGCATCAGTTGCATAAACTACTATATTAATATCGTTTATAGTTTAACAACACACTTTAGTCTTTGCTAAGAAACAATATTTATTATTCATGTTTAACAGATAATAATTACAGGCGCTTAGTGTATTTCAATAGAGCACGATAAATATAACTTGAAAGTTTATCACCACTTGAAAACTTATCTTTTATATCAATTCAAGAAGACTGTTTAAACGTACATTTACTAACAGATATCAAATGACAAAACTTCCTCTATAACAGGCATTCAATCATTAAAACACAATCACAATTGTACTTAAACGCAACGTCTAAACTTTAACGACAAAACCACAATTTAGTAGCCACAAAACCCCTAATTAAACCTCAAATAACCTAAATCATAACCGACAGCACTGAAAACAAAACTTTTTAATTTGACTGGCTACCTTCAGCATAAAGTTGTTTTGTACGTGACTAAAATATCAGGGGTCTGATTCTGTACTAACTTTTGACTTTACCTGCGGAATCGCAATGAGACGGCTTTGGGCATCGAAAAATTCACTGATAACTGAGATGTTAAATTTTAAGACGGGTTAGTGAAGTGCTCTCCGTTTCTAGTAGTGTTCAGGGTATTGATTCTCTCAAAAGCAAAGGTGAGCGAATGCAGGAGTGATGTGCAAGCGGCGAGTTTAAGTTGTCCCGTCAAAGCGAACAAAACTCATTTCAGCGCGTGTATTCAATTTGCATGCCTTCTCGAACGTATAAGGCTGCCTAATTGAGAATACACGCGTTAAAATGTGTTTTGCTCGCTCTGACGGGACTACTTAAACTCGCCGCTTGGACTTCACTCCTGCATTCGCTCACCCTTGCTTTTGAGAGAATCAATACCCAGGTACAAAGATATAGCGAATAAATATTATCAAAACCAGAGAAACTACTTCGTATCTCAATAAATAATGCTCTCTAAATAAACTGATCTTAGTCGCGATTGTTGTTTCTAGTAGGTTTAAGTAGACTTCAAGTTATAGAAGAGCAATTTCAAAAAACTTGGTACATCAACTTAGTAAGTACTTAATTTTTTAAAGATATTTATTTTTTTCTATTTTGTTACCACGTTTTTGTGTAATTTTGATTATAGTGTTAGTCTTTTTTTGGTTATTGGGAAAGTATTGAACTTTAAATAAACACTATAACTTTAATGTTAAATTACTGAAAAAATTGGTAATTAAGTAAAGGAATTAGTCACGTCTTAATTTATGTACAAACTTTTTTAGAAACGTCATTACATAATCGTAAGTATAATAATGGTAATTTATAACATTGCCACAATGATTATTATAGAACTGTTATTAACATGACAACGCTTAAATTATCGATTTAAAGACTAAAAATAATATATTGGCTCTATTTTGCATGGTGCTTGAGGGATTGGGCTTCGAAAATGTTAACACTGATCTGAACACTGAATAGTGTAATGTAACGCAATATTTTTAGATAACAAACACCTGTGTATTTGCCAATTAAGGCTTTTTACATGCGAGCTTTTGAAATACGATACAGTCCTTGTAATCGAGAGCTTAGGTGGTCTAGAAATTACGTTATTGTTATTATAACACCGTGCTGATGTTGCTTCGTGGTTGATACTCCTTTAAACAAAGGATTGGATAAACATTCGATTGATTGATTGATTGATTCATTGATTTCTGAAGTATCTTAAGACGGCCATCTCAACCCAGGTCAGTTTATTAACACGGCCCTAGGCATCCCTTTACTGTCTGAACGACTGAATATTAAGAAATAAGATTTTTATATCGCCCTCTTCATATTAGCTATTCTAAATAAGGCATATTTTTTTATAATCATTTAATTTTATGTATGTTTTTTCTAACGACTTTGTCCACGTAAAAGTTGTTTACCAGAGAGTTTTGCATTTTGCTTATGTGAAAAGGCGTGTACGGTCACGAGCGTTAATTTGGCATCCATTTCAAGAAAAATATGCTTGAAGTCATCAATGTCATTAGAGATGTCAAGTCATTTGTAACTTTTAGAAATTCAACCTTATTGTTGTAGAATATCAGATTGACTTTGGCCCTAAGGTGGGTACCAAATTTAATCTCGTGACTGTACGGAACCTACTTAGATGTCAGAATACAACTCATCTAGGTCCATTGAATCTCACACAAGTACAATTTATAAACTTGAAAAAGAAACAATGTTTCATTCTATCGCTTCTTATTCACCATTTTTATGCCATCGAATATGTATTGAGGATGTTTAAATATTAAAATGTCCTTTTAGAAATCAATACCTTTTGTGGGGGAGCTAAAAAGGTGTATTCATAAATAATACATTTATGCTATTGAAGCATGCCGCCTGTTTTATTTAAGTTGTTTAGACAACTTTAAAAGTTTTACTTAAACTATTATCTTTACAAAAGTATTATCTACTGTAAAAATTCTCAGACCTTTTTGCTAAGGAAAGAAGGTAGAATATGTTTCGACTGATTTGAATTAAAGCCTTTTTGAAATAAGACAGCAATACAGTTCGGAATAGACTGACATGACTGTTTTTAGTTATAATTATAGGGTAAACGTACCTATTGTTAGCCGCCTACTGATTATTGGCCCCATGAACTTTAACATAAGGTAATAGAGACGATAATTTAACAATCACTAGGTGCCAGTAACTGGTGCTTTAGAGGGGGTGTAATGTTTAGCATAAAAAAAAATGGTCTAATGATCATTTTACATAACACGAATTGCATAATTTCAATCTGTATAATGAAATATCGATAAAATAGTCATGATGCATAAAACGAAATGCATAATTTCAAAAACTATAATGTTTATAAATTAAAAAATAAATATTTCTAACTGCTTTTAAATATTCATTACTATTAATGTGGTCACAGTTCTAACCTAACCTAACCAAGTTAGAAGAAATTGACTTAAAATGCATAATAACAAGAAAATTACACTTATACTAAATGAGTGTTATTTTATTCGATCGTATGCCAGATAAAATTATACAATTGGTTTTTATGCTAAACGTTCATTACGCTTTTCGTGGTTAGTTAAATGAAATTATACAAAATGTTTTTATACTGATTGAAGCGCACCCGCTTTAGAGGCCAGTTACTAGGTATTTTTCCCTGCGTCTAGTATTTTAACCCCCGAGTAGAAAAGAGGGGTGTTATAAGTTTACCGTGTGTGTCCGTGTATCTGTTTATCTGTCTGTCTGCGGCATCATAACTCCCAAACAGATGGACCGATTTAAACGCGTTTATCGTAATATACATACATACATAAACTCATGCCTTCATTCCCAGAGTGGGGTAGACAGAGCTACAGAATTACCAACAACTCTAAAAATTTGTTGAATTTTGTAACCACATTTTGCACAAATCAGGGTCAGATGTTTACCAGTGCATTAGTGACAGGGTGCAAGCCCATCGCCTAACAACTACACGCCTATATTCCCTTAGTCGCCTCTTACGACATTCACGGGAGACATGGAGTTGCACTATTCTAACCCGGCAACCACACGAGTCGTAATGTCAAACGTTATAAATTAATTGGCGGTTGACGGGTGCAGTAGTTAAGTACTCTTTATTGCACAAAAAGAAATTGTTCCACAAAAAACACTTATAAATGAACAAAATGGTATCCTGCCTTTTGGCCGATAATCATTTGGCGAAATGTACCGTTTCATTTGCCAGTCCGCTTTTTTCTGTAACTGTAAATATTTCAGGATTTATTTCAGTACCATCGTGTAGAAACCTATAGGTAAGGTTAGGTTCATTTAAATAAAAATCCTGAAATATATACAGTAAAAAAAAAACGCGGATTGGCAAATGAAACGGTTGGTTTCCCAACGTTTTGCCAAACATATTTGTGCCAAAAGGCAGAAAACCCAAAAATCCCGAAAAAATTGTCAAACATATTTTTGCAAAAAGTTAGAGAACCGAACAAAATATGTACAAAGGCGAACTTATCCCTTTAAGGGATCTCTTCCAGCTAACCTTGTTACAACTGGGATTAAATGTCGGTTATGTTGTTACCCACACATATGCAGATGCATTCCCGACTGCAATTTCCCTCCAAAACAGGTTGCAGCTCAAAACCCGCAGCTCATAAGAATGGCTTCATGCCTCGTTGCCAAAGCAAAATAGGCTGTATAAGAAACCGCTGCATATAGAGAGCGCATCATATTTGCGTGAAGTCGGTTCGTAATTACAACCGGGAGTCGGTGTAGTTTGTCTCGTTGAGTGTTATGGATAGAAGTGGGGTGGAGTAGAATTAATACTTTAAAAATAAATTATAAAGAAGGACCGATATCACCATTTGAGAATCATTACTATACTTTATAATGATACAGTTATATTTTCAGGACAATAACTATAGAAGCTATTAGTTATAGAGATTGCCTGAACAATTGATTGTTTTTGACCATATTCTGTACCTACTTTGTTGTGGTCAGCGGGGCTAATATGGTTGCGTTTATCACGTGATAAAACGTGGATAAAGCATCCGTCACTCTCGTACTTATTATACTTGTCAGAAAGTGACGGATGTTTTATCCATATTTTGTCACGCGATAAACGCAACCATATAAGCCCCCTAGTTGTGGTTATAATGGCAAAGTACGACGTAATTGAAATAACATAAAAAGGCCGGAAACAATATTGCCTTAACAAGGTCAAATATACAACCTATGATTACCTTTCAAAGAACATCAACGTAATGTGAATTAACAAAACCAGACCATAACCAATTCTCGAGTTTTACTCTAACAATGTTTCAAGGGATAACCTAGTTATACGTGACCCTGCCTACAAAGCTAGCACTCCCATGACCGATCCCTGTGGGGGGGAGCTTATTATTTTGAATAGTAAAAAATATCAACGAGCTAATAAATACGTAGAACAAAATTTCTATTAAATATGAATATTTTGTTCTCGAGTCTTGGTTGTTCCCTGTATTTGTAAGTATTTATTTTTTGATAGAAATATAAGTATATTTATCGGTAGGTATCTGTAGGTATCTAAGTATCTAGCACTCATAGTACAAGCCTTGAGTCAGTTTGGGATAAAGTAACTAAGTGTAAAATCGTTCCAAGATTATGAATTATTTTAACAGTTAAATTAAATAGTTAGTGGTGGTACTACCTTGTGCAGAATCCGTCCGGATCGCTACTACTATCTTATACTTTAGCCTACCCCAAAACAGCAGTGTTCACACTATTATGTTCCCGGTGGGGATAATACAACCGGTAAATTATTAGTACCTATAGAGGTATTGCATCTAAGTCCTCAGGGTTGGCAACGCGTTGGCAGTCTTAGGATTGCAGTCGTAACATTGTAGTCTTGACAATGCAGATGTCTATGGATCTCAGATCTTACTTATCATCAGTTGGCCTGTGTGCTCGTTTGCCATCTTTATGCCATAAAAAATTGGTTTAACTGTACGACGCGACTCCATGCCTCCCGAAGCCCGAAACATTAACATTCACAAATCCAGTCCCGCGCACTCGTTTGCATATGTTTAGTTAATTGTTACTTAGCACTGCGTCGCCAGTGCCGCATGCGCGGGGTTAAGTACTTGTCATAGGCTCGTTCTAATGAACTGTACCAACTCGTACAGCTAGTGCAAGTTGTGTTTAATATTCGAAGTTTAAAAAATGTATTTGGTAAATTAGCCACATAAGGCCGGATTTACACTTGTAAGTTATTACAGGGTAGTGATTCTCGAAACAGCAAAGGTGAGCGAATGCACGAGTGAAGTCCAAGCGGCGAGTTTAAGTAGTCCCGTCAGGAACGGGACGAAATAGGGGGAGTAGCGGGAAACTAATTCTATGCGTACGAAGTCGCGGGCATCCTTTAGTGGTTTTATAAATGAATTTACTAATTAGTATTTGGACAGGATACCGAAATGAGTAAGAAAATTGTAATACTTAGTACAGTTTACATTATGAAAAGCTCTCGAATATTAATAAAAAGCATACACAAATAAAAAAACTCGACGGATATGAGTCTGGCCCAGTTTAAATAAAAAACCGTTATTGCTAGGGTGACCAAAAATGTGTATCTTATAAAATGAAACGGATAAAGTATTAGGTACATACGATTACAATATGACAGTACAAGAACATTACGAAATATTGGAAACCTTCGTTATTGGTTAAACATTTAAAAAAATCGCGCAGTTAAAGTTGGAAGTACAGTACCCCAACGAAAATGTTAAGCACTTTAGTGCGTTGTCACAGTAAACTTCAAACAGAACATCAAATGACACACATGTCAATGACGATGACATTCACAATGACAAGGTTCTAAGTATGCTCAACATTTTTATTGGGTGACTGTACATACAAATAATTTCATTACTACCGACTGATTACTTACATATATTAATTTAAATTAGTTAAAGCTTTGATTTTATCCACGTAGAACTCGTTTGTTGCTTTTACCTCGGAAGCTATCAAATTTTCTGATATATAAAGTATCCTATGTCCTTCCCCACGGGGGCAGCGGTTAGTATTAGATAAACCATTTTATTGATTATTACAATAGGCAATAATAATTGAATACATTTCATCAGAAACGGTTACATGATCAGAAATTCAAACCAACAACAAAGGCCTTGTAGAAACAATCGAACATTCCCTCACACGTTTCAATGTTATCCTGACCCTATCCCGACCTTTTGTTCTTATTCATGGTCGCCCTACGTCAACCTGTAGGTTCGTGTGCAAACACAAAAAACACTTTGATGTCGCAGGGTATGTGAGGGATGAATTTCATCAAAATGTCTTAGGAATGTTACTATTTTAAAAAATAATTAAAATGTAACATTTCGTCGGTGAAGTGTAGGGATCGGAAATTCGGATGCTTTTATTGTTTTGTTTTTGTTGTTCTATTGATGTTAAGTATGGAGACGGAGTCAATTTAATTTTGTATTTTTGTGTTTGGAATTTCCCGGAATACCGGAAATATACATATGTATTTAAAGTATTTAAATAAATAACATATTTAAGTTGTTTATTTTTACAAATTTTGTGTTTTGTTTAACAACGTGTAGGTTATGTTAACAAAATTGCTGAAAATAGTCATAACCTAAATATTTTGACAGTTATCACTATTTCCTGATGTTTTAAACAATCCCAGAATCCCGGAACTCAAATATTTAAAATAATATTTATAAGAAGCCGACTCCATACTTGTTGAGCTTTTTCCAGAAATTTGCTAATTATAGGTAAATCATCCGAATTTCCGATCCCTAGATGTGTCAATACCGCGTTACTAACAAATTCAATATATTGCAAATTATACCTTACTTTTTTACTTGCTAAGGTCTCAAGCACAACGTACGATCAAGTTCAAGGACATACATAAACATGTAGTTTATACTCACTCGAATTCAAATTGAGCTCGAACGTGATTACGTGAACGGTTTTATAGAGAACTAGAGGACGCCCGCGACTACGTACGCGTAGATATAGTTTCCCGCTACTCCCCCAATTTTAACCCCTTTGGGATGAATTTCCAAAAATCCCGTGCACCCGTAAGATATTCCGAAGAATATTTTCCCCAAATTTCAAGCCTCTAGGTCCTGCGGTTTGTTTGTTAATCGATTCCTCAGCCAGTAAGTTTTTACTTTTAAATAGCTATAGATTATAAAACACGCCCAAGAGCATAATTAAACGGTGTATTTTGAAGTTAGATTAAATAAAACCGGGAATGGCAAAAATTGGAACTAGGTCCAATTAAAACATATTTACGTTTACCTACTTAGATTAATAGAAAAGTAAACTGAATTTCAGGACTGACTAGGCAAATCCTTTATTTTTTATGTTATTTGACTAATAAAATCTGAGACCTCTATATACATATATACTTATAGCATTAGTAAATGTGTTATAACTATTTTTGAAACTTAACTATACCTATTTTTTTATTAGGTTGCAGATTCGGTTGGTGAGTTATTGACGATCGATGGTCAATTACAGGATTACAGATTTATACAGAAGGAAAATAAATTGAAGTACTGAAATGTTACAAAATGAGTTAATTGTAACATAAATATTATTTATTGGATCGTATTGTACTTTACTGGATGTTATTAAGGCCCGTGAATTGATCAGGGGTTAAACAATTTAATATTAAAAATCGTAACCATTTGTTTAAATCTGAACCAAATGTATCACATTTTCGACTCAGGTTTCGAATTATTTTAACTATTATTTCAATTAACTACTCATACAACGAGGAAGCAAATACTATAACGCACCAGTGTATGAAGAACCTTTTTACCGCCGCACTCAGAGACGTCAATTTAATTTAATGCTTGATTAAAGTTGATGCTGTCACTTTCTTTGCTACAGCAATAGAATAAGACAACACGTCACTAAACAAGCATTAAATTTAATTGACTTCTCTGAGTGCGGCAGTTAGTCTACTAACACCAAGCACAAACAAGACCGACAACCGAAAAAAAATGCTTTCTTGCCTCGTTATTTATGTTCGGTACCTATATAGTTATACCTATGTGTTGTTATTTTTATTACGCCATAGAAGCTAAATGTAAAAGTTTGTATGAGCGCCGTCCCCCGAGGGTAGTAAAGCATGTTTGTTTAACGGCCTGTATCATATTACAAACTTTTTAATGTAGATTACGTTGTTAAGGTAACCTCGCGGTTATTTTCACGCACTTTGTTCTCTTTACAATTCGACAGACGAATTATTAACCGGCGAGTTTATGTTGTCTTGTCGCGTACAAACAACATTTTAGGGTGTGCTATCTCAACTTACTCGTATGACTTCGCTACTAAGTTCAACCGCTCGACACACCACTATCTGCCGTACTCAGAGACGTCAATTAAATTTAATACTTGATTAAAGCAGCTGATGTCAACTTCTTTGCTATAGCAATAGAAAAAGACAACACGTCACTAAACAAGCGTTAAATTTAATTGACGTCTCTGAGTGCGGCAGTATGGGTAATTTTAATAAGCTGATCTCGACTGTGACGCTTGTCTCAAGGTGCGTCAAAAATGACAGTGTCCGGATTGACATTTACTTTGACATATCTTGTGACTGACATCTCGGCCTAGAGGAGTTTATTAATACGGGCCTAAGTTCGTGAATATGATGTTTTTCATGTAAAATCAGTCACAAGTATTCTAAGACTTTTTTTATTTCCAGTAACAATTTCATTGATGCCAATAATTAATAAAATAATCTACAACAAGCTTCGTCCAATATTTATCAAGAATCATCAGCAACATATATTTCGTCAATAGATTACCTACAACGCTAATCAGCAACATGCTTCGTCAACACTGTACATAACTAATCAGCAAAGTGCTTCGTCAATAACTATAGGTAATTATTCCCAGCTCGGGTAGCAACTCGATCAAAGGTTCCAAATACACTGGCATATACATTGCCACGCCATATTGCCAACGAAACTTATTGTTTTTAAAGTACCGTAAAATGTGCCTACTTTGCTCCCCCATGGGTAATTATGTTCCATGGTTATATTGAGGTAATCTGTATTAAATCATTCTATTGCTGTCATTTACTGCGTGGCTGGATGTATACATCGTTTTTTTAGAAAATTGGTCGTCAACCAACTTATAAGTAACAAACGAAATAGTTACTATGGAGCATAGTTACCCATGGGGGGGCAAAGTATTAGGTTCCTCCTGTGCTCACGGTCTTTCGGACCGGGGGCCCCTGACAGACAGGGGGCCCGTGGCATTTTGCCACCTCTGCCACCCTATAGTTACGCCACTGGCTGTGAAAGCGTTCAAACAAACAAACATTAAAATATTATAGGTATGGATAAACCGAACAAAAAAGCATTATAGTTTATTTTGTAATATGACAATACTGAAAGCCAAAATCAGTGGTATGTTTAAAATAATTAGGAAATAGCGACTCCATGGATTCTGGAACCACGATATGCCACCAAGCAAGAGTCCTAACCCTAATTATAACAACAGAAAATCTGCAATAGGCAGTCTTAGTATTTAATAACGATCTTTTTGACACTGACAAATGAATAGTCTATATCGCTATCCCCTCGGGAGTTGTGCTATTTTCCGGGATTAAAAGTAAGTGTTCTGTCTTTCCTTCAGACTGAAGCTATCTCCATACCAAATTTCATCGGAATCAGTTTTTCGATTTGATTATCTATTTTAATGGCTGAATGTTACCATATTCCATTGCTATTCGCATTCTTATATTAGAGGTAGTTTCGTTCAGTGTTATTAGGTGTCATAATAAAATTGTCCAGGATTTTATTTTTCAATAAAGACTGCTTTTTAAAATTCAACATGTACTTTTGTTTTACTTGTAAGTAGGGTAGAGGTACCGGTTGTGGTCATCTTTACACCGTTTTTGGCCAACTAATTATGTAAAGCTATATGAAATTACAAAAAGATTTTTATATTTCATCGTTATAATAATCTTCAGTCTTAACAATATAAGAAAAAAAATTCAAGACCAAAATCCTAACCTCAACGGGCGCACATTCGCTGTGATTACTGCATTTTGGTTTAAGTGTAGGTATTTTTATCAATAAAATTTACCCTAATATTACTGGTTACACGAATTCTCATTCATGTTTTTATGAAATAATGTTAAAATAACTAAATAATCAAGATGGGAACTGTCAGATTTTGGTCTTGAATTAGATTTTCGAGTATATATTTTATGAATATTATTTTAATTTTACAGTATTTTTGATACTAATTTCAATTTACGTAACGTGGCCAAAAAGGGTACAAACAGGGGACAAACAGTAGACAATTTATAATTTGTTACTTTCACATTTTATAACATTAGTATAGATACAGCCTTGGCCAAAGGTGTTGGGCACCCATGCGTTTTTCAAATATAAAAGTCAAACTTTAAAAGGGGCACCTATGTCTTTTATTATAGAAAGTCGTATATCTGTCGGAAAGATAAGAAGAAGAAAGGAAGCAGCTAAATAAACCTATTTTAGTTACAGTATTCTATGTCTCTTTCTGTCAAATTCATATATCATGATGACAGATAAAGACAGAGCATATTTCTTATACACTTTAGCTATTGCGCGTTTATGAATAAGGTTAAGTTTTTAACCTTGTTACCTCTTTGCGAACTCGCTAACTTAACCAAGTTATACGAGCTTAATGCGCCTCCATTCATTGCTAACCCCGATCTGGATAACCGGGTATTTGAAATTTAAATCGGCTTTCTGTTAAATTGCCGGTTGAAAACGTTGGCAATGATTTGAGAATCTCCCAGCCGTAGAACAATATGCACCGTAAAGTTTAAAGGGTAAGGTCGGGTTTGGTTTATAGAATTGCTGTACCGAGGTGTCAGATAGTAAGGAATCTGGTATTTATTGTTCAGGGTTAGAGTTGTAATATCGTTTATTGGTGTATTGTTAGAATAATACAGTCTTTAGCGTTTTTAAATGGCTCTCTGCCGTTTGGGCGATTTTTTTTTGTAAATTATAAAGTAAATAAAAATGTTTATTTAAATAAAAACGTGCGGTTTGAATTTTATTTTAGTCACCGGTCTAAACGAATCTAGTCATTGTAAAAAGTTGTATTATTATACTGAAAAATAAATGATTTTTGACATAAAAGTATAAACTTTTGGGCATAATTATTTCGCTCAAATGTTGTAATGTTTTTTTCTGAAACCATGTAGAAAACTCATTTTATTTTTAAATTTCAAAGAAAATAACAGCTCAGTCTTAAACCTAAAAGTAGGGCACAGTTTATAAGCATTATAATACGTCAAACCCATAAGTTATATTGGTGAAATAATAATGTCATGCTTGTTTTTTTTGATATTATTATAATTCAACAAAATATGTAACTATTATTGTCAGGTAGCAAACCATTACCAGAGCAAAAGCCCTTGATAACATCTCCAATAACACCTCTACGCCTTTTAAAAAAGCGAAAGGAAGTTCATGTTTTCGTATAACTACGACATTTGACACTTGGGACTCAAACCTTTGCCTTCAGGGATATCCATTTTCCCTATTTGTTATTCATAGAAGGTATTTGATGTAATAATGCACAGGGGAATATATTTTATATAGTGATTTATGTAACTAACACTATTTGCTTGGAATAGGATTTCGGTGTGTGAAAATTGACGTGGATATTCGCTAAGCTCGTGAAAATCAGCTTTTGGGTTAAAAGGTTCAAAGTTAGGCGAATAGCTGTAAACTTAACGCTGATTTTTTGCGAAAATATTACTAAAAGCTCAGAACTTAGGTTTGAGACTAGGCCAATTTAAAAATGTCTGTGTGGTTGCCGGGTTAAAATAGTACCACTCCATTGTCTTCCCTTGTCGTAAGAGGCGACTAAGGGAATAAAGGCTTGTAGTATCGTTAGGCGATGGGCTTGCAACCTGTCACTGATAGGTACACTGGTAAACATCTTATCCTAGTTGTGCAAAATGTGGTTACAGAATTATTAACAAAGTTTTAGAGTTGTTGGTAATTCCGGTAGCTCTGCCTACCCCACTCTGGGAATGAAGGCGTGAAGGTATTTATTTATGTAATTTAAAAAATGAAATTTAATCGGTATTAAAAAAAGAAAATCTGTTTTTATACATAGTGGCCATAATTTTTAAAAGTTTCCTTTAATAATACGTAGGGTTACTAATATATCCCTTTTTAACCTTTTCACAAATTATTATCAATTTGAACATAACGCTTATTCAAATTGATTACTCAAGTATTAAAAGTGAGTGAAACTATTAAAAACAAAAACTAAATTATAAAACTTTGAACGTCCATTGTATAAACAATCATAATACCGGACTAAAGCTCCGTATAATCCATTAACGCTGCATTTCCCCAGCTTTATCAATCCTAATAAAGCAGCTTAGGAAAAGCTCCTTAAAACATTCATTTTTCACGTTATTAAGCGATTCGTTCTTTTTAAGCGATTGGAAAATGTTGGAGGCAATTAGGGAAACAAGAATTACGTCGTCCGCGGCTCGCTTGCCTTGTTCCTTTTTGAACCCCCATCGCCAAAAGAGGGGTGTAAAAGTTTGAAGTCAATCTGTTTGTGTATCTGTGGCATTGTTGCTTCCAAACTAATTTACCGATTTGGACGCGGTATTTAAAAAAAAGCAAATTATGTTTCTAGATCGCTACCACCATCTTATCCTTTAACCTACCGCCAAGCAGCAGTGTTCCCATTGTTGTGTTCCGATGTAGGGATAAGACAACCGGTTAAATTACCAGCGTAGAGGCATTCCATCTTAGGTCTTCGGTTTGGCCTAGTGCCTCAAAGTCCACTTACCATAATGTGCTTTGTAAAATCATTTTTTTACCTAAAGTTAAATTCACAGCTTAGAACCACACAGCAATAGGCTTTGCTTAGCAATCTATAATTTAGATGGGAGCCTGTCGTTTGGCAAAAATATGTTTGCCAAATGTATCATTTCCCAACTTTTTCATTTGCCAACCCAATGGTATGTAAATTTTTCAGAATTTATTTCAGTACCATCGTGTAGAGAGCCCTATAATAGGTTAGGTTAGGTTAGTTTTTATAAAATCCTGAAATATTTACGGTTACAGAAAACAAAGCGGGTTGGCAAATGAAAAGTTGGGAAACGATACATTTGGCAAAAATATTTTGCCGAAACAAAGGTAACCCAATTTAGATAGACTTGCTACTTGCTCTTTATGCGCAACATTATTTGTGTATACAATCACAAAATTTCAATCTCAAAACTGCAGCATTCGTTTCCATCCTTTCTGACAAAAATATAATATTAAAATAAAACACATCCATTTATTTATTACCTCTACGATTTATCAATGTTAATTTTAACAGCTAAGAAGCTATCTAACATAAACAAAAAACTCAACAAAACAAAGCTGTCCCAAGCACTCCTACTTAACACTCAACTCCGACTAAACGTTCCGAGCCAAAGTACAAACTAACTGATTTATGTTAGTCCCAAAATCATCCCGCGAACCACACTGCTATTTGTCATGCGCCATCTGGTTGGAAGCGGTTTGCACCGGCGAGAACCAGTTTGATCCGGTTACGAGGTGTTACAAGGGAAAATGGCCCCCGTTCTTTCGACTAGTTACGAGGAACGTTCGTTTTTATTGGCTATAAGTGATTTTTCTTAGGTTTATGCTGAGCCGGAGGTTTTTTAATACGCTGGTTTTTTGTGGTAAAATTTTAGGGGCCTATAATTTTTGGAATAAAATTTCAATTTGTGACTTTTTCCGGCTGATGGCAAGGTTATTATGAATTTGAAGATGCTGATTATAATTTTTCTGCTAAGTAAGACCTTATTATTGATGTGTTGATGTTCTGGAGAACTAGTAGGGTTAGGATAGGTAAAAAAAATTGCAATGTCCATGCAATAAGAGCAAAAACGACGTCGCCGTATTTTATGTACCTATTTAATTATTTTTTAATCTTTATGGTTTTCTTGTACCCATAGTAAAAATCTCAGAGTTTACTTTGGGAATAGTCCATCCATTTGTAAAAGATTGTCCTCTAATATAAAATTATTTGCAATTTTAATGGCTGATTTGACATGGCAAGACGTACATCAAATAAATTGCAGTTGCATAAAAGAACACGGTATCATACACACAAACGTTAATGACTACTTAATCTTAGTCCATGACCTTCCCTAACTGTTTTATCCATTAAGTAGGTACTATTGTCTTCAACTCTCACACATTACATCAAGGAAGAGATCATCCACAATAGCTAGGTTCAATGCGACAAAGGAATAGATTGCGTGGGATAGCATGAATATAATCAGATGCATCCACGGAAATTGATTCGTGAAACCATGGCGCATTGAAATCATGTATTCACGTCGCATCGCTCTTGTGACAGACTTGGATGTGACAAGGTTGTTAGGTCAAATAGCTTCATTTTGCCATTTGCTGATTAGGTAATTATGAATGGTGTGATTTGACACAAGCATCGGGACATTATGTAGGTACCTATATATGCGTCAACTTATTCTTTATTTGCATTGTTGTGTTCCGGTGTGTGTGGATAAGACAAGCGCACCGGTAAAATGCCTCAAGCTGCTCCATCTTACTCCTCAATGTCGCAACGAATTTTCATTTTAAAGAATGCAGTCTTGAGATTTTAGTCTTGAGATTACAAATGGTTAATGCCCTTATAAACGCGGAGTAACCATGGAGTAGCCAAGCCATGCTTTGTCCTTATCAGTCGAATTCAAATGTCAAAACGACAAGTAAGGAAAAAACATTACATAGCTACTGCAAGGTTATTCCCCGTTTATAAGTATATTTAAGGGCGGGTTTAAATATTAATGACTGAAATTTAAGAAAATATTTCAGCTTAACAAAATACACGAAATTAATTACAAGTTAAAATGACATAATTTATAATAAATACTACTATCTCGTAGTGTGTAAATATAGGCAAACTGTCAAACTTTAGTTATTTCCAGAGACAATTGAATTCTGCCGCCTAATGTATAATGAAGCCGGCTACCAAATCTGCCGTAACACCAAAGATGGCGACTAAGTACATAGTAATAGTGTAAGCATTTTGAATACAATGTGGTTACCAATAGAGTATATAATGCCTCGACAACTACATTGCAGTTACCCTTTTTTGGTGTTATACGTTACGGCTGAAATATAATTTAAATTTAGCTTGTTTTGTCAAAGTACTCAAAGGCTATTTTAATGCACTTGGCAGCATGAGCTGTCACCAAAGTTGAAATTAAATAGACAGGCTGCAATGCTGACGGTTACTTAACTGAATATTGATTACCATATGGAATTACCTGTAGGATGGAGCAGAATTACGCGTTTCATATTTGGGTGAATATTCGGGCGTTTCAACCGCCTTGTTGTTTTCAATATATTTACGTTGTTTTTAAAATAATGATAACTGCTAGCAACTTTTGATGTCAAAATCAACGGACCCGGGGGTAGTATCCACTCCATTTAAAAGAAATTTGTTGTATGGGAGCCCCCGTTAAATATATATATATTTTGAATTTAATTATAATTTTTTTAAGTTAATATACAACTCAATATTCTGTGAATATTTCTAGCATCTACCTGTGGCCGTTATTATAATATCGAGCAAAAAACGGTAAAAAAACCTATTTTTGTATGGGACGCCCCACTTGTTTATTTATTTTATTCTGTTTTTAGTATTTGTTGTTATAGCGGCAACAGAAATACATCTTCTGTGAAAATTTCAACTGTCTAGCTATCACGGTTCATGAGATATAGCCTGGTGATAGACAGACGGACAGACGGACAGATGGACAGACGGACAGCGGAGTCTCAGTAATAGGGTCCAGTTTTTTTGAGTACGGAACCCTAAAAATTACCCTAACGGTAAGTGGGATCTGTGACCCATAGACATTTGCATTCCGAAGACTACAACCTTAAGACTGCAATCCTAAGACCGCAAATGCGTTGCCAACCCTGAGAACTAAGATGCAATGCAGACTCTGCTGCTTGGCGTAGCGTGGCGTGTAACAATCCGGACCTTTAAGGCCCAGCCACACCGGATGCGTGCGCGTAGACGTGACGTGCGCGTTCGCTTTCCACTGCGTTGTACATGCATGTCGTATGAGAATTCAGAATGCGCACGTCACGTCTACGTGGCTGGGTTTAAACAAGGTCTTTTCACCAATCATTGCTAAAATGTCGAA
This sequence comes from Acleris cristana, assembly GCA_948252455.1. Lineage (NCBI taxonomy): Eukaryota > Metazoa > Arthropoda > Insecta > Lepidoptera > Tortricidae > Acleris > Acleris cristana. The sequence goes on along the minus strand of OX411797.1, from coordinate 5,925,301 downwards.
AAGTATGGCTAGAAATAGGCACTTGGTTCGCCGCACCCCCAGTTGGCAATTTAGTTTGTCCGACGGATACTACCCATTTGGAAGTCGTTTTATGTCTTCAAATACCCGTAATACCAGCTTGCAACCAACGTATTACTGCGGCCTAGAATAGCGCTTTTAGACTACTCCTGAATAGACATGTGTCTGATAAACAAATCCAAAAACAAACGTAAGTATTATGAAAAAGTCTTTTATTTGTTATATTGCCCTGAGATTTGTATTTTTTTATACTTGTATAGTAAAGAGTTACATATAAACATACATACATAAGCTTATAATGAAATAGCGACCCGCCCTCGCTTCGCTTCGGTTAGTACCTATAAGTTTTCTGTAACACATGTCATGTTCATAAACCAGAATTACATACATACATACATACCTTCACGCCTGTAGTCCCGGGTCTGGGGTAGGCAGAGCTACAGAATTACATAAAACTTTAAAAACTTGTTGATAATTCAGTAACCACATTTTGCAAATAGGCTAAAATGTTTACCAGCGTATTAGTGACAGGTTGCAAGCCCATCGCCTAACAGCACTACAAGCTTTTATTCCCTTAGTCGCCTCTTACGACATCCACGGGAAAAAATGGAGTGGAACTATTTCTAACCCGGCAACTACACGGGATAAACCAGAATTAATTTTGTATAAAAACTTTCCGTGAAAAAATATCTAACTTATGATGAAAAGCGCATCAAAGTGAAGTTAAAGAAAAGAAAATATAGATAAAGATAACACGGCCATCTCAAGACTTTTCCTAAGATGACTGCCTGCAATAGGTGGTGTATTAAACTGATTTTAGCTGAGATGATCGACTCAAAACACGTCGCATTAATCAAGTCATTATTATGATTATTATTATTATGAGCCCATAATTTCCCACTGCTGGGCAAAGGCCTCTCTCCCCCTCTTCCACTCTATCCGATCTTGAGCGGTTTCCCTCCAGTTCTTGTCCCATGATCCCAACTCATCACTCCATCTCTTCCTGGGGCGGCACCGCTTTCTCTTAGCATTTTCCGGGAGCCAGTCTGTGGCTCGCCTGGCCCAGCAATTAGGGTGCATTCGAGCAACGTGGCCGGCCCAGTCCCACTTTAGTTGGGCCGCCTTCTGAGCTACATCTCTTATTTTTCTATTATATTTATCAAGTCATAGAAAACTATTATTTCTCCTGTGTTTTAAGACCATTGTCTCACTCAAAATCAGTTGATAGGTACGGCTCTTAGCAGACCTTTAAATAGCAATATTATAATAAAATCTTTATTATCGCACTGTAAAGATAATATTATAACGTTTTAAAACTCGGATAAGTAGCGGTATTCATCATAACGACATAAACTTCATATCGATGTATGATAACGACATAATAGCGTTATACGACAGCTCTTTTACTGCACTTAATTTCGCTGCTTCGTACAATACCGCGAAAGCCGCCATTGCTGCCTATCTACATAAAACACTAGTATAAATCATAACAGTCGTCAGAGGCACGTTTCCTGGATTTACTGCATTAAAAGTACAAATTGGCAACAGTGTGCTATTCATAACGGTATTTTAACGTTATCCTTTCGTTTTACGATATTGATATCGTTATAACGTAGCATAAGATTATAAAAAAAATGATAATATCTACCTAAAAAAAAAACCGGCCGAGTGCGAGTCGGGCTCGCGCACGAAGGGTGCCGTACCACTATCAGGCAAAAAACGGCAAAAAAAATGACGTTTGTTGTTTGGGAGCCCCACTTGTTTATTTATTTTATTCTGTTTTGATTATTTTGTGTTATAACAACAACAAAAATACATCATCTGTGAAAATTTCAACTATCTAGCTGACACGGTTCAAGAGACAGCCTGGTGACAGACAGACGGACAGTGGAGTTTTAGTAATAGGGTCCCGTTTTTACCCTTTGGGTACGGAACCCTAATAAAAACAACTCTAACAAAATATAGCGTGTTGATAACTATATTTTTCATACCGTTATGAAGGTCTGGCTTTTAATCTTAGACTTTATAATGTAACATTTATTTTGCGACACCTTAAAAAATACATAGTTGACACTATATCCAGCTATAACCTAGGTCTCAGCTCAATCTGCTGTAATTGACCCTAAAACTCTAACTGCATAGTCCGAGCGCACCCAGCGGAAAATTAACACTTTAGCGCCGGGCCCAAATGACCAGCTGCAATTACGAGTCGCTCTGATAAATACGGCGGGCAAAGGGTTAACTCTGACTAATTAAATTTTTGACGGAGTATGATGAATTTAATTAAGAAGTGTTGGATAGAATACCGCTATCGTTTTTCTAAGAAGCGTTGAGTGATCAGTTTTTAGAAAAAAATGGTAGTATGGTAAGATTTGAATCATTCACTTAATTTCATTAGGATGTTAGGTTAGGTAAGGTTAAGTTAGGTTAGGTTAGACCTGTGACCATCAAAAAAATATAACTCCTGCATGTTGATGCCTGTCGATAAAAAATTAAAAAAACATAAAAACCGCCTTCAAAAAGCAAAAAATAACTTCATTTAAAAATGGTAAGTAATAGGTCAGTCCAACTGAAGTCTGCTTTTGGTTAATATATTGTTGGACGCCGACTTCAGTTGGACTGACCTATTACTTACCATTTTTAAATGAAGTTAATTTTTGCTTTTTGAAGGCGGTTTTTTTGTTTTTTTAAACTTTTATTTTGTTTTATACTTTTTAGTGATCATAATTATACTGTTATGTTATGTAGTCCCACTTTAATTAATAAGAATTAATAAGAAACTATAGAACATTGAAATTCAATCTCGCCGCAAGCAACGCCGTGGGAAAGTCATAGTCAAATACTTAAACATACATATGCTTCGTCATAGTCGCTCAACTATCTTAATCGAAATATCTTGTCGCCACCCTTGAAATATATACCGTTTAGGAGTTCTGGTGGCCATCTGTGGTTTTCATCATCAGTTCCACTTTACCAAATAGTGTTTTCCAAGAGCAAATACACGAGTTACAATGAAAAATACCAAAATCGCTATAGGTGTGCCTATAAATTTTGAAGAGTTCCGTCGATTCCTCATAGACTCCATCATCAAATCTTCATTATGATAAGAATGGGACCAAATGGGAAGCACCAGCTTTCAAACAAAAAAAGAATCTTCAAAATCGCTTCACCCAGTCGAAAGTTCTGAGGTAACAAACATTAAAAAAAAAAAAAAGAACATACAGTTGAATTGAGAACCTCATCCTTTTTTGAAGTCGGTTAAAAATAAAAATCCAGCGAAGTAAAACATTAAACAAGAGTATCGGTGATTCAAAGATAAACCCATTGGGATAGATTCAATATCTTTTGATAATTAACGAAAAATTACTTTGGTTTTTTTCCACTGATCCCGTTTAATTATAAGCAATTAATTTTTAGAATAAACGCTCTATACCTAAAGTTGGCGTCCAGTTAAGAAAATTTTGGTTTATTCGTTGCATCTAGCTTATTCTACAGTACTCAGGTCGTTACTCGTGGAACGCGCAAACAAATATCACCCTAGAGATGGTGGACCGGCAATGCCACTGACTGTACTTTGCCACGGGGGCCCTCTCTTTCTTACCACCACCAAAAGTTAAAGTAATCTAGTTATGACTAAAAGACGCCTACGACTTCGTACGCGTAGAATTTGTTTTCTACTACTCCCCCTATATTTAAAACCTTTGGGGGGTGAAATTTCTGAAAATCCCTTCTTAGTGTACCCCAAATACATTCAAGAAATATTCTCTCCAAATTTCAAGTCCGTTTTGGATGTGCGTTGATCGATCGTGTGTGTGCTAGTTTGTTACTCCTTCACGCTGTAATGGCTGGACGGATTTTTATGAAACTTGGATTGGAGATTTTATTCACGATTAACACATAGGCTAAGTTATATCCCATGGGAATAACGGTAATTGAAATTTACGCGGACGAATTCGCGGGCAGAAGCTAGTAGATAATAGAATTCAGCAGTTAATTCCTCATTTAATTATGTCAGATTGTATGTCACTCGATCGCTCATGCAGTATGAGCCAAGCGTTGCGGATCAACAAGGGCTTATGTCACTAATATATTCTATATTGAGCAGGGATGTTATTAAGATGAATTGAATGACTAGTGGATTATCCTGGCTTCGCATGTAATTTGATTTGGTTGATGTTTGACTAATGAGATAGATACTGAGGTTTAGGTATGTTTAACTGCCGCACTCAGAGACGTCAATTTAATTTAATGCTTGATTAAAGTTACTACTGTCACTGGCAATAGAATAAGACAACACATCACTAAACAAGTATTAAATTGAATTGACGTCTCTGAGTGCGGCAGTTAGACTGTAAAATAGAAAGTGTATCAATTATTCCTCCTAGAGCCACAGAACAATAAGTTATAGCCGACATAAAAAAAAATTACTAATATGTACCCATTGTTCCTGTATAAAAACGAAATAAATTCGAATCCTGTCGATAATTTTTAATTAACACTAAACATTGTTTGTATTTTCTTGCAAAAACAGGTTTTTGGTTTGGCTTTTTTTACGCCTAGGAGTAAAATGAGGCATTTTCCGTCGTTGTGTTTCAATCGGAAAACCGTTGTTTCCGAGCATGTTTGAGAAAAAGCCTTTATTGCCTTAGTCGCCTCTTATGAATAATACTTTTTTTTAAACTATTAACGGTTATTATCTACCTTACTTACTCTTCATGACGCAACTAAACGAAACAACACAAAATGACAACAAATCAAAACAACAGAAAACAACAAGCGGATTCTTGCTAAGATCGTGGAAATAATCATCGAGAACTCGCCAATTATAATTCTAACTGCGGTTACAACCCCTTTTGTTAAATTCGGTTCCTTAATGAAGTCAAAACCAACGGCAAAACAAAATACCCCATTAAAACACCATTGTGACGACGCAACCGATGCATTTATACCAATTATACCAGCTTAACCTAAATTAAATTTATCATACAAGACCGTTTAATTTAACCTTTTAAATATCCGACGCGGTTGGGCCGCAAATAATTAAATATCTGCATAAATTCACCAATAAGAGCATTGTGTGATTTTAAATTAAATTTTCAATGTTAATTTAATGTGGACTGTAGGGTAAGCGGTTTGCATCGGATCTAGCTGTATTGACGTCGATAAATTACTTATTACTGCTAAATACAGGGGGATTATGGTTGCGTTTATCACGTGACAAAATGTGGATAAAGCATCACTCTCGTACCTACTTATAAAAGTGTCAGAAAGTGACGAATGTTTTATTCACATTTTGTTACGCGATAAACGTATCCATGTTAGGCCCCCAGGATGCGTTAAATTAGTTTTCTGCTACAGGGGGACTTATTTCTACTCGTTGGTGGTTGATTTTCGATAAACCCTACACATCTTAGGTACCTACTTCAAAAAATATATTTTCTGTATATAGTATAATTGGTCGCTTTTCATGTCTGTCTTTCTGTTTGTTTGTATATCCGTTAACTCCTTCTAAACCACCCAACGAATTTAATGCGGTTTTCACCATTAGTTAGATCATTTTTCACCGTTAGTTCTGGTTTATGTACAGTCGAGTTCATAAAAATATGTGTTCACTTTAGTACCATGTCTATTTAATATCATGATTAAACTGCCAGAAAGAATTGTCACAGCGATTAAAATGGCAAGGTACTAAAGTGTACACATATTTAGGAACTCAACTGTACAAGTGTTACAAAGAACTCGCATAAACCGAAACGAAGCGAGGGTGGGTCGCTAATTTCTTATAAATTTCAAGGCAGTCTGTTGATTGGTCGGTCGGAATATCAAAACTAGTTATTTGAGTGATTATCCATCATCTGGATATAAATTACTGAAATAGCTTTTGCCAAGTAACTTGTTTAGTTCTGCTATGCCATTTCATTTTAAATGTACTCGTAACTAAGCTATTATAAAACTTAGCGAAATAAGTCATTTAAGAGCAAAAAATATTTTTTTGTTTATTTTTAAATATGTTTATTTTGATAACTAGGAATGTACTTGAAAGAATTTTAAACAATGTTACACACAAGCGTTTTATACAATAGACGGAAAACACAAAGACAAGAGAAAAAATCCGAACACGGTGAAAAAAAAACACATTTTAATTTAATGATTGCATTCGGAAGTTCGGCATAAATTTTCCTTTCACCCCTAAACAAGATAAATTACCGAATGATAAACGTGTAGACAGGACTATAAAGAAACACCCTAATGATATCCAAAGTGACAAAGAAAATTGTCGTTTCATGCCCTATTTTCAAGAAAAATACACCTAATTTCTATACATTGCCGCTTTGAAAGGCGTGTAATAATTGACGCGGTCCACTGAAGCAGCATTGTAAATTGTTTTCCAACAAAAAACTTGATGTAGGAAAAACTAAGACAAAAGCAAAGAACACCTCGCTATTAATGGGAAGCAGTCACGCAATCCAGACTGTTTTTTGCAAACTTTTTATTTTCCGTCGCTTTTCCACATTTACTATGAAAAAACGCCCTAACTTAATCACATAGGTTCCATATTCGTTTAACTGTCTATCTTTTAAAACTTTTCCAGCTGCATTTTAAATTTGTTTTTGTACATTCCAAATCAACGTGTGTTTTTTAAAAGTGGACTGTATACGTTCACGTATAAAGTTAATTTTATAGTTGTATGGAGTGGAGTGGGAAGGACTCCATTTTGTAAATCGGTACCCATCTACTGGACATAAATAAATAGGTATATTTAATTATAGGCTTCAGGTAAGCGAAATGTCTACTGTCTGAACACGGTGTAAGCAATTTGATTTGGGTTTAAATGGTATTTTGGTTCAGTTGAAACAAATTATTACTAGATACTAAATACTGCCAGAGAATTAGGCCGCGTGATTTGTCGTTTTTTCTTTAACTTTTACTAGATTACAAAGTATTTTGTGACATGGAATAGAATTTTTTGTGGTATACCATAGGTTCTAGAATTCGTGGAGTCGCGATTTCCTATTTATTATAATACATTCCGACTAATCTTGATTTTTACCTTGGGTATTGTCATATTTCGAAACTTATTCATTCATCATATCGTTAAACCAGCTATACTGAATTTTTAATATGGAGTAATGGAGTATATCTCCGCTGTGTAAGCGTAACAAATAAATAAATATAAGAAGTAATGGATAAACCGAATTAAACATATATGTATAGTTCCCCGCCCGTATGGTGCCGGGTTTAGAATGTTGCCACTCCATGTCTTCCCGTGGATGTCGTAAGAGACGACTAAGGGACTAAAGGCTGTGTAGTGCTGTTAGGCGATGGGTTTGCAACCTGTCACTAATACACTGGATAACATCTTAGCCTGGTTGTGCAAAATGTGGTCACAGAATTATCAACAAGTTTCTGGAGTTGTTGGTGAGTCTGTGGCTCTGCCTACCCCACTCTGGGAATGAAGGCGTGAGTTTATGTTGTATGTAATGTTGTTGTATATATAGTTTATTTTGAAATATGACAATACTGAAGGCCAAAGTCAAAGTGGTGTGTTAAAATAATTAGCAAATAGCGACTCCACGGACTCTATTGTTGACGTTTCAAAGGTAAAGCGAATTAGCGACTTTTACGGAGAAGATGTAACAAATGTAGTCAACATGCAAAAAATAAAATATGCAAATTATATTTTAAAAAAATCGGCTAAAGCTTCCAAACGGACGACAATGGTAGAAAATATTGAAATAATTAGGTAGTTTAGTTAAAAATGGAGTTTTTAAACTGCATTTCTCATCAAAATATGAAAATACCGTGAAAAAAATCACCAAAAGTAAATAAAAATTACAATCGGCCAAGAAATTATTAGAATGCGATTAGACATAGAGATCCGATATTATGCACAGTGACGTCATGTAACATATAAAACTCGATGTTAAAATCGATTTTGCTAGAAAGACATACGAACAATTCTTTGTTGGTTTATATCTTGGTTAATTTTATAGCTATTCAAAAAATGATTTTATCAACTGTTTGTTGCTTTTAAAAAATCTCATAAACATTCAATATTAGGTGAATCCATTTCAAAATACTTACTAAAAAGTCTTAAAAAAGAAAGCTAAATGAGCTTTGCCTTTTTATTTGGTGTGTCTTTTTATATTATTAAAAACATAACAAGTATTTTAATTATTATTTTTAACTTTTGGTTGTGTGCCACATGCTAATTATTTAGAACTGAGAGTGCACATGAAAACTTGAGCCGAGTCACAAAGTCGCCGACGTAACTAGGGTGTCTCGAATTAAAACTTGTCGCGCAAGATCCAGGACTAGCATAAAACTGTTGAAAAATGAGGTTTTATGTATGTAGATAAAATATTTGGTTTTTGATGAATAAATAAATAAATATCAGGGGAAAATATTACATAAAATTGAACTAGTCCCAAACTAAGCTCTAGACTTTTAGGTAGTTTGTGTGCACATACATGAACGATAGGTATGCATACTTGAGTAAAGAAATACATTCTTAAACACATAGAATAATAATGGACCTGAGGACCTGAATACCTATAAGTAACTTTAAAATACTAAGACAGGGGCCCTAGCCAAGATGAAAACGCTACTAACGTTTCTATTTTCTTTCACTCAAAATGTATGGGATGATATTCTCGTGCGTTGCGATAAACCACGTGGTCAACTGTCATCCCATATATTTTGAGCGATAGAAAAGAAAAACGTTAGAAGCATTTGCATTTTGGCTACTCCTCTAGAATATAACTTTAAGAAAAAACAACACACTGTGTCTGTCTTTGTTCGACTACACGAGAATCTAATGCAAAATTTCAAACAATATCCTGAAAACTTCCTTTCTTCGCCATGCTACGACCAACTTAGCACGAGTTTTCCTACCATTCTAATATGCTAATGGACCTTTGAAGTCTAGTGCGCGATCTAGTCATGAAGGCACTTGTGAGATATTGTCTTTCTAGAGAGTTGAGAGGTGACTTAGATGTTTAAGGGCGTTCATTATGATTCTTTAAGCTAGCAATGTCGTAAATAAATTAATAATTTGGTATTTTGATATTATACAGGGTATCCTTAAAAGCGGCCTTTGTAAAAACATCATATTTTTGAAAAGTATGATGTTTTTACAAAGCTTTTAGGGACATCCTGTATGTATAAAAATAACATTTTTGCCACCAAGGCATTGGGTAAGATTGTATGAACATAATTGTAATGATAAAAATCGACGTGACAGATTTCTGTTACGAATAACAATTGACAATAGTGACTTTTTAAATGGAGTTCTTAAAAAGTAGATTTTTTTCTTTTTTTTTCCAGAGCTGGTATAATTTGACCTCTCGCCCGGTACCAGGTTATTGTTGAATTTTGGGACACCCTGTATATACAATATTTTCTCGTTTAAAGATATTAGATACAATATAGTAGATCCTTATTGCAGTATGATTAATGTATTAAACAAGTCTATTAAAAAGCAAGCTTTTAAAAACCCGACTGTTGCTAACCAGCTTAAAATCGTTATACCTAAATCCTAAACGATCATTCAAAATGAAAAATAATAGAGGAAACCTAAAGATGATTTTAAATACCTATTCAAAGATACTCCATTTGTCATAGTTCGTCGACTTTTTTTTGTCAATAATTGGCATCTAGTTGCCGCCACATTGAATTTTAATTACTGTCATATCCACAGAACAGAAAAAACAGTAGAAGTGTCAAGTGGGCGTGTAATGTGTGGCATTAGTTATGCGGAGTTCCGCATAACCTACCATACTTTTGCCGCGATCGCTTATTTCGATATTTTGATATTTCTAAAATAGGAAATAAATCCAGAAGCATACCTTATTGTGCTATTTTGGAATGTAAAAACGATAGCCGCACCAAAAACATTTTCCATGGTGGCGTGTTGATTTTATGATAGTTTGAGTATTGGCGACAACAGGTCTGATACTAAGCGAAGCTCATGCCACGCCACTTCCACTGTTTTTTCTATTCCGTGGTCATATTTTTAATGACAAAAATGACACTCACAAGATTAAGACAAATCGATTGACATAAGAATCTTTAAAATCGGTCTACGCGTTTAGTTTCTAGAACGCCACAAAGGGACAACCATACATATATAGGCTGATACACACAACACCCTCCTCCTTCGGCAGTCGGGTAAAAACAATTGGTCTTTATAATCTCACAAATAACTACCAAGTACCCAGTGACCACTTTACAATATTGCTCGCAAAATGTCGTATTGAAATTCAAATTTGTCTGTAGCGACGCAAAATATGCAATATTCTAGATTGTCAATTCCGTACCTTGCCTTGCCCTCGAAGAGGAATTGAATTTTATACTTACAAGACTCTCTATGTGAAAGTATTGGTTATTAAAGAAATATACTTGCTAGACAAGATGTTACAGACGAATAAACTTTACTAGATATTGGTACGTAAACTCTTTATTCTACAAAAACTTAGACTAAGTACAGGCAAATAGATAATTATCACGTACAATTAGATGTAATTTTTTTACAATAATCTGTTTCGACGGTAGGTAATTATGTTAAATTATCGATAAGGGATTAGCATGAACGTATACGGTTCATGCTAATCTTATCTATTTTATTCTTCCTTTCGTTAATACATGAAAGCCCTTCTCGATAATTTAACATTATTACCGTCGAAACAGATTATTGTAAAAAAATTACACAAAAAAAACATATCGCAAAGAAAAAATTATACATTCACATACAAATTATGTAATGAGGGCTTTTTTCCACGACGGTGATATGGAATGAATCTACAAGCGTTTCGGACAAGACGATCATTGTGGGTAAGAAGCGCCGCAAGAAACTCCAGTAGAAGGTAATTTTTTTTAAAATAAAATACAATAATATTTAGAAGCAAGTTAGGTACATAAGAAGGTAAAAAAAATACTAGCTAAAATTAAATAAATACAAATGAAAAATCAATAACATTAAATTAAGAATGACGAGGTTTGTACGTTAAAAGCCAAAACTACATTCTTGATTGAACAACAAGTCTTTGCTAACGTTTACAGAACAATTTATATGATAACTAAATAAAAGTAGTCTATTAGAACTTAAGATATTACTTCAACTAAGTACTCTCTCAGTGAATATTAACCTCAGGACTAGCAACTCATTTGCAAGCCACAGGATTACAGGATAGTACGTTTAACGCTTATTTCTGTATCTTTAATTTTAACCAAACGAAAAGTAATCTGGTAAAATCATAGGACGAAAATGTTATTTATAAAATTATTTAAATAAAACGTTAGATCATCGTCATCATCATCATAAATCATAAACTCAAGCCTTCATTCCCAGTGTATTAGTGACAGGTTGCAAACCCATCGCCTAACAGCACTACACAGCCTTTAGTCCCTTAGTCGTCTCTTACGACATCCACGGGAAGCCATGGAGTGGCAACATTCTAAACCCGGCACCACACGGCAAAACGTTAGAAAACAAGACATTACGAGTTTGTAAGCAGAAACTTTAAATAAATACGATATTGCAATAACCACTGCAGTATCTCAAAGAAAATGAGCGAAACGACCTATTCGCTGACATTTTAGAGTAAATGTTGAAGTTCCCTTATATGGCGAATGTTGCTTTTACAAGTCAAACAAGCGCAAGTACTGCATATTATTTTAATAGTTTGAACCTAATTTCTAGCAAGAGAGCGTTGAATTTGTTAAGATCATTTAAAAGTAATTGCGTTCATTTACTTTAGAAATGTTGAATGGTGTTTACTCACCGCGGGCGTAATTATAAAATAGCTTAGAAATGAGAAAACGTTATTTTATCAACAATTTATTAATGAAGTTGGCCTAGTATTTGATTACGAACTTGTTTGTTGCTAATCTGAGCATTAAAAAAATCAAATCAGCTTTAGTTTAAGAGCGTACTTAATGCAAAAAAACCCGCCTAGTTTTAGAAACATTCAGGCCTCGATTGAGAAACATTTTGTGTATTTCTCTTCCTCTGTAATGTAGCAGATGTGTAAAGTACATGGGATCAATCCTACTAGTATATCTGTTGTGCGTAGGTATATTGTTGCCTTGTGATCCTAGTTGGCCATTTTCTCATTACTATTGTATGTCTTGACTTTTGTTTTTTTATGACGATTTTATATATATTTTAAATACTTAAACTAAACAAAACTAAACTTTGATGCACCTGATTTGATTGTTTTACCACTCAAAATCAAGTACATATTTCATACATAATTTAGCAAGTTTTTTTTCGTACCTCTTCGGTTACATTTTTTCATTAATATGTACACAAAAAATTATGTACAAGTTTTAATTTTCCTACTTGGCATCAAATCAAATCTTTGCGATAAATTCTGTGATGTAGGAAAAAACACACTGATGGACGGATATTATTATGGCTTCTTGTCATTATTTATTTTTAATTTTTGATGAACCTTTAAGAGGAAATCCACTGAATAACAATAATTAACAATAATAATATTATTAAATAGCCGTGCTTTTTAAAATTGCTGCCGTTGTCACACTGACTGGCTGAATTCAAATGCTTAAGTTGCGATATCGTTTTTAATAAATTAGAAATGAATCAAATATTAAAGAAAACATATTGGTAACTTATCAACAGAATCGAACAACCCTCTTGTATTTTATGTACAAAGTTAAAGATCAAAATTAAATTAATATTGTATGGACTGAAAGTATTTAGTACTGGGTCGTTCTCAAAAAGTTGGCACCGCTGAATTAATTTTGAATTTTTCAGAAATTTTCCGATTTTAATGTTTTTTTTTAATAAGACCGCTAGAAATCAAATCGTGTGATCGATATTACATGGAGGGAAGTGATTTATTTTATTATTTTAGAAGATACAGGTATTTGAATTATGCGGTAGGCAGGTGAATGACCATTTGTAACCAGGTTATCGATAATAGGGGCAGGTTGGCGACAAATACGTACAAATAAAGTGAAACTGTTACCAGGTTAACGACAACGGGTGCAGTTAAGTAAATTGTTAAATAAAAACTACATGAAACTAACAACAAGTGCTTAATTTGAATATTTTTGATTCGTTTTATTCCTTATCTAAATTATTTATAAATTATAACACATTTTATTTACCTTTTGAGCGTAACGGCATCTCATATGTTGAAATTCGGTGAACCGTATACGCTACAGGGTGTTACATACATATATACGTACATACATACGCTCGGAAAACAACCCTGCTTCGTGCAGTCGGGTAAAAAACATTAACACCACAAAAATATTTGGTTTACAGTATAAGTTTTTAAATAATTGTCGTTCGCCTGCCGTCAACGTCTTTCACCTGTTTTTTTTAGACAGGTGAACGACATACAGGTGATGGACAAAATAACAGTTATATCATCAATACTAGTTAAGTACTTGGTAAATGAACTGCATATTTATTCACATTAAAATAAACCACGTTATACGTGCTATAAATTAATATCAATACAATAAGTCAAACAATTATCAAAATACGGAAGACAGAATAGCGACTACGTACCCATTACAAACTCCCGCTCGCGTAAGTTTTTTGTTTATAATTTTTGAGAACGACTCGCTGACGACGTGTTACTTCTAACAGCGTTAGCTGGGGACGGTAGGTCTCGAATTATGCGGGGTAAGGCAGGTAAGACGAGATAGTATAACCACAGAGGTAGCGTTTATCTTATGACAGGTGAGAGACAAAAACTGTCGTGGACAAAAATAAATTTCAAATAATTCGAAATATAAGTATAGTTTTCTTATTCAACACTACAGTTTTAAATCTTGAGTGTATGTGTAAGTAAAAAATAGTATTTAAACTACGTTTCGTTGGTGATTTTTACGTTTTAATTAAATTGAAACATGAGTGCCTCGCGTTGGGACACTGCAGGTGAGCGACAAAACGTAGTTACAAATTGTTTTTATGGTTATTAATATAATTTAATTTTATATCTAAGCATTTGGCCTCTATTCAAAAAGTGTCTTTTAATATGAATTGATAACTAAATTATATGGATGACGCTTTGTAAAAAAAAAGTTCTAAGAGAGACCTATTGACAGGTGGCGGTGCCACTTTTTTGAGAACGACCCTACTATTCTCTCGCTTGGTCCATGCTGGGACACCGCCTCAAGTTTTTTAATCTTTGTGTTGAATGTGGATCAGAAAGCTACAAAATTAATTGTCATCTGCGATTTAAATCAATAAATCATTTTGATTTTTCATTTATCGTAAAAGTATGTATCCCAATTATTATCTCCATGTTTAAATATTTCAATAATAAACTTAACGAAGCGAAACTAGTTAGTACAACAATGTATGCAAACATTCCCTAGACTTCTCAGCAAATGTTAATTGGATTTAAGATCTTCGTTAAAATTCTTCGATAATACGATACGCTATTTACTTGTTTAAATTTATTTACCTAGTGACCTTAGTTACTCACGAGATACGAGAAATCAAGCTAATCGTTCAAGTCCCGCATTTCACTATCAGCCCTATGAAACCCCGACCCACTATAGAACTGTGTGACAGTGACGTTATGATTCAAGTGGAAATACATGTCAAATAAAGGGTTTTATAATGTCACTGTGACACAGATCAGGGTTCCATTGATTGTGCTGATAGTACGCATTCTGCCCTCCTTAGAAAAAAGTGGCCTTAGGTAGTGAAAGTATTAGTAACCTTATTTCTTGACATTGTGGGTTAAATTTGCTTTGACCATCAAATTGGGATTGTTCATATTTTTACAATTACTCTCATTCGAAAACCATTTCGAGGAATAGGGTTTTAAAGCCGTTCTGCATTAATAAGTTTTTTAAATATTTATCTATTTCGGATATTTCGACAAAACTATATTTAACCTTTGTTTGACTTTCGTTTTCGGCTTGAAGCCCACCTAGGTGTATCTTACGGGTTAGGCAAAAACTGCTTAAATTAGTATGTTTTAATACACTATTACAATCAATCTTTATTATTTGATATCACTTAATTGTTGTAATTTATTAGAAAATCCCATCCCAAATTTAAAATAATCATGTCATCCATAAAATGTCTGCTAAATAAATAAAGATATTAAAACAAAACTATTGGGTCAAATATCAAATTAATAAAATTGGTCTCTTAAAATTACCTATTCTTTCGAATTAGAATGTAAAAACCGTGAGTTATTTTTTTTGGTCTATCCCAATTGCGCGTTCCTCCATTTTATTTTGAACGGCAGCATACGCATATGAACGAATAGATAGCAATCTCATCTAACCTTCAATGTAACAAAGGATTGTTTTTATTATTCTATAAAACAACTCATTTTCAATTCTTCGACGAAGTATTACCGACTAAAGTTGTCCCAGGTGCTCGTACGCACGTAATATGTCTAAAGTAGAGTTAGGTGCCTAGTTGATAGTGACCTTGCTTGCGAAGCTAACAGTCCCGGGTTTGGTTCTTTGTAAGGGCAAATATTAGTGTGATAAGCGCGAGTATTTTTTTTTGAGGGTTGGTCGTTTTCTATGTATTTCTCTATAAATATATAAAAATGTTTATCATTATTCGCGTAGTACTTACAGTACAAGGCATGAGCTTACTTTAGGATTATGTAATTATTTGTTAGGCAGCAGAGATAGGCTATGGTCACCATACTATGGTGGCACCTCCCATGAATAAGTACTCCCTTTTATCAAAACAAAGTTAAGACCTCCTTCATGAATTTAACTTACCGATATGACATAACTTCCAACTCGACTCGTATGAGCAACTCCAGAAAACTCGAACTGTCGCGAAACACGTTCAAACATTTCATCCTATTACACGTGTTTCATTTTAAATTGAATTAACTTCCAAAAACATAATTTCCCTCCTTAGCCATTTTAACAAAGGGATTGATTAAAGGAAGTTATAATCACAAGTCTTCCTTACATTTGTAAGCATAAATAATTTTAAAAGGCAAATTAGACAAATGAAACATTGCTAAAGTAGGCCGCGGAGGAGAATAAATTAGAAAAGTTGGCAAACGCGTAAACATCAAAAAGTTGGGAAGTCGCAGGCGTGTTTAGACGACAGAGCACGGGTCGAGTCGCGAGTTTAGAATTATGCTGTTACGTGGCCATTTTGCAATTATAACAGAGGCGCTAGACAAGATGCACTACGCTAACCAGCGTTTCTATTCGTTTCGCTTTTAAACCAATCGCGTCACTGGTAGATCACGTGACTTTTCGTACCACGTGATCTACCAGTGACGCGTTTGGTTTAAAAACGAAACGAATAGAAACGCTAGTAAACGTAATGCATGTTGGCAAGGGCCTCAGGACTATAACATTGACTTAGGCTCAAAAGTCTAAACTCGAGGTTTGCCAAAGAGCAATGGAGCGTAGAATACTGGGTGTGCAAAGATCCGATAGGGTGAGGATCACAGAGCTGCGCTCCAGGACTGGTTTTGCTGATGTTGGGTTGAAGACCGCAAAGTTAAAGTGGGACTGGGCTGGCCATATCTGCCGCATGCACGATGGGAGATGGGCCAAAAATACCACCCATTGGCTTCCACGCGACGGAAATCGTAGCAGAGGTAGACCCAGAACGAGATGGCGATATGACCTAGAGTCGTTTGCGAGGGATTGGAAAGAGTACGCTCTGGATAGGGACGAGTGGCGAAAACGAGGGGAAACCTTTGCCTAGCAGTGGGGCACAAAAACAGGCTAGCGGAAAAAAAAACAGGACTGGGGTGATGGAACCAGTAATGAACAAGGGCCAATGGACCCTTGGTTCTTATGTAACCGAAGAAAAGGGTTATTCATTTATTATGAGCCAATACATTTTTGACGTTATGATCTTTGAATTAAGAGTCAAGTGTCCATTATTGGTGCCTTCAGCTCAAAATGTCGAACATTGGTGCCGTGCCTACACAATATTTGTTTACTGTGGTCATTGTGGCAGCTCATCTTCTCACGATGTAAAGGTGATCCAAGTTCTTTTGCAAATTTTTTCAAGCGTTTTACCGCTACAAGAGATCATCGATAGTGCTAGAAAGGTCACTACCAACTATAATATTTCTTGAACTCACAAATGTCAGAGTATAGGATCGGGTCGCGTGAGTCAAACACCAGAGCTGTGACAAGACTGTTTTATTCTCATTTTCACCATGCTACCCTCATACAATAATTATAATATAGACATACCTACAACCCCCTTTTTTAGGGAAAAAAAAATGATCAAAATTTAAATCATAAATTATGTTGATCAAAATATGCACTAACAATTCGTGACTCAATATTCTAGCTTCGTAGGAAAGGTCACTACCAACTATAATATTTCTTGAACTCACAAATGTCAGAGTATAGGATCGGGTCGCGTGAGTCAAACACCAGAGCTGTGACAAGACTGTTTTATTCTCATTTTCACCATGCTACCCTCATACAATAATTATAATATAGACATACCTACAACCCCCTTTTTTAGGGAAAAAAAAATGATCAAAATTTAAATCATAAATTATGTTGATCAAAATATGCACTAACAATTCGTGACTCAATATTCTATTTAAGATCATTTTGTTAGAATGACAATAAAATTCCAATAGAAATTATACAAAAGAATCATGCATTTCAATTTTTTTTTTTTTTTTTTACTTTAAAAGAAATGTTATTACACTTATGTTTCTATAAATTATTTCTGAATTTTTCATGCATTTCACTATAGGAACTTATGTGTGTAAGGGCATTTTATTTAAAAAATGCCTAAGATTTGCATATGTAAAAATATACTTATGACTATTTTCTTAATTCTATTTTATACACAATTGTAGTATGTCTTTAACATATTATTTTTCATACTGAAACATCATTTATGTAGTGATTCATATCCAATTAGTAATTGTTATTGAGCATAACATAAAACTAATTTACGTTGTTAGCATTCCATAATTTTATATCATTCAATATACAAGGCACTTGTACCTACTTATATTTATACATTTTGTTTTTTAATATTTGATGCAAGTACAAGTTTTTTTTTTTTTAAATATTATTTTAATTTTACATTCTATTACACAATTAAGTTATCTTGAATTATACTTATAATTATTATTATTACATAGTCTGCCTTTAGATTTATTTTTACTTATTCCTATATTATTATAATAATATTATTTACAAACATGTAGTATGTATACACTCACGTGTTGCGGCTTATTGTTGTAGTCGCAGTTGGGTATCCCCACCGATCAGGAGGTCGCACTGTCCTGCCGGAACGAGTACGATAGTATGAATTAGTTTGTATTTGTGTATTGGGATCAGCTGACTGATCCACATGCCTGGAGCCGGACGGTGCCTGCGCGCCTACCGAGGGAGGGGTGATGTCGTCGTCATACCCTACAAATGTTGGTTCCGGTCTCCGATTTGAATCTACTATTAAATGATGTCTGTTGCGCCGTAGTACGTTGCCGTTTGGCATTGCTACGAGGTATGTCCGGGGACCTACTATGCTAGTAACTGTACCTGAAACCCAACTGTTGAATATCCTTACTTTAACCTTTTGTCCCGGCACCAGTGTAATCAAATTTCGAGTTCCGCGGTCATAATAGTATTTTTGCGTTGCCTGTCTTGTTTTAAATTTTTCGCGTGTGCGGTTATACTGCGTGGTTGACATTAGTAGGTTAGATCGACACGGTATAATACTGCGAATTTTCCTATTATATAGTAGTTCGGCCGGCGAAGGTATTTCGTTGTTAATTGGTGTATTTAAATACTCTAACAATGCTAGGTTTAGATCTGTTTGATCGAAAGCGGTTTTTTGCATGATATGTTTGGTAGTTTGAACCGCCCGTTCAACTTGTCCGTTTGACTGTGCGTACCTTGGTGATGAAGTGACATGATGAAATTTCCAATTCAAAGCGAATTCTTGGAATTTAATGGACGAAAATTCGGGCCCATTGTCAGTCATTACTTCTTCTGGAATTCCGTGTCTTTGAAAAATGTTTTTTAACTCTGATATTACATTGTCCGACTTTAACGATTGTAACTTTGCTATTTCGAAGTATTTACTAAAGTAATCTATTGCTATGACATACGATTCCTTAGCAAAATGGAAAATGTCTACACCGACTTTATACCATGGTCTTTTTGGAATTTCATGTGGAATAAGTGGTTCTTTGTAATTTTGTTTTCTATGCGTTAAGCATGCCTGACAATTGGATAAATAATCTTGTAACTGTGTGTTGATATTTGGCCAGTACACCGTGTCTCGGGCTCTAAGCTTGCATTTTTCAAGTCCCAAATGACTGGAATGAATCTTTTTTAGCATGTCGTGACGCATGCATTTTGGTATGATAATTCTATTGCCCTTCCATACTATGCCAAAATTAAAAGTCAGTTCATCTTTAATGTTCCAATAACACCTTATAATATCATGTACGTCGTTTTTATTACTAGGCCAGCCTCGTTTTATTACTTTGATTAGGTTTTGTAGCTCACTATCATCCTTTGTACATTTTTGAACTTCTAAAAAATGTGTATCAACCAACGAGTTACTAGCCGCAAGTGCACACACCTGCGCTTGCGCATCGAGGTGGTCGCGCGGCGGCGGCGCGCTCGCACATGGCGGCGTGGCGGCGCGCGACAGCGTATCGGCGATATATAGGTACTTGCCCGGTTTGTACACTAGTGAAAATGTATACGGTTGCAAACGCATCAACATTCTTTGCAAACGTGGAGGAGCATCAGCTAGAGGTTTTTTTATGATGCTAACTAATGGTTTATGATCGGTTTCTACAATTACATCTGACCGTCCGTATATGTAAGTGTAAAACTTTTCACAAGCGAAAACACAGGCATACAATTCTTTCTCGATCTGAGCGTATGACTGTTCTGTTTTCGTTAACGACTTAGAAGCATAACATACCGGAAGGTTATTCTGCAGAAGACAAGCGCCCAACCCGGTTTTACTTGCATCGACCGAAATTACCACTGGAATGTTCATATCATAGTATTGCAGTATGGGGGGAGAGGTTAAACAATTTTTTAAGTCTATAAAACATTTCTCGTGCCTAGTGTCCCAGTGCCATTCTATGTCTTTTCTCAATAGCTCTCTCAAAGTAGTAGTTTTCTCGGATAGGTTGGGTATGAAGTTACTTACGTACATCACTAGACCTAAAAACCTTTCTACATCTTTTACGGTCTGTGGGGTGGGCATGTCTCTGATCGCAGTGACATGCGAATCATCAGGGCTAATTCCATGACCAGTTATTCTGTGTCCAAGATATTTGATTTCCGTTAAGCCTACTTTGCATTTTTTTCTATTTAATTTAATATTAATATCTTGACATCTTTGTAATACCGCTCTTAACCTCCGATCATGAATTTCTTTTGTTTGCCCGTAAACTAATAGATCGTCAACAAACAACACGACACCATCTATATCATCAAAATGACCATATAATCGCTTGTGAAAAATTTCAGAAGCCGATGATATCCCGTAGGGCATTCGTAAAAACTTATATCTCCCAAAGGCCGTGTTAAAAGTACATAAATCTGTGCAAGTGGGATGTAATTTCACCTTCCAAAAGCCCTGTTTGGCGTCTAAGGTAGTAAAGTACTTGGCGCCTAAAAGATTAGTCGTTATTTCCTCAAAAGTAGGAAGCTTAAAATGCTCGCGCCGAATAGCTTTATTTAAGTCACGCGGGTCCAGGCATATGCGTAAGTCACCGTTAGGCTTCTTGACCACCGTCATGCTACTGACCCAATCAGTTGGCCCTTCTACCTTCGAAATTATCCCTTCGTTTTCCATCTCTGTTAGTTTAATTTTTATTTGTTCTTTTAGTGCTATGGGCAACTTTCTAGGTGCATGTACCACTGGTGCAACATCATCATTCAATCGTATTTTATATTCACCGGGTAAACAACCCATTCCCGTAAAAATATCAGGAAATTCATCTAATATTTTTTCATTCGGACTACTGTTAGTGATAGACATTACTCTTTTAAGTAAATTTAACTCTTCACAAGAGTTCCTACTTAGCACCGGAGGTGATTCAACATCAGCAATAATAAAATTTAGAAAGTATGTGCTTCCTTTGTAATTTACTTTTAAATAACACTTGCCTACTACAACAATATTACCCCCGGAATAACCTTGTAACTTAGTCGAGGTTTTTAGTAAATCTTGATCGGTTAAGCCGATCTTGTTTATGAATATTTTAGGCAACACGTTCACGTCCGCTCCAGTATCCAATTTGAAACGAATGCAAGTGTTATTTATTTCTAATACAACTGACCAGTCACTGTTTACATTATTAAACTGAGCGATTACCTGATCGGTGGAGTCCTCCTGCAGCGCGTACACGCGCTGCGCCGGCGCCGACCTGCACACCCTCGCGTAATGATTCATCCGGTTGCAATTGTTACACCGTGCGCCGTAAGCGGGGCAATCCATTCTCCTGTGAGCTCGGCCGCAGTTCCCGCAACTGGGTAAACTTCGCTGCAAATTCGTCGTAGACTCCGATTTCACAGGTCGAAACGAAAGACTATTGTTATTCACTGGGCGCTGTCCTGAAAACAGGGATCTGTAGTTACTTCGATGTATCTGATGTTCGCGCGAGCCCGAAGGTGCATTGGACCGCAACGGTGTGAGGGGCGGCCGGCGCGCCTGGCCGGGCGCGGGTCGCCTGCCCACGAAATGCACGTCGCGGGTTCCCGGTTCGCTGTTGCCGTCGTTCTGCGATATCTCGTGTACATGTTGCTCATTGTTTTCTGATTTAATATTAAACGCCTGCATTCTTGACATTTCAGCCAACTTGCATATGTCCATTGCCTTTCGTAAGGAGATGTCTGGTTCCCTGAGCAAACGTTCCGAGAGAACCACGTCCTTCACACCACATATGAACCTGCTGCACACTAATCCATCACGCAAATCCTTGAATTCACATTTGCTCGCTATTTTGTTTAATTCGAAAACGTATTGCTCGGTTGACTCCAAATCTTTTTGATTTCTTTTAAAGAACTTATGCCTTTCTACTGCTAAATTTTTTCTGGGTGTGAAAAACTCATCGAATTTACCCAAAAGTTCTTTAACCGTCTTTGTTTCATCCGTAAATTGGTCATAAACTTCCCGACATTTATTTCCAATGACATGCAATAGTATACTCATCTGCACTTTCTCAGTTTTTTTCGATAGTTCGCATGCTTCAAAATAAATTTCATAAGATTTCTTCCAATTTTCCCACTCCGCACTCAAGTTTCCCGATGTAACATTCGACAAATTGTTCTCAAAAAGAAATGGCGGCGGTGGTTGTAAAACCGACTCCATTTTGCCTGCGTGTAATTTCAGTTCCAAAACTACGTACTTAAGTATACACTATCACTTTACGCGTTTTTTCACATAGGTATTCACATTATGTATACAAGATTTCAAACCCAAAAATATGAATTAACGTAGGTAATTACATGATATTCTATAACCGGCTGCGCCATGTCAGAGTATAGGATCGGGTCGCGTGAGTCAAACACCAGAGCTGTGACAAGACTGTTTTATTCTCATTTTCACCATGCTACCCTCATACAATAATTATAATATAGACATACCTACAACAAACACTCCAATACATCGAAAATACAACAGAAACAAGAGCGGATTAGCACGTCGCAATAAAGAAAACTCAAAGAAAACCGGGCACTTCTCCCATAAATAACCTTGCCCAATAACCGGACCTTAAATCAAACCCACCTTCGCCCATAATTTTTCATCACCTTAATTACTTTGGAAACAGTCGTAACCAGGCATTACTGGGTTTAACTAGGCCGTTTATTGGCCCTTATTGGCCGAACAGCCCTTATGGTACCGTTAAACGATGTAAGGCGTTTTTACGTTGTTCTGTTAATGTGTTTAGGGGCTGCTAATTAGGTTGTATTTTTAGGATTGGGTACTACACAGTTTAGTACTTAAGGTTATTATTATTTTATATAAGGTCAGGTGGGGCAAGAGTGCCAACGGGGTAAGTGCGACAAACCATGCACTCAAAAAAATATGAGCTAACCAAGAGGGATTTTCTCTTAGTTTTCATAAAATAAATACAATAATTATGATATTAGTTACATTAACCAAAACTTATAGTAACAGCAGCAAGTTCTTTGGTAAATCAACATACATCGAAAAAACCCGTGTCTTGCATGGGGACAAATAATGTGCCTGGACGAGACTGGTGTAAACTCAACTGACTTCGCACTGGCTACTGTCGCTGCGCCTGCGCCTAATACAAACCTGCCTGCGAGTGCGGCGCCGAGGTGCTACACATCGATGACATCCTTCTCGAATGTCTAATTACGCGATACGCTGGTAATCCTCGAGGATCCTCTTTGTGTTAATGACGAAGCTACCAAGTGGGTCAAAACCACTAAAATTAGTCTCTGATTAACTGTACATTTCTTAAAGCTGTACGACTAAATAAAGTAGAACTTTAGAGTAATAGCGTCCCGTTGGCACCCTGTGGGTATAGAACGCTAAAAATGATAGATCTTTAATTACGCTACCTTATTAAAATAAACCTTTGTCATTAGGCTGTTAGCGATGATTAACTCTATTTAATACTATGAAGACACGATCGTGACGGCACATAGTTACCCTTATATCCACTCGTATAATTTAGTGACATAGTTTTCTGTCAATCCTTTTCTATTGAAGACTTTACTGCCATATGTCACGCAATCCACACGGCGCTAGGCATCATTGTAATATTTTTATGACATTCAGTTGATAGGAAAATAAATTAAACAAGGTAATATTTACGGTTGCAAAATAATGTGATTGTTTATAATTATGAAACGAACAAATAATAGAATAATGTTAATTAAGTAACACCATAATGATACAGTGCAACATTATTTAAAAAACGCTTCTTCTTTTGCAACTTCTCCTTATTTTTTTATTGACATCAATTCAAAAGAGCCATTTTACATGTAAGGAAAGAATACTCTATTAAACAACACATTTGTCACTTGCGAATCAAGCTTAATCTTGATAACTATTACGGTCTAAATTGCTACAAAAATTACGCAAAACCTCAAATCTGTACAACAGTTTAATACAATAACACAAAATTAAAAACAAACCGAAAACGTTCCTATTTTTTCAAGCGTAAAGTCGTTTATAGTGCACCATAAATTTGGATCTACGCTATTAAGCGTGGGCAACTGAATTTATCCATTTACAAACACATTAATCCTTTGAATTAAGAACGGACCATAGACAAAGAACAATAGAGTCTGGCTAAATAGAGGCGCGTGAAGTATTCGATAATTCAAATTTGGAAACGTTCTCAGCTTGCGCAAGAGTGCTGGCGCCGCGTCTCGATGCTAACCTGTGGTGTGAGGTGACATTGGACATGGCTAAAGAATAAAGTCACAGGAAAATAATATTATTTGCAAAAGTCTGACTGTAATACAAAACTATGATTTAAAAAAAAGTAGTTGTTTCATAGCAGTACAGACCTTTCTATTTTATAATAATGAAGAATATAAATTAAGATATTCATGAAATGATACGTTTAAGCTAAAATTTGATAATTTCATTTCAATTCAAAACGCAACAAAAACCGTGTATCTTAGACCTAAGTAGGTACTGTTTATTTTTCTGAAAAATAAATGTTATATTTCAATAAATGAAACTAAGTAGGTACTTATAATCAAAATCGGATATAAGCTAAAATAAAGCTCTGTCGTATTTTATTCCATCTCTATCCAAAGGGACGTCAATTCACTTTGCGTACTGCTTATAAAGAGGAGTGTTCCGAAATATTATTCGGAATTTAATCGGCCGCTGAGTTCCATCATTGAACTACTCGGCGTAAAGCCAGGTAGGTTCCATCAACATCATTGCACCTTGATGAATGACGTTTTTCCACCATGCGTTTTTCCACTAGGCACTTTTTGCCTCGCACAGTAAACTCCCTTCAGTGGTATTTCCAACGAACAAGAAAAGATATTTCATTCTCCTAATTAGCCGGCCACGGACCGACAACTCTTCTTGAGTTGCTGTTGTTTATGAGCGGTAGCGATTACCCATCAGGTACGCATGCTCGTTTTCCTCCCTTATAAAAATAAACACGAACTGACGTCACATCATTTAAAGCACAATATCGCAGAATTCACAGAATCCAATAACAATCATTCATTCAAATATTCATAAAGCCGCGGCACACGGAAATAGACTAAAGCTAAAATAAACCGCAAATCTTACAAAGGTTAAAAGTTCACGTCGTATCCACGCTAATCCACTCGCCTCTTTGTTGCTCCGCGAAGCCTTGGCGAAAATGCGTAGGAGTCGTTATTTGGGTCGTTTTACTTCGACGATATACAACTCGTTTATGTAACCTTAGTTTAGAGTTATGGCTTACAAATAATGTTTTGCATTTTACGTAAATTTGGTTTTGCTTAATAATAAAGTGTGTTATGGAGGTATTTTTATTATCTTTAGAAAGTTAGGAAACGTTTGATCAAAGAAATGATGGCTAGTTTCACCTATTTAATGAAACCTGCATGGACCTAAAATAACAATTTAAAGTTTAAAAAAGTTAGAGCGAGTGAGTGTGAGTCTTTGGCCTAGTTATTATTCAATAGGTATATTTTTAGAATTGCATTCAATTCAGGATCTTTTCTGCCACTAAAGTTAATAAAAATCTTTCTTAATATTTGAACAGTATTTGGCGATATCTCAATATTTAGACGATGATGCAAGTAACATAATTCCGAGAATTATCTAACTAAAGAAGTGTAATGCCTATTCTCTTTTATCTCCTTGCAATTTATTTCTTGATGCAAGTAGTTAAGTTAATTCTAAAGTAAAAAATTGTAAATGCTAACGCTAAACTCTAAGTTGTAATGCGTCAATGATAGAATTTAGTTCTGAAGTCTAAACCCATAGGGGAACACAAGCGTAAGCCTAGAGCTTAGTTTGGAACTAAGTCAATAAGTGTGGGATTGCCCCTGTTTTTTTTTAGTACGAGCTTTTTGTTCCTCGATGGCAGGTAATATGGAGGTAATAATATGGACTAACCTAACCTAACCTAACCTAACCCAACCAAGTTCGTCTGTATTCATGACCTTTAAAACAATTAAAATAAGTCTGCTACAAATACAAATGTACTCGTATGTACAACTTTACTCATATTGACTAAAAAAAAAAGTGTATTAAAAATACTAGTAATTAAGGCTCAATTTGGTTAAATTCGACTAGAATAACCAATTTCACACCATACTCACAGCCGAACCCGTTAAACAACAGCCATTACGGTTGATTTTCCCTTGTGTTTGTCACAAAGGCGTGTAAACTTTATCTTTTAACCTTTCCTGATTTCGAGAAAAGTTATTGGGAACTTTCTTTATCGATTCCCGGCGAAGGCAATACCTACCGTTTGAACGAAGAATTAAATATTAATGAACAGTTCCTTATGTTTTAACGACTGATATTTTATTTCCATCCTTGGACTAGTAGGTATTTTTTCCGGGATCCCTTTGAAACGCATAAACTTTTTACGCGTAACGTATCTTTACGCATATATTTTTTTCGCATAAGCACCCTTTAGGCTGTCATTTCAAAATTTTATAAACGTCTATTGTGTAGATTAGGTTAGGTTAGGTTAGGTTAGATTTTTTAAATAATTAAAATAAAACGTTGTAAGACCGTTTTAGGTCAAATGATTTTATGCGTAAAGATACGTTATGCGTAACAAAAATATGCGATCCAAATAGAGACCCATTTTTTCTTAGTCTATAAATATGAGTCTCCCACTTCTAGGCAAAACTCTAAACTGCTCTCTCCCCTTAAAATAAAAGTGAATTTGTCTGTCTGTTTGCTCTGCCTGTATGACTAAATTGGTTAGTTGTTGTTGTTTTTATGATTCTTTTTATTCCAAAAAAATATAGTTCTTGAGGAAATAAATTAAGATTTAAACTAAAACCGACTGGCGACAAGTTGGCATGGCATCCCTATATTTTTATACACACTATGACGTAAGTTGTGAAAGTATGAAGCCTATAGAAATAAAATAAATATTATGTAAAACTGCTAAACATTCAAAATCCTTGACAGTACGCTTCGCGGAACAACCTCAACTTGTCGGTTAATAAATTCGTTCGTCGACTTGCAAAAGTCGGACAGAATCACTTACCTAATAATGCTTATTAATGTTAGCGACAGTCTCCTACGGTCAAGGTCTTATCTTATCTTATTTCACATATTAACCCTTTCGGGGGCGCCTGTCGTATCGCATAACGTTTTTTGTCCTAAAAATCTTTGGCCGAGAATGTTTGGCATACTGTTGAATGGCATACTACTCGTTTGTCCTAATAATTTTTGCGCATACTCATTTAACGTCCTAAAGCAAGTTTGTCCTAATATTGATAACCCTAAAGTCTAATTACCTAAAGCATAATATTCCTAACATGAATTGTCCTAATAATTATTTTGCCTATTATTAAACTGGCTACAATTACAGCACCTAAACTAAACTATGGTAGGCGTGAAGTCAGAATTGTTACGTATTCTACCTTCAGGCAGGTCAGATTTCGGTTAGGTTAGGTACGACGACGAGCGAAGCGAGGAGGAGTGTTAGGTAGAACTGTGACCCTAACGAGCGAGCGAAACGCCAGAACCAACAAGTTTGACAATATGACATGACAATGTAGTCAAAACAACTGTAGCACATTAAATATTAGGAATATTACAATTATGCACATCAATCATTCGACAGTTGAATCTTAGCCACATCAAACGATAGGACAAATAATATTTAGGACAAACGATAATAGGAACAACAATTTCGGACAATCAAAAATATGCGGAACAAAGTGTATGCCATACGTTATTAGGACAAAAGACGTTATGCGACACAACGATAGGACTAATAATTGTATGCCAATCGATATAGACCCCCCTTTCGGATATACTTCAACCCTTTATGATCTTTTGTGTAATTACCGTCTTACACACTCAGCTGTTCGAATGTGCAGGTTTCCTCACGATGTTTTTCCTTCACCGTAAGAGCGTCGGGTAATGCACTTAAGTTAGAAAAACTCATACATGGTGACCGCGGGGGTTCGAACTCGGTACCTTACGATCACAAGTCGACCCCTAAGCCACTAGGCCACCGACGTTCTTAAGGTCAAGGTCAATTTCACGTGGAGGCAAGGGTTCCAGTAGTATTGAACCATCTTAACGTTCGCTGTAGTGTCTCTTCCAGACAACTTCAACGCAACGTCGTGAAATTCCCGCACCGCAAACAGCGAACTTTTGCCAGAACTCCAATTAATTATACCGGATAATGAGTAAGGCTCACTCTCCATACCGGCGTGGGACGTGATCGGCGATTCCTCATTCTTGCCAGTATTCATACCAGCAGGCATGAATAGGTGCCAGGAAATTGAACGGGAAAGAGTTCGGTTTTGCCGGTACTTTTACTTGTTACGGGGTTTTGCCTTATCTTAAAGCGGCAAGAAGAATATTAAGTTGCTTTTTGTGGGTTTAATTAAGTAATTAAGGTCAGAGTTTAGTACTATATTCAGTTACGTCGAAAAAATATCTCTGAGAGCCGTTTAACTTGTGTAATTTTGTTAAGAATTTTCCTTCAAAGTTAAATCCTTTGTTTTCTTAATACAAAAACCCCCTTACTAATAAACGTTGAGTATCGGTGGTATAGCTATACAATGTTTTGTCCTTATTTGTCATTGTGACATTTGAATTTGACAGATAAGGACAAAACATTGTATAGCTATACCACCGTTACTCAACGTTTATTAGTAAGGGGGTAAAGGGTTTTAATACCTTTTCGAACGATCAATCGAGTGAGCGAAGTCATACGAGCAAGCTCACTTGACGTGTAAAGCGGGTAAGTTGAGAATGCACGCCCTAAAATGTGGTTTTACGGTCTGACAGGACAACTTCAACTCACCGGTTAATATCTGGTGCGTCAAGTTCAATAAGAAGTGGTTAAGGATCATAAACTACTAAATGCATGACACATACCTACGTTAGTGAATTTTGAATAATTACTGAATAATGTATGGATTAGCCCGTGTGGTGCCGGGTTTAGAATGTTGCCACTCCATGTCTTCCCGTGGATGTCGTAAGAGACGACTAAGGGACTAAAGGCTGTGTAGTGCTGTTAGGCGATGGGTTTGCAACCTGTCACTAATACACTGGATAACATCTTAGCCTGGTTGTGCAAAATGATCACAGAATTATCAACAAGTTTTTGGAGTTGTTGGTGAGTCTGTGGCTCTGTCTACCCCACTCTGGGAATGAAGGCGTGAGTTTATGTTTTTGTTATGTATGGGTTTGACTTTTTTATGGCATGGACAATGATTATGGTCTGTCACCTGGTGTGATGGTGGGATCTGTGACCCATTGCCATTTGCATCCTCAAGACTACAATCTCAAGGCAACAAATAGAATGAGCACCAAAAGTAGTAAACGATCACCAAATTAGGTTAGGTTAGGTTAGGTTACGTTAGGTTTGGGTGCCTTAGTAAACCAAGGCACCCTCCTGGAGTCATTGGCGTCGAGGTGCTACAGTCGAATGCGCTTGTCCGTGGTCGCGTGGCACCTCCCCGAAGGACGCAGATGGTTTACCGCTGGGTTTTTAGTGGGTATTCCGGCCGTTCTTGGTTGGTGAGTCCCACATAACCACTCCAGGTCCCCCTGGACCTGGCATGGTATGCGTAAATGCATTTCCCCAGCGAGAAAAAAAAAGGTTAGTTTTTGGAGATCATTTACTATTTTCGGCAGTAAAAAAGTGTTTTTTGGCGTTATATTTTGCTATTATCTAGTGATTCGTTAAACATAAGCCCAATCTAAGGACCGCAAATGCGTTGCAACCATGAGGACTAAATATGGAATGCATGTATGCTAGTAACAGTATCATAAGCGACCAAGTGCCAATTAGCGCGTTTTTTTCTTAACATCATTGTTACAATCATGGCATTGTTATTAAATTTCAAGGTATATTATTTTGAAGTATATTCAACAGATTTCTTTTCTTAAACCAAACAACAGGCGGAGAGAAAAGAAAATTTGTCCTAGGGTAAAATTAGGTTGCTATCATTTTTAATTTTACGTTAAAAGCTTTTCAGAGTAAAAATAAATTTATACTCTGTCTATTGTGGAAGGTGGTCTGTTTTTTTTAACATCGTGTCAAATTGAGGTGAATAAATAAAAGGGTTCCGTAAAGAAAAATAATTAAAATTAAAAACAACTAATATTGTAATTTTACTTAATATAACATTAAGTAAAATTACAAATTAAAACTTAACGCATTGAAATAAAAATAAAAGCTACTTAAATATATAAACGACATAAATATTAAACAGTAAACACTATTAAAAAACTCCCCCTCTAGGAAGATGTATTTCTTTAAAGAAGTGATTTACAATCTTTTAATAGTGTTGCTCTGCATTTTTTTTTCTTGTGGTGTACAGTCAAAGACTTAAATTTGGTAGCCACCTTAGGATCAAAGTCAATCTAGCATTCTGCAACAATAAATAAGGTTGAGTTTCCTATAAGTTACAAATGACTTGGCATCTCTAATGACACTGACGACTTCAAGCATATTTTTTTAAACGCGTCAGATTAAAATTCGTAACCGTATGTCCAAATGACAACTTCTTATCCTACGGAACCCTAACGGCTACCACATTCGCGGTTAATAGGAAATGCGGGTTTTGCAGAAACTGCCCATAAGGGACGTCATAATGCATCAAAATAATTTTAATCTATTTGGGAAATGGAAATTTTAAGTTGAATTATTTCCCATTGGGACAGCGCGCGGGTTGTAATGGGATTAAACTTAAATAAATGCGAGTTGAATGACGGGTCAGTGTGGATTGTATCTTTTTGCAACATATAAGATAATTTTCATTTTTAGGGTTCCATACCCAAAGGGTAAAAACGGGACCCTATTACTATGACTCCACTGTCCGTCTGTCTGTCTGTCACCAGGCTGTATCTCATGAACCGTGATAGCTAGACAGTTGGAATTTTCACAGATGATGTATTTTTGTTGCCGCTATAATAAAAAATCAGAATAAAATAAATATTTAAGGGGGCTCCCATTCAACAAACGTGATTTTTTTGCCGCCTTTTGTTATACATTAAAAACGGCAACAGGTACGCTTGAAATGTTCACTTTAAAAATAAATAATGAAATTAAAATAAAATAATTATTTAAGGGGGGCTCTCCAATACAAAAAAACGTGATTTTTTATAGATAATGGTACGGAACCCCTCGTGCGCGAGTCCGACTCGCATGTGGCCGGTTTCTTGTTACAGAGTAGATTTGCGACACGCTGAGGAGAGATGAAATGAAAGCACGATAATCTTCTTTTCTTTATCTTCTTTACATAATATGAAACAAAGTTGCTTTCTGCATCTGTCTGTCTGTCTGTCTGTATATCCGATAACTCCTCCTGAACCACGCAACGGATTTAAATGCAAATTTTAAAATTGGTTAGACATTCACTGAAGGTTTTTATGTATAATCAATCCCAACTAGCGTTGAAAATGTCGGAAAAAATCAAATGATTTTTTCGGAAATTTATGAATATTTCGTTTTTTTACGTTTTTTTCGGATATTTTAGGAAAAATAACAAATGAATAATGACAATTTATTTATTTATTTAATCGTATGGCGATCTGTGGAATAGGCGAATACATGTAATACTTAATAATAATTTATTATAAGATTTATAAGTCAACATTCAGCTTTCTCAGCCAACTAGCTGCGTCTTTTATTTATTCATAGTCAATCACTGTCACTCTCGCCACCTATTTCAATTGTTTCTGTCTTCATATCGTAGATGTCGCCCTTTCGTATGTCCAAATAAGACCGAATATAGATTAAAATAACAGCAGAAAATATATTTGGTATTTTTCTATAAAAATCCGAAAAAAACGAGACGTTTGGAATAAAACGGGATTTGTGATCGTGCCGTAACAGGGGCTAGACAAGATGCACTACGCTAACTATCGTTTCTAATCGCTTCGTTTTTAAACCAATCACGTCACTGGTAGATCACGTGACTTTTCGTATCACGTCATCTACAAGGGACGCGATTGGTTTAAAAACGTAACGAATAGAAACGCTGGTTAGCGTAATGCATCTTGTCTAGCCCCTCAGGTGACCAAACAATATGCTTCTCTTTTCCTTCACTATGCCTAGTACTTCCTCATTCGTCTTTTTTTCTATTCAGCATTTTTTTTCTATCCATCTCTAGCACCACATTTTTAAGGCTTCCAGTCTTTACTTATATAGGTAAGTTGAATTATGTCTCACTGGCACAACGTGCGGGTCGAAATGCGATTTTTTCTTTCTTTTCTTTCCATTTCTACCATTTTTCCATAGAAATGGATCACAACATAAGTAAGTAGGATATCTAAGCAATTCATCATTAGACACAATGCAAGGTCGGAATCAGTACAAGTATTTAGATCCGACTGTTAGGTGTTATGGGAACGACGAAGTCATGGAGAAGGTATTGTTAACGAGTTGAATAGAAAAATGATTTAAAAGTAGCGCAATTTAAAATTTATAATGATTTTCAAATATATAGTACAATACCCACAGTCATTTAAGGAACATGGTAACAATGAAGGCGCCGCCGGGAAATTAGTATTTATAATGTGAAGTTTGTCTTAGATTACCGTAACACCAAAAATGCAAATGACTACTAAGTTCGCCTTTGTACATAGTTTATATTCATATAAGTGTTTTTTTGTAAAACGATTTCTTTTTGTGCAATAAAGAGTTACTTACTACAGCTAGGAACGTTAAAACCTCTCAGTTTTGTAACATTGCTCTTAGATTTGGAATATTTCAGCATATGTCAGTGTCCAGCCAAGTTTAATCTTATTGACTTCAACTAGTACTCGTATTAGGTAAGACTGTCTGTTGTTTTGGAACGCTTTTTAAATGAAATAGTTATTCTTTTGTTTTATAATTATTAGCAGTATACTATAATATGTAGCGAAATGTAAGTCTTTGCCAAGCTTCCTGATTGAGAATGCACGCCCTAAAATTGTGTACTACGCTCTAACAAGACAACTTAAATTCACCGGTTAATATTAGCTTTAGAGAATCACATCCCAGCAAATTACCGCATCCACATTATACCACCAGCGATGTTTCTTGCTCTGCTTACATCCGTGGGAGAAACTAAAAAGTACAAGCGTAAGTAAAAAGCTAACAATACGGACAATGGCGTCCAACCAGAGGTGAAGGGCGAGCGTCTTTGAGGAAGAGGGTTCTGTAGGCTAGATAAAATGCATTCTGCAACATTAAAACAATAAGAACGAAAAAAAAAAATTGATTGACCTAAGCTGCGTCTAGCGCTTATATCAATTTCATACATTTTGACAGTTTTTGAAAGTTGTTAGCTATCGTACAATGCAACTTGTCCAAATGTTTATACTGTCAATGTCATATGGATACATAAGAGGTAGCTCGTTTCCGAAGCCTAACCAGAAGTTTACACAAAACTGAGGTTGACAAGATGGATAACGCTATCGTAAACGATTTTCGAAAACTGTCAAAGTGTATGGAATTGGCATTTATAATAGTAGGAGATCCGAATAGGAGACGATTTGCACCGGGCTGCTTATTCGATCAAAAGTATTTTATATCAAATTTGATACGCTAAATATGTGGCGAATAGGTTGCCTGAAAAATTTCAGTCCACTATATAATTAATAAAAAAATTAAAAATTAACTTTGGCTTAAAAAAAAACAATTGCTTGTTTAATAGATAAATTACATACCAATCGAAAGTATGAAGCCTATAAAACTTGCAAACGTTAGGTTGACTATTTTTTTCCCGTCAAACTATTGGATAGGCAGGTATAAACAGGTAAGGCGGTACTAATAATTTGCACCAAACCTAACGTTTGCATATTCTATAGCTTTTTTTTCATACTTTCGATTAGTATGTAATTTGTGTATTAAGCAAGCATTTGAAATTTAAAATAAAAGTTCATTTTTAATATTTTTTTTAATGATATTAGTACTGGACTGAAATTTTTCAGGCAACCTATTCGCTACATATTATTTAGCGTTGATAATTTGATATAAAATACTTTTGATCGAATAAGCAGCCCGGTGCAAATCGTCTTCTATTCGGATCTTAGACCAATACATTTTCGATAACGATCTCGCAATGCTCTTGTCTAGGGGCCACTGCTTACACATCTGCGACCATTGGTTATCGCCAAGCAGTAGCTTTTTGTCATAAAAGAAATATTAAGTACTTTCACTAAAATGTTAATAACGCTCTGACTGGAAAATTAATGATCGCCATTGATAAATTCATCGACGAATAAAACTTGAGTTGTTTATGCCAATCACCTAGCATGACGGCCAGCAAAAAACTCTCGCTCAGATATCTCTTATACACTACACCGTGAAGAATATAGAACGATGAACCAAAAAAAAGCACGGAACCCTAAAAGTGTACAGTTAGCGGCAAGGAATGCCGTCGCGTGTACAGGTCGCATTAGACGTAACGGTGTAATTGAGGCGATACGATTGTTCGGTGTAATTGTTGCCGGGGCTTTCGACTGGTGTGAAATGGTGATAAGTCCCGAGCAACAAAGTGGAAGGAGTCAGCTGATTTGTGACATAAATTGTCGATTTTATTTGTGCTAGCGTTTGTCTGTGTCTTTCCTCGCTTGTGCAACTTAGTGTGATGTCACCAGAAATGGACATAGGACCAATGATGGACATTTGATTTTTATTTTGAAGATAATTAACATTAATGTAAGTCATATAACACAACAAAACATAAACTCACGCCTTCGTTCCCAGGGTTGGGTAGGTGCCTCTATAAACCACATTATGCACAATCGGCTAACATGTTTACCAGCGTATTAGTGACAGGTTGCAAGTCCATCGCCTAACAGTACTACAAGCCTTTATTCCCTTATGGCCGAACCCTATATTCAAACCGCGGATAGATAGGCTTACTTCGGATTAAAATTTGACACATTTTGTATGGGCAAGTGTCAAATTTTAACCCGAAGTAAGCCTTATCTGTCCGCGGATTGAATATAGGGTTTGGCCGTTAGTCGCCTCTTACGACATCCACGGGAAGACATGGAGAGTCACTATTCTAACCCGGCAACCACACGGAACTTCACACTAAACAAACACATGATCGCAAAAACTACTTACTGCAC
Source organism: Acleris cristana (assembly GCA_948252455.1). Classification (NCBI taxonomy): domain Eukaryota; kingdom Metazoa; phylum Arthropoda; class Insecta; order Lepidoptera; family Tortricidae; genus Acleris; species Acleris cristana. Next base: position 5,890,062 of record OX411797.1, on the reverse strand, counting down.
CTAAATTATTTTAAGTATTGTAACATATTCGATGTGATTTTTTTAACTCCCGATGAATAAGTTGATGGCTGTCTTAAGCAAGGTTTAGACTAACAATAAAAATGCAGGGGACCTAATGTGGCTGCGTTTATCGCGTGACAAATTGGATAAGGCATCCGTCACTTTCTGATACGTTAATAAGTACGAGAGTGACGGATGCTTTAACCACATTTGACACGCGATATAGACGCAGCCATACTAGGCCCGCAGAAGTTTACTAACTGCTGTCTTGTGCTAGCAAAATTGTGCTTCTAGAGCAAGAAACACAATTTTGCTGTCTTTTTCCAACTTTAAAGTCAGAGGAAGACAGCAGCAGTCAACTTCTGCGATTTCCATTGCTACTCTAAACCTCGCTAGTAGCAGTCACCCTTACATCAGTAGTTTATATCTTCTTTAAAGTAATTTTTAATGTTCCTGTCTAAATTATACAAATGTTGACATCTAACTATTAATCAGACTTTATAACAGCCTTTTTGATGGATATTTCAAATCAACACATCCACAAAACTGACAGCTTTCTCCGTCCCATCACAAACGTATATTTTTCTAACATTCCACTGTTATCAAAATGTTATCAATCACTTTCTACGACTTTGTAAGCCCAGTGATTAATATGTTACGCCTCCCTAAAATCGTAGGCAATGATACTATGAAATATTAAAGGAGGTTCATTGCTTACTTGACAAATAGTAGTTATATTAATAGTCCTAGATAAAAAAAAAAACAAGTCTTACAAACCCACGATGTAATGGCAACCCCTAGTTTCATAGCTGATATCTCCCCAACGACTCCACTGATTTTCATAAAATTTAGCCAAAACCATCTTGATTTAATTAGTTTTTTTTTTAATGAGTCAGAATCGCTTCGTACCTACGTTTAGAAGCTACGATGCCAACACACACACAGATAGACAAACACAGCTGCACATATACACAGTTCACCCCTATTTTTGCGTTGGGGGTAAAAACCCGACTACGCGTATGATATTTGTATAAATAGGTACCATTTTGTTATATTTTTTTCAATAAAAGTAATCAGTGATACTTGCGACGCTAAGATATATAACGACGTGTTATTTGTCGAAATCGGGCCATGCGGTCAAGCTCTATGAAGGAACAAAGAAGCATACATACATAATACATACAGCGGACATTAAATTTATACGGGAATCGAACCCGGGTCCGCTAGCTTCGTAGGCTAGGGTACGTCGTCGTCTAAAAAACCGGGCAAGAGCAAGTCTGACCGTTACAACAAACAGAAAAAGTATCTCGGGACAGACGGACAGACGGACATGGCGAAAGTGTACACAAATTGAGAACCTCCTCCTTTTGAGGGTTCCTTGTTTGACTGCAGAACCCTAAAAAGGAGGAGGTTCTCAATTCGTCGAAATGTTCATCTTTGTTAGCAGACGCCTATAATCAAATCTGCGTGCAAATTGTCCATGTCTGCAGACTTAAAAACGTTTTTTTAGTTTACTGCTGTCATTCTGCAAACTAATCCAACCTCGTCAATCCTTTTTTGTCAAAACCTTCCATTAAATCAGTACCACATAATCATATAACAAAGCATCACTTTGACAGTCGCCTAAGGCGTGGCAGGTGTTAGTTTTTTTGTGAAGATATATTTTATTTTGTAATGAATACTTCCACTGACGTTTGTTTGATGTGGTATTTAAATTAAAGTTACACAAACTTATTTTTACACTTTGGTAAAGTCAAATTATCATAAGTTGACTCTGGTTTCTTATTGCATCAGCAGCCTTGATAACTTTGTAAATCTTTAATGATATAATTTTATATATTTGTACGCAAATGTTGAAACAATGGCATGTAATGCATAAGTTTTTTTTTTGTGTTATGCTTATAAAGTCATTAAGATGTTTTGGACGCGTGCATCTGTTTTTTTGCTAAGTAAATTACGAATGTCAGGTTTCGTATAATAATATTACAACATCATGTATAGCTACCGGAGATTCATTATGGCATGGTAGGTATTCTTTAGGAAATCTTTTTCGTTTATTTAATGTTTACATGTGTATGTGCACCCTTTAACGTACAAAAGAAAAGAAAAACAATACGAATTAAAAAAAATACATAAGTGAACGTATCCCTTTAAGGGATCTCTTCCAGCTAACCCTTGAGCGATTGAGAATAGTTAAAGGTTGTGCATCGACTAGGCAAGTGTACAATTTTATTTAGGAAAAGAAGAGCATAAAAATATAACTAATCAATAATATCAAACTATAAAAAATAAATACATTCAAATATTTATATAAATACATACAAAAATATAATGATATTTATACATCTAAACTTGCATAAACTTTAATTATACTACACTTATGTAGAGGACAGTTGATACTATATTTAGGAGCTAGAGTCAAACATAATCGATGTTCATTTTTAAATTGCCGCCCTATACGAATACGACATTGATGTAAGTATTACTTGTAAATGACAAATGTAGTAAGTATATTTTAAACCGGCTTTTCTTGGTTTTTCTTTTATTTCAATAGTAAATAGGATCAAAATCTTGTCTCATGAATTTTATCTTTAATTAAGTGCAAATAATTAAATGTTTAAAAATCATAATAGGACAATAATAATAATAATATAAATAATAATATATAAGGATATTTCAATGTTTAAATATGTGACGTTTGTCATTCGACTAAACGATTTTAAACGCAATTTGGCACTTATCTTAATCTTCTTTAATCGTGGAAAATATAAAAATGCTCGTAGAAATAACTTCAATCAAATTCTACGTAGAAAAAGTCATGGACAAAGCGCATTTTATTTCGAAAATTTTAATTGAAGACCATGCAGCAAAATAAATCTTGATGACTTGAACTTTTTTAAATTATTCCACCTGCACAATTAACCTCTTGGCCTAAAAACAAACAGTTTAAAACTGAATGTAGCCTTTGTTTTCTAGAACAGAGTGCATGGAATTATCGCGGCATGATTAGCGAATCGTGCGCAGCGCTCGTAAACATTTGGAGCTGGAGTTTTAAAGTTGTCCGTCGGTCTGCTAACTGAAGGGACTGCGGCTCACACCGTATAGAGAGGTTTAAATAAATAAAAATAAATAAATATCAGGGGGACAAATTCACATAAATTGACCTGAGGGGCTATTGTCTAACGCACTCGCAATCGCAACCGGCCTCAAAGTGGAGCATTGTTTTCATTTTGTAAGCAGGCAAGCCTTCGATTTTCAAAATGAAATCGATAGTGATTGCGAGTGCGTTAGACAATGAGCCCTCTGTTCCCAAACTAAACTCTAGTCTACTATGGGTACTAGACATACTTAAATACATAGAAAATACATCCAAGACTCAGGAAAAAGTTGAATCTCACCCAGATATACTTCTATAACACCTGCATTTTAATAAGGACAATTTTAGATAAAAAAATCCACTCGCAATTGATCTTCAAAACCAAATTCGAGAAAGGACTACGTCCACTACGGAACGCTAATGAACTAACTCTCCAACCAGCGCGGACAAAATTTGGTAAAAAAAGTATAGCTTACGAAGGAGCACAATTTTATAATAAGGTACCTAAAAATATAAAAGAATGCAAAAGTTTCAATAGTTTTAAACGAAATTTACTGCAATATGTAATGGACAAAATCTAAGTCCGGCCCTGGCACTGTCTGCATAGGAACAAAGGAACGTCTTATCGGGCCTCCCATTATCTATTTTAATTTCGCTTTCTGTAAGCGGGTATGTGTGCATACCCGCAATAAATGCATATTTTTACAACCGAGTAGCTACCTACTGTATGTCCTTTTGCTAACGTCGCTAGTAAATATTAATCAGGCACTATAAATGTTATTTATTAATTGCATGCCCACTTTTTTAAATATTCTGTTTTAAGCTCGTCTCACCTTGTGTCGCATAACGTTTTGATTAACAAGCTTTATAGTTACGGAATTAGAGGCCCAGCACTAAGTTGGATTAAGTCCTACTTATCGGATAGACAACAATGTGTTATGATCGGGAGCTCCGAATTTTCAACAATAAACTACCATAGATCCTCTTACCTTGTGAACGCTCAGGGAGTACCACAAGGTAGCGTACTGGGGCCACTACTATTTCTATTGTATATTAATGATTTGCCCGATATAATGACTCATAAATGTACTCTTTTCGCAGACGACTTATCAATTTTAGTGACATGTAATGATATAAATAATTATAACGATGACATAAATAATACAATTAAATTAGTTATAGAATGGCTTCAATTTAATAATTTGTATATTAATCTTGAGAAAACACAATTTGTACAGTTTCGTAACGTAAGGACTAGAAACTTGACTCTAGATGTACGTTTCAATAACACACAAATCAAAGAAGCTAAAGTTGTTAAATTTTTAGGATTAACTTTGGACATAAATTGTAATTGGAAAAATCATATTGACGTAGTGTGTAATAAAATTATGACCTTTGTATATGTGTTAAGACGACTTCGTAATATCTCCGACTTAGATACAATTTTAATGGCATATCACGGATATATTGCGTCGATACTAAGATATGGCCTACTTTTATGGGGTAATTCTACTGAAGCCGACAGGGCATTCATTGCACAAAAGAAATGCTTAAGGGCAATTTTTGGCATTACTTCCCAAGAGTCATGTAAACCAATTTTTGAAAATCATGCAATTTTAACGTTACCGTGTATGTATATTTTTGAGGCAGCTTTATTTGTTAAAAAACATCCTGAGCTGTTCAATAAAGCTATAGACGTATACCCAAGGTGCACAAGAAATCCGAACAGACTTGTATTAGACTTTGCCCCAAAAAGTGCTCTTTTCATGAAAAATTGTTATAACATGTGCATAAGAATTTTTAATGCAATTCCAGACAACTTTAAGCCTTTGCCTTTAAACTTATACAAAAGACAACTTTTTCGATGGCTCAAAGAGCGGATGCTTTATTCGACAAATGCCCTCTTTAACATAAACTCAACGTAATGTACTTATATAATAATTATTATGTGGCCTAAAATGTTGGTATCTGTGGGCGTAATCTAACAATACAAATTATAGTTTTAAGATTATTTTGCATGCTAGTATATAGCTAAATATTGTCTTTGCACCGAAATTGTTTCAAACTTTACCAGCTTTTGTACCATATTTATGCAAATAAAGGAACTTTGACTTTGACTTTGACTTTTGACCTTTTATTTAACTTATGTTGCTTACATTGTTATTATTAATCTTTGTTCACTCAAAACCATAACTTTAAGCCGTCTATGTTTTCTCTATATAAGTGAAATGTATATATTTCTTTGGAGAAAATAAAGTTCTTTAAACACAAAAGTAGTCGCGCTCATTCCACAATACCCTTACTGGGTTTTGAACCCGGTACCGCTAGCTTCATAAAGATTAGGTAGAAACCGAAATTTCTTCTCAGTTATTATCACGAGCTATTAAATTTAACTAAATTTAAGTTAGGGAGAGGGATAGAGCTATGGGAGTTGTATGACTGACTGGAACTTGTCAGTTTTAGACGGTATAATACGACCTGTTTTAGAAGCTGCAAAAGAAAAATGAAATTTTATTAATGTATAGTCACAGTCAGTCATCAATGTTGTAAAATGACAATGTGGACAATTTCCGAGGTTAGGTTTTTAAAACACAAAATCTAGTGTTAAGTCGAATTTTGATGTAGTGTTGAGTTATGACTTGGGTACGATGTATTAATGGGCGGATCTATGCACCACGAGTACCTACTATAGTTTATTATTTTCTTTTTATTTGCAGATATACTTAACATAAACCTAACGAGTTAAGATATTATACAAAGTTAAAACTTCGCAATCTGAAAAAAAAAAGAAATCTTTACACTTAAATGTAATATTCTTCAACAAATAAAGTGTAAACGGTGTAACAGGCGGACAGTGGTGGGTAGGTAAATATTTGAAACTGACAAAACTTTCCAGTTTACACTCGCGAAAGACATTATTAAGGCACAAAACTATTTACACAACTCCGACCTTATTATAAATAGGCACGTCCAGGATATTGCGTTGAAATGTATTTGACTTGAAAACAGTTCAGTTACTTAGCTAATATCTCAAGACGTTTATACTCGTAATAATAGTATGTGTAATTACGTGATATTATTGTGTAAAAGTTTTTCTAGCGACATTGTTAAGTTAGTGTTATTTAAAAGCAGACTTTTTTCTTTTAGGACCGAAATCCACATAGACTTAATATTATTACTTCGTATGGACTGGCCTCTAGTACAAAAAAACGGGCGATTAAATTGGTGCTAAATCTAAGAATCTAGCACCAAATCGTGACAGTGACGTTTCAACCTCGCACCAAGTCGTATGTACTAGTAAAATCGAAAATGCCATGTTGCGTCATAAGTAAGTGCAATAATTATACCTCAAAGGTATCGAAAACCAAGGATGGAGTTTCTTTTTTCCGGTAAGCATATTAAGTAATGTATTACCTACTCGAGTTAAACCATTTTTTCAAGCATTCTTAATATTATTGTAAATACAGCTGTTGTTTGGTTACCCGATCACGATACGGTAGTTCTATGTAGTTTGACGTAGTTTATAAGCAATCTGATAGATGTCGCTACTGTTTTTTGGCCAAACATATGTGACATTTTTGTTCGGAAGACCCTATCTAGTTTTTTAACCGACTTCAAAAAAGGAGGAGGTTCTCAATTCGACTGTATGTTTTTTTTTTTTATGTTTATTACCTCAGAACTTTCGACTGGGTGAACCGATTTTGAAGATTCTTTTTTTGTTTGAAAGCTGGTGCTTTCCATTTGGTCCCATTTTTATCATAATGAAGATTTGGTGATGGAGTCCATGAGGAATCGACGGAACTCTTCAAAATTTATAGGCACACCTATAGCGATTTTGGTATTTTTCATTGTAACTCGTGTATTTGCTCTTGGAAAGCACTATTTGGTAAAGTGGAACTGATGATGAATACCACAGATGGCCACCGGAACTCCTAAACGGTATATATTTCAAGGGTGGCGACAAGATATTTCGATTAAGATAGTTGAGCGACATTAAGATAGTTGAGCGACTATGACGAAGCATATGTACGTTTAAATATATGACTATGACTTTCCCACGGCGTTGCTTGCGGCGAGATTGAATTTCAATGTTCTATAGTTTCTTATTAAATCTTGTTAGGTAATTAAAGTGGGACTACAAAACAGCATAATTATGACCACTAAAAAGTATAAAATAAAATAAAAGTTTAAAAAAACAAAAAAACCGCCTTCAAAAAGCAAAAAATAACTTCATTTAAAATGGTCGGTAATAGGTCAGTCCAACTGAAGTCGGCGTCCAACAATATTTTAACCAAAAGCAGACTTCAGTTGGACTGACCTATTACCGACCATTTTAAATGAAGTTATTTTTTGCTTTTTGAAGGCGGTTTTTTTGTTTTTTTAAACTTTTATTTTTTAAATCAATGGAAATCCAAGGACGGCAATCTAAGTACGGCCAAATGCGTTGCAGACCCTTTTTTTTTGCTGGGAAATGCATTTACACCTATTCGCCTACCCAAGGGAGGATCCAAGGTGGATATGTGGGACTCATCAACCAAAAGTGAAAGGAATACCCACTTAAATAAGATGGAACGCATTTATCTATATATATAAAAGGCAAATCTGACTGACTTATTATATCAACGCACAGCCGAAACTAATGTACTTAGAAACTTGAAATTTGGTACAAGGGTTCTTTTCATGATGTAAGGGAGCACTTAGAAAGGATTTTCCGAAAATCGACCCCCAACGGGAAGAAATGGGGGAGTAGCAGGAAACTAATTCTACGCATACGCAGTCGCGGGCGTCCTCTAGTTGATTATACAGGGTGTCCCAGAAACCGACGTCAACCCGCCTAGGGCTGATAGAGCAGCTAAAAAGCTATCGATTTAACCCCTATGTATGTTCAGCGATTTTTACCAGTTTCGGAGATATTGATCAGTTTAAGCAAAAATTTTGTAATTTTCCTTTATGTCCATGTCACGAAAAATCATTAATTTCATGTTTTATTTTATAAGTTTTCATTGGTATCTTACATGATTAGAATCATTATGAATCACGGAAGTTTATTCAGCCCGTTTTTTAAAATATTTTTTTTAGTGATCACAAAAAGTTGTTTTTTCAATACAAAGTGAAAATCTAACACTGGGACACCTAGGTTCGATTCCCATTATGCACAAATATTTATGTGATGTACACGAATATTTATTAATGCCTCTTGGACATTGTCAATATATTTATCTACATAGTCGTTATCTACATCGTTGTCTAGTTACCCATAGATCAAGCTTTGTTTGGGACTAGGTCAATTTGTGTAAGAACTTTTCTTGACATTTATGTAGCGACAGCCAAAGTCCGTTTAAAGCAACAGTTTTTTACGGTAGCCATTTTATTCTTACACAAAAGAATTCGGTAATAGGTCTACAGAGCAATAAAATACAAACTATAATGAAGAACGGCGCGTTTTAATAACAGACCGTCGTATTTATTTATATTAGATGAAGCCGAGCGCTACCGGGGGGCGTGCCTATATCGACAGTTTAATGACATGTGAGAATTAAACTTGGGGCATACTGGGTTTGAAAGGTGTATCCTTACTAAATATCAAGTAATTGTCCTTTTTACCCTACTGTCGAAGAAGGAGGGTTACCTGTTTTTGATAGGTTACCCTTATCTAGCATAATTAATTATGTATCAAAGAAACACTTTTAGTCGAATGATCAAATATATACCTGGCATAACTATTAAAAGAAAGAATGAAAGAAAGAAAAATGCTTAATTGCCCAAACAGCTTTACATTTTGTGTTCTTAACTAAAAAGTTATACTCTAACCGCCTTACTAATAAACGTTGAGTAACGGTGGTATAGCTATACAATGTCTTGTCCTTATCTATTGATTCCAAATGTCCCAATGACAGATAAGGACAAAACATACCAACGTTACTCAACGTTCATACGGAGGTATATGTTTAGTTGCGGCAAAAGGGTCAGACTTTGCGTGAGCTGGCTCCTGCTGATGCAGAATGCTGTAGAGACCTCAACTTACTGATTCCGCAGTCAAACCGTGCAAGCGGTTTTGCGGGACATTATTTATAAGTTATGTACTGTATTATTGTGATTAATAAATAAATAATTATATAATGCAGAAGACACAGCGCTGGTTTTCAGTTTGACCCTTGTGATGTACTTCATTGTTTCAACTGTTTTTTAAACAAAACCCGCGGTTTAACTTATTACTCCCATACCTACCTACAATCTGGAGAATATAATTTAGCAGAAGATCACATTTCTTATAAACAAAAAAACTTTGAAAGAACCCCCTTTTTGGAGTTTTATTTTAAGTTTTTACAGTACCGTAAACACGGGTTAATTTAGCCCTAGGGGTAACATTGCCCACCCTTAAAACTATAACTATTTTAGTGGTATACATCTTAAATTGTTAAAATAATTTTAGTACTATATATGTAGCTTGGTTCTGATGTAACATTTAATGGAATACTTGAATTTTAGACATGGTTTTTGGGGTGGGCAATGTTACCCCCTAGGGCTAAAGTAACCCGAGTTTACGGTACCTCAAGAAATAACTAGAACGCACCCACTGCACCTCCACCCAAATACCCACAAATTCATACATAACATAGATGCCGCTCTGATTGCGTCGATATCGTTTTGTTCGGAACCGATCGACATACTAACTCTATGTGAGAATCGTGACGGCCCGATTGTATCTTTGTTTGTACTGCTTTTATCTGAGATCTGACTTTTAGAGGCGACGACACGATTTTTAACGCACCAGAGGGCAACAAAATGTATTACGCTAAGTAGCGTTTCTATTCGTTTCGTTTTTAAACCAATCGCGTCACTTGGTAGATCACGTGATACGAAAAGTCACGAGATGTAGCAGTGACGCGATTGGTTTAAAAACTAATCGAATAGAAACGCTAGTTGGCGTAATGCATCTTGGCTAGGGGCTCAGTTCTGTAGTGTAAGAAAGCAACAATTTAGTATTTCTAGTTTTTAGCATGGAAAAAACAAACGATCACAATAGGCCATCTGATGGTAAGTACAATCAGAAACCCAAAGATATTAGCAATGTCAAGATGGCAATCCTAAGAGTGCAGATACGATGCGACTACGATAGAATGCATGATGAATTAAGTATGCTTTTCATTTTACCGGTTGTCTTATCATAACACCGAAACACAACAATGCAAACATTGCTGCTTGGTGGTAGGATAATGAATAAGAACGTGGTAGCAATCCAGGCCACCGCTAAAGTTTAATTGTTAGGATAGGATATATCATTCAATACACAGCCTAAACTAGTGAACACAAGACTATACAATTTGGAATGTTAGATTTCTTTACTGTGGTAAGGACGTAATAAGAAGACGTTTTCTAAAGTGATTAAAATAAGAAAATAATAAAGGTTGATAATTTTATTATTAGGTATGCTTTTTAAAAATAACTAGCGCTTTACGATGGGTAAAACATGCTCGACATTGCCAAAAAAAATGCGCTTGATAATTCTCTTTACTCTTATTTTTATCAACAAAATTTAACAATTGAAAGCTACTGCCGACAAAACAATGAACACAGACAATTCAATTTAATCGTGACGCTTCCGTCTCGTCACGCCATAAAAACCAATTCACATGGACACTGTTTATTCTTAAACTTTGAGCAGCGTTGATGGTTGATTCACGAATTTTACACTCCAGTTGTCTCAATGCCCAAGTCTCCGAAAGGAGCCATATTTCCATACAAGTAGAAGTCGTTATTTCATGCGTGATTTATCAATTGTTTTTTGTGGATGTGGTCTTAATTCAGTTTAAGACGCTTTCATTGTTTTATGGTCATTGACTTGTTGATATTGGGTAGCCTTTTTTTTAGGGTTTTAATTTTATTCGTATTAAACATACGTTTTAATAATTCGATTATTTATACAAACATTTATAGTTTGTTGTTATCATATATTTTCTAAGTATCTGACAAGTCAAACTTTTCATCAGTGACTAAATAGAAACTAAATAATGCATTTCGGAGTATATTACTTATAAAAAAGTCAAAAATTGGTATCTCTTGCATTACAGACACGAAAAAAAAACAAATACCTACTGTTTATTCTTAATGTGAAAGTTACTCTATTTGTTTGTTAACCTTTACCGCTTAACCGCCTAACCGATTTTATTAAAATTTATTATTGAGACAGCTTAAACCTTGACGAAAGGTCATAGGGTTCTTTTTATTCCAGAAAATTAGTTTATTTCCGAGAAAATTGCAATAAACGATTTCTATGTAGACGACATCGCGTGCAAGTAGATACAATAATAAATGTGAAAGTGAGTACGTCTTCTTGGCCGTCTGTCTGTTTGTAAAACAGAAGAACATTATGTTACGCATTCACAACTGAGTTTCTTTTCTGATTTTGATGTTATTTAGTACGGTGATAGCTCGGGGCGCGGAAAAAGACAAATATCTTTTTTAAGGGGCCCTGTAGCTAAAAACGAACCCTCACAGTTTCGCCATGTCTTTCTGTCCGTCCATCCGCGGCTTAACTCTTGTTACTACAAAGCTGTTATTTGACATTGTTATATTTTTTCTCGACAATTCGCGACGACGAACTAAATCACGATTAATTAATAATAATCTACGAATGTAAGCACAGATAAGTAAATGTGAAAGTTACGTAACACCAAATACCTACTTGTAAGTTTCTTAGTTTCAAATATCCCGCAACCGCAGATGAAACGCCGTGTGGCCAAAAAAACAAAAAAAAAGACAATTTGTCAAACTGGTCCTACAACTTGTCTGCTACCCGACCGCTCGACTGGAGATGGGAAAGAATGGATGAGGTATAAAATAAAGTTACGCCCACACCAATGCTTAAAATACGGAGACGGTACGGAATCGCAGTGACGCATCGTATCCGTACCGTTTTTATGCCCTCCACACCGCTGCTTGACGGTGCGTCAAAAACGGCGCCATGTTGTTACTATGACCCGTCTTTTGTTTACGCAACGACACCGTTTTTTAAGTAGCGGTGTGGGGAGCGTGCGACAAAAACGGTACGCATACGATGCGTCACTGCGATTCCGTACCGTCGCCGTATTTTAAGCAGCGGTGTGGTCGCAGCTTAAAGCAAAGTTTTTTTTAATGCTATGACAATTAGAGTTATAGCTTTATATAACAAAGAAAAGGACAGTGCCACAATTTATCTGACAGATACCTGATCTGGACCGAGATTCTAGGCGGTAAAAACCATGTCGTCTTTGACCTGTTATCGTATTGTCAACGTTTTGATAGCTCTTATTTACTTGACAGTAATGGCGGCCGAGTTAAAAACAATACCAGAACAGGTCAAAGACGATATAGTTTTTAATTACCACCTAGAATAGAGGCCCTGGTGATTGAGCTTATAAAGTTCACGTTAGTTGATTTACTAATTTTCTAGAGATTAATTAAGATTAAGAAAAAAAGTACCTAGTGCTTTTTTACTTTTATTGGATGATTTATAAATGTTTGAAATAGAAAAAAACTAATATTAAAGTATTTTCAATTTGATTAAACTTACTAATACTTTAAATGCATGTTGCAATGCATGCATGTTGGTTCAATTGCTATTTAATTTAATACAAATATATAGTAAGTTTAGTTTATAGTTTATAGTCGGATAACAGACAAAGAATAATTTGAATTCTAGAAAATCTGTCGGTTACTGAATAAAATAAACCACTTTTCCAGGGACGGAGTCACCGGCAATGCCAGTTCAATGTTTTCTACTGTAACAAGAGAATTTTCAATGATCACAAATGCTTTAGAAAACAATTTCAGTGAATTATTTGCAGAGATTTCCAAATGTTTGGAACCAGAGGGCTTACTGTCTAACGCACTCGCAATCACGATCGTTTTCATTTTGAAAATCGAAGGCTTGTCTGCATACAAAATGAAAACAATTGCTTCACTTTGAAACCGGTTGCGATTGCGAATGCGTTAGACAATAAGCCCTCAGGATCTTTGCCCTCTTAGTAGTTTTAAGGGTTCCGTACCCGAAGGGTAGCCTAACTTAAAAGAGCTGTTTTACTAACAAAAAAAAAGAAAATAATTAAAGGGATCCCATCCATTAAAGGTTTTTTCAGCATATTTTTATTTTAGCTGTATCGTTAAAACGGTCAACCATACAAGCGTCAAAGATACGATTAAAGTAAAAATCTAAAACTAAAAAATGGTCAAATGTGCATTGGGCTCGTGCTGATTCGATTCGAAATCGGAATATAATTATACCTACTATGCAGCGGTTCGGAACCCTCGGTTCGACTCGCACTTGACCGGTTTTTTTCCTTTTGTCTAAATCACCCTCCACTCAGTCCTTTTCTAAAAAAACATTTGGCTTTAAAAATATCAATAGTCCCTCTAAACCGCCGCATCCTCTGCTTCCTCCGCGCGGCGGAGATGGTATCACCGTACATAGTCCGTTAACGCGTATTAGCCTCTTGATCGATCTACTAGTCCGCGGGATGACTGTACACGTGTGTTAAGGGGGGGGCCACGTACAGTGTGACGAGAGACAGTTGCAGCAACATATTGTTTGAACTATAAAGTTTTGGAACCAATACATACGGTCACGAGCGTTAATTTGGGACCCATTTCAAGAAAAATATGCTTGAAGTCGTCAATGTCATTAGAGATGTCAAGTCATTTGTAACTTTTAGGAAACTCAACCTTATTGTTGTAGAATGTCAGATCGACTTTGGACCTAAGGTGGGTACCAAATTTAAACTCGTGACTGTACATGAGTACAACGTCGCAAAATATTAACGACTTTCGTGGTGAATGTTTCAATTATTTTCGAAGCTAGCGGTACCGGGTTCAAAACCCAGTAAGGGTATTGTGTAATGAGCGCGACTACTTATCCCTGAGTCTTGGATGTATTTACTATGTATTGTAAGTATGTATGTTTCTCTAATATGTCTAGTACCCATAGTAGAATAGAGTTTAGTTTGGGATCTGAGGGCTTATTGTCTAACGCACTCGCAATCGCAACCGGCTTCAAAGTGGAGCAATTGTTTTCATTTTGTATGCAGACAAGCCTTCGATTTTCAAAATGAAAACGATCACGATTGCGAGTGCGTTAGACAATAAACCCTCTGGTCCTGACAATGACGAACACAACAAAAAGAAATCAGCCAAATCGGTTCAGCCGTTCTCAAGTTATAGCGAAATCAGGAGAAATAGGGGTTCATTTATATATATATATAAATGGAATCAAATGAAAGTTATAAAGAGTAGACGAATTTAGTTTCTCGTATTGAACTTTATTATAAGTTACTGGATAACATATCCGGCAAAGAGTTTTTTTTAGGAAATGTGACTTTTTGCAGGGTCCGTCTGAATCATTAGGTACTTCCACCATCCACCACCTTACTTGATAACCTGCTTTTTTGTCGAGCATCAAAGTTCACACTGCTGTGTTTCAGTACAATACATTAAAACTAGTGAAATTACTAACAAAATGACGTGTGTGGGCAACCCATAGATGGTGTACCATCTTAGCCCTTATGCCCACTTTCCACTGCAAGCGGAGCGGGCTCCACACGGACTCCGTTTGTCTTACAACGGTCTTAGCTCGCGTTGGAAACATTTGAAGTCACGTTGTAAGCTAAACGGAGTCCGTACGGAGCCCGCTCGCAGTGGAAAGCGGGCATTTGGGCTGGCAACGCAATTTTAGATTGCTAGTATTTGGCTTCAAAAGCCAAATACCAATCTCCAATTGTCATGAATGTTGAGCAATCCGTCAACCCTACATTTTTTTGAACACCGAAATTTTTACAAGTCACTTCGCCTTAACTTTTTTCAAAATGGACATTAATCCGCTTAAGCACAGAGACAATTACCGGTGCGATGGCAGATAGTGAACACTACATATGGTCACTTCCTGTCTATTACTGAGTGACGATGACCATTTTTAGGGTTCTGTTGGAAGGTTTCTTTGATAGGTATCTAGATATGCTTTTAAAAAATCTAACAACTTTTTATTGAAGCTATTTTGAATCTCGGAATTATTAGACTAAGGTTATCTACCTATATATATATAAAATGCAAATCTGACTGACTTATATTTATATCAATGCACAGGTGAAACTACTGTACCTAGAAACTTGAAATTTGGTACAGGGGTTCCTTTCATGATGTAAGTGAGGACTAAGAAAGGATTTTCCGAAAATCGACCCCCAACGGGAAGAAATAGGGGGAGTAGAGGGAAACTAATTCTACGCGTACGAAGTCGCGGGCGTCCTCTAGTATTCTATAGAAACTATAACGTAGAAACTAGGCCGCCTTAACAGTCAAGTAAACAATAGAGCTACTGTTACAGTCTATGACGATTTAAAGGGTGCTTCTAATTTGTAGGTACATCTCTCTCACTCGCTCTTAATAAGAGCGTATGTGAGAGAAAGCGAAGGTTCTAAGAGCTTTCGCATTGTATCCTAGTGTTAACAATATTATAACGATATGGTTTGAAAACAAGGTGTTCAGTGAATTTAAAGTCACATAAGACGGTTAACAATTTCTCAATCCCATCCTGCTGATTTTTCGAAATTATTATATTACTTATGTGGTTTGTTTTCTAGCTAGATAAGTTACGAGTATAGCATTGTAGGTAATAAGACATTCATTCAAAAGTAAAAAACTGATTTTTGAGGTTCCTGCAGAGATATTTTTTGAAATGGGCAACTTTTGTAAATATAATATACAGAATACAATAACAAATCATCAATTTTCATTAAATGTTTTGTTTAAAAAAACAGTATTTCAGTAACGTGTTAAACAACGGAACCCTTGATAAATATCCCATCAGACCTTAAATCAAGGTCGTTACGATACTGTAATGAAATTAAATCACTTAGTTTATTAGTTGGTTTCCATCGCCGAACAGCTGACTCTTGATAAACTAAATTTAACTGTTACGGTTATCTTTTAATTAGTTAGTCTTAATTTATATAAAGCTTCCCGTTTACACCTTAAGGTTATGTGTTTTAGGGTTACGTAGACACATAACTTTCCTTTGGGATTTTTTTGGTCTATGTGGTCCGTAATGGCTTCCCGTGTGACAGTTGGGTAAAGCTGGGCATTCACAGACGTGATGTTTATATCGGCGACAGATGGAGTGTATATAACTGGATGGGCGTAATATTTTGACCACATTCACGGGCGCGCCACGCCAAGCCTCAACGGTACGAAATAACGGAACAGACTGATTAGAAAATGGCAGCCAGAGAACGCTTTTATGACGACGCCATTTGGCGCGGGGGCGTGGCGTGTTCTAACGTTGAATTTCGACATTCACGATAGTTCCATTCGGAGTGCGCGATGGCGCGTCGCGCTGGCTTTCCCTCCATTTGGAAATCCAACGGACCGCGCCAAGCACTTTTAAACGCTACAGTTTTGACATTCACGGATCGATTTTGAACGGAATGTTTTATCCACATTTTGTCACGCGATAAACGCAACCATACTAGGCCCGCAGGTTTTGTTGACGTAATAGCTCAGCCAAAGCAGTAGATTACTCTACGAGGACACAGGGGACTTTTATTTGCTTATTATTAAAAACGCGTCTTCTCCCACAATATTTATCAAACGATGGTTAACGAGTTCAGATGTTAATTTAATGTACCAGAAGAATTTAAATGATGTTCATTTTCTTAGATAGGCTGCGGGCTATTGAAATAATTACTATACGCTAAGTGTTGGAAGTAACAGAACGTAATAATGGCTTTTGTTTTCTTTTTTCACGTTAAAAAAGAAAGATAGTGGTAGTCCGGATCACTAATACTTTCTTATCCTTTAATCTACCACCAAACAGTGTTTGCATTAGTGTGTTCCAGTGTAGGGATAAGAAAACCGATGAAATTACTGGCATAGAGGCGTTCGATCTTAGTCGCCAGGGTTGGCTACGCAGTGCAAGAATTGCAGTCTTGTGATTGTAGTCTTGAGATAGATCCTACTTGCCATCAGGTTGTCTGTGTGATCGTTTGCCTTATCTTCGCCATTAAATGCTTGATTAAAGTTGATGCTGTCACTTTCTTTGCTATAGCAATAGAATAAGACAACACGTCACTAAACAAGCATTAAATTTAATTGACGTCTCTGAGTGCGGCAGTTATTACAATTAGAAATGGATGGTATATAGTAGTTAACTATGGAATATGAAATTCTTACTTTAGGTATCGGGTAGGATACTATACTGCCGTATACCTAATTGGGATTGTTCATATTTTTACAATTACTCTAATTCGAAAACCATTTTGTGGAAAAGGGTTTTAAAGCCGTTAAGTTTTTGAAATATTTATCTGTTTCGGATATTTCGACAAAAGTGTATTTAACCTTTTTTTTTTACTTTAGTTTTCGGCTTGAGGGCTCCTTGGTGTATCTTACGGGTTAGGCGAAAACCGTTTGAAATAGTATGTTTTAATACACTATTACAATCACTTTTTATCATTAAATATCATTTTAATTGTTCTTATTTATAAGAAAATGCCAACCCAAATTAAAAATAATAATGTCATCCGTGAAATGTCTGCTAAATAAATAAAGATATTACAACAAAACTATTGGATCAAATATAAAATTAATGAAATTGGTCTCTTACAATAACCTATTACTTATTACAAAATTAAATTAGAATGAAAAAACCGTGAGTTTTTTTTTATCTATCCTAATTGATTATTTGCTACCAATAGAGAATATAATTTGTTTACTAGATTGCTGTTAGCCGCCATCTTTACTATCAGTAGATTATAGATAGTAGCGATCGAAACAGACTCTGCACAAAGTTCTACCATTAGTTATACCATACCTAAAACCCATAACCAAACCGAATTTCCGATTGCTAATTTGGTAAATCCGGGTTATATTATGCAAGTAGCGTCCATTTCAAATAGTACTAAATAATGCCAACCACAATTCCTCTTTGAAACAACGATTTGTTGCAGGTGGAATACTTGATGAAGGTATTAAATTCAGTGCGTATAAATGCAATGGGTATTGAAGATTTCGTAGTTTTAGTTTTATTATGATCTTATTTATTACCAACATACAAGAAAAAGACTCGGTCTTTGTGATTTCTTACAACCTTTAACAAAAAATATCATTAATAAAGAATTAAATAGCTGGGATACACTCAGACAAATTTTAACCCAGTTGCATACTGAGCTCTAGGCTTGTACTATAGGTACTAGACAAAAAAAATATATTTATATAGAGAAATACATTCTTAAATATAAAAAAAAATACTCAGTCTCATCAATAAATATTTGCACAAACCGGAAATCAAACCTAGGACCGCTAGAGTCGTAGGCAGGGTCACACCCAAACAAGCTAATCGCGCCGATCATTTTATTAAAAGCACTCTGACATAATCTTTATTATTTATAAGTAATACATATTTCGATTGTATCCTAATTATTTTCTCAATTATCATAAATAGCTTATCTAACATAATTAATTTCTAATCGACATAACAAAACAGGCACCTTGTATATTTAAATCAAAACCCAGTAACAAACAAAATGATTTACAACTTTCTTACACGTAATGATTACTTATTACTTACGTAATTATAGGTCTTACGCCTTTTATTTTCGCCGGTAAAAAAAAAACAATTATTTATATTGCTTACCATTATTAGAGCATACGGCACGTTAGGAATTAAGTAATGATAAACGCCCGGTCGACGGTCGGGAAGGGTCAGGAGATAGTGACGCGAGGAGCGATTAGCGTTTTTGACCTGAGGGCTTATTGTCAAATGCACTCGCAATCACGATCGTTTTCATTTTGAAAATCAAAGACTTGTCTGCATACAAAATGAAAACAATTGCTCCACTTTGAAGCCGGTTGTGATTCCGAGTGGGTTAGACAATAAGCCCTCTTTAGTACAAATAAAACTAAAACAAAATTGATCGTTTTATTGATGGACGAAATAGTTTTTTCCAGATATTTAAGAAATTGGAATGAGAAAATGTCGATGATTCAGTATCGATTTGATCTATTACATGTTCTATTAAGTCTTAGTTTTAAATTCAAATAAGTACCGACTGTGTCTAATTACTGTCTTTAAATGAATAACCAAATACACACAGTTATTTCGAAGAACCAAATACAATTTAAATAATGAAGAGCTTCGACAGTTTGTCGGTGAATTAAACTGCCTCCATCACCATTCATAATTAATTAGAAACAAACCATCATTCAAAAAAATATTAAAATTAATCCATCCGTTTGAATGCTATAAAATTAGAAACTCAGTTGGGTTCAGTTTAATAAAATTACTCAGACGTAAACGTACGTAGACGTTCTTGATAAAAAACCATTTTACACATTTATACTTATCGTTACAGTATAAATAAAAAAAAAACAATAACTATTACACTAAAAATCACTGTTTTTTTTCGTGTTAATTAATATATTAATCATAAGGATTTTCTAAATTGAAATATCTATTTTATTTTCTCTTCTTCAATAATGCATTAAAGTTCCATTTGCTTATTATAATTACAAAAAAAATCATTTTTAACAACTACCTATTTGCGAACACTAGATAACAAAGTATGGAATAGTAGTTTCACTGATACACGACACTTAACTATCACTTTGTCAAATGATGTTACTCAAAAAATTCCGATGTTACAACCCAATAAAGATAAAGATAAAGATAAAGAGACATATATTCACAACAATACAAGATTACATTAAGTAGATACAAAAAGAACAAGACAGAGAAATTGTTGCGAAACGGTCCCAACTCAGCATTCGCTAGCCGTAAAGCCAGCAGGTCTTCCGTTGGAACCGCTTGGTGAAGAGACGGAAAGTGACACACTTAAGGCTCCGGCAAACCAAACGCGTGGCAGCAACAGCGCGTAGCGTCGCGTGGCGTCAGGGAGTTGTAAAACAACAAAACAAATGACACCCCGGCACACCGAAACGCGTGTCTCGCGCGCTGCAGACGCGCCGCAAACACGCGTCTCGGTGTGCCGGGGTTCCATTTGTTTTGTTGTTTTGCAACTTCCTAACGACACGCGACGCTACGCGCTGCTGCTGCCACGCGTTTGGTGTGCCGAAGCCTTTAACACAAAACAACAATAATAATAATCGCCCCCGCCATCGCTCATCACCGCGCACTGACCCCAGTGCGATCACTTACACCCAAACACAATATATTAACGCTCGCTAATGTCCGTCTAACTGGACCAAGTACATACCCTTAATTATCTCTAAGCGATCACCATTTTTATTAGTTCGTAATGGACTCTCTGTTCTCACGGATTACGGGTGTATAAAAGATCTTATGAAACACAAGTGTTAAAAAACAAGTTTAAAGACGCAACTGCCTTGAATTGATACACGTGCATCATAAGGAAGAGTAAAAAATTGGAACTTGATATCTTCAAAAGGTTTTTTTACACATATATAGTTACTATGTATGTAACTATGTATGTCGCTCACCTAATAATAAACCGGCTTAACTCAAAAAGCGTAAATTGTGGCAAATTGAGTTCAAAGTTTAAAAAGTCATAATTCCGTACTTGCCACGTATATCTTGAAGCCGATAATGGTTAAAACGTAGTTTTTTTGGATTACCTACATACTTTACACTATTTACTCAAACTTCTAGTTAAAAACAAGGGTACATGTTTGTATTTAAGATTTATTATAAAGTAAACAAAAAAAGTTACGAAGATACGTCTCTTTATTGTAAAAATAATCACAAAGTTTTTATAATTAAAAAGACTCAACTCTAAATGAAGCAGTTTATGTGGAATAATACAGACAAACAGAGACGTACATTTTGCGTTAGATCATTTTTATAATAAAGATATGTTGGTTTCCTTGTATGAATGTGGAATACCGCGTTTTATTTTTAATTTGGGGTTGATAAAACGTGGTATAACTCATGAATACCTGAGATTTATCATTAGTAACTTATCATTAAACTATAGTTTGTCCAGTAAAAAACGTAGTAAATCACCTGCCGGGTGCTCACTAGCGAGCAGTAACTGTTACTGTTGCAATCGTGATGTGTACGCGGTTCGCGAGCCTGTTCTCTACTAGAAGCTCGTTACTGTAACTGTTACGGTTACAGTTACAGCGCTCTAGTGAGTACCCGGCTTAACTCATTTAAAAACCTAGAAGTACTTGATACCTGTTAGCTTTTAACTGGTAAATAGAGCGCGCAGGGTGGCGTATGGTAAGGAGTTTTGGTCACTTGCGTTCGGCCGAGGATCCGTCAACCATTCGCAGTTTCACCGATCAAAACAAATGTAAGACGCAATTATTAATAAAAAGGATGGAGTATAGACGATTACAAATTCATGAATGCAATTGCATTGTTAATCCTGAAGACTTGATGATATAATTCTACGCTTGTTATTTCACCAATTAGTTGTGTAATCCTAAACTGAACCACAACAAAGCAAACACTTTTGCTTAGCTCTAGGTTCATAAGCACGATGATGGTAGTAATGTGGTTGGATCCCGCACAAGGCCCTACCACCGCTTAAGCAGCTATACTATTTACGTTATTTCAAAAAATAAGAATGATTTGGTATCCTTCATAGCCTGTCGATGATTACTTACAAATCAAAACGGACAAGATTAACTCCATCCGGATATTGTTATGTCAGTCAGGCTGCGCCAGCGTCTTGGATTAGTTTATACCGACACTACAAGATACTATACTTTATTGTTACAGCGTAAATGTACAGGGGCTCTAAACAAAATGCAAAACGCTAACGTAAACGATTAAAAAAACAGTCAAAATGTATGTAAATACCAAAAAAAAAACTTTAAAAACAGCGAAAGTCCGGCAGCATACTGTGACACTACGACTTAGTCTTAGTCGTCTGTGTCTCTCACAAATATTAAGTCTAAGGTTGGAGCGTAGATAAGTAGGATAAGTAGAATATCAGTTAGAGGTAGTGTAAACATAGCGGCTTTTCTTAGTCGTCTGTCCCTTTCATAAGTAAGCAAAACTTTTGTCATAGGTATATTTACAAAGGATAAATTTAGGCTGAAATAAAAAGCTAGAAGAAATAAAACCATGAATTTTGAAATATTTAAATTTTAGAATGTTTCTGGATTTGAAGCATCATAAGTCCAAAACGTCAGAAGATTTTTAGGTATATAATGGATGCACGGAGAAGACTCCAGGTCTTTCGTAATGGCTCTCGGAGCGTCGTGGCGATAAATCTTTTATTCTAATTTTGGGGTGGGTAAGCTTTGCTTTTATTTTGTCATTTTTCCTTAACAAAAGGGAATTATTGAGAAAATACTAAATTCATTTCTAAATTTAAAATAAACAATTTAGAAGTACGTTATAAAGAACATGCTACTAAATTAAGTGGGAAATTCGATTTAAAATAACTAGTGCCTTTTGGAAAGTAAATTTTGCCAAAGATTATCGTTTTACAGCGTGAGTGCGCTGGCAGAGTTGGAAAGCGCCTAACGGTGCCAACTCACTCTGTTAAAACCCTCACGGGTTAAGCCTGCTTCCTGTGCAAGAAGTAGCCACCTTTAAAGGCTGCTGCAGTGTTGTAGCGGCTTGGGTGTTGATTTGCACCTGGTTTCTCCTGATTCGCTACCAACGCAATGGGTCTTGCCCTCTTTAGGGTACTGGCACGAGGCGTGGATTCGTCAACCATTGCCTGATAGAAAATCAATGATCTCAGTCCTGATGCTTACCCTCATTTCCTATTCCCGAGAGAGTCTCATCCCAGGCTTCGGCCGAGGCTTTCTCATCAACACATATGGCTTAGGGCGTTAGGCACACACGAGACGCCATCTCAGTCCTATAGTTTAGCTAGATGAGGATACGAGTTTAACGTAAATGTGAGGTCGGACCTCTAGTTTGATTGGGGAGGGTTTTAGAAGAATACTTGGGTTCTCAGAGTTAGATAGGAGTAAAATATATGATCCGCGTAAAATCTAAAAAATAATAATAAATATTTAAACCGAATAACATATAAACTAAATTTAGAAGGTCAGTCAATATAGTCTAGGGATCTAAATCTACAATTTTAATAAAATTCGAATCAAATTCTGTATTATTCTAATAACAAATACTTATAGATTTTTCTAGTAAAATTCTAAAAAACAATATTTATTTAAAAGTTGCTTACTTAAATGAAAAGAAATAATTATTTAAATCTCATTGAATATATAAATTTTATTTCAGCTAAAATAAACAGGGATATCCAGTTGTCATAACCTAGAAATGTAATTAATTATTAGCTGCTAGGTATAGGATATTGTTGAATTCTAAGAGTCTATTTAAGATATTTAAGCTATGATAACTATTTACCATTCTGAGGATTTTATTAAGATATTTATAATATTTCTTTTCCTGAGTCCTTGAGCTATTTGCAGTCATGAAGTTTCCTACAAATTCTAAAACTGAAAGATTTGCATAAATAATTTCTCTTGGATATAATAAGAGTCTTTGAGAGTCATAGTCTGGACACTGGATGATGCTCCAGAGTTCAATAGTAGATCAAGGTCTCTTTGAACGTTGTCCGTAGGCAATGAATCTCATAATTTATTCCCACGGGAATCTACAAACATATGAAAATGTTCTCCATATTTCTTATATAAATTGATTACAAGAGAATTGTATTTATGAGACGAATACGCTGACAAATGGTTGAAGGGACTACAGATGGAAATATTATTTTAGCTGAACCTCTGATCTGAATATAAGCTTTCATCCTTTCAACTTTCATCAATTTTCTTATCTTTCTACGTCATGATATAGCAAAATTTGGGATTAGAATAAGTAAAATTATATCACAATACGGAGAGTTTAGACAAAATTTAATTCAAAAGATTATATAATATCCCACTCTCCTTTGGTGATCCCTCTTGTCCATTTCCTAAGAATACTGACTGAACTACCAAGACATAGAGGCAATCGTCTTGTTGCAATCATCCTAGAAGCAATAGCTGGGGCACTGTCCAGTCTGGGTCGAGGTGCACAATCCATGAGGATACTCAGGGCTGTATAGCACAGCCCGGGGCGGGGAGTGAGCCCGGATCTTGGCTAAAATTATTATATTTTTAAATTCTGAACTTTGCATACATCATTCATCAGATTCTCATCATAAAAGGAAATGGGTTACTTCACGGTTTCTAATGTAGGTTCTTTATTCCCTAGACAGATCAATTGGCCATATTTTAGCGTATTTACTATAAACAAGATCAATTTTCAAAAGGTTATTATTTAGGAAATAGTGAGTGCATAGGGTAGGGTACATTTCGGTACACGTTGTCCAGGTTTTGGGAACGTAAAGCCTTGGTTAGGTAGTTCGGTACAATACGTCAATCCTATACATTTTCAATAACGCAAAATGCAAACGCTCTTCTTGTCTAGGGTCCAAAAACGGTCACTGTACTAACACTAACCCCTTTATTCATAATTATCTTCACATCAGAGTATTTACGGTCAAATTTTACAAGTTTCCTCTAATTTTATCTTATTCTATTTTTATTCTTCAGATGTTTATTTATTTTACAATAAATTAAGTCATGTCACTTTAAAATATACGTTATAATTCAATGCTAAAAGGACATTAATTGATAATCTTAAAACTAGACTGCCTTATGCCAAATGATTCTGGCGATTGTTGGACATTAGTTTCATTTAACAGGAACGATATGCAAAGTTTTGATTTAAATTTTCCTAAAGATTGTAGGTACTGTACTGGACCAGAGGGGTAGCCCCTGTCAGAATTATAAAAGTTAAATTTATTTTTAAAATTTAACTGGCCAGTGATGTGTCTAATTTGTAGGACCCAAGTCAAAATCGTTGTGATATATAGTTAAGCATATTAGTAGTAACGCCAAGGTTCCGTAGGCGAGATTGTGAGAGACTAAGTCAATTAGTTTAAAAGATAGGCTCGTGGAAAAGGATTTCAGATAGGATTATTGGTAAATACCGGTTATCGATCATTGGTTAATATTGTTTATCGGTTATTGTTTAGTAGTGTTCATTGTTTAAATAAGTTCTCGTTCAGATAGCTGACTTGTCTGGTAAAGGTAGGGCCCCACCCCGCCCATACCCGTGGGCGCGGCTCCAGACGGGATACCCTCCGCCAGCCTGCCTTCGGTCATTCTAGGGGATAGCTCATTACGTCCTCTTGTCAGTCCGTCGCAGTACCGGTGTGCAAAGGGACTAGAGGGCCCGCGCAACTAATGTAGACACTCCTAAGGCAGGATTTCCCCTAACGCCTAATAATTTATACGGAGTGACTACCCTATGTTCCTACCCCATTATGTCCTCGACCACCTCAAGCCCCGCGAGTGTGTGTGTAGGTTCGTGCCGTGGTGCCTGGAGACGGCGTAGCAAACCAAGAATGGCGAGGGCCTCCCTCCCCTTCGTGCCCTGCCAGGACACCCGATCCTCACACGCTCTGCATTACGCATCGCTTAACCGAGTCCCCACGAACCGACATGAGAGCCGGGAGTAGAAGGCAGTTGCCGAGCTAAACTCGCAGGAGTCCTTACCAGACATGGGATCATAAAAACCCAAGCAGCAAGGCACCTCAACTAACCAACGTCTTTCGGTCAGAGGTGATATCGGCCCCTGGCAACCACACTGGCTTGGCCCTCGGGGACCCCAATATACTTTTGAAATCTAAGTGCCTCGACATCTCTACGCACCGACACGACTTGTTCAGTCTGTATCGGTACTTTGTAAAGTGTCACTGCTCGCAATCCGAAGTCTAAGGCACTTATTCCCTGTAAATTGGCAGCCCCGTCTGTGCCCGAGGATAGCAATCTCTCCGAGCATAAACTTCCTTCGACCCGGATAGTTTATGATCGAGGTGGCTGAACTCTGCTTTAATATATTCACAATAACAGGCAATCTAAGCAGACTAGGACACAATAGCATCTTTGAACCGAGCTAAGGGCCGAGAGGAACAAGAACATTACTAGGCCAAAAGGTTTGGGAAACTTTGGAAAAACCATCATCACTCTAGTGAACTCAATTTAAACAATGGACTCCCGGAGACTACGCGGAGCTACCAAGCGCACAAGTCAGATTCAATCTCGTGGTCCCGGTGAAATCCTCTTCCATTTCGTATTAGTTCGTGGGTCACGTTAATAAAATATGTGAATTTATTACCTTAGTCTCTTTCGTTAAATAGTATTTTAAATCCCGTGAAGAATTATTATTCCGTACGTTGGAATGCTCCTTTTCGGACAAACACGCCTACGCGACTCCACTTCCTAGAGTTCCGTTGTATTTTGTTTGAATTTAAATCCTTTTCTTTTATTTGGTTTTGTTTCGAAAAGCCGTCAAATTTAAAATAAATCCCCTTTTTAAAAAAGGTAAATCACAATAAAAAAAAACAGAGTAAATAATGAACACAATAGGTGTTCCTACAAGAACCGCCTTGCTAAGAGTGAATATATTTTCCACGTCAAAAATATGTTCACTCTTCCAACAGGAATTCAAATATTTGAATTTGACGTCTGTATGACAGACATTGTCTACTGGCGGTATCTTGCATCTACTACTACGGATCTACAATCAACCAATATGGCCGATAAAAGGGGGGGGGAACTTAGCTCTGGACTTCAGGTCAAGGCCGCGGTGACGTAGGCCCGCCTGCGACTCTCCCGTTCCTCCGCAAATCATGGCGTCACGACCAGCAACGCTCTTGCCGGATAAGCTCGTACGCGTGTACATAAAAATAAAAACGCATCAATTCACATTCGATACTGCCCTAGTCCCCCGCCCAATTCCCACACTATTCTAAGTACTACTCTTCGACATCACACAACATTCACTCACCGATTCAACACTCTTCCATTCCCCTTTCTCTCCAACCACACACGTCCGCGCACTCCAAACACCAAAAGCCGGAAGCCGGGACCCGCCGAGTCTTCACTCTCGGTCCCTGGAACTTAAGATAGAACGAGCAGAAGCAGGCACACTTATGCAACACTATCACCTCTTCAACACTCGCACTCTGTCTCGTAGCTCGCAGGCCGGTCGGCCTGCGGTCAAAACTCACGACTGACGAATCCGCACTCATCTTGCCTATCATCTTACTCTTCTTCTAGGGGGGCCCCGAATTATCACACGCGGCGCTCTCTAATTTGTTTCACTCCTCTTTAAAGATTTTAAATTAATTTTCTAGGTTTTTTACATTTTAGATCAACCAAATTTTCGACCGTCACTCCCTCCCCGTTTCCTTGACAACCCCCCAATATCGCCTTCCTAACCGGCCAGTACGCTAAAGCGCCTAAGCCTTATTTTAAGGCTGCTTCACACCGTGGGTCAGCACAGTACCGTTATTTATTATTATTTAACATCCTTTAATGTTCCACTGCTGGGCAAAGGCCTCCCTCCCTTCCAGGTAGCCCTATCTTGGCATGAAGGCATCAAGCGCATCTCGTCAACGTCATGTTGGTCTGCCGCAAAGGTGAATTTTATCGCGTGGGACCCATTTGGTACACACTTTAGCCCACAATTCCTCTGGGATGCGACAAACATGCCCAACCCATTCCCGTTTGAGCTTGACGGCTGCTTGGGCTACATCAGCTATTTTAGTTTTGGAGCGTAGTATTGTATTCCAGATGCAGTCTGTTAATTTGACTCCCAAAATGCTACGCTTCATGGCTCTCTGACAAACTTTGAGATCAGATTTCTGACTATTTGTCAAAGACCAAGTCTGCGCTCCTTAGGTGAGGATTGGAAGAATGCACATGTCCATTAGTTAACGCTTAAGTGACGTTGGAAGGTTTACCTTCATCGACCAATAACTCCTCCAGGCGTTATCGGTGCGTTTTGCGACCTCCTAAGGCCCGTTTCACGAAGCTACAAGTTACAATTTACAAGCGGAAGTCTCTTTCTAGCAGGAGGAGTTAGAAAGAGACTTCCGCTTGTAATTTGTAACTTGTAGCTTCGTGAAACGGGCTTCTGGTATTGTAAATACTGAAAAGTAACTATTTGGCCTCTAAGTATATACCATTCTCTTCCTCCACCCGTCGACTGGACGAGCGTGGGGGGTTAATCGTCCAAACCCCTCCAAACATGGCTCATGACCAATAGTGGAGAAAGTAGGTACAGTTACCAAGTGAAACACCTAGCAGGTACCTACTTTCTTCTCTCTTTCTCTCTTACTATGTTTTGAAACAAGATTTTACTTGGAGTAACTTAGGCGTATAACATATTATAATATTATCCCTGTAGAACAACATGATAACCGCAAAAACCTAATTGTACGGGGAAAAAAACATGATTTTGTTGATAATCTTTTGAATATTACGCATATACAAAATGATTTGATGAAACACACGTAAGATATGCCAGAATGGAGGTATTTCAAAATTAAGAACGTAGTAAATATCAATTATATTATGCCAAGACCAAAAAATATATATATATAAGATATTAAGATACAATTAGGTAAAGATATTATGAATAAGCTGATATAAGTTTACTCTCGTAAGTATCTCAAATCTTCGTTTTGGTATTGTAAACGCGCGTACCATTATCTCGTGATTTACCTGCGTAAGATTTTCTAACGCATTTATCTGTTTTGTGGAATCTTGAATGGTAGCACCTGCTTGCCGCATGATACCTTACCCATGTTTAAATGAAATAATGCTTTATTTTGTGTAGTTGCGTTATTAGTGAAACGAAATAAACACAAATATGTCACGAAGAATACGATAAATTTCATTTAATAAAAGCTGATGTTACAATGAAACTATAGAATATAACATAATGTAACTAATAATTTGACATATTACAAAATAGCCACAACAAAATGTCTCATTACATAAAAATAAACTAGCGTTTGTCAAGATGATACAACGAACGTGAAATAGATTTTAAAAATGTAACGCGCTAAGTATGATTGTTTCGCAAAGTCTGGAAAATTTTGTACAGTAAAACGAATTAACTCAAAATGTGCGCATACTTCACAAAAAATATTCGAAAATCTTACATTATCTTTATTGAAATATCGATATAACTCCGATTGCCACTCGCAAGCGCCTTCCCCCTTCCACGGCGACTGGCTCATGTCTGAAGTAAGCCGCTTTAGCACAAAACAAACTTAGCGAATATGTTAAAAATGAAACGCGTTAACTAAGGCTATCTCTTTTTCTCGCTCGATTTTGGCCGTTCTAAGAAAGAGACATGATAGTCCTATTGGATTAATGGCGTTTTATGACTAAAACTCATTTTTTCCAAATTTTGAGTTAAGCCGGTTTATTATTAAGTGAGCGATGTGTAAAAAAACCTTTTGAAGATACCCTGTCGCCCTTCACGCCTGTCTCCCAATGGGGTAGGCAGAGACTATGGAACGCCAGGTGCACCGGTTTAAACATACAACTTTCGCTTCCTCTATCAATCTCTTCATGCACGTACGTCGGTATCGGGTGCTTTTGATTTGGCCCTTATTCAGTACATCGTGAATCTGATCACCGTACGTCCATCCAGGACGTCCCCTACCGACATCTCCGCTCACTCTCGCTCGCCATAATCTCTTTGGTAACTCTTCTTTCGTCCATCCTTTCTAAATGACCAAACCATAAGGCAATAATGTTTTACCAAGTTAAATAGTCTCTGGACAACTAGCAGGGTCACTACGAACGGGGTTAACCACGCTGTAACATTTTACGTCGTTGGAATTTTAAAACTGATCCTAACCCGGTGTTATAATTTATATTATAACACCGTAGCTTTAATGTGCCTCCACGGACAACACGAGAAGCATTCTACTATAAAACGGTTTTATTATTGTTACCCTCTTTTTTATGAAGCCTATTCCTCTGTGACCTCAAATGAAAAAAAACGAACCGACACAGGAAAATATCATTGTAATTCAAGTGAAATCCACACACTCCCTCAACGGGAGACGTGTTTGCGGTACTAAATAATAATTATTTGCAGAGATGAGGGAGAGAGGTGATGTATGGTGTTGGTTTTGTTGGGATTTGTATGAGTGAGCAGGTTAGAGTTTTGGGTTTGTGTTTGACGATAAGTTAAGCCTAGTATAGTCAAGGACTTTAATTGTTACGCCACTATGGAACAATGTCATAATGACAGCGTCAAACCACATGAAAGAAATTACGCCAAAATTAATGATTAACGTTATGCGACAGGGTTCCATAGTGGCAAAACAATTAAAGTCCTTGACTGTACGAGGTAGATTAGAAGTCAATCTCACGGGTAGCACAGGTTGTATTTTCTCACTTTTCGCTCAGTGCGTGTCTATCATTACTGACTAGATAGAAAGGGAGATCCGAGCGACAACTAAGTCGCGGGCAACTAGTGTTAGCCGTGCTGACACATTGCACAACCATGAAGTTTCTAAATATTGATTATGTGGCCAGCAGTAAAAACAATGCTAAACTTATTTGTTGCGTGCCGACTGTACTATAGCTACCGTGCCTACGAGAAGCGAGTGATCGCGAAAAACATAGCGCACTGCTAGATCAAAACAGCATCAACTCAAAATCCGTGCTAGTTTTGTTTCAAGTTGATAGAAGTTGTATTAAAGTTGATTTTAAAATACAGTTGTATTTTGAGATACTACTGTTTTGATCTGGCAGTGCGTAGGACAGATCATGACCACAGAAAAGTAGGTCATCTCCGGCCCTTTAGGAACCTGTTACTTATTGCCGCTCGAGCGCTAGGGTTGCGACTTGCGCCTCACTCGATACTTAACACGCTCGCAACCAAACCCGGCGATGGCACGGCCGCAATTTAACCGGCTTGGTCCGTCCTATTGAGTTTGCTTGTGATGGCTCGCGGCGCGTGCAGTCAACGCACGCACACATGCAAGCCACGTGATATAACTTTGTTTGAAGACGAACTACTGTTTATACTGTGTCATGGCGGAGATCTTTGGAATATACCTATATCCAGCAATGATCATGTTTCAGTTAAAATGATGGTGCTGATGATAACGATGATGGCAATATACAGACTTCTCAAAATGAGCAGTCACCAGCAATGCGTAATTAATGCTATTATAATGCAATTATTGGCAGTTACTTGCATTTTAAATTGTGTCAAAATCAGAGTTGCTGATAAAGACGGTAACTCTACTGATATACTGCGTCTTGGTGTTATATAGGAAACTAACATTGCACTGGAAAAAAAAAAAGATCGCTTCTAACAAGATTGTGATTGTTGTGCATAGGCGTCTTGAATCCATACGAGCCTAACAAGACGTTAGACGCATCAACTAATATGTTCGTTGAATCGCTAAAGAACTTGCTGTTTTTACTATAAGTTTTGTTTGATATAACTAATATCATGAATAGTGTATTCAATTTATGTCAACTAAGAGAAAACCTCTCTTAGTTAGATTTTTTTGAGTGTGGACTCAAAAATATCTGTCTTATCTCTATTACTAGGGGCATAAGAGCGTATCAAATATTTTTGACCCCGGTTAGGTTACATAATAATTGTTGATGACTGTTCACCGTAAAAAACATGTGGTTCTTCACACAATCACAGGGTTGTCAACAATGAAAAATCCTGAGGTTGTCACAGATAATGTGAACAAAACATTTCTTGTTAGGAAAATAAAAAGTTACGTTCCCGCGTCGAGTTCGTGAGGAAATTTACCAGATTTATTAAGTCCTTTGGGAGAGTAATTTTGTATTTTTGTGTTTTATATACTGACACTTTAGTTATTTTACAGTTTACCAACAGCATTTTTGGCAAATGTGCCATGCCATAACCGATAGATATTTCATAGGATAACAACAGTCTAATTTACACAGATTATGGTACATGTGTCGTTATGTTGAACGGTCTCATGGCCAAGAGTCTCGACCTACACCTTAAGAGACTCTCGCTAGTTGCTGCTTTCGGACATGACTGCAGCTCGCATGCAGCCTTTGCAGTTTCAATATGGAATGTCTCTATGTTAGTAATTTCACCGTCTTATTCTCATATCGGAACGGTAGGTTAAAAGTATAAAATGGTGGTAGTGGTCGCTATTGACCGTGCACAAGGTCTTACCACCTCTAAAAACTGCATTTTAACTCCAAAACAATGTCTATAATGATCCAACGACAACCTCGGGTTATCCCATGTTAAATTAGTCGTATGTAACCGAATAGTTAAAAAAAAACTGTAATAACTAAACCTGACTCCGGGCCTTTCATTTCGTGCCGCTTTTTACTGATACTCGACCCGCCGGACACGCTGTGTTAGTGTGGACAATGCTTTTGGACGGACTGTATTAATTAATTTAAACCTTATTACAAGGGACACCAAGTAGGCACAAATGGCAGATTGAATGCACTGATGCATTCTTTACTGTCAAATAATGGGAAACAGTCACCATGGTATTACCGAATCATATCTTTCGTTTCCAACTTAAAAATCATCCACAGTACTTCAAAATATTTTCGTATAAAATATATTCTACAATTTACAAAAAGGTAAAAGGTTTTAAATAAAATCTGTAACAATCTATTAAAAAAAAACGGAATGTTGTTCGCTGATTAAGGGATCACTTGGGAACTGGGCCTTTATTCAAAACGGTAAAAACCATATCGTTTTTGATCTGTTGTCGTATTGTGAACGTTTTGATAGCTCTTATTTATTTGACAGTAATGGCGGCCGAGTTAAAAAAATACCATAACAAGTCAAATACGATTTGGCTTTTACCGCCTAGAATAGAGACACTGCTCAACCCAATAACACTAAACAAAAATACGATTACGATACAGAAGCAAGGTGGATTTAACAAAGTAGAATATAGACCCATGACCACATGTCATCTGACAGGTCAGCTAGTTTTAAATAAATTCTACAGCAAATACAATGCCACCGCTTAAACCAGTCTCTCTCCATACATTGTAACCTTAAAGCAAAACGGAAGCCCGCACAGAATTCGGCCTCTGTACCCTACAATCAACGCTCACATGCACACCACACACACACACACACAAACGTCGTGTTTATCCTTCATTAGAAATAGAAAACTCCGGTTTGGACAAATTGGTAGGTAAAAGTAAAAAGCCGTTGTGTTTGTCTCCGTAGTTTGATTTAGCGAGTGGAATGGTAAGGTTGAGCTTAACATATAAAATGAGACCTAGGCTGAAATTCTACAAGGTAAAGTCACCGTCAATAGAACTTGTGAACGATGTAAACAAATTAGTACTGTTTGACACGTAACCTGCCGTGGTAATGCCGTGTGGTGCCAGGTTTAGAATGTTGCCACTCCATGTCTTCCCGTGGATGTCGTAAGAGACGACTAAGGGACTAAAGGCTGTGTAGTGCTGTTAGGCGATGGGTTTGCAACCTGTCACTAATACACTGGATAACATCTTAGCCTGGTTGTGCAAACTGTGGTCACAGAATTATCAACAAGTTTTTGGAGTGGTTGGTGAGTCTGTGGCTCTGCCTACCCCTCTGGGAATGAAGGCGTGAGTTTATGATGATGATGATGATGACACGTAACCTCAAATATTCACCAAGCGTGTTTTTATTAAAAATAACGTATAATGAATAGTTATTTCATCTTAAACTTAATATGAAAATAATGTTAGAATGTATAAATCATTGCAAAGACCTCACGTGATCTTTAAAAGTACGTGATTATCGAGTAATCATGGAGGATTGGTTCGTTTGGTTTTGTTTACATCTTTTGCAAGTTCTATTGACGGCGACTTTAATCCTTATTGCTTTTGATGGGTTATCGTATTGTCAACGTTTTGAGAGGTCTTATTTACTTGATAGTGGCGGCTGAGTTAAGAACCATACCATAAAATGTGAAAGGCAATATGGTTAAACACTGTAGATTTGTTGTTATTTTTGGGTTACGAGCGCTCGGTGTATATAGTGTCTTTTTACCCGACTGCCGAAGGAGGAGGGAAATGTGTTTATCAGCCCATATTTGAATGTTTGTTCCTTTGTGGCGTTCTAGAAACTAAACGCGTGGACCGATTTTAATGATTCTTATCTAAATTGATTTGTCTTAATCTTGTGAAAGTCACTGAAGATATGACAGTAATAAAAATTCAATATGGCGGCAACCAGACGCCATAATAGTAAAAAAAAAGTGGACGAATTATGACAAGTGGGGTATCGTTGAGTAGGTATTTAAAAATCATCTTTAGGTTACCTCTATCATTTTTCATTTTGAATGATCATTTAGGATAACGATTTAAAGTTGGTTAGCAACAGTCGGGTTTTTAAAGCTTTCTTTTTTATAATTATTAGTAGTCGTATTCTTCATTGCGATGGTAAATAGACCCTAGGTAGATAGCCAGGAGTGGTCAAGTGGCTTATGCAGTTTAAACCATGGGCACCATGGCGGTCGCCGTGTACAAATTGTTTTTGCTAACTTAGGCCGCTTCCTGTCTTGGCGGTATGCTTGCAGTAAAACATACTGTCGGTATAAACGCTGCGCGTTGATTGGTAGATGCCACTAGTTGCCTAGCAACCCTAGATTAGATTCCGTGTTTTACTGCAAGCATACGAAGCGTCCTGAAGTGTAACTACCGATGCTCTTACGGTAAAGGGGTAGAGGTAGAGGTAGGGGTAAGGGGGATTGTAAGATCGTAATAGGTACTTGAGAGGTCTAGAAAAGATAAGATCTCACCTCCGGCTTGCTTTTATAATATGGAATATTCATGTTTTTTTTTAACAGCTTCAATAAAAGCTGATTCATGTAAAAAAAAGGTGAGAAAATTTTTTTTTCGAATAGCTATAAAAATAACCAAGATATAAGCCAACAGAGATTTGTTTCTATCTCATTCTAGCAAAACAGATTTGTACGTGGAGTTTATATGGCCGAACTGCACGATGACGTCACCGGTGCACTTCGGATTTCTCTGTCTAATTAGCATTTTAAAATGCTTGTATCATCCGTATTTCTTGACCGATTTTAATTTTAATCACTTTAAGTGATCTATTTTACGGTATTTTCATATTTTGTTCATTGCATATTCCGTATTCATTACTGTCTTGCAAATATAAAAAGTCGTCTGTGAGTGGCCATTATCTTGGCCCACTGTACCTCCAAGTACAATCAGCTATGCATACATATATTTTATTTAAGAACAGCCTAACTGGTTAAAGTCTTAAAGAACTCCAATTAAAGTTTGTAGGGTAAACTGAAATTTGGAAGACGTTTGCTGAGGGCAGTTATTTGAAAAGTTCAGTTGTTTTTCAATGAATAAGGTTTTTAGGGTAAAGGCCTAAAGGGTGTAAGCGGAAATGTTTCTGGAAAGTTCTTTGAGTTTGTTTAGTTGACTTAGATTTCTCTATGGACCGTCGGAAAGTGAAGAGTTAGCTTAGGTTTATTTTTATACTTTTCGGAGTCAGTTGGAATGTCCCAAAAACGATTACTTTTCTTTTTAAAGAGTAGGCAGCAGTCCTCAGGGTTGGTAACTCATTTTCAGTCTTAAGAATGTAAATGTCTATTGGGTAAAATTAATTTTGTATTTGTTAATTAAAATCTTGAGTGTCATCTATCACTAAACGTCTATTTTTCGCCTCCTAATAGTAGATTTAAATTAACTATACCTACACGGTAAAAATAAAATGTTTACTCTTTTTGCTATATTGAGATTCCAAATGCATGTTACTCTAAAAGTCAAGAAAACTCAAGTTATAGTTAAAAGAAAAAATTATCAAAATTATACTACCTATGATAAGAAATTATTATTATTAGTATTTTTTTTTTGATAGCATTCTTATAGATTTTCCTGTAATCTGCAAGCGATGAGGAATTTTGTATTTTTTTCAAAATTTTAGGCCCATTAGTTTCGGGTATCAAGGGGAACGGTAAATTTTCGTCGTCTTTCATGATTAAAATCAATACTATTTATTTTACAATAATAACAAATATACCTATTTGAGATCCTCATAATAAGCCCTTTAATTTTATTTATGACACAGTAAGGTTTGCAAAACTATTTTTTTTTAATTTCTTATTTTGTACCTCGAAAATGATCCTTATTTAAAAAATAGGTTCAGTAATTTCGGAGCAAATTGGCTATTGCAGACGGACGGGCAGACAGACGCACGAGTGATCCTATAAGGGTTCCGTTTATTTTTTGTACGGAACCCTAAAAAAAACCTTAACTTACTACTGTATTTTAAGTTTTATTTTGTAATATCTCCTGCCCCCATTTACAAATAGAAAACAGAAAGAGAAAGTTATTCAAACCAATATTTTTACTGGACCTGTTTGTCATAACATTGTATTTCCTGATCACTAATTATATAGCAAAACTTTTCGGCTATCTTATATCATATATAATTACTAGCACGCCGTTACATGACGCGTATAATAACATAATATACTTACAAAACGCATTAATAATCATAATCATATAATTAAGTATCTCTTATGACACGATTTAAGTTAAGCTGGAAAAATAATATACAATTAACTTTTTTTAAGCCTAAGGCCGCTAGCCTCTATAACCAAAGTAGCTGTAGGTAATTTGTATATGTATAGGGTTGCTTGAATGGTTGAATTATTATTCTTTGACACTATTTGCTTTCTTAAAATTAAGCTATCAAACGATACAATTTATGTAGGTATGTATAGTCACGGTAAGAAAAGGTTCGTCACTTTTTGACTCTATTTTAACGCTGCTAACGTCCAAAACTGACGAACCTTTTCTTACCGTGACTATACTTAATAATATCAGGGGACAATGTCACACAAATTCACCGAGTCCCAAACTAAGCTCTAGGCTTATATTGTGGGTACTAGGCAACGATAAACATGCTAATATACTTACATAGGGGGGAGTTACCTTGACATACTAAATCAGTTCAGTTTAGGTTGAGAAAAAGGGACACAGCTATATAACTGCTATAGCTCTGTCCCTTTCTCTCAACCTAAACTCAACTGCTTTAGTATGTGATTGAACCCAGGACCTCTAGCTTCAAGACAGGGTCACTACCAACTAGACAAACCACGTCTTCAAACACAAACACAAACTAAATTCTAAGTAACTCTTAAAACATATAAGAACATGCTAAAGTATAGTTAATAATGTAGAGTGGTTTTTACCATCTTATTACCTTCACACAAAATCGATAGGGTAGCGAATCTGAACACATCGACGTCCTCGTTATCGACAAGAACTGTAATGTAAGCGCCACACCTGCGGTCTGCGGGCGTGCGGGAACAAGTATTTTGTCGATATCGATAATTGTGCAATTCTGGCGAAATAATGCGCTTAACGTCGATGGTCCAGAGGCATAATTGGTGCTGAATCTACCTTATTTTTAAAGGTTCCATAGGCAAATGACCAAAATAGAACCGTTTTATAATTTTGTCATGAGCATCACTCTATACACGGTGATGTATTTATTTGTTTGTATGTAACATTGTGTGGGGTGTTGAATATGTTTCAAAGAATTACTTGTGGTGTTTTTTATGTGATCAATTGTGAAGAGCCGTAAAATGGTTAAAATAGTGTTATGTCTTTCCAACGTTAAATTAAAAAAAGCATATAATCAATTTACTGATACATTATACGAAAATTATTTTGATAGTTCGACAACTTTTTGAGATTTCAATGACCAAAATAATGTTTTGAATTTTGTTTATTACAATATTTACAAGTCTGGGGGTTAAGCACGGTGACCCATATAATACAACTTTCTGGCACGGAACCCTAAATTAATGCATGCCCAACACGCACATATCACACGTCACATTTAAAGTCAGCGTTAATGTAGAAATAATGCAATGTATTGATCGTTTTATAGATAGGTACTTAATAATAGTATCTACCAATTAAACAATCAAATCAAATTTAATATTCAAAGTTCTCTGTGACGTAAAAAAATATTTTTACCTACATGAAATATACTCGTGAATTACTTTTAGCAAAAGGCGAGTCTCACTTATTTCTATTGTTTAATCTTACACTTTCTGCCTTCACTTTACCTCTTATAAAGTTGATTAATACAAATAATGATTATCCTTACTTTGTCCAGCAGTGAACTGACGCGAACTGACAATGTAATCATGATGTATTAAATAAAACTTGAGGGCTCTTTTACACGTCGAAATGATAAGCAAATTCAAAAACCATCGATAACCACGTGTCCCATGCCTATTCGATATGAGCATAGGTGCGCCTAATCGAGGCGGTGCGTGCCTTGCAAGCCTTTTACTGAAGATGTCATCGTGCTAAAATGGAACTTGCTTGCTCATGCCTTTAGATTAAATCTTTTGCTAGAATTTGCAACTTGCTGAACGTTTTTAATTTATTCTGTAGACTGGGCTTAAAGAAGCTTTAGAAAGAAATTATGGTTATGATGTGAGCAGGGAACCATATTTATTTTATAATTTTACATTTATTTGAAAATATGTCTGACTTGCATATGTTAAGTCAAAGAGTAGGGATGTTAAATTGATGACAAAACAGATTAATGATTTTTAACACTAACCAAATTATTATTTTTATTGTACAAGCAGATTAAATTTGATATTACTAATTAATTACTGGATTTATATAAGTTTCCATTTGAAGGTATACTTTTGATGCTGCTTTTATTTTGCTATAAAGATAACGATAAATATAAAAATATAATGTTTAATTTAAACTGTTCAATTTAACTTAACAACCCCGTCACACTAAATCCTTAATCTCTTCTGTGACTCACTGACTGATAGACTGACTGAGTGACTGACTCACAAACTGACTGACCGCAAACACGCGCACGAACCTAAACCACTGAACAGGGACCTTAAGGGTACAATAAGTTTTTTTTTCGATAATCGTCCCCCAACTGGAAGAAAAAGGGGGAGATGTGGAAACCAAATTCTACGCATACGAAGTCGCGGGTATCCTATAGTATGACGTTACCTTTCCTTTATATGTAGGTAGGGAAGTTCCCAAAAAAATATAGTCGGCGTAATTTAAATGTATAACTATGCCAAATTATTGCTTTGTTGTACCAATAGTCTCTGAGTAAAACCGCGGACAGACAGACAGACGGACATGGCGAAACTAATAAGGGTTCCTTGTTGACTATGGAACCCCAAAAACTCACACTAAGGGACATTTAACAGTTTATCAACCGACTCTGATTGCAGCCGTTAATTCCCTCCAAATAAATCACAGCAAACATTGTCCTACTTTAACAAATAAAAAAGATATCAAAGCAGAAACGAAAAGTACAAACTAAACTTTTTTTATCAAAGGCTTATTCTGACTAGCTAAAGCTATTAGGGCTCGAGTGTAACGGCTCACATAGGAAATTGCATCGCGCCGCGGACGGCATCTGAATGCCGATATTCTATTACGACACGCCTGATTCTGATTGAGGTAGATGCTATCATGATTCTAATCTGAAAACATACATTACGCTAACGCTAAAGTAACGAATCTATCGCATCGGCCGCCTATGTCAATTTCGTACCAATTTGACAGTTTTCGAGAATCGTTTACGCGTTACCTTCAAGTCGGATTTACACTGCCATAGTTTTATATTAGTGCAAATAAATTAAAGTAAGTTCAGTACATTATAATGTGTGCAGATGAATTAAAGTATGCACTGGTCATAAAATAAGCCTTAAAACACTCGAGAGATCTTATTATGAAACGAGCCGACACTCGTGTTTTACGACCTCTCATTATGTATCAGTTACATAAAAATATATTATTACATTGTGTAAATAAAAAATAATAAGCCACATTGTGACCAAAGATCGCATGAGATACTTAGATATACTTACATCAGATGCACACAGAGTCATAAGATTTAAATAATCAAGAAAAACGTTGGTCAAATTCGACGTTGGTAGCTCGCTTTTGTAAAAACCTCTTAATCTATATTTAATTTATTACAATGAAACAATACAATAGGTACAAATACTCTTTATTAAAGATCAAACAAAAAAACACTGAGCAGTACAGGTTCAATACAATTACAGGTTACATAGACAAAACACTTTGTATGAAAAATTCAACAATAAATTGAAATAAAATTGAAGTTTTAGAACCCTATTCCGAACCTCATACAGAATAAGGATGCCCAATTGAATTAACGGTTCTCTATTTTCAAACTATTTGCATGAATTTGAGGACTTAATAGATTTCACGTTCAGTTGAATTACTATAGGTCTCTACATGTGGAAATAAAGTTGATTTTAAACAAGTGGCTCAGTAAAAAAAAATGTATTTTGTGCAATACACATAAAAAAATATTACTGTCGAAGGCATTAACATTTTAGC
Source organism: Acleris cristana (assembly GCA_948252455.1). Taxonomy (NCBI): domain Eukaryota; kingdom Metazoa; phylum Arthropoda; class Insecta; order Lepidoptera; family Tortricidae; genus Acleris; species Acleris cristana. The sequence goes on along the minus strand of OX411797.1, from coordinate 5,849,738 downwards.
CATTGCGTGAAACTTATGTATACATAGATCTTTGTTGGCATTGAGGCGTGTAGACATTATTTATTAAAGTTTTAAGAACTTGTTTTTTTGACTGTATCATCTTAATTGTATAATCAGCATTATTGTAAACGTTATCGCCTTGGCGTCATGTTTAAACTGTCATTCAAGTGACAAGATATTAAAGTACGAGTAATAATAACGGGAAGTAATTAAATGGTCAGCCGTTATTAAAATTGATCAGCAAAAAAAATCAGCAATTAATTCATTTGGGCAGCATAAAAAGATTTGGGTGGCAATAAATAAAAATCGGGCTACAACTCTTTGTTCAAAAAACAATTTATAAACGGGTAACATTTTAAACAATTTCGATCAGCTTTTTTTGTCATTTGTCTGCCTAATAAACAGTCGAGCTGCAAAATAATTATTTGGGCAGCAGGATTTTACAATTGGTCAGCAGAGAAAACATGTCTGTAAGCAGTTTAATTAAGAGGTATGCATATTAAAATAATGGTCATCTATAATATAGAAGTGGATTGCCTTTAGTTTGAAAAGTCAGCAGTGTTTACAAGTTAAGTTTTGTCACACAATTTTCTATCATAATCACACCCTAGATTAACCAAAATTTGTATCATAAATATGAGGTAGGTTAGGTTAGGTTCGTTTTTATATCAGGCTCGGAGGGCCAGAACAACCCAGAAATAGGAGATCCGCGTGAGCGGAGCTCCGTCGACTCTATTAAATTTGTAAATTTGATGGTGGGTTTGGGATGTGTGTGTTGCCGGCACGGCAGTAAATTTGTTAATTACACCTTTGTGTACACAACGGTACCCAAAATTGTATCTATTAGGAAACACTGCATTGGTATTTAAAAAGGGGATCTATAAGGAATAAAGGCGAACTTTTTTCAAGGGTGTATCTGCGAGGAAAGTGTGCCCTAGAGGAATAATTCTATATAAATTGAATAATTTACAAAAAAAGAGAGTATATTTGAATGAACTTTGTAATAGTTGCGCCCATTTTGTTGATGACCAATTTGATTTTATTGCTTCCTTTTTTCTGCTGGACAAAATGAATTATTTTGCTTACCTTCTGATTGCTTACCAAAATTTAATTATCTGTGGGTCGTTCAATGCAGCTCAAATATTTAATTTGCTGACCAAAATAATTTAGAGCAGCCCAATATGTCATTAATTGCTGACAGATTTATAAATGTTTGCTAACCATAAGTTGCTTACCAACTAGTTATTTTGGCTGACCAAATACATATTTCTGTTCACCAAAATGAGAATATTTTGCTGACCGGTTAATTGATACCCAATAATAACAATAAATGCTAGCCCACTAACTTCAAAACAAAACAATTGTCTTTGTACTGACTTTGTCTTTTAAAGTGATAGGTTATTTTGTCCTTATTGCCTCATTTTAAAAATCAAAAATAGGATTACGATTTTTATTTCCTTCCTTATCTTTCATTTAATTAAGTCAAGAAAGGGTTTATCCAATTTGTCAAATAAGAGTAGAAATTTAAAGTGGATTACTTTTCCGGAACAAGAAAACAGTATTTTTTCAAGCAAAACTGAGTAGAGGTGACTGTAAGGTTATCCGTAAAACACAGCAATTAAATGTAAGTATATTTAATTAAATTTCGTGAGCTTTACTTGACGCGTGTTTTATGCCTTGGTCATACTTTGCTTTCCTATATTATTACCCCCTTACTTATAAACGTGGAATAATTACTATTACTACTTAAATGAATCCCATTCCAAAAAGGCTTAGTTACCGTAATAAAAACTTCCCAAATAATATTGCCCTTGAACAAGCGAAATTAACCGTTTCACGGTACCTACTTATTTAACCTACATTCTATTCAAAAGCATACACGCAAAAATAAAACCTCACGCCATTTAATGTCATACTTCCCTCAATTAGGGTAACCACACGTCAATTTGCGAGTAGCCTTCGAAACTAAAAAGGCAAGCGAAGGAATCCGAACAGATGGCGGGCGATTGCGGCAATTTGGTAAATTATCCGTTTCCGTATTGCGTGCTTGCGCCGTTGTCACCCTATTTCGTGAAGCTTGTGTTTGTGGAATTTATGGTCGGTTTTATTTTGTTTTTAAAAGGCTTTTTTATCGTAAGTTGAGTGCGTTTGGCCAGTTTCTGACGATAATAACTAATGAGGGAAGACTAAGGAGGTTATATTATTTCTGGAGAATGTGCATTTAACCTGAAGCGGCGCGGCTTTCAGAGGGGGGCTACTGGAGGCCTTGCCCCCCCCCCACTTGAAGCTGAAAAATTGTTCAGCAGGAAACTTAAATTAAGATTTTTTTTATATTCCTTTCATAAAATTGGTTATGGTCTATACAAATATTAAACTTGTCCAGATCCAAAGAAAATGTATGTTATTTATCGCTTTTTACGTTCTACAGAATTACTAATTGTCTCGTATAGTTCAGAAATATAATTAGGTATCATACATTTTTCATAAATCTACCAATTTGAGATAGACTAAATATAACCTTAATAAAATATTAATAACTCAAATATTGAATTGCTAACCCTGCAATTCTATATAATTTAACAATAATCTTCGAATTGCTTATGACATTCAATTCAACATTTTAAACACAATAAAGCAATTAAATACGGCATCATTAATAAAAATGTAATAAAACAATTTATTAATATAAAATGATTGATTCAAAACGCTTCATCTTCAAAACAATATCAGAAATCATTAAAATATCGATGAATTGAGATCGATTGAATTTAATGATTCGGATGCGCCAAGAATCATTAATCAAATAATTAATTAGTCGATTCATAAAGCACAAAAACTTAGCAGGTTACTATTTGAAAACAATAACAAAATCTCAAACCAAAAGGTAACATCTATCATTAAAATTATTGTCTCTTTTCGCAACCTTAATATTAAACAGATAAAGTCGAACATGCTTCAGCTGGTTAACTACAGTTACGCGTTTTTTTGTTTAAAAGAGCCAAATACTCTTATAAAGATCGATCTACATGAAATAGCAAATGAATTTGTATTGTATTTGATTACGTTAAGGTCTGGTTTTAAAATAAGGCTGATTGTTTAGACACACTGCAATCAATTTAATTGTATTACGGATCGATTGGCGTAGTGGTAATGAGGCTTAGCATTGGAAGGTCACAGGTTTGGGCCTGGTGTGTGTTTTTATGCTAAATTCGTATAAAAATTAACTAAATATCTGATGCTTATTGTAGAAACTGAGATCATTGTAGCTGTTGTGTTCTTGAGTGGAGACCGCACCTCGGCAAACGTCGTGAGGGACGCCCTGGGGCAAGATGGAGCGATGATCATGCGCAAAACTCGAGAACGGCTGAACCGATTTGGCTGATTTCTTTTTGTTGTGTTCGTCATTGTCAGGACAAGGTTTTTTATGAAAGAAAATAATTGAAAAATCCACCGGGAAAGTCAGAAATTTGCAGCGGGGCGAAGCCGCTGGCGGGCCGCTGGTGTTAAATAAAAAATACATGGGCAAACATTATAATGGTACGTTCCTTGGGTTAGTTTTTCTACTGACTGCCGCAGCAACTATGACAATGGCATGACGTCATGAAGCAATATTCTTCATGGGCGAAATTCGTTACCGTATCCGTTCCGCAGTCGTGCCGTGTAGTGAAAGATCGCTTAACGATCTAAATTCATTATTCTAGAGCTGACTGTACCCGTATGTATAATAATGAAAGTAAATTGAATTGAGTCATTAGTAGGATTTGGTAGCGTAGTTCATTATTTATGTATAACCACTAAATAGAAGTTTTTGGTCTCCGAATTTAAATAAAAGTGTTTTTATATTTTTGACGCCGTTTCCTGGTTACCTGGTTGAAGATAATTCGACTATCTGTCGTTTCGTAACTCCTAAACAGATCGATCAATTGAAATATGATTTTTAACACGCTAATAAGTGACGTTGGTGAAATGAACTTGATGAAGAATGGTGGGACCCTGCCCAAGATAGAAAAAGAAAGAAAGAGAAGGAATGAGGCCTTTGCGCAGCTGTCTAGTAATATTTAACGCTGTCAAATAATTAAATCACTGGAGTCCTAGGGAAAAAGGGTATAAGTCGACTTAACTCATACTAAAAAAGGGTATATACATAACCAGCGTATAGAATACTAGACAGCGTATACTAGACTTAAACTCTTTTTCACTTGATCTTCAGGAGTTATACACTTTTTCACTGGAAACCCAGTTTGCTACGCTTACATTTAATTATTGAACTTGGTATAAAAAATCTGCACGTATTTTGTACCCACATTGACCAGATTTCATTGCTCTTGAATTACGTACGCTTCAATCCGTATCGGTTTACCATTTGGTAGCGACCTTGGCAGTCTAATAACGTAGGTAACAGTCTCACAATCAATAAGGAGCTGGTAATGTTGGTATTACCTATGCCAGGGATTTGATTTCTTTTAGAAAGTAAAAGTGAGAGTGTTTGTAGAATACAGAAATTTTATAAAAATAGTGGTATTAGAACCTTCTGTAAGGTCTGTTAGGATGGCTACCTTTATCTTACCCTTACGAGGGATGCCACACGAGCATTGTCTGGTCTAAGATCCGAATAGGAGACGACCTTCATCCAGCTGATTATTCGATAAAAAGTATTTTATATCAACTTTAAATTGTTTTTTTTTGATCCTTCGACCTTTTCGTCCTAATGTGAGCAACCTTGACCACTCAATTTGTTTACCTGTTCGATGTGCTAGTCTAGAAAAATGAGTACATTTAATAGACAGATAGTAAATATTTGGTCTGGAACATAAACAATAAATGTTTGAAAGAAAAAGGAAAACATTTCATAACCTCACGTTTATTCCGGTACTAGGTACCAGGCTCCAAGTGTTATTGGTGGTTGCCCAAAGTCCTCTTCGGACGAAGTGTGTCCAGGCGAGGTGAGCCTATACCCGGTCTCACAGGTGCAACGGTCTGGACCCTGAGCTGGAGAGGTCGCCATTGGTCTGGGGCAAAAGACCATGCAACTGGCTATTAGCCGGGCCGTTTAAAAAAATAGCACCCGATTAATTTTTTCTCCAGATTTCGGAAAAGCATGCACATTTGTTGGGGTTATCATTCTGAACATGAAAAAACAGTATTTCTGATATGACCCCAAACAGTTGTTCCTTGTCAGTCTTGGTACCAAAATCTTATATATTTCTTGGTAACAAAACTGACAATGTCATAATTATATACCTTACAATGTTTGGGGACAAATCAGGAATTCTATTTTTCATGTTAAGAACGATGGCACCAACGGTTCCTATTTTTCCAGTCTAGGTAAAATAAATCGGGTGCTATTTTTTTTTAAACTCCAGCCAGCCAGGCTAAGGGTGAGTATCCATAGAGCTGTGAGAAGTAGCGGAGCAGTGTGCAAGGAAAAAATCCACTGATTGAGAGCTGTGCTGAGCGCGGCTAGGAAAATCAAGTAGGTAGGTACCTAATCCTATATTGCTGGATTTTTTCCTCGCGCACCGCACCGCCACCTTGCACAGCTCTGGTGGAAACTCACTCTAAAGTGCGTGGCCGTCAGATACATGAGATAAGATTATCTTTTCCTGAGATAACTTTGACAACTCATTCCTCACTTCACGTTAGTAAATTACTAGTGATTTAATTGCTGTGAAGTTAGCCCTGGTAACCCTTGACTTGACTTGACCCTTGACAGATGTCAAATTTGACTCACGGTACTATGATTCCGACTTTAAATATTTAAGTAGAGTGACTTAACGTTCATGTTTTTTTTTTTAATAAATGCAGTTATTGTGGATCATAATAAAATATGTGGCGTCTGCATCTACTAAAAAGTCAGTTTAACCTTTTCTTTTGTCAACCCTTTTGTTGACGTTTCTTCTTCTATACATATAAAACTTTTCTTTGAGTGACTTACTGACTAATTTACTGACTGACAAATAACGCCTAGAAAATAGATCTAGGGACTTAAAATTAGGAAGGAATATTCCTTAGATATAATAGTGGTAAGACAGGAAAATCAGCCCCAAATGGAAAGAAAAGGGGCAATAATCCAAATATTGGGAAACAAATTCTACGCGTGCAAAGGCGCGGTCGTTGTCTATTTACTTGCATATTTATTTACTCGTAGGTATCCTTGTTAGTCTACACTCAGGAGCATTGAAAACGGGCCACTTTATATTTAAATTCTATACAAAATGACCGGTTTTCATTGCTCTTGACTATATATCGTTACTTTCAATTCGTTTGCGTCCTTGTTCGACATAGACTACGTTTATCTCACAACCTCGTTACACATAACCAATCGCAAACAGATATCTCATCTAATACACTTTAGAATGCGTTTGCGGAAAGTCACACAACCAACGGAATGCACACTCATAAGTAGAAAGATACGGTATTTTGCGTGGGAATTTCCGTCGACATCCATCACTGTGACTAAAAAAAACTGATACGATGACATCTTTTGACGGGTCTTGAACTGGTGGGATGATGGGATATTACTTGTAAATTGTGAAAAAATTAAACCTGATAATTTAAACCATCATAAAAACTGAAGTTGAAATGGAAATGTATATCGGTTTCAGACTCACTTACCATCAGGTGGCGTGTGTGATCGTTTACCTTCCTTATGCATTTGAAAAAAAAATACGTATTTGTTCAATATTATTCTTTTAGTTTGGTCTTAATTAGGTATGTTGATTTTTGCTTTAATCATTTTAGTTTTAGTGTTATTTTTCGGTTTTAATTTACCCTATTTATAGTCGTAATGTTTTTTCGAAGGGTAAGTACTTGAAAACAAAACAAAGATACATTGATAAATTCTTCTTCAATTTGTATACAGGTACAATGGTAAACAACAGATCTCGCTATTTTCAGCAAGAAGCCATTGGAAATTTTATTTCTAACTAATATTAAGTACTGCGAAATCCGAGTTGGTAACACGACACCAATTGGTTCCGTCTGATGAAGCCCGTTATTGATAAAACACTTGTTGTAACCTTCTAAGTTTATAAGAAGGCATTCAAATTGTTATTGGTGGTTGATATGTTAATAAGAATTTATTAATACATGAGTCGTACGTAACATTAAGGCAATACAAATATGTAAAACGTTGTGTATTGTCTAGGGGACACGGTTTCTGTAGGAGAATGTATCGAAACTTTTTATGTGTTGTTTTGCACCGTCATAGGTAAGTATAATTTTTATTTATTTTTTATATTTACTACTTATGAGTTCTTGTAGAAATTTTGAGTTTTGACACATTTTCCTGCTCAACTACGCATGATATATATAGTCATATTTTTTGTTACATTCATTGTTTTATATAATGCTAGGTTAAGTTTCTTTTTCGTTGTATAATATCATTTATCATAAGCAATATTTAAAAAACGACTGACTGTTGAGTTTCTTGCGGCGTTTCTTCTCAGCAGTGGTCTCTTGCGAAGCGCTGGTAGATTTTTGACGTGTAAAAGTGCCCGTGCGGCCTACTTACTGAATAAACATCTTTTATCTTTTTTATCTTTTAAGGCATCAGCTTTCTCTACACTGCTATGAAGTGCTAGAATAACATTTCGCCTCCGGTTCGTAAGTCATAAAAGTTGAGCACTTTTAGGTCCTTGATTGAAGGTTTATTTCTAAACAGCACAACGGGCGACTAGTTAGATGCTTAATAGATTTAGTTTGGTTTCTTTTTGTAGGTCTATCAATTTTTTTTCGGGGTTTATTTTTTTCAAATTGTTCTGCTATTAGAAAAACACTTTATTTCCTATTAATAATCTATCTTGTCCGCACCATACGCAAGTTGATTGCAATATGCAAAGGCATGTCATGTTTTTAACACACGAGCTTAATGTCTCATTCCAACAGCCCTGAGTGGTGATTAATTCCAAGAACAAATCAAATTAAATGACGGTTGATGATGACTGACGGGCGAATGAATCTGTTTAAGTCAATTTGATGACCGTTAGGTAGGTACTGATTTATTTTAAGACCTTTGATTGAGCTACCTACGAGTATTAGTCTGGGTTGACTTGTTTTGTCTCATAAATCAATATTAATATTTTTCAAGCATTGTTTTTTTGTAGGGCTTAGAAGACGTATTGCAGCTGCATTGCCGGCCTTTTAGAAAACAGTATACTCGTCTCTTGAAGGTGCCCAAGTCATAGTGGTCCAGAAATACTGCAGCAGTAGTGGTGGTAAGTACTTTCGCACCGTTCATCCAGAGCTCTACCACCATCTTAGCCTACCTACCACCAAGCGGTTTGCATTTTTGTGTTCCGATATAAGAATAAGACAACAGGCGAATTGCTAGCAAAGAGCCAGTCCATCTTAGTCTTCAGGGTAGTGACTGTCTCAAAAGCAAAGGTGAGCGAATGCAGGAGTGAATGTCCAAGCGGCGAGTTTAAGTAGTCCCGTCAGAGCGAGCAAAACACATTTTTCACTAGGCAGCCTTTTTTCATTCTCAATTAGGCAGCCTTATACGTTCGAGAAGCCATGCTGCCAAATTGAATACACGCGCTGAAATGTGTTTTGTTCGCTTTGACGGGACTACTTAAAGTCGCCGCTTGGACATCACTCCTGCGTTCGCACACCTTTGCTTTTGAGAGAATCACTACCTACAAAAATCTAACAAACAAAGAAACAAACGATCTCAGTTAAACCCATTTTTAATAATAGTACCTAACCTGTGTTTCTGTTAGAGTTAGAATTATTGGTACATTTCCAAACAAACATCACAAAGATAAAATGAAATGCAATTCAAATAGTTTCAAAAAGCAATTATTTAAAACCAGAACTCATCAAATAAATGTTTACTCGCAAACTCAACCAACCAATAGTTAAAAGAACAGTAAAACGAGAAACAAATTTAATTAAATATTTCAAACAGTAGCAGTAGAAAATACTGCAGTATTCATAACGAAGTCACAACGTTTCTATTTGACACAATTTAATAAGATAAGTTAGTCCATAATAACTTTATGAAGTTATTTAGTCATTTTATTTATATCACGGGGAAGGCAAACGAGCACACAGGCAAGTAAATGTGGTTGATATTTGAAGTCTCAAGAGTTTAATCCCGAGACTACAAATAAATAAATAAATAATCTCATACTGGAAAAGGGCCGAATTTTAAGTAGGTACCCGAAACCGTCGTGCGTGCATGACTCGATGTATGAATGTGGAAGAAGCGAAAGAGATTTGTCAAGATCGTAGCAGGTGGAAAGAAGTGGTCTCTGCCTACCCCTCTGGGAAACAGGCGTGATTTAATGTATGTATGTAAATAATCGCATGGGACAATCTCACACACATTGATCTAGTCAGAAATTAAGCCCTTAGGAATAAATCCAAGACACAGAAACAACATATTCGCGCACATCACCCAAATATGTGTCCACATCGGGAATCGAACCCGGGACCGCTAGCTTCGTAGGCAGGGTCACTACCAACTAGGCTACTGCATGTGCAAGAAGTCAAGAAGTAAGCACCCTGTGTCACTACTAGGTATTTCACTTCAGTTTGAGTATAAGTATGATTGTTATTATTGTGTAAGCGAGTACAAATTGACGGCAAAAAAATACTTATAAACTTTCGGCATTAAATGAAAAATACGGAACTCTAAAAAAAACAATGCTACCTACAGCCATAATCACCAATTTTCATCTATAGTCTGTGCCAATTGAAATTGGCAAAGATGTAAACACAACAAAACGAACCAATTTACCATTATTACTCGATAATCAGGTGTTTTTAAGGATCCAGTGTGGTCTTAGCAATGATTATACACTTGATTTTTACTTTCTCATTATGTTTTAGATTAAATAACTATGAATTATACGTTATTTTAAATAATAAAAACACGCTTGATGAATATTTGAGGTTATGTGTCAAACAGTACTAATTTGTTTACATCTTTAGCAATTTCAATTGACTTGCAGTTAAAGCGCACAATTTCATCTTTAATTCTTTTATCTTAAAAGAAAATTGACCTTTTATGGTGTCTTCAGTATTTAATTAATAGCAATAGCAACTAAACATGCACACATGCACAGGTCTCTTTTATAAGTAACTGCACTCTATAGTGCTGTGTCACCTTAACGTCATGTTCAAACTGCCCCACTAACCTATCAAAAGCGTTAAAGCGACAAGGTACTAAAGTGTTTAGCTACTTTTAAAATGTACCTATCTGTATTAATTCATGTAACATTACTCGTAATGGCACATCGCGGGACGTCTCGTTGCAACTACTGACGTTTATTACTAAATTGAGTAAATTATTAAGACTAGTCGTCGCCCGTGACTTCGCTCGCTATAGTGCTGATAATATTTTTTTAAGTATTTTATTTAACAAAATAAGTGCTTTCGAAATCGTTGTTATGCACTAATATAGGTAGGTACATGTGTAAAAAAATTTATACGTATAGGCAACTGTGTTTTTTAAAATATATCTATGTTTTTCTGTTTAATTACTAATTTTTAATTTATCAGTGTTTTGTTACTTATTTTGGTTTTTATTACAGTATTTATGATAAATAATGGACAACTTTATGAAGAAAATGGCACGTGATAAAAACGTAAAAAAAAGTTACAAGGAGCACCATTATCCAAAATTATTACAACACTATTATTGCTATGATGATAAACGTTCAAATTTCGATATTTACTGGGATAACACATTTTATACGCCATTTCACTTTTTATATGACCTAATTTTGTACCTAATCATTTCCTTTACTAAAATCTTTTTTTGTAATATTTTATTTTGTCCTATAAGTAATTTAATTTTACCAATACAAAATACAAAGTAAAAAGTATAAACAAACGTACATTCGAACCATATTACCATTTATATAAATGCATAATATCCCAGTACAGATTTAATTTACAATATCCGCTCCACTGCACTTATGTGCCGGATGGTTCGAGATCTTTTTTGCTATCTTTGATGAATGGCTGTAATTTATCTTAATGCTGCATACTGGTTTAATCGTATTTAAAAACTGTATGTAAAGTACGTTTAATCGGAGGTCATGTTATACCGGCGGACCTATTATGGTCGTGTTTATCGATGTGGATAAGCGTGGATAAAATATCTGTCACTTTCTGACCAGTATGCAAGTGCGAGAGTGACGGATGCTTTATCCACCGCGATAAAGGTGACCATAATACGGGCTCTGTTCGTTTAGGAACCTATGCATTACTGCTTTCCTAAATAAAAAGGACGCATACGCAATTTGATAGTCAAAGTAAATTTACCACCTATCTTAGGAAATATGGTCACTAATACATACGAGGTTCTATGGGACATACGACCTTTTTTCCACGACGCGGTTAGTCTGGTTGGTAGTGACCCTGCTTTTAAAGCAGGAAGTAGGTAAACGAAGAATCCACGTGATATAAGTATATAAATATCAGGGGACAATCTTACAGACCTGAGGACCTCGTACCTGCCGAAGAAAACGTTGGAAGCAACCAACGAGATGGACTGACGATCTCGTTAAGATAGGGGAGAGAGATTTGGTGAGGAAAGCTCAAGATCGGAAGAAACCTACACTCAGCAGCGTGGTGACAAATTGAAGAAGAGAGAGAGCGAGAGAGAGAGAGAGAAAGAGAGAGAGAGAGAGAGAGAGAGAGAGAGAGAGAGAGAGAGAGATAGAGAGAGAGATCTTACACAAATTGACCATAGTTCTAAACTAAGCTTGTTAAAGTGAAATTTAAGGCTTGTAATATGGGTCCTAGACGAGATTAAACATGCTTATAAAGATAAATACATAGAAAACATCCAGGAATCAGGCGCTCATCACACAAATATTTAGCTATACCTACCAACTAGGCTGAACATGTCGTCAATATATTATATAGATATAGTTCTAAAGCAAATAAATCAAGGGAATTACCAAGATATACTGAAGCAGTTTAGTTTAGGTTGAGAGAAAGAGACAGAGCTGTATAACTGCTATTATAGCTCTGTCAATCATGGTAATCCCCCAGAATAATGATATGTGAAAGTTTGACAAAACAGTTTTTATTGGAACTAGGGCAATGTGTTTAAGATTTTGTCGTTTCATATTTTTTATTCGTTAATTGTTTTAGTTATGAAAGCAACCCTTAATTAATTAAACTATTAACGTACTTCTTAATTGTTGTACAAACTAACCAACAATAACGAAGAACGAGGCTAGCGACAATAACCTAACAAAACACTTTTAGCAACACAAACATTTCTAATTACACCTTCCAAACACGTACCGGCAAAACGTAGATCGTAATTTTTACAAATAACGATCCCAATTTGACATTTATTGTCGCATTAACCAACGATACCCATATCACAAGCATGGCGGCATTGGCGGCCATTTTGTGCACGAGGTGAATTCATAAAATGGCGGGTTAGCGATGACAGCGCCGTTCGTTACATTTGTTTTAATTTGCGTTAATACGTGTTTTGTGTTTAGGGAGTTTCTGTGTAACGGGCGAAGTTGCTCGCTTAATTTATTATGTCTTTGACGATTGTTTGGGGTAAACGTTGTTTTAATTGAGATAATTAAGAACTGTCCAGAGGTGTGCGCGTAGCGTGAACACAATGTGTGAGGGGAAATTCAGTTATTTAATTTTATGGGTTGTATCTGTTTTTTTTTCAAATACAGACGGATCGCCTGGCGATGGGGCCATTATTCTACACGGAGAAACCATATTGATTTCAGAATGTTATCGTATTTTCAACGCTACTATAGCTCTTATTTAGTTAACAGTAATGGCGGCCGAATTAAAAACAATACCATAAAATGTCAAAGGCTACATGGTTTTACCTAGTAGAATAGAGGCCCTGTCTGCCTTGCCTATGAATAAAAAATGCAAAAAACCGGTTATAACTGGTTTTAACCGGTTATTTTCATACAAAAATGGTTAATAACCGGTTAAATTGCATTTTTCATGTATGAACATCAATAATACTAGAACTACTCATACGCTGCTTGTTTCAAAAGGAGATTTTAAGACGCTGTTTTCAATAACCTTACTTTTATCCTGTACTAAACAAGTTATATTTGATTGTAATTATATTCTCGAAAATGTCCCTTCGATGAAATTCCCAATGTAGGAATTTTCGGGGGCGAAAAATCCATCATGTCATCTCGGTCTTCTAGTTACTGTTAAGGTTCGCTGCTGTTGTACTTACTGGCTGATTATTTGAACTGATAATATAATTATGTTCTGTATAGCAATGTACAAGTTGCAGAACATTCGGTACATTGCTAGTTCTGTAGAATACGACTTTGTAATTGATACAAGTGTGTGGGTCGAATGTTGTTCTAGTCCTATAGCCCTACAATGTATAAAATAGTGAAGTAATAGTACATTGTATAATAAACCTATACAAGACGCTTCCAACAGTACTACTTTTATTCGTACTTTTCAATACATATTTAAGTACAACCCTTAGCAAACTTCTACGATAAATAACCTTTTGCAATACTCTGACAAAAATGGTTCATTCAACACAACTACCCACTGAAAACACGAGAAATTACCATCAGATCTTTGTGTACACGTCGAGCCACTTTTAACTGTGCCTGCGAGCGAGGCCGGCCTCTGCCTTTGACACGCCTCTGAGGCTTTGCCATTGCAAATGTGTCGCTAGACTTGAACTTTAACCTGTGTACATTGGCGGACAAATAAAGTGGTGCTTTTTTTAGTGTGTGGCGTATAAGCGGCGTGTGCTTACTAGTTTTTTTGATATGTTTTGTTTTTTAAACTGTTTTAACATTCGATTTGTGGTTAAAAAAGGGGTGTAAATTTATTTAATTATTTGAATCGTGACAAAAAGATTATAAATAGTAAAATAGTAAAAAAAATACTAAAAACTAAAAATAATTTCAATAATCTGACGATCGATATGTCAATATACATGTGTGTTTACATTGTTAATTTTATTCCTAACTATACATAAAATCATTATAATTAATGATGATGTAGCATAACAAGTTTTTAGAGTTGTTGATTGTTATGCTAGCTCTTATTTACTTTCGCAGCCGAGTTAAAAACAATACGAATAATACCTATGTCAAAAGCTTTAACATTTTTAACGAGAAGAATAAATTACTACTTAGTTGCTGTACCAGTCCTTTGAGGTAGGTACTCATAGGAATTTGTCCAACATTGGACTTTTAGTTCACATAATAACGATAATGATAATAAAAAAACGTTATAACAAGATATTGTAAAAAATAGCGAGTTCATTCGATATAATTACAAATAAATGACATGGAGTTGGCGGAATAATTACGCGTACGATTCGCCAGTCATTCGGTTTCATTAGTACTTGTAAATATTAAGGGAAATGTTGCATTACAAGCTAAAATCAATTTGTATTGAGCTAAACGAAGATATTTATTGCAATTTATTCTATCTTGGTGATGATAGGACCTTGCGGCGCAGGATCCGTCCGGAATCGTTCACCACCATCTTATCCTTTAAACTATATCACTTAGCAACAGTGTTTTAATTTTTGTTTTGCCAGTGTAGGAATAAGACAACCGGTAAAATGAATATCATAGAAGCTTTCCATCTTAATCCTCAGAGTCGGCAACGAATTTGCAATCTTAGGATTGCAGTTAGGGAATACAATTTAACCGGTTATTAACCGTTTTTGTTTAAAAAAAAACCGGTTTAAATCGGTTATAACAGGTTATTTGCATTCTCTAACTGCAGTCTTGAGAATGCAAAAGTATATGGGCCTTAGATTACACTAGCCTAGTTGATCTTTGCCCCATCGCTAAAAAAAATCTCTTTCTAAAGTACTATGGTCCTATAAAAAAGTTTTATGCGTGAAAAGAAATTTCCAAACAAATCTTTTAGAATTTTCCATAGTTAGTAGGTCTCATCCATCTCTCCATCAAAAGCTTTAATTTTCTCATGAGCAATTTTTCTAATAATTCAAAAAGTGCGTGTACACTTTTATCTGTCCTGAATTGTACTTACGGTGCAAAACGATAATATCTGACATACCGTCGACTTCAAATAGATTTTACACGCAGATAAATTGTAAATTGGCAAGCTTTGATGCGGAGTGCTGATGACAAAATAAATAACAAAATCACGGTTTTTGTACACATTACTAAAATGGATACTTTTTCAGTGCTTTAGTAGAGTGAAACTAAACATTTTTTAAATAGTTGCAGGATTTACACAGTAATAAAAACTGATGAAGTAGTTAAAACATTTGAAATGAATAAATTCCGTACGAAATAAAACACGTAAAAATAACGCCAATTTCATAGGTAAGGACCCAATACTTAACAATATTTATTACAAGGACATTTCAAGACCTTTAATTCTAATTTAGTAATCACCTCTATAAGTACGTAATCATATTCCTTAGTGAACGCCCTGTGAAATTATAACAGCTTTTACTTCAAGTGAATAAGAGCTTTCGTAACCTAAATAATATGATCACAATAGCAAGAAGGGCTAATACAACTTGGAATAAAGGCTGTATAGTTTTGCGAACGGCTTGACACTCGAAAATCCGCACTGCAGGTGCCGGTCAATGATCCTGGAAGTGTCTGATATAAATTTTGTAGTTAGTTGTACTTAAACATGCCTTCTATTCTACACTCGAGTTCATAATTATGTACACTTTAGTACGTTGTCACTTTTATCGCTGTGACGATTCATATATGGCGGTTTAACCATGACATTAAATAGACAAGGTACTAAATTGTGCACATATTTTTGAACTCGACTGTACATTTTTTGAGCCCATCTTGCTTTAGTATAGTAGTTATATTGTTGACTTTAGGACCATTCTTATTCAGTTGATTGTACCTAATAGCTATATGGTAACAGAATGATTAAGATATCGAAATGGTTCAAACCAAAGTGGAATAAAGGCCCAGGCTACATTGTAGTCTTAGGTCTCTATTTGACTCGATAAAACCATGACTTTGAAATGTTATTATATTGTTTTTGACTCGGACACCCTTACTGAAACGTAAATAAAAACCATCGTAACGTTGACAATACGATAGCATGTTAAAGGCAATATGGTTTTACCTATTGAAATAGAGCCCCAGTTTAAGTATAAAAATATTTTTTAAGCCTCTAAATAAATGCGAAGAGTCATAATTCCTAATTGATCAAAATGCCGAATTTTCATAATTCCGAATGTATGTTTTGATAGAGGACTTTATTTTTTGATATCGTTCATAAATCCATTCTACCTAACCTACGAAATTAAATTGTGCATTTAAAATGTAAAAAAAAACGTTCGAAAAATTGAAATTAGGGCAAATGAATATTTACAAAAAACGGAAATTTAAGTTATTCACTTTTAATACTGCTCTAATACAATAGATTGTTTATCAAGAGACCTAGTTCACAGACAAGCTTTTTATACTTACCCGAGCAAAGCGAGAGGGCTATTTGTTCGAGTGTCCTTATAGTTTTTTTAGCATCATTTTAAACACTCTACTTTTTTCTTTAATGCGAGAAAATACGAAACATTTTTCATAAAAAATACGGACTGTGACTGCCGCACTCAGAGACGTCAATTAAATTTAATGCTTGTTTAGTGACGTGTTATCTTATTCTATTGCTCTAGCGAAGAACGTGACAGCAGCAACTTTAATCAAGCATTAAATATAATTGACGTCTCTGAGTGCGGCAGTAATAAACAAATGATTATGGCAGCAATCTTTCCTAAGCTCGTCGTTATTTTCAGAATGTAGAAGACACAAATACCAATACTTTCATTCGTGATCTATTCTTTTTATCATACTAACGACTTTGCAAATACGGTTTTTCAGCAATTCCTTTTAGTTTTCGCTTATTCGCGTTTTATCGAATATTTCTGCTAGTGAACGCTAAAAGATATTTTAAGCTGAACTGAATGTGATTTTAAATTTCATACTGGGATTCGTAATTTTTGCGTGAGTATTGGCAACTTCGCATATTTGATGCTTTGGCACTTGGTTTGGATTGACGTCATAGTTAGCTCAGGGTATTGATTCTCTCAAAAGCAAAGGTGAGCGAATGCAGGAGTGAAGTCCAAGCGGCGAGTTTAAGTAGTCCCGTCAGAGCGAGCAAAACACATATTAGCGAGTGCATTCTCAATTAGGCAGCCTTATACGTTCGAGAAGCCATGCTGCCAAATTGAATACACACGCTGAAAATTTTAATGTGTTTTGTTCGCTTCGACGGGACTACTTAAACTCGCCGCTTGGACTTCACTCCTACATTCGCTCACCTTTGCTTATGAGAGAATCACTACCCAGTTGGTAGTAACCCTGTCTACAAATCTAGCGGTACCTACCGGGTTCGATTCCGCTTAGGGTAAATATTTGAATGATGAGCGTGAGTATTTGTTTGTGAATTTTAAATGTTTTCTATGTATTTGAGTATATGAAAAAAGGTCAGTTTATGTGATGTTGTCTTTCTGCTATTTATTTACATATTTTTCCTTGTTAGTGTTAATACAATACATGGTGAATGCATATGATTGGTTGCATTGCATGCATTGGGAAAAAATAAAAGATTTAACTTTACATTGGCATGCAAATTACAAACTATTATAAAGTTAATATTTTGCAACATGTCACCGTTGCTGTAGGCAGACCCTGATAAAAAAAAAACGTAAAAAGGTTGAAATTGGATACAACTGCTTACGACGTCGCAATAAACTCGTTAACTCGGTATCTTTATAATTTATACCTTCTTAAATTATCTTGGTTGCAAGAATTAAAACCTTACTTTAAAAACCAAATAGTTTTGTGTGATTTAGCATACTTCGAGTATATACAGAGTGATAATTACAAATACTACATTAAGTGAAACTTCCTACTTTAAGAACTCAAAATAACTGATTTTATTCAAACCTAACACGGTGACGAAAAATAACCTACAGTCTAATTTAAACGGTCATTATGATAAGGATTTCTTATAACTTCTTGATGACTTTCTGATTTCTTTTGAACCATATTTCAATGGAATAAGGTGCAAATGTGTATACATATCTTTGTACGGTCGCCCTTATAAGAAGCTGCACACTTTAGTGTTTTGTCACTTTAACGTCATGGTTGAACTGCTGCACTAATCTGTCACAGGCGTTAAAGCGACAAGGTACAAAAGTGTGCAGCTTCTTATAAGGCCGACTGTACACAACTGTACCTAATAAAAATGAATCGAGAAAAAACAGATAAACATCAACACCATCTACTTGCTTATAAAATCGCGAACGTATTATATTTATTTTAATCTGCCTAAGTTACCTCGCTCCCAAGTTACCTGTAAATAAAAATAAAAACTGGTCAGGTGCGAGCTAGACTCGTTTATCGGAAATTCCGTACATAACATTTTTTACGTCAAAATTGTTACAAATTGAAACTCTTTTTTTCTAGAGATTTTTTATTAAAATTTAAATTAGGTACTCATGCTTCCAACATTATTAATAATTGAATTGTAATTTGCTTCTGCAAAATATATTTAAACATGATTTTTCTCATTAGCAACAATAGAGACGATTGTTCTAAATAGGTACCTAATTAAAAAAAACTTTTTTAGCCTATTTTTAATCAAAGGTACGCATCCATGGTAAGTCTGTTAGTGTATTTATCCTTTTTTTAATTCAGTTTTGCGAAAACCATTTACAACAAGTATTTTATCTGAAAACAAAGTTCAACTAGTTAGTTATACTACCAACGAATCCTAAATCTCTAACTGCCGCAAACAGAGACGTCAATTTAATTTAATGCTTGATTAAAGTTGCTGCTGTCACATTCTTTGTTACAGCAATAGAATAAAACAACACGTCACTAAACAAGCATTAAATTTAATTGACTTCTCTGAGTGCTGCAGTAAGATAAGGTTTTGTTTCAATCCCAAGTAAGACCAAATTTAATATTAGTATGTTAATAAAATAAATGTTTTAAAAAACAAAAAACCGCCTTCAAAAACGTAAAAAATAACTTCTACTACTAGGTACTTAGTAGTAGGTACCTATCATATTAGGTTAGTCTAACTGAAGTCGGCTTTTTGTTGAAAATATTGTGGTCGCCGACTTCAGTTAGACTAACCTAATATGATAGGTACCTACTACTAAGTACCTAGTAGTAGAAGTTATTTTTTACGTTTTTGAAGGCGGTTTTTTGTTTTTTAAAACATTTATTTTATTTTACACTTTTTAGTGATCATAATAAGCTTATGTAGTCCCACTTCTTAGTTGATATATGAAACTTTAAGACATTTCAAGCTCGCCGCAAGCAACGCCGCGGGAAAATCATAGTCATTTTAAAACAATTAAATGTGCTTCGTTGTAGTCGCTCAACTATCTTAATCGAGATATCTTATCGCCACCCTTGAAATCGGTACCGTTGAGGAGTTCCGGTGGCCATCTGTGGTCTTCATCATCAGTTCCGCTTCACCAAGTGACACTTTCTGAATGCAAATGCTACACTTGTTACTAAAAATACTAAAATCGCTATATATTTGCATACAATATTCGAGGAGTTCCCTTGATTTCTCCAAGATCCCATCATCAGATCGTGACGTGCTGATAATGGGACCAACTAGAAAGTATACCCATTCGAACACCGAAAAAAAATTTCAAATCGGTCCAGTAGTCTTCGAGTAATCGGGGAACATACATAAAAAAAAAAAAAAATATTCCGACGAATTGAGAACCTCCTCCTTTTTTTTTTTGAAGTCGGTTAAAAACGATTCATTTTGGTTCTTAGTCTATGATTTTTACCACGTAAATTGATTATTTAATACTTTAGTTCGCGCTGAAGTTGTTATTCCCTCTGGAACTATCAAATTATTCTCAATTCCTATACGGTAAGTACAAAACTTCACATCAATCGTTTAAAACATTGAATTAAGACGGAACTAACAAACAAACATTCTTTCACCTTCATAATATTAATCATTATGAATCCCTTTTCTTGATTACGGAACCCTAAAAAGGTAATGAGTCAACATTTTTATTTATAAACATCTGCACCAACCGGTATCCGATCAGGTTTTAGATGACTGGATTGCAGTTGGACGTTTTACGCGTGGCGATGGACAAGGATGCAAAATGGTGAAGACATGAGGATAGAAAAGGATGGGAAACGCGTGGTGTAAAGAAATTTGCAGTATCTTATGAGTAAAATAACTATGTACAGGATGATTAATTTATAACTAGTTTTTCTGCGGTAATCTAGTGGTTTATATGCATCTCTCACGTAGAGGATTGTGGGTATGAATCCAGATCGCATCTTTAAGTATTTATGATTTACATAATGAGCGAGAATATTTTACTAGCATAACAAACATGGAGGCATCGCATAGGCGGTGTTAAGATTGTCATCGAAAGATTGCAATTGTCTATGGGCTTCAGTTTACTTACCATTAGACGAACTGCGTGCTCGTTTATCTTTTTTATGCAAAAAAATATATATAGGGTCAACCTCACACACACTGACACTACCATACCTACTAAGGTCTAGACTTTTATTATGGGTACTAGACAATGATAAACATACTTACGTAAAGAAACACATAATTAAACAAAAAAAAACATCCAAGGCCTAGGACATTATATTTGCACTCGTACACATATTTTCATTTATTGGGAATTGAATCCGGGACTACTAGCTAAAGTAGGCAGGGTTCCAATCTATGTTGAATGGTTACAATAGCCTGATTAATGCTATTTAAATGAACTTATCCTCTTAAAAACCCTCCAATAGATTAAACAATATGTATTTAAATAATCCAGTAAAAATCATCAATTTTCCAATTTTACAACTTCAATTTCCAAAAAAAAAAACTCACTGAATTTCAGTAACGAAGTACTATGGTATGAAACTACAATTTTTAGTTTTCTGTATACCCAACACCCTGTATACATCCCATCACTAGACACAAATAAGGATGTCCGTCGGAATCCCTAAAAACTTCAAATATATATGCCCTAATGGATCGCTTGTGAGAATTATCATTTATCCCAAACTTAGGTTACGTTGGGTTAGGGAACACTAAAAAGTTTGGCTTTAGGACAATTGAAAATTCCGACTAACGAAGCATTAGGACAAAATAACAATTAGGGATTTCATAGGAGAACCCACAAAACCTCTCAAGGTCCAAGCTGTATACCCTAGTTCAACTAAACCTTACAGTAAAAAGGTTATAATTCACGCTACACTGTTTAAGCAATACTTGCTGAAACCACTGAGCCATCTAACTTCACGCGAGTTATAAAGTCCCATAAGCTATTTGCGCGGGAAAAGTCACGACACGTCACTAGAGTCGCTAGTTTCAAACAAAATTTCTAAACAGTGCTTTAAACCTAAATCTAGACTAAGAAAGTATCCCCGTTAATTAATTAGATCACTCGATATCATTCTTAATTACCAAGCTCTAGTTTATAATTAACAATACTTGAAAGGAATGCCACTTGAAACGTCTGGAAATTACTTAAATAGGGCAATGAAAAGCCTTCGATTTATCCAGATATTCATGCCCTACAAAATAATAAAAAGAACTGATCTCGCGCCGGAGAAAGAACAAAATAACCCAACTATCTTCAATTGTTTTTGTTCTGGAAAATCATAAGAAAGTCACTTGTTCTTATTACAATCACCAATAACACACAACTTTACACAGCATAAAAAACAACACGTATTATAAAAGGAAAATTCGCGGTATGAAAGAAAAACGTTCGGTTAAAATTTACTCTGTGGCAACTACGATGAGGAAACATTTGTAATCTGTACGCGGATCTTGAATAGTACGCCGTACCTCGTTTTTGAGGCTCTGCAGTGGTGAGAGAGTGAGAGAGGCTAATCGAGTTCCGGCTCGAGTGAGTAAGATGCCGATATTATTGCACCGGTAGTGAGGAGTGAAAGAGATCAATAATGAGAGGCACGACGAGTTGAAAAGGGATTTCAGATTAAGGTCGTTGTCGATGCAAAGAGTAGATAAGTCGGAAAATTGTAGAGTGGCCGTTTGGTTTTATTAATTTGGGCAACCTGTTATAACCATTCTGAGGCAGAGTGGTAATTATTAAAGTTACTAAACTGGCTGCCTTTTTTTAAATAATATTTAGTGAACAAATAAGATACATACAGGGTGAAAAATAAACATTCCTCAATAAAAAAACCTTTTAAAAGAAGCTTGTTCAATTACATCGTGCTAGGGGTCAGTGAGCCTAGACATTGTATTTTGTATGTTGTTATTTTATACATTTTATTATTAGACATAATTTTTTTTCACTCTTTGATTAACAGAACAATATGGTGCGTAAAAAAAGAAAGAAAAAATATGAAATGTCTGATTTAAAAAAATTATATCACTAGATACTATTATGTATTTTTATTTTGAAAACTAATAGTGCAATTGTTGTTATTTCTTTTACTTTGTTTATTTTTTTACCTAGATTAATTTAAACTTCGAATCAAGAGATCTTTCCTTTATTTGAAATAATTAGATTTTTAACATACAGTGTTTCTTTAGTTTATATATCACATCAACATTTACACGCAGGTATACATTTTATTTAATGCTTACAAGTATATTTCTTTCAACCATCAGTATGTACACACACGCAATAAAAGTACCACCGCACCGGCCCGAAACACCCTTATCACTACTTTGTACCTCTCAACGCTCTGTCCAATCTCAATCTTCCTAATCTATGCCACCTAGTCTGGCCAGGGCAACTACGGCCTACGTTGGCGCTCAGTCACCACCCGGGAGCCACGGACCGAACCGCGTCGCTCCCCTCTCGTTACTTACGCGCCATCCTGAATTTTGAATTTCGAAAAAACAAGAACCAACCGGTGCGTTTCAGTTTCGAACGCCGCGACTGTTATTTGTTTTTTGAAAAGTGTTTAAGTGATTCGAATTTTGAAAATTGGGATTCAGTGTTTTGGATTTGGAATCGTGGTTTTTAAAAGTGATTGATTGCTGACCCGAAAGGATTAGCCTAATGAACGATTTCGTGACGCGAAAGGTTAGTGATATATTTTTTGTGCTTAAAAAGCTCGTTATGTAAGCTTTTTATGGAGCGTTAATTTGTGGGTGCTCGAGTATTAATAATGCGGATTTGTGTTGATGTATGGAGCGTGTTTTTAAATTGTTCCTTTTTTGAATTTGATAATGGGTTTAGGCGCTGGCCGTTATGAATACCATTATTTGTTTTTTTGTTCGATTAGTTTATTGAGCAGCCGGTTTTATTTCAGCGAAAAATGATGCATTGTTTCTATCAAGACTTTATTGAGCCTTTTTGTAATTATTTTTAAATCAATCGTATTGGACATCGAAACTGTTTATTTTTTATATTGAAGGATGTAATGCAATACGCTATAAATAGATGATTTTGCATGCAGATTTTTATTATTACATTATTTTCTACTTTAGAATAATATTATTTATTCGGAAATTAATATTAGGTGTTTTTTAGGTAATAAGCAATTTAAAAAAAACGATAAATAAATATAACGGGACAACCTCATACAAATTACCTAGTCATAAGGAATAGGAGTACTTATACTTTATGACTCTTTATGTAGGTAATACATGCAAGTGCTAAGGGTAGGTACTATTGTTAGGTTAGTATTCCAACCATTATAGGTCGGGTACTTTCAACTAGTGGCAAATTGTTTAAGATAACAATTGTAAAGGAGAAATCAAATACATATCTAAAACCTGATGAATCAGATACTAGAAATAATAACAACAAATGCCAAGCACAAATCCCAAAACAATTGAACAACCATCACGAAACCAATTCCCTACCTAACACCTACAAAATTAATATCACATCTCGACGAAAGAAACCGGAAGAAAAAACAAAACAATTCCTTCGAAACAAATTCGCGCAAACATATTCGTTAACATACCACGAATGTGCTAGTCATGTAAGAAATTATCTCGGCTATGTGACTGACAAATGACTAATAGCGTTAGGGGTTGTATTAGAGCTTCTTATAACACTTGAGACAGGGTGTTCTGAAAAGGGGAATTGTTCTTTTAATATTATATTGTAATAAAAATTATTAGGGTATTAGAGCAAGGATAGCGTCACGGTTTTAAAAATCGAGTATTATTAATTATCTGACTTAAAATACTCTTAGAAAATAATTGGTCGCTGATTTCGTAGATCGTGCTCGACCTGTCAATAGCAACTTTACTGTTAATCGTTTCGTGTCTTGAACTGGGACGCACTTTTCTCAAGGTCATAGGTACTTAACGCCGCATAATACCTTTGAGCGCACGGGTTCAGTTATGTTATGATTTTCGGGCAAAAATTATAGGTATTTAATTAATTTTGACTTGAACAAAATATAATATATTTTTATGGGAAAGGTGCAACAGGAAATAGCTAAGTACATTCTTTATTTTTTTTAGCAGTTTTCGAAAATAATAACGAGAGTACATAAGAAAACTGTTTATAAATAACAATTTAACCTGTGTGTTTGGATTTCGGATTTCCACGATGGTCTCCATGTCTCATATTATATTGGGTAATAGTTATAGAAAAAATGGATCACTTTATCATTTACCAGCAGTACCTATCTACAGGTTAATGCTAAGTACGGGTCCATATTGGCTCATATAAAAATAATGTACCTAGTCCGAATATATTGTTGATCATAATCATCGCAACATATAAAGTGTTTTTTACTGAAACGGTTTTTATTTCAGGGTTTTTTTAAAAAACAAACCTAACCTAACCTCATTTAGATATTTCAAAAATCCTTAAATAAAAACTTTTTCAGTAAAATCACTGTATGACTTGCGATGATTATGAATAACAATACATTCGGACTAAAAATAATTATATGAAACAAAGCGCTAAATCTAATCAAAGTACTAAAAAGAAATAAAACCTCCATAAATCTGAAAACTTTGTTTAAGATCTTTCTTGATACTGAGATTAGAAGTAATGAAATTCAGTTTTCACAATTTCTCGTTGACTCGGTTCCATTTTGTTAGGAAACTAAACTTAAATTAGAATAAGTTTTTAACTTGGATAAATTTCGTCCCCAAACTGGGAGGTGAAAGTTTAAAAAGTCTTTTTGAGATTTAGGAAAAGTTTTTTTTTGTGTTAAGGTAGGTTGTTAAGGTTTTTTTTAGTTTTACGACACAAAATAAGCTTGTTGTTAAATTATTTAACGTAGCTCAATTATGAATACAAATATAAGAACATGCTCTATTTTATTACAAATTACATTTCCAATCGGGGGTATAAGGGCTCCATTAGACGCACGACATCCTCTTGAAAAATTTATCATTCTGCGTTCACAGTAATGTATGCAAAGGTTAACGTTCCTACACACACCCTGTACGTGTAATTACAAAAAGTATCCAAAGCCACCCTTTATATATAAAATTTCCAAGCCACCGAATAAATCTCCTTTTATGAACTTAAAAAAATAAAATAACGAGATCAATACTGTACAAAAGAAAAAGACAGTATGAGAGTTCGGATTTCATATGCTTAAGGTACTTTCTTGGTTTTGGAGAGCAGCTGTGGCCTTAGTGAAAATGGATACAAATTTAGTGGGTATACTCTATACATGATGCTCTACCTTTTTTTTATTAAGAACTAAATCGACTTGTATCCATCGTTACTAAGACCACAGTATGTTGTGCGTAGTCATAATGTAGAAATAACTTATACGTCCCTTAGTAATATTGATTTATCTTCAATAGGTTCAAACAAGAGATAGATTGAGTATTTTGATTGAGTACCAACAAGACTAGATAAACCAGCTGCTACTTCTTTGTTGCCATAGTTGCTATTTCAATGGAAAACAAAGGCTCAGAAATATGAACACACTGACGATCTTATCAAAGATGTCTTTAGAAATATGATTTTGTTTCAATAATAAATATGTTATGTATAAATATGATTTATTATTTGTGACAAAAATTAATCTAGTCACAAATTAAACTATGAAAAGAAAATATATTAGATATCGATAGACTTTATATCTATGTACCTACAGGTTGCACTTAATAGATTCAAAACATTCTAATTTACCTATAATCATTTATTTTGTCCCTCACTTTAAGCAAACTCAGTAATGCTTGGGATTTAGAATTATTACCAAATAAGCTTACAGCTGTTTTCTCCCGCGGTATACCATTCTGAGGTATCAAACTGAAAATATTTTAAGAATTCATATGATCCCATTCTAAGTAATATAATATGTTTGGGATCACAAAGTATTACAAACTGTTATTAAGGAATTTCGCCTTTTTTATACGCGTGGGAGAGAATAAAATGATAAAACTCGTAAGAATGAATAACAAAAATACTTTGAATAAGTACCCTAATACTTTTTTACTGATATTTATTAACAAAAGATAGACTTTATATTATAAATATTATCAACAAGTCGACATTAAAGGAATTCTAAAGGTTTTGTTAGTTTGTGTGTTTCTTTAGAGTTCAAGGCGTCAACCAATGGGTACAAAAGTTGGTACGTATGCATTTATTATTTTAAAATCCGGAGACAGACAAAGGGTACCTTTTATCTCCGAAAATCAGACAGTTTTGTACGGACAAAAATGCAGGAAAAACTTTTATATTTATAAAAAGAACAACTATTGTGTTATGAGCTGTTCAATTTCTTGCTCTTAAAATAAATTATATTAGTTCACCAAATACAGTCAACCTTAAACTCAATCAGCCTGTATCTTAGGACCCATTTGATCTTAGTTTAGTTTAGTTTACACGAGATGTATAAAATAACTGAGGCCTACTTCCGTATAATTTTTTATCGCGTTGGATAGATGTGGATAAAGCATACGTCACTCTTGCACTTACATGCTGGTCAAAAAGAGACAGAGGTTTTATCTACGTTTATACACAAGATAAACACGATCATAAATAGGCCCGCAGTAAACTAACAGTCGACTATAGTAGTCGAAAATAGAAACCATAAAAATGTATGCCATAGCCATAAGGTAGCGGAAAGCTTATGTAAATTTAATATTTCTGTGATTTCTATTTCCAACGAGACAAGTTGACAACTACAATAAAAACCTTGACTTAAAATAAGCTAAAGTTCGCTTTTAAGTTAAACTAAAAGATTCCTAGTGTAAATACGTAATAGTTATTTATGTAATTGGTGCATAATGCCTAATTATGTGTAGAGTCGCATACATAACTTTATCTACATGCATATCATAAGTTTTCTGCAATATGTGAGATACCTGTATCTGTCATTACCCTGTATCTTAATTGTACCTGTATCTTAATGTTCACATTAAAGTATAGGTCACCGATACTTTAAAGTGAACATTAAGATGCAACTACAGCAATAACCGATACTTTAATGGCATGTAACACTTTAATGTTAATATTATACAACCACAGATACAGGTTCCTTAATATAGGGCATTTGCCGAATCTGAACCTTATTATATTAAAGTTATGATATGGATGTAGATAAAGTTATTTGTGTGTACTTACTATGGTAAACTAAACAGAAACACATGGGGTTAGCTCCACGCGCTTCTGACAAGTGCGTTACGTTATTAACAAAGTTAAAACTTTATAAAAGTAAAACTTGACAGTAAAATAGGTTCTGCCTGTCACTACTCAAGATATGTTACATTTCACAGAGTAAATTTTTATGTAAATGATATAAATTATAAAATTTTAGAAATCAGAATAGTTTCTTTTGCTAACGTTTAAATATTATATTCTGTTATTGATAATGATAATAATAGGTAATTTATTAATTAAAAGTTTATGATGAAATTCAGCACCAACAAGAATCCTTTTAAAGCACTAAGTCCGCCATTTGCACTAACTTCATGTATTGTACAATGAAGTTTAAGTTAAAAATAATGCGAGTTGATATTGGACATTAGGATTTCAGATGAGTTCACATAATTTATGACACAAATGTTAGACCGAAACGAAAGTAACGACACCCCATTTGTCAAAATGTGATGGGTAATCTAGTAGTTACGATGGACCTATGAACAAATCGACAAACATAAACATCGTTCATAAATAAATAAATGCAACTTCTTACCTACTTCTAACGAATAACAATATTATAATAAACACTCTTATTAAATTAACATACGACTTGTAACAACCGTTTAGGATAGTGATTCTCTCATAAGCAAAGGTGAGCGAATGCAGGAGTGAAGTCCAAGCGGCGAGTTTAAGTAGTCCCGTCAGAGCGAACAAAACATATATTAGCGCGTGCATTATCAATTAGGCAGCCTTATACGTTCGAGAAGCCATGCTGCCAAATTGAATACACGCGCTGAAATGTGTTTTGTTCGCTTTGACGGGACTACTTAAACTCGCCGCTTGGACATTCACTCCTGCGTTCGCTCACATTTGCTTTTGAAAGAATCACTACCCAGTATTTTCATACTTGAGTGACATAGTCATTTATACATACATTGTTTTGCTTTTTTCATTGAGCAGTATTTAATGTCATATTTTCGACAATATTTTTATAATAAACAACGAGAAAAATTGATCAAAACACTTAGAAAAGCTATAATGAAACGATCAAAACCCTTCTTTTGCTTCACCATCAGCTAAAAAACACAATTCAGTATGGAACATAGCATACTCATGTTTTTTAATCATGCTGTAGCTTAAATTCAAGCTCCCACGTACAAAGTAATGATAAAATGATACTTTAACAATGTTTTTTTAATGTTGCATTATGATATATAGGACAGCGTAACCTTTAAAAAACCGGGTACACTCGGCCTCGAAAATAAACAACGGTAGCACCTGTTGGTCATCCAGGGTGTTCACAAAAACTCGTTTCGAGTTTGATACCTGTACTACTACGAGAACTCGAGTCGAAGTCACTTTAACGGTTAAAATAAAATACTAACTACGTTTACATGTTTGGCTTGGATTTTGTTTATATAAATTGTAAAATTGTATTTTTAGGGTTCCGTAGCCAAATGGCAAAAAACGGAACCCTTATAGATTCGTCATGTCTGTCCGTCCGTCTGTCCATCCGTATGTCACAGCCACTTTTTTACAATAAATGCCTTTATTGAAGAAAAATTATTTTAATTATAGTTTCGAAAATTATTATTTGGTTATTTAGAAAAAAGTAATTTCATTTTTTTTTATTATTATTCAATAAAGTATCTAGCTCATATCAAATCAAACCAAAATCCTTACATAAAGCGTTAAATATCGTATACTGCAGTTTGCTGATTTAATTTCGGGGTGGTACCTATTCAAAAGAGAAACCTTATTTCGATTGGCCTTATGCAACCTTTTTAACCTTTTCATTCTCACTTCATAATATTTTATCATCTCCACTATTTCCAGTGAGTTGCAGTAGTAGCACACTTCTCAATTAAGCTCAAGTTGCCGGTGAATCCTTTTGAGTGCTTACTTAAATTGAGATCGGTTGTGGTCTCCACAAACTTTTTGTAGTAACGGAATATAGGCAGCGAATAAAATATGATCTTGGGCCATTTTTGAAACCTGATGCTGTGGTAAAATTGACTTCAAGATAAACTTTATTTGTTTATTGCTGACAATTAGGATCACTTTAATAATTTAGTTTAATTGTGTAGACTATTGTTTGAAATTATAACACAATGCGTAAAACTGAATTTTGCATTCACAATCTTCTTCGTACTAAACAATACATAGAACCTGTTTGCAGGTATAAAAAATATCCATATCGAGTTTCAGTGAAAATAGAAACAGCAAAAAAAAGTTAGCCGTATTTTATTTTCAAGTTTTTTCGCAACATCCTGTGCATATTTTTCCACAGGCTATGCTATGGGGTTTTATCGCAGCAAATAATAACACTTCCTATGTGAACTGATAAACTTTGTGCTATCGACTCGCTTATTATGGCGCTAACAGCTTTATTAGCGCACCATAATAAGGAAATTATAAACACTATTGTTCCCAGTAACACAACACCCTGTAGGTACATACATTCTCACCTTTAATACTGATTACAAAAATCTATCTACACTTTGCCATGTCAAATACAACCTTACTCTCAACAGTAACAAGATGAATATGCTATAACTAAAAAGTTTCCATACGTCATTTTAAGATAAACATGATTAGAATGCCCAGAACTTGAAGTTGTATTGAAAAGTGGCTCCGATTGGGTTTTGATAGATTTATTAAGGTTTATCACATCACTAAGTGTTTTGTGATTGTTGGCATTATGGGAAGTATTATGGTATTTAATTACATTCTAAGGAACTCTGAAGATGATCATACCTCGTCCCTTTAAAGTGCATAATGGACATGCATCGTCAACATACAAACATCATCAAAGTATAGTTAGTGCTATATTATTTATTATGCCTAACATGTTCAAACGGAAAATTCAAAAACTTATGTGCCATGCGTCATTAAGAGTTTTTTTTTTCGTATTTATTATTAGTTTACTTAGTTGTGACTTTTCAGGGTTCCGTACCTAAAAAGGAAAAAAACGGAACCCTTATAGGATCACTTTGTTGTCCGTCTGTCCGCCTGTCCATCTATCTTTCTGTCAAGACCCTTTATCTCGGGAACGCGTGGAGGTATCGAGTTGAAATTTAAACTTTTTACTTAAATCTACAATCCATTGAAGCTGTGAAAAAATCAAACTTCTAAGTAAACGTAAAAAAAAGATACGGCCGTTTATGCCGCTAAAAACGTATTTCGACACTCTCAAGGGAATAAAAAAAAATAGAGTATTTTCCGTTGACCTAGAACTATGAAAGGCAAGTAATAATTTCTCATACTACAAATATGGGGAAAAATTTGAAAACCCTACATTTTTTATTTAATCACTAAAAAATCAGGGTCTTTATGCAAGGAACGGCGGCGGTGCAAATTTTGAATTGAGTTAACCGTGTCATGTGCAGAACCCTCGGTGGGCGAGTCCGACTCGCCTTGATTTTTTTATTATGTAATATCTTTCTCAGCACCAACCTTAAATTGTTTTATTTTGGCCATAGTTTAAAATAAATAAATAAACAGAATTGACTCTGAAGACTAATTAGGTCTGTGTTACTCAAGAGCAAGACTGCGAATGTGTTGCCAACCCTGTCGCACATTGAATCAAACAGTGACGCTAAACAAAGAAAACATTTGAATAGTGACATTGTTGCAAATAAAAGTATTAACTTTTGTATAAGAAAACATTTAAATAGTGACATTATTGCAAATAAAAGTATTAACTTTTATAGAAGAACATAAACATAACATAACATAAACTCACGCCTTCATTCGCAGAGTGGGGTAGGCAGAGCCACACTCACCAACAACTCCAAAAACTTGTTGATAATTCTGTGACCACATTTTGCACAACCAGGCTAAGATGGTATCCAGTGTATTAGTGACAGGTTGCAAACCCATCGCCTAACAGCACTACACAGCCTTTAGTCCCTTAGTCGTCTCTTACGACATCCACGGGAATACATGCAGTGGCAACATTCTAAACCCGGCACCACACGGGCGTTTTTATATAAGAAAACATTTGAATAGTGACATTATTGCAAATAAAAGTATTAACCTTTGTATAAGAAAACATTTAAATAGTGACATTATTGCAAATAAAATTATTAACTTTTGAATAAGAAAATAATTTGAATAGAGACATTATTGCAAATATAAGTTTTAACTTTCGTATGAATTTCATTTTAACATAGTGTCACTGTTGGATTTAGTGTCCTACTTATTTAACTGACTCTTTTACCCTCTTCACCGGAACACAATAGCGCTACCACTGTTAACTGGGGGCAGGGTTGGCGGGTAACATGCCACGACGTATCGATGTCACAGTGTTACTAGTAGTAAATATTTAGGGCCTGTTTCACAATCGTCAAGTAAAGCATATCTGACACATAAATTTAGCCCTTTCCTTTTCTTACACTGGAACATAGACAAGGAGAGAGCTAACTTTAACTGGCACATAAATTTACTTGTCGATTGTGAAACAGGCCCTTAGCCTATGATATGGTAACAATTCGGTCACTCTACACAAAGTCCTACCCTCAAAATAATCCAGGGACCATATTCTGGTGTCAACCTGCCAGGAAATGAAACAGACACCGCAATTTACATATCTCCCTTCCGTTCACTGCCAGGATTTTGACAGGATTTAATACTTCATAACAGCCTCAAGCCTAATTTCCATTGAAAATTTACTTTAAAGTTATAAACGCGTTAAATCAATGCTTTTACGTAACTCCATTGAGTTAATATTTAGCAAAATCCAAGCTCTTTGATTTCTGTATAAAATAGACGCGAAACTGAGCCCTTGGCACTGAACACGTTTACTCATAAAACCGATACTGGCTGTATGGAGTGACCTTTTTTTAAAATTCGAATGTTGCGAAACAGCCGTTAGAGAGGCGAGTGAAAACATCTCGTCCGCCCACGCTACTGAGAGGGCAGAGAAGCAGAGCCTAAGCGGTTGATATGAACGCGCGATTAGTTTATCAAAATAAACTCTGGTTAAAAAGTAAATACATTATTAGCCTGTAAGCGTAAACTGTGATTTTATGCAAAGCAACGACGATAATAATTTCAAAGTTATTTAAATTAATAAAATTAGTTATAAAGCATTGTGGTTTTGATGGCTTTAGTAAAACCAAACGTTACTATATTTTACATGAAATGCAACAAGTACGAGGATGAATCCAAGTCCATTCATCACATGAAAATCAGGTAGGTATGTTTTAGTTAGGTATGTGTCTAAGTCTTTATTGCACAAAAATAAAAAATATAAAAATTAAAAAAGTAAAAAGTTATTTCCAAAAACGTGTATTTGATTAATTTTTACCGAAAAAAAAGCAACGGCGGAAATATTTTTTTGCGAAATACCAAATTATAAACGATAATAAAGGTTTACTTAATAACGATTTGGTAGAGTGATTTGGACTTAGTTAACAAAACATTACTTTAACGTTTAGTACCCAAAAATCAATATCCAACAAACTGGCCCAGCGTGGCGATGAATAAGCTTATATCCAACAGTATTTAGACCTGAATCTTACACAACCAGGATTAATTTCAAGGTTAACTGGCCCCTTAAAGGGTTAAGTTCGCCTGTATACATACTTTATGTTTATATTTGTGTTTTTTTGTAAAACAAAATCTTTTTTACCATAAAGAGTGTAATTACAAACGCGCGTTTTTCTACAAACAGCCTAGTCTGTTCCCCTGGCTTCGCTCATGCCCCAGTGCAGGGGTCGGCGCCAGCGTGAGGAGAATTTATTCGGAGCTGGCAGATTTCGCCGCCGATTCTATACGTGCGAGTGACGTACCACTGGATAAGGAATGCTAACAAGGCAAGATGGGTATAAATAAGGTATAATATTTATCATTACCTATACGTTTTTTTAACCCCCGAGGCCAAAAGAGGGAGGTTTTGATTCTTGGGTGTTTTATATGTAATTATTCATTTCTCTATATAAGTGTGTTTATTGTTGCCTAGTTCTCATAGTACAAGGCTAGAGCTTAGTTTGGGACTAGGTCAATTTGTGTCAGATTATCCCCCGATATTATTATTATATTTTATTCATATTTTTGTCAATGGGCCTCAGACCTCAGAGACCATCTCGATACAATAATGAAATTAAAAAAACCCGGGCAAGAGCATGTCGGACCATGCTGTGTAGGTTTTCAACGCCATTACTACAAATGTGTGATCTATGGGTAACATTTAGGTAATGCAAATAACCGGTTATTACCGGTTTTAACCGGTTATTTTCATACAAAACTGTTAATAACAGGTTAAATTGCATTCCCAACTACAAACACAAGAAACTATCTCAAAAAACAACAAGTATGAACAGATTTTTAGTCATTACATCAAATAATTGCCAATTAACCTGTTTAAAGCTAGATTAAGAAAGTGGTTAATACAATAATGTTTTTACTGTGTTAGTGACTACTTTGATTATTATAAATGTTGAATTTTGTTGTAGGCATAAATAGTTCAATCGTATTTTAAAGCGATTACCCTAACAGTTTGAGTAGTAAAATAACATTGTACATTTTGACATTGCAATAAGTTTTATATTTCCTTAACCTTTAATTATCGATTTTGCATGCCAGCTACTGGTAAAATGTGAGTTTCTGTGATAATCTATGTAAACCATCTTCTGTACCACGTTTTAAGCAAAATAAATGACTTTGACTTTGACTTTGACGGACACGGCGAAACTATAAGGGTTATTTGTGGGCTACTTAACCCTATAAAGCCTCAATTACGACCAAATCAAAATCTAAACAAGGCATATACCTTCGCCCTTCATAAACTATTTCAAATATGAACGCTTCCATATTAATGCCACAAAGTAGTCCCAGGGCAGGATCTATGTATCTCTTTCATCCCTCATGCATCTAGGGTACGTCACGTGCCATTAATTTTTCAGAACATTTGCCATTTCATTCACTCTCCCTCGGGCCTCGGCCGCCGCTTGAGACAAATATGGCAAAGAAAAATGGATTTCTTCCATCTTGAAGGTTGAACACATTGTTGGAGATATCGAAATATGTGTATCAGTTTTATTTAAAGAGATAGTTTGAGGATCGTGTTAGAGTATTCAATGATGTATTTGTAAAAAAGAAAAAGAAAAACAATACTTTGAAGATAAAAAAATATACAAAGGTGAACTTATCCCTTTAAGGGATTTCTTCCAGCTAACGCTTGAGACATTGAGAAAAAAATAGGCTGTGCATTGAGTAAGCAAGTTTATAAATATATTTAGAATAAGAGTATAAAAATTAAACTTACCAATAAAACCTAACTATGATATAAATACATTCAAATGCCTACATAAAAACA
The DNA here is from genome assembly GCA_948252455.1 of Acleris cristana. Classification (NCBI taxonomy): domain Eukaryota; kingdom Metazoa; phylum Arthropoda; class Insecta; order Lepidoptera; family Tortricidae; genus Acleris; species Acleris cristana. Next base: position 5,814,915 of record OX411797.1, on the reverse strand, counting down.
TACATAAACATATTTTTTTTCTGTTTACCGCTGACCCCAAATAAGTTGGAATAAGGGCAGGAGAATGATAGCGATGATAATGCACCTTTACTGGCTTAAAGTATGGCATAAAAGGGTACAAGCATTTGAAAGTAATCCATTACATAGTTGAAACTAGATCCCGTACTTAGCTACTTTCTAATACATAATAAGCATTACATTATTAATTCTTAATTCTTAACGGAACGGAAAAAATAGACATAATTCAATATGGTCTGGAACAGATAAAATCATAAAAAGCCGTAACTGCAAATCACTAACAGAAGCATCCGTTAAAAGACGTAAGTGCGGTTACCGCAAATAGGCATGGAATCTAACATTTCCCCAACACTAATGCAAACAATATTTGCGAAATCCAACTCTATTTCTATGTAATAGAGGTGTTCTTAACTGAAAGAATAACCACGCAATGTGATATTATTCCCACTTTAATAATATACACGTGCTTGACAAAATTCAACTTTATTTTTATCGTCGTATTGTTTATGTTAGCTGCAAGGAGAATTATAGCAATGTCTATTATCAGAAGCTGTAGAAAGTAGTGCGGGGCTAATGAAATTATTTGATTGGCGTTGTTAGATTTGTACCGGTGATTTAATATCGTGTAGTAATTATGTTTCACTTGTATGAGATTATATACTACGTTATGAAACAGAGGTATGCGGTAGGCAAAATTAATAGTTCGCTTTTTGTTGGGTGGCAAATCTGTTATTTTTCTTTAGAAAGGATTTAATTAAAAATGTCGTTATGTGGGTAACTCGAACATACTTTTGTCACAATTAAAATTACATACAAAATACATTAATAAAGAAAAAGCCGTTAACATGTTTTGATGTCAAATGTAAATTACAGTACAATAAGTAAAAGTCTTTCAATTTCGGATAAAGTCTGTTACACTCATATAAGAGCGCATAAGAACGAGTAAGAAAGAAATACAAATCTGAAAGAGGTTTTAAAAGCAATGGAACTGTAATTTCTTGTAATTCTTTTGTCTAAATTAAATTTTCATAAATTATCCCCACTTGGTAAAATTAAATTGGCAAAATATTTGTTTAATATTTCCAATTTTTTAACAATTACGTTTCACTATTATCCTTTTAAAGAAAAAGTAGACTATAAATAACCATTTAGGTATTTTTATACTTTTAAAAAGCATACAATCTTATTACACGTCGTGTCATTGAACGAACGCATACTTTTATGATCTAGATAAAAGTTTACGAAAAGCAAAGCTTATTTCGTTTTTCGCATATTGTGGGAGCAAGTGCCATATTTTAATATTAAGTTTAATAAAAAGAAAAAGGATAAGCCGAGCTCAAAGGCTCTCGAATCAAGTATAAAATGAAAAAAATATGTAGGTCTGATCTTGCTTCTTGTGAAACAATATGCATAAACATAATACTTATGCAATAAGATAAACAAACACTCTAACGTTACCTTATGGTCGAATCAAATAATTTGGTCAATACATTTTTTTTTTATTTACTGCTGCCGTACTGCGTAAAAAATCTATTGTTTTATAATCTTACTATGACTATGTTGCGGCAAAAACCTTTCTTGAAATGATTATGCCCAAAGAAGATATTTAATTATAATTTTGCTTTACGGTAAGGACCGTCTATTTTCGATTTTCAAAGTAGAATAAAACACATTCTCCTTAAAGAAGCAAAAACTTTAAATAATTATTTAACCGTGTAGGTGTTGATAACACAGTTTATAAAACAGGTAATTAAAACCTTTCTTCAAACAAACTCGTTGCATAATCAACACCTACGACATTTTTAATTTCCATTCTGGGTATAAAAAAGCATTTTATTGGGGCATAAAAATAACAGTCATTAGAGCAAAAAGACATTTTTATTTATTACACGCTGCTCCCACGCAAATCTGTGTGGCCAAATGTTCGGGTTAACTGTACCGATTCAGACAATGTATCAATTGATAAAATATAACATGTAAAATTTAAGTTATCACGTAGTTATCAATAGACCTTCTTTGTGTTAAAAAAAAACGTAAGTTACTGCAACACAATATACTTTACTTCTTTATTCTGGTAGATTTAACATTAACCCCGCCGCCGCCGTGACTGGTTTTTTACGAAATCATTTTAATATAAAGGGATTAAACTTTTGAATGTGCATTGAACCTTCGCCGGTACTGCTGCTGTCAATACGTTATTGTAACAACATTGTATGTCCATTTACTTTATTTTACACTGTCGTTTTATCACTTACTTCATCGAAAAAGTAAAGATTTACACTTCTTGTGTATGAAATTGAATTAATGCGTTTGATAAACAAAGTTAAGCCTTACTGTGTAACCATTAAAATAACTTTTAGAACCTTCTACTTATTCCAGACGTGAGTAAGTCGTAGAAGTGTTCCTTTTGTTCGTACATATAACTAGTTAAAACTTTTCTGGATATTCAGTATGGCAAAGACTTTTTTTTCCATTATTGTACCTTTTTTTAAAAATGTCCAACCAGTTTTAGTCTCGCACTATGATGTGATTTAGTGAATAAAGTTCGGGTATAATTACGGCATTAGTATAGTAATAAATTATCAATCGTTCATTCAATTGAGATAGCAATAGATACCTAAACATAGAACCTAGGCTTGTCGGGTTTGGATGAAATTTGAAATGGAGATAGCCAGTATACCCTGGATTAACACATAGGCAACTTTTCATCCCGGAAAATATAAAAGCTCCCAAAGGAAAAGCGATAATCTAAATCTATGCGGCCAAAGCCGCGGGCAGTAGCTAGTATTTCTTAAAATTTACTTAATGTCTTAGTTGTTCGATAGTAAAATAACAAATGAATTCTAGTAGATTTTTTCACTCGTAACGTAATGATGTCTGAATCGATAAAATTTAATCGATTAAGCAATTTGAAAGAAACGCGATATCACAGCCAAATACGAAAATATGATTCGCCAAAAATACTAGTAAATTATCGTACTGTACCTTGAAAAGTTGATGATGTGCCTGCATCAATATCTATTATTAGTTTTAATTTTAGTTCTTTCAACATGTTTATTTACTAGACAGCCATGGTTAATGTTTATTTTCGTTGCTTTGTTAAAACATTTTGTTTTGTATGTTTGCTCCATTAACGTTGTGTGGGCCGTTTGAATCATTTCACTAATAACTGTTTGTACTTTCTAAACCGCAGTATCACGATGAATAACAATAATTTGTTCCGTAAAAGTTTCATTTGTCTTCATGTTTCATTTAAAAGTGTATATACAGATAAGACGAGTAAGACGAGTTACCGTTTTTTGTTTTCAAAGTGCACTTATTTTGAATAAAATAATTAAAAGTACATATTTTGATTTATGTCAATTTCTATGGATAAATTAAACTAAAAGAATAGAAGTAAAATAAGTAAAGCCAAATAAGTTAACGGCCAAATTTCGATAAGGTCAATGAGGAATGGAAATCAAGGCACAACTTTTTAAATTTCAATTTAAATATTTCCCCGAAAAGAACCAACCATTTAATCCGCGATTGGTTTAACAAACAAATTTATGGCATCATAAATGAAGTATCAGAAGAGACTTTTAAGAACTCCGCTAGAGTTGATTTTCCGTGAAATCGGAAATATTGAAACTCTTATCGCCTAATTTAACTTTAAACGAATAAGTTAAGGAGATTTTCGTAGCAATCGGCGTTTGGTTCGTTTATAATTTTTTCTTAACATATAATTAATAACGATAAAACATGCAAATTAAAAATGCAGTTCGTATGGGTAAAATAAAAAGACATAAAATAAGGCTATTTTCGTTAATTTATTCAAACAATACCTAAATACAACTATTTTAATTGTTCAAATAAGTTTTTGCATTTCAGGCTATTCTATCAACCAAGAGATTAAAAATGTACAAAAAAAAAACAAGTGTAAAAAACCTAAGTCTCTTAATGCTTATTATAAAATACCCGAGATGGCAGTGTAAAAGATATTATGACAAAAAGACGTACAAAAGAAAACTTTATTGAAATTACTTTAATAAGAAATTAATTAATATTTCAACGCTAAAGCTCAAAAGCGGGAATTCTCAGTTAATAATTGAATTAAATTGAATCTCTTATCGAGAACAGATTTATATCCGACGCTTTTCGAGACCGAAAACCGTAATAAAAAAAAGATATCGCTGCAGATAGTTTTAAGGAAAACTTTGACATTTATTGGCTATATAAATGAATTACGATTCCACTGGCCATTTTAGGAGAAGTACAAGAAAAAATGATAAAAAATATTTACGACCTATACCAGGGGATTCTTATCGTAAGTGCTCAGGTTATGTTAAACAATAAAGATCAATATTGCGTGTCAAGGTTTATTGTTGCAGATACGACTTTTTGTGTAGGTTTTTTGAATGGTATAAAGCGGTAAGTGGGTATTAGATTGCAAAAGTTTTGTCGCTTCCCTGTCGCCTACGATCTATTGTGTCGTAATTTATGCTATAAATGCAATTAGGTCAAAGAAACTGTAGCGTTGGATAAGAAATATGACAGTTACAAATCAGAAAACACGTAAAAAGACTTAAGAACATTTGTAACTGTATCATTTTATGGTTATGTCGTATTGTCACGCCTCCAACTTATTTGAAGAGTTTGGTTTGCTATCCAACTTTGATTATACTTATTTTATTTAAAAAAATGACTTACGCAATATCCTTGGTTGGACACACAGAAGAGAAAAACCAGTAGAATTGTCAAGTGGGCGTGTAACGAGTGGCATAGTTATGCGGAGCTCCGCGCAACCTACCATACTTTTGCCGCGATCGGTTATTTCGATATCTCGATATTTGGATATTTCTAAAATAGGAAATAAATCCAGAAGCAGGCCTTATTGTGCTGTTTTGGAGTGTAAAACAATAGCTGCACCAAAAACATTTTCCATGGTGGCGTGTTTTTTTTATGATAGTTTGAGTATTGGCGACAACAGGTCTGATACTAAGCGAAGCTCATACCACTTCCACTGTTTTTCCTATTCCGTGGTTAGATACACCGCTAGCAAGATACGGCACTTGACTCTCTCTGGTCAGTTTAAACATCTGGCTGCTGGACGGAATTCCTGGCTCCTTGAAATGGCAAGGTAGCCACTTCTACCCAATTCCATTTACATGCCTGACCACTACTGCCGCTTTTCCCTTTGCATGCGTCACTCGGACTATAAAGTGGACACACGTATAAACTAAAGCTATGTTTTTGCACAGTACTTCATACCCAGTAGTCACAAACAGTAAAGGGGTTTTGGTAAAAGTGTTGTAGTCATACATTTTCAAGGTGAGTGGTCATTCTTAAAAGTGGTAATTACATTTCTTCTTGTAATGTAAAAAATCTACTCTACACTCATATCATAAGTCCTTTAAGATGCGTTCAGAATCCGTAGACAATGACCAGCATTACAACATACAATTTTACTACGATATGTTTTCTTATCTGTAGCTGTTATGAAAAGTAAAAATTACGATACAACTTTTGATAAAGTAATGTTGTTCAAATTTGGAACATTAAAACCAACACCATTCAAACAGGGGGCCAATTCTAGTATCAATTAAACGTCGACTCGGTATATTTTAAGTAAAGTGACGTACGCCATTTTGATCTCTTCAGCTCGTTTCATAAAACTACACTCGTATTTTAAGGACCCTCTTTATGTATCAGTTACATAAAATACTATAAGTGCATCGGAGCCGCGATATTTAAATATTCATACCTGAGCGTACTTTTAGTGCCAATAACTGAATACTTAAATATATAATTTCTCCGATCCGATATTATTTAACGCATAACATTTTATACATTTATGTTTATGTAGAGGTCCTCTAAATCGAGTCGATAGAGAGAGTAAAGTCAAGAGCGCGCTCACTCGACGGGGAAAGCGGGTAAAATGTTCATTTTACGGTCTGACAACATGGATATGGGACAACATCATCATGCCGGTTAATATTTGTTGCGCCAAATTCAAGAGCGAGTGTTTAAAGAGACTCACCTACCTGGTCATTACGTAAATCCCTTTTTATAAAGCTATAAAAGCTATAAGCTTACTGTACTTACTCCAAGACTCTCAATAAACCTTTTGTATTAGGATTTTTTACACATAATCAATACATTAATTTGATATGTCACTGAATTTATTGTTTAAGTTAAAAATTGTCTAATAAAATTGTAGCTTTTATTACAAATCCGTTACGGAATCCGGATGATTGTCGTCCGGGTTTTACTATTTATTACAGGGCTGGCCGCTTACAAAAGACGCCTCAATAACACGGCGTTTCCTAAAGTAATCTTTTTAATAGCATTGTCACAATTCTCGAGCAGCCTTCATCTGTTTGTTCAGGATTCCGTGGTTAATCCATGGAAAGCCTATTGAAATTGTCCCCTCGTTTCAGTCAATTTTTATTTGGATTTAGGGAAAAATCTGATCCGGTTTACGTTGTTATCAATGAATACTTTGGTACTAAATTTTATTAAGTTTATTATGTGCATGTGATATAAACTATCTGTTGTGTTGGTAGTATCGGTACTTTGTTGCTGATTCAGACGCACATTGTGTTCCGCTATTTCGATAAAGAATTACCGTGTCAAATGTCAATAATGGTTTTATTAGGATTTTAACGATCTTCCTTTTTTGCCAAAAGCACTATCTTTCTTTTTTATATAATTATAATTAATAATTTAATATTTTTTAATTTTGGAAGATTTTTTACGGGTATTTAAAATCTTCAATTAATATTTTAATAAATTCAGATTTATTAAACACTTTTAAAATAATAAGCTGTAATCAAGCAAATAAGGGTTTTAGGCCAATCACGAATTACGAATTCCTGTAAAGCCATTTACGATTCTTATGCACTTTCAACGAGAGCAGATACGAGTATTCCTCAAACTAATTATCTGCCTTTCACTTCCTTCAATGCGAAAGCCAATTCAACGTTATTTACTTCAAACGACTTTATTTTCTCTTTATAATTTGAAGCAAAAACGTAACCCGGTACGGTTTAGGTGCGAAGTTAAATTTGTTCACCCGTCGCTGGGCAAAAAGTTATTCAAAGTGGGCGTTTGCATAGTCATTTGTGGGAATAGTGTTTTTAAGGTTCCGACATAAGGACGGTCGCTAGAATAAGTTTTGCATAATAAACGTGGAAAAACTTGCGAATGACGGTAGGCTGTAAGCGGGGTTGTATACGGTAACAAGCAAAACTTTTTCAGATTTTCCTGTTCTAGCTCTATTTTGTTTTGTAGAATTTGTTAGCTTTTTAGGCGAGATTTAAAGTTCATTATTTCTTTCACATTTTGCGGAATTATAATAAAATAAAATAAATTGGTATCAATCAATCATAAACTCACGCCTTCACTCCCAGAGTGGGGTAGGCAGAGCCACAGACTCACCAACAACTACAAAAACTTGTTGATAATTCTGTGACCACATTTTGCACAACCAGGCTAAGATGTTATCCAGTGTATTAGTGACAGGTTGCAAACCCATCGCCTAACAGCACTACACAGCCTTTAGTCCCTTAGTCGTCTTTTACTACATCCACGGGAAGACATGGAGTGGCAACATTCTAAACCCGGCACCACACGGCATGAAATAAATTGGTAAAAGTGAAAAAAAAAACAAATGAGCGAACTTACAAACTTACTAAAAACTACCCTAATCTAACAAACCGCTACCGGTGGGCAATGTTCCCAAAATGCTGGCAGCATTGCCACGTTAAATGGCAATGCTTAATATTTGTGCCAAGTACAGGCCAGCATTTTGGTCACGGGTTGCGTCAATCAGGCGCTGTGATACATCTTTAAAAAAAATGTGTTAATTATTTGACATTGAGTAAGTAACTAATGTGCTTAATGAAAACGTACGGAAACATAAACGACAAGCATTAAATATAATAATTCTATCGTAATTTATGACTTGATATCACATCCTTGTCAAATGATACAATTAAAAGTAAGACCTCAGTATTGATGATGTTTAATATTTCATAACTTACGGCTTTTTACGTCTAAACATTACCTACGCCTGATTTAAAAAAACGTAAAGCAATCTATTCCCACCCGTAATGTGCGTAGGCAACTGATAACGCCGCCATGTTTGAAAACAGTAGTCGAAGCCATCAACTCGACGAGTTTAACGCACCCAAGCAAAACTGGTACCCAATGAACTGACGAGATGAAAATAAATGAAACATTGCAAGTAATCATTTAGTATGCAAAAAATACACAACCCGTTCTCAGCCTAGCGACGGCGTAGAACGTCGCAAAGTCGCTTACATCATTTGTGTCGGTTACATTATTTTGGTGTTAAGGTGCTTTGAAGACAGCCACGCGAACGAAGTGTTTCTTCACATTTCTGAATAAGATTTTATATCTGAGCGTTGAAGTTTAACGTTGCCTGTATTTGTAACAGTCCTTTACGACGTTTTGACGTGAACACTTGGAGCCACGCGTAATGTACTCAGTCCGCAACTGGTTTGCAATGTCCACTTTTTCTCGGGAGACACTTTGGTCCGCGGTATGCATTTTTATGGTCAATAAAATACAATTTTAAAGGTTTTTCTTTGACAGACTACCTGCTGAGCGTTGAATTCAATGGTTTATTCTTTTGTATTAAAATTTATGATATTTAAATCTCTGACCGTGCGAGCTACTGCGTCGTTCAGTACACACATTCGGCAATTTTTGTTAGTGTGTTATATTTTTAAATCTTATTTAAGCGTCTCTTTTATTCCCTTTTAAGAAATAATCGACCAAAGAATAATATGTAGGTTTTATGTTAGTAAATGATTTAAAAACAAAACTATATTTAAAATGAAATTCTAAAAAAGCGCTGTGATAATTAAAACGGTTTGTTTCTTTATCCCGGAGCAACCTAAGACTTAACAAACAGAGTTTCTTTTCGATTTGGAAGAGAGCTTAATAATATAATAATTTTAAACCGATGGCTGTTCAAGAAAAATATCAGTAACCAACCTAAATAGAGCCATTACTCTGTAGCCAGTGGTCTGTGAACTTGTTTGCCTGCCATACAGCTTTTTTTTCAGAATTTCATAATTATGTTAAAAGACTTCTTGAATTAATATTTAAAATGTAATTAAACTCTATGGAGTTTTGTAAAATCTTCTCTTAGAACAGGGTAGTTTGTAAGAAACTTTTAGTTTGGAGAGATATATTTAAATCTATATCATACATTTTACAACATCTGTCTTTTCTAAACCTCACTAAATTAAACCTAATATTTGTAGATATAATAGTTATAGTAGTATAGTAATTAAGCAAAATTTAGGGATATTCGTTAAAAAAAATATGACACCAAAAATTATACATAGGTATTTAAACCAACATTTATTAATTTATAAATGAATACAATCTACACAGCATTTCACTTAACACCGATGCGTTGTATAGTTAAGAGTTCATGAAACATGTAAATAATAAAGTGTATTAATTTTGTCTTATTTATTTTATTAATAATTATTTTAACTAGGGAAATTAATTACAATTTCTTTGTGCTTTTAATACTGTTAACTTTACCTCATCAGGTACAGTCTCCAATATACCTTAGAAAGTATCGGCCATCTTGGATCTCAAGTATTCAAAGTAACCGGTCAGACTTCCGCTCGAGCACCTGTCGCACCTCCTTTATTTTTACTCTGTGGTTATAGTCTGTGGTTATTTTTAAGATTTAGTAACTGGTAAGGTCTGTGGGAATGGAGGCTGTTAAATGTTTGGATAAAGTTAATTATTTTGATGTGGGTGTTCTGATTTGATTTGATTATTAGAGATAATGTCTAAGATATCCTATTTTAATGTAGAAAATTGACTAAAATCGAGTCGTATTGATTAAATGGTAGAGCAGATAGCTTGCTGTGACGTTTTAAGGCTGAAATCCCGCTAAAGAAAATACTAGGTAGTTTGGATTTAAATTGGACGCCGACCAAAAACGTCTAACGTCTATTTTTTTTTAAATAACCTCTTGTTAAAAAAGAACTGATCGAATTAAGCGTTGCTACGGTATGTATTTTTGAAATCGTTATGATATTCTTTTTACAAAATTAAGTTGACGTATATTAAAAAAAAACTGTGTTCAATAATTTGCGTTGATATTTTCTAGTTTGAAACAATCAATTAATATAAAGATACGATACCATATACAGAGAGACACGTGCAGCAGTTTTTTTCTAGTAACTTTTACTGTTATATTATAATACGGCCTTATTCCATTGCTCCTATTTTTGTCCATGCCATAAATTGGGTCTCAGGGTTGTGCCAAAAATACCATAAAGGCGCAAGGAACGCCTATCGCAAAATTGCTATAGTAAAATATAGCGTGTTTCATCTCCCGTCTCCTTTTAATAGTACCGGTCCTCTAGAGAGCTGCGTCTTGATGGGATGACGGTAGGGTTGGCGCTTGCCGCAAATAAACTCATTTTAAATTATGAATCATACGTTACTAGAAGGCCCCAGTAAATTTAACTCGCTTTTAACTATTTATTTTAAGTACATTAAATCAAAATCAATGGGTAATTTTTCTTGGTTAGTACCAACTATTTATTCTGAAACATGTTTTTTTCTTAGTTGTAGATTACATCGTTTATTTAGATCTGTGCTTATGATTTTCGCAATGAGTGATCATGTGACAGTTCCCACAATATTTATTTTGGAGAAATTACAAAGTAAACCGCACTAAATCGTCAAATCCCAACAGATATAGGAAAACTATACATTATCAAAACATGTACAAAAAAACAAGGGTAGCAACTAGGGCATGCAATTTAACCGGTTATTAACCGTTTTTGTATGAAAATACACGGTTAAAACCAGCTATAACCGGTTATTTGCATTCCCTAGTAGCAACCCTATGTCTTACGTTGTAGATCTATTTTTTTCTCTCCACCGCAAAGCTATTAAGTCAAAACGTCTTATCTTAGAGCTGGGAACCTTTTTCTGAATTACGATTCCTTTTTTATACCTTAATATGTCATCTGGAATAGTTTATAGGAAGTTTTAAACGAAAATTATAGAAAGAAAGAAATTTAGAACCAGTTTCTTAATAATTTATTATTTAAATAACGGCTTGTTGAATGAAGCCATAAAAGTAAGTCTTAAACTACCTAATTGAGAATGCACGCCCTAAAGTTGTTTGTACGCTCTGACGCGACAACTTAAACTCACTGGTTAATAATACGAACGTGTCGAGCTATTAAGCGAGTTAAAAGAATCACCTACCAGGGTAGTGATTCTGTCAAAAGCAAAGGTGAGCGAACGCAGGAGTGATGTGCAAGCGGCGAGTTTAAGTAGTCCCGTCAAAGCGAACAAAACACATTTCAGCGCGTGTATTCAATTTTGCTCGCTCTGAAGGGACTACTCTTAAACTCGCCGTTTGGACTACACTCCTGTATTCGCTCACCTTTGCATTTGAGAGAATCAATACCCTGATCTTCAGGGAGATGTCCATCTCAAGACTGACTATTGAGTTTCATGCGACTCTTCTCAGCAGTTAGGTAGTCCTTGGGAAGCGCAAAATTTTTGACGTGTAAAATAATTGTCTGTAAGCCGGCCTAAGTACTTACTTACTATTTTTTTTTGTTTCATTAGTCGCGTCAGAGATGTAAATTTTCCATGAATTAACATTCACTTAAAAGTATATTGACACGGGCATCTTCAAGATCAATTTATCATTATGCATCTAGGCACTTATAAACGACTAAAGCCCACACCAATGCTAAAACGGTGACGGTACGGAATCGCAGTGACGCGTCGTATTAGCACCGTTTTTGACGCAAGCTCCACACACCAATGCTTAACGGTGCGTATATTACGGTACGTCAAAAACGGCGCCATGTTGTTACCATGACCCCAACGACACCGTTTTTTAAGCAGCGGTGTGGGGAGCGTGCGTCAAAAACGGTGCTGATACGACGCGTCACTGCGATTCCGTACCGTCGCCGTATTTTAAGCACCGGTGTGGTCGCAGCTTAATACCACTCGCAAAAAAACAACTAACATCTCTATCTCCCTAATTTACAATGTAATTATCACCGATATACACCGCCGATCCATCATTCTCGCTGATTGATATGTTTTGAGCACCCACAGTGGGGGGTATGCCACCGGAATGCTCGAATCAATATGCTAATTGCGTCCGATACACGTAACATTAGTTATCACCAGCGTCGAAGCAATCAACGTTGTATTTTTCTAGTCTGTGACATGCGATATGACAGTCATTTGTTTTAGTGTGATGGCCGCTGAGGCTCTACTTTGAAATCCGTAATTCGAACTTATTGCTATCCCTTTTGCTCTCGACGCGTCACTAATTCGCAAGAAAGTGACGGGGCGATTCGAAGTTCGAATTACGGATTTCAAAGTAGAGCCTCTGGTTTTATTCGAATTTTGAACGTATTGTGTATGGTAGAAGGAGTTGTGAAATAGGGTTTAGTGGAGTTAGTGCTTTTATAATGTTTTGGTCCACTTATTGGTTTAAATTTCTATTTTGTTATTTAATATCCTATTGACACTGCTTCTACTATTTTTATTGTTGCTAACAAGTTTTGGGGCCTGTTTTACAATCTCCAAAAACACTATCTGATAGTTTTTTTATAGTGTGGTTTAATTGGACTTTATTAGTATCTTAAAAAGTATTAATTAGATTTTATGAGACTATGTACAGTGTACACTTGGGAGCAAAGGAATCGGGACGCTTACTGAAATTTCATAGAAAGTGGCATTTATAGTTTTGATGTAATGTATTTTAGTTATTGTTTGTTAAAATATGCTTAGCATGGCGGCATTATTTCAATATAGGTATTAATGGATTCTAAATTTAAACTCATTTATCTGTCATCATTAACGAAACATGTCGAAACTGTTCCTAATATTTTGATTATAATGATTAAGAGCGTGTTGACTATTTATTTATACATAGTATAAATACACAATGTTTGTCTGTTTATTGCAACTTCTCGGTTTATCGATCATTCACGTTCACTTGTATTTGGTACAAAGACGGTTTTTGCACAAAATGTGGATTTTATTTAGTAAACATAAAGACCGTTCTCAAAGCAGTAGTAACAAACGAGTTATAAGCGAATACAGTCGTGGACAAAAGTAAATCCCACACTATAACTATAAAATAAGAGCGGTAAAATGCCCTTCAATTTATCTTTAACTACTTCGCTAGGTACGCTTTATGTAAGTTTTGTGTCACACCCATACCCCGTACATAGTCCAATCGATTATACATAAAACATTCCTCTTGAATCTATTGATAAAAAACGGTATATACCGAGGGACAGACGGCGGGAAGCGACTTTGTTTTATACTATTTAAAGAAAAGGTTATGTTGATCTTTTTTAATACATTTTAAATAACCTAAGACCATATTTCCGTCTCCGAAAAACTAGTTAACCGTGTCTATAAAAACATACTAAACCGTCGATAGTAAACAAAATTTGTCTTAGACTATCAAGCTTGAAAAGGTAAATATCTAAATTACCCTTTTATAATCAAATTGCCCGTTTCTGTAGCAAATCGCTCAATTCTGTGATATAGAGCTCACTTTATCGATATTTATGTTTATCGATGTCGATAACAATATCCGTAGTGAGAGTAACGCTCCCTTTCTCAAGGGCGGTTTTAGGTATGTTGCTGTGACAGTGTTTTTATCTGAGTGTAAGAAAAATATAAACGAAAATCTTTGTGTTTCACAAGTTTTTTTTCTTCCTTTTCTTTATATATCCGTGAACGTTACCAATTTATAATAAAGTTGCTTCTTTCTTTGCTTATGACAGTTAATAATTGCATTTATCACAGTTTTACGAACGTGGTCATCATTGATTTAATTTTCTTATATTTTTAAGATATCAACTATCTTAAATTTATTATCCCTTTTTTCTTCGATTGTTTTTGTAATTTAATGTAGGTACACGCGTATTCATGTTTTTATTCAAATAGGGGAAACTATAAACCAGCGTCGTGGGTCGTGGTCCGCCACGTCAAGGTTTTATGCTGAGTATCCTATTTGACACTATTTTATACTTTGTCATACTATTTCATTTCGTTTTTTTTTGTGATGTTAATATGTCAAATTATTTTTTCTATGCTGTTTATAAAATTAATAATTCATTTTACCGATACCATATTGATATTTTATCTTGACCGTAAAGATACTTTATCGATACCATATCTATAATTTTATCGATACCATGTCAATACTTTATCGATACGTCTACCGGTACGTATCGTTCTATCAAAATAAAGTAAACATCGCGGCGCGTACGCCGAGTGGAACTAATGGAAATAAATCAGCTGTGCTGGCTCGATTACCCGAAAGAGATTCGTTCATATGCGCCTAATTGTAAAGAGGTAGCGGCAGCGTGAGCGGAAGCGGTTCTAAGGCTGAATTATACAGCTGTTTGCAATGAAGCAAGTTTATTTTGAAGATTTAAATAAAATACAAGAAATACCTGACCTTTGGCTCAAGACTCAGCATTGCGAGAACTTTATCATTGTCAAAAATGTAGGATTGTCGTTAGTTACCGTGCTGTCGCGTTGACAGCTTATGTCAGTTCCATACATTTTGTGAGTTTTCGACAATCGTTTACGTTAGCGTTAGGCATCTTTCTAAGGCCTTTAGTCCCAAACTAAGCTCTAGCTTGTACTATGGATACTAGAAAACGAGAAACAATACATAACTACACTCACGCCTTCATTCCCAGAGTAGGGTAGGCAGCGCTACAGAATTACGAATATCTAAAAACTTCTTGTTAATTCTGTAACCACATTTTGCACAATCAAGCTAAGATGTTACCAGCGTATTAGTGACAGGTTGCAAGCCCATTGCCTAACAGTACTACAAGCCTTCCCTTAGTCACCTCTTACGACATCCACGGGAAGACATGGAGTGGCACTATTCTAACCCGGCAACCAAACGACATGAAACAAACGTATATAAAGATATACTGGTACTTACAAAATATTTGCCCTTACGATGAATCGAACACGGGACTGATAGCTTCAGAGACAGAGACAATACCAACTAGGCTCACCGCGTCAATTTTTTTTTCTTTAGCCAGTATTCTTTAACTTACTCCACCGCCTAAGCAGCACACATCAAAACAAATAGAATGAGATGCACATATCGGCATGAACGAGCCAGTCGACTTTGTAGCGTCGGTCTGTTTAGATATTTACGCTCTATTAAGAGTATCAATATTGCTTCAATGTTGATATTTAAGTTTTAATATAGTTGAATTTTATTAATTTAATAAAGATAATGGAAGACATTTTTATATTGTATAAGGCGGTATTTTTTTCCGTTGAATAAGCACTTTGGGCGTTTTTTATGACATAGATAAGGCATACAAGCACACATGCCACGTAACATTTAGGGAATGCAAATAACCGGTTATCACCGGTTTTAACCGGTTATTTTCATACAAAAACGATGAAAGACCGGTTAAATTTAATGCCCTAGTATATGAATTCTCAAAACAATCTCAAGACTGCAATCGCAAGACTGCAAAAGCGTTGCCAACCCTGAGGATTAAGATGGAATGCCTCTATGCTAGTAATTTAATCGGTTGTTTTATTCCCACACCGGAACCAGGAACGCAACAGTGCGAACACTTCTGCATGAGACGCTAGGTTGAAGGATATCATGGTGATAGCAATCCAGACGAACCTTGTATGTAGTTATACGACCACTGAATGAATTTAAGAATATTCTATTTTGTTAATTATAATTACGTTTCGTTACGTGTCGTTTTGTTATTTTTTACCATACATTAGGTACATACATACATACATAAATACCTTAACGACCTCAGTCCCAGAGTAGGTAGGCAGAGCTACAGAATTACCAACAACTCTAATATTTTTTTGATAATTCTGTAACGACATTTTGTAGTTTAAACATGAAGTAGTTTTTTAATTACATTCTTCTATTGCATTAACATTTTTAAGATCAATCTATATCCTTTCTCATAGAAAACTGGATATTAATAAATAAAAAAAACATTTGATTATACCTGTTTCTGTATCCCAAAACATAATGCATTTATATTCAACCTTATTTCATAAAAGTTTAAATTAAAAATACTTTGCTCGCTTTTGACAGGTGGTAACCCAAGCAGTTGGACCACAAATCCTTTCAAACTATTATTATACTGTATTAGCTATGAAATAAGGTCGATTTTTAACTGGAAATATTCCATAAACGGATGCCGTGAACATCCGTTCCCAAAAGGAATGAGGTTAAAAAAAAGTTCGGACGCACAGACGCCGAGGTCGACATGCTTGTTATAAACTGTGACTATTGACGGGGTTTTTTTTAAATAAAAAAGGTACAAATTGCTTTTGGGGTTAAAATGGTTGTCACAGTAAATCTACAAAAACACGTTTTTTGTCAAATACAAAATAAGGTTTGTTTTTAACAAAGTTCGTTTTTTTCAAGGTTATAAGTAGCGCTCGATCATTTCAATGATACGTGATGTTTTCGAATCGCCATTACTATTTATTCCAAGTCTATCTGTAGCACGAACCCTTAAACATACTTACGTTTCCATACATTGCTTTACGTACTTCACCTTTACTACTTGACGATACAAAATTCAAAGTCAATGGTAACGGTCTCTCTATTTGTATTGTGGACTAATAGAATGACTCTATGCTAGTCATTTCACCGGTTGCCGCATCGTCACATCGGAACACAACAATGAAAACACTGCTGCTTGGGGGAGGGTTATAAGATACACCCTGTACAAGGTCCGGCTACCACTAAAAGCTAATAGATATACACCAAATTGTCATTGTAAGCTAAGAACCATTAATATAAATATATTATAATTATACAGACATAAATACAATCTTAAATTATTACTACCCGCGTCCGAAAAAAACAAAAACAATAAGTGACCCATCAATGGATGCAGCAAAAAAAACACCAACGCTAAACCGGTTTTAACGAAGTTCAATTTCAGCAATATCATCGCTAAATTTAGACGTGTCCATTTTTATTGCAACTGTTAAATGTTTTACGTATAAGCCAAATTAAAATCGACGGTAGGTATTAAATTTAAAATGAAGTCATATTTTTATAACTGGATATGCGTTTAAAATGTCGGCCTGCATATATTTTATATTGGTTAAAAGCTCGTTTCAGCTAATTATCATTATCATTATAAGCCAAATAGTGCCTTTCATATTGTCCGTTCCGATCTCGGATTCCGGATCCGACGCCGATAATTTGTCGTCCATGTTTGCTATCGGATGATAATATTTAAATGTGGGCTTTACGTGTGTATTATTGCTCTGTGGTGTAAGTGGTGTGTCCGTAGAAAGTTATTAACATAACTATTAAAAGTAGATAAAAACTCCCGATACCTACTTACAATAGCAACACCTTATTTCACTGCTGACAACTCTTAAATAGTCCAACCGAATTTCATTAAACTTAGCCAGAAATCACTCCCATTAAACCAGCTTTATTTCAATTAAAACCTCGTCTAAATCGGTCCATCAGTTCGGGTGTTATGACGCCTCAGATTGATAAACAGATACACACGTTATACTTTGAGCACCTCTTTGGTTCGGTGGTGATTTAAAAATAGCTGACTTTGCCCGATAATATCGGAAATAGTGATGATACAACACGATATCCGGATGTCGGACATCGGCTATTAGCGTCCGGAACCGATATCGTATCGGATAATGTGAAAGCGCTCTCTTACAGGGACAAAAGCAATTACCCAAATAAAATTCTAAAAAAAAAACTGTTACTTCCCTTTCCCAGCAGTAAATCCTAAATACATATAATTACACTCGCAAGCACGCAAGGCACTGCAACCTAACAAGATGATTGTTTTAAACAAGGAAATTGTTCACCATAACCCATATTGTACGATACCACGAAAAAGATGATTAAATGTAATAATATGTTTGTGGGTTTTGATAATTCCGAGTGTACCGTGGGAGGCACCTGTGACGTGATTTTTAGGGCTCCGTACTGTTAAAATACCGAAAGAGTTCTTGTACAATCGAGTTTATAAATATGTGCACACTTTAGCACTTTAATCACTGTGACAATTCATTCATGCCGTGTGGTGCCGGGTTTAGAATGTTGCCACTCCATGTCTTCCCGTGGATGTTGTAAGAGACGACTAAGGGACTAAAGGCTGTGTAGTGCTGTTAGGCGATGGGTTTGCAACCTGTCACTAATACACTGGATAACATCTTAGCCTGGTTGTGCAAAATGTGGTCGTAGAATTATCAACAAGTTTTTGGAATTGTTGGTGAGTCTGTGGCTCTGCCTACCCCACTCTGAGAGTGAAGGCGTGAGTTTATGATGATGATGATGACAATTCATTATTATGGCAGTTTAAACATGACATTAAATAGACAAGGTACTAGGTGTACACATATTTTATGAACTCTGTACTAAGCTTACGAAGTTCGTCCATCGATAACTCTATTAGTAGCTAAATCAGAAAAACACTGCATTGCGGTGAGTATACACGGCGACACAGACATAAGGCATAGGTCTCGATATAAGTGCCACTGGCATTTTACCGATCAGCAATTCTATGTCGTCATCTACAACCTGCGAGCCTATTATGGTTGTGTTTATCGATGTGGATAAAACATTTGTCACTTTCTAACCAGTACGTAAGTGCGAGAGTGACGGATGCTTTGTCCACCGTGACAAAGGCGTCCATAATATGGCCCCTGGGGGCTTAATATGGCTGCGTTTATCGCGTGACAAAATGTGGATAAAACATCTGTCACTTTCTGGCACTAATATAAGTACGAGAGTGACAGATGCTTTATCCACATTTTATCACGCGATAAACGTAACCATACTAGGCTCACTGATAGTCAGTGTCGACATCGACAAAGACTGCCCTGATTTTGTCGGTATGGTTTTTTTTTTTGCTTTAGGCCTTTATCGCCATACTCCCGTACATATCCTGAAAGTCAGGGAGAGTTCATTGAACTATTGGCGTTCGGTGAAGAATCTGTCGGTAAAGTGGCCCTAGACTTATACTCCGTTTATTTAGGAACTTCACTAAAAATAAAGAAAAAACCACGTGACATAATTGGTCAGCCAATATAGGAGCAGAAAACTGATACTTTCACAATTTACATTCCTTTATTAATGTGCATGCAATTCCTTTGTGTGTTTTCTCATCAAAAATGAAGGTTACTCATACTAAGGTAAAATCTAAGATTTCGGACTGTCACGGTTATAAAAAATAGAGCCTGATATTTTTTTATAACCGTGACAGTTAAAAATCTTTAACTTAACCGTTAAGTATGAGTAACCTTCATTATTCTTAAGCTTTCACGATATCGTATGTTATGTAAACACTTTAGTGAACAAAAAAACAGTACAATTAATAGAAAGAAGATGTACAAAGGCGAACTTATCCCTTTTACACACACATATTTGTTTTTAAACGGGCTTAATCACGTAAAATTATCTTTACCTATTAATTTTTACCCCGACGTTTCGATCGTATGAAAACCAACGTGGTCACGAGAACTGAAGTCTAAGAACTAAAAACATAAGTAGACCTTTAAAAAATATACATATTATAATCATAGTAAATCTTTATTATACTATGAAACATGAAACATGGTATTCACAAAATAATAACAAAGGCCAACTTAACCCTTTATCGCATTATAAGTATGTAGTCAAGCCATTAATCTAGCTAAATAATGAAAACTTTCAAGAATATCTCTTAGAAACTCCTTAAAACATAGGTTCTTCGAAAATTCGCAAACTTGTAACAATCGGCTACAACTGATTTACGGCGAAATTTACATTTTGCTAATTAAATGTGTACCTACTAGATTGGTATAAATTTTGGCAAAATTTTAATGTTTAAATAATAACAGGAATCTAAAGTACCTACTACAATTTTTTTAATAGCCATTGATTGACTATCGGTAGTATTTGGATGCTGTTACGCAATAATGTATCAATTTAAAACTATGTAGCAATGAAATGTCAACTAAATTAAATATTTTTTCCGTAAATTAGGATTTATATAATAAATACTCAACCATAAAAGTAAAATAACAATAATAAAATATTATCAGGTAACAGTCCCAAACTAAAATGCTATGGG
This sequence comes from Acleris cristana, assembly GCA_948252455.1. Taxonomy (NCBI): domain Eukaryota; kingdom Metazoa; phylum Arthropoda; class Insecta; order Lepidoptera; family Tortricidae; genus Acleris; species Acleris cristana. The sequence goes on along the minus strand of OX411797.1, from coordinate 5,794,732 downwards.
TACTAGACAAAGATAAAATTACTTATAGAGAAATACATATTTACATACATACGCATATTAAGTCACGCCTGTTTCCCACAGGGGTAGGCAGAGACCACTTTTTTCCACCTGCTACGATCTTGACAAATCTCTTTCGCTTCTTCCACATTCATACATCGAGTCATGCACGCACGTCGGTTTCTGGTACTTAAAATTCATATTTAAAACTCAGGAAAAAATACTTGCTTTGAACCCAGGACCGCTAGCTTCGTAGATAGGGTTACTACTAATAATTAGTAGTAACCCTGCCTACGAAGTTAATTATTCAGCTAACGTGTCGTCAATGCTGTCGCATATTTGTTATTTTTTAATACTTGTTGATCTAAACCTACAGCTTAGTACCTAAGGGTTTTTAATAAATTTTTACCACCACTTACCTTGTTTTCGTCTGTGTAAAACGTTATTTAAATGATTTTGGAAACAATTAACGAAAAAAAAACTGTTTGTCTTAGTAAAATTATAAACTACTTAAATAAATGTAGGTACCTAATTCCAACTTGAAATTATTGGGTTATTTTTTTTTATTCGTAATTCAGTTACATAAATGTAACAAAGAATGATTCAAGGATCGACAAGGAAAAATATATGGTGAGGAACCCTCAGAGCGAGAGAGATAAACATTACATTATTTGACTACAAAAAGCTACTCAAACTAGATTTCTATTCAAGTGGAAATAAGACTCTTTTTGTTACTTATCAATATGGAAAACACACGTCAAGTAACTAAATATAACATTTATTTTTTCATTCAAAGTCAGTCTATTGTGAAAAATGGCGTTTAGATATGTTTCTCTGCTTAATTCGTATTCTCTTATGTTATTTTTTTCTATAATGAAGGTTTTATATTATTCCTAGTAACGCTAAGTAGGTATAGAATAACGTTTGAATAGAAAAAACCGTCGTTATGTTGGCGGCCTTTACTTTAAGAGCTAATCATGTATCTTTTACGGTCCAATTGATTTTAATAATAACTGAGTAAGAAACATCTTGTTGAAACTAGACAATATATACTTCGGTGAAAGAATATCTATTAGCGGCCTGCACACGTAAAGTTCGGAACTTTACGTGTAGGTAAAGGCCGCTATTTTATCTTGTGGACAAAACAGTAGCACATCGGCATCTCCACGCGCATCTGACAAATGATCATCACTGTCATCGTGATAATAATAGATAAGAAACTCTTAAATCAAGTAAAACGAGATTTAGTTTACGTACGAGTTCAACCATTATTAACCATTTCAGAAGCAATCTGCAGTTTTGGCATCAAAACTTAATACCTAATTAATAAAGCTTTAAGTAATTAAGTAATTTAACATTCTCTCAATTGAAAACATTTTAAGTTAATTTTATTTGGTTAACAGTTTAAATTAGTTTGTGCAAAGGTTTATTTAATTTTCGCAAGCTGCTTGTTTATTATCGTAGATAAATTATTGTTTTCATTTTAATATAGACGTATAATTGTACATTTGCGTTAGTTAGAAACTATTTAAGTGTAATACTAATTTATTTTTTGTTTACATTATATTTATTATTACATTTTATTTTTTATTTATTATTTTATTTCTGTGCTAACGAAGGGTTTATCTATAGCTTAAGGGGCTTCTAAACGGGCCATATATTCACTGCAATATGTGGCCGGCAACTATCGGTGTCTTTCTCTAACATACGAGTAAGAGAGGGTCACCAATAGTTGCCGGCCACATATTGCAGTGAATATATGGCCCGTTTAGAAGCCCCTTTATGTCAACTTAGTACACAATGTTTCAGAGAATGCACCTCATTTTAGCTCAATTAGTTGCCCTTTTTTTTAAAAGCACAAGAATCTAAATAAACTTTCTGTGACTTAGGTACTTAGTAATTTCCGTATGCTTAAAAACAAATTTTGTTAGACAGCTCAAAATTAAACGATATATTCCGCCGGATATAGGATTCCACAGACAAACGCACGGTAAAATTAGCTTCGACTTTTAATCGTTTCACGGTGAGTCATTTAGACAACTTACAAGGGGGTAGGTTAAAAATATCCGGATGCATCCGAATACAGTACGGCTCTGGCTGTTCAGACGGCCGCCACGGTCCAAAGTTAGTGCGGGAATTTAAAAAGTTCCACTATTTGAATTTGGAATTCTAAATTTAAATAATTTAATTTTGATATATCTTGCGTGTTTTGTTTAAAAGTTAATAGTGGTGAGGAAGCGGTAAGTTGTCATAATAGTTATTTTAGTTGATTTACATTGGTCCGGTAAAAGCATGCCAGAAGTAGTACATTGACGAGTTGATATACACGATTGAGGCGAGAGCTATTGTAACAACGCAATGTACTTCTACTGACATGCTTTTCCTGGACAATGTAATGTTTATTGATCATATAGGTGTCGTTCTAAAAGTCGTTTTGTATCTTTTTAACCTCTGACGAAAAAAAAGTGTATTAAGTTAAACGTGTGTATGACGTGTATGTATATTTGTATGGTGTGTAACTGTATATCTGTCTGTGACATCGTGGCTACCAAAGCGATGGAACGATTTGAAAGCGTTTTTTTTTTTTAATAATCTTACATTAATTGGGATAGTCATACAGTTTTTATATATTAAATACTTATCCACGATATAAGTATTCGTTTGACTTTGTAAAATTAAATGTTTTCATAAGTAACCTACTTTTCTTTAATAAAAAAAAATACTTTTTCTTTAAAAAAACATTGTTATAGTATGTTCGATTATTTATCTTTTTTGTCAAAGTAGATCAACGGATCGCCATGAAATTTTGCTTTATTAAATAACTTTTTATCTCAAAAAAACAATAAATTCCAAACACGTGGTTCAAACGGTCACCGCTATTATTTCTAGCCACATGTCTGTTCTATCCGTAAGCTCATTTCGTTAATTAACTTATCTTTAATGGAATATAGCTTCAGTCTCAATTTGCTTATCATTAATAAAATTAAATGGTATTTGAAAGATAATGCTAAAACATTCGATATCTCTTTGAGGTTAGGACCGCGTTAATTAGTATAGATTAGGGTTTTATGTCGCATTCCAATAGTTTAATGTACAAAATCAGGTTTTTACGTAATCGGATGAGTGTAATAAAAAAACGAGTTGTTTTACTTTTCGTTATATTTAAGGATACAGACTAACGCATTTAAAAACCTGTGAGAGTTTACGATTTGACTTATTGTTCACTTTTTTTAAATTAATTGTAAGATAACATACATCTAATCATTACAATTCAAACAAATGCGGTCCACAAACGATTATCAAAAGCTATCAAGCTTTTAAAATTGATAAAATCCCCCGAAATGATATTACTCGCCTGCTTTCAAAGCAGATAATTATATCTTAATCAGTCTTATTTCAAGAAACCAAGCTAAAAGTCATCCTATTGAAACACCCTTTCTTTAAATAAAAACAACATCCAAATCGGTCTATCCGTTTAGGAGCTACGATCCTACAGACAAACACACAGATAGACACGTTAAGCTTAATAACAACCCCTGTTTTGTTCAGGAGTTTACGAGTTTATTTTAGGAGTTGGACGAAGTCGCAAGCGACAGCTTGTATATATTCAAAGAATTCAAAGAATTGTAACTTTGACGTTAAATAAATTTAAAAAAAATGTCATAAAATATGGTTGGTATATCATCAATTTCTTTTAATTTTTTCGACATATTATATTTAGTCATCGGTGACGGCAAAACGTGAACAGTTATACTTAACACTAGCTTGTGCCCGTGACTTCGTCCACTTAAATTTAAATTACCGTTATTCCCTCGGAAAAAAATGATTTTCTGTAATAAAATGTAGCCTATGAGTTAATCCAGGGTAGAAGTTATCTCCATTCCAAATTTCATCCAAATCCGTCCAGACATTGCAGTGAGTAACAAACTAGCACACAAACATTTGCATGTTTATAATTTTAGTAAGATTTTAATTGACTAGTAACGTATGTATGATTCGGATCATAAAATAATACAACTAAGATACATGTAAATTTTTACACATTAAATATTCATCCATATTTTAAATGTCAATATCAAATAAAGTTAAAGTGCATAAAGCCTTTATTTTTCACTATATTAAAGCATTAGCGCATTATCTAAACAAAAAGTCAAACACTCTTCATATTCCAACCAGTTTATAACCACACAATTATTTAATAAGCAACCCATAAAAACTAACAGCATAAAAAGAGGTCCAGATACCGGCGCGTACGCAAATTACTAGTTGGGTGCAACCAGTAGTACTAGTTCAGTTCCCATGGCTGGGACGTAATTAGTTTAAAACGTTAGTTACGCATTGGTATGCGTTTTTAGGGTTCCGTACCCAAAGGGTAAAAACGGGACCCTATTACTAAGACTCCGCTGTCCGTCTGTCTGTCTGTCACCAGTGGCCTGTTCTATAAAGCTACAAATTACAATTTACAGGTTACAAGTTTCCATTTGACATAACCTCGACCAGCCGTTTGAGCAGTGTTTCCAGTTTAGACCTGTAAAATTTTAACTTGTAGCTTTATAAAACGTATCTCATGAACCATGATAGTTAGACAGTTGATTTTTTCACAGAAAATGTATTGGGTGATTATTCGGCGTTTTAAACGCCGTCATTATTGTCTTCGCATATTATTCAAGATTAACTTTATAAATTTCTTGTTATTTTAAATGGAATTAATACTACCCCCGAGTCCGTTGTTTTTGACATCAACTGTTGCTGGTAGTTATTATTATTTCGTCAATATATTGAAGACAACAATGACGGCGGTTGAAACGCCCGAATATTCACCCTATTTCTGTTGCCGCGATAACAACAAATACTAAAAATAGAATAAAATAAATATTTAAGGGGGTTCCCATACAACAAACGTGTTTTTTTTGCCTTTGTTTGCTATTGTTACGGATAATGGTACGGAACCCTTCGTGCGCGAGACCGACTCGCACTAGGCCGGTTTTTTAAATACACGCACATAATGTTACGGGACGACAAGAATGAGAGCTTAGTCAAAATCGGTTGGGCCGTTTAACACTTTGAACGCCACAGACGGCTCTGGCCGTCAACTGAAAGTTGTCGTCGGCTACAGCCGTCACAAGTTCAAGATTTAAAGAGACTTCGGTTCGTATGAATAAAGGTGCTTTTCCACCGGCGACGCGAGATGAGACGAGGCGGCGCGAGAATTTTTATTTGTATTAAAACACCCATTCCCACTGAGCGCGCGCGAGGAGGTTGCGCAATTTTTCAATTCAAATTTCAATTCTCGTCCCGCCTCGTCTCGCCTCGCGTCGCCGGTGGAAAAGCACAGACAGAAGAGACGTAAGACACAGACGCGTCGGCGTCGCGGCGCCCATTTAATGAACTTTCAACCAAAATGTATAGAAGCTAAAAACTTCTATTATACATAAGGAGATTGAAGGCCACATCGCGGCGATCCACGCACTATCTCTCATTGCATCTTGTCTAATGCTTAATGCGAACGTTAACGATTTTCGAAAGCTGTCTATATATATGGAACTCGAGGAGGCTCGCGACTTCGTAACCGTAGAATTAGTTTCCCGCTACTCCCCCTACTTCTTCCCGTTGGGGGACGAATTTCGGAAAATCCTTTCTTAGTGCACCCCTAGCTAGACTTCATAAGGAACCTACGTGCCAAATTTGCCGAAATCTCTAGACCCAGCGGATTGGGCTGTGCGTTGATAGATCAGTCAGTTTCTTCTTTTATATATTTAGAAAATTGAAGTTAGCGCTTGACGCGTCCTTTCAGTAGCTTACGTCAATCGGATACATTTTCGACAAAAATTACGTTTGGCGATATTGTCTAGGGCAATTGCTCTGAAAGAAAGTGTCACCATTGCATCGATATTTATATATACGAGTATCTTTAATCATTAAGTTATAAACAATATAGCTATCGATACATATTTCCAAAATTACGTTTCTTAACGCAATTTAAACTGTTAGGCCTGGTTCCCACTATGCCGGAGCGGCAATTTTGCCGGATGCCGGTAAGGCTATTGGCTTATGAAGCTGTTCACACGGCATAATGTGAACAGCTGCATATACATTGTACAGCCACTACCCTTACCGGCATCCGGCAAAATTGCCTGTCCGGCATAGTGGGAACCAGGCCTAAAGGAGTTTCACGAATAAGAGCATTCGCGTGAATATTCGAGTGGTGTGGACGTGAGCCGAGAGTTACAATGCTTACACAACACTCGATGTATGCGCCAAATGCTCATTACACGCGAATGCTCTCAGTGCGGTCGCTCCTTTAAGAAATTAAACTACGTAACTTTGTTTTGAGTAAACTACGCAAAGCGTAAGCTTTTAGGGTTCCGTAACATAAAAGGAAAACACGGTTAAAGACTTGTTGCGTCGCATGTGTGTATAAAAACATTAGACAATAAATCAAACAATTCTATTCCCGTACACCTTTATTTATATTAACCCTTTTTGTTTCAGGTCGCAGTCGTCACCTAAAAAAACACCTAATAAATAACAGCCATAGATCATCCCACTAAAAAGAACCCAGAAAGATGGCGCCGGCCCACTCGCCAACGGAAATAGAACACTCGGATAGGGGAAGCTGAACTTCCGTTTAAAAATGTGAATTTTAAAAATAGAACCCCGGATATTCCTGTTATGTTAACGGAAACTTCGGTCGAGTGACAATTTGTGTGAAATGTCTAACTGTGAATATAGTAGAGTCACTAGTAGGGGAGTGAAACCTTTGTTCCTGTTGTTGCGGACTCGAGTGGTTTTTTTTAGTTTTTTTCTAGTGTTTGCTAATTTTGACGTGTGTGGTGGTTATCATGATCAGAAGTTTGCCATGGAGCCGCAAGATCAGGTAAGAAATTTGTTTCTATAATTACCTTAACCTAAAGAACCCCTAAACTAACAAATTATGAGCAATCCTAAAGCAGGGTTTCAACTGCGAGTGGAACGTGGCCCGTACGATCTCGGTTTAGCATACATCGGTGACTTCAAGTATTTCCAGAGCGAGCAAACCTTTAAAAGGTACCGTTGTATGCTAAAAAAAGTCCGTACGTGGCTCTCCCCGCGCAGTGAAAACCCTGCTTAAGTAGCCGAAAGCTACGTTTTGCTGGAGCTATTTTAGATTAAATGCATAATTTATTTAATTGCTATACGTAGGTTACGTTAGGTTTGAATTATAAGCGATCAAAAAATGAAGTCTTTTTAATCAAAAGATTGTATTCGGAATTATGAAAATTCGGGATTTTGAACAAGTCTGAATTATGTAGTGTTCCTCAGAAAATGCCAGTTTGAGACCCTAGCTCGTGAAATGCGCACAGTAAAATTAGGCTAATACAATTCAGTGCTTGTAAATGAAAATTTTAGGTCCGACCACGACTTTGCGCCACGGCAGTGGCGGCGGCAACAAACGAATGAATAGTTATTTAAAACGTGACACGGTTTCTATGCATTTGTTTCCACCGCAGTCACCACTGCGCTATGTCGAGGCGGCCTGTACCCTTGCCATGAGTAACAATTATGAGTCGAATGCTCTGTCCCTCACAGTATTTTATAAAGTGCGAGGGACAGAGCATTCGACTCGCTAGCGAATACAGTAATTGTAACTCATGGTAAGAGTACTGGACACGAAGCATAACTAGCGTTAACGTAAGCACGTTAGCGATTTTCGATAAGTTACAAATGTATAGGATTCACTGGTAGATTAGATAGATTCACTTTAGATTCACTTCATTAGTACTCACGTGTAAAAGAGCCCTCATGTGGCAAATTTACTGAATAAATATTTTGAATTTTTGAATAGGCTATTTGACAACATTGAAAATATGCATCAAATTGTCGTCATCCTATTAGATAATAGCGTAAAACAACATATTTCACTTTATTTTAAACTGAATTAAGCATATTTTTTTGGAAATTACACGAATTTTTTTTAAATATATTTTGAAATTTTATCTGTGGCAGAAACGCTATGCGATTGCTTTGTAGCTGTGGTTACTCGCAGGTGACGTCACACGCAAGTAACCACAGATCATAAGGCCATATCTCTTCAAATGATTTTTCATTGTTTACTTGCATATAACGTCACACTTGTCACATGGCCAGCGCCACGATAGAAACAGCGTTTTTGGCGCGGTTTCGGAAATTTAAACTTTTAAATAGATTTTTATTGATAATATAGTAGAATCTCACGGAAATATCAATGTAGTGTGCTTCTTATGTAATAAAGAATCATTTAATAAGGTTTTCTAAAATTAGTCAAATAGCCTATTGATGTAAGCTATAAGCTACTTATGTAACGCATCGATTCAATAAATTTTGTCGGTTTTCGATAATTGCTAACGTTATCTTATCTGGCACGTGTTCGCTACTGGATTGTCGCTCGAATATCTCTTTCTAAGTTACTTAAAACGAAAGAGCAGTAATGGGCAACTAGAGAGAATAAACAAGATGTGGGAGGAGATCTAGGGCTTTACTCTACATAGATTTTTCCCTTATTGCATTCGTATTATTTATGACTCTACCGCCTTTACTGTCAAGGTAAAACCAGTTTGCGTTAAATAAGATAATAATTATAATAAGGCCCCAGAGTGACTGACTCTACTTTTATTCTAATTTTAGCTTATCTAACGTTAAGAACTTATTGCTTTTTTACTTCTGTTTACTGTAAAGTGAATATAAAAGGCGATCAAGTTAGCAATATGAATAAATAATGCTCTGAAACAAAGTTTAATGAGCTCCTACATGGCCTCTCTTCTACTTGCCAAAACCATATTACATTCGACATTGTCATAGTATTGTTTTAACTCGGCCACCATTACTGCCAAGGAAATAAGAGCTATCGTACCGTCGAAAATACGATAATATGTCAATAGCAATAAGGTTTTACCGAGTTAAATAGAGCACTACCGTTTAAAAGAGACTGTTTGCCAATTCCAATAACCGAAACTGGATCAAGCGTTACTAGTATTATTTGACCTACATAGCTGAACGAAAGGTTTTTTTAGCCTGTTTTAGTATCCCACGGTAGGGCAAAGGCTTCTCTTTTTTGCCATTCTACCCTATTTATTGCATGCTCCCGTCAGCTTAAAATGAAAAATAACTCAACTTAACGGGTTTTCATAAAATTTACCTAAAAACCATCCGGGTTAAACTTTCTTTAAAAAAAACGCGTCGAAATGGGCCATCCATTATGAGCTATAGTGTGCCACAAACAGACATACGGATACCAGACAAACACAGACTTACAGCCATACACATACACGGATACACAGATACACAGACGGGGATAAACAGACACACTTACACGGATACACAGATACTCAGACACACACATACACATGCACACGGATACCAGACACATGCAGACACGGATAAACAGACACACACATACACGTATATACAGACACACAGATACCCAGACATACAGATACCAGACACACGCAGTCACGGATATACAGACACACACATACACATACACACAGATAACTGACACACGGATACCAGACACACACAGACACGGATATACTGACACACACATACACATACACACAGATACCAGACACACGGATACCAGACACACACAGACAAGGATATACAGACACACACATACACATACACACAGATACCAGACACACACAGCCACGGATATACAGACACACACATACACATACACACAGATACCAGAAACACGGATACCAGACACACACAAACACGGATACACAGACACACAAACACGGATAAACAGATACACTTACACACAGATACACTGAAACACGTTATATACCTACAAACACAGCCACACGAATACACAGAGGGGCCATTTTCAAAAAAAAAACATAGTTAAGAACAGTTAAAGCCTCAATTAAAATCCTTATTTTTTTTCCAATTAAATTTATACTGTAAAATTGTCCTATACGCCAATTGTCATTTTAACTATCGAATGATAAAAGTATAATAATGTTCGTTACAAAATGGAAAAAAATAAGGATTTTAATTGAGGGCTTAACTGTCCTTAACTATGTACATACAATGTTTTTGAAAACGGTTTAGATACACAAATATCCAGATACACACAGAAACACAGATTACGTTAAACCTATAACACCAATCTTTTTTTGGTTGGGGGTAAAATAATAACACCCGTCGCCAGTGTTTCCACATACCAAGTATAGGTATATCCCCGACACCGTCTTTAATCAAAAGCAATTTAGTAACAAACGTGCCTCAAAGAAAGCCTTTAATTTGCATTTTAAAGATAATCCTAAGCGGCAGAATAATTTAGAACAATGCACAATGTAGTTTCCACGTTTCGTGGTAAATTGCTTTACAAATCAAGGAAAAGACGTGAAAATTGCTTGTTACCCCGTCACTGTTTAAGGTTTTTTGTATATAGGCCGTTTTAGCCGTTCAAAGCTGATGTGTTCTTAGGGAAATAATAAAGGGTCCCCATACAAGAAATGACTTTTATCAAAGTATTTTTATTTTTGTTGTATCATAAAAACGGTAAAACATAGAAACGTTAAATTTAGTATGATTGTAGTACAAATCCTGAAAAAAGAAACTAAAAAAGGCAAGTGTGAGTTGGACTTGCGCTGATCCACAATCGAATTCTAATCGGGATATAATACTACCTACCTACCTACTATGCGGCCGTACGAAACCCTCGGTGCGCGGGGTCAACTCGCAACTGACTAGTTTTAATGTACTTTATAAATTACGCGGGTCGTCACGAGGGACGCACGAGGAAAATTTGAAATAAATTATCCAAAATAAAATGTCGTATAAATTATTCGACATAACGTGTAACACAGTCCCAAACGTCTAATTTGTTATCTAAAGTGTTAATCTTGCGTGAAATCATAAACATACAAAGAAGAGGTGACGGAAGGTCACAGATTACTATTGTTAAGTATTGTTCATGCTAGTAATATGCAAATTAAATAAAAAATCTTTAGCGACGGTTATTCTTTATTCTTTAACGTAACTGCTTGTAGTTTGTCGACGGGTTTGAGGTCGTTAAATATTCAAGCCATATTGCGTCTAGCCAGCCATCACCATAATTTTCCTCTATTCCCACTTGTTCAGTTGTCCAGTTCAGTTGAATTAACTAGTGCGATTCTTTTTCTCGTTTGTTTAGTTGTGAATTCTTAGTTACGAACGTGGACAAAGGGGGTATATCCTTATAGTGTCAATGGAGCTCCGTTGGCGCGGAGCTCCTATTTCCGGGTGTTTTTTTGCTTCTGAACATCTAATATAACCTAAACCTACCTCTCTTTTATGACACACAATGTTGGCCTGGTTCAGTCAATTGAACAAACGAGAATAAGAATCCCACTACTGAACACTGAACTGGACAACTAGTGGGAATAAACTATCATTTTAACGCCCTGACATACAAAGAGGGAGCTATTTTAACTAGAGAGGTCCTAAACTAGGTTTCATGAAAGTTCCGAAAGAAGGGTGTTGCCATTGTATCGAAAGTTACTAATATCTATTTAATATTTGTTCATAGAGAAATATGATCAAGCAAAAAGCTAACCTGAAGGAAAGTAGCGATCGCCACCTATTGGACTTTACCAACGTGAGTGGGGGGGGGGGGTTAGATCGGTTCCTGAAATGATTGATTCCGAGTAGCAAACCGAAGTTTTCGTCCAGCTTATCCTTTACATTCTTTGCCAACACCACATCTCAAACGCTTCCAAAAATGTTAAGAAGTCGAAATAAAATGGCGCGTCAGTGAAATCGACGAAGAATTTGATAAATAATGACCGTTATTATGTAGAAACCAGTATAAATATTTGATATTCAAATAACAGACTATAGACAGACTGTAGACGTCAATTATCAAGATTGTAGTGATCGATCTAACGAACATTTAATGAATGACAATTTCATTATTCAATTCCTTAACTTCGTTACATGTAAGCTTGCATAATTGATACGGGTAAAAAAATTGTTTGCGCGATTCGAAGCTTGTTTCACACATGTTTTCAATGTAAGATGACGCAATGAAGGAATATTAAGTACCAATAGTAGTTATCTTTAGGAGCTTGGCTCGTAAAATAAGGACAGGGAGAATTTATGTATTGTATCCATATCTAAATTATTTATTAAATTTGTGTCCTGTAAACTGAACGGTATGACGAAATTTTAAGCTCATAGCAGGACATATAATACTTTACCCCGGGAATTTCCAGTTTGAGGAGCGCCAGGAATTGCCAAAACGAGTGCTCATAACGATAGTACCAACACAACAACACAATTAACACAACAACAACAACATTTCAACATTGTTGTTGTATTTTATGATTGGAAAAAATGACCTTCTGCTGGAGTTTCTTGCGGCGCTTCTTCTCCGCAATGATGGTCTTGTCCGAAGGGCTAGTAGATTCACTACATATTACCGACGTGTAAAAGAGCCCTCACGTGGCCAATTTACTGAATAAATATTTTGAATTTTGAATTTTGAGTTGTATTCCAACAACACAATTAATCCTCTATTATATCCTGCAGACGGCGGTGGTAGGTTCGAGAGTCACGCTCCCCTGCCGCGTGGAGAAGAAATCCGGTCAGCTTCAATGGACGAAGGACGACTTCGGCCTTGGCCTACACCGGGACCTCAGTGGCTACGACCGGTATAAGATGATCGGAAGTGACGAAGAAGGTACGTCTCCTTAGGTGTCATTTATACATTAACCCGCGACCCAAATTGGGGGGGTGTTAAAAACAGCCTTTAAAAACGAAAACAAATACTTTTAAAATTGTATGTACCTAATAGGTTAGTCCAACTGATGACGCCTTTTTGTTGAAAATATTTTTATCGCCGACTTACATGCAGTTTTTTAAATAGAAAGCAAGTTTAATCATGGTGTTTTTTAACTAAGTTTCATGAAAATTGGTTGAGCCGTTTAAGAGTTATTCGCTCTGAAAGTAGAGGTAGCCAATGTAGTTACATTGGAGTTTTCATGTATTTTTTAGTTACCTATTTGTAATTAATAGTGTTTTCTTTTCTCAGCGGCGAGTTTAATAGTAGAGGAGTTGTATGAAAATTTGTAGGTGAAAATAATTCCCACAAAGACAGAGTTTGATTTTTTTAGTTCCTTGTTTGTATCTTTTTGACATACTAAAAATATAGAAAAATATAAGTGTGCAAAACACGTTTTTTTGAACGCCAAAATTTTTTACTTCAAAAAATTTTAAAAATATTAAATATCGTGTGTGGTATCAAATTACAGGAAATCACACACTAAAAAAGGTTATGAGATTGATTTTATAAACCAAAAATAAATAACAAAGTGGTGGCTGAAAAACTGAAAGATTTTTCAATGTAGAAAATTATTTTGACATTGAAATCTCAACTAAACTATTATAGTTTTACACATCACAATTCGTTTTATAAAAGAAAAGCATATTTAATTGATGAATATTTTTATTTATAATAATATAATATAAAAAATAGAGGCTGTATATTAATTTAAAAAGTTTTATCAATGATAAACTCATTCCGGGACTGAGTCGTCAACGTGACAAAATGTCCAGTGGACGAATTGTTTAATGGTCTTAAGTAAGAGTGTCAAAACGTACGTACGTAACGTAAAATGTATAAAACGTTTATGCGTAAACGTAAATGTTTTGGTGACAAATTGCTAAAATGTATGCTAGTTAGAATGTGTACATGACAAAATGTCCAAAGCATTAAATGTATCATGGTCAAAAAGTAAAAATGACAAAATGTCCAAACGTCATAATTATTCAGTAAGAATTTGAATAAGTACCAAAATGTATATATTGTCGTGTAGTAGGTGTTGAATAAAGTCGAGTGCTGAGATATGGTACAACTTACTAGGTACTTAGGAATAGCACTACATGGAATTTTATGAAACCGGTGGCTTTTATACATAAAAAATAATATTTAAAAAAATAGTAGCGAAAGCAAATGTTTTAACAAAAACTAACCTCTTAAACAAACAAACAATTAAAAAGGTTCAAACTTGAACAGTATCACGACACCTACACAATAGCAAACATAAAAATGAGCATTCCCCTGATCATTGTATGTTGGCTTGTACGTTTTAACATTTACACATGCTGTTACTTTTTCATTTTGGCACTTGGGTTACTTTAACACTTACGTATTTAAACGTCTGCACATTTTGTCACCTATTTATTTTGAAACTTGTATGCTTTAACACTTACACACTCTGTCGCATTTACATTTTGGCACTTGGTTATATTTACACTTACGTATTTAAACGTCTGTTCATTTTGACCCCTATTCATTTCGACACTCACTTTATGGGCACTTAACAATATATCCCCTGGACATTTTGTCACGTTGACGACTCAGTCCCAGAATGAGTGTAACTTATAATATGGAAAAGCACAAATATCATCAGTTTTTGGTGATTTCTTTCAGCGATGTCTTTTAAAAATACAAAATGCCAGACATGGACTGTATCTTGTGCTCTGAAAGTGAAAACGAAAGTTCAAAGTGTGTAAAATTTACTACCAAAGGTATACAAGGTATCATCAGTGCAAGTAAAAATCGAAAAGACAGTATCCATGAGTTATTTAAACCATTGCCTGATCATCCCGTGAGTGTCCATGTCGAATGCCGCCGTTTGTACCTAAATCCCAATAATATCAAGAGTGAACTGAAATCAAAGTTGCATATTCAGGATGAAGCAAGCACCAGTAGAGTATAACGGTCGGACATATCTAAATTTACATTTAAAGAACACTGTTTGCTTTGTGGTCGTTTTATTACTGACAGTGAGAAACGTTTCAAATCTAGCGTTAGTGAAGTCCGTACAAAAATGTTTCAAAATTCGGTAATGAAGGCGTATAACTCCAGAAATGATTTAATTTATGGTCAGCCAATGTTCAATCACGATTGCAATCAGTAAATGATTTACCAGCAGCACAAGCCATTTATCACCAGGCATGCAGCGTAAATTTTCGAAAAGGTGACCTAGCAAGTCTCTTGGATGACCTGCAGACAAAAAAAACATGACGCTCTTTTGGGATAATTACGACAATTGCGATATTTTTGTAATTCAGGGTCTTCTTACTAAGTTTCTGGTAATCTAAAACAACATTAGATACTGTTTGACCTTAAGTTATCACATTAGTTATTTCATCATCTTTGGAAACGATAATGTTACCAGAAAAATGTTCTAGCTTCTGCAGCATCCTCACATTAGTATATGGTTCATTATCAACTGGCAGGAAGTCTTTCATTTGAGCCACCAGCTGCTGGACGGAAACAGTCTCATCATTTCCTTGAAACCAACTACATACGCCCAAAAAAGCGTCATGTTTTTTTTGTCTGCAGGTCATCCAAGAGACTTGCTAGGTAATGTATCTTGGGAAACAATGTACTTCTTTGGGACTGGGTCACTTTTTCGAAAATTTACACTGCATGCTTGATGATAAATGATATTTGTGCTTTTCCATATTATAAATTACAATATTGACAATACAAAAAAAAACGCAAAACTTTTCCCCCCATTCGAGTACATACATCCTCACTGCACTCTGCACCGATCCTTCCTTTGAGGTGCGTTAAGTTTATAGATAAAATATATATATATACAGCCTTTATTTTTTATATTATATTAATATGTATAATTAAAAATACTCATGAACTAAATATGCTTTTCTTTTATAAAACTAATTTTGAAGTGTAGAATTATAATAGTTCAGTTGAGATTTCAATGTAAGTACAAAACATTTTTCTACGTTGAAAAATCTTTCAGGTTTTCAGCCACCACTTTGTTATTTATTTTTATTTTATAAAATCAATCTCATGACCTTTTTTAGTGTGTAATTTCCTGTAATTTGATACCACACACGATTTTTAATAATTTAACAATTTTTTCAAATTTCAAATTTTTGGCGGTTAAAAAACCACATTTTGCACACTTATATTTTTCTATATTTTTAGTATGTCAAAAAGATACACACAAAGAACTAAAAACATCAAACTCCATCTTTGTGGGAATTATTTTGAACCCAAAGGCTATATCTCCTCTACTATAAGTAGTCCCGTCCGAGCGAACAAAACACATTTTAGCGTGTGTATTCTCAATTAGGCAGCCTTATAAGTTCGAGAAGCCACGCTGTCATTTTGAATACTCGCGCTAAATGTGCTTTGTTCGCTCTGACGGGACTATTTAAACTCGCCGCTTGGACATTCACTCGTTCGTCTATCCGTTAGTTGTTGAGAGCGTTGAAAATTTCGGTACGATTTATATAAATTAAATCCAGGCTGGCAAGGATTAGCTAAATCTAGAGATGAGTGGCGAAATGAGGGGGAGGTCTTTACCCAGTTGTTGAACTTTAAATAGGCGTTTAGATTAGATTATATTACCTTACTGGCTGGAAATCAGCATTAGGGTCTCCCCAAACCTATCGACGCGGAATCGGCTTGAGCCGGTAAGAAAAAGTTTTATGTCCATGCAATAAGAGCGAAAACGACGTCGTTCCGTTCGCAACGCGGAAGCGAGCCGAGCCGAGCCGATTGACGTTTGTTTCGCTCTTATTGCCTAGAAATAAAGAGTTTTTTGATCAGCCAACGCCAATTCCGCGTCGGTAAGTGTGGGGATACCCTAACGCTGAGCCAGTACCCGATTCACTACCGCGAAGGAACATACTCCGTGCTTTCCTCTCACATTGATTGTTTTCTTATGTCTATTGTTGTGTAGTAAAAATATATATTTCTTTCTTTCTTTTTTATTTCTTTACGGTGAATAAAAAAAATGTTCATTAAAACAGCTCTGCTGAGTTTGGGACGGAAATATTGTTATAAAATAAGATAAACAAAACGGAATACCTTCACTGTTTCAATCTCGCGTTTTCGTGGAAATTTCGGATCTATACTTAATTTTGAACTCATTAATTCTCTATGTTATTAGCTAAGCGGGGATTACGCTACTAATTAAGCTTGTGTATTAATTGGCTGTCAGAGCCGGCGTTTTCAGGAAATTTGTATGAAAATACTTGACCTTGTGTAGGTGTTTAATAATAAAGTAACTTACGTAAAGGCCTGGTTCAAACATAACGTAATGTATGTTGTAATTATATAATTACCACCCCCCGTGTGGTTTCCGGGTTAGAATAATGCCACTTCATTCCTTCCTGTGGATGTCGTAAGAGGCAACTATGGAAATAAAGGCTTCTAGTACTGTTAGGCGATGTGCTTGCAACCTGTTACTTATACACTGGTAAACATCTTAGCCTAATTTTGCAAAATGTGGTTACAGAATTATCAAAAAAAATTTGGAGTTGTTGGTGGTTCTGTGGCTTTACCTACTCCACTCTAGGAATGAGGGCGTGAAGATATGTATGTATGTATGTGTATATAATTACCAGCAACCTGCCCCCGGTCGCTTCTCTTCGGATTATGTTTGATTTCTGTAACATAAACCAGAATGTACGATCACAAATGTTAATTTGTGACCATTTAAAAAAAAATGCTTGAAGTCGACCTTATTTTGCTGTAGAATGTCAGATTGACTTTAGACCTAAGTCACTTTAAGTCTGACTGTATTTTGCATATAAACCTTCTATCTAACTAGTGGTGGAAACCGCATCAAAATCCGTTGCTTGGTTTAGGAGGAGTTAGCAGATATACAGACAGACAGACGCGGAAAGCGTCTTTAGTTTATACTGTGTAAAGGTATTAAAAAATAAAGTGACCACTTTTTCATACGCTTAAAGATCGTTTACCATAATTTCTTCCCGTTAGGAGGGGTTTAATTAACGTGTTTTAGTATTTAAGGTCTCAAGGTTTAGGCTGATCAGAACCAGTAAATAGACAAGGCACCAATAATGGACACTTGATTCTTATTTTACAGAAGGTAAGGGTTCGTTATTCATTTGTTTTGCAACAATCAATTTTGGTACCGTATCAAATTTGAATTAAGAGTGAAGTGTCCATTACTGGTGCCTGTCAGCTAAAAGTGTCCATCATTGCTGCCGTTACCGTAGAATATTCTTTTTCTTGTTACTTAGACAGTCAGAATGCAAGTTTTTAGAGCTTCTTCAGGTACCAACAAGACCCTTGTTACTTTAGCCTTCGATGTACGCCTATCTCATAAATTACCATGACTCAGTCGATGAAAATAACACCATCTATTAAATTAAATCATTACAACGTCGCCACCATTTTGTCGGCTTCCAACCTAAATCCACGCAGGTATTAATACAAAAAGGTCCATATTATTAACTCGCCCTAATAATATAAACCCTGTAATATACACCCCGTGCACGTAGGGTGTCATTAGCAATACTAATAAAGGCATTTGGTCGCAGGGGACGTTCCGCGGACGGTGGGGACATGACAGGGCTTATACAATACAATACATTGTTTATTCTTCTTTTTACCACACCAAAAAAAATCTTTGGTTGCTTATAACAAGATTGTGATTGTTGTGCATAGGCGACGAGATTCCATAAGAGCCTAAAGACTGTTGATATAATTAACGAAGATGTTAGTTGAATCACTAAAGAACTTGCTGTTGTTACTATCGGGTTTGCTTCATAAATGGGTGATTATTCGGCATTTTAACCGCCGTCTTCGCATATTATTCAAGATAAACTTCATACTTTTAATGTTATTTTAAATAGAATGGATACTACCCCCGGGCCCGCTGATATTGACGTAAAAAGTTGCTGGTAGTTATCATTATTTTCCTCAATATATTGAAGACATCAATGACGGCGGTCGCCCAAATATTCACCCAAATAGATTCTTGCTATAAAATTGTTGACTTCTAGCGATATCGTAAAAAGTCAGTTTCTGTATCAATATGCTAAATTGATTGAAAACTAGCTTTTTCCCGCGATTCCGTCCGCCTACAAGTCGTATCGCTGTTTCTTTGGAAACTGTAAATTTATCGGAATTAAGAATAACTAAGACGTCATTGCTGTACCCAATTTCACGTAGATCGGTTGAAGCGTTGGATCGTGAAGGTGGAATTTAACACACACTTTCAAATATATACAGTTGTTTATCTCACGAAAACGTGTGGGCCACACCTGTAGCTGTAAGTTTTGTAATGCGTATAGACACGCACACTACGGCGACTCTTAAGGTGGACTTCCGACCAGCGCGGCTCCGGCGTCACTAACGCAGCGACAGTGACGCGGCGACAGAGCGATAGTATTATACAGTACGGAAATGTATGAGGGAACGTTCGAGCGCAGCGTCACTGTCGCAGCGACAGTGGCGCTGCGTCAGTGACGCGCGGCCGTAGCGGCCGTGCAATGCTCGCGCAAGCACTGTCGCGTGGCTCGCTGAGAAAGCATGTGGTTTTTAGGTTATTATCGAGTTATTTTCGAGAGAATATCTAAAAAATGGACCGTAATAACATATTTACGGATGAGCAAGACGAGGCACTAATAAATTTAGTGTCTCAACATGCTATTTTGTACGATTTACGACTATAGTAGCAACGAAGCAAAAGATCATCATCCTCATCTTCTTCTAATAATATTTTTTTAATTGATCGGTTCATTCCTAGTGTACCGCACAACCGTCAGGTATGGACTAATAACTGTGACTGACGCCGGAGTCGCGCTGCTCGGAAGCCAATCTGCGTTTAAGCTGCTGCGACAGTGACGCAGCGGCTTAGACGCTGCGGCCGTTGCGATAGAGCCGCGCTGGTCGGAAGTCCACCTTTAGCGGCGACAGATACGCACACAGAAACAACGTGCACGTGCATCTACACACACAAGTATAGCCTACCCGCTTTCGTGAGTTAAAACACTGTAATTTTAAAAGAGGGTATTTCTAAGGGTAAGGATTAACCAATTAAATTAAATTAATGATGTTGTTTGGTTGCAGGAGACTTCTCGCTCGACATCAGAGACGTGACTCTGGATGACGACGCGAGGTACCAGTGCCAAGTCAGCTCGGGGGCTAGAGGTAAGTAAAATTAGAAGTTGCTTAAGACCGGGTAACAATTGGGCGCTTTCAAACGCGCGCTTTGCCAACGCGCGTTTTGAGAACCAGGAGTTCTGTTGATGTGTACACATGCAAGCGCGCGCTTCTCCTGGTTCTCAAAACGCGCGTTTGAAAACGCCCAATGTGTATCGAGCGTAAATCGCAGTATGAAAAGGTTCGTCACTTTTGGACCTTAACAGCATTGAAATAAAGTTAAAAGTGACGAACGTTTTCATACCGCGACTATATTTTTCCTCAGGCGTGGCGAGACGAGATAAAGCATTTCCACCTGTGAACTATGTACCTGCTTACGTACAGTCGGCCTTATAAGTAGCTGAACACTTTAGTACCTTGTCGCTATAACGCCTTTGGCAGATTAGTGCAGCAGGGTCAAACATGACGTTAAAGTGACAAAGCACTAAAGTGTACAACTCTTTATAATACCGAGCTAACTTAGAGAACTTGGAGCAGATATCCAAGACATTTGAGTAGTCTTTTCAACTCTAATCTCGCTGTGGAATTGCCTCTTTAACTCTTTTAACTCCGTTTTCTTTATTGGACTTATCCCTGTCTCAAGTCATACAAAAGCATATGATTTTTTGGTGTTTCATAATACTGATAATGGTGGTTTAAAGGTTAAAGTTGCATTAACTTTTTACTTTAAGATGCAAAATGTTCATAATATTATATTCACAGGTACAAATTCTTTACTTTCAACTTGCTAGTTACATACGACCTTTCATACATGGTCCCGGTAAAGCATGGTAAGAATAGAAACATTTGTATGAAAAAACCTTTCAATAAATTGACTGTTAAAATTCAATAACATTAATCCCCATACAAAATTTTCGCATGAAAAAATCTGATGACCAAAGCAGGGTAAAACTAAAATCAGAAATAAAGAAAAAACTTATTGTGTTTTATAAAAGTACGTCTAATTAAATTATACCTTAATGTTATAAGTATATGCTTCAAAGTCAACATACTCCACTAATCGAACAAAAGACCATCGAAATAAAAATGACACATTATTATGAACGTCTGTCGCCACTGACGGTCGACAGGAGACTGATTTATTTCTCCAAATCAACTGATCACATCTAACTAACAAAAGAACTCGCAAAAGCGACCTATATCTGCACGAAACTAAGTTCAAATTTGAAGCTGAATTGGCTGTATCATACGAAATTGGGGAGTTGGGTAGACTTATTTGACCCCCAACCAAGGGGGAGAGTTAATTATAGGTTCGGCTCCGGAAGATAAAATGAGATCAGGGTTTTTTTCTAATAACGCACTCTACGGCTGTGATTATGTGTTGCGAAAGCGAAATACGGAGTTATGTTGGGAAGTTAGAAGGTTTTTTGGAATGTTGGAAGTAAGATATTATTAAGTTTTGGTTAGTTACACAAAATATTTCACCGGATCGAATTAGGTACAAGCAAAAAGATTTGTAGTATTTGAATTCTTATTCAGTTACGATTTAGGATAATAAAAAAAAGGGGGAATAAAAGCTATCAATAAGCTATTACTACTTAAAAAACCATCGTTTCTTTTTATTTACGCTAGTACTTTTATGATATTTTAATCATTTGATAAATGTGGATTATTTAAAAAACACCTGATTATCCAATGTACTCTTAAGTACTAGCTAAAATGTTTTTAATGATATTTTTTTATGTGAATCCTTTGGATTACTTCCAAAATCATCCGATAATCCAATATAAGTACTACCTAGAATCAACGACCATTACTAGACTAGCGTTAATACCCTAGCGCTAATTAGTAGTCATCATTCCATTATCAATATTAGTAATATTACTAAATTAATATTCGACTATTGTGTTAGTAATACTCGATTATTCGATTAGTCAATTTTCGTCTAGACTAAATACGTAACCAGTAACCACGTATTACTAGTTCTGAATAAATGATAAAACTTATGCTTGTGTCTTTATTTTTAATGAAACTTTTATAATGAGAGAGATTATACATGGTACTGGCTACTGAGAGGCTAAAATACGGGCCCTAATATTCTTTAATAATCGTAATTAAATTCTGACTGTGAAAAAGTACCTACGTACCATTTTAATAAAGAAGATTAAATTTACAACCTTTGAACGGCCGTTGAGTTTCTAAAAATAAGTTGTAATTGCTTTAATAAGGAAAATCAAACTAAACCAATTTAATCGGGCGATTGATTGGAAACATTAAGCTTTTTTCCTTATCAAAATCAATCATTTCGCTTACATCTTATTTTAAGCTATTTCTGTAGTCTCAGTCAAATAAAACTTTAAAATAAATAGCATAATTGTCAGCGACGGAAACACCTTAAAATTTAGAATTACTTTTTTTCCGAATATTCATTTGTCCGAATTTCCATTTTCCCGAAAGCTACGCTGGAGCTATTTGAGATAAAATACATAATATAATTGTCATACGTAGGTTATGTTAGGTTTGATTTATAAGCGATAGCAAAAAGTTAAGTAGTGTTCTATCAAAACATTGCGTTCGGAATTATGAAAATTCGGAATTTTGATCGATTCGGAATTATGACTCTTCGGAATTGTGTAGTGTACGTCAGCGACCTGTGTTTAAGTAAGATTCTCTTCAAAATCTGAAAACAATTAAATCGAAATAAGGGTTCTATGACAAAGGAAGTGTTATTCATAGTAACGAGTACATTAAAACATCTCATACTTTCACATTCATTCTCCATACTTTTTAATAAAAAAACCACTATTTAATTCCAAAAATCATATCTACATTCAAATACTTAGTCACTATTTTGAGCAACTTAAAATTCCAAAAGTCGCAACAAGTTCAATTCACCCAGGACTAAACTGAAGCAATCTGACATTTCAATACGCTTTCAAATTCAATGTGATACCTGCTACTGTTTGTCCAATGCACCACCATTATACGTGCTTCAGGACACAGAATTCGTAATAGAACTAACAGGCCCGTGGCACTCTACAAACAAAACGAAATGGAATCCTTTGACAGAAACATTCCTTGCACAAAGCCAAAGGAAAAACAACAATACCAACAAAACCAGAACCAGAACCAGAATCTAAACAAGTTACAAAATTAAAAATAGCTTCATTGGATCAGCAAGAGTAACGTTAGAGCATCGATGGCCCTGTGGTTTACGGTGACGACTCATGATCATAAGGTACCAAGTTTGAGTTCTCAGCGCTGGCCAATAAGCCAATGCCAATCCAATGCTTTAACAACAAGGGAAATATTGTGAGGAAACCTTTACATTCACCAAGCTGTGTGTAAATGAAGTGATTGCACAAAACGTCAAACGGTGTCGAAGTGGAACCGGACGTCAACGCTGCGCTGCAAGAAAATTCAAGAAACCAACTATAACAATATTTTTTAATTGTCCATAGATAGCACACGATTAATTTATAGTAGTAACGAAGTAACAATTGGTTTATTATACAGTGTACATACCTAGTAAAATAATCTGATTAAATTGCATGTTATTTGGTGTATTATAAAACCTACAAAGAGAAGATTTAAGTAATACTTGCTTCATTAAAATACTATGGGCCCAATTTATAGTCTGATAGCTACAATTGTAAGACAGTACACACAATTTATTTTATTGTTTCCTTAAAATCAAATTAAAGTATCAAAATTCGAAATTGCAAACTTGTAACACTCGGCTGAACACACCTTTAAAAATGAAACACGAAAGTAAATCTGCAAGGTCAAATTTAAAAAATGATTAATATGAAGTAAGTAGTTTAAAACATAATGGTTCTGCTTTTACATCCAAAATTGAAGCTTAAAATATTGTAAACCAAAGGCGTACCGTTCTAATTATATCCAAGAAATCGCGTTTTTACCATATTTCCATTTTGCAAAGCACATTTTAAATATTTACTCAACATAATGACCTCCAAAAATAACCCTCCAAAATTGCGGCGATTTTGTTTCAGAGAATATAATTTTATATTCGAAAGACTGTTCAATATATTTTTAACGAAAAATCTCTTGTAAATATTGTTAAAATTGTATTATAACCTCGATGTACCTCTTCAATCTTTCCTCTTTACTGCTTTGTTTAGTAGGTACCGACTTGTAAAAAAATATAATTGAAAGGTAGATATTATAAAGACTGTTACAACTCGTACGCTCTGGTTTCTTTTCTTTTAAACACAAGTACCTACCTATTAAGTAAAATCAGAAAAATTTAATCCTTGTTTTTTTCCTCATAAGTTGAAAAAAGTCTCCTTTTACCCAACGCTTTCACAGAAATATTTATCACACCAAACTTTCACGTAAACAGTTTCATAACTGCAGATGAAGTTGAGAAATTAATTAAAACGAACAAAGTTATTTTACCTTCGGGTGTTGAAAAAGATCTCCCAGTTTATCAAGTCCTTAACGAGACTAGAAGAATAATGTCTTATGAGATTAGAGGCGATACGTCAGAATAAAAGGGTAAGAAATATGATGTTAATTTATCTATTTTAAAGCATATGCAGGTTGAAAAACACGTTTTAGCAAATTGCGTAGTCTAAAATAATCCTGTTTTTGATTTCTTGCGTACTCGGTATTGGGTAACAAAACAGCTACAAGTTAGAATTTTCGTCCCCAACTGAGTCTTTTGTCCGAATTTAATTAGATAAAATACTTTTTTCTTTTCAGAATGTTTAAGCAAACCTTACCTTACGTAAGGATTCTAATATCAAATGCATTCAGAAATAAATGGATGTCTAACTTAAATATGTCAATAATAATGTGACTGTCATTACTAAATCAATGCGACAAGCTATTTTCATTCTACTTTTCAACTGGCCTGTTTCATTTCTCAACTTTAAATTAATAAATTAATAATAACTTTGAATCTAAAGTATTTCATCCTAGTTTTAATCTGTCCATAGCTCAATACCTACTACTTAAACATTGCTAATTTAAGCTAGCAAAGATATCTAAATCACTATGAGTGCTTCCGGAAAAATCTTTTTTTTGGCAGAAAAATGGTTGGTTCCAGGAAAATTGTTCGTTTAGACAATAATAAAAGGATGTTTCATTCATTCATTCCATTTTTGATTAAATTTTATTGTAATTGATTAAAATTTGAGAGGAAAATAACAGGCATCCCACATTACTCAACAATTTACTTTCTCATAAAGCTGAATGTATTTTGTAATTTTTTGTAGGTACATAATTTAACTTCGGACGATTTAAAATCATGATTAACGTTCAAATCAAAAGGGTTTCATTTTAAATACCTCAACGCAAAAGTTCTCCCATTGTTCGATGTAATCCGTACCAAGCAGTTTCTTCCGTAAAGTCAAATTCTCCCGAAACACTCAACCGTTTTACTTAAAACAAGATCAAATTTACTTAACGGCTTTGGGATAACGATCAAAGAAAATGTAGGGGAACCCGATTACTTAAGAAATACAAAGTTAACCCTAAATCTTGGAACAAAAGCTGAATGGCCCATAAGAGCCTTGCGATAAGAAATGCTAACAGAGACATTGCGAAGAGTATTTATCAAAAGGTACCGTTTCATTTCCGCACAAAAGACTATGTAAATTAATTTCATAGACCTTTTCGTTAGCATCTGAATAGAAGACGTTTCACTGGGAGCCGAAAGGATCGAAGCTCAGGAAAATTTCTAAGACGGCTTATAATGAATTCGTATAAACGTTACGAATTCGCGGTATCTTCCAAAATTAACTCAAATGCGCTAGGGAATATACGTTAAGTAGCCATTGTGCTAATCTTCAATGGATTTTGTGCGATTAACGATGTTTGACTTATCTTGACTTTTTGTACCGGTATTTTTAGTTACGGTAAATATTCGGTAGTATGAGACGAGGGAGATTAATTCAAATTAATATAATAAACAACAAAAGTACAAAAATGAAAGAAGAAGATGAGACGAAAACAAACGATATATTGAAAAAAAAAATCAGTTATGAAGATGATACAAAACAATCCAATATCCACTAGGTACAATCAAATAATTATTTAACGGATTGCCGTTGTATTAATGACATCTGAATCATCTAAATATTTTTTTATCTAAAATTTAATTTCGGGAAATGTTTAATGGAAGCCTTCTAAATAAATTAAAACATGAAAAGTAAATCCCCATTGAGTGCGGGCGATAGAAAAAATTCACAGCGAAAGGGGAAAACATTCGGCCTGAGGCTTGAAGAACTGCGCAGCAAGATTTTCAATTTATTAAAGGCAAACACAATTTCGCGAGTCTCGGCTCAGGAAGAGAAACAATTGCGTCTTGTGTAGGGGGAATATTTCTTTTTTAAGTTATAAAGGTTTAGGTGGTGTTGGGCGTTATAGACGTATCGCTTAGCTGTGGTTACCATAGCAACCGTGTGGAGGAGGAGGCCATAGGTCTAAGGGTTTCTAAAGTATTTAGATGGCTTTAGTGAGGGAATACAACATGTTGCCAATTTAATAGATTCTTACGGTTTGATGTATTTTTATTACAATAATGTAAAAGTTTTGTAAGGTTGTTAAAAGTGTTAAGGTATTTGAATGTTTGTCTTTCAATCATGCAATGCATAGTTAAGTAGGTAGGTACAAGAACTTAAATGTTATTTGGCCTATTACCTATTTTTTTTTGTGAATCGACACAGACTAGTATATCAAAATGGGACAATAAATAATGGTATCAGCACAGTAAAATGTCCAGAAACAAAATTGACCCAAGGATAGCCTAAGGCACTGAAGTACTAAATTTATTAACGCCAAACAAAAGTGATCTACCTATAATTATTTCTCTAGGGATAAACATAGGTATCGATGTAACAATAACGGGATTATAAGGTTTACAAACTTTGCCAACTGGTAAAATAGGTTTAGGTGGAAGAAACTTATTTAGGAAATATATTTTTGTAGTAAAACTACTCTCTTTGGATTTCGGAATTCCAGTATCAAATACTTCGCAATTGGTTGTGAAGATTCCTTAAAAACAAGGAAACCAATTTTCACGTTTATTTGAATAAAGACAAACCTTGCACAATCTTAATTTAAAAATACTCAGCGAAGTCCTAAGAAAACAACTTTGTTGAAATAAAAATGAACAATTTACATGAGGCTAATAGAAGGAGAACTTTGTTTTTATCAACCAGAGAGCACAATGGACAACTGGCTTGCGGCAAAATTGTACAACTTTGCACTATTTAACTTGCAAACTTTGTTCGAAACAGAAAGTTTGCTCCATAGGAAACTATCCGAAGAGTGGAGACTTTCATTGTCTTTATCCCCTCCTTGGATTATTAAATTGTGTTCGGTTCTCGAGCTGCCGAGACATCCAAAATTTACCACAGAACTGACTTATTGAATTATACTAGATTTACTACGCAATTCATTAATATAACAAAGGACTCGTTTATTTCTTTACACAACTGGACTTTGAGTGCTTTGATTGAAGATGGAAAGTTGAAATTACAATTTGACGGGGTCATGAACTTAATTAAAACAAATTCCGTATTTACTTTACTTATCTATGTAAAGTGATTCCTAGTAATGATGGTTAAAATATAATGCCGACGAAATCCAAGTATTAGAGTTGCTATAAATGACATGAAAGACGTAATCAAAATAACTTGAACGAAATACGAAACTGTTTCTAAATACCATGCTATACCGACCATCATTAAACAAAGGTCTTCAAACAACCATAAATGAAACTATGTTGATGAAAAGCTACATACTACAGTCAAAACAATTAACATAAAAGACGTAATCGAAAGTGCTACACCCAAATATGATAATGTTTCTAAACTCCATGCTATACCGACCATCATTAAACAAAGGCCTACAAACAACCATAAATTAGGTAACAAATACACCAAACACACTGACATAAATTAAAACGCTTTGTGCAGGTGAGCCCGCTATTAGGTCACGATATGCCCGCCTCACAGTCCTCGTGCCACCCGAACCACCCAAAATCCTGCAAGGCAACTTCTACTCAACAACAGAAGACAGAAACATCATTTTGGAATGCGTCTCCATAGGAGGAAAACCCCCTGCTGAGGTGAGAATTGAAATTTCTGGATTGGTTTACCTTGATGACATTTTTGTTGGTTTGAATAAAATCTTGAATTCTTCGTGAAATTGGGACGGTGAAGGATTGCATATTTTTACGATCGCTTCATGTTACTTCAGTATTCGTTTCGATTTTTGCAGTGAAATTTTAACTGTCAATGTTTTTGAAGTATGTACTTATCAAGAGACTTTATGCAAGAGCAAAATCAAATGGTACCTTGATTACCTGTATCACAATGTCCAGATCTAAATATCTGCAAGTTAAAGGTAAAGCTTTTCTTTTCTGTAATCATATGAAAGTAAAGGACAGGGGTATAATTTATCGGTCAGATAGAGTTATCTGGAGATTGTGAAACAGGCCCTTAATGGATATATTTCACTAAGAGAAGAAGTTTAAGAACTTGTGCAAATCATCCAGGATTAAAAGACTAACAATTTCTAATCTGTTACAATTCGTTTAAAGAAATTACAATTACTAAAAGCACTTTATAAAAGTCAATCCTGTTAATAAAGTAATCAATAAAACGAGCAACTAAATAAAATTAGCTAATGATCTGAGCGTTGTGGTCTTATTCTTTACTGGGGGAAGGCAAGTTCGATCAATCGAACTATTTTAAACTGAACTCTATATAAGTTGAGTAACACGTTGTCGGCGAACTAGACTGGTATGACTTGACTAGGGGTTTATCAGACGACTTCTCTGCGTCGATAGACCCAAGTCAGTGCAGCTAATTGCAGAAATATGTACCTAAAGATACAAGATACATGGATACAATATACAAGATAGATGGATGAATATCCTCAAATAAGGATGTACCAACGACTCAGATATGATCCGAATCAGATAATTAAGAGTAATCCTAGTGCTTACAGGGATCAGGTTCACCCAGATCGACCTAGTAAACTTGCTTGTCTCCTAAAAATAATAACAGCGCCGACCCCAAGGCAAGCCCGTTGGTATTCCATTAAATGATTGTACCTACTAATTACATTACTACAGACGGAGCAAGGAATCGATATCTTTACATGAAACTAAAGTATTATAATTTAATTATAATTTTATACAAAAGTTATTTCAATTGGGTAAGTTACTTGCATTAGACTGATTAAGATTATTCATGAGCCATCATATCAGTTTTAAAGACTAAGCAAAACTTATAGAAAGATTTAACAATTCGATTGACCAATTATGTACAGTGTTTCTGTGTTTTCAATTAACGACGGCACGCAAAATTCAAATTGACGCTGCAAAGTTGCATCAATGTATGGAAAATAAAAGAGAAACACAATAACTGTGACTAAACTAAACAAACATGACATAACATGAGTTAACACTTACTTTAGAAATGGTTATTATTTATAATAAACCTGATGTTTTTGGTTAAGATTAAATTCAAGTCTTGCAATGACACTAGAACCTTTGTCAACGCCTATATGCGACCAACATTCTGACTGTTTTATTTTGAACACGTAACAAATTTATCACTTGTAACAAGCGTTGTCGATTTGAATATCCTTCCAAACAGTCAATCCAATTCCAGCATAATAAATCTTCCTACCCCTAAGGACGCCTAAGCAACGCCACATCGTTTTCAATTTTAACTCCTAATTGTGTATGGTCTCATGGGTTTTATACCTATTCGGTTAAACGGATTAAGTAAATAGAATTCTCTGACACCAGTAAAGTAAATTGGACGTTTATGTAAACAGGGTATTTCTTTGATGTATTCTAAAACCTTCTCATCTCCTGGATGCTATGGGCAATGTCAAGGGTATTTTGCTTGGGCAAAGGAATCTTTATCCAAAGATTACGCTCCCATGTTTGGAATGGTCAAATGAGATTTGAGTCTTAATTTGTTTGTTGATTTTGGTTGACTTGTTTCTTGCATTTTATTCGTTGTATTGGGATTGTTTTCTGAATTGGGTACAATACTAATTATTTTGGATTTATTTTAAAGACTGATAGTATTATTCAGTTAAGTCTAAGCCAGAAAGATTTCTCTTTTTAACTTGTATACAAAGCATTGACTGTTTTCATAACCTATTTTTAAAGAACTAAAAAGTACTATTGCGAAAACTACTATGTATATAGCCAGCGGCATATGTTTTTTTTATTAAAACACCATTTGCATGCACTATTAATGCCTTTGGCGTTAATCATCCTGTCCTTCAATAAAAAAACAACTTATCTGCAACCAAACACACATCAGATTCAACTTTCTGTCAGTGTGAATAAGGTTAAAAACGCAATGACTTTTGTATCAGTTTCGCCCTTTCGTAATAGCCGATAGTAATATAAATGTGTTTACAGATAACATGGGTGGACAGTAACGCTGGCGTGTTGACACAAGGGGTGACGTATACCCTGGAACCATTGGCAGACGGGCAGAGGTTTACTGCCAGGTGAGTCAAATTCAAAGTCAAAGTCAGGGCCAAAATTTAATTCAGCATCAAAGTCAAAGTAAAACTTAACTCTTCAAGTGCCAGTATAATTTTCATGCTAAATCGATTCGATATCACTACTCATTGTGTATAGTATTTTACAAATACTAGCAAATGACACTTTTGTCGGTAATTCAAATATATCAGGAATTTGAAACAGCGATGTAATTAATGATTTTAAAATACTATAGCAAAAATCGATCATTATAAAACGTGCATTAGAGCTGTTCCGGTGCGTAATGATGGTTAATACCTAACGGTTTCTGAACGCGTTATTACGATACGGGTGAAGATAAAACGAATTACAGGAAGTCATAAATAGATCTCTTGATACCTTTATTACTTGTGTAGTTATTATAGGTACTTCTGCAATTTTATTCTTTAAATTTATGTTAGGTAAATCTACATCTTGCAAACACACTAGCAGTAGAAGTACTATCTAAGACCTTTAGCAACGCATTGCAGTCATGAGATTGCAGACTTGAGTCCACTTACCTTCTGAGTGCTCGCTTGCCTTATTTTGTAATGGCAAGGAGCACACAGGCCATGTAAATGGGATCTCAGACCCATAGACATTTGCATTCTCAGGACGGAAATTCGACTGCAAAGCAGAGACCGGAACTCCTTAGCGCGAAACGGGTTTTTGATATGGTATTTGATAGACTGGTTTTTTACAACCTTCAAGGATGCACTAAGCCTATCGTTGACGTAGTTCAATGAAAGGGCAACCAATCGATATAGTTAATTCAACTAAGCACTAACCCTATCTCAATACCCCATCGTCTGTTACCCTATTCAAACTTAATCTAACGGTTTCAAGCTGGTTCAATCTCTATGCGCAAGAGTTTCGACTTATTATTGCATTACCTAACAATTGATAGGGTGGCGGCAGATAGTAGCCGCTTAAGCGAGACGGCCAGAATTCGCCCGAATGCGCAAAAAAGAGATTAATGGGGTAATACCCAGTCAATGCTTAAATAATAAACTACCGAAATGCTAATTAAATTGGTAAGCTCTATGGATGCGGTTAACTAATTCAAAGAGGTTCGCCCTAACGTTAAGGTAACTCAATCATAGGGTAACCACATCGATTGGGTAAGCAAATCATAGTCTATCGATAGGGTTAATCAAATGGAGGGGTTTTCCTGTCCTTGCTGCAAAGGCATTGCCAACTGTGGAACTACAATGGAATGCCACTATGCTAGTTATTTATTCTGCATTCAGTTTAAGTAAAATATAATATTCATTTAACCAAACTGATTCATTACCTGTATTAACTAAAACTCGTTTCAAAACGTTGCACAGTTAGCTCCTGCTAAATTCATATCGAGGCTTCATTAGAGTAGCCGGAATTACAAGCAAAATACGGTTCGAAATCAACATAAATTTAACATTAAGCCGTTAGATGAGAAATTAATTATTCTCCGGTTCTACTAAAGAGGCTTCTTTGTTTTTGAGCTGCAGTCTCGGGAAGAGGGAAAGATGATTTGCGTTTTGATATGGTAACACCTTGACGTGTGAAGGAGAGGCTGATTTGCATTTTTATGTACTCGTATTTACTCCGCAAAGCTTAAAATAAATCTGAGTTTCTGAACAAAATGTAACTCTGTTGGGTTTTTCTTAGTGTTACATCATAACATGTGGACATTTTGTTTTCCATATTGTTTTACCTAATAGACTTTTTTCTAAACCTCCAATTTTAAATATGACTCCTCAATCCTTTGGTTATTACCCTGCACTATATTTCAAGGTTACAACAAAAGTTAAAATCATATCACATTTTCTTGAAAATATATTATAACCTATTTACTGTCCTATTTTTGTTAAGGGTGAATATCGCTCGTTGTAAATTTATAAAGAAGTAAAAGATTACTGCTTAATACTGTAAATTACACACGTAAAAACTCTCAACGAATCAAAAATATCCTTACACCATTTTGGTATTTTTCATATCAACATTTTTGATCCTTGGACATAATACGTTGATGTAAGTATGTAGTTTTATTAATATAAGAAAAACTATGTCGACTGTTGTTGCAACCTAGGATCATACTAACATTTTCAGTCAAAGACTTAAAATTTGTGACCCACCTTAAGTCCAAAGTCAATCTGACATTCTACAACCGTAAGGTTAAATTTCCTATAAGTTACTAAAGACTTGGCATCTCTAATGACATTGACGACTTCAAGCATTTATTTTTTGAAATGGGTCCTTAATTTTACGTTCGATACCGTACTTGTTACATTCCCAGAAATCGAAGTCCCCTAAAGTTATAACTAAGTTATTAACGATGAAACTTTGTTACAGGTCAATTATAAACATGTCGCCGAAGCAGGAGCACCATAATCAAACATTTACATGCCAGGCGCAGAACACAGCCGACCGGGCGTATAGAGCAGCTAGTATTCAGATTGAGGTGAGTAAAAAAAACCGGTCAAGTGCAAATCGGGCTCGCGCAAGACTATTATCTATACAATATTGGCCAAAAACGGCAAAAAAATCACGTTTGTTGTATGGGAGCCCAAAATACATCATCTGTGAAAATTTCAACTGTCTAGCTATCACGATTTATGAGATACAGCCTGGTGACAGACATACAGACGGACAGACGTACAGTGGAGTCTTAGTAACAGGGTTCCGTTTTTACCCTCTGGGTACGGAACCCTAAAAAACAGGGGACGATCTCACACAAATTGACCTAGGCCTCTATTCAAGACGGTAAAAACAATATCGTTTTTGATCTGTTAATCGTATTGTCACCGTTTTGATTGCTTTTATTTACTTGACAGTAATGGCGTCTGACGTCATAACAATACCATAACAGGTCAACTACGATATCGTTTTTACCGTCGGGAATAGAGGCGCTAGTCCCAAACTATGGGTACTTGACAACGATATAAAAAATCCAAGACTCAGAAACAAATACTCGCGTCATCTCACTAATACGTCTTGCCCATATCGGGAGATCTACAGCAATTTTAACTTTGAGACCCTTATGCCTTATTAAATGTTAAATCATTGAATACTAATGATATAAGTGAAAATAATAATGTTATTGAGGAAGAAAAAGTAACAAAATTACCTAACAAGTAAAGACTATGATCAGCTGTATGTGTAGCGGTGCGAGATCTTTGTAGTTGTTTACAAAATTGTATATTCTTGGAATAATAATAGAGTACACGGTTGTCCCCTGTATTATTAAACCGTTGGGCTACTAAAGTAAACCAACTCCCACGTCTATTTGTGATGTATTTCACTAATGCTACATTTGGTTGTTTGTACGGTCGGTGTTTATTAAACATGTTATCACACACACAATCGATCTCGTTAGTGAGTATACTAAATGGGCTGTGAATTTCAAAATAAAGACCGTTGAACTATTTTTGCTATTTCTGAACCAGTAAATTTAAAAAGTTACTGTGTAGGTTATTGTGGTGAGGGGGGTCAGGCCTTAGTGCCTTGTTTATTGCTGATCTTTTGTGGCAGCCCTTTGTTTAGAGTTCACTGCAAAAGGTCCGTTGCGTCCAGGAATTTCCAGATACTTTGGGCAGTGACGAGTTGCATCTCTTGTGGGTCCATGATATGTCTCCCTAGGTAGATGTTTCTGCTGCGCATTATTTATTGGTCCGCATGAGCAGAGAATGTGCTTTGCTGTCTCCTCTATCTCCTTAAAGAACCTGCATGTCGCGTCTTGTTTCATACCCATAAGAAATCTGTTTCTTATGGGTATGAAACAAGACGTCTGGTCAGTTTGAAGTGGCCAGTTAGGATTCTAGTCAAGCGCAAGTGTTTTCTCTTTTGAGTTGATCTCTTTGGAGAGCTTGCGTTTATAGGTTTAGAAAAAGTAACAATTAAAAAATAAAATTCTGTTCAATAAGTTGAGACAAAAGTTGACTACTTTAATAAGGAAGAAGAATAGAATCGCCTCGTGTAAATCTCATAATTCTCTTCAACCAGAATAGCAATTAAAATAAATTACACCAATTAGAATATCTCACTATGCGCGGGTCTACTTTACATACCTGCTGAAATTCACACCCCTCCAGAATGTTTATTTAATATAGTTGGACGACTAGGTTATGTGTTGAAGATTCTAAATGAATGGTGGTACATTCAAACTCAATTTCGAGGGGTACGGCTATAAAATTATTCTATTGGGTTCCAAGAATTTGAAGATATTGTTAGTATAATAATATATCGTCACATCTATCATAAAGTTGCATTTTTTTTCCTATTCTGGCTATTTAGACATTTTGTTTCAAAAAAGTTCCGGTGCCCAAATTTGGATTGTATGTGACGTTGTAGCGAAAAAAAGTTTATTTCGTTCGATTTTATCATTGAAATAACTCATTTATTATTCTTCATCATTACATTACCAAATTACGATTTAAAGTAGTTGTTAAAGAAACTTATATTTAATCTCAACGTTATTATTATGTTATGTATAAAGCTCTCAAACAACATCAAATCTAAGTAACTAAAGGATAAAGCTAATGCTATATAAATATTCAATTCTCTGATCGTCAAAGACTAATTGAAATATTTGGTCCCAAAAATGTAAACTAAGCCCAGTTATCCATTAAGGATAAAATATCATGAATATGCTAAAAGCATTTATGGTTCAAGGAATAAACCTGTATTGTATATTTAATAGAGTTCAAATATTAACCAAGGTATCAAGTTACAACGCTGTCAAGCAAAATATAATTTTGATGTAAAGTGTTAATTTGGTTTGTTCAAAAGTAATTTACGAAAACTTGTTTAAATTTTGAACTAATTCATTATGAACCTTTGTTATTGTCATAATGCCATTAGAAGCTCAAAGGGCTCATCCAGGAAAAATCAGAAAGAATGAGTATAGTCCAGTAATCTTCAATCAAATATTTTTGTTAATATCAAACAAAAGGTAATCGTAAAACTGCCCTCGTACTTCAAATAGCACAGTGTCTTGAACGGTTAAGGTTAGGTCCGGTAAGTCTTAACGCAGAAAAAAGATCGCAAAGTAGATAACAGACAGCCAAATCAGATTTCCTGAAAAAAATTAGGGTTTTTAAAACCAAAACTTTTTATATGTAGTTATTCGTGGTCATACATTTTTGTCGGTTAAAAAGTAGCAAAGTAACATCCCGTAGCAACAAACCAACATGTTTATCGAAGTGTCAATAATAATTATAACAAGAAAACTATTGCTACGAAAGCAGCATGAAACTTTCTTGCTCACCAATTTAACCATTTAAATACAACTAACAAAATAGGTGTTTGTCAGTTCCAAACATCGATATGTCAAGTCGTCATCACCGCAAAAACTTGTAATGCCAGGTCTACACACTTGCGCGAGTCGACGCGAGGCCGCGATACACTGCCGTCTTTAAATACGAGACGGACTGTAAAACTTTTATAATAACATCAATGTATATGGCATAAGGTATAGAACCCGAGCGACACTCCGGATCCTTCACTGTAATTAAACTACACTACAGTCTTTATACCTAAGAAAACAAAGGTGCAAATTTTCTCTGTTTTTGCATCAGCTTGTTACTCGAGATAATCCACTGAACGGATCCCACAAACTTTTCTTTTAGAGGAAAAAACTGCAGTGTACAAGTAAATAGAAGGTGGTGTTTTGTTCTGCTTGTGTATTCTGACCGCGTCTCGTGCCCTTTCTTGCTATGGCTTTTTTCCGCTCCGAGCAAGAGTGTAGGAGTTATGAAAATGTTGAATGTCGGAGTGAAATAATTTAAATGTTCAAAGTTGTTTATATTCTAACCCCCTTACTAATATAGGTACGTTGAGTAACGGTGGTTTACCTATACAATGTTTTGTCCTTATCTGTCATTGTGACATTTGGATTTGACAGATAAGGACAAAACATTTTATAGCTATACCACCGTTACTCAACGTTTATTAGTAAGGGGGTTAATGAGGAAATCATTTAATGGAATAATAAGTGTTCAAGTGAAGGAAGATTTAAACTGTGAAACAAATCTTTTCAAGGCATAAACGTAGTATTCAATTTCATCATATTATTTTTAATCTACGAAACCCCTAACGTTGCATGCTTGCGTAAAATTCAGTAGTCAGTTATATTTAAAACACAGTACCTATACGCAAATATCAAAAAAAAAAAGTTATACCTTGGTAGATATTTGATACCTAACCATTTCTTCAAAATAACTATCCTTCGACGCGACTCCCTTCGCGTAGAAGTCGCTTAACCCTATTTTCTTGGAAAGTTTCTTGACTTTCCGAAATACAAAAACGGCAAAGTTTGCCTCCTGTTTACACTTAAACGCCTCGACCAATTTACGTGAAATTTTGTATAAAGGTAGTTTATAGCTCGTACTTTTTATCTCAGAAAAGTTGTCAGTTTCCGGGAAAATAAAAATAAACAACTTTTACGCGGACGAAGCGCCAATACCTAGTACTTCATAAAGCGTTACTAAGTTATAAAGTTTTTTTGCCACGTTTGAAAGTAACCTTACCCTCAAAGCAAATAAAAAATTGCTTTCTCCAAACTTTTCTTACCTCGCGAAAATGCCAATCGAGAGGCGCCCCTATACTGAGGTCTTATAAAATATTAAGATAAAATTCTATATGTAGCGCCCTCGGGTCAGCACATGACGAACTCTAACTCAAGCGAATAGATTCTAAAATCGATTGCACTTAGAACCTTCGCAACAGTAAGTTGTAGGTCAAAAACTTGACCCAAACACAATGTGGTAAGGTTGGAATTCAGATGGATTTTTTATAGCTCAGTTCGGTAAACATCCCGAACAGAATTTGCTGCATATGAAGAAGGTTCTTTACCCTTTTTTACTTCCGATAGAAAAGTCGGTTTATGCGAATATGATATGTTCTTGTTTATTTGTTTGTTTGGTTTTCATATGCAGTTTGTATTATCAATATGGACATTTATTTAGGAGCGAAAGTAAGTTTACTTAGAAAAGGATGTCCATGATTTATGGTTCAATATGAGACTTTATAAGTTAGGTTTTCTAGTTTTTAGGGTTCCGTATACAAAGGTTAAAAACGGGACCCTATTATTAAGACTCCACTGTCCGTCTGTCTGTCTGTATCTCATGAACCGTGATAGTTAGACAGTTGAAATTTTCACAGATGATGTATTTCTGTTGCCGCTATTAAAACAAATATTCTTTGTCTTTTGTTGCTCGATATTAATAACGGCAACTGGTAAAGTGTCTAACGTTGAAAAGATAATGGTACGGAACCCTTGGTGCGCGAGTCCGACTCGCACTAGGCCATAAGCGCCCCTTTTATTTAATTGTTCACGCTCACACACGTATACACTCGCAAACCCACAACGATTTCACATAGCAAATTTAGCCTTTATGCGTAGTTAATAAAATTCACATTAACGACCGCACTCGAAGTCAGTTAATGTCAATTTTTCAACACACAAATTTGAAAAAAGAATGACTTTATAATCTATGTGTTTGAGTGCGGCGGTAAGATGCAGTAACACGTGACTAGCTTTATCGATTGCTTCCTTTTTCGTCGTATTCCTGATTCGTCGTAGTCTTGTATTGCCACATTCTTGTTTCGTCGCTTTCCGTTTTCGACATATTTTTGTTTGGTCTCAGTTGGAGCTACCAAGTTACACTATACAATGCTTATGACTTTGTTTGCTGAATAAAAATATAAAGTTTATTATAAAAAGAAAATTAATATAATTGATGAAATGAAATAAAATGAAACAGAAAACATAAGCATAAAACTTATTTATAGGCAACAAAAATCTTGCATAAGTTGACACAGCCTATACGTTAAAACATATTAGTGACAGACTGATTTTTATATGACTGTAATCTTTTATGTCGAAAACGGAAAGCGACGAAACAAGAATGCGTCAAAACAAGAATACGACGAAACAAGAATATGTCAAGACAAGAATACGACGAATCAGGAATACGACGAAAAAGGAAGCAATCGCTCTATCGTTGTCACATGTACATTTTCCAGTCGATCATAAAAAACTTAATGTCGATACGTTTCTAATCGAAAAACACAATTTATCGTAGGTATGTCGCATAAAATAATATTATGACAAACAAAACGTTAGACGGTGGACGTAAAATAAATATTACAGCCCGGATCAATGGGCACCGCGAGGTTATAAAAATTATTGTCGACCAAAAGAGACTGTTAAAAGAAAATTACTATTCCTCACATGGACATAAATAAGCGGAGGGGCCTTCGGAAAACGGTAAAAAATACGGAGTATAATTTGCCTCTTTTTTAATGATGGATATTTTTTTTTATCAAAAATAAAAAATATACTCTCTTGAAGACTTTTTTATTACTCTAAAAAGTTTGGTCCATAATTAAACTTGTTCTAATTATACTTATGGTTTATTTGTCTAACATAACAGTAATAATTTGGCATATTTACTTGTTTTTCTATAACTAATTCTTAATAATTACTTAATAATTACTTATAGCCTCAAATTATTTCTATATTGTTATATTTTACTTTTTTACAAAAGGAGCATATCACTTTGATTTTCGATTTTATCAAAACCTTTTATCTAAACCTGAATAGTTTAAAAAACGTAAAGCACGACTCTAACCCAAAACGATTTTTTTTTTACTTAAATTAAATCTTTATCCTACAAAGTATTAATTCTACAAACACCAACGTGACAGTAAAAGAAAGTATCGCAAATAATTTGCTTTTCTCTGACAATGTCTCACAGCAAAATGCTCAATGCAATTTTCTCAAGCCAAAATGCGGTTTCGCCATTCAAACTTTGGCAGTAATAACTTAACAAAAACTTCATAATGACCAAAGACACTTGGCGCACTGCATAAACTAGCTTACGGCAAACTGCTACATAACTTCGCAGCTCCAAAATGTCATTTAAAACTTTGGAATATGGTTTAATTTGTATAGAGTTTGTCAAGTTGATATGGCTTTTAGTTTAGAGCTTGGCATTTTAAGAAATGGTTTGAAGAAACGATAAAGAAAAACAAAGATTTTATCTAACTATAATTATATTTTTTAGCGCAATCTACAAATTTAATAAGCGAAAAAAAACTGACAAGTAATAACTATGCACTCGGTTTTTGTCATGAAAAATACTGAATTCAGGTTGTATTCGTTAAATATCACGACTACGCTCAAAATCTCTGTTCAACTACGCTCACATTGTCCACTCCAGTAAGCTCCAACTTTCCGCCCGCAACGAAAAAGGCCCAGTATCTTTATCATGTATTTTCGGGCCCCGTAAAATAACAACCCTTTTACTGGCAACCCAATTACTTTTTATGATCAGATGGCCAACGATATTGCTATGGTCGCCATTCATATACTGTTGTGTGACCGTTTTTATTTTATCTCTTTTTATATAAAACGTCTTAATAGTGCGCATAAAATAAATGTTCATTGCTTTTGCTAAGTTATGGGGTTTTATTGATGGGGTAAAATTCTAAAAAATATTTCATGCTATTGTTTTTGTTTTCAAATTTAATTTAGGTAAGTATTTTATATTTTCAAATTAAAGGTTTTGAGCATAAGGAAGACCAGATGTAGTGAATTATAAATGCGAAAGTTTGTGTGTTAGTTTGTTACTTCTTCACGCTGCAATACTTAAACGGATTTGAATGAAATTTGAAATGTAAATAGCTTATAGCCTGAATTAACACATAGGCTACTTTTTATGTCGGAAAAATTAAAATTTAAAGTGTTATTAAAACACGGACGATGTCGCGGGCAGAAGCTGGTAATCAAATTATATTGTATTTTGTCAGATAAAGGGGCCTGAATAAGATGCATAACGCTAACGTTATCAATTTTCCAAAATTGGCAATATGTATGGAGATTCAGATGACATTCGAGGCTGACGCGATAGTTTGTCGACTTATGACAATCCCGTATATTTTGTTCTTTTTTAGAATGTCACTAATGTCAGCGTTACGCAATTTTGTCTAGGCCCTAAGTTCATACTCGCTATCTCAGTTCTCTGAAGTAGACCATCGATAGACTAAAAAAGAAAGTAACATACCAATTTATAGTTAGTTAAACAAAAAAAAATATTGTTGCATGATATTTGAGTACGTAGTAACTCCATCAAAATAATGTTCACTGTCAAAAAGTTAGTATCGAAAATTTAACTGAAGAAATAA
Source organism: Acleris cristana (assembly GCA_948252455.1). NCBI lineage: Eukaryota > Metazoa > Arthropoda > Insecta > Lepidoptera > Tortricidae > Acleris > Acleris cristana. The sequence continues at coordinate 5,754,131 of OX411797.1, read as the reverse complement.
GTTTTTCGTCGGTAAAGTTTAACTCATAAATAACAAAAGCACTCTACGAAACAACTTTTCAAATCAAAAAGTACTTCATAAATTGAAACTACCAAAAAACTAACGTACAGTCCATTTTAACAATATCCTAAACGCCAATATATCACTTCGCAGTCAGCTATTAAAACTGACTGGAACGCTCCTATGTAAAAACTAATAGCTTTCACACTCTCCTATATCAACGAATTGTGCTTTACCAAAAGCGACCGTACTAGCTTTTAGCATGGTTTTAATTTTATAAGCAAATTTATTTACCTAAGAGGTTGCGGGAGCAAATTTTGAGCATTCGTTCTATGGTTTACCGTTTTGCTATCCGGCCTTAAATTTATGGCTGGTTTTTTACATTCATGTTCAGTTTTAGCTCGTTTGTGCTAAAAATATTAAGTGGAATGAATATTCAAAAACATGTTAAAAACCATTTGAAAATGTCTAGACAGGTATTTCACGAGCATTATTGTTACTAGACAGACGAGTATAAAGTATAAAGTTAACAAAATTTATTTTGATTAATTTTGATAAATTTGACGACGCGCTGGCCTAGTTGGTAGTGACCCTGCCTACGAAGCTAGCGGTCCTGGGTTCAAATCCCGGTAAGGGCAGATATTTATGTGATGAGCGCGAATATTTGTTTCTGAGTCATGGATGTTTTCTATTTATTTAAGTATATCTTTATCTATATAAGTATGTTTATCGTTGTCTAGTACCCATAGTACAAGCCTAGAGCTTAGTTTCGGACTAGGTCAATTGGTGTGACATTGTCCACTGTTTTTTTTTTTAGTTATATTTTCGTATCTCAAAATCATGCCGAGGGTGAATAATAATCTTTGATATAGCCGAATTGGGCTTATTCCGAAAAGATAGTGAATTCTTAGCAGCAGTTCGTTGTTGTCTTTTTTTTTCATTCTTATTAAGCCTATTCCGTCAACGCTATAGCTCGATTTCGAAAGTTACTTTTCGTTTGATAGGGTATAATCTCGAAATGGTCCCTCTGTCACCAAATCAGTATTTGATGAGGGGATCCATAAGGAATTGAGGGAACTCCTCAAATATTATAGACATTCTCACAGCAATTTTGGTATTTTAAGTAACAAGTTCAGTATTTACATTCAGAAAGTATCATTTGGTAAAGTGGAACTGACGGTGAAGACCACAGATGGCCACCGAAACTCCTCAATAGTACCTACCTATTTCAAGGGTGGCTTCAAGATAATGATCTCGATTAAGATAATTGAGCGACTATCACTTATGACGAAGCGCATTTAAGTAGATGGTTTACTCCATGACTTTCGCGCGGCGTTGCTTGCAGCAAGCTTAAAATATTATATAGTTACTTATTAATTGAGACGTTGGACCACTTAACAGCATATTATGATCACTAAGAAGTATAAAATAAAATGAAAGGTTAAAAAAAACGCCTTCAAACACGCTTGACGGTGTTTTATTTAAATGTTTTAATTTAACTGCTTTAAACAGGATGGTTCCTAGCTGGGTATGATTGGTTTATGTAAGAGTTGTCAGCTCTAGAATGTAGCGGTCGCCATTATATCGGTTTTTTATCAATTAAATAAGTATTTAATATTTATTTAACCATTACCTATTATTATTTGTCAACAGGTGAAATACGCTCCGAAAGTGAAGATCAGAATAAAATCCGGACTGAAAAGAGTGCCAGAAGGAAGTGACGTCACTGTTGGTAAGAATTTCAAATGTTAATGTAACAAAATAAAGTTCAATTAAACTAAGTAATGATTATAAAATAGGTACTTATTTGATTAACAAATTAACTGAAAATTTAAAAGTTACACGGTCAGAATTTGAATTGTGGTTTTGAACTGTAGAGGTTCAATTTTAATTCCGATTTCTGATATGATTGAAACTTAATAGAGCAATGGTGAAATAAACCAAAATGATTTGCGTATTCATTTTAATTTTTCAAACGAAATGAAATTAATATTACTCAATAATACTTGTACTTGTTTTAGTGTGCCAAGCCGAAGCGAATCCTACAAATTTGACTTTCAAGTGGTATAAGGACGGCCATTTGATTGTTGACAACTATTCGCCGGAATTGGTAAGTTTTAAGAAAATCACCTTATAAACCAAAAGAACCTATGTGGGTATGAATATGAACTCTTTTTTAAACGTAAATAATTACGAATAATATATGCATCGATACAGTAAATTTAAATGGGCAATGTAGTTGCGTAATCTGGTTCATGATTGTATATCGAAATAAACATTAACATGTACTTAGTTTAGTAATAATAAGATAGTTTCTATAAGTATCAAGCATAATTATATTGTAGTGCCCCACAGAGTTTCATGGCAGAACGAAAATTGTACCTTAAACACAATTGTACCTACCTATGAAAGCAATGAATAAACTGATAAACTGATGAAGTTAAACGAAGCCAAGCGAGAGCGCTAGTACACTGCCAAACACTTCGCAAAACTGTAATAAAGTTCAAATTCTTATTCAAATATAAATATTTTACACTGCCCTGTTTAGCGTCAATAAAATTCTAGAAAATTAAACTCATGATCCTTTTTTATTTAAAAACTTTGACAAGTATTCAGCTTTAAAAGATAATTGACAAATCAAAAGAAAGAGTGCAAACGACGTAAAGTTTCCGCTCGTCGAATGTAGTTGAAAAATTTCAAAAGGATGGAAGTAAAAATAGAAAAGGTGCTCTTTAGCGGTTTAGTCACGCGGCAAAGATGAATGATGTATGTATGCATAAATAGAGTTCGGAAATAGGCCGACCCGAAGGACCTCTTCAATTTGCGACATAGCGAAGGGGAAAGATAGAATATGATATGAAAAGAAAGTATGTGGAGTATGCCGGTCAAGAGTTTGTGTTGTATGATATGAATAACCAGAACATGCTATTGGATGGGATACATTGATCTATCTAAAACATTGGTACAAGCTATTTTTTCAAGGGTCCATATTGGCTCATACTCGTATAAAATTGGTCTTTAGATTTTTTATACAAATAACGATTTGTGCCTATGCTCATCATTTCTTCGAAATTTTGCTCATACTTTTTTGTACATACTTTTTTAAGTCATAATTATCGCAACTCATAATGCTTTGTTTAAAAAAACTGTTACTTTTTGAGGATTGTTATAAATCTAACCTAACCTAACCTAATTTTATCTACACGTAAGATATTTAAGAAATTCTGAAAAGTGTGATGAGTTCCGATCATTAGTATTAAAAATATTATGAAGAGTATGAAGAGTGATCATTACGATGTAAAATGGTATGAGAAAAAATTTCGGAGTTCCAATAATCGGAGTTGCAATTTTGTATGAACTTTGGCGCACCCTTTTTTCAACTTGTTATTTTCCTTAATGATATTTAATTTTCTATGGAGATACATAAAGTATGATACTTTTGCATGGTTGTAATTCGGAGGATGCCAATGTACTCAAGTGGCCACATATTTACATGTTAACTTCCTTATCCTTGCAAGTCCCCACTTACTACAAGTAAGTGTAAGTCTTCAAGTATAAATTAATGATAGTAGTTCAGACCTGAGGGGCTATTGTCTAACGCAATCGCAACCGGCCTCAAAGTGGAGCAATTGTTTTCATTTTGTATGCAGACAAGCCTTCGATTTTCAAAATGAAAACGATCGTGATTGTGAGTGCTTTAGACAATAAGCCCTCTGGCTACTCATTTGGTACAATATATTTGCCATAGTTTCCTTCTTAATGAGGTGTTATAAATACTTAACATACATACAACAATACAAGCACCAAACCAAGGTATCACTTCAACAGTTACAAAAATAAAAAACGTTACCCTCTGAGGCTGAGCGCACTCGCAATCCCAACCGGCTTCAAAGTGGAGCAATTGTTTTCATTTTGAATGCAGACAAGCCTTCGATTTTTAAAATGAAAACGGTCGTGATTGCGAGTGCGTTAGACAAATAAGCCCTCTGGTGTAGTACATTCAATTGTTTAGCTACTGTATTAACCGCTTTAATATCAAAATAACACGGTGTTGACGTGACAACTCTTACTGTCAAGTGAACAAGAGCAGTCACAACGTCAACAATATGATAATGCTATCGAAACAAGGTGGGCTAATACAATGTGGTATAGAGGTTCTGATCATACAAAGGAAATAATAGTATTTAATTGCCATTTTCCATAATTATATTTCTCGTTACTTTAGGGTCCAATTACACGAGCGTCATATTTGTTAACTTGTTTTTTTTTTGTTGCAGAAAATCTTCAATATATCAAGAAAGTACAACGAAATTGCTTTGAAGTGTGAAGTTTTCAATGATGTGGGAAAGAGTGAAGAGAGCAGGACGCTGGAAGTAACATGTAAGTTTATTTGAAAACGAAGTTAGTCATATCAAAAGTAGTTTAAGAATTAATTAGTAGACTTAATGATTTCAATGCCTAAGTTTCCATGGAAACCTTTTATATGTTTCGAGTCGATCCTTTGATGAAAATTAGATACAAATCTACTTCCTGGGTTTATAAATATGCATATCTTATGATAATAACATACAAGGTGCAGTTAATAAAGGCGTAATAACAACATCATTGTGGGTTAATTTAGCAAATTTCTATATTGAAGCTGATATTTTTTCTGTAGATCCCCCAAAATTTAGAAACCATCCAAGGGATATAGAGGCTGAAATTGGAAAGTCGGTCACGTTAAGCTGTGACGTCGACAGCTACCCTGCTCCAGAAATACGATGGATGCATCAAGAGGAAGATCAGAATATCGTAAGTCACTTAGATGTTTCATGCTATTTTCTTCTTTAATAATAATGGCAATAAAGTTTAAACTGAATTTAAAAAAAAATACAGCTAGTAAAGGAAGGTCGACTAAAAATGATTAAATTTCTAAAGCGTAATTATTGATGTTTAGTTTCTGAAAGATCCGCTAAATCACAGTTAAGTAGAATTGAGTTGATAATATCAAACTTCAATGTGTCCTTGAAATTTGGTTTACGAATTTAAAACTTAATATGTTCGATTTAAGTTTTAAATTCGTGTACCAAATTTCAAGGGCATATTGGAGTTTGGTATTTATCAACTCAATTACAGTCTGAAACGGGAGGTTCCTTACACTGTATTTGGGAATTATATTGATCGAACTTCTTTATATTAATGTAAAAAAGAATCCTTTGAGTTTACCCCTTACTTTCGTTACGTTCTTTTAAAATGGGTTAAAGTCGTAAAATTAGAAAGAATTGCAAATCCAAGGGTATTTTTGGTCGTGCCACATGGAGTTTCAAGCAGTTAATGCTTGCAATTGGAATAAGCCGTGAAACTTGGTAATAAATCGGTACCATTTTCGAAACGGAGTAAAAATTCAAGATGCCCTATTTTTCGGTATAAGGCAATATTATGATCTGTTGTTGAACCTCATTTGTCGCAAGTCTTTTTGATACGGACTTAACTTATTAAAACGCATGTTACTCAAAGTCAAGCTTTAAAAAACAACCTTAATTGTTTCGTAGTAAAGTCTAAAATACAAAAAATGCCGACATTATGAGCGTATCCAAACCAAGCACATGTTTATTATGGTCGTGGGCGTTTCTTTGAAGACGTTGCGTTGTCATAAGTTCTCACTAAATTCTCGAAAATGATTTATCTACTATCTTTTTCGGCCATACGTAATATGACAGAGTTGACAAAACTTGGGTAAGTCACTGCTTAAACCTTCTCAATAGACACAGCAAAATTTACAAAAAATTGTCATTAGAACTAAGCTCTCAAGTCATGTTATAAACATAACATTATTAACATTAATTAATAAATTTAAGTTCCTTGTCTCAAAATGTTGATAATTTAAAATATGCTACAATATTTTTTGTTTAAAATCATTAAACAAAACATTTTTGTAAAATATTGAGTTTCAATCAAATTTTTACACAAACAAATTCATTGGATACTTTCCGGGAAATTCGCGAACCTGACCCGTTACGCTGAATTTTAATAATTACTTTAAGCAAATTCATTAATTTTGTAACTTTGCATAACGCATTTATTTAATAATTTTATTCTGTGTGCTATCAAGTTTAATAAACCCAATAAATGGTTAAGCGAACAAAACGTGAGTAATAATTTTGAAGTGTTATCGTTGCGAGTTAAATTGGTAGCCATTTTGTATTTTGGCCTCGGAATATCTTCGTCATTATATTTAATCTTACGGCCTTTATGTACACGTTTCTTACCTTAAACACGTGTAAATGAGACTTTTTATTGCTTTTTACATCATTGTTGTTTACCCTTTGCGTAAAAAAACGTTTTGCAATACTTTAGAAATGAAGATTTAACCGGAGAACCTATTTTTTTAAATTAATTTAGAGAGATTTTGCCGTGTGGTGCCGGGTTTAGAATGTTGCCACTCCATGTCTTCCCGTGGATGTCGTAAGAGACGACTAAGGGATTAAAGGCTGTGTAGTGCTGTTAGGCGATGGGTTTGCAACCTGTCATTAATACACTGGATAACATCTTAGCCTGGTTGTGCAAAATGTGGTCACAGAATTATCAACAAGTTGGTAAGTCTGTGGCTCTGCCTACCCCACTCTGGGAATGAAGGCGTGAGTTTATGGTGATGAATTTAGAGAGATACCCAGTGAAATATGATAGAGTTATTAGTTTTTATAAAAAACGACAGTCTTTATTCGATTACATTATGATAAAATTCCACGTAAATATGTATGAATGTGGAAGAAGCGAAAGAGATCTGTCAAGATCGTAGCAGGTGGAAACAAGTGGTCTCTGATTACCCCTCTGGGAAACAGGCCTGATTAAATCACGTCACATTAAACATTTTTTAATTTTAACAGAAACGTCTGTACGTAATTCAAATTATATTAAAGCGAAAAAATTTCGTCGGTCTTAGGCAGGATTCGAACCTACATCTCCTCTGGCAATCCGGGCCAATGCAGGCGCATTACCAATTATGCCACCAAGACCCTACTTAAGATCCACGAAATTAGTGATCGCTTACTTTTCCATACTCGGAGCGTATGCAGACGCTTTTTTTTTTCGCTTTAGTATATTAATTTGAATTACGTCACATTAAATTTTAATGTATGTATGTATGTAAAATTCCACTTACCAGCTAACCTGATCTATAATTACACCAAAGTAATTGAAGTTAATTTCAAAACGGAGTGCGCTTTGTTTTCGGCCGCGGTGCAGTGGTTGAGTATGGGGGCACCGCAGCTTTATTAATTAACGAAATTGATGCATTTCGATTGTTGTGGCACTCATTTGTTTTAATTTAACTGCAGTTCCATTATAACGGATCATTATTTTCAACCTTACTTTTGGTTACTATTTGTTTTCTGAGGTCTAGATTTACGCTCGGTGCGGTGCGTGCCCATTATAAGGAACCGTTCCAAAAGCGTGTTGAAGCTGTTTGCGGCATAGCATAAATTAAAAAGTAGTTGTAGAGTTACGCCGAAACTTAAGTCCTCGGTTTTTTATGCGAGAAACACTACGTTAAACGCAATGCGTTTGACGCTTATCATTTTTACATTAAATTCAAATTCCAATTCAAAACATTTATTTAACAAAAACACACTACTACACACAACAGACATGGTAAAAAAAGAAGAAACAAGATTAGAGCAGAATTAGAATCGTTGCATTGTAGTGTGAAGTCAAATAGGACTCAGCTCAGCATGTGCTGCAGCTGGAGCCACAGCGCTGGTTTTCAGCTGAACCCTGGTGTTCACCTGTTCGTAGCTGAATGCGAACGCGTTTCGAGATTAGACATTGTTTCATTTATCGCTGCGTTCACCGCGTAAGACAATGTTTGATAATTAGACTATCTGATGCTAAGTGACGTGCTTCAAACACATTGCGTTTAAAGTAGCGTTTTTTGCATAAAACAACCATGCCCTTTATTACGCACACGAACCAACTTATTAAGCCGGCACGGTCCGTCCTGTTGAGCTTGCTTGTGGTAGCTCGCGGCGCGTACGGTCGAGGCACGCACACATGCAAGCAAGCGATATACCTTTGTTTGAAGACGAACTACTGTTTATAATGCATTCTTAAAATTATTCAACAGACTCTTTTGTTGCAGCGTGTTGGTAAAACAGCCAACCTTACACTTACCGTGGACACACATACGGCGGGAAAGTATATCTGTGTCGCCACAGTACCCGGATATCCGGAAATTGAAACATTAGGATCGATATTTATCAAAGGTAAGACAACTTTGTGTTATGAATAGCGGTCAAAATATACAAAGATTATTCAATAAATCAAGTAATCGATTAGTTTATTTTGTAAAATATAGATAGGTAACTAGGCTAGGCTAAGCAAAATAGGCATAAAAATACTGAAAGATAGCATGCATTAATTACATTAGTGACAATAATTTTACATAGGTACTTGTATCAAAATTTGAAATACTCACGGAATAAGTCGATCGGTCTGTCAAAAAACTGAAAAACAGTTGTTTGAATAGCATAAGACATTTTCAAAATCAAACTTGCATAGCGTGAAACACGATTAGATTTTATTTCGCGGATGAAAATGGTTGAAATAAAATTTGCTAGCAATCACAAAATATTCCGATTCATTGGTACATTTTACTAAATACATGGACGTTTTTTATTAGATAACGTGACAAAAAATGTTTGAATCAATTTAAATAATGACTGCAGTGCTGTAGTTTTTTGTCAATGAAGAATATTGAATACTGACGCTGCTTTTCATAAAAATACGTAACAATAAGGGTGTTATAACATTAACACCTATGTCTGTCTGTACTGCTTTTGAGTTACCCATAATCTAATCGTATTAAACTTCATTGGTCATCATTTCATTGGTCATCATATCGAACTCTATTTTCCGCTGAAACCATGATGCTTCATACCTTAAACATTAATTATGTAGGTTAGGTTAGGTTAAATTTGTGACCACCAAACAAAATTAACTCATGCGGTGAGAAATGCCTATCGATGAAATGAAAATTCTGCGTAATGATTTACATTCGTTGAAAGGTATTCGATATAATTATTTAGGTACTCGTTTGGAAGAGATATAATTGTGTATTTATTTCAGGTCCACCAAAAATCCTCTCGAATTATACCCAATTCGGCTCACAAGGTGACAGCGTTAAGATTGAATGTGCTGCTTTCTCTGTCCCACGTATTGACAGCATCGTATGGACTTTCGACGGGAAAGAGATAGATTCTATACACGATCAAGTAAGTGATAGTGAGATGTTTTTAATTTAAAGGATCTTTTTAATACTAAAGCTACCTAAAGCGAAAACATTGGTAAATTTATAGTTAGTATTTTAAGATGTTTTGTATTTTTTTATGTGTTATATGAAATAAAAACTTATTACTTTTAGTAGCAATGGCACTAAATAATATTAACCAATAAGACACTTTAGTAAATGGATGTAGCCAATGTTTGATTTAGACGTTTACTGGCTTTCTGAAGAAAAACGGCACATATACCTTGGTAAACTTATTGTATGTACAACCTTCCTACATTACAAGAGAGTAGAAATGGTTGGTTTATTGATTTAGAATTCCGACCTTTTGTTAGGGATGTTTAGTGGTTATCCTATAGGGGTGAGGCAAATATTGAATATGGTCCGTAGGTGGTTTTGTTATCGGAATTAATATAAAGCGTAAAGAAAGTTTACAAAATAGAAACGAAGTAACCAGATATTTTGACGCAATTTTTTATTTTAGATAAACGTTACATCTATTTTTTTTTTTCAACTATTAACTATTTATTAACATTGGAGAGCACATTTTAGAAGTTCAAAGTCCATTTTCAATTAGTTCACATTAATGGAATACTATGCAAAAATAACATAGTATTAGGTACAGTGACTAAGATGAAATCGCAAGGTACCAATAGATCTAGACCTTCGCTATAATTAACATCAGTAAATCTGTCCAGCTGTTGTAGCGTGAAGAAGTATCAAACTAACACAAACTTTCGTATTTATAATATTAGTAGGATTTTATTAAAAAATAGTTTCTTTTGATTCTAACATTGAACTTTTCTGCAGGATTATGCATTCTTAGAAGACTTGCAGGCTGGTGGTGTAGTTAATTCCACTTTGATAATACGAGAGAGCCAGTCCAAACATTTCGGGACATATCGGTGTAACGTTTCCAACGAGTATGGGAGTGATGCTATGGATATAGTACTGAGGCCAAACAGTAAGTACCAAAATCCTTACAGTATCGTTAATTGTGGCATTATTGCTAAATCTTTGTTGCCTACCTAATAAATAATCAAGGTACAATTTCACACAAATAGAACGAGTCCTAAAGTAAACTCTAAGGTTTTACTATGATGTATATATAGAAAGATAAATCATTTTTATTAAATCATGTTTAGTGCCTAAATATTGTTTTTGTAAATCAATATAAGTTTAGATACTACATTCCTACTTAAGTTCTTCTGTAAGTGTCATTAAATTTAAGATTCACTTTTTGGCTAACGATAGTAAAAAAATATCATAGGGTAAAAGTACCCTTTGTGGCCACTGTACCCTTTTAGGCCACTTTAGGTTGAAATGACTATCAAAAACACTGTAAAATAAAAAATAATATGTATACTCGACCCGAGAAGCATAAGGTCTGATGTGCGTTTTGTTAACTTTTCAGGAGAGCAGAAATAAAATTGCAAAATGTTTTTGCTTATATTTACTAAAGTGTAAAAGATAGAGTCTCAAAAGTTATTGCATTTTTTAGGAACTAAAAATACTAAAAATACTTTAGTGGTGAAAATATATTAATGAAAACACATTTTATTAAAAAACAACGACTTCCGACTTTATGCTTGTAAAATTTGTTAAAGGCATAAGTTCTTATTTCACTTACGTCCCCCCGATCAACTTTGTAGTTCATATTAATACAGGCATAAAGTCTGAACTCACATACGTACTGTTGTATTAAAGAGATAATCAAAAATATTTCAAGCATTAGGTCGCATCTAGTGATTCGTACTTAGTTAACGTTAATATTTTAGAAGCATTAAGGCTGTAGTAATTTTACGCCAATCGTAAAGGGATAAAAATTTAGGGCCATAAACAAGTAAGTTGAAATACACTTAAGAAGCTTAAGAATTATGTTTATAAATTCAAAGCATAAAGATGGAAATCAAAATGATTCCTGATGCCTCTCAGTACATTTGTAAAATGATCAGATCGGCCCTTATGCACTTAAAATATCTGTTCAACGGAAAAAGATAGAGCCATGAGTGTCAGTGTGTTAGATAGAGAATGCAATATACGTTATCGTAATGTTAAAAAGTCGTTTTGGTCGGATTTTCACATCAGACCTTATGCTTCTCGGGTCGAGTACTCAAGATTAGTATAAAGATAAAATATAAAAATATATTTGTAATTTCATAATGCTTTACATAGTAGGTAGTTATTAGTTAAAATTCAGAGTGGCCAAAAACGGTGTAAAGATGGCCATAACCGGTACTTCTACCCTACTGTCTGTTACGAATTACTTCCGATTTTTTAATTTCCTTTTTATTTATATTTTAACTTCTTCTTAAAGTGCCTCTCCAACTTAGTGAAGGTTGGCTACCTGCACGGGTAGCACAAATTGTATTTTCTCGCTTGTCGCTCTGTGCATCTCTATCTTTACTCACTAGATAGAAAGGGAGATCCGAGCGACAAACAAGTCCCGAGCAACTTGTGCTAGACGTGCAGCTGCTGGAATCTGTCCCTATCTTTTGCGAGGCGGAACTGCTCTGCTCAGACGCGCTCATAATTCCAGTCCACTCACGGATGTTGCGAAGCCACGATTTCTTTCATATTTTAACTAAAACGACGTAAGCTTCTAATCAAATCGGCATGTTAATCATAGATCTAAAGCTCTAGCCTAGTTTTATTTCAATTTATTTTCCCGCCATTACGGATATCGCTTGAGACGCGTTATCGCGGACATATCGCTGTTCCGTGCGATAAAACATAACGCTGTCACGTTCCCTGCCATCAACTAGACATGGTATGCCATTTGAATAAGGCAAGTGTGTCGGCACTGGAGAAGTAAAAGTTAGTTTTACTTTTGATTTATTTTATTTACTGATTTTACTTACTTGATATTGGTGGAATAATTTACGAAACCGCTATGAATAAAAAAGAAAAAGTTAAAATACTGCTATTTTTTGTGTGTGACGGTATTGCTGTACTAGTATAATCGGGAATATGAATGGATTTTTTTTAAATCTCATTATTCAACAAAATATGAAAATCCCGTAAATCGCTTCGCTTCGGTTTATTTGAGCTTTCTGTAACACCCGTACAATAAAACAGCATTTATACATAAAAACCATTCTCTTGAATCTCTATCTATAAAAAAAACAGCATCAAAATTAGTTGCGTAGTTTTAAAGATCTAAGCATACATAATAGGGACAGACAGACAACGGGAAGCGACTTTGTTTTATACTATGTAGTGAAGAAGACCAATAGGTATAGGAAAAACGAATAGCGCTTAAACTTGACGTTAAATTATAATTATAAGTTACACGGAAACATGAGACTAAAATATACCAAAACAAGCCTTCAAAACATTCCGGAAATAACATCCAATAACGATGATAAAATACGGTAACACAGCTTACATTTTGACATTACGAGTAGAACCCGCCCACACGTGATATAAAATTTAATGTCAACTTTTATTAACTTTTAAATATATATCGTACTGACGGCACATCGCACTCAGTTTTACTTCACAAGAAAAATAAGGCAGGAAATAGCCGCGTCATAAAAGTACTTTTATTACAAAGAAAGTTCCTTGCCTTATGAGATACCATTGTAATGAACATTTTAACCAGTTGTAGAGTCAGAAAGTGAATACCGTGTACAATTCTGCTTCCAAAAAAACTACTTTAAAAACGGGTTAAGTAAACGAGCAATGAATAAACAAATACGTGATATGCACTTAGATTATGACAAAAAAATATGAGAAGATACCGATCGGTTGATTTAAAAGAGCTTTAAAGAATGGAAGGAACAAAAGTAATGTCATCAATGATGGTATGAGCGACGTCCTTAAACATTTGTTTGAATTTGTAAAAAATGACTGTATTTTCTTGACGCACAGGCACCCTTCCATTCACCCATTTAATCTATTTGTAGCGACTTTCTTGAAACGACTTTATCTACTACCTACTTTTAAAGTTTATCAAGAATTTACTAAAATGAAATGATCGAGTCACAACGATTTGTTTAATTATTCGATTTGAATTTTATTACAACTAAAGATATACTGTATGTAAAACAACACTTTAGAAGACACTGTAAAAAGTGTTACACATTTTTCAAGCATTTTTCAAAACGGAATAGAATTACATCAGAGGGATTTTAACCCTATAGATACAGCAACAGCGCAAAAATTACTTAAGAAATTTTTGACGTTTTAACATCAGCTTATAGATGCTAAACAGCAAGAAAAAAACGTGGTAACATAAAGAGAATATTTAAAATTAACATTTATTTTTGTTCCAGAAACGTTCCCGCTGCTTTTGATTCTATTTGGGGTGACATCAGGGACGATAATGGTGGCAGCATTAATAATGTTAGTGATTCTTTGTCAAAGGAAACAGAGGAAAAACAAGCAGACGCAAGTTACTGGTAAGATATCGAAAACAATATTGCTAGTGAAGAGGAATTGTTCGTAAAAATGATTTGCTGGCGTTATGTTACTTGGTAATTGACGTCTGATGTACAGTAGGTAAGCGTGCGATCTTAGTGCCGAGCTTAGGAATGTGCTAGTACGGGACGGCGTTATACAGTGTAGTGCACACTGTAGGCGATAGAGGAGAGGCGTGGCGCCCTTCACATCAGGCCCCAACTGCACTGTAACTGTTGCTAACAAAACCAAATGCTTACCACCTTACATTTCAACAACTTTGGAACAACCCATCAAGACTTGACATTAAATTGTTTACTTTTATACTAAATATACAAAAAAATATTTAACAGGCCGTTTAAAACACCTATTACTTAAAAAAATTAAAAGTTACATTTATTAAAGACTTTGCTTGTTTGGAGCAAACAATGAGTCTAAATTTTTGTAATTGCAGCACTTGCAACTTGACCCAGACTAATTAGGATAAGATTTTTGAATATCAAGAGGTGCATGTTGTGATTTGTATGTTTTTTGCAGAAAAACCAGATGTTACAGTAACTGCAGAAGAACTGTATAAAGAAAACGATAGGAATTCAAATATAAGTGATCTAAAGTTAGAATTGCGACAAGCCAATGGAAGTTGTGAAGTGGTAAGTTAAAGTGATTATAGAATTATTGTAATGATAATATTGTAGTATAAGGTGAACTTAGTACACATACCTACACACATACATACGCGACATAAATCATAAGTAACTTAAAAATTAACAAAACTTAAGTATCTACTACATAACATAGAAAATAATATTATAAACAAAAAAGTAACATAGACACAAAATGAAACGATTATCATTTAAATTCAAGGCAATGCTGAATTACGTATTACCACATAACAGAAGCTTGTAATTTTCCAATGTGTTTTTTTTGTTTACCAGACAGTTCATTACTTAAAAAGTCAATCTAAAGCATAAATTTTTATTAAACATCCATAAAATACTATAAAAACTAGAGAGAAACTTTTGTAACATTCCTGTACAAAATATTAAATTTGCCTCAAGCAACCAGGCTTTTCATTTTTCTAACAACATTATACGGTAAAAATATGAAATTACATCGCTCCAACCATTATCCCTAATAGGGCAATACCGAAGTAATATTATTATGACCCTTAAGTACTTTTTAACTCGACCTTATTAAGATACTGTTTGCCTTTTACACCAAGTAATTCTCTCATTGTTTACTTAAACTAGAGTTTACTTTAAGTTTAAGTCGTGTTGATTGTTATCTTTATTTAATTTAGTACCTATTACACGGGTAAAAAGAATGGTATCACCATGTTCCCTAATTTCATGTTTAAAATAGAAGCAGTGTTTTGCTACTTAATTCTTAGATTCCCTATTAAGTGTACCACTATGCATGCGCCAGGGTCAGGGTAGGTACCTAGAGCGTCGTACAAGTTGAAGAACATTCCAAACATTTTAAAAATCCATTCGTGAGAAGGTTCTCAAAAACTCGAAAATATTTTAAAGCATTGCGAATGTTCTCTATCCTCACAAAACTAAAGAATAACTCCTGGAAATGATCAAAAAGTTCTCAAAGGAAAGTTTTACAATTGGAGAAGTTTCTAGTATGTACAATGCTACACGTATCTCAGTGGCGCCTCCGATGTTGCTGAAGCCTAAACATTGGGTTTCAAAACCTTAACAACGTCATACAGTCGCACTCAGAGAAATTCTAAATTGATGTTACAGTTCCTTAGTTACGATTTTTTATGCACAAGTTTGAAAAAGGAACGAGTTAGTTTTCTCTAAAGCTAGCGACTGACTTGTAACATTTCAGAGAAATGTATCACTCGCGTCCTTGTCTAATGGGTACGATAAGAAAAGGACCACCGATGATACATTACACCAAAATGTTACAAGTCAGTCGCTACCTTAAAATTTCTCAGAGTACAGCGGTAAGCAACAAAGTTGACAAACATTTTCAATGACTTACTGTTTCCTAAAAGGGAGGTTTTCAAAAAAAGCGTACATAGTTAAGGACTAAAAGTGTTTATGTAGTGTAGTTATTATAATAACTGTGCTATTTTGTTTCCCAGGACTACCCAAATACTGGATCAGACAGCACTCTCTGCTCCAACGCGAAGCTAGGCAGCGGTATACCGCTGGCAGGCACCGTCCCTCTAAACTCGATTACACAGAGCAATACCTACCAGCCCTATAGGTATAGCAATGACTATACCGATCCGGCCTACGCCGATTGTTATAAGGTAAAATTTAGTTATGTTTTTTAGGGCCTGAGGGCTTATTGTCTAACGCACTCGCAATCACGATCGTTTTCATTTTGAAAATCGAAGGCTTGTCTGCATACAAAATGAAAACAATTGCTCCACTTTGAAGCCGGTAGTGATTGCTAGTGCGTTAGACAATAAGCCCTCTGTTTCACAATCGACGAGTAGATTTATCTGCCACTTAAAATTAGCCTTCTCCTTGTCTATTTTCTAGTGTTAGAAAGGGAAAGAGCTAAATTTGTTTGTCAAATATATGCTTTACTTGACGATTGCGAAACAGGCCCTTAGTTTTCATATCTCTTATTCGGAAATAAAGATTTAAATACTTATCTCAATATGGGGATGAAAATGGCATTACCATCCCTGAAAGGAAAGTGATAAATAGGTCATACACTCGGTCATTGTGATTCGGTACCAGACCATAGAAGAATCTTTTTCAGCCATTACGAAATGACACTTTTTTAAACTCGATTTTATCGTTATTCGAATTAACGTCATGTTATTTTTAAATGAAATTAAAGTTAAGTGAAAGAAATAGTATTTGCTATGGACAGAAATGTAACAGTATATTTATAACTTACAATTAATTGCGGAAAAGGATCAACCTCGGCTATTGCTGGCCGCAGGCAATGTCATACGACCGCTGCGCTGCGTTGGTTTTCAGTTTCCTTCCACACACGAAACAAAGATACAAAGATAGGTCATTATTATAGGATAAGAACTTAATACGATGTCTACAATTTCTTATACAACATTACCGTCAGCACCGGTTTTAAAACAAAAGACAAGTGTAACCAAAGTAAAATACAGCGCAAAGAAATTCCTAAAAAGAAGAAAACGGAAAAAGAAATTATACAAGCCTAAAACGTGACTTTTATATTAAAAAACGAACAGAATGAAATCAACACCAGTTAAATGATCACAATCAGTCAACCTTTTAGTACAAAAGACAATTTTTCCGGCATTTATCTCGTTAAAATTCCAATCTCGTTAAGCAAGGAAAAGACATTGTTAAACTCCAATAGAAATTTGGATCAATTGCAAGGTTCGAGGGTTTAATGATTACTTTCTTTTGTATATTGTTTCGAATCGAAAGTTTAAAAAGATATGTAACTTTACGACTTTTAACAATTATTTTGTATGACCTAAAATTAAAAAAGGGTAAAATGGCCTATTGTTGCCGCCTACCATATTGACCCCATGAATTTTAACATAAGTTAATAGAGACGATAATTTTCAACAATAACTAGGCGCCTAACTGGTATTTGAGAGGCTAGTAATTATGTAGGTGTTTTACCCTACACACTTTTTATTGGTACAACAAAGGTTTTATTTTTACTTTCTGTGTATTAGACGAACCAATGCATGTGTTTGACGTTGACCTATGGTCGTTATTAATATTAATGTTTCGAAAAGATTGCCCCTAAATAATTTACATATAAACTAGCTTCTGCCAGCGATTTCGTCCGCGGATTATTCGTATTTTTGACATCCCACTGGAACCGTTCATTTTCCGGGCTAAAAAGTAGCCTCTGTCACTCAAGGATAATGGAGCATTCTAATGATGAAAGAATTTTTGAAATCCGTCAGGAAGTTTATTCGTTACAAACATACAAAAATACAAATCTTTCCTCCTTATAATATTAGTTAAAGTTTATTAATAAATATTAATCTATATATATCAAAGGCAAACCTGACTGACTTATATATCAACGCACAGCCGAAACTACTGTACTTAGAAACTTGAAATTTGGTATAGGGGTTCCTTTCATGATATAAGTGAGCACTAAGAAAGGATTTTCCGAAAATCTACCCCCAACGGGAAGAAATGGGGGGAGCGCGGGCGTCCTCTAGTTATAAATATAAAGATAAATTTGACGCGTGTTGTGTAAATATCAAATTTAAACCCGAAGTATGAATAATTATAGGAAAGGACATTACAATGTATCATATTGTTAAATATAATGGTCACTTTTATAACTAACAGTAAAAGAGCTCCGTTACTCAAATTGACGTTAAAAGCGATTGATTTCACTTAAGAAACGCAACGTATTTACAAGCTTAGGATTGCAGTCTTGAGATTACAATTGTCTATGGCTCTCAGATCCCACTACTATCAGGCATGTGCTCTTTTGCCTTCTCCGTGCTATAATAGTTATTTATGTGACTGGTGCATAATGAGAGGCATAAAACACGAGCGTGGTTTTATGAAACGAACCGTAAGGCGAGTTTCATAATAAGATCACACGAGTGTTTTAATGCCTAATTATGCGTACAGTCGCATACATAACTTTATCTACATACATATCATAAGTTTTCTACAATATGTGAGAAACCTGTATCCGTCGTTACCCTGCATCTTAATGTAGCTGCATCTTAATGTTCACATTAAAGTGCAGGTCACTTGTACTGTAAAGTGAACATTATGATTCAACTACAGCGATAACCGATACTTTATTGACATGTTATACTTTAATGTTAACATTACAGTGCAACCACAGATACAGGTAACATAATGTAGGGCATTTGCTTATCGCTTCTGAACATAAATTATATTGAAATAATTAAGAATTAGCAGTGTTTTTCCCTCACTTATTCAAGCAACACCGTATTTTTAATTTTCTAAATACAAACTATGATAAATTATTAACTAAACATTTTGTCACCAGGTAAACGGTTACCAAACCTACGTGCATTACGGGCACGACTATACCCCTGGGTCCCTCCGTGTACAGTCGCCCACGTTGAGCTCTGACAAATTGACGCCCAACAGGTAAGTTTATTTGACTGATTTGAGTAATAGTGGACATTTATTATGCTGATTGTACTGTGACGTTTTTTTGTCTGACGTTTCTAGGTCGTCTTAGATTTTAATATTAAATGTTTTTAATATTTTTTGTACTAATGATGATATATTAATAACAAAGCATAGTACATTACTATTGGCAAAAACTATTTTAAAATCTGCTTAGCAATACCTGGCCTAGCTTAGTTAACAAAAATAACAAAAGCCTTTTAAGCGTTTTAAAATGGTCTAAGAGGACAATTCAGATCAGTATTCTCCAATTTTAAACATTTGTAGAGGAACTTTAATTAATAAACGTTAAACTCAAATCCTATTAGACAAGAACCGAGTTTGACGCTCGCAAATTTAGGTTTACAGATATTTTAAATTAAAAAATTCTGATCCCAATTGGCTCTATACCCATCTTAATCTTTAAGATTAAAGAGATTTAATACATTTAATAAGCAAAACTGTGACTTGTTTGCTTTCTCTTTAATTTTCCTCTTTGATAAAAGAAAGGGAACAGGATATAATCCCCTCGTTCCAAAATTTTTCAAACTTTTTAAAACTACACTCTAGAAATACACCTGATTCCGCCTTCATCTTGTGGCTACATAATATCGCTTATAAACACATTTTATCCTATAGGTCAGTCAACGGCAGTCTTCCGCGCAGTGTGGATACTGCATCAACAGTCCAGTTCAACCCTGGGAATGGCTCCCAGAGCAACTCCTTGCAGAGGAAGAGGCAGGACAGCGGCAGTGCGTTGAATAATCTGGGGCTACCCACAACTGAAGGTACCCAACTAGCAAAATAACCTAATAACATCAAGCTTTTATGGCCTAAACCCTTGTAATCTATATATTTAAGGCAAAACTGACTGACTTATATATCAACGCATAGCCGAAACTACTGTACCTAGAAACTTGAAATTTGGTACAGGGGTTCCTTTCATGATTTAAGTGAGCACTAAGAAAGGATTTTCCGAAAATCGGCCCCCAACGGGAAGAAGTAGGGGGAGTAGTGGAAAACTAATTCTACACGTACGAAGTCGCGGGCGCCCTCTAGTTGTTTTAAAAAAGCATAAGGTGTTCCAATGTCCTTATCTATAGGCTTCATACTTTCAATTAGTATGTAATTGGTCTATTAAACAAGCAATAGCAATTTTAAAAAAACGTTTTTTTTTTTTAATTATTGACTGTAATGGACTGAAATTTTTCAGTCAATCTATTCGCCATATATTACTTACCATATTAAATTTGATATACAATATTTATCGAATAAACAGCTGGTGAAGGTCGTCTCCTATTCGGATCTTAGACCACTCTGTCTGTGGCGGGAGTTAAACATTGTAATAGGATCAAGTATCGAAACAAAGCTAAAAAACTAAAATAATCGGTCAGTAGCGCTAGACTAGATGTATTGCTAAAACGTTATAGATATAGATAATGTAATGTAAACGATTGACGTAAGCTGCCGTTTACGTTAGCGTTAAGAATCTTCTTAAGGGCCGCAGGTGTAAGATCTCGCACTATAAAGGTTCTATATTCGATAAACCTTTTTAAGCGACTCGAAAACGTAGCAATAAAATAACTAACAAACTTCCTCCAAAGAGAATGTTTTATATCAAGGACTAAAATGTGCCTAGTATTTTTTAAAGAAAAACAGTGATAAAATTCAACCAATTGTGACCTTTCGAATAAATAAAATAAAATAAAATCGAATGTTTTACGAGGAAACGAATCGTAAAAGACACGTTTAAAAATAAAACCAACGTTAACCTTATTTTTATGGCTACGTTGACCCGTTGTAAATCCTTATTAATTATGTTTTTACCACTCTAATCTTTCGCGTATCAAAATATTAATTAGTACATAATTACAACGAAATTCCGCAAACCTCAAACTCGTATTTATCACACCTCATTTAAATTATAATAGCACTTATTAATTTGGAACGTAAATATTTAAATATTATTAGTGATAACAGATTTAGTATGACTCTATAACGGGTCCGTATTCAATGGAAAATTAAGGCCATATATTAAAAACACCTATGCTTATTGAGGATTAAATCTTCTTAATGATACATAATCGCTGCTTAAATACAAAAGCGCCACAAATCAAAATTAAAAATAGTTTTGATTTCAAACTTGAATTAAAGAGCATTCTGAATTTAAATGCAACCCAAACACATTTTGATTTGTAGCGCTTTTGTATTTAAGCAACGATTATGTATCATTAAGAAGATTTAATCCTCAAATACGATCAAGTAGCCTTCTAAAACTACTATTGTTTTTATGACGATAATAATATTTTTTCCTACTATTTGGGCGTGCTCACATTATACTCTCAAATCAATTTAAATCAAATCAAAATATTTTATTGTTTAACTGCAGGTACATTATGAAAGATGATATAGGTACATTGCTATGTGAGCTAATTCGCTATATAAAATGGTGTACAATATTTGCCGTACATTATGTAAAGTAGCAAAATGTTTAAATTACTTATATGTAATTAAAATTAACTGACCCAACAACTTCTAAACTTACTTTTCCAAATTAATATTGTTATTTTTTTCCTGCATATTCTAAAAAGTCTTGTACATTCTAGAAAAGTTTACTTAATAGCCTGTAAATTAATGACAGATTTAAATTTATCACAATTATACAATTTGAACGCGTCTGGGATTCTATTATAATTTTTTACAGCCATCCAGAACATACTTTTTGCAAATGTGGTTGTGCGATCAGCAACAAACATTCAAAAAAAAAAACAGAAAAAAACCTCTTTACGTTGTACTGTACCTATCTGTCACGGAACCCTAATTTAATGCATACTCAACCGACTTTGTATTTGAATAATTTTTTAAAAAAAAAACTAAATATATTTTAGTCGTTTGAAATTTTAACAAGATCTCATTAACGAAATGAACTTTGAAAAAACTGAATTATCTCTCAAAAGGACGTTTTCAGACTTAACGTAATAATGTATTTCTTTTAGTTTAAAATAAATGAGATCAATCTTTTAGCAAAACATTTTCTTTATGTCTAGACTCAACCTTATTATTCGTAATATCTTATATTATTTAATACTGTTTCCCTTAATTCAATACTGTCCAAAACGGGCCAAGAAATCGGTCTGTCAGTTTGTCATCTTCGGCAAAATTAGTTTACAAGCCAAGCGATACTCGTTTCGTAGGTAATATAATTAAAATGGTTTAAATGTGATTTTCTCTTGCAGTGTCCCGAGTTCCCAACGGGGGGCTAATCCAGGGCGTAGACGTCCGCTACGCCGCTACGTACGGCAACCCCCACCTCCGTAGCGGGGGGGGATTGGGCTTTACTGTGAACACGGCCAAGCCTGCGTCCACTCCGGCGCCGCCACCGTACTCCTCGGTTAGGAGCTCTGTGGTTTTGCCTTCAGGTAAGTTTAATACTAAAATAGTTATTAGGTCTATGTTGAATAATGAGTGGCCATTGTTTGTCGTAATGGTATTACAATTGAAACGGTTTTTTATTGAGTTATTATAAAAATCTATACAATAGATGTTAATTAAAGTCTGTTATTTCAGCCTAAATCGATGTTAGTTGAAAAGATTTAAGACCAAACAAACATTGGACATAACAATTTTATGTTACAAAGGGATACCTAAATCCCTAGATTGATTTAAGCCTTAATTTCACTTCTAAGCAGTTACTCACCCACATTAAACTTATTTTTTTACGTGGTATTTTCCACACGTTATTCGTTTTTGTCATTTTCTTCACTTTGTAAAATGTTTACAATGAATGATAAAAAGTTGTATATATATAATTATATGGCCACAGTTTTACAGCCAGCACATTGTCATGCTGAGTAGGGAGTTAGGGCCGTTTCGCAACAATTGTCACTCTTTATTTTATTTATATTTTACTTTGTCCTATCCTATCGCTATTAAACTTCACAGCATAACCATCTAAGCTAATCTGAAAACAACCTGAAAATTTCATCACAATCGGTCCAGCCGTTTTGGAGTCCATAGGGAACACAGAACAGAAAAAACAGTAGAAGTGTCAAGTGGGCGTGTAACGTGTGGCACGGTTATGCGGAGTTCCGCATAACCAACCATACTTTTGCCGCGATCGCTAATTTCGATATTTCAATATTTCGATATTTCTAAAATAGGAAATAAATCCAGAAGCATGCGTTATTGTGCTATTTTGGAATGTAAAAACGATAGCCGCACCAAAAACATTTTCCATGGTGGCGTGTTGTTTTTATGATAGTTTGAGTATTGGCGACAACAGGTCTGATACTAAGCGAAGCTCATGCAACTTCCACTGTTTTTTCTATTCCGTGATATCTATTTAATCATTGCGGGTGTTACGCTGCATGTGAATTTGGCAGTTTACATCGAATTATAAATTTGTATTTTGTTACAATAACCATAAGTACGTGCGATTGTAGCGAAACTATCTAAGCGAATGGACTATAAAATAAACAACTATATCAATTGGAATAGCCCAAAAAAAATAACTGACGGTTTTCACATTCTAATTCGAAAGAATAGGTAATTTTAAGAGACCAATTGCATTAATTTTGTATTTGACTCAATAGTTTTGTTTTAATAATCTTTATTTATTTAGCAGACATTTTATGGATGACATAATCATTTTAAATTTAGGATGGCATTTTTTAATAAATTATATCAATTAAATGATATCTAATGATAAAAAGTGATTGTAATCATGTATATTTCAAGCGGTTTTCGCCTAACCCGTAAGATACACCAACGAGGGCTTCAAGCCGAAAACTAAAGTCAAACAAAGGTTAAATATACTTTTGTCGAAATATCCCAAATAGATTTAATAATGCAGAACGGCTTTAAAACCCTATTCCTGGAAATGGTTATCGAATTAGAGTAATTGTAAAAATATAATCAATCCCAATTGTTTTTGTTCAGGAACGTCGTCACATTCCATCACGTCTCCGACAAGTTTAGCGTCGCCGCAGTGTGCAACAAGTCCTATAACGACATCCACTATGTCCACGGATAGCACGCAACCAGCGGTAAGAGCAATACTTTCGTCGATGATACTGCATTACCGCGTAACTAACAGATTCAATAAGTTACTCGTTACGGTGTATTTTGCAACTTATTTAGTTTGTTAGTTACGCGGTTTTGCAGTATCAACGACGCTTTATTCATATATATTTTTTTTACCGACTGCTGTTAATGTTCATATTGTTTTTGACTCATATATGGCGATATTTTTGCAATTATTTCTAATTAAGGCACCATTTTTAATTATTATTAAAAAATAACACGTATTGGTACTATAATGATTTGACAAGGGCTGTCATAACTTGTTTGCGTGGCGTTAAAAATAATTTGCGTTTGTTGAATTTCTTTCCCTGGTAGTATTATCGATGTAAAAATATCTTTTACGTGTAACATTTCTCAGTGTTAACATCTCAGGTTACATATTATGCGTGTGTACTTGTATATGAATTATATAGGTTATGGTTATTGTATATAGGTGAATTAGGTTGTATTGATTTTGGATGAAAAAAATCTGGAAGCGCCCGAATTCTTCAATTCAGACAAGCGTAGCCATTTTAAATTCAGGAGACTAAACTGTTAAACCTTGTCTGTCATTTTTATCTTTTAGAAAAGAAAATAGATTGTAGTTACTCTTTCAATAATATGCATCTCATTTCAATATTTATCCATTTATTATATTATCTTTAGTAAACTGTTAAACCTTGTCTGTCATTTTTATCTTTTAGAAAAGAAAATAGATTGTAGTTACTCTTACAATAATATGCATCTCATTTCATAATTTATCCATTTATTATATCTTTAGGTTGGTGTGGCCACATCATCAGCGACTCCTCAATCGCCGAGCGCGCACTACATATTGGCGCCATCGAATAGAACCATTAGTAATGCTACTGTTACAAAAAAAGGTTAGCATCTAATTATATAAATGATTCAATTTTAATCAAACGTACAACATTTAGTAGGTACCTATGCAGGGTACACGGAAAGAACATCCAGTCACATATTACATACATACATAAATAAACGCAAAAACATAACCTTTGACAGTTGGGTAACAAAAAGCGACTGGACATGTTCTTTCCGTGTTCCCTTCATAACATGGAAGAACGGTTAAAACTTACGTTTAAAAACCGGAATGACCTGACATGTTACCCGACTAGCTGCAGTGAGAAGCGTGAGTCGTCGTCAATGTACTCATACCTTGATGAAATGCTCTAAAAATGCTATCGAAGAAGGTATTTTATCATTTCATTTATTGAAGGTAAAAAAGTGACTATAAATGTATGATGTTATTCTAACATTCTAATAAAAAACATCATACACAACCTGAAAATACCACTTATTTTTTTATACATAACATGAATTACACTTAAAGAAAACCGGGTTAACTTCTTCGATTATAATATCTTGTAACATCGTTTAACTATTTTTGTGCAATGTATTTCATTTGAGTAGGTTAGTACTAATCTGCCTTCTATTTGAAAAATTGAATAATAGTAACATAATTATAGTTTCCTTTTCAGGTAATGGTCTTCAGTCACCACTGGCAACACATGTATAAATGTACAATAAAAAAAAACTAATAAAAAAAAAAAACTAGTGACATTGAAGTTTGTGCTGTGTTATGTAAAAAGTCAGTTAAAGTGTGGAAAATAACGTCAATTTTCAATGACAATCGAAAGTGACTTTTAAAAAGTGTGCGTATGTTAATTAAGAAATTAAAATGTTTTGTAAAAAGTCAATTCCAAATATCCGACTGAAATTCTTGTTGCTATTTGTAATCATATTTCGGAGTAAAATAATATAAATATATACATAGTTTGAAACTTGTTTACTTATCTGAAATATATTAAGAGCATTTAAGTTTTATTTTTACTTAATAATAATGTTAAAAAAGGTATTCTTGAAATATAATTGTGATTCTATTCACTTTCAAATTATTATTTTATAATTTGGTTTGTTACTTTATGTACATAAGTATTTTAATAAATAATTTTGACAAATAAATATCACTAGCGCCTTTGATAATTTTATTGGTATCTTGCAGTAAAAACAAGAAAAAAATACGTTAAAATCGAAAAAAATATCAAAAGCGTTGTTGTAAATGTAAACTAAAATCATTAAATTTGTATAAACAGTGAATTAGCTGGTTTTTACACCATGTTTTTTACATTTGTAAGTGAATGTGGCCTCTGTATCATAACTGCTAAGCATTACATTTTGTATTTACCAGCTTTCAAATTTTCATCTAGATAATACAAAATTAAGCTTTAATTTATCTACGAAAATGTGCCATTTTCATATCTCATACACATATCTTTATTAATTATTAGGGCATTAAAACTAGCACTGTTCTTCCATTTTGTTTTATAGTACAATGTCAATTACAATATTTTTCTTCAGAATATTGTTTATTAGTGGAAATATTTCATCGACATAGTATATTTACCGCTTATGGATGCTCAATCTTTATGCATGGATGATTTTTTATTTAAAATTTGATCTAAGACTGATTAGACTAACCTTCATACTCTTTTTTTATTAATGTCAAATATTGGCACTGTTACACCATTGTTTCAGCTATTAGAATCGCTGCATTTTAATTATACAAATTTCATTTTTGCACGAATAAAAGCAATCAAAAGTTTAAAAAAATGCCATTATTAAGATTTTTGAAAGTGGTAAAATTACCATTTTTTACCTATTTATAAAGTTATAATAAAAATTTCCTTATTTCTAAACAGTCATTTTCAAAAATTGTAACAAAAGTACCTTCCTACAATAAATAAATTACAATAATTTCAAAAGATCATAAACGAATTACAGTCGAATAATTTGTAAATTAAAATTTAAGTGCAAACATTATTGTTGTAAGGTTTGTTTCTTTTTTTTTTTTTCAAAATAAATAGTTGACAATAGCTATTTTCGTTTTCCAAGTCGTGTGTGTCAATTAAAACAGTTTTTAGGCATATAATTTGTTACGGACCAGTATTGTAATTAATGTTACCAAAACATGCAAAATTAAATGAAACAAGTACTCCGATTACAATTGTTTTCGTCGAAATGACAACACACCAATTACTAGTAACGACAAGCACTTATCAAAGTCAAGTTTCATTAAAGATAATGATGTTAGCCTTGGAAGAATCGATTAGCTATGTGACCTTGAAACTTCTTCAGTTCTACGGGGCAAATTAATAACAGTTTTCAGTGTATGGGTCATTGAAATTGTATGTTATTATTTAGCTTAATCGTGTTTCTTTAACTAACAAGTTAAACATGTTTGAAAAAGTAAAATTATTGACAGTTACCTTTTTATAAATCATGTCTTTATTATTAAAAAGGATCTTTTGCATCTAACACTATTCATGATCTCATTTACGTGTGACTTAAACTGTTAAAAAAGTTGTCGGTTATTAAGATGCAAGCAAAAGCTATATTGTCTAATTTTTTACACGTAAAACTATGTAAATGTCAGCGATTCTACTCCATTATTCCAGTTGTATGAAATTTATAATTTGGTACAATCCTCTCCGTAGTTTTATCATGGCCTAGAAAAATGTTTAAGCAAATCAGCTGTACTCATGTCATCCGTCTTTAGTAATAAATAGTAATAAATATATTTAACTCAATATTTTTTTGTTGTATTGTATTTAAAGTAAATTTGAACTGTGGAATTAGTAATTTAGTTAATAGAAATAACATTACCCATATAACCGGAGATATACAAAAATGTATCATTTCAAAAACGTAACATAAAAATATTGAGTTTTCTATCCGTTAGCTAGAATATGTAGATAATTACAATTTTTACAATAAAATAAACGATGTTGTTATTCTCTATCACAATAACTTAACTCAAATTTAAATATATCGGTGACTCTGTTTTCATATCTAATTTAGTACGAACTTGTTAAAATTTTACACAAAATATGTTTTTTTGCGCAACCAATTCTCTTATGGTTGCTAGCAGTTCAGGGATTTACAATTAATGGTTACTGGTATATTTAATGTTGAGGAGTACGCGTTAGACAGTGACAGCTAACATATCGACAAAGCTACGTAATTTTTTATATGTAAGCAGTTTTATGAACTTGAAATACTCTCCTATTGTAATTAATATGTTATTATCGAGCCTTGCCTTCACATGTGCAGATATATTTTCCATCTACAACAGAATTTATTTATATATTTCCTAAACACAGAGGTTTTTTAATATCAAAACATAAAAACTTGCTGTTTTTAATATAAACAAAAAATAAAAATGTCGACAACATTATCGACGCCAGTAACGTACATCACTATTCATGTCCTTAAGGTCGTGATACTGACAGAAATGTTAATATTCGCTTGCAGCAAGTATTTAAATCCGACAAAGTTGGTCTATTATTAGATTAAAAAATACTGTCAGCAAAAAGTAATGTTGTACCTTTATTCATAAAGCAGTAAAAAAACCTTAAAGTGAACTTTCAAATTCATGCGATTTTGAGTTATGTCACTTTATTACTAAGCAACTATTTTTGTAACATTTGTGTCATCGGATTAACGCAATGCGTGTAAAATGGTCTGGTTGTTGACCCGTTCTTCATCTAGTGGTCTTGCTCGTTTATCTAAAGGGAGCGCTAGTGCAAATGAATCGGCAATATGGCGTGTGGACCTCTTATGAAATTCGACTCCCGCTTTTATAAAGTTGTAATTTGTATATGTGAAAGTCGGCTTTATGCTAGAAATATAATTATTTTTTCTGTGATACATAGAATAATGTGTTGTTGTAAATAATCGCTATAACTACGAGTGGTTGTTAGGAATGTAATTAATTGGAATTATAAGGCTTTCAACTTCGTGAACTTTAGTATAGTGAACTGTGTGAGTGAGACGGTAGATAGAGAAGTGTCATGGAGTCAGGAAACTTGTAAATTAGTGAAATTGTACAAATTACTTTTCTAAATAAAACGAAACTTTGGCCTACCTATGTAAGTTGTCTTTTTTTTAAATCACTTTATTAGATAAGTGACTATATGTCGATACTAATTTCAAACATCTATGTATGTATCAACCTTGCATCGAACACAAAATACACCACAAAAAACTATAAAGCGATATTTGCTTATCCGTGTAGGGAAAATAATTATGACCTCAGGATTTCACGTATGTATGGAAACTTTTTATTGCTCATTAAATGAATAATGTTGAATGAAATACCTACTGAATTTTAAATGAAAATGAACTATGCTCTACCATTTAGAGACTAATTTGTTTTAAAATAAAATGGTCATACTAGTTTTGTACAGATAAGAAATCAATATTATTATTATTATTAAATTACTTTATGGACGTAGCCGGAGAAATAAGTTTAAAAGAGGGACTACACTAAAAATCCTATAAGGTCGAAGGGTATTCGAGAGTACCGCATAAACAAGATAGCCCTCAGGGTTGGCAATGCATTTACAACCTTAAATACTCTCTCATTTACGCAATAAAAAAATACGCAAAACAATCGAATATTCAACTCTCAGGTACGCAACTGGCAGCTCGACTATTTGTGGCCAGTACTATATGCGTTAATTATTCGATGCAGTGGAAGCTGGATATCATTCAAATTTCCCCCACACCCGCGGGCTTTATTGACAGGTGTAGTGTTGTGCCTCATTGTCTGTATCTGATGTCGATATCGATGTAAGTATTAATAGGTAAGCTATATTAGCAAATATACATATCATGTTGGAACAGAAAATACTTTAATCTCATTAAAAATCTGGATTGAAATTTTCAGCAAATTTTAATTAAAGGGAAAATTAAAAGTAAATTAGGGTATGTATATTTAAGTGTGTAGTGTAAACGAAAACTAAATACCTACTTACAATGTGAATGTAATGAATGTGCTAAAGTAGGTATTTCCAGATGTTATGTGGATGTTTTTTAGTTAATTACAAATATGAAACTTAGATAATGATT
This sequence comes from Acleris cristana, assembly GCA_948252455.1. Lineage (NCBI taxonomy): Eukaryota > Metazoa > Arthropoda > Insecta > Lepidoptera > Tortricidae > Acleris > Acleris cristana. Next base: position 5,724,389 of record OX411797.1, on the reverse strand, counting down.
ATATTCAGCAAATAGACCATAACCTTTAGAAGGGTTACTTTTATGACACAAAAAAGCGGCGGGAGTAGCAATGAACCAACGAAGTATCACAATATTTAAATCGTGATTTTAGTATTATTAAACAACACTAATTAAATAATAAAAACATAACAAACGCATCACATAACAATAACGCATAACCCGAAAATAGCCTTTAGTATCTTTGTGCTATAACCGGGATGAAATCGACGTTCATAAACGAACATTACCTCACCTTAGGTTTGAATTATTTCGTCTACGCATAAAGAAATTTTACGCGCCGACGGTTATAAGGCAATTGTGATTCATCTCCTATACGGACATGCACATAAATGTTTATCGCTCCCGCCTTTGGGGGGCTAGGAAACCAGCGGATTTAGATAGATCAGGGTAGTCATTCTCTCAAAAGCAAAGGTGAGTGAATGCAGGAGTGAATATTTAAGAGGCGAGTTTAAGTAGTCCCGTCAGAGCGAGCAAAACACATTTTAGCGCGTGCATTCTCAATAAAGCAGCCTTATACGTTCGAGAAGCCATGCAGCCAAATTGAATACACGCGCTGAAATGTGTTTTGTTCGCTTTGACGGGACTACTTCAACTCGCCGCTTGAACATTCACTCCTGCGTTCGCTCACCTTTGCTTTTGAAAGAATCACTGCCCTGGTAATGTTGAGGAATTTATCTCAGCAGAACGCGCTCTTCACAGCGAGTTAACATTCGATCGGTGACAGAATGCGTCGGTAGCATTTTGTTTATCGTTTACTTTCGATTAGAGGCGGCGGTTGAAGACAATCTGCAGGGGTGTTATTCTCTTAAAAACGGCGATCGGTCGAACGAACGAGCGAAAGCGCAGCGGAGAGTTTAATTAGTCCCGTCCGAACGAACAAAACACATTTTAGCACCTGCATTCTAAATTAGGCAGCCTTATACGTTTGAGAAGCCATGCTTGCCAAATTGAATACACGCGCTAAAATGTGTTTTGTTCGCTCTGACGGACTACTTAAACTCGCCGCTTGGACATTTACTCGTTCGTCTGTCCTTTCGTCGTTGTTGAGAGAATGACACGGGTAGCACAAGTTGTATTTTCTCGCTGGTCGCTCAATGCGTCTCTATAGTTACTGGCAAGATGGAAAGGGAGATCCGAGCGACAAACAAGTCTCGGGCAACTTGTGCTAGCGTTAAGAGCGTTTCACTCTACAAAATGTTCATCATGCGGCCCTAACAAAGTTTTGTGGTCTTCTATTTGTTAAAAGTCACTCATATTTAAGACGTTCAAGATTAGCAGGATTTTCTTCAGGTGATATATTTTTAACCCGAGTTTTTTTTAATATCCACCGCTCGTTTCCTGGCCCCATACGCACGTAGGGGAGCGAAGGGCACGCGCTTCGGTTATCGGTTATAACCGTAACTATTGTTATGTTTGCCGGTTTTTCTGCCGCACCGGAATTGTTTAATTTTAACGTAAGGTGTGTGTGCTTTTACGTGTTTTGAAAAAGTAAAAAAAATATGATACTCTACTACCTTCTTTGCTTCTTGCTTTTTTCTGGCATATGACTTCAAAAGAGGTATTAGATCGGTTTAGATAATATATCTGTCCTTAGTGTTTTTATTTATCTAGAAGTTTATCTACTTTTTACTGATCCTATTCTTCTTTCTACTCTACTATTTTATTGTTTTTCTTCTATTCTATTACATCATTAAGACTATGCGGAGCGTCTAGCGTTTTCTAATAAACTAAAGTATTATCTTAAAATCGAAGGATGGTTTTTATCGACAAATGAATACACAATATAATGACATACCTTTAACCTTCGTGTAGTCAACTTAACGGAAAAAGGTTCAGTTACTCATAATTCAATGGATATTTATTTATGTCATATATCCCATACATTGTGTATTCATTTATACGTATGAAAAACATAAAATCGTCCTTAGATTTCAAGATAATACTTTAGATTATTAGAAGGGACAATAATAATAGTAATGTACTCACAGAACAGAAAAAACAGTAGAAGTGTCAAGTGGGCGTGTAACGTGTGGCATAGTTATGCGAAGTTCCGCATAACCTACCATACATTTGCCGCGATCGCTTATTTCAATATTTTGATATTTCGATATTTCTAAAATAGGAAATAAATCCAGAAGCATGCCTTATTGTGCTATTTTGGAGCGTAAAAACGATAGCCGCACCAAATACATTTTCCATGATGGCAACAGACCTAACAAAAATGCATAATTCTGCTAACGTTTCTGTTTGAATTCAAAATAAGCGGTCGACGCGATCTATCATCAGCTTTCATTGATCATACATGTCGATTTTCGATTAGCATTGTCGATTAACTACTAGGTCCCAAGGAGACGCAAGCATGCTGAAAAGTCTAAAGACGATAACACTGATAGCACTAGCACGCCGCCGACTGTATTTCCTTCATACTCCGTCGATATCCGTTATAGGATTCATTCGCCACAGCAAGATTGCTGGGAAATTGGAAATCTTCCGACTGTCGAGGAACAGGAAAAAGACTGCACGCGAGCGATAATAGACGGGAAATTGTAATATTTTAAGATTCGATATTTAGAGAAGTAATTTATTAGAATATTGATATTTTATTAACTATAGTATTAGGCAGATAAGAAGTTAATCCTGACACATTGCACGACCATGAAGTGTCTGACTATTGGCATTGTTGACAGCAGTAAAATAATGCTAAACTTATTTGTTGCGTGTGAAGGATTAGTAATAACAGCATTGTTTGACTGCTGTCAACATCATCCATGTTCAAAAACTTCATGGTTGTGCAATGTGTCAAGATTTACTGTTTATCGGTCGCGCACTATAGTAGCGTGTGTATCAAGATAAATACAGAGGATAATGTAAAAAATCAAAACGTACCCGTTTACATTGCAAGTAAGTTTAAATTTATAGGTAGATCCTCACATATATACAAACAAATATTAAAAAATACAGGAGACTATTTCACACCAAATGACCTGGTCCCAAATTCAAGTCTATGCTTGTACCTACTAATAGATACTAAGATATCTATAAAGAGAAATACATAGAAAACAAATACACCAACAATTTCCCGGGAATTGAACCCGGGACCGCTTCGATTGCCTACGAACGGGTCACTACCAACTAGACTAATGACGTCATTAATGTGGTCACTGTTGCATTATAAAGCAGGATGGGCAGAAATATATGGACCCCAGCCTTGGAACTAGTTAGATTTTTTATATTCTACAAAAAAAATATGAATTTTCCTCATTACATTATTCTAAAATTTGATACCTTACTGCTATTATTGCTGGGTATATGTACTGGTCGGCTTAAAATCGATTGCTCTAAACTCTAGCTATAGCTAAAGCTATCATATTTTTAGAATAATGTGATAAGTAAAATTGGACTATTGTTGTAGGCCAGGACCATATGATATTTGCGTAGTTTTACGGTACATAATAACCTTTCTTTTGAATTTATCTATTCATGGAAACCGCATCAAAATACGTTTTGTAGTTTAAAGGTCTAAGCGTAAAGGTCTAAGCGCATACAGAGGGACAGACGGCGGGTAGCGTTTTTTTTTCTCTCGCAAATATCTATAAAAAATAACACACTGGCTGTGAAGCTCTTTTGGGTATTTTAATATACCGAAAATAGCTTCACAGCCATTATTTAGTTAGCTATTTTTGTATAGCTATTTGCGATAGTTTTGTTAACGTTATTAAATATTACATAATAAAGTATTTCTTTCCAATGTATCATGCTTCAAAGATAACGAGTCAACTTCCCACGTACGTAATTGACGGAAGCGTTCTCTTTTTATGAAATGATAAGGGAAAATATAGTGAAAACGGTGTCGTTTTGTCAAACGAGCACCCCGTATAACGGTCAATTTAGCAATCGGGTAGCGGCGTATGTAGGTTATGGGGCTCTTAGGTAAAGGGTGATGTAGTTTAAAGGATAGGTAGTACTTTTGGATGGTTTTAATGTAATGAAGAAGTTAGCAGATTTTGGCATGTTTAGTTAGATTACAGGGCTGTGATTCTACCTTCACCTTATTGCTTTTGATGCGTTTCCGTATTGTCAAAGTAGCTAGCTCTTATATTTACTTGACATTAATGGTGGCCGAATTTACACAGAAAACGATAGCACGTCAAAGATTAAATATAATTTTGTCATGACATGTAGAATAGAGACACTAAATACTTAGTAATTAATTATTGGTAATGTCGAATTGATCATGTTTTTGCATGCGTATGTATGTAAACGTTTAATTGTTGTTTATTAGACATATTCGACAAGTTCTATTATGGTTAAAAAAAAAAAGGAACAAAACATGGGTTTCGAGCATTTTCCATATTATTATTTCCTATGTTTAGCCAAAAAACAAGGCAACACGTCATTGCCGTATTGCTTTCTTTTTAGAAAGCAATCGGAAAAGTTCAAAATATTTGCGTGGCATCAAATAAGCTCAGGCCCCATAATATTAAAATGAAATTTTAAACAAATAAAATGTTTATGAACTGTAGCTAATGTCAAAGAAACAAAAAACATGCAACGCTGGTTCAAAAAAGAAGACAAACATAGAGAAAGGAAGGGTGGAAAAAGAGAATTGACATCAAAACAACCAGCACCAGAGAAAGACCTAGTTTTCCCACGAAATATCTATCTGGCGGTATCTTATACTAGAGGACGCCCGCAACTTCGTACGCGTAGAATTAGTTTCCCGCTACTCCCCCCATTTCTTCCCGTTGGGGGTCTATTTTCGGAAAATCCTTTCTTAGTGCTCACTTACATCATGAAAGGAACCCCTGTACCAAAAATCAAGTTTCTAGGTACAGTAGTTTCGGCTGTGCGTTGATATATAAGTCAGTCAGTTTTGCCTTTTATATATATAGATTATACCTTGTAGTTTTGTTGTAGTCACAAGTCCAGCTGAGTAATAGGCACTTATTACATCCTGAAAACACAGCTACGGTTTTAATAAAACAACTTTCGGCGAAATGAAATTCAGCCAACCGAAGGCGGTTTGGCTTCGGTCGATTGAGAGTTTGCCACGAAATCCTACCATAGATGAAAATGTTTTTTGGCTGTTTTCTACACTATAATATTACAACGAGGAAAGATTTGATTGTTTGTTTGTTTGCATTGAATAGGTTCCGAAACTACTGGACCGATTTGAAAAATTCTTTCACCATTAGAATCCTACATTATCCCTGATGAACATAGGCTATATTTTTTTTTCTTCTCGGACGGAGTCGCGTGCAACAGCTAGTTTTATATAAAATAGTATGTTAACACATTAGAACATGATTCATGGTTCTCTCATGCAAATGAAAACCACAACACGTAACACAACCATAATTATATCTTTGTTTGAACATCCTGTTTGTAGCACTGTACAACGCGCCGCTCAACGCTCCGCGTGTCCATAAAGTAACCCTATGCAAGCCATAAGAAATTAGCAATGTTTTATTCCAAAGCTAGAGTTCAGATAGGTAGCTTTTTTGGCAAGGAGAAGGCAAACGATCACTCAAACCACCTGATGGTAAATGAGATCTGAGACCCATAAACATTTGAATTCTCAAGACTACAATCTCAAGTCTGCAATCCTAAGACTTCTAATGCGTTTGCAACCCTGAGGACTAAAATGGAATGCCTCTATGCTAGTGATTTCTCTGGTTTCCTAATCCTCATACCGAAACACAATAAAACGAACACTGTTGCTCATGAAGCAGTTGGGCTTTGCAAGAGTTATCACTGCTGAAATAAGCAAAATCAAAATGTTTATTCAGTAAATTGGCCACATACGGGCTCTTTACACGTCGGTAATATAGAGTAAATCTACTAGCGCTTCGTTCAAGACCATCATTGCGGAGAAGAAGCGCCGCAAAAAACTCCAGCAGAAGGCCAAGCAAAATTTGGTCTCAATTCCTCAATATTATTTTTTAACAACCTTATAATTTACTAATCTTTGACATTGAGAGTACATACATTTTAATCACGCCTGTTTCACATTGAGAGTATAATAAAATAAATAAATAAAATGTAAAATAAACAAAACAAAAACATACTGTATTCCTTAAAAAAAAACGAATCTTGTAAGCTGTACAAACATCCTGTTTGTCCCGATAGCATATTAAAATTCTTAGACAGGAGTTTCTCGTCGACCCCAACGTAGATTTACTTTAGGCTGGGGTTTGTATTACAGCGGGTGAGGTAGGTATAGAACTAATTTGTTGATTTTACTGTAACATTTCTTGCAACGTTCTAAAAAGGCTTGAGATGAAGCTTATTTTAAAATAAATACATTTGTTTTACATGAAGGCCTCTAATAATAAACTCTTATAATAATAATTTCTCATTCATCCAAAAAAAGCCAATCCAACTCATCGATATTAAACTTTAAAGAAAAATAGGAGTAGCATATCCTGGTAAACGTAGATTGATTCGATCGATTTTAAATTTGTTAATAGTGTTTATCCAACGATAGACTTCAGTCAACAAAAACAAACGTCGAGTGATTTAAAAAACAAGAATTTTGTGCAATTTTTTAAAAGAATTTCTCTCATTACTGCATTTTTGTTATCATAGAGTACCTAATGTCTCCTTTTGATATCGCGTCCGACTTTGTCAGCAGAGAAGTTGTTTATCACTATTCCCGCGGAGAATTTGTAATTTCTCGGTATAATAATGTAGCTTTTTTCACCCTCTGGTCTTCCAGATATTCTTTTGCTCCGTTGCTGAAGAAAAAAATGACAAACCTAACCATCAAACTAACTCGCTTTCAGATTGGACAATAATATTAGTATCAATTTCCCCATGCTCCATTCTATTTTGTTTTTAAATTCTGATTTTAAAGTCGCTCTCATCTAATAACTTAACCACACCGGCAAACCCCGGATCTTTGGCACAATAAAAGGTCTATTCAGGCCGTACCATTCAGACCCTGAACCCATATCGCCTCTTACCGAGTTCAGTGCCCACAACTCCACACCCTGGTTCTTTTTGTGTCGGAATCAGGTCACCTGGCACTTAGGAACCCTTAGAGTTAAATAGGTTTTTGCGAGCAATGATGCGTGCCCCAATACCCGGGTAATGCTAAATGGTAAACAGTTGAAGGTTGAGAGTTTTTTAATGAGTATTAAGTTGGAGATGGCGTGGGAACTGTTGTTTTGGGAATGTTACTGCGTTGTGGGGTAGAATTTTAAGTTGTAGCGAGTTTTAAGTGTATTGACGATTTTGTAGCATTTGCTTCATTTTAATTGTTCAAGTCTTTTCCTAAGTGCTTCTTTTGTTTTATACGAAGAAAAAACTGGCTTGAGGGCTCATTGTCTAACGCACTCGCAATCACGATGGTTTTCATTTTGAAAATCGAAGGCTTGTCTGCATACAAAATGAAAACAATTGCTCCACATGGAAGCCAGTTGCACTGAAAAAAAAAATTGGTCAATTCTAACAAGATTGTGATTATTGTGCATGTGCATAAGCGTCTTGATTCCATACGAGCCTGACAAGACGTTAGATACATATCAACTAAGACGTTAGATGCATCAAATAAGATGTTAGTTGAATCACTAAAGAAATTGCTGTTGTAACTATCAGCTTTGGTTGATATAACTAATATCTTAACTATTGTATTCATTTTTTGTCAACTAAGAGAAAATGTCTCTTGGTTGGCTCTCATTTTTTTGAGTGTGCGATTGCGAGTGCGTTAGACAATAAGCCCTCAGCTCTCGTAAGGTCGATCAAGTGATCGAAGTCATACGAGGTCTCACTCGACGCTGTGATTTTTACGCTGTGACGGGACGACGTCAATTTGAAGGTTAATATTTGGTGCGTCTAGTTCAACAACGAGATGTTTAATGGAATCACCTACCAAGGCGCGTTAGATTAAGTTTTATAAAAGTTACTTTTGCTCTGTCTTTCCGTGATCCGCAATCTTGTTCTATTTTATTGATCATTGAATTTTCTCTTGCTTTTGGAGAACGAAGATGAAATTGCAAATGTGTGTCTATAGAATAGAAAAGAATAGAAATAATTTATTCAGTGCATACACACATTTGAAAAAAACAGATGACAAACAGAACAAAACATTTAACATGGCGTTGAAAAGGGCCCGTCTCAGCTTTGTGCCGCAGCAAGCCGCGGCGCTGGCTTTCAGAGGGACCACGACTTAAAAAAAAAAAACTAATACAAAAAAAAAGTAATGACTACACAAACATCAGCACATAGTTTTTTAAGTTCACCTGTTAGCAGTTGCATGCTCTTTTACCTTCTTGTGCCGAGCATGCATATTTAACTAAAGAAACACTTAATGAAGTTGGTTCCTGCAACGTACTCGTAACGCTATTGTATGACAAACAATATCACCGTCCTAAAAATACCTTCACAATACACTTTAGCCCTGACACCAAAAACAAAAACGTATTCTTTCCTTCCATCAACATTTCGCATCAGATAAACATTCCCAAAAAGGTCTATAACCCATATAAATTCATGTCCCCGACCTAGGCCGCGCCTAAACAATCTCAAGCCTATTATGCGGGGAAAAGGAAACGAAGGCGATTTAGGATGCTGTGTAGAAACTGGGAATGTTAGGGTTAAGAGTGAAGTAACGTGAGGTTCGATCATTATTGAGTTAGAATTAAGTTACAGTTGCGTATTATGGTAAACTCACACCTACCGGGGCCTAATACCGCGTGACAAAGTTTAGATAAGGCATCCGTCACCTTTTGACACGTAAATAAGTAGGTACGACAGTGACGGATGCTTTATCCACATTTGACATGCGATATACCATACCATACTAGGTCCACAGTACTATAGAAGTCCTCATATAATTTGGTTTTCTTATTAGTGTTACCAGCGACATCTTAATAACCTCAAACATGCCTCAAACAAAGTCATATTTGGCACTGAGTTGACAGCTGATTTCATCGCGGTACCTGTACCCAAAGGGTGCAAAACGGGACCCTGGCACTAAACCTTCGGTGTCGTTCGTCCGTCCTAACTTTAAGAGCGGTATCTTTTGAACCGTAATAGAAAGCCGGTTGTTTTTGATAAAGAAGATGTTTTATAATGGTGGATAACAAGGAGGATTCCAATCCAAAACAAGAACTACCTACCTAATACATATCATGCATCAAATTTGGTGGGATAATAGTGCAAACAACTAGTGGTACGGAACGCGAGTACGACTCGCTCTTGACTGGTTTTTACTCGCCACCACACGTGGCAGTCGCTGTAGGCCAAACTAGTGGCCAGGCTGTTAAAACGTATTCAGACTAGCGTTTTTTCTGCGCGTTTTACGCTCGTTTTGACACGCTTTTTTACACGCGCGCTAGATTTCGCGCCGCCGCCGGCGCGTATACGCGCTCATTTCAGCGTGCTTGCTTGAATTTGTGTGTCGCGCGTTAACGGCCTTACAAGCGCGCCTACGCTCGTTCGAGATGCGCGTGTGGCAAATTTGCGCGTTTACGATCGTACAAAAATGAGCCTATATGCGCTGAAAAAACGCTAGTCTGAAACCGCCCTTAGTCCTCATAGTGAGAAACGCAATCTGAATTCTTGATATTGCTAAGGGTTAGATCTTACTTATTAGGTCGCTTGTAGTTGATGTTCCTACTTCTTGCTTTAAAAAACCAGGCAAAGATTTCTGTAAAGGACAGAGGAAAAACCATTTTAAACTGACATTTTAGTATGTTTTAGCTCCTATTTTATTGAAAGGTCAGGGCGCCATTTAAAGTTTAAACGCGGGGTTGGTGCGTGTACATGTAAAAGAGGTAAAAAGCAGTAGTAATTTTTAAATTGACCGGCATTTGATTATTACGTAAATCATTTCGATGGCCCCACCGAATAAACGTGCAAGGGTTAATACCGTAAAAATTTTTTTTTGCTGTTTTCGATTCCTGAGGTTGTAATACACCCCCCCTAATTTTTTGAGGGGGGTATGCTTATTATTTTCCGATTTATTAAATAAAATATTTTTATTCTACGGAAAATATAATCAGTAAGGCCACACGAATATTGGTATTGTCACTTATTACACAAATTACAATTTATCGTCTTAACACGAATAAACGTGCGTGAGTGAAAACACAACTTTACTAAACTTTATATTTGTGTATTATTCTGATGCACGCTTTTTGGTGTTATGGACGATACGAGATTTTAGCGTATTGTTTCTTGCCGTATAAAGTTGCTATAAAAGTTATAGTAACAAGTGTTTGCTATTTAATAAATAATACTCACATTGTGTAATAATGGTTGCAGCATATAATTTTCTCTATGTGGTATTGTATTAATTCAAAATGCGCATATTCACTAACAATATTATTTGCGACAAATTTAGTTTTAAGTGCTTAGACTATCTTCGCACCTGTTATTAAAACAGCAATGGCTGCTTATTCGAAGAGGGGTAGGGGGCAGCGCGTGACATTGCCACTAGGTGGGCTCGCTCCCTTAACAATCAGTCAGTCAGTCGTGCGGAACGTGATAATTATGAGTTTACAAATAATAAAAACAATGGGTTAATAAGACAATAAGTGGTGATAAGTTAGTGGTTTTGTGTTATTCAAATTAGTTGTGCGTATCCAAAATGAAGAGAGCAACGACGGCTGGTTCATCTTGGTGCAAAAGAATGCTCAAAATTATATACGACGAATCTGGAAAAGGTTGATTTACTTGACTTAAGGTCCTATGTCCCCTGGATGGGACAGAGGGCATCCACAGTGCGCCGCCAGCACGGTCGGTGTTTTGCATCGCGTTTCTACTCGCTCCAAGTCTTCCCTATGCCTCTGCTTCCACAATGATCCTTCGCCTATTCTATGGCCAGTATAATATGTTAAAAATCCGGCGACGGCAGCGGTTGATGCAAGTTTTTAGTCGACGCGAGGTGTCTTTTGTGACCTTCCATGTCTCGCATCCGTATAGCAATACGGTTTTCACGTTCGACCGAAATATTTTAGTTTTAATCCTCCGTGTCAATTACCGTCATTGCCATACCGGGCGGAGCTGCGCAAAGGTTACTTTGGCGATTCTCGCAGCGATGTCCTAGTCGGTTCCTCCAGTTTCTGACGCGACACGCTACTGTAAACTATCCAGAACAACAAGAAAGAGAGGTGAGCGAAGACACCCCTGTCGTACACCCGCATGTATCAGTATGTCCTCCGAGATGAGGCCTTACACGTCACTCTACAAAAATAGTTGTTGTAGATGGCCTTAATGAGGTTCGTGATTTTGTCGGGAACACTAATCCTACGCAGTCAGTTCCAGATATAAGACCACCCTAAATCTACAAAGGTTAAATACATTTCCCTCTGCCATTCTGATGCCCATTCTAATATGATGCGCAGTGTGTTAATTTCATCATTGCAAGATCGACTAGGTCGGAATCCAGCGTGCTCCCTGCATAATATATAATAATAATTTGAAGAAGAATAAGAGGTTCAACGGCCCCTGACAGCCGATTTAGAATGATCTTGGAGTTCACCTTAGAATGAGCCGAAAGGAGGTCTCCCTTTTTTGGCACAGTGATAGGCCAAGTAAGGCCTTTATTTCAATCGTCCGGTATTTTTTTTCTCCTAAGAGTGGCGTCGGCGGCGTCAGCGCGACCACGGCGAAAGGCAGGTCGGCTTAAAGAATTTCCGCTGTGATCAGGTCAACTCCGGGGGCCTTGCCATTTTTGAGCAATCTGACGGAATTCGCTACTTCCGCTTCTGTGGGCGGAGAAAATTTTATGTTTGGGCTATGCAGAGGCAAACTGAAATCAGGTGCAGATGTGCTCATAGGGTCGTCGAGGACTCGGAAGATCTCCTCAAAGAGCTCCCGCTAGCGCTGAAACTGACCCTCAGATGTCACTATTAGTTGGCCCTTCTTGTCTTTCTGGGGATTCTTCTTCCAGTTCTAATTTTTGGTCAGTGTCGCCTTATACAACTCCCTGAGATTGCCAGAGTCAGCGGCATGTTGGGCATTATCGGCTACAACATCCGTCCATACCCGTCGGTCACGCCTTGTACCTACTCCGGTAGATGGTTTTTCTCATCTGGCGGTATTGCAGCCTCAGCTCGTCCAGCACTGTTGACAGCGCATTGAGTAGCGCATAACTTGCTGACATCAAACTTTGGTTGTCCCGCCTACTTTGAGCCGCACTTCAGCAACCACTAGGTGGTGATCACCATCGATGTCCGCCCCTCGGCGGTTGCGAACATCGGGCAGCGATAAGCGCCATTTAGCGCTGATGGCAAGGTGGTCAATTTGATTTTCCGAGACACCATCGGGTGAATTCAATGTATTTTTAAGGTGTTCTCCATATATGAATAAATTACCTCCGATGGTCAGATCGTTACCTTGACAGAACTCCAAGAACCGCTACTTCCCATATATCTTTAGCATCCATCGTTGTTCATGCCTTGACAATACAAAGTCGAGTTGAGGGGTTTATAGAAATCCTCTTTATTCTCTTCCGAAACCATGGTCATGGCTGCGTAGCCTTGAACGATGGTGATTTTTCGGGCTTTGCTGTTAAAGCGGGCTGTTATGATTCACTCAGAGAAGGGATTCCAGTCAAAAAGACTATTCTTCGCCGCATCAGTAAGGAGGAATCTCACTACATTTTCACGGGCGGTCTCTTCATCTTCCTGCGAACCTCTCTGAGACCGAGTATCTGTAGCTTGTACCTTAGCATTTTTGCTTCTACTTGGGCCAGCCGGCTATCCTTAGTGTTTGCATATGGTAAATATGTTTTATTGTTTTAATAAGACACAATAATAAAATAAGATACTTTTTTCCAAAGCCGCTAACGTTAACGTTATGCATCTTGACGAAGCCTGCTGTATTTATGTCGATGATAAAACCCCGTTTAGAATCTGTTTTATTTATAAATCGGTTAATATAAGCATTTTTGTTATAAAGCTCACAAAATAACAAAAGATTTGATAAATTTAACAGTAAAAAACAAGGCAGTTTTAGTTACAAAACAATAATTAGAATGCCTTAGTTATTGTTAAGTATAATTGCACAACATTAATTACCTTACAAAATCTTGGAAAAGTAAGTTACTGTTTAGAACAATCGTATATTTCTACCTAAAGAAACATGCAAGAGCTTAGTACCCATCAAGGTAATAGTCTTGATTTTACGCAAAAACTAACGTTACTTTGCATTACATTTAAATAAGACGCTCCTTATAACACGAAAAAACGTGTAAACGTTTAAAACACAAAGTATCTGCGCATACCTTCACTAGAATAAAAAAATAACATGCTTTTTCTCAATTTTCTCGAAAACTAGCTTTTATACTTAATTTATTAAAATGTTAATAGAAAGATTATTTTTTTACCTATCTTTTGTATATACATCTTATATACCTATGTTATCACAGTTGTTCGTAATTACAGTTCTAACGTATTTATTTTTTCCTGTAAAATCATATTTTTTCACATACACGTTTATTCGGTGGGACCATCGATTTGAGATGTGCGTTTTTTTGAATGTAGTTGTGAATGTGATAGATACATACATACATCGTAATACATTATTATAGTGCCTTTGTACCTAAGTTTGAATGTTAGTTTCAATTGTTATTTTATCTAATACGATATCGCTTTATTTTTTTAAGTAAGAAAATGTGCATGATCTAAAACAAACAAAATCACACACATCCAAATATATTATAAAATATCAATTTAATATTCCATTTTACAATGTAAGTAACATGTTATTCAATCTTGTAATGGAACATAACAATCTACATCTTTGTCTAAGTTGCATAAAAACTTAAAAGATTGCAATATTTTATTGAAACCAGCATGAAATATTGAGTGATAAAAATATACTTTTTATTCACTTTTATGGCGGAGTTGAGACAACAAATCATCTGGATTACAAAATTTACGAGTTCCAATAAAAACATCTGCATCAACATACTAAAATATTACCGTGGCGTAGAAAAACAACCAATGGCACTTACTTGCAAAGTTTGAATAATAAGTAACGAGTATTTTTTTTTTTTTATTCATAACGTTTATCAAAAATATTAGTAAGTGGTAAGAAACCAATAATTCCGTAAAGGTTCCGTAGTCAAAGAAAACTTACTATAATTATAGTTTCGCTGTGTACGTCTGACAGTTTTTATGACAGAGCCATATTAAAAAAAACACATAGCTGACATTTGGACACACACTAGATACATTTACCGCGCACTAACACCAATAATTAAGTTTGTTATTTTTTTTTTATTTCAGTCTTTGTTTGTGTCGGAAATTTTCGCATAGAAATTATTGATAGGTACAGTTATTCGCAATTTCGTAAATCCTTTAGTTTATCTTAAGTCTAAATCATAGGACACAGACACAGGCTAAATAAATAATGAAATGGCGCGTTGATCCACATGTTTGCGCTATTTTACCGCGTGCTATACTTAATATGTGGCGTTATCTATGAAAAGGGACCTTATTGTCGATGTCGCTTCCGCCATTCATTATAAACGAAGCTCCGATATAAATACATCGTCACGTGACGCAGTGCGACGTAAGCGCCATCGACAATAAGGTCCTTTTTCCTAGATAACGCCACATATTATTGCATAAAAAATTACATCCTGTACGGTCGTATTTTTTTGGTAAGTACACAGTTTAATTAGACTGAACAGTTTAGTTATAAAAGTTTAATGTTGATACCCTTATGTTATTCAGAAATACCCAAACACAACATTTTTAAGCCCCGTTTTAAATTGAGAAGACGAGAAAAAAGAGAATATTGACAAAAAAAAATGGGCACTATAAATTTTGCTCGTTAGTACCGACAAAAAAACCAATACAGCATGATAACAAAAATCAAACAGACTCACAAAACTGTAACCCACACCCTGTATTCAAAAACAACAATGTAGGTACTCTTTCCATCAGTCAGGCAAAATTGTGGCGTTGTTTTTTATCTGCGAGCCCATAACTTTTTACGTCAAATGTCGCATCGTAAAGAGTACGTGACGGTTTTCACAATAACTCTGAACCTCGTATGCCACTAGTGGGAATTATTGCCTTAGGTTTATAAAAGTGGCATGTGTTTTCAAAATGAAAGTTACCTTCTAATGTTGAAAAATGTAATTTTTTTTATCAAGAACGTAGCAGACAGGTTTTTTTTTTGAAAAACCTGTCTAAGGCCACGAAACAATGCAATAGACAAAATTTAAAAATTTGTGAGTCGCGACGATCAATTAACGATCTCTGAAGTTCTTTTCCACTAGGTAAAAAAAATCTTTTGACATGATATCGCATAGTGCATGTTAAGTTAGCTTATATTTACTTGACAGGGTGGCCGAGTTAAATCAATACGATATCATGACAAAGGCAATAATAATATGGTTTTACCGAGTAGAATAGAGCCCCTGTACACGTTAGGCTAGAGATAACTAATATTTTAGCGCTTACAAAACTGCCTCAATAATCAAGCAAGCAAGTAAGTCAATTGCATTGTGTAGTTTGAATTATATTCATAGACAGCTGGAAATCATTTCAGGAAATAAATGAGAACATTCTCGGAAATATTTGAAAGGAATGAGAATGTTCTCTCTTCATAAAAAAGCATTATACATGTATATAAAATAGTCTGTGACTTACTAAAAGACAAAGCACAGCCTATTTAAACTTCGGGACTTAGGAACTTCAATTAAATACTTACTTATGTAATTTGATTGTTTAAGTACAAGTACATACATACGTACTTCAAATTAGGAAAGATTATTCCTTGCATACCCAAGGGGTGTTCTAAGAAAGATTTTATAGAGAAATAATAATGATTGTGTTGGAGAATAAAAGGAAACGAATATACGCGAACAAAATCAAGGCGTTTTCTATTAAGAATATTCTTAGAAGTAACCGAGAATTTTATCAAATAAACTTTTACGATTTGAAAAGTTTCTCCTCGCTACAACGCTAAATAGGCAATATTACACGCAAGAGCCATAACAGTCGACCATTTTAGTGTAAACACTGCTACGATCGTTGGCTAACCTAATAGTCTAAATTGCCAACTTTTAACAACATTCAAAAGCCGTCTGGTTGCGAGCGGTTTGCAGCACAATATCAATAAAAACAAGAAACGTCGTAAAATTTAAATATACTTTCGGAAGTCGTAAAAAGCTTTCGAACATTTTTGAAATCGTCCAGAGCAAAAACGTTGGTATGCCAGCTTTTATTGTTTTCAGATTGGCTTGAAACAGTTACAGTGTAGAAGAAAATCTCACTACTTTGTTTTTTAAACTGGTATACAATAAGAAAAAAAAAGGTCAGGAACGTGTTTTATGCTTTAAAAAAAAAAACAAAATAAGCCAGCGGTTCCGTTACTTTTCGCTATTCCTCCGGGATTTGTTTAATTAGCATGTCATAATGTCCTTATCAAAAGTAACAAATAAACATACTTTCCCTTTATAATATTAGTAAGGACTATTTTTACCTTAGTACAAATAGAAAACTGGGACAAACTTGTATTGCCGACTGTACTTTTTTGTGCAAAGTCATTATCTGCCTATCAAGACCACCTAATGAGTCCCAACACGGTGGGTCTACCTTAAGTATGATAGAGAAGATCCTGTCATCCTGTCGCCACCTTCCAATTTCATCATCATCAGCTCTTTGATACCAGAGGCCCGTTTCACGAAGCTACAAGTCACAAATTACAAGCGGAAGTCTCTTTCTAACTCCTTTTGCTAGAAAGAGGGTTCCGCTTGTAATTTGTAACTTGTAGTTTCGTGAAACGGGCTACAGAAGTAATATTGCATCTTCATGGGTGTACATTTTATCTGGTCCAAGTTCCAGCCCTATTCATTTACCGGATTTTTTTCAAAATTTACTTACAAATTTTGAAGCGGAAAATTTACACACATACAAACTTTTTACTGTACGTTACAGGACCAAAATGATTTTTCAAGGCTCTATTTTTCTCGGGCTTAGCCTCATTGATTTTGACCTATTATCGTATTGTCAACGATGATAGCTATAATTTACTTAACAGTTATGGCGGCTGAGTTAAACAAAACGTGTTGTCATCAAATTAAATAACGCCTTTGGCACTTAATTACTTCCAATCTAATTTGCTAACTCTAGATATCACCTTATTAAGTAAATTAGCACAAAACTTATCTACAAATTGAAACATGTCCTATCTATTCAAGAAAACCGAGCCCACGGAGAAATAAAATAAATCCAAAGTCATAAAATTATTTTACACAAAGGAGACCGTACTTAAACCTTTATTTAAAAACTTGAGCAATATTTCTCACTATAAACCGAAGGGCTTTACGGGCTCGAACGTTCTACAAACACAACTTTAATTACAACTATGAAGAAGTGAAATAAAAAGTCAAGGGATAAAGGAAACGTCTTTATCTAAGAAAGTTAAATAAGCGCTCGAAAAAGGCAGGAAAAAAAGTAATTTAAATTCGTTACTCCTGCCGTGCCATCTGCTAAATGCAAGTTTATTAAGGGGAACACTGTCTGATGTGGCAGTTTGTCAGTTTGTAGTCGCTTTTCTTCTCCCGTTCTTTTCTTGGGATTTTCACTCCTCGATACAATGGTGACCCTACTTTCAGAGCTTCAATATCTCTTAAACTTCTCTGCCTACTTACATGAAACCTAGCTAAAAATTATGATTTAACTAGCTTTCTTTAAAAAAAACCTATCCGAGTCGGTCCATCTGTTTACAAGCTACAATGCCACAGACAGATACACAGGCATTCATGTTAAACTTATAACACCCCTCTTGCGTTAGGGGTAAAAAGTGGATCCTGAATTTCCCATAACCGCCTTCTTTCTAACTTCAGCCACGTTGATAAACACGGAGTGTGGTCTAAAAAAGTTGGTCCGACGAAATCGACGTTATATTGTCGCCAAGCAGCTGTGTTTTTTTATGAAAATGAAAAGGCAAGACAAGCACACAGGCCACTTTATGGTACCTAAGTGAGATCTGCGACCCATTCTCAAGATTAAATACAATTAAAAATACCATCTCAATACTGCAAACCTAAAATTCCAAATGCGTTGCCTGAGGATAAAGATGGAATGGCTCTATGCTAGTAATTTTGATTTAGTGTCATTACTTCATTAGGTACCAATGGAAAATCGTTTAAATAACCATTCTGAAGTTGGATCAAAATAAATAGTAGGTATACAAAGTGAATTTAGTCAAAATGTAATTGTGCTGAAAAGTATTTATAACCAAATTTATTTTCGTTGTACATTAATAAAGTCCGAATGGAATTTTGTCCATTATAAATTATGAGCAAAATGAAATAAGCACAAGTGAATGTAGTCTAATATGAATTAATATAATATAAATTGTACATATTTCACGTAGGACGTAGGTATTTACAATTGGTCACATTTCTGAGTGTACGTAAATACAAATAGAATTTTTTTTTTCGACCAATATCATATTGCACAATTTTACCATGGGACATGATTCCATTTTAGACGTTATTCAGGATGGAGAATTTTCTTTTTTGTTGTGTTTCAAATGTTAATTTTTCTGAACTGACGCATTATTTCAAGTGAACGATTTTCAATTTGTACCTAATGACATTAAATCGAAATTTTACCGGATGTCTTACTCACACATTGGAACACAACAGCGAACACTGCAGTGCTGGTTGGTTGTTGGTTTTGAACTGTTTATTTCTGCCAAAACTTTTGTAAAGTTGTTTATTATGTAACTGTATTGATTGGTTATTTATTAGTTTCATCTTTTTTTTACACAGAAGACAGAAAATCATCGAAACCGTCTGTGTAAATCTTTACGCAGACTTTTGTTCTGGAACAAATCTCAATTTATGTGAAAATCTTCAAATGAAGCAGTGCCTTAAACCGCCTTAACTGTTTGTAGGAGAGTCGGGTAACAACGGACACCACGGTGCGAATTCGAAATTTAAATTAGCGACACTCTTTCTTAAATTTTGTGTTTCGTTAGCATTCTTGGTGGCCAGTCGCAAAATGCATTTGTATTATAATATGACAGCAGCTTGTTTTCTGAATTAGTGTTGTTACGTTCTTTTGTTTGCAAAATGATCGCTAAAAAAATATGTTTTTTTTTCTGATGTTAAAATCAACTTCACCAAATGTAAAAAGATACTAAAAAGATTCAAACATTATAAGCAAAAACCCTTTTATTTATAAAATAAGTTATAGATCAACTCCAAATTTTCTTTTCCGCCAATAATAACACATTCCCATCAACGTGTGCCGCCATTTCTAAAAAGTTCCCGCCTCTTTATATTCTATGTATCTCGCTTCTTTTGTTTTTACCTTAACTTTATAATAAGAATTTCTTCGCAGGCAGTAAGCTTGACAAATCTCTTGATTTTTCCAAAGTCAATTGACTTGTGAATTTAGAAAATTCTTTCCAAGTTCAACTCGTTAAAGTCGGGCCTGTGTTTGTCTTTGGAAAGGAAATATTTGAATTATCTTTTTTTATCCTTAATACGTACTAAGTGTGCCTTTTAAAGTGAAAGAGTTAAAATTATATTATAGAAAAAAGTTGCAACGCATATAACAATATTATTAACACTTTTAATTTATGTACAGTCTATGAGCTTTTAGAAGATGCTTCGGGTTTGTACTTCTCTCTCACTCTCTCTTAATAGGAGCGTAACAGAGCGAGTGAGAGACAAGTATAAACCCGAAGCATTTTCTAAGAGCTATCGCACTGTAGTAACAGTGACCTATTTTTTACTTTATTTTTGTGACAAGAAGGTAAACGAACACACAGGCCAACCAATGGTAATTACAATTGAGGTGACTTAATAAACACCACACGCTTAAAAAAATCGTTCATAAATGCATTGTTTATTTCTGTTTTGTATGTCTGTACGTAAAATAATTTAATTTGCAAACAGGAAAATAACAAATTTATGTGTAGTGGGTTTACCTCCTGTAAAATAAATAAATAATTTAATAAGCTTGAGTGATTGTAGGCTGTCGTACTACGGATACAGTTGAAAGCATTATGGGCACTAGAGGACGCCCGCGACTTCGTACGCGTAGAATTAGTTTCTCGCTACTCCCCCCATTTTTTCCCGTTGGGGGTCGATTTTCGGAAAATCCTTTCTTAGTGCTCACTTACATCATGAAAGGAACCCCTGTACCAAATTTCAAGTTTCTAGGTACAGTAGTTTCGGCTGTGCGTTGATACATCAGTCAGTCAGTTTAGCCTTTTATATATATAGATTTCTCAGAGCGTTTGAAACGCTGTCACAACCGTGGTCGCATTATTGACGGCTTCCCTGTAGACTCGAATGCTATTTGCGGCTATTCTGTAGAACTCAACCTCTGCTTACACTTCTTATCAAAATAAAAAATAACTAGACACCCTAGTTTATAAGTGGCATAATATGTATAACAATGTAAACATGACCGGGTACTTATAAACATTGAGTAACGGTGGCATAGCTATACAAAGTTTTGTCCTTATCTGTCATTGTGATATTTGGATTTGACACAACAAAATATTGTATAGCTATACTACCGTTACTCAACGTTTATTAGTAAGGGGGGAAAAGTTTAGAACCTCCTTCATTTTGTTTATAAATACTCAGATTGAATTACGAGTAAAACTTAGCAAAAAATATTTTCAATCAATCTCATACTTAAACTAAATCTGATGGAAAAGACCTTTTTCTGGAAACGGAACGGCTACAATTCTGTGGACCTTTTTACGGAGGTCAACGAAGTAAAGATTTTACGTAATATCATTAGATTAGGTTTTACCTAGCTTTTTAGGTTTTTTCTGTTACTGTTTTCTTAGAAAGGAAAATTCATTTCTTACTTCAAATATAGGATTACGGTATACCGGTGCCTACAGCATGAATACTATCATTTTTTTTATTTTTTTAAAGATGTTAGAAAATTAATAAATAAAGAAAACCACATTTAAAGCTTTCTCGAAATCAGACTTGTTGTTATTTTAACATTAAAATGAAGAAATGTAGTTTACGTCCGTGTTCCTATTAAATTATGAAACTTAATCGATTATGACGATAGACGACATTTTAGCCACTTTCGTACTTAATAAAAACACTTAGTTTTCAAGTCTTAGAATTATAAAACTCTGAACAAATTATAACAAGATTACTACTGTAAGAAATTTCAAGTACTCTAACGAATTCAACGTTAATTACGACTTCGCACTTCAACTTTCCTCTAAGTTCCCAATAAAAGCTAATAACGAACTTCTTTAATTTTCATGATCGTGTGAAATAACATAAATTGTATAATTGTTAAACTTTACTGCGGCAAGAGCTTTTAATTAAATATTTAACGTTCCCGGGAGATAAAGAGTAAGTAAGGTAGGAATTGTTAATCATTTGTCTCATTTGCTCATTTTAAATTTACTCATTCTGTAGGTAATAGAAGAATATGCCTCAAGGCCAGGTAATATGCTGCTTAGAATGATAATGAAATGGTAAATTATGTATAAAATTTGATGTAACTAGTTGGTCATGTTGTACAAGGATTGAAAACATGAAATTTTATGTTAAGATCATCTGCACATGGCCTTTCATTTTGTTGTATGTTGCAAAATTTGATGATATTCCTTTTAGATTTGCTTTCTTGCAGTCATGCTGCTAAAAAGAATACCTACTTAAATATTCCCTTTAATTCAGCAAAGCATAAGTCTAAAAGTAGGGTGCCTGAATCACCGACGACACTCATTTCACGAATGCGTTGTTTCATCGAATTTTCATTTCATCGACATCTAATTTCTGCTGAAACCTTATTGTTTTTAGGTTATCTTAAGCATGGGTTACGTAGGCTAGGTTAGGTTAGACCTGTGACCACCAAAAAATTATTACTCCTGCACGTGGAAATGCCTGTTCGTTGAAATGAAAATTCGGTGTAATGGAGTATCGGTGATTCAAGGGTAAACCCTAAAAGTAATATTCGAAATTTATTTGCCTGCATTTATTTAAATACTTACTAATAAACAGTTTATCCAACAATAAAAATAAACTTTCAAACTATTAAACTAATAACAAGGTCGCTATTCTCAAGTCTCGACCGAATCGAGTCGAATCGAGGGCCGATTCCGAACATTTCCTATTATGGAACTACGAAGTTGTGAGTGGGCCAAGTGATTCTAAGCTGAACCACTTTTAAACTTAGCTCGTTACGATTGGTTTACATTTTACGTGTGAATTCGATAAGTCGTTATGAGTTAATCGAGCAGAAGGTGGTGAGAAGATAATTTTGGGAAGTTATTGATGGAGAATGTTTTCTTAGATAGGGAGTTATAGCAAAATTCAAGGGGATTTAACTAATTATAAACTATTTTTCTTGAATGTAAGTTTTATTTCTTGTGACAGGCGAGTTTAGGTATTGAGCTCCCGCAATAAACCGACCTGTACATCGTTTAAAGAATTATTAGACGACGCGCTGGTTTAGTTGGTAGTGACCCTGCGTACGAAGATAGCGGTCCTGGGTTCAAATCCCGGTAAGGGCCGATATTTGTGTGATAAGTGCGAATATTTGTTTCTGAGTCATGGATATGTTTTCTATGTATTTAAGTATATATTTCTCTATACAAGTATTTATATTGTTGTCTAGTACCCATAGTACAAGCCTAGAGCTTAGTTTGGGACTAGGTCAATTGGTGTGACATTGTCCCCTGATATTTATTTATTTTTATTTATTTATTGTAAATGAATGTTTTCTTTAACGTTTTACTAGCTTTTACTAAACTTCACTACTTCGTTTGCGTAGAAATCAATGACTCTTATTCTCTCAAAGATTATAAAAAATTGACAAATAGTTTGCTTTGGTTTAATTTAAGAAATCATCATCCATTCGCCTAATTTCTTTCAAATCCGATTGTCGTTCACGCATGACAGAAACACAATAATCTAAATTGTGTGTTGGATACACAATTGTTTTTTACAAATAAATTTGGTATTATTGGGTTCCTGTCGAATAAATATCTAGAAATATAACAAATAAATCAATTTTTGATGATTTAAAAAGAAACGATTATTTTTATCTGAAATCTGCAAATTGGTTTAATTTGCAGATTTCAGATAAAAATAATCGTAACATAAACTTTAAATAAAATTTACTCTGTGATAAAACTATTGTGATTAATAAACTTAACTGTCAAACATGAACGTTTCATTAGTTACACTAAAAACTTTATCATTAGTTGTAAATATAACTAAAGCGCTATCGGTCATTCAGGCGATTTTACCTTCGTAATATATTATCAACTAGCTTCTGCCCGCGACTTCGTCCACGTAGATTTCGATTACAGTTATTCCCTCGGGAACTTTTAAATTTTCCGGGATGAAAAGTAGCCTATGTGTTATTCCAGGGTATAAGCTATCTCCATTCCAAATTTCATCCAAATCCGTTCAGCCGTTGCAGCGTGAAGAGGTAACATACACACACACACACAAACTTTCGCATTTATAATATTAGTAGGATTGATACCGTTGAATTCACTTGAACTCTGCCAAAAGTATATTTAGCACGTACATAGTTCAATTCATGATTCAATGAAGCTTGATATAGGCATAAAAGTTTGTTTAGCTTCGTTGCAACGTTAATGCGTTTCAAATTATTTAGTATTTCGCTTGATTTTGAAATTTCGAATTTCGAATACTGAAAAGTATGTTAACAACCATATTCACAAACAATACTAAAGGGATCGTTAACTGAGTAAACGCACTGCGTTCAATACAGCTTTGTGATTGGTCCTTTTTGACCGACCTTTTGTTTATGAGACGATTCGAACAACCCTGTGCATTTGTGAGCACTGTGAGACCTCATAGTGACGTTTGTGAATACGGGTGTTAGTGTTGTGGAGTATCCTTCCATATTTCCAGCCTAGAGCTCAGTCTGGGAATAGTTCAATTTGTGTAACATTGTCACTGGTTATTTATTTTTTATTACAGACACGTCTCATTACAATACAAACTGATAAATCTGATCCATAATGAGACGAAAATAAACTGCGTTGCCATATACAAAACTGGCGGTTACAATATGCCCCAGACTTTGAACGAAGGCACATTTTCTTTATCAAAGAGTAATCATCCGTGCGTTCCACACGCTATATCATATCTCACTACTTGTATCCGTTCCCAAAGATATAATCAACCAGTTAGACATCTAATAAGAGAACAAAGCCTACCGAATAACAACGTAGAATAATACAATACAACTACTAGTAGAACAAAGTCGCAAGCGTCTTTTACCTCATTGTTCCACTAAGGTCGAGCCACGCTCGCTTCAAAGATCTGAGGGGTGTAATGTCGTAAGTAGCAATGTCAGTTACGACGTTTATTTGCTAAAGGGGCGCGCCATATGCTGCTGTATGACATATCGCGTGATGGGCTTTGATGTGTTAATATCGTGTATACCCTGTTTTTCTTCGGCAAATATACGGAAAAAAGGTTTTTTGATTATCCCCGTTCTACGTTTTACATAGTGCGTGAGTTATTTTGATATTCTATGAAAGTATTTTTACGAGAGCGTTTTTTTGTTCACCTCATCTGAATTAGGGCCGCAAAAATAAGTAACAAGATTAATTATCGTGATCGTCTATTGTCAATATTGGCATATTTTAAAATAAATTCATTGATTAAACCGCTAAACCAGTTCACATTTTAGTTTGGTATGCAAGATATCTCCCCTGTGAAAGCATTGCAAACCAATAAATATTAGTAGGTATGGATAAACTGTACTAAAAAATCATTTAGTTCATTTTGAAATACTGAAGACCTAAATCAAAGTGGTATGTATTATAATAATTAGGGAATAGCGAGTTCATGGATCCAGTACCACGATATGCATCCAAAATCCTAACCCTAGTGATGACACAGGCCAGTATCGGTAGGTAATGGTTTTGTTTGTAATTGTATTGATTGAACTTATTAGTGGGAAACTGCTTAGGTAAATCTTTTTTTCTAAAGAAATATTAAATGTAACTAACATCATACAATGGTCCCAGTTGTCCCTTACATCCATAAGCAGGTAAATAACATATGACAAGCGGATATATTTTCGTATCCATTATAATAATGTGGAATATTTAATTCATTACCGTCCGCGTCCGAGTGATACACCGTCGGGCCTTTTTCGAGTGAGCCATACATATTTAAGGGGAAGGTCACGGGACCGCAAGGTTACAAAGAATGGATACGGCATTAAGTATTTTTATCTACATCCATATCATAACTTCCCTATAATACGTTCAGAAACGATAAGCAAAAGTCCTATAATAAGTAACCTGTATCTGTGGTTGAACTGTCATTAAAGTATCACTTATCGATGTAGTTGCATCTTAATGTTCACTTTAAAGTATCGGTCACTGATACTTTAATGTGAACATTAAGATACGGGTTCATTAAGATACAGGGCAACGACAGATACTGGTTTGTCACATGTAGATAAAGTTATGTATGCGACTGTACACATAGTTAGGCATTATGCACCAGTCACATAAGTAACTTTTACCCCACTGGCTAAGAAGAAGTGTTTTTCAGGGTGTTTTAAGTTTTTATGAACTGGTACGGTCGGCTTTTTAAGTAGCTGCTCACTTTAGTCCTTTGTCACTTTAACGCCATGTTTAAAGAACTGTACTAATAATATAATCTAATCAAAGGCGCTAAAGCGACGAAGTACAAAAGTGTGCAGCTACTTATAAGGCCGACGAAACTATATTGAGCTAGTACGTATGTATGTAAACACATGATTGTACAAAATAAAAACAAAAACAAAACAATAAACATGTAAAAATAGCTAGAACTAGAAGGTATGTTGTAGACGGGGTAGGCCTAGGCGGAGGTGGCGGTACAACTTGGACGCATTCCTCAGCAACTGGCCGGAAGAGACACCATATAGGGACTCATGGAGCTCAAAGGAAGAGGCCTTTGCCCAGCAGTGGGACACTCATAAGATAGGCTAGTTTTACCAAAACATATCGCAAAGAGGTACTTCCCGGCGCACAGCATAGGTAAGGTACAAGCACCTACTATGGACATTGCTCCACTGATGATTATTTTCATTTTTTTTAGTGAAAGCATTGCAATGCCAAACATTTCATTCTAATAGTGGGAATCCCGAATAATTTAAAAATAATTTAATTGTTACGCTAAAAGCATCAATCTCGGAAGCTTATATATATGGGATTGTTCATAACTGGAGCACTGTCCATAATAGGAGCTTTTACCTTAGGTAGGTTTGCCAATTAAAAGTGTGTAAAATGATACCTTTGCCTTACGTAACTTTTAGTCAAATTAACGGACGCTAGTACGGTGCCACTAAGTACCTACTAGCAACTGTTGCTACGAGTTACGTAATAGATGTTGACTTGTCTTTTAAAAGTGAGTTAGTTATCTTAGGGACACCTAGAAGTTAGTACAGTCGGCAACAACGCTTGTCAATGAGATAGCTAGACATGAATCGCTACGCACACTGAAAAAAAAATTGGTCGCTTCTAACAAGATTGTGATTGTTGTGCATGGGCATCTTGAATCCATACGAGCCTGACAGGACGTTAGACGCATCAACTAAGATGTTAGTTGAATCGCTAAAGAACTTGCTGTTTTTACTATAAGTTTTGTTTGATATAACTAAATAGTGTATTCATTTTATGTCAACTAAGAGAACACCTCTCTTGGTTAGCTCAAATTTTTTTGAGTGTAGGTATTCTTCACGTATTTATGGTAAGGTAATTTAAAAACCCGTCAAGTCGGAATCGTGCACCGAGGGTTCCGTACCACTGCACTGAACACACATTACACAGCGCTACATAGTAGGTATTATTATTATTACGATTTAAATTTGATTTCGAATCGAATCAGCACGAATCCAGCTTACACTTGAGCATTTTTTAAATTTGATGTACTTCTTCATAGGCGGCAGTGACCACTTACCATTAGGTGGGCTGGCTGCCTGTTTGCCCGTCGATGGCAATAAAAAAAGTACAAACAGACAGATAGACGGACAGCTAAGGCTTAGTGATAGGCTCTCGTTAGAGGTCCTTCAAGTACGGAACCCTAATAATGTCCTCTAAAACCTCCTTAGCAACCAAAACTTTTAATATTTAAAAATGCCACCTCCATCCTGCCCTCATTTCTCACCCCAACTCAAGTCGTAGTTAGTACTCGTAGGTGTGTGACATACATACTTTGTACTATTAGATATACTTATATATACACGCGGCTAATGAAAACGTCAGTGAATACGGAATCAACTAGCTTATGATTAAAACCCAAAAGCGAGAGCAGCCCGCTTTGCATTTTTAATTTTAATTCGTACACGTTTAAACTTGAAGTAATTGGGCACTAGAGCGAGCTGTCAAGTGGAAACCGCATTACACTCTGTTACTTTGTGGGGGTTGCGGATACCGCAATAGTTTCATATCTTACCCCTAAGCGCAGGGTAGTGATTCTTTCAAAAGCAAAGGTGAGCGAACGCAGGAGTGAATGTCCAAGCGGCGAGTTTAAGTAGTCCCGTCAAAGCGAACAAAACACATTTCAGCGCGTGTATTCAATTTGGCAGCATGGCTTCTCGAACGATAAGGCTGCCTAATTGAAAATGTCCGTCACGTCCGAAAATATAGTTACAGGAAGATAACTGAATAATAATATAAGTAATAAATTATTTTAATGAAGGTAAGGTACTCAGACACGAGATCCCATGTCTGGTTCTATTGAAATTTTCTAGAGAATGAGCTTAAGGATCGATATCCGAATAGATCATAAACAATTTTGAATTTGGAAAGATTTAGTAAGAAATGTAAGAGTGGCCAGGAATATAAAAAAGGAGGTTGTAACAACCTCGTTACATACTTTACTAAATTTACACTTACGAAGTGGCGAGCGTCTTCTAGTTCCATAATGTATCATTATTAAGTTTAACCCTTAGTCACATCGCGAAAAGCAATATAGTTTCTAAAAAAAAAAAACTGCCTAATTGACTTGACTGACCTAAAGGTTTAAAGGACCATAAAAAAAAAAAAGTTTAAAAGAAGTTATTTTTTTGCGTTTTTGGAGGCGGTTTTTTTTTTATTTT
The DNA here is from genome assembly GCA_948252455.1 of Acleris cristana. Classification (NCBI taxonomy): domain Eukaryota; kingdom Metazoa; phylum Arthropoda; class Insecta; order Lepidoptera; family Tortricidae; genus Acleris; species Acleris cristana. Next base: position 5,696,313 of record OX411797.1, on the reverse strand, counting down.
ATTTTATACTTTATAGTCATCATAATAAGCTATTATATAGCCCCACTTCTTAGTTGTTGTGGAACTTTAACCTCCTCCTTTTTTGAAGTCGGTTAAAAATATAACATTAATTACAACAATCTTTATGACAAAAAATGAATAACGCCTATTTATTTTGCAGACCTAAAGGGTGTTCCAAAAAAAGAAGTCATTCCTTTTTACGGAGCTTAACAAAGTAGAAGCGACGGCTCATGCCGAAGATAATTGATTTTCGTAAACCTTGTGATGGAATGCTGCGTACTTTGCGTACCTATGTTGCTAAATGCTTAAATATAACTTTAATTGACAAAAAAAAGAGATACCTAGTTTTGTAAAGGTGTGATAGTCAATTCAACATGTTATATTTAGTAGCATTATTTCAGTCTATGATGCCATATATTGAAAAAAAAAACATGCGAAGTCGGGCTCTTATTTGCGCCAAAACCACTTATTTTACATAGTATAGATAGACATGTTTTTTGTGTTGTCATAAATTTATAATGAACAATGTCATTCGATCGTTTGAAAGTATTTTTTTGTATACAAATACAGTTTACCTACTTTCGTCTATTTTCGTCTTATGTAATTTTCGAGAGTTAATTAACTAAACAAGCATTAAATCGATACCGGTTAATTAGTGCTATGAAGTGTAAATGCAATATCGAAATTAGCTTTCTATTGACGTTTTATCTCATTATTGGTTTAAAGTAAGTACCAAACTCGGGCAACCATCAATACATTTTTTTAATATATTTTTCTTATAATATACAGGGTGTTCGGCAGAAGGTTCGACAAACTTCAGGGATTAACTCTGTAGGTCATACTCATCAACTTTTATTATGGTACCAATAACCAAATCGCGAAAAAAAAAAACACCTATTCCATACAAACTTTGAGAGCTAAAAAGCCGAAATGTATCTAACAGCTGTTTTTTTTTCGCAATTTGGGTGTTGGTCCCATAATAAAAGTTGATGAGTATGGCCTACAGAGTTAGTCCCTGAAGTTTGTCGATCCTTCTGCCGAACACCCTGTATATAATGATGTTTACTTTTACGTTTTGACTATACTATAACTGTCATATCCATAAACGTTTAGGAAAGCTGAAACATTTAATAAAAAATAAAACACAATTTGCCTAAATAGTGTAAGGGTGCAGTGTAAGCCAGCCTACACGGATAATAGTGTATTTTCCGCTCGTCTGCCACCTCGACATAGTTTATTTACCTCTTGTAGCACCCGCTATAGAGAAGAATAGACCGTGACAATGTATCGACTATCTGCGTCAATGAACGTAGTCAGTTGGTTGGTACTGGAATTTGATATAAAGTTGAGTCGACAAAAACAGGGTGTTTTTATTTATGCAGCTTATTAGGGGGTGGTTTTTTTGCTTCAAAATATGGCTAGATGATATCACTGAGACTGCAAAAGTGAGAAAGGTGAGATACTGAATAAGGACAAAAAAATGGCGCTCTATAAAGGAGACTGTTACTCTGCAATGGGTGGATATGATAAATTAAAAATGTCATTTCAGAATGGCGGGAACTAGTAGAAAACCACCATCATCCGGCTTTCAATCGTGTGTTGTGCAAGATTATCTCTTAGGCTTTGATTTTGCTAAACAATTCACCTGAAAGATATGTATAGTCTAACCCCCTTAATTCATAATATTTTAGTAAAAATATTCTTTGTCTCTTTCCGTTAAATTCAAACGGTACAATGAAGGATAAGGACAAAGCATTTTTCAAGCACACTTTAGCTATCGCGTATTTATAAACAAGGGGTAACCGTAAACCGATAAACTTAAGTTGCCTTAACAACGTATTATAAACATTTGATGCATGTATTTTAACTTTAGTCGCAAGTTAAATCAAAGTGACTCGGTCAAAGTGTTACCGACGTGCGGAACTCTACCTTACACAAGCAAGAAATATATCAATTTAGTTAATAACTCAATAAACTGAGACCTGAGTTGTATGATATTATAACACGTGTTTATGTATTTATTTTAAACCATGGCTTAAGATTACTTCTGCTATTAACCGCGACAGATTCACACTTTTTTCCTGGCGATGTTTTCATTCCGACCGCGTCTAATGCCGCCATCTTAATTCAATTGTGGTACAGTAATAACTCTGTTGTGATGTGTGGCACGGAAAAAGTGCATTAGGAGAAATTACTTAAACTAACGTTTTTTTTATGATATAAATTGTTACTAAATATTATTTGCTTACGCATAAACTTCTTAAGTGTATATTATACAAAAATAGTTAAATATTATCGTAATGATTATACTTGAATTCACGAAATGTTGCTGAATAAAAGTATCTGCCGTATAATAATTTACCTTTCTTCGTTTCTACTAAATAAAAATAGAAAACGTGATAAGAATAAGAATAAGAATAATTTATTGTTTAAACTGTGTAGGTATAAGGATCACAGGTACCCTTTTACCCTTTTCGGGCATACAATATTCATGTCTTAAACTAAATATGCAGATACAAGTTTATGTTATAATTATTATGACTAAAAAATTCGTTTAAATTATAAAAGGCTTTATCTACTAGAAAATTCGTTAAGGATCTTTTAAAATTATTACCTTCTAGGCTTTTTATTTCTATAGGAAGCTTTTTAAAACTATTAATAGCTGCTATGAAAGCACTCTTTTTAAATATGGAGAAGCTAGCTCCCATAATAAGTCCAAGTTTTTCACTCGCCAGGACAAATTATTATTGTTCGGTACTATTGTTCTCTTGCGGATTAAACTGTAGAACATGGGGTTAGCTTCAAGAGCTTCTTTCAAGTCGCTGACCTTACTGATAGCTGAATAAGAGCTGGATAATAAGGCAGAAGTACCGTTTGTGGCTACTGTACCCTTTTTGGCCACTTAGGGTTGAACTGAATGTCAATAATACTGTTAAATTAAAAATAATATTAATAAATAGTTAAGACTTTATAAATATATATATAAAGATAAACGTTAAACATATTTTTGTAATTACATAATGCTTTAGATATGAATTAAAATTCCAAAAATGGTGTAAAGATGGCAAAAACCGGTACTTCTACCCTACCACTAATAATGATTACGATGAAAGATATTTTTGTACAATAGAATAAAAGCCGAGGCATAAAGTGAGTACGTGTTCACACTTTCTACCTCCTGTACCGATCTCACAAGATGGCTACCGCATCAAACTCGTAATAATGAGTAATTGCCGACTAGCCACAGATTCACTTTTTATACTTTGTTATTTGTTGTGTGCTCATCTATGTACTTATACCGTTACAGGAATGTTAAATAACTCGCCCGCGACTTCGTCAACGATTTATGAAGCCTCCCCGGGAGTTCCCCGGAATGCATTAAAGGCAAATATTTTGAGCCTACTGGGTACTACTACTAATATTATAAATGCAAAAGTGTGTGTTAGTTTGTTTTTGTTTCACGCTGTAACGGCTGGACGGTCTAGGATGAAATTTTAAATGGAGATAGCTAGATTACGCGGACGAAGTCGGGGCAGAAGCAGAATTTTGATAATTATCGCAAGTATTTGTTAAGTCTTGGATATCTATCTGTGTTTGTTGTAAAGAAGGAACCCATTCTAAATGTCTAGGTTAAGGAATATATCAATTTGTTTAAGATAATTCCTTACTATTTATTCATTTATTTATTTCTTTATTTTTGACAATCAATAAAGTTACTTTTTATATTTTTGAATATTTCATACACGTTATTAATGTGCGATATTAAAAATAAATTATGATATACGTCAACTGTTTTCATTTAAAAAAAATAAAAAGTTTTTGTCCAATTTCTAAACACCCTATGTACCATACGAAAAATCTCCACCAGGACGTTGAATCCAAATATATCTACAGGGGATTCAAATGTTTCAATGTTTTCAAACCTACCGCGTATTTTTTTAATTTTACCTAATCTAGTGATCTAGGATGTGACACGTATACGGCCAAGGATCCTCACTTCGACGGTTCCATAAATCAGTCAGGCTAAACGAACTGGCCTGGAGCCAGTTTGCCAACTTTTAACATCAGTTAATCTAACACTGTTTTCTACAGTTGACAGATTTACAGTAGGTCAGCGAGAGACTTGCCGCACTCAGAGACAATTTAAAAGCAATTTACTTGTTCCTTTTTCAAACATGTGTTTTTTTTTTCTTAATTAATGGCTTTCACTCCTTGTTTTAACAAGGTGTATTTCGCCAGTATCGAGTTTTAGACAATCGCCATGAACTTATTAGAGAAACAAGTCCATGGATATCACACGCGAGGACAATTGTTCGGTTAAAGAGATTAACTCTGGTGGACTAAACAGAAGCACATGGGGTTAGCTCCACGCGCTTCTGTCAAGTCCTTGTGTTGTTTTATGGCACAGAGAAGGCAAAAGAATACACAGGCCATCTGACATTGGCATTCTCAAGACCACAATGCCAAGATTGCAACTCTAAGGGCCGTATTAATAAAGTCATCTTGACTGAGATGCGCGTCACAAGATACGTCAAAGTAAACGTCAAACCATAGAACACTGTCATTTTTGACACATCGTGAGACGAGCATTATAGTCGAGATCAGTTTATTAATACGGCACTAAGACCGCAAATGCGTTGCTAACCCTGAGGACTAAGATGGAATGCCTCTATACATCGTAACACAACAATAATAATATGCGAACACTGCTACTTGGTGATAGATTAAAGGATAAGTGTGTAAAAAAAAGAAGTAATATGTAATTCTGTAGCTCTGCCTACCCCATTCTGGAAATGAAGGCGTGAAGGTATGTATGTGTGTATGTATGTATGTATGTATGTATGTATGTATGTATGTATGTATGTATGTATGTATGTATGTATGTATGTATGTATGTATGTATGTATGTATGTATGTATGTATGTATGTATGTATGTATGTATGTATGTATGTATGTATGTATGTATGTATGTATGTATGTATGTGTATACAAATCATGACTAAGGAACGATTTAATTGTTATTAACTGACTCTAAGTGCTGCGGCAATTAGAAAACCAGAAATTTAAAATGGAAATGGATGGGCTACAAGCCAAAAAGAGAACGTGTAATTGAGTAGAAAGCTACTAGAGATTTTTTTCGATAGGGAAATGCATTTGCGCATATCACCTAGGTCCAGGGAGCCTAGTATGGCTGCATTTATCGCGGGACATGGATAAAACATCCGTCACTTTTTGACACGTATATAAGTACAAGAGTGACGGATGCTTTATCCACATTTTGTCACTAGTCACAACTATACTAGGCTGGGGGACCTGGAATAGTTTGACTAACGACTAATTGACTCACCAACCGAGAGCGGCCAGAATACCCACTAAAAACCCAGCCGAGCGGTAAACCATCTGCGTCCTACGGGGAGGTACCACGCGACCACGGACAAGCACATTCGGCTGCGGCCAACCTCATGCCACGGTAAAGGGGGCTTGCAGGTGACAGATCGGGGGCGTCAGTCACCTGTAATAAGATGTTCCGATCTAACCTGTCAGGCTTGCTGTATCGAGGGAGCCGTGGAATAGGCGATGGCATGAAGGCGAGCCCACATACAGCCATGCCATTTGAGTGCTACGTTGAGGTGCTATAGCGGTCCCGTGGCGTGCTTTTAGCGATTGGCGAAGCGCTCCAAAAAAAAAGGTTCTAAAGTAGAGACCGTGGTTTGGTCGCAGGAATCGAGGCACCCGGCATCGCGTTCTAGATGGATGACATTGCCAAAGCAGCAGGACCGTTTTTAAGACCATTATATAAAAAATATTTATAAAAGCAATTAAACCATGATTGATTACTAATAAGACTAGTGCGTCGTCAAAATTATCGATTTACTTTTTTAACGTAAACGTTAGAAAAAAAAATATGTTTATGAAAAATTGTTTCACCCTCGGCAAAGTCCATGTAATTATACCTACTCGTATTAGGAATATTTTATCTACATAATTTAGGTAATTACAAGTTCATGACGTCAGATTTACAATGAGGGCTCATTAATTTGAATAACTTAGTACTTAGTATTAGTTAGTTGTTAACTTAGCTTAGTTTAGTTTTCTGACTACTAAGTAATGAATCTACATTTTCTTATTTTTTTATAATTTTATGTTATAGTGTTTTTTTTACAAAAAGCATTTGGAGATAGTTAAAGTTAAGTTCAAACCTACTGTATTTCAGTCTCGCTACGCACAGCGGCCCGTTGGCGGCAATTCAAGTTCTTTTTTCAAATTTTGGCACTGGCACAAAATAAAACGAACCAACCTTAATTGCTTTGACCCGAATTGGTGCTTTCCTTTGCCTGTATTGGTAGTGGTAATTAAAAAAATAAACCGCGTTTCGGCAGTTTCAGTTTCAGAGAACCAATATCGGATTTGCGTTCGAATTTTGAATTTGAGTATTGTTTTCGAGTTTTCCGCAACGAGTTCGTTATGAAGTTTGAATTTAGAATTTGAATACACCTCCATACAGCGTTTATTGTAACATACCGGTGAAAATGATTTTCTATTATTTTCCAACTTTAAGAAGAGTTTTGAAGTAGAAATCAATGTTGAGACCAATTTCTGTTGCCACTTGTAATTTCTTTTTACAATCATCGTCATCCGCTTATCGAAAACATACTAACGAATGCCAATTACGTTACGTTACGTTTAGCGGAGGTCCAGTTGCCACTTTTGACTTCATCGTCAAATCAGCTCCATGATACCATAACATTACATTGTCTTCAGGGTTACTAATGTACTTCAAATTTCAGTATTTAACAATAACGGTAAGTGGTCCCAAATTCTCTTGCTAGGTTAGGTAGGACAAACATAGCGAAGCAAGTCAAATAAAAGCTTGTAAAAAAAAAACAGATTCTCTATTCGACGCCACTCACTCATACACATACTAGGTATACCTTCACGCCTGTCTCCCAATGGGGTAGGCAGAGACTATGGAACGCCAGGTGCACCGGTCCAAACATACAACTTTCGCTTCCTCTACATTCATCAATCTCTTCATGCACGTAGGTACGTCGGTTTCAGTCGGTCTGTTAGTAAGTACTTAACGACTATGAAACCCTTTCGTACCGGCTACAAACGGGACCCTATTACTAAGACTCCACTGTCCGTCCGTCTGTCTGGGTCTCTGTCTGTCTGTCTGTCTATCTATCGTGATAGCTAGACAGCTGTAATTTTCACAGATGATGTATTTCTCTTGCCGCTATAACAACAAACAATATATACAGAATAAAATAAATACCTATTTAAGAGGGGCTCCCATACAATAAACGTATTTTTTACAGATAATGGTACGGAACCCATCGCGCGCGAGTCCGACTCGCATTTGGCTGGTTTTTAAATCATATTTGCAGTAAAATCACACTTTTTAATATGGTATAGAGAAGGCAAACGAGCACACAGGTCATGCACTAGGGTGGTGGAACCAGTAATGGACAAGAACCCAATGATAGACACTTGATTCTTATGTTCCGACCGAAGATAGGGGTTATTCATTTGTTTTGCAACAATCAATTTAGGACCGTAGCAAATTTGAAGAGATTAAGAGTGAAGTGTCCATTACTAGTGCCTGTCTGCTAAAAGTGTCCATGATTGGTGCTGTTACCCTGACTCATAATTGTACAAAAACCTATTATCACGACAATATCAAATTGCAGACATTCAAATTATAACGTCTTCAAGGTTTAATTCCACAATAGTCTCAAAGTGCAACTTTATGCAAAGTCTAGAGAATCTCACAAACAAAATGGTTCTGCCAATTAAGCGCTTAGCCAAGCGGCATGAGCTTAGTATTTTGTGCTCAAATTAAGCTCTAGTCAGCATTATTTCACTTTAAAAGCTCTTTAACTGTTAGGATAGGGTTAAGTTATTTTGAGAATCATTTTTTAAAGAGGTGGTTAAACTTTTGCAGTCACTTGAAAGGTTAAAAAGAACGTAATGGCGTAGATGTTTTAGCTGTTATATTTATAGACGTTGCAGTTCTCTATATTTTCAGTTCTAATTCTGTAATTTTATAATGATACAGTACTTGTTTTTTAAAAGCTTTCGGCTGGCTTTCGCTGTCACGCTTGCACTCGCCACTGACGGTATATTGTTACCCTTGTTTTATAGAAAAGAAAGAAGAAAATTGCCAATCGCCATTAATAAACTTGTAGTACATTGTTAGGCTTCAGTAGTCAAGATGGTAAATAACCGGTCAAGTGCAAGTCGGACTAGCGCACTGAGAATTTCGTACCACTTGTGTCGGTGGGTATTATTTTATTTCAAAGATTTGAAGTCGATTTCTCATCAAATTTGTGCAAGCCCAACTCAAACTTGACCCGCTTCTTTGTTTCTAGATTATCTCAATCATACCAAATTTGACGCTTACTTATTTTACCGTTTCTACGATAAGTACAAATAAAACCAAATTGAGAGAAAAAACCATTCTTGTATATTTTACTTTCTTAAAAAAAAAACAAGAAATCCGCCTTAATAACCAGTATTCTATAAAAAAAAACAATCTGCAATCTTTAACGGTTCCAAAGACACAGTTCTACAGTTAGGACAGACAGACGGGCAGACGGACGGTCGGACAGTGTATGATTAGTTATGTATAAGATCCCGCAAAGGTTTGACACATTTCGTCCACGGAACCCTTAAAATAAAATATGTAAAATGTAATTGTCAAATAAAATGCTATATCGTAGGGTCAAAAGGCCTTATTTGCAAAAAATAAGAAATCAATCATAAAATGTTCTTTATTACCCTTATTATAAGGTTATAAAACATCCATTGTTAAACGAAGTTTAAATTAAACCTCGCTATTAAATGGCGACAATTACTGCTATAAAATGAACGGGGTTATTATCAAACAAAATGGTCAGATTTGGCAAATGCTAACGATTTGTGCTATTAACCGACAATTAATAAATAATTGGTAATGCTATACAGCCACTACAAAGGGGTGCCACGCCTCTGGGTGAACCAAGATATAAAACTATCTAGAAGTGGTAAAGCTGGGTACCTACCTATTATTTTATCAAAACACCTTTCAACAAACGTATCATAAGGGTCAAATCACACCGAGACGCACAGTGGTGCGCGTTGTATGGAGCCGCGGAATTAATTGTTTTTTTTTAGGTTAATGGATAAAAAACACATTTTAAATATATTTATAAGTATAATAAAATAATTCCTACTAATATTTAAAAAAATACCTACATTGATTGAACTTAAAATAAAATGTACAAGAAATATACTCAAGTCAAACCATAACTAATGTAACATTAATGATCCATGTTATATTTATCACAGAGATTAATAAAAAGGTAAATAAATAATAAAAAATGGCTTTTTAATAAAATCAATCCTTAGAAAAAAAAAACTCTGAAAAATAAGTTCATTAACTTAATGGGGTAGTATTAAAAAGTTTGCAAATTATTGCAGCTAGAACCAATTAAATAATGATCTAGATTAAATAATGTGTAAATATTGTTATATTAGAGCTTGAGGGTCGTTGTAGCTAAAAAGTTATAGCCAATGAATGTAACATTTAGGCGAGAAATACTATCAACTTCTTACAGCCCTAAAATTACACATAATTAAGGAGAAACCATAAATATTTTTTTATTTACAATAGCTGGAATAATGTTTCTTGTATATAAATAAAACATGTTAGACAAAATCTATAGCTTGAGAGGAATACACCCTTTGCAAATGCAAGGTATTTTAACGGTTATTTCATGCGAGTTCATTTGTACGAGTTTGGCGGCCTAATTTCTTTATAAAAATAATATATATACACAATATTTTATTAGATCATAGGTATTTGAAATGTTATATATACATATCCGATAAAAAATGTGACTACTGCTGACCATCCCAAAATGAATTAATTCCGCCGTTGCCCCACTGTGAGACGTGACGCGACGCGACGCTGCGTGCACATTTTTAATAGAGCGACTCAAAATATACTTTTCTGCGCAGCGAGGCGTCGACCCGACGATTATACGATGCGCCTCGCGGCGTCGCGCTGCGTCGCGCGGCGCCGCGCTATGTCACTGGCCTCTTCCGGAATCGTCGCGTCGCGTCGCGTCTCGGTGTGAACTGACCCTTTCTGCTTGCTTTCTCCAAAAAAAAAACCGGCCAAGTGCGAGTCGGACTCGCGCACGAAGGGTTCCGTACCATTATCTATACAACATTAGCACACAATAGCAAAAAATCACGTTTGTTGTATGGGAGCCCCCCTTAAACATATATTTTATTCTGTTTTTAGTATTTGTTGTTATAGCGGCAACAGAAATACATCTTCTGTGAAAAATTCAACTGTCTAGCTATCACGGTTCATTAGATACAGCCTGGTGACAGACAGACGGACGGCGGAGTCTTAGTAATGGGGCCCCGTTTTGATCCTTTGAGTACGGAACCCTGAAAAAACGAATTTAGAGGCGAGTTGTTAGAGAAAATAATCAAATAAACCCAAAACAAATCACGAAATATTTTAAGTATGGAAGCGTAACTGATGCTCAAAATCAGCCCCACTGACTTAGTGCCGGCGGGGGTGGAGCTAATACTTAGTGCCGAACCGTCTATCAGTCGACTTTCTGACGTAGTTATATTTCGATGTACTAGTCCCAATAAAGACTGCAAAACTTTATCAAAGCACTCGGCAAATCAATCCTGACACATTGGATAATTATGAAGGTCGATAGATAGATAGATAGATAAGACGTTTATTTGCATACCTACTACAAAATTAAATCACACAAAAATTCAAAACACAAACAAAAATTAAAAAATAAGCAGAGTGACACTAACATAATACCCAAATTGCCAAAAGAATGAGTGCGTTGCAGCGGGGCAAAAGGGTTAATGGCTCATAACTAGAGATCGGAATAGGCAGAGCTAATTTGCCTAAACTTGATGCATGTTCATTCAATAATGTATTCCCTTCTCACTCACGCATGAATGAATATGCGTCAAGTTTAGGCAAATTAGCTCTGCCTATTCCGATCTCTGCTCATAACACTGCTCATCAATTAAGGGTAAAACACTGGTATTCTACCACCACCACGAGGAACGACAAAATAAATGACTACGACGAGAAAGTTAAATATTTATAATGTTGACAGCAGGAAAACAATGCTAACTTATGCATTGCGTGTTAAGGAATAGTAATAACAGCATTATTTTACTGCTGTCAATAATACCAATATTTAGAAACAATGGTTGTGCAATGCGGCGACACTTTAATTAGTTACTTCCAGCAACCAACTAATTCTCCAATGCTTTAATAATTCCCTTTGTTGCGCGAATGGCGATCGTTTGTACGGGACCCTAATTGGGAACCCGTGTGCAAGGGAGATGCATAACACCGACCGAGGGAGATAGCGAAACGAGGTCAGTTTCTTGGGATTAACGAAGATCGGAACGTAATTGGTTTTTTGGAGTTAAATGTTTATGTTAGATCTCCGGTTTTCATGACAATTGCTGGAAGTTTTAAGTATTTTTCTTCTTTTACTTAAATTAAACAGTTTAAAACCCGGAAACTTACGTCTAGAGCTGTTAACCCCTTAATGGGTTAACCAATTTTCATAAAACTTTTATTATTATTTATTTACCAAAAAATACAATTACTTTACTAGAAAAATATCTGCCAAATTGCAATGCAGTTTGTTGGCAGAATGAAAGTTCTATTTAGTCAAAACTAGCTTACTATTAAAAAAAACGAACTACAATGCCTCAGACAAAAAGACACAGATATATATTACACAGAAATATTCATCAAAATAATAACACATCCATATTTTTTGGCTGGGTTAAAAAATGGTTGGATAACCTTGGCATATTTCCTCCTATCTAATTGAAAGGATACTGCCCAGTGAACATAAATCATGGTATAGAGTAATTAGAATTAACTTAGTACTGGATATATTTTAAAGTCCTTGGTTTTAACCGCGGCTCCGTCTGCATTGAAATTGCTTATCGTGACTCCCTCGGTCAGTCGTATTTTCCTTAATTAATTAAGTGTTAAATTTCCGGGATAGTATATTAGTATCCGAGCTATATACTATCTCATTAGCAAATTTTACATAGATAATTTGTGGCGTTGAGCCATAAAGACAGAATAAACAAACAGACAAACACACTTTGGCATTCATAGTATTAGTAATGATAAATATTGACAATGTTGCTAAGATTAGTAATAGGTCTTTCAAAAAAATACCTAAAAATGAGGCAAAATCAATTTTAAAGGTTCAGATTTTGTTACATTCCAAATAGCTTTGTGCATAATTATTTCCGTGTACAAAAAACTTAATTAAAGGATCTCCATGCGAATACAAGTGTCCATAGCCGGCCAATTAACGAATTTGGTTTAATTACGAAAATTGGAGCGAAAAGACTCCTAAGACTTTTACGTTTTAAGGCGAAAAATACGGCTACGGCTTGTCAGCAATGTGACAGTACATAGTACGTAGAGAAGGTACGACGAATTTTAAAGAAATATCGCGTCCAGTTAGTTTTAATTTGATAAATAATAATTTTATATATTTATACTTTTACTAAACAATGAAAAAACTGCTGTTAGTTCACATTTAATTGACAAAATAATTTCCTTAAAAAATTTTTTTTTAGTACAAGTTTTTTATGTAAGTACTAAACTTGACTTTTTTTTGCAAAGTACAATCTGCTTATCAAGACCAAACTAATGAGTCCCAACACGGTGGGTCTACGTTAAGTGTAGCAGAGTTCCTGTCCCCACCTTCCAACTCCATCATCAGATCAGTTCTTTGGTACCATAATATTCAAATTCAAATTTGTTAGTTATAAAAGTCTTATAAAACTACGTTAGTAATAAAATGTAGAAAAAAAAATCAAAAATCCGATTATAGGTATATAATTTGCTCTGGACTCCATATGAACGTGAACGGAGTCCCAATGGGCGTGGTTAGGGCTAGGAAACTGCTGGCAGGCGAAGCCCAGACCATATTGCATTATCATTGAGTTAACATACTTAACTATGGTGGTCCAAATTTCAGCCCATTCCATTAATGGGAACTGGTACAAAATTTACTTGCAAATTTTGAAGCGGGCAAGTTAAATGACAGCTTGTAAGAAATAAATTAAACAAAATCATTCGTCCTGACGTTTTCCGTTGGACCAAACAGTTTGGTAACCAATTTTTAGTGTCGCCATCGGCGCATTCAGTAGGCCTTCCAGAAGCATTTGCTCAAACTCGTCGCTTGAGTGGACATTGAGACGTCACTATGGTTTGCAGAGCGCATGATCCTTCCAACCACAGCTTGCAACCTTCAAGCCACAAGGTTTCGTTTAGGCAAGTCGTTGGGCCGTACTCAAGATGCAAACGCTATAGGTAACGTAATTCTATTCTATCACTCAAAATTTATGAGATGACAGTTGACCACGTGGTTTATAGCAACGCACGAGAATGACATGAGTTTTAGAAAAGAAATCGTTAGTTAGCGTAACGTAGCGTAAAGTAACGAGGGTATGTCCTTACCGTTTGCACATACCGGGAATCGAACCCAGGACCGCTAGCTTTGTAGGCAGAATCACCTAAAAGGCTAAGCAAGTCGTCAAATAAATGATTTAAAGACTGAGCTCCTTTGATTTTGAACTAACAGACGGCTAACAGATTAGAAACTGCACGTAATTTCTGTGGCTCTAGTTACCACGAATACATGCCTATTTATCTCTCAATAAGGAAAGGTAAACGTCATGTACAGAGTAAACTAGACTTATACCGTTTTTCTCTTAAACCTCAGGAGACTTGTATCCTATTTCACTAGGATCGCAGATTTGTAAGTCTGCGGTACCCACTGCTTTACACACACGTAAGAAAACAGAAAGAAACTTACGTATAACCTTCAACAAAAAACTAGAACAAACTGAAATCAGAAACTCGCCGTCACGTACAGCCGGGAACAGATCGCAATCTGTACAGTCACGAACGAAAGTCCCTGCAAAATAATTGCTCAAAACGTCTGCACGCCGGATGTAATTAGCTGGGTACAGGATAAACTTTTGTTGACCAGGGTTCCGTAAGGTTTTTGGCATTGGCAATTTTTGGTAAGGTTACAACAATGGTTCAAACGGGTCCATATTGGCTCATATAAAATTGGTCTTTAGATTTTTTATACAAATAACGATTTGTGTCTATACTCATCATTTCTTCGAAAAATTTTGCTCATACTTCATTTCTTCGAAAAATTTTGCTCATACTTATCGCAACTCATTATGATTTTTTTAAGAAACTGTTACTTTTTGAGGATTGTTATAAATCTAACCTAACCTAACCTAATTTTATCTACACGTAAGATATTTAAGAAATTCTGAAAAGTGTACGGTTCCATGAATATTGGCGTTATAAGTTCAGATGAGTATGAGTTCCGATCATTAGTATAAACATTTTGTATCAAGAGTATGAGGAGTGATAATTATGATGTAAAATGTTATGAGAAAAAATTTCGGAGTTCCAATAATCGGAGTTGCAATTTTATATGAACTTTGGCGCACCCGGTTCAAACAATGTAATAATCATACACCGGATTGACGGGGGCAAAAATGTTCCAGTGCTAGTGATTCATTAAATATCGACTAAGTTTATCGACAACTTTTTTCGTGACATATGGATCTTACTTGCAAAAGTAAGTCGTACCTTTATCTTCAATATGTGAATGATCAGCATTCCATGAAGATAAACGATATTTTTTCTTTCGAGGCATTTTTTACCGACTAAAAATACAAAAAGGTTCTCAATTCGTCGGAATGCTAAAGAATACTGTTGTACTGAATGAATTTGTTATTCAATGTAATTTCAATAGTTTTCAAAAGTGCCTTGAGTCCAGAGTCAATATCAGATACCGGTTGTTTATATTTGCGATAAGTATAAATAAAAGAGGATTGCACATAATTAAAAAGTATTCAAACTTGGCCATTACTTATGATAATGATGATTAAAAATTGCTTTTTATCGATGTCGATAAACTTAGTCGACATTTAATGAATCACTGGCACTGGTACATTTTTGCCCCCGTCAATTTGGTGTATGGTAATAATTGAGAAGTTAGCTTCCTAATTGTAAAGAACATAAATTATTTTTATATGCTGTATTCGAGGAAACTTACAATATTTATTGACCGTAGTCCACTCAGAGGCATAGTACCTACTCATTAAGCTAAGTCAATTCTATTACCCATTAATAAATAAACCAATAGCCAATTATTTACTATGTTGTCTTTCTAAGAACTTTATAGGTTTAATTGATAAAAATCAATTGCTCGGAAAAGGCAAATCTGGTTTTAGTTTTAAACCTTCTTTTAATTCTGTCAGTTTTAAACATTTTGACTTAAATTAATTGTTCGTAAAATTTATTTGTTCTTTTGTTGCAAGTGACTAGATGTGCAATGTTTAAATTAAAACGAGACTATTTTTTCTTTTGCATGACATTTTATTTTGCCCTTTTATTTTAAAAGCTTTCGTGTACTTAATGTACCTATAAGGAAACGAATTGACACCCACGATAGCTTGCTACAGACTCGTGTTGGTATAAAAGTTAAAATCATTTTGGAACGCCTTTTTACCAAAATTTTACTCTTTTACTAAATACACACAACATTTGTATTTATTGCAGTCTTTCAATAACCATGGCATTTAAAAAAAAATGTTTTAACCATGTCTAAAAACTTTGTAGATAATCATTTTACGCATTTATAACATTAAGGAGGCACACAGTCGGCATTGTAAGTAGCTGCATATTTTTGTACCTTGTCGCATTACAGCCTTTGACAGATTAGTGGAGCAGTTTAAACGTGACTTAAAGTGACAAAGTACTAAATTGTGCAGCTACTTAAAAGGCCAACCGTAGGTAAAGTCAAGTTCATAAATATGTTATACAATTTAGTACCTTGTCTATTTTAATGTCATGTTCGAACTGCCACATACGAATTATCACACCGATATTAAAGGTACTAAAGTGTATACACATTTATGAACTCGACTGTACTAGCTAGATTTTTATACGACGGAACCAAAATTGTATCGAAACAATTTGTTCCTTTAATAAATTTAGACTGTCTTACTTTTTATAAGGTTTTAAGTTTCCTTAATGACGTAAGTCCCTTTGGACGCATACAGAATTGGAGATCAAACCTTTTATTGGCATACAAATGAACTGAAGTCGTGGTCCCGTTATTATATGATTGAATTTCGAGTGGTTAGTACGTCAGTTTTTTATTTTGCAAGTAAATTCGATTATCCATTTGTATAAGATTTTATGTTAATTGGTTTTAAGGCTTTAATTATTTGATTCAAGGAAAGGTAGTAGGTACGAATGTTTTTTTCAAGTTGACTCAATTAAAAAGATACAAATCGCCATCAATTCTTATAATAAATGTATGTAAGTTTTTTTTTTGCAAGAACGTTATCGGGTAAGTTGCAAAAATATTGTACGTAGTTAAGTAGTTAATTGAGATAACGTTAACTTTCTTCAATTGTTTTTCCTTTATGTAACGAAAATTATCCATAAATATTATGATTATTTATGACTAATCTTGGGAAAAAGTTAAGGGCTTAACAACCCTTCTTTAATTGTGCCCTTAACTATGTACAATATTTTGGCAATTCACCCTATCGTTATCGAAAATTGACGATTGAGGATTGACGTAACCTGCAGTTTTCAACAATCGTTTACGTTAGCATTAAGCATCTTATCTGGCACAGATCAGACAAGATAAGCAGGAATTTTAACTATAAAACGTTTATTTAATAAGAAAGTTGAAAAAAAAAATTTGCCGTTTTTACATTATTAGCCCCGAGTATTTATGAATATTGAATTGATAATTATGTCATAGTTAATAATGGTTTTACCTAGTATTTTAGAGACCAAGGTATAGAAGCTCCGTAACACCTGATTTTCTGAATCACACAACAGTTAATAAGCAACGGGGCAACGACCCGGCATCCGGATCGATTATCAAGCCTTTTACGTTTTGTTTAACGAGTATTAGGGTCCCCGGGGCAGCGGCGTAATTAGACAAAAGGTTCGACATGAGTACCGGCGACTCCATATTGGGTCTGTTTTGAATAGGGGTCAGATATGGCGTAAAATTTGATGAAGAATAAAATTTTACTTAGCTGTAAAATTCGAGGTTAAATATAATTTTACAAAAATAAAAAATATACATCAGGATTCTCGTTGTTTAATGGATCCTGTGCTTTATGTAGGTAAAAGTAAAAGTGCCTGATCAAAATAATAAATATGGAGGTTGTCGCCTCTCTGTCTATGAATATTATACGTTTACCGCCTTACTTAATTATAAACGTTGGGAAACGGTGGTGTAGGTACCTAGCTAAGTAAACCATGCTTTGTCCTTATGTGTCAAATTCAAAAGTCACAATGACAAATAAGGACAAAGCATGGTTTAACTACACCACGGTTACTCAACGTTTATTAGTAAGGGGGTTAATGTAAAGTATAGGGATAACTTAAATTGCGAGAAAGGACAAAGAGTACTTCATTAAAAAAATAGTTTTAGTTCCTAGAAAAAAAAAGCTAGAGTTCAATCAACCAAAAATATTTTTCCCACGGAACCTTTCCCAATTTAATGAGGTGTAAATTCCCATCCAATCGACTATGAACTATTGTCACTGGGTTAAGCGGACCGTACACTAAACAAAAATGTAAAAAGAAAAAAAAACAGGCCAAGACACTTCGAGGTGTCAGTAAAAAACGTTCCGGGCTTCGCACGTATAGTTTCAAAATTGAACGACCCATGTCAAAGTTTCTACCGCCTTTTTAATACGTATTATTTTTCCTTGACACAGGGATCTTGCGGTCGTTTCTAACTGTTGTTAATTTTGGAGAATAGGCAAACGTTTAGAATAAAATGATAAAAAATATGTAACAAAAATCGTCACAGCACAAAAAACAACGCAGGAAAAGGTGTTTCAAGTGACAGTTACACTTTTTTTAGAAACACGTTAACAATGTATGAAACAAAATAGTTTAAGACAAAATTGCTTTAACGTTTTTTGTACCATTTTGGATCCTATTTTTAATTCGTAAAAACGAGTTTCGCAATATAACGTAAGATTAAGTTTAATTCAGGTTTAAGAGCATTGTTAGACTGAAAATTTCCATACAAAATGTGGTTACTTTTCGGTCCCCGTCATTTCAATCAGATTTTATAATAATCTGTACGTTTTCCCAGTGCCAAACTTTATCTCGGCATGCGCTATGGGTATTAAATAACGACATAAATCCCCCGGGTTAGAATAGTGCCACTCCATGTCTTCCCGTGGATGTCGTAAGAGGCGACTAAGGGAATAAAGGCTTGTAGTACTGTTAGGCGATGGGCTTGCAACCTGTCACTAATACGCTAGTAAACATCTTAGCCTATTTGTGCGAAATGTGGTTACTGAATTATCAACAAGTTTTTTAAGTTGTTGGTAAATCTGTAGCTCTGCCTATCCCACTCTGGGATTACAGGCGTGAAGGCTCGCACTGCTGTATCAAAACAGTAGTTACTCAAAATACAACTGTATTTAAAAATCTACTTTAATACAACTTTTATGAACTTGAAACAAAACTAGCAAGGATTTTGAGTTGATACTGTTTTGATCTAGCAGTGCGGTATGTATGTATGTATGTATGTATAAATATTTTCAGATAAAAACCAGTCCTGTGCGAGTCAGACTCGCGCACCGAGGGTTCCTTACCGCCGCACAGTAGGTATTATTATACTACAATATGCATTCGATTTAGAATCGAATCAGCGCGATCCTTTCTCATGCTTGAGCATGTTTTAGTATTTGTTGTTTTTCTTCAGGGTTTGTTATAATAATCATACCAAATTTGACGCTTGAATAATTTACTACCTATTTTTACGATAAAACAAAAATAAAAATACGTTGAAAACAAACGTTCTTTGTATGACCCTTTTATTATTTCACTTCTTTCTTTCTTCTTTCTTTTTTATTATTCTTTGTTAGTAAATCCACCGTAAAAACATATTATGACAAAAAACCTTCTATCTATTAGGGTACAAAATGTACCTACAGCTCTTTAAAGTTAGAACGGACAGATGGACGGATGGGCCTCATAGTCATATTAATAGGGTCCCGTTGAGTACCCTTCAGGTACGGAACCCTAAAAAGGAAATTGGTTAAAATCACTAGTTTTGTCAGTAGGACGCAATACGCTGAATTTATTATTCTTTATAAAAACTTCGTAATAGTGTGTGTAGTAAAATTATTTTATTTAAACAGTTAAGTAAATAAATTATTTTTAATGTTCAATCTTTAAAAAGGACCCAAATATTTCACACTTTTTTTTCTTTAACGGGATTACAAACTTGACTAAATCACATTCATTAATAATAATTAGATTAAGCTAATTTAAGCAAACTAACTGCCGCACTCAGAGTCGTCAATTAAATTTAATGCTTGATTAAAGTTGCTGCTGTCACTTTCTTTGTTATAGCAATAGAATAAGACAACACGTCACTAAACAAGCATTAAATTTAATTGACTTTTCTGAGTGCAGCAGTAAGCTACTTAAAATGTATGCGTCTTTATCTAAAATTTTGATTTGAGGTGCTCAGATTTGAACACATGGCTTTAAGCATGCAAAGCAGACACTACCACTGAGTGTGTTGTAAACACTTAATCTCTAAGTACTTAACACGACACCATTAAAGGCATACATGGAATTTCGAAACAAAGAATTTCTTGAATCTTTAAACAAATACTTAAAAACAGTCATAAATACTAAAATATTCGAATAAAGATTCAATCAACGCATTCCTAAACATGCATGTTCTTTAAACGATTTTTGTTATGCGTTACGCTTTGTAATCGGCCTTTTACAACGGCGCATGAGTGTGTCCCAATTCAAGAGAGACTATTGCTTAAATATAATGGATTGACTAAAAGAATAAACCAACTATTTGCTAGTCAATTGAAACCACCGCTTGATCCACGAAGCACATCCTTAAGTGACTCACTGTTCTACTCTTCAGATGTATAAACCGGCGAGTTTAAGCTGTCCCATCGAAGCGCATTAAACATTTTAGGGCTTGTGCATTCTTAATTAGATAGGAGAACCTGTCGTGGTGATTTTTGGAGAAAGCCTATGGCCAGCTGAGGAAGAGTTTCGACTTTTGAAGAGTAAAATTAAGGTGACGGTGCAAAATTAAATAACTTAATCATCAAATATGAAAGTTACCAAAAAAGGTAAATTAAGTACAATAAAAACAGAAAATGAGACATCAGAGACAGGGCTTTATTGCCGACAGTATACATCAAAATCTTTTAGACTTTCTTTTAAATTACCTTAGTCCTTATAAAGATTAAAAAATAACCATCATCGTTAAACCATGCCTTAAGATTATTTTATTTTATTTATCCGTAGTCAGTTGAGTACGCAAACTGGACTTCAGGGCTAACAATCAATATAGTACCCGCAGTACCGCATGTCAACACATTTTCAAATTCAAATAATTTATTAGTTGAACATAGGTAAAACTGATTTTACATTTTAATATTATGTACCACACATGTATCTATACAAATATAGTACATTGCATGCATTTTGTTTACAAAGAAACAGATTTGAATATAAACCCACACAATATTTACCTATACACTCCGCTAAATATTTTTTCAATACCAGTTAATTGTTAATCCAATGTGACTATAGCGGCCTTTACACGTATAGTTCGGACAGCAGGAAACGCCACGCGCCGTTTCAATCTTCGTTCCGAACCGTATTTTTTTTCTATTTAACTATTACAGTTGCATTTTATACGTACGGTTCGGAACGAAGATTGGAACGGCGCGTGGCGTTTCCCGCGGTCCGAACTTTACGAGTGCAGGCCGCTTGTAAGTTCCTAACTTGTACCAACTACTCCGCTGCGTAGCTGGTAGTATAAACGAGTGTTTCGAATGAATCATTCAGTGCTGAGTCAGCGTGAAGTGCATTTTTAATCCGAATGCACTGAACACTTGCAGACAAGGGGAGCAGTTTACCCTTGTGTGACTTGCTTTTTTTAATTTTTACTTGACTACACGATAAACGGGTAATGTATTTCGATGTATTACGACGCTTTCGCCTAGTTGGTAGGGACCCTGCATTTAAAACTAGCGGTCCTAGTTTCGATTCCCAAATGATTGTGATTGATGATTTGATCGGCTAATAATTGTGTGATGAGCGTGAATATTTGTTTCTAACTGCCGCACTCAAAGACGTCAATTTAATTTATTGCTTGATTAAAGTTGCTGCTGTCAGTTTCTTTGCTACAGCAGTAGAGTAAGATAACACGTCACTAAACAGGCATTCAATTTAATTGACGTCTCTGAGTGCGGCGGTGTCTTGGATGTTTTCAATCTATGTATTACTTATCGTTGTCTTGTACCCATAGTATTGTACAAGCCTAGAGATTAGTTCGGCACTAGGTCCATTTCTGTGATATTGACTTATTTATTTATTTGTGACTCCTTGTAGGAACAATAAACATTAAAAAAAACTTTTTTTTTCGTAATTATACAATACAAGCTCTTAAATAAATTTTAAGCGCTTGGTCATACTTAGGGAACTTATTCAATTTCAACAAAAAATAGAAATCAACAAAATTTAATAAACGGCCTACCGGTTTCAATGATTTATTATTTGCATACGATTAAAGTATTTTTAATTTAAAAAGCATATACATGTAAAAAGAAAGGAATTTAAAAAAAAATTAAGCCTTTTAACAAATACAAATCGAATCGATACACTTAATGAAATGAAATAAAATGAAATTGATTTTGATTTGTGATTGATTTATAACATCTTGATTTTTTTTTGTTGTGATAGCATATTATCTTTCATTGTGTTTTTAAATTAATTATTTATTTTTTAGCAAATATTTTTTAAATTTGTGTATGCTTTACTTGTTTATTTTCGTTAAAAAAATTGCACTGCCTTTGATTTTTTTTTTAATATTAGTCTGTCTTTTATATTTCAGCTTTTATATATTTATTTAAAAGCATAGCCAATGTGACTTTTTTTATAAAACGGCTCAAAAAACAAGGCGTTACATTTTCTACAAATTTCCATGAAGTAATAAACTGATTCTTAACTACTTAGGAGCTAATTATGGACGTTATAAAAGAGTGGTATTCAAATAAACTCTAATTTAATTAAAATAATCAGATCAATCCGTTTAAAACGAAAGCTTGACCGGTATATCGAATATTTGGTCACGCTACTGTAAGAGAGCGTTTAGACATACCGAGTTTATAAAATAGATATTAGAGTTAACTTGGGAAGTAGTAGTTTTAAAATAATAACCTCAAAACTAAGTGGTAAGTTTACCTGTGTATATACAGATTTTACAAAAATTGCTTAGGTACCTCAACCTTTAATTATCGAACCAACTAAAATGGCAAAATTACAAACTATTCATTTTATTTTAACAACCGATAGGGTCAACGATATGGATCAAACCTGTCAAATAAACATTACCTCGAAACGGAAGATCATTAAATCTACCAAGGATATCGGGGTAGGTAGCACACTATGCAATTTTAGTTGGTTCGATCATATCGGTGAAGGAAAACATTTCTTCTAAAATCTGTGAATGCAATTATTCTTACTTGTAAAAATTAAGCAGTGTTTCCGTTGAACAAAATTTTCATAGATATTGACATGCCAATGGGCCTAGGTCTAGGTTTTAGCAATTTACATACATACATACATACATACAGTCACGCCTTCATCCCAGAGTGGGGTAGGCAGAGCTACAGAATTACCAACAACAACAACAACAATAACAACAACTAACAACAAACAACTAAACAACAACAACAACTTGTCATTAATTCTATACTTAATCATATACAGGCTAACTTAATCATATATTTGCATAAACAGGCTAAGATGTTTATTTATATCACAAATAATCTTTTACAAGAACAAAACCAATTGGACGTCATTCAGTTAAACGAAACTACCTAAAATCAAACCTAACAATCCTAGCCACCATAATGTATGTAAATCTATGTACGTACCAAATAGGCAACAACATTATGGTTATATCACAGCGTGTCTACACTCTCCATTAAATTATCACACGCCAAGGTTCATTAGGCAGGGAAAATACTCCGATACGAACTTCCTGCACTCCGCACTATCTCACAAAGCCCATTCCCTCATTCCTAATCTGTTTATAGTTAATTAGTTTCTTTCGCTCCGTCAACTAAGCTCTGCGGCAATTTTCTAACGCTGTTCGAATTAATGAACTATTCTATTCAGTTTAAACGGAGAAAACTTTGAAATTTCAGATCAAAATGCGCCGGAGTGCGGTAAAATAGCTAGGTCTAAGTATTTTATCACCAACTTTGATGGTTTCGATTAGCGTGGATTTAAGTAAAGAGTTTGAGAACAATTTCCAGTCGATCTCATCAATGAGAGCTAAGTGGTTTGAGCCAGTTTTTATTATTCTTTAACTTAATGTGATTGTTTCTCAGTTTGTATATTTAAGATCTAGAAAGCTAGATCTAGATGCATTCGGCCATCGTCATCAATGGTATAATTATCCTTTTATTTCTCTCGTAATATTTTTGACATTTTTTCCTGCTGAACTACGCATGATATTTGATATTATATTTAATTTAATATTTATAGCTTTATATAATGCTAGACTAAGTGGTATCAATGTAGTATGAAATATGGTTAAAGAATGAGTGACTGCTTAGTTTCTTGCGGCATTTCTTCTCAACAGCAGTGGTCTCCTCTTGGGAAGCGCTGGTAGGTTCTTGACATGTAAAAGTGCCCGTGCGGCCTACTTACTGAATAAATGTATTTTCTCCTTTTTATCTTTATTATCGAAATGTTTAAGATTGACGTAAACTGTTAGACGATCTCATCTAGCGCTTATGTCAATTCTAAACATTTTAACTGTTTTCGATTTTTTTTACTGTTTACGATAGTGTTGAGTACCTTGTCTGGCCTCCGGTTAACGGAATTGGAATTCAAACCTTATGACAATGGGTCTATAATAGTCTTTATTTTAAATCCTGGAGTAAAAAAAACTGGAAAATAAATTCTGGAATGAGTTAGTTCCAATTATCGTTTATCTTTTTAGTGTTTTTATTTTGTTACGTAATATTTTTGTTTGGATTTTATATCTATCTACGAGTCTTACGATTACGAAAACGGGCAGTTACGATTTTTTCAAGTAGTTTAAATTGTAACTAAATGAGATTTTATGCTACTAAATAAAGATTATTTTTTTACGAAGAGTAATATTTTTTTTATATAAATAACATTGCATAGTTTAATTTCGTACCATTAAATCTCATTTAGTTAATAGATGTTTAAATTACTTGAAAAAATCGAAAGTGCCCGTATTTTTTTGCAAAGGGGTTTATATAAAATTCAATTGCCTCACGGAGCATAACTTGAGAATGGCATGACCGATTTGGCTGTTTTTACTGTGTTTTTAAATTGACTGGACAAGGATTGTATGAAAAAGAAATTTTACCCGGGCAATAAATAAATAAATTTGCTACATGTTAAGAATAAAAACCGATATAAGACATATAAACAATCTAAAATAATTTCTCACTTGGCTTCAATCCATCGCTCTACATCCATGTTTTTTACAGCCCCGGGTCAGTAATGCAATCAGGAACATTACTAACTTTTTCCCCATGGGCGCTAAAATATGTCCCGTAACAAATCTCTCGAACTACCCGCAACTCGCTACAAAAACTCAATTTCTTTACTAAGTGAAAAGTTTAGGAAACCATGTTACAGATGACGGTGACTAAGTTTTATTCATACTAGAGATGGCTATATGGTGTTATTCTGCTTAAAAGTTTGCTTTGAAATGAAAGTGAAATGAAGGGAAATGAGCACAAATTCAATAAAAAAAAAACGTTTTTTAGTGTATTATTTATTGTTAAGTAAGAGTACAGTCAATCAATTTGATCCCTATTCCTCGGAATCGTCGGAAAACGGAAGTATTTTTTATATCTAACCTTCTATTACTTTCCTTTTCTCAGTTAAAAAAAAAGTAATTAAAGAAAAAACATATCAATGTATACCTCAATTATTTAAAAATAAGGCATGTCTCTAAATCACGGGGAAACTGATTTATCGAGAAACTAGCCCCTATTTCCACACCTCGATAAATATCGACATTACGTTTTCATAGACAGGGGGACTAGTCAAGATGCATTATATTCAAGTAAGCAATTTTAGATTAGAAGACGACTAAGGGACTAAAGGCTGTGAAGTGCTGTTAGGCGATGGGTTTGCAACCTGTCACTAATACACTGGATAACATCTTAGCCTGGTTGTGCAAAATGTGGTCACAGAATTATCAACAAGTTTTTGGAGTTGTTGGTGAGTCTGTGGCTCTGCCTACCCCACTCTGGGAATGAAGGCGTGAGTTTATGATTGATGATTGGTAGAGCAATTTTAGAAAATCGATAACATGTATTAGAATTGCCTCAAGCTGATGACATATCGCGAATATCGCTTCTGTTAACTCCATACATTTCGAGGCAATAGGAAACAGAGGCCCTAGACAAGATTTATTCTGCGTTCATTATGTTATACGTAAGCTATATCGTCAGACGGTTGCGTCGAGCGCGTACGTCAATTACATTTTGACAGTTTTCCAAAATCACTTACATTAGAATTAAGCACCCTCAAAACTTTAGCAGCGTTTGCACCTTCCTTGCTAATCCTACGCCTTTTACCCCCTTACTAATAAACGTTGTGTAACGGTGGTATAGCTATACAATTGTGACATTTGGATTTGACAGATAAGGACAAAACATTGTATAGCTTTACCACCGTTTCTCAACGTTTATTAGTAAGGGGGTCAGTATATAATTATAATCAGAACTCTTTGTTAAACAAAAAATGAATCGAGTAACAATAGCATTGGGTTTAGAAATGAGACTGGATCATTTTTCCTAACAAAACCATAACATTCATTCATAACATAATTGTTAGTGGAATAAAACGCTGGCATATCATAAATTATTTAAACTGCCAGCATTTCATTTCAATATCATAAGCTCAAAAAAAAAAACACAGAGAAATATCAGATTATTTACATTTCTAAAATACGCTAAGTTGGTTATAAAAGAATAATGCGAATAGTGAGACGTGAGAAAAAGCTTATTTTATGAGAATTGCTTTACGAGCTGAGCTCGGTTTGCGGCTAAAATGGTTTTAGTTTTTAAATGCGGGCTTAAAGAATTTCAGTAGTAAATATCCGAGTTAAAAATGCTTTAAACCGGGGGAATAAAATGTTACACTCCTTAATACGATTACGGAATGAATTTACAGAAAATAAAATCGAACACTATAACAGTGTTGTGACTGTTTTTTATCTATGGGAGAATGCGGGTCACTTGATGGTAAGTGACCACCGCGATCCACAAACACCCGCAACACTTGAGAAATCGCTAGAGCGATGCCGGCCTTTAAAAAAAGATTAGTCTAGTTTTTTGATGGGTTTGGAGAGCTGATTCCACATAAATAGTGATTGGTTTATTGTGACAGCCTAAAATGTATGAGTCTCAGAGCCTACCGACCATCAAAATTCAAAATTCAAAATCTTTTTTCAGTAAATTGGCCACATGAGGGCTCTTTTACACAGCGCTTCGGACAAGACCATCATTGCGGAGAAGTAGCGCCGCAAGAAACTCCAGCAGAAGGTCATTTTTTCCAATCATAAAATACAATAATACTTATAAGTAACATTACAAGGTAATAAAGTAATAAATAATTATTTTAAAACTAACACAAATAAAATCATTACAAATGTAAGCTCAATAACATTAAATTAAAAATATTGACTAGGAGAACAACATAACGAGGTCTCTTACGTCAGGAACAGTAATTAAAATAACTAAATGGAAAACAGGTCCTTGCAAACGTGATCAGATGACCTAGTCCTTGTTTGCCGTGAGGCCATAAAAATCTTAAGGACTTAATAGATGGACTGCCTCTATGCTAGTACTTGTGGCCTTATCACCACACTGAAACTGGCGAAATTATGGACTGCTGATTTTTGCTAGCGGTATATTGTGAGGAGATTCCGCCTGGAACTGGTGATGCAGGTGGTACGTCTTTTCGTCCCCTCGGTGACGAAATTTGACTTCCGTCCACGTTGCCACCACCTGCTGGCGGCGCACTCTAGCTCACACCAAGTCGCCACTAGTTCACCCATTGCATTTGGTGAACACGCTTGTAGAGTCTGCGTCAGATTGTGATGTGTTTGTCAATGGATGGAGGGTTGTGTGTATTGAATGTTTGAAGTTATGCGAGATGATGGATGCCCGCCTTTCTTCGGTGTAAATAATCATTTTTTTAATATCTATAATGTAATGACATGTCATTTAAATATTATATTATTATTATTAATTTGATTGTCTTTCTTAATTTCTATTTAGTAAGTAATTGGGCGTTCTTTAGAAAGATTGTACACAGTTAAGGACTTAAATTAAGAAACGTTAACTTTTAGTGTACGCTGAGTTACAAAAACTAGCTATACTGTTATTAAACAAATAGTGGTGTCTCAGACAAAACTCTTGTAGCAAGTGCAAGCATATTACTAACGGGTGAGGATTAAATTTAATTGATATATTGAATTTAAGATTAGCTATAAATATACGAGCACGAATATAAGCTAATTGGCGTTGAGAGTAGTATATAAATGTACGACTAATTTGCGTAACTCAGCGGAAAAGTTCACGTTTCTTAATTTTAGTCCTTTGACGACGAGCTAGCCTAGTTGGTAGTGACCCTGCCTATGAAGCTAGCGGTCCTGGGTTCAAATCCCGGTAAGGGCAGATATTTGTGTGATGAGCACGAATATTTATTTCTGAGTCTTGGATGTTTTCTATGTATTTAAGTATTTATTTCTCTATATAAGTATTTATATCGTAAGCTTAGTTTGGGACTAGGTCAATTTGTGTGAGATCGTCCCTTGATATTTATTTATTTATTTTATTTATTAACTAGGTACAATCTTTCTAAGAAACACCCAATTCACAATGATGATACGGTTATGTTTTGTGTTTTTTTTTTTTTAAATAAGCACAATGATGTGGAAACTGCTGCTTGGTGGCAGATTACGTAAGGCGGCGACATATTTTATTTAAATTTCAGACCATTCGTTTTAACATACATTTTAACTTTGTTCTCGAAAACCAACAAAAGTTTCCAAGCTTCAACATATCCCAGCATATAAATATGTAAAAATTTGGCAAACGCAACCCGTTTCGAAATTATAGCTGTGTGGGGCTTAGGGAAGATACAAAGAAACGGGAAGATTTGCCTGAGGAACAATAATGCACAAAGGAGTGCAGTGTAATGCGATAAAGGGGAGCGGGAAAATTGGAGGAGGCATTTTACAAAGGCTTCTTTATGTAACCCCCGATGTAAAAAGGGGGTGTTATAGGTTTTACTTATGTGTCGTATGTGTTTTTATTAATTTAATCTTCATTGCACAAAAATCTACCAGTTAAACAAATTATCATGTAGAAACAACCAAGAGTGGTGCACAGAAAACAAAGCGAAGTACATATTGACAAAATAATAATTTAATATTTTTGTATCTATGTGTCTATGTTCGTATCCGTGTGTTTGTTTATCTGTAAGTCTGTGTATACACACATACACAGAAACGCACAGATATGAGACGTGTTCGTGTTATTTAGTTAATTTGGCACTAAGCTATTGTCACAAAGTAATTGAAAAGGAAAAAATCGGTTACTATAATTCCAGTAAACCGAAACATATTTAAGATTCGGTAACTCAAGGTTTTTTGATTTCACCACGTGGCACACCAACGTCAATACATGATTATGTGAGACTATGAACATGTTTCCGATTATTATTTTTATAGAAATAACTATTAAATACACACATAAAAAATCCTCGATATATTGGTGACCCCTTCTTTTAGACCTGGGGGGTTATTATGACGTAGCTATGCAACTCATTTTACGGTGAGCGTAAAGGACAGAGCTATAGCAGCTACATAGCTCTGTCCTTTTCCGTCAGCGTAAACTGATATCTCTTAAACGGCCCAACCGATTTTCATGAAACCAAGCTAAGAACTACCGCTAGAAAACCTGCATTCTAATAAAAAAATCGTATCCAAATCGCTTTACCCGTTTGCTTTAGCTACGGTGCGTGAGACAGACAAACACACATATAGCGGTCAAACTTATAACACTCTTTTTGCATCGGTAGTTATAAAAAATACAGAGGAGTAAGCGGGTCAGATGATGATGATGATGATGATGATGATGTAGAATGAGACCCTTAAACACCCCTGACACCAGAGGAATTAGAAATACTCTGCTGAGAAAACAGTACGCTCGATTTTGATACTTCTAGATCTGAAATACCACACACATATAACATTTTGTTTATTGATTTATTGATTTATTAGTAGGTACTTACTTTTTGCATAAAGCATATCGTCGCTACTTTGAAAAAACCTCGCATCTCATGTTTCGTGACATATTATTTTAACGAGAAGAGAATTAAGTTCAAACTCATACATCTCGAAATATCAGATACGAGTTTTTTCTAAAGTAGTGACGATATTACTTTGTTTATCATGTTCTTTGCTTTTTTTTTCTCTTTTTTTCTGTTTACCTCTTTTGTTCGTTTTTGTATGATTATTTGGTTGACTGGTAAATAATGCCATTAGCCATTAAGTCCGCTATTTTGTGATTTTTTGTGCAATAAATATTAAATAAATAAATACCACCTACAATTCTTTCTCACTCCAGTGCAGAGACATTCGCAAAGTAAGGCAATTTCTGAAAAGTGAACAAATCCTCTGGGGCTTCACATTGTCTAGCTCATGCCGGGATTGTAGGGGGGTATTAAATAATCATTCCACCACAAAATGGCGGCTCTTAGTTCTTGGCTTTAAGTTCATAATAGGCTGGGATTGCAAGCTTTAATGAAAAGTTGTAATTAAAGTTATTTCAACGAGGATAGGAGCTTTAAAACTATTCGTGTATTTTGTTTTATCTTTCTTGTCAAGAATGAAAGAGAATTTATTATAGCGTTGAATGGTGAAAAATCAACTTGCTTAAAGTTTAAACCAATAGCATGCATAAAAATGTAGGTTTAGAAGAGTGTTTTCGGATGCGCAAAACTGTTTTACTCTTAAGTCGGATTTTATGGACAAAATTAACAATATAATATGCATGGATATTTAAAATCGCATTTTTCAATAAAACATCAAAATTCCGTTAAAGAAATCACCAAACGTGAAACAGAAAGTTTACTGAATTTGGAATTTTTTGAATGTTGAAATTAAAATTGAAATCGGCCAAGAAATACGGATGATTGCTATCAACCTAATTAGACAGCGATTAGACAGAGAGATCCCATATATGCACTGTAACGTCATGTAACAGGTTTTAAATTTTGTCCTGCTAGAAAGGGATAGGGACATCTTTGTTGGCTTATATCTTGGTTATTTTTATAGCTATCCAAAAAACATTTTCGTCAACTGTTTGACGTTACATGAATCAGATTTTATTGAAACTGTAAAAAGAGTTATGAATATTCTCTATTAATTGGACAATACATCTTTACGACCGCACGACTAGCCCAGTTGGTGGTGACTCTACCTATGAAGCAAGCAGTGCCAGTTTCTATTCGCGGGAAGGGCACATTATTTTTGTGATGCGCGAAGGTATTTTTTTGTAATAAAGTATGTTTATCTTTGTCTAGTTTCCACAGTACCAGCCTAGAGCTAATTTTTAAATTAGGTCAAATTGTGTTATATTGTGCTCCTGATATTTTTAAATTCTCGGTCAACCTCTACGTCTTGTGAAACTCAATTTTTAAGTCCCGTCCGAAACCTTGAGCCTTTATTATACTTTAGTTTAGCAAAGGTTTACCCCACCTTGCTTCGTTATTGTAATCACACTAGTGACGTGATATACAAGTGATAAATAAATATCAGGTAACAATGTCACACAAATTGACCTAGTCTCACATTAAGCTAAATTACTCGACAACGATAAACTTACTTATATAGAGAAATACATACTTAAATACATAATACAACCAAGACTCAGGAAAAAATACTGATTCGGACCTGGGACCGCTAGCTTCATAGGCAGGGTCATTATCAACTAGGTTAACGTCGTTGTCAATGGCATTTATAACGTTTACTCACTCTCCAATTACTGAATGGCTTAAATTGCCTGGCAGCTGGATCTAGTTACGAGTGCTCATGTATTGCTAGCTGCTATGAAACTGATCTGTATGCGTAACGCTGGGCAATGTTCAATTTAACATTATCTTCAAATTGTTGGTCCAAGTCAGGAGCTTTATCCACCTCGCTAGCCACGGGTTCGCAATGTGGGTAAAGTAATTATGACAAACGATTATTAGGATCACAAACACATTATGTCAAGTAATCCTAAGGACAACGAATTGTTAGAACCACAAACCTGCAAGTGAAATAACAATTGTAAACGTAATGGCAAAAATTATAGACGCTGACCGAGGTCAAGCGCATTAAAAACGTGACGCAGTGGATGCATCACTGCATAAACGTTTTATAAGCTTTGGTGGGCTCCTGAAACAGGCGTGAGCGTAAGCATAGTGTTAAGTAAAAAAAACTACATTATACATTACAGATTACTAACTTTTGGCCACGATTCCGTCCGCGTAGAAGTCATTTATCGCTGCTCCCTCGGAAACGGTCCAATTTTCGGGATAAAAACCTATTCCAGGACCTAAACTTTACTATAATGTGTGCCAAGTTTCATTCCGATCCGTTCAGTGGTTGAGTAAGTAACAATCAAACATCCAAACTTTCTCATTTATAATTTTATTAAGAAGTAAAATAAGATACTCGTAAAGCCCTTGTTGGGTATCGGGATGAAAAGTAAAAAGATCTTATGTCTGTCCTTGTAACAGGCTACATACGTCCAAGCCGTATGACCGTCAAATTATAATAATAATAACAATAAATCTTTTATTTCGGACATGTCTATATTATGTTAGTAACAATAAAAAACTTAAACCTATGTTAGAGTCAATACATCATACATTATATTACATTACACTATCATTAATTATAAATAATCTAATAATTATAGTTTTATTAAGGTGCAACTACTTGGCCTATGGATATCATTCCAGTGCCTTGCAAAAGGACCATCAAACCTGTCTGCTACCGTGGCTAGGATGGAGTTTGCGCTGCCGCGCACGCGCCACGCCAGTGTCAAAATTAACATGTTTATGAGCAAAAATATAAAATTATGAAAAAATTAAATTGATAAGAATACGTACCCTCTCGTCACTTGTACCACACAACACCAGTAAAACAGAACTATTGCAAGTCAACCCGTTAACTGCTCACTAGGGTCTTGCTCTGCAGTGGAATTTGAATTTTACCATGTAGACGTGTGGATATTGTACCTAGAATGTATTTCGGCATTTGCGGTGTTAGGGTCCGTCCTAAAGTACCTTTGGGTCTTCAAGTTATTGGTATCCAAAAGGGCGGTAGGGGGGTTGGAGAGTTTAGTGCGTGCTGCGGCATTTAGGTTTTTGATTATTTCTGAGGGGCTTTAGGGTTGGATTTTTCGGTTTTTAGCAGATTGTGAAACAGTAAGTTTATAAGAGTAAGTAAGAGATTAGAACTTTACAAAGTTATTTTATTCGATGTACAAAGTGTAATAAATAAAGACGGGAAAACATGAGTCATTTTAAAAACAACAATGAATTGATTTGAGGAAATCCTTTTTTTTTTAAAGGTTTGGTAAATGTTACTTAAAAAGTTCGATTTGCACCGTACAGACGTTACGTATGAAAAAATTATATAACCATTACATTAAATAAAAAAGATTTCAGCCGCCATTATATCAGAGTTTTTTAACTATTTCTTTTATAATTACTAGCTTCTGCCCGCGACTTCGTCCGCATCGAATTAGTTATTTGGCCTTCCATGCAGCGGGGGATTTTAACTAGGTATCGTTATCTTTATCTAAAATGTATAACATTGACGTAAACTGTCAAACGATCGCATTGAGTATCTATTTCATACATTTCGTTAGTTTTCGAAAATGGTTTACGTTACGTTATTGTTAAGCTACTTGTCTAGCCTCACAGGTCTATCTAGGTAGCCAGCAAACAGCCCGCCAGTATTGTAGTACCTAAACAATGGTATCCGTTCCCACTCGGTCGAACGCAAATTAGTGGGTTGATAGGATTACACGCAGAGCGAGCAGCTACTGGACCTGCTTAGTAATGATTCCGGTCGAGTACTAAACAGACCAGATTCTAGGATTTCAGAGAATGATACTTACTACTTGTAAAGATAGGAATGTGCTGTATAAACAATGTGAGGTGACAAATAAATAAGGAATAAGGTTTAACCAAAACCGGTCAAGTGCGAGTTGGACTCGCGCACCGAGGGTTCCGTACCGCCGCACAGGTAGGTAGGTATTATTATATTCGAATTAGAATTCGAATCTTTTTTTTTAGTATTTGTTGTTTTTCTTCAGGGTTTGTAATATAATCTTACCAAATTTGACGCTTGTATATTTTATTGTACGAGACGACGAAAATACTATGTCCAGGTGTAAACGTCTTTCGGCTGAAATGACGACGATCTTTTATTAGATATTTCACACTAGGAGTTTAAGGTTGAAGATTATAAGAAATTAGGTTTTAAATCTGACATTTTGACATGCGATGCTAAGATAAATCTAACGATACTTCTTTCGTCTATAGATTAACCTCGACAAAGGCCTATTTTACTTTGAACAATATTGTTATTGATCTAATAGTTCAGTAAATCTGTATTAATTAAGGGTACCTAATTTGTAATAGGTCTCAAGTATCTGCCATATTTGGACATGTTCTATAGATTGCCTTTATTTCAAATCCAAGTTTTCGACTTTGGGGTGCTGCAGAGGGTTAAGCAACAAAAATATATCGTGTTTTCAGTTTTGCCAAGTTTAGCCAAGTTGCGGAAATAAATTAACAAGACTACTTAAATACGCTAATAATAATTATCTATATAATATTTATTATATTAATGGTTACTGCTGAGATACGAATGTCCAAATTATGAACAGTCAGGACTAATTGCAGAAAACAAATGGTTACCCGACCTTTTGCAAGGTAAAATATCAAATTTGACTGAACTACGTGTCACCATGATAAACCTCAATAAAATCAACATTGTTTTTTTATTTGACAATTTCTAATAGATTCTTCTTAGACTCTACAGTCTTCCAAATTAAAACATTGTCTAAACTGTAACCTGTTCAAAGTTTAAATTTTCCTTTATTTCATAGTGAAAAATTATTATCGTCAAACCTTTATATTTTCCTCAGAAGTGTCAACTTATCAACTTCGTCTAAGATGTTACCGAGTTTGCATTCGTAATGCAGCCAGATGTCAGTTCTGACGTCCTCGGTCCCAGA
Organism: Acleris cristana; assembly: GCA_948252455.1. Lineage (NCBI taxonomy): Eukaryota > Metazoa > Arthropoda > Insecta > Lepidoptera > Tortricidae > Acleris > Acleris cristana. The sequence continues at coordinate 5,661,788 of OX411797.1, read as the reverse complement.
GGATCTCTTGTTACAAACGATTATATTCTTTGCATTTTGCTTCGCGAGGTCTTTATAAAACCAGTGACGTAAGAAGCTATGTTCACTGCTATCCGAGTTATATCAAGATAATAGGGTAAATCCGGGATGGCTATTGCCTAACGCACTCACAATTGCAATCGTTTTCATTTTTTTAAAGTTGAAGGCTTGTCTGCGTACAAAATCAAAACAATTGTTCCACTTTGAAGCCGATATGTGATTGAGAGTGCGTTAGGCAATAGCAACGCAGGATATTATAAAACTGCGATTAGAATACAATTGAGCACATATGTCGTTTCTGAATTAATACATGAAATGACATTGTCAATGGTAGAGTGTGCAGATAAATGAAAATACTTATTTCAGTACGAAGAAGTTATGCTTGAGAAAAAACATAAATTATAATATTACCTACTTAAAAAAAATACAACACATTATACCATAATATTTTCTTGGCGATTAAGTAAAGCACATTTGTCGAAATGGTCTAAAATAAATTTTGGCCCTCGTTTCCCTTTTTTAGGAGTAAGTACTCATTTTCCGAGAATTTTCTATGGCAACATTTTTATTGATATTACTGAATATGCTAAAAAGGATAGGTGCCTGTGGCGCAGAATAGATGCCATATGGAATAAATAAGTAAAAAAGTAGCAGTAATTATGTTTTAGTTATTTGTAGTAAGTAGTAGAAGATGATTTCAATATTTCACTCATAATTAAAGTTAAACTGAAGCATTTTTCTAACAAGGTCAATCAGGGCAATTGAGTCTACGGGATAAATGCGTCGTTTAAATATTTTAAAGGAATAAAACGTTTTAGTATTTTTGCGTCCTTTGGAGACCAAGGAGATCAGGGTAATGATTTAGAACTATCAAATAAAACTAGCATCATTGCCAACCCCGAGGACTAAGATGGAATGCCTCAATGCTAGTCCTTTTACCGGTTGTTGTATCCCCAGACAATAAAAATAAATAAATTCCAAGCAAACAAAGTCGCAGAATCTAGTAAACAAGCATTGTCCACAAATTGTAATTACCGTCCGGCAAAACAACCGGACCGAAGGTTCCAGAAACCCATGATTTCTCGAGGGACGTCGCCGGCTATTCGGCTCAGGCGCGATAAATTCTTAATAACCATAATAAAATTGGGGTACAAAGGCCTTGTATTAATAAAAAACGAAATCTCAAGAAGTCTAGATAACTGCAAGACTGAGTCTAAAAAATCGTAAAGTGGCGTACAAAAAGGGTCAATTCAAGCTTAGGTAAACTCTATAGGTTATAGGGTTGTAGCGGGCTCTTTTCCGTAACTTGACGACACCAATGTGCGCCTATTTTGCGTGATGGGTTGGTGGCATTACTCCTGCCAACCCAGTTCCACCAGGAAGCGAAGCAGACCCTTAATGTCGCCGACGACTTCTGGTAGCGACCTCGTTTTCAGTCCGAGGTGTCGCGACCGGTATTTTGTCACCTCAGGACATTCCATGATGACGTGGGCAGCGTCTCTTCTGCCGTTATGCAGACTCTGCCACTATGCATACTTTCGATTAGTATGTAATTTGTCCATTAAACAAGCATTTGCAATTTTAAAAAAAAGTTCATTTTTAATAATTTTTTTAATGATATAAGTACTGGACTGAAATTTTTCAGCCAACCTATTCGCCACATATTATTTAGCGTATCTAATTTGATATAAAATACTTTTGATCGAATAAGCAGCCCGGTGCAAATCGTCTCCTATTCGGATCTCCTACTATATCACTCAATCTTCAATCAATACGCTCTGAAGCAAGTTTGACCAACTTTACCTAATCCCAACAGACCTCTCGCATTGTACATAATTATAGTTAGGTACCTAGTAGCTAGAAATTTGGTACAGGGGTTCCTTTCATGATGTTAGTGAGCACTAAGAAAGGAGTTTCCGAAAATCGACCACAAACGGGAAAAAATGCGGGATACTAATTCTACGCGTACGATGTCGCGGGCGTACTCTAGTTATATTTTTAAAACTTTATATTGAATGTAAAGATAATGCTAAAGAATACACGTTAAACTCAGGCTAATCCCGTTAAATCCAAAAGGAAGGTTTCTTTAATCCCTCTTTGTAGTGAAGGAAATATCTTGAAAGAAATTAGATTTACTTTAAGATTTTTCTAATTAAACTAAGTAGGAAAAGAAAGCGATGATCTTGGTTAAGAGTTTGGAAATAGTGTACATTAAATTAATAAAAACTAATTTCTCCTTGGTCTTCCCTTAACTCTTCTTCCTTCTCTCTTTCCTTCTACGATGTTTTTAAGGTAAAGGTTGTGTCGAGGTGTCATCATAATTCCTCTTCTATTTTCTTTTGTTGATAGCAAATTCCCTCTTTTCTTTATTATGTTCCAGCACTTGTTCATTTGATTTTTTTTTCATCCAACTTATTCCCTCCGTTCTTGTCCCAAGACCACATTTTTTAACAGCCTCTAATCATTCTCTATCTCTTTTACCCCTGATCTCTTTGTACCAGTGCCTACGTTTGACTAGTGAATAAATCTATGCTACAGATATACTATGAACCCAATGGAACCCTGAACCACCATATAACTGTGTCACAGTGAGGTAATGATTCAAGTCGTAAGAAGTTTCAAACAAATTGTTTTATAATGTCACTGTGACACTGCTCTATGGTAGGTCAGGGTTCGATTGGGCTGATAGTACGGTCACGAGCGTTAATTTGGGACCCATTTCAAGAAAAATATGCTTGAAATCGTCAATGTCATTAGAGATGTCAAGTCATTTGTAACTTTTAGGAAACTCAACCTTATTGTTGTAGAATGTCAGATTGACTTTGGACCTAAGGTGGGTGCAAAATTTAATCTCGTGACTGTACCTATCATTAATATTTTAATGAATCCTACCCCTAACAACCCCCAAAATTAATTGTTGTAATATCGTTTAAAGCTTATCTCTCATTGGATACTTAAATTGGAAAAGAAAAAACATTGTAACAGGCGTTATTTTACGGCGAAAGCGAATTACGGAATAAATAAAGACTACCGGAAAATAAGGGTGGGAAAAAAGATTTTCTAGTTATACCTTAATAATTGATGGTGTTGCGAAGCCGGGAAAAACGATTTTCCTTACCCGACGTAATTTTACCTGAAAAAGCTTTTTTTTTTCGAATAAACTTCCGTTTATTTGATACTTTTTAAAACGTAATGCTGCTAATCTTATTAAGTTTTTAATGCGATTTTGTAGTAACATTTTTTTTGTGTTTGATTTTATTTTTTGTTGTCAGATTTGTATTTTTAATTACTTTGGTGTTTTATATTTACTATGACTGAAATAGCAAAATGTATTTCACTTTAAACTTTAAAATCAGCAAAATGAAAATCTAAAGGCTGTGTAGTGCTGTTAGGCGATGGGTTTGCAACCTGTCACTAATACACTGGATAACATTTTAGCAAAATTGTGCTTGTGGTTGTGCAAAATGTGGTCACAGAATTATTAACAAGTTTTTGGAGTTGTTGGTGAGTCTGTGGCTCTGCCTACCCCACTCTGGGAATGAAGGCGTGAGTTTATGTATGTATGTATGTAAGGTGAAATAGTATTTTTTTGTAGTCAACTGTACTGTCACAGCAATATTGAGTTTGATAATTCTTATGATATTGTGATTTATAACGTCACTCACGCCACGTCATCAAACCAACGTTACATCTAGTTACGCCTGTTTTACAAATAAATTATTTGAATATGAACTAAGAATTTGAAAATGTTGAAATTCGAATACATGATACATTTTCATAGTGGATTAGAAAAAGTTCCGTTTTACTTAATGATACAGCATAAAAAAGCTACAAATAAAATAGAGCTAGGTTTAAAATTACATACGTTTTTTTTAAATTATCCGGTTCAAAGAAAGGATGCATTTTAAATATACAAAAAATATCGGTTTTCTTAAACATAAAAATAAAATAACAAATGACCTTCTTCCTCACAACGAATTCACGTGATGATCTCTATTTCCATTAATAATGAATATTGATTACTGGCTTATCGAACATTCACACATGAGAGGCACTCCATTGTCATAGAAAACAAACGTTGTAGACCCGGAGGGCGCTGCCTGTGACCCTACCTGATCGAGTGCAGTCAGCAATAATTATTATCCAACGATAGGTCAAAAAGCATCGGACCCACAATCACTGGTGACTGAATTAGCAGAAAAGTCAATATCTGAACAAAGACGTAAAATATTTTAATCAAATAAGGTCTGTAATACAGAAAAAACCACGGGTCACAGTCATTGTGGAAGGAATAATTTGATTGCCGATCCAAAGATAAAGGTACCTATATGGTACAAAACAATCCAACCGGAGCCACTAAGTATACCTTGGATAGATTGTGCATTAAGCAGAAGAGCCTTGGCGATAAGACTTCGGTCTGGGCACATCCCATTAAACAAATTTGGTTTTTTGAGGCATAAAGTAACGTCCCCTAATTACGCTGATTGTAATATGCCAGAAGTCGTGTATCATATTATAATGGAATGTGTCCAAAACGAGTCGCTTAGGAGACAGTTGTCAAATAATAACTCAAATAATATATATTCTGCGATGTCGGCGGCTGAACGGTGCTCTGGCTTTCCCTTTGTCGGACAATGCAAGAGCACTGTTTAAACTGGTGCGTATGGGACTTGTTAATAGAAGTAATTAGTTTTAAGAAAACATAATGTACTTGTTGTTTTAATGGTGCGGCATCGTCGCCCCAGAGACCAAGCACTTTAATAAAGATAAAAAAAATATGATCGTGTTTATTTATGAGAACAAACGCGGATAAACATCTGTTACTGTCTTAACAATACGCTGCGAAAGTGACCGTTGCTTTATCCACCGCGATAAATGCTTCCATATTAATACGGGTTCAGGGGCCCTAATATGGCTGCATTTATCGCGTGACGTTCGCATTAACATAGTGCATAGCTCCAAGCTAAACGTTTGAACTTGCAATTGACAGTCATGTATGTATTCTGTAAATCGTGTTTCATATAAAAACAAAGATCACTTCACAACAATTTAAAACCGGGAACACCTTAAAATTCCGAATTACTTTTTTCCGAATATTCATTTGTCCGAATTTTCATTTTTCCGAAAAATATGCTATACGTAGGTTAGGTTAGGTTTGATTAAAAGCGATAACAAAAAATAAAGTCTTCTATCACAACGTTGCATTCGGAATTATGAAAATTCGGACTTTTGATCAATTCGGAATTATGACTCTTCGGAATTATGTTGTACCCTTTAAAAACTGGTAGTTATATTTCGATGATAATCGATCAGGTAGGTATACCGACGATACCTTCTTGGTCTATAGGTAATCGGCCGAGAACTATTCATTATGGGGCCTATTCACCATCCCGAAATAATAATGTCACTATAAAAGTGCTAAAAATATCGGTTATAAAATTAGTATGAAGTCTGCAATTTCAAACATAAAAATGTAGTTGCACTTACGATATTTTATTAAAGTCTAACGTTTTTGCTTTGTTTATTTAACTGGCATTAATACTACTAATAATTCAAAATACATATGACATGAGATAATCAAATCCTCGAGAAAAATTAAGTACAAACTAAAAATTTCCCCCTATCCCGTTATATCGCGTCTTAAACCCCTCTGTAATCTCGTATCTGTATCGATCGTCTGAATCAGCACTCATCCTAATTGATAGATACTTTCTTATGAATATTAATAGCTTACTCTCTAATAGGGGATATCAGGGAGATGGCTCGCAGCCATCAATTTTGATGGGGATATTTAGCTGGGTGAATTATATTTATTGAGACTCAGTATTGACCGAGGGTGTGTTGATCCTAGTTATGTTGGCCCTATCCAAGTTACGAATCGCAAGAATAAGGCGTATAATAGAAGACGAATTATAAATAACACCGTATAAGTACGAGTCGCGTATAAAGGATCTCGTATTACGCCAAAAAAGGAAGTTACACAAACAAATTGGTTAGGACAAATATTTAAATGCATAAATACATACCGTAAAATGTGCCTACTTTGCTACCCCATGAGTAACTATGCTCCATAGTAACTATTTCGTTTGTTACTTATAAGTTAAGGTTGATGACCTATTTTTTTAAAACAATCTATGTAGGTATACATCCAGCCACGCAGTTAATGAAAGCAATAGAATGGTTTACAATACAGATTACCTCAATATAACCATTGAGCATAATTACCCGTGGGGGAGCAAAGTAGGCACATTTTACGGCACCTAATACATCTGCACGCCTTCATTCCCAGAGTGAGGTAGGCAGAGCAACAGAATTAAGAACAACTCTAAAAACTTGTTGTTAATTCTGTAACCACATTTTGCACAAACAGGCTAAGGCCGGTGTATATTAGTGACAAGTTGCAAGGCCATCGCCTGGCAGTACTACAAGCCTTTGTTCCCTTAGTCGCCTCTTACGACTTCCGCGGGAAGACATGGACTTGTACTATTCTAAGCCAGCAACCACACGGGACCGGGAATAAATAATTAAAATAAAATAAAACACAAAATTAAAGGGGGGACCTTAATCTACATCTATACTAATATCATAAATGCGTAATTAACTTTGTTTCTTTGGGAGCTTAAACTACGAGGAAAGACATATCAAAGTTACTTTTTATTCCGGAAACTGTCAATTTCCGAAAGAATAACGATAAATGACTTCCACGCGGATAGATTTGCCAAAAACAGCTAAATAAATATAAGTCAAGTAGAAATATTAAAAAACTTGTTTAGTAAAAATGTTTCCTCCAAAAATCTAGAAGGTCAATGTACCTCCCGTCAATTTATAAGAGTAATATTTTTTTAACGTGGAGTGGTGCTCTTTTCATCAGTCTTATAATTTGCTATTCTCTGTGAGAACTTGCTGCCGTGCTCAAAAGTATTATGAGTTATGAAACATACGAACGTAAATCACTTAAAGCTTTTTTTGGTAATAAAAATGTATCTTATTCTTTTCTGACTTTTCTCTCATGTTTATAAAAATCACGTTTATTATTTTTTCATAATAAAAGTTAAGTTATAATTTGTTACCAAAAATTATAAATAACTAACAGTCTTAATTCGATGAATGTACGTTAAATACAGATAGGATATTGTTTCGACATTTCGACATCATTTATACATCAGTTCTTAGATACTATTAATATTGCATTGTCATCAAATTAATTTGTACCTATTTAAAACTTTTTTATAGCTCAGTTAGGAGTTATCACAACTTTCTCAATACACAATTACATGTCAAAAAATATTGTTTTACGGGGTGGAACAGAACCCTAGCTTATTAAAACAACAGAAACTGGTTTAAAATTTCTTATTAACTGGCTCATTAACTTTTACACACCTATTAGACTTTTTCAGCATATTACAAAATATGACGAGCCTAATGTTACGAGCCAATGGCCATGCAAAAAATGCATTCCTCAGAAAAGCTTGTCACAAATTTTATTAAAAAATATTTACAGAATGAGTCTGTGTCAAATGCACAAACAAAAATTTAAAATATTTAAGAAATTACTTAACTCTATAATTTTATCTCACGAGCTGCACGTCGTCTATGAGTGCGTAACTGTGGTCGCTAAGCGTCGCCGTAGTGTGCGTCTATACCCTTTACAACTACATGCTGAGAGGGGCCCTTTTCTACGCCATGTTGAATGTTTTGTTCTGTTTGTCATCTATTTTTCTTCAAGTGTGTGTCATACGTTAAATAAATTATTTCTAGTCTATTCTAAGTATAGCCGCTTTCGTAACAACCTGTAATAATATTTATTATTAAAAGCAATTGATAATAATATGTTCGTCAAAACTTAGCACCGTATGTTTACTTTCTAGCAAAGAAATCCCTCCGAGACGTCAAAGTTGCCCCAAAACACGTACCGGCCAATAAAATTAGCCAGGTATATGCATGTAGATTACATTACACTGGCGGCCCTTGAAACCTGCACGTTGTTACAAGGTTGTAATATTCAAAGAGTCTCTAATAATATCTTTCTATAATCCTACCCAATAACTAGTTATACGCATCAAAATGTCTAAGGACCAAAAATATCTGTATTTTTTTTGATATTTTGAAATGATAAATGTAAAACCACTTTGGTACGAACAAGTAGTAATTTGTATGTAGAATATCATAGGATCTTGTAGTAAGGTGAGGCGGGGCTATTGCATCTGCGGGGCTATTGTAACTTTACATACTAATTTTAAAAGTAGAACACGTTTTAGTATGAAAAGTTACCAATAGCCCCGCAGACCCTTACATGTATTAAGAGCCAAAAAAAATGAATTTCCATCACTGTACTAGAACGAACTATTCCGTAAAGTTTCTTCTCTTAGGTCATTTAGTACACGCGGAGCAAGAACCGAAGAGAGCAGGCAGAGCAGTGAGTGACACTGACAGCAAAGCGATCCGAATGAATGACCTACAGGCCACTCATTCATTCGGTAAAAAGAGCAAAAAAGGACCATGAACAGAACATTTTCTTGTGTACTAGTATACTAAAGGAACTAAAAGACCGAATTAGTACATTTGAGCGATTTTAAATACTAGTTTGGAGCGATCCACTCAGTGAACGAGCGCACAAAACCCTAAAATATCACAATGGAAGTATGTGTCAATGTTTTGTTTTCAATCGATCATCGATCTGTTTACATCTCAATTACCTACGATGCCAGAAATAGACACAGATAGATACATTGGTACAGACGTTAAACTTAAACACCCCTCTTGGGTAGAAGTGGGGGTTCAAAAAGAAATAAATGCCTAGATTATCTTTCATTGGAACTACGGAATCCTAATATTCCTCTTTCTTTAGTTGGTATAGCTTTATTGACATACATATAAGAGCTAAGACGTCTTTATTACAATTTCGAATTACATTTTCGTTAGCAAAAGAAAAAAAACCTAGTTTATTGCTTTTTGATTACTCGACATACGTTTTCCTCAAACGCCTTCGAAATGAGGAGTTTCGGCGAAACTGAACCTTTTACTTTTGGGACGGTATTTTCATTCAACCTATTAAGGCTACGCCTTTAACCAATTTGCAGAAATAATAATGGTACCTACTCGTTTATCTTAAAAAAATCAATGAACCGACTCTAAATTGACAATGGGGCTTTTTAAAGGGTGTTCTAAAAAAATCATGTTTATAGGTACAGGTCGTTTCTTGTTTACTGAGAAAATAAATAAACAAATTTCTCCTAATGGCTATAGAGCTTAATCGCGACATGGTCTTTTCTACGTCACAACTAGTGCTAAGTTGAGAAATCAAAACGCGGTTGCAAACAGAATGACGTCATTCCAACCATTAGTCCAAAACGGGCGTAGTAAATGCTGATAACATTAAAAAAAACCAATAAAATAATAAATCCAAAAAAAGGGGAAAAATAGTATGGCTTTGAGACTACGTTGAAAATAGCCCAAATTTGAAGTATGCTATGTTATAATGTGCTCATACTTTTCCTTTGACAAATATATAATAATATTCAGCTTAAATGTGTGTTAATTCCAATTCAAACAATTTTTTTAAGTAAGCGAAGCCGCCTTATACAGCCAATTTTTTTCATTAAAATAAAGTGTATAAAATGGTTGAACAGTATTAATGGACATTATTTCAATCAAATTAATACCGTTCGACCTTTCCGTCGCTATGTCAAAATTAAAAGATATCACTTATTCATACGAGCTAATGGTAGATGAAAAATATCGCGAGTTTTATTCTCAATAGCTACTTATGAAAATCGTTTTGTAATACACGAAGTGAGAAAAGTAAATATTACGCGTATTTTAACTTGGTTAATTTTGCTGTCTATTTTATGTTGTATACTTTGTTTCATAAAATTTTTGCTAACCTTCAGAATGCATCTATGATGCTTCATTTTCCCACACCAAAAGTAAAAAGTGTTTATACTGAAACTGCTGAGTTGTGAAAAGCACAGCGATAAAGATGTTGGTAGCGATACGGACCCAGCAGAAAGATCACGAATAAAAAACCTTCAAATGATATAGCCACAGAATAAGATATAGCGAAGTATAACACTTTTGTAGATATAATTACGTTTCGCAAGGTCGTCTGCACGAGATAGGGAAAAGTTAATAGGATTATCAGCAAACATAATAACGATCCGTATCCAACGTGGAGGCTAGAAGCGTTATATATGGAAGATTAGTGAATTCTGAAAACCTTTTCTGCGGGCCAATTATGGTCGTGTTTATCGACGTAGATAAACGTAGATAAAACATCTGTCACTTTCTGACCAGTAGTTAGTGCGAGAGTGACGGAAGCTTTATCCACCGCGATAAAGGCGACCATAATACGGGCCATGGTCTGATGGCTACGGGTAAAACGTCAGACGGTACTTTTTTGAGTCAAGAAAATATGGCAGCAAAGTGTAACAAAACGCAAGGTTTTAAAAGCCCCAGAGACTAAGTAAGATTATAGTAGAAAGCCTTTTATTTCAGGCAATAAAGCCCGTAATAACCTTACAGTCTAACATATATATTAATCTAAAATCAATACTTGCAATACCCAGTACAACATAGTTAAACTTAAACCTAGCAGGTGCTAACATAATTTTGGAGAACTTTGTCGGCTACATTATTTTAATCCACAACTACACCGAGGAAATTTAGAGCACCCTGTAGTACAAATATGTCGCATCGGTAGTATAAAATCGGCTTTAATAAACATGGTCCTTCGTCCCGGATAACTGGGATAATCCCTTAAGTATATAAAAATTGAGCACAGTCTCGCCCTTGTTCCCTGTCCTATGTAAAAGAAAATATTGCCTCGACTTACTGACATCTGGCAACATTTGGCACCCCATTTATCAACGTCTAAGTAGGAGGCGAAGTATTATTAGCAACGACAAATGGTTGACGATCACTTATCTATTGATTTGAGCTTCCATTGACTTGGACGTGTTAATACTGTTTGGTTTTTCTTGGGAAGTGTTTAGGGGGGTTTGGATTGTGCGGGATTGGTTTGGGAGAGTTATTGCGAATTTTTTTTTTTTTAATTGGTCTTAGGGTGTCCGATGTGTTATAAATAAATGAGTTTCACATTTTCGTTTTTGTAAATATGTAGCTTCATTTTTCACTTCATTCTATATAGGTAATCAGTTCGAATAAAGTTACTTTTTTTGTTAATTTTTCAAAGCGTTGGCTAAGTTATTTTAAGATTAGTATTATATAACGCCATTTTGAATATTTATACTTGTACAAAATTAATGAATTTCTAAAGAATTATAAAACACAATAACCGCATTCTGACGCAGACCAAATTGACGACAATGTTTACGGCCATTTCCTTTTGATATTTTAAGTATTTAAAAGAACAAAAGCACAGTGAATTAAACTGAAAATCCAAACAGCCAACACTAAAAATCAATCGCCCACAAAATTGCAAAATTAACCAATAGAAACAATAAGGAATCCACTCACGTTGGCAACGGAGATCGGCAGAAAGTAGAACATAAGTCTAATACTGGCCTTTCAGAGTAGGGTTGTCAACTTGAAGTATCGACGCCGAACAAAGACATTTAAAAATTTGAAGGCAATCTAGAATTTTTCCGTACCCAAAGGGTAAAAACGGGACCCTATTACTAAGACTCCGCTGTCCGTCTGTCTGTCAGTCACCAGGCTGTATCTTATTAACCGTGATAGCTAGACAGTTAAAATTTTCACAGATGTATTTCTGTTGCCGCTATAACAACAAATACTAAAAACAGAATAAAATAAATATTTAAGTGGGGCTCCCATACAACAAACGTGTTTTTTTGCCGTTTTTTGCTCGATAATGGTACGGAACCCTTCGTGCGCGAGTTCGACTCGTACTTGACCGGTTTTTAAGACAGCTAACTCGTTCCTTTTTAACCCCCGACGCAAAAAAGAGGGGTGTTATAAGTTTGACGTGTAAGTGTGTGTGTGTGTGTGTGTCTGTCTGTGGCATCGTAGCTCTTAAACGGATGAACCGATTTGGATGCGGTTTTTTTATTTGAAAGCAGGTTTTCTAGCGGTGGTTCTTAGACATTTTATATCGAAATCGGTTCAGCCGTTTTTGAGGTATTGAACTTTGAAATGTCAGTGTCGGGGGTTTTCCAACTTTTTGTTGGTTAGGTTATTCAAACTTGTGTATGATGAATCGTTACTAAGGAAAGACTTTATCGTCGTTAACTACCTCTGAGTGCCGCATTGAGTTCGAATTTGGAAGCTAAGAAAACTAGTAAGCTAATTATTATAACTGTGACCAAGAAAACCCATACCTTTCTTTATTTATTCATTCTCGTAGGATAACTGTTAGGCTTAGCAAAGTTATATTTCACGAATGTAAGCGATTGCAGAAATCCAATAATTTGTACTGAGACCCTAGACAAAATGCTTAACGCTATCGTAAACGATTTTCGAAAACTGTCAAAGACACTCCATACATGGAATTGACACGTTTGACGTGACCGTGCGGCAGTTTACGTCATTTCTATACATTTTACATAACGATAACGATCTCGCAATGCATTGTCTATGGCCACTGGATCGATGTTACGTTGGCAGTCTACGGTAGACTGCTAAAGTTCGCATTTCATATATTTTGACAGAATTCTTATAGTCGTTAGTTTTCATATATTTTTTTGTCTTGTTACATAACTTAGCTAGGTGTCCTTGTTGTCACCTCCGCCTTTATGTTAAAAGCATCTTTGTTCGGACACTACATCTACAAGGAGTGTTTTGAATTGGTTAAAAAAATATAAATTAAGTTCAAGATAAAATATCTTTAACTTTTTTTGAAATTATGGTAGAAAGAGATTGTAGAAGTCGGCTTAAAGAACTAGTTACCGTAAAACTACACAACTGAGGTCCTGGCCTACAACAATAGTCCAATTTTACTTATCACATTATTTTAAAAATATGATAGCTTGAGCTATAGCTAGAGTTTAGAACAATCGATTTTAGGTCAAACAATACGTAATTATACCCAGCAATAACAGCAGTAAGATATTATATTTTAGAATAATGTAACGAGGAAAATGGGACTATTGTTACAGGCTAGGACCATAGTTGTATAGTTTTACGGTACTGTTAAATAACCGGACGTAGCAACCCTATTTCTGGGCGACATTCCCGCCGTTCTCTGGACCAGATTGACACGCTCCAAACAATCGTGCAGGCTGCTTTAATCTGGGCAATAAATTTCTTTTATCTCCCGCCCCCGGCCACAAGACGTTTTCTTACGGGAGGGAATTTCTTTTGCAGGCCTGTTGCGATTAACTTGGGAGGCTGTAATGAAAAAGCGTTTTTTAAGTTGCCTTTTGCTTTGTACCGTTTTATTGGTAAGGTGCGAATTTTATTTCTGTGAAATGTTTTTGTTCGGGGTAAATGGCTGTCTAGTAAGATATCTTGGCCTAAATGGAGGTCATTATTTGAATGTGAATTGGTTCAGCATCTCAATTTAAACCCTAAGTGTCTTTGGTTTAGCTTTTGCATTATTATCTGCATGTAAATCAGTGGGTTTGGGAAAATAACAACAGTGTTTCATTGACAAAATACATACCGTAAAACTACACAACTATGGTCTTAACCTGAAACAATAGTCCAATTTTCCTCATTACATTATTCTAAAATATGATACCTTATTGCTATTATTGCTGGGTATATGTACTGTTTGGTATAAAATCGATTGTTCTAAACTCTAGCTATAGCTAAAGCTATCATATCTTTAGAATAATGTGATTAGTAAAATTGGACTATTGTTGTAGGCCAGGACCATAGTTGTGTAGTTTTACGGTACGGTTTTAAGGTAATGAATTTATACAATTTCTCTTGCATTTTCTAGCTAGAATGACAAAACAATGACAATCCCCGACCGATATTCAAACTTAAATAAGCACCATGTAGAGTGTTAGTTTGGTTCTAAATCATTGTTGAATTGGCTTAACTCTTATCGTCTGCGAATTCCACATGATCAAATGATTTGCATTACAATCTTTGGAAGTTGAATAGAGCCTTTATTTTAATTCTTCTGCATTGCTAATCAGACCATTTCATGGAGAATTGCAATAGGGTGATGGCACCCAGTGTTGGACACTTTTAGCTGACAGGGCACCAGTAATGGACACTTGACTCTTAATTCAAATTTCATACGGTCGTAAATTGATTGTTGCAAAACAAATGAATAACCCTTATCTTCTGTAAAATAAGAATCAATTGTCCATCATTGGTCCTTGTTCATTACTGGTTCCGTCACCCTACATGAGAAACGAATTCGTGGTCCATTTATGTATTAAATTTTCCGAAACATTTTAAAATTACCCACTTCTCAGGATCACTTGCTGCTGTTATTTAAACCAAGTTTAAATTGGCTTGATAGTTTCATAAAAATAATATTTTGACCCTTAAAATTGATATTTAACACCAATTAACTGTTTAGTGTTATTAGCCGTATCACTTGACTGAAGTTTTGAAAATACAACATCCTTTATTTCGCTGCTCTCACAAAAAATTAGCATTGAAATTACACTTAACTATTATTCAAGCGCCAAGTGCGAATTCATTTCAATAATTCGCATTACGAGGCTACTATAAAACACCCTGTGCATTTAATCTGACATGATCCAAATTTATTTTCGTACCAATTTTATTTACCTGTCGATAAAAAAACGTAATGGATTATTGTTATCCCACCGAATGACAATTTTTATGCATATAAAGTATTTTCCATTTAAATTGGAAACTCGTCAAGGGTTTTGGACAACAGCCTCCCTTTGATGCGAGAGTTTTAATTAAAATTGCCGTGTTTTTTGGAGTTTTTTTTATTTGAAAAGTTTTGGTTTACGTCCCGTGACCGTTAAAAACGTGTGTCTGTCAGTTAACTCGTTAACCTCCCAATTTTTTAACACAGAGTAATTGAGGACTGTAATTTTTTTTTTTAATATTATCTTTGTCTGTGACTTTACCACAAATTAAATACAAGTTACTTACGATAATGAAGAGAGTACAACCTATGGTTTGAATTAAAGTTGCTGTCAATTGAAATGGGAAAAGATGTAAACAAAACCAAACGATCTAATTTACTATTATTACTACTTAATCACGTATTTTGAAAGATCAAGTTAGGTCTTTTAAAAACTTGATGCTTACTCTTTTAAACTAAGTTAAAGATTAAATAACTTTACGTCTTTGTTAACAAGCTCGATGTACATAATTTTAAAGTTCTTTGCGCATTTAAATTGTCACCGACTTTAGTTAGTGCCATGAGCAATGACCGCGCTAGTTTAAAAAACTGTAAATGCTAGTTATTTTATTACACTCGTGACATCTTTTTTCATAACCTATTTAGAAATACACCTCTAAGCTCACTGTCACCCCTAACATAAATAAAAAAAGTTTAGTTCAACCAGCATCCCAAAAGTACCATCATAAACACACCGAAACTATGATACATTGTCATATAAATCAATTTTGCACGTGTCTCCAAGAAACGAACAAACCGGTTGTTCACAACAAGAAAAAATAACTAATATTTTAAACACCCTGTACTTCAAACTTTATAATAAGGGAAACAAGACATACATTGGCATGGATGGTTTTTATCCGTTGCTACCTTTTTGCGTTTAAATGCGCTGAAGGCAAACGCTTTTAAAATCATTCTTATGTTGTTACTTTAAGCTTGTAATTCCCTTGGCTGTGCTTTAAAAAGGCCAATGTAATGGTGGATTTTGGAAAGCTCTTTTGGTAAGACGTAAATAATGTCTCAGATTCTATTTCAAGTGATTTTGACACAAAATATTACTCCGAGGGACTCTTGCTAATCTTGACAGTATAAGTTGGGAACGAAAACAGATGCCAGTTTTTTTGCGACGTACATTCTTCGACGCATAAGTATCTGAGAAGGGTTTTTTTACATTTGATTTGACCTATACACTATAACAGAAACTTTATAACTAACGTTTTATATTTTTGAACGTTATACGTATTTGCCAAACGATGTAATAATTACATGTAAAAGGCATACTCGACTAGGCTTTTTAAAATTTAAATTTAAATTTTCATACACTCTGTGTAGCAACCACATAACTTAGGAACATGATTTATACACCTATAATCTGTTAACCCATCATTTTACCGAATGTCACGTTATCGATTGTATCATTTCATCGAACGCTACTTTCTACTGAAACCATGATGTCTTCAGGATGTCTTAAACATTAATTACGAAGGTTAGGTTAGGTTAGACTGGTGCGTATCAAAAAAAAAGCTCATGCGGCGATAAATGCCTTTTGACGAAGTGAAAATTCTACATCATGATACATTTATTGTAAAATTTAATTGATAAGATTGAAAAGGGCATGCTTCGATGGTTCGGTCATTTGGAAAGGATGGATGAAAGAAGATTGACAAAAGAGATATACAGAGCGAAAGTGAGTGGAAGGGTCGGAAGGGGCCGCCATAGGCGTACTTTTTCGAATCAAATCGGAGAAATACTGGAAAAGGGCCGAATTTTAAGTACCCGAAACCGACGTGCGTGCATGACTCGATGTGGAAGAAGCGAAAGAGATTTGTCAAGATCGTAGCATGTGGAAAGAAGTGGTATCTGCCTACCCCTCTAAGAAACAGGCGTGATTTGATGTATGTATGTATTGTAAAAATGTTTCGATAACATTATAATATGCCACAATACAAGGTCTTTATAGTTGCACAAGACGTAAAAGTCCATATTACAATGGCCTTTAGACTCCACATTTTCTTAATACTCGGAGATAGCAAAGGAATAAGAATTCCGCAAAGGAATCAGCTGTGGCTGTCATTCCGCCGCGACCTGTAATTTGCCGGAAACGTTATCAAACTGCACTTCCGCATTACTCGTGCTCTGATTGGGGCACATGGATTTATGGATTTAAGATGGCGGCTTTAATTTTCGGTGTCTGCTGATTGGGCGAAATATTTTTGGCCGAATGTTATTTCTCTTGTACTCATTTTGATTTATTTTCAAGATATCACTGCCGCTATTTACATTGGTTAGGTTAGGTAAGACTTGAGACAATAGTAAAATTCAACGATAATAATAAAGGTGGAATATACGTTTTTGAGAAATGATACATTTCAGGGGCGTCTAAACGGGCCATATTTTCACTGCAATATGTGGCCGGCAACTATTGGTGTCTTTCTCTAACATACGAGTAAGAAAGGGACACCAATAGTTGCCGGCCACATATTGCAGTGAAAATATGGCCCGTTTAGAAGCCCCTTTAGACAAACATATTTCGCCCAAACGGTAGATACCCGATATTTCGACTTACGATAAAAATTACGTATATAGTAAAGTGTCCCACTCACAACACACACCGGTCACCATAGAAAAACAGCGATGCTGCACCTATCATATCGGTGCCGCAACTTAATGCTGAGTGGCGATCCATTTCAGTGGGACCCACAGCACCTTAACTAGTTTTATTCTATTCTGTTATTTAGTAGTACGTACTACAACGTTAGTTTTCTGTGGTGACTAGTGTGAGTTTACTCTCGTTTCACCGATACCTACTCTTTTCATAGAATATATCACTTCGCAGAATTTTTGTGTCATAGAAAGCTATTTTCCACTGAACCGCCGTCACACAACATAGCTCAAAAAAAATCCTTTTTTCTTGTAAGTCTAGAAGAAAATATCCTTCTGGGTTTTATAATAGCCTCCCAGTTTGAACAGCGCATTTGATCTGCATTCAGCACACGTCAGCGCGAGTCAGCAAGAATGCAGCTCACGGCCTTCTCTGCGCATGTATGGATATTACTTTAAAACTCTTACAAGAGCACTTTGAGAGCAATTGTGTGTTAGCAACCTGTCGTTTGTATTAGATAAACAGGATGTTTGGTTTTAGTAGTAATTTTACATTTACAATAAAGGAGAAAACATAATTAAAGTACTATGCGTGTCCGTTACTGTTGTGTAATGGTTATGACTAAAGTAGAGTACGTATCAAAAAAAAAACAAACTGTATTATACTTGTATATTTTTGCTCAGTCTTCAGCTGCTCATCAATCTAACGAGCCCAAATTGCAGGCTCTATGTTAATTACAGCGGAGGTTCTGTTATTACTTTTCACCAGCTCAGGTTAGATCCGCCATACACGGACTGCTTTATGCAGTCAGGAACCGACTGCACTTCGTTGCTATTGGTCGATTTGCAGTTTCAATGCTCTAGAAAGTGCAAACCGACCAATAGCAACGAAGTGCAGTAGGTTCCTGACTGCTTACAGCAGTCCGTGTATGGTGGGCCTTAAATTTAACACAATAATATCACGGATACTATTTTCATTTGAATGTATTTAACCCATTTCAGGAACTAGTTTAAAATTGAAATAAACGTACTTACAAACACTTAATTGGACAAAGAGAGAGAATAGAGCAGCTTACTATAATAAATACAATAGTTGGGCTTGTTGAGTTATGAATAACGGTATTATGAAAATACAATCGTTGAATGGTATTTTTATGATAATAAATAAATACATTTCTATTAAAGCTGCACCGAGCGTCCGTGGCGCCCTCAGTACTATTATTGAGTTTTCTAACAAACTAAAGTAATGTCTTTAAACAGGAGAATGCTTTTTTTGTACAAATTAATACACAATTTATACGGTGACATAATTTCGCCTATGAGTGAGTAACTTAACGGAATTGCTAGACATTGTGTTTTCATTTGTACCACAAAAAAATACTCTTCGATTTCAAGATAAAAGACTGGTGTGACTATTTTTGTTCCTAACATTATACTGCACGGTTTACTACATCACCCTGTAACTACAAGTACATACTAGGCTGTATCTACAATCTGTAACGCAACCGACCAAATTCCGATTAAACTACACATACAGGTTGTTCCCTGCGGAGTCACATGTTAAAATCACACATTTCTAACAAATATCTGGCGCGTCGGACGCACTGAAACGTCTCGCATAATAGTCATTAGTTAGTTTGATCAGAACAAAGCCTGTTCAACGACGAGCCATAAATCGTATGAAATCATCCTGTGTTTATTTCTATGTAAATTTCCTCCTTTGTTATCTCTGTTTCGCAATGATTTTCAACCACAAACGATTCTGAACTGAATACTGTGGAGATAAAATGGAATTTCGTGTGCGCGTTAAAGGCCAATATTTCACGACGAAATATGTTTTGTTTGGATGCTGAAACTTTTTGCAAAATTGGATTTGGTTTTAAAAAATGGGAGATTTTATGTCATGTTGTTATCTTTAATAATAACTATAGTTAACAGTTTGGTGATCGATGTATCTTATGTCACCTTAAAAAGTGAAATCTTAAGACTGCAATGCTAAGTCTGCAAATGTGTTGCCAATCCTAAAGAGAAAGATAGAACGACTCTACGCTAGTCTTTTTACCGGTTGTCTTTTCCACACTATGAAACACAACAATACGAACACTGTTGTTTGGAGGTTGGTTAAAGGATAAGAAGGTCTTTAAACATTTTTGCCGCCACAGTTAAAATAAAACGATAATTTGTAACTTCGGTTTTAAACCAAATTAATCAATGAACAGTTAAACGTAGGTGCAAATTTTTACTAAAGGTGTGATGAATGTTACATGTTATTTTAAAAAAAACCATTAGACAATCCAGAATATTTTTGTAGACAATAAAACTAGTGAAGTTACATTTTACACTTTGGACCACCAGAGAGAGAAAACAGCATTGTTGCATTAAAAGAGTTTTCAATGCATCTGTTAGTGTAAACAATAACATTTGCATCCCTTCGGCCGCGTATGTAACCGAAGTTTGGTAACCAGTATCCTAAGAAGAAAACAATATCCTCATAGGACACCAGTATCCATGTAATAGGATTTTTTCCTTTTTTGATACCTATTATACTGTTCGTAACTAGTATCCAGTAAGGAATAAATCATACTCTTTCGAAACCATGTATACTAGGAACAAAACTTATTGATTTGAAATCAGACGGTGTCGACGGAGCTCCGCTGCCGCGGTGCTCCTATTTCTAGGTGGTTTGGCCCTCCGGGCCTGTTGCAAAATTAACATAACCTAAACCTACCTAGCATTAGGACTTAGGTAAAATGGACAACGGTTAACTTTGAATTACAGATTGCAACAATGGATTTCAAATGTTTTCCGTACTTTCGTTGATTCCTCTTTGCCATGAAAATAATTCCGTTGTATATTGACGCATTGGCAAAAGATATTTTTTTAACAAAACCTCAAGCGTTTTTTACCCTATTCAGTAAATAATTCTCAATCTGCTTAACGTTTCGCAATCCTTTTTAACCTCTCAGAAAACATAAATCAGTCTGTTTCGACTCATTGTGCTAAAAACCTCGTTGCCACCATAATGAAGTAACAAAAGCTAAGTAATTATGCAGAACGAAACAATCTAGGAGAGTTAGGGTTAGTGGAAAAGGAAGTGGTACTTGAGAGTTTCTTATGAGTTTAAGCGTTGTTTAATTTGAATTTGTTTGGTGATGCGTCTGAAGAAGGTTACGGTGCATGATTTTATCATAATCTTGATTTAGAGTTTAACGTATGTAATGATGTTAAGAGGTTTGAATGCTTAATTATAATAACCTAAGCATGAAAGAGCGATTTTTTATTGTTAATTTCCTAGAAAAAAGTCACGATACCTCAAATCGTAAAGTCAGTACTTATCTATAAATATATTAGTACTGTTCGACACATAACCTTAAGTTTTAATCGAGAGCGCTTTATTGAAAAATATAATCGAATAATTCATCATCATCATCAGCCCACTTCTGTTCACTGCTGGACATAGGCCTCTCCCATCCAATAATTAATAACTTTTAATTCTTTAAACTTATTATGATAGTAATCTAAAGTGTATAAATAAATAAATTATCTTCACTTCGAAAGTATTTGGTTTTGGATTATTAATAGTAAATTGATTTGTTTTTTTACATACTTAACATCTTTGCCTATTTTAGTAACACCGACTTTAGAAAGTTTAATAGTTCCCAAGTTGACGATAAAACAAGTTCTTAGAGGACGAAGTGGGTTGTAAAAGTTATTTTATTTCTAAGAAAAACTTATGAATTACCCGAAAACCTGAAACGTCATTTACCGTAAACACGGGTTACTTTAGCCCTAGGAGGAAACATTGCCCATCTTAAAAAAAATATTCCATTAATAATTAATTGGGCTGGTTCTGATGAATCAGAAAATTATTTTAACAATTTAAGACGATTACTACTAAAATAGTTATAGTTTTAAGTATGGGCAATGTTACCTCCTAGGGCTAAAGTAACCCGTGTTAATGGTACCAAAAACATAAACGGAGAAAAAATATTTTTTACTTATACAGGACTTTACTTCACTGTGTCCCAAATAAATCAATTTGTTAGCCTAAAAGAGGTCATCTCTGATTTTTATACAGCCTCCAGATTCTAATACAACTCTGACGACTACCTGAAAAGGGTTGTCGAAATTGTAATGTGCTTAGCATGAAGCCTAAACCCATTAGGCTAGATTGAGTGGGCTGTAATTCGTCTAAGTGAGAGTTTTGAAGTTATCGTGTGGAGAAGCATTTTCATCCGGAGCTTAGGTAATGGAAAATTCGGATTAGAATGCTCACCAATTTTAGGATTTCAGCTACAGGATGTTGGGATTTGTTCTCAATATTTTTATAAAGATGAATAAAACTAAAAAGATGAAGAAAATTAAGACTGTTTTAAATACTTTTTTACAATTTTAATATGCATTTTTTTTAAATCGTTTGTTTTAAAATGAAATAGAATGAAAATATTTATTTCAGACATCCAGTACCTATTCATAATCACGTCCATGTACAGTCAACAGCATAAATAAGTGATCATTTATGTACCTTGTCACTTTAACGTCGTGTTTGAAATGTTATACAAAATTGTGAAACGATTGAAAGCGACAACGTAGGTACATAAATGATCACTTATTTATGCTGTTGACTGTACCGATGTAGTCAATAACATGTACCTACTTAAAAACTAAATTAATAAAGTCGTTCGTCGTCCCATAATAGTTTTTATCGGTTCTACTTGTTCAGGTTAAAAAATACAATGGTATCGTTTTATTTCATGCAATTCAAACTATGGTTGCTGACATGATGACGTGTCTGATTTCAACAGTATTGAATACTTTTGTACGTATGTATATGTGATCGGTTCGTCGCTTGTATTTGTAAAATGATAGTCCTTAATCATCGGTGTGTTTTGGTTATCAATCCAGGGTAGTGATTCTTTCAAAAGCAAAGGTGAGCGAATGCAAGAGTGAAGTCCAAGCGGCGAGTTTATGTAGTCCCGTCAGAGCGAGCAAAACACATTTTAGCGCGTGCATTCTCAATTAGGCAGCCTTATACGTTCGAGAAGCCATGCTGCCAAATTGAATACACGCGCTGAAATGTGTTTTGTTCGCTTTGACGGGACTACTTAAACTCGCCGATAAGACTTCACTCCTGCATTCGCTCACCTTTGCTTTTGAAAGAATCACTACCCTGTTACAGACATTTAAATACTAAGCTCCTATAGACCAAACGTTATCGCTTACCAAACTGTTATAAAGCTAATTGGCCATTAGATTGACCGATTTGGATCAAAACCACTTTAGAACTTTCATTCCTGATTCCCTCAGTCAGTTAAAATTGGGTTGCACTAAGCTTAGAATAACATTGCATTGGTTGCAATGGCCAGTAAAATTTGAAGTAAATAGAAACGTACACAGTATTTAAAATAATTGGGAATCGGGTATAAGTTTTACTATGTGCTTCTCATTCGCTGTAATAAACTAACTTTAATATTCCAATTTTAGATCGTATTTTATGTTATTTTAAATTTAAATAGATGCCTAGCGAGTTAATATAAGACTTCGCCTAATTTCTTGTTAAATAGCTTTTAAAGTTGCTGAGAAAAATAGCTGTACTCATAACATACAGACAGACAGACAGACACCATTGTCCCGCTATTTGGAAAGGGTGGAGATTGCATTGGATTAAGCGCTAAACAAAAAAAGGGGTAATTACACAAAAGATCCCTTAGGCTCGAAGTGTATCCATAAGGACCCCACCAATAAGGAAAAAAGATAAATCCCACCATAATTGTTGTTTCTTTACCATTTTCATACAAAACCCTAACAAGCGATACTTCTAGCAAATAGTTTATAACCCTGTCGAGTCTAGTCACTAATAGTCCTTCGCAAGTTTGCTAGTGACATCGTCGGGCAGGGTTAATTCCATTAAAAGATTAACAAACCGCAAGAGCGTTCTGGGATCGGAGATGTATGGGGCACATTAGCGGGGAAAGAGCGGAAATAACGTGTTTTAAACCTCCAATGCAAAAAGGGGTGTCGTAAGTTTACCGCATGTATCTATCTGTGAGTGTAGCAATCATAGCTGCCTTCCAAATGGTTCGATTTGGATACGGTACTTTAAAAGTAAAACACTCGTTTGACTAAGGTGGTTCATAGCTAGTTTAAAAAAAATTGGTTCGGCTGATAAAGAGAAAGGGACGTAGGAAGTAGTATAAAGGAAGAGTCACCATTATTTCAGGGTTTTTTTTACCTGCACAGTAATAAACCCTTTTGCAAAGAAATCGGGCACTTACAATTATTTCGAGTAGTTTAACCCTTCAGGGTTCCTACACACAACATGTGTGCGATTTTTTTTTACGTTATGTGACTTATTAATTTGACATAAAGTTTAATGTTAATGTACAACAACTTTGACATATCGTTCGAATTGCTCGGGTTAATATTAGTACCTACGTTAACCCGTTGATTTCAATTATCGTTATTTTCGCGGGAACTTTTAAATTTTCCGGGATAAAAACTATTCTATGTGCTATTCCAGGATCTAACCTAAATGTGTACCAAGTTTCATCCGGATCCGTTTAGTGGTTGAAGCGTGATTGTGTAACAAACACCCTAACTTTCTCATTTATATTATAAGGAAGATTAGTAAAATAAGATCAAAGGTTTATTAAGGCCCTGTCATCCCGGCTCATAGACACCTCCGGAGATCCTAGAGCTGGTGCTTACCTCTCCCAAAGGATTGGGCTAGCTATCCAGAGAGGTAACGCAGCCAGTGTCATAGGGACCATGCGGCGAGCGGACCTGCTAGAGGGGGTGTTCTTTTTATAGTGGTGATTATTATTTACGTTTTTAATATTTGAGTAGCTTAGTTTATTTTATTTTAATTTAAATGAGTTTCTTCGTTTAACTTTTAATTGTATTATATTAAAAATGTACTTATCTACTTAAATACGTTATTTAGATCAAAGGGAATACATTTTTATTACTCGTAAAATAATACATTCCTGTTTCTCGCATATAATCTAGTTTTCTTTAAACTAGGAGAAAAAGTAAAAAGCCCGTTTTTTTGCAAGGGGGTGTAATAAATATCGCTCCGCTCATCACAATAACCATGACCGAGAGTAGGCGTCGCTAAAAACCGCAAGCCTGTCACTAGATGTAGAACCCGTAGTTTTTGCCTGATTAGGCAATCGCGACATTAACATTTAAAGGCTGGTCCAGCTTAAACCTATCTGTCTCATTCCATCTGCACAAGTGAATGTGATTCCGTTTGAATAAGATATAGTTTTCTTATTAGTGTTTTCATTGCAATACTGAGTTTTACAAGTACGCTGAATCCTTGGAACACCTTGGAATTTATTTTTGAATTACAATGATTTTTATAAAACAAAGTGATTCTTCTTTAAAAAAAATGCTAACATGACGACATTGTTAAAAATACTGCTACAGATAATTATATACTTAGGTATTAAAATCATAATTATGTCTTAAGGCGCCGTGGTACTTTTTATTCGTATAATATTTCACTACCTAATTATTTTATCAAACACCTTGTGGTTGCCGGGTAAAAATAGTGCCACTCCTGTCTTCCCGCGGATGTCGTAAGAGGCGACTAAGAATAAAGGGCGATGGGCTTGCAACCTGTCACTAATACGCTGGTAAACATCTTATCTTAATTGTGCAAAATGTGGTTACAGAATTATAAACAAGTTTTTAGAGTTGTAGGTAATTTTGTAGCTCTGCCTATCTCACTCTAGGAACGAAGGAGTGAGTTTATGTAATAATATGTAATATAAAACAAGGAGTTTTTAAACACCCCTTAAACCTAGTCTTATTAAAGTTAGCTTGATGGTAGTTAGCAGTAAGGTACTAAAGTAATTTGATACTAACCTAGTTTTTTTTTAAGTTTTGTTTTGCTTTCTAGAAGTTATTTAGGCGAAATTTTATATTTATCATAAAGAAATATAATACTTAATGGCATAAAATATATTATATAAAACAATAACAAAAAAAATACCAATGAAAATTATAACTATAACATTAAGCTAAAATTAAAACGATAAATCTAGAATAGGCCGTTGCGCCATTGTCCATAAGATACCACATGTCATAAAAAAACGTTAATGTATTTAAAATAAAACTTAACACACAAAATAAATTGCACAAAAGTTCATGATAGGAGTACACCGATTTCTACCTAAGAACATAGTTCTCAAAATAAAAGTCAAAACACAAGTCACAAACAACCTGTAGCTCGGACACCCGGGTATATCCAGGTGGCTTACCCGTCCGGTTAACCCGGGCCGGTTAAATTCCGGATTTAGGTTAACGTCAAGTTTCGGGCGCTGCGGATTTAGCATCCACGTGCGAGGAAACTTAAGTGTAAGCTGTGAACTTAGATGGTGTAAAGGGGAGACTAGGTGAAAACATGTAGTAGGAGATCCGAATAGGAGACGACCTTCACCTAGCTGTTAATTCGATAAAAAGTATTTTATATCAAACTAGAGGACGCCTGCGACTTCGTACGCGTAGAATTAGTTTCCCGCTACTCCCCCCATTTCTTCCCGTTGGGGGTCGATTTTCGGAAAATCCTTTCTTAGTGCTTACTTACATCATGAAAAGGAACCCCTGTACTAAATTTTAAGTTTCTAGGTACAGTAGTTTCGACTGTGCGTTGATATATAAGTCAGTCAGGTTTACCTTTTATATACATATATAGATTTAATATGTTAAGTAATATTATGGCGAATAGGTTGACTGAAAAATTTCAGTCCAGTACAGTCCATAGGTATTTAAAAAAAAAGAACTTTAAAAAAAAAAATCTATTGCTTATTTAATGGACCAATTACATACTAATCGAAAGTATGAAGCCTATAGAATTTATGCAATCGTTAGGTTGACTATTTTTTCCCATCATACCCGTAGGCAGGTAAGTCAGTACTAATCATTTGCACTAAACCTAACGTTTGCATATTCTATAGGCTTCATACTTTCGATTAGTATGTAATTGGTCTATTAAACGAGCAAAGGCAATTTTAAAAAAAGGTCATTTTAGTTTTTTTTTTATTATGGACTGTTATGTACTGGACTGAATTTTTTCAGTCAACCTATTCGCCATATATTTCTTACCATATTAAATTTGATATAAAATACTTTTTATCGAATAAACAGCTGGGTGAAGGTCGTCTCCTATTCGGATCTTAGACCAATGGATAAGTTTGGTTTTGTAAGTATTAATGCAAGAATTCGAGAGACAATGCCTTTGCCAAGCGTGTGCCACTATTAGAAACTTTTCAAAAATATAAATTATATTTGGTGCCTGTTGTTAAATTCTGTTGGCTCTAAAATGTTGTTTACCATCTTGATTGTTTAATAACCACAATATTACAATGGATTTTCTGATGAAATCACATAATATTTTTCTTCTCCATCAACCTGGTTTATTTCTGGGTATCTTCGTACTCGGCATACAAATAGATAAGTCATTGTGACAGACATTCCTTTACAAAGTAGATTTGGCATCTTTTTAAACTCTTACTGTTAAGCATGCATTTCGTGAAGCCTTTCTCCAATAAACACAATATACCGTATCTACAACTGATCGCTTAATTCATCTACATAACCAGTAAAACCGACAGGTATATGTATATGCAAAATATTCTGGATAAGTAAACCGAATCGCTCCACGCACTGTACGGAAAGATTGGAAAAACCTCAGAGCCGGGCTTCATAACTTCAGGATTCCACAGAAATTTCTCTTTGGACCCTTTGTAACGATAAATTAGAAAGTTAGGTGTGTTTATTCGCTTTGTGTAACTTCGTTCGAGTGTAATCAGTTTTTATAAAGAAATACGGCTTTTAACCGACTGCCTGAGGGAGGGTCATGTTTTACTGTATAAACAAGATAAAAAGATAAAAGACATTTATTCAGTAAGTAGGCCGCACGGGCACTTTTTACACGTCAAGAGTCTACCAGCGCTTCCCAAGAGGAGACCACTGCTGAGACGAAACGCCGCAAAAAACTCAGCAGTCAGTCATTTTTTAAGCATAGTTCACGCTACAATGATACTACTTAGTCTAGCATTATATTAAGCTATAAATATAATATCAAATATCATGCGTAGTTCAGCAGGAAAACACGTCAAAAATATTGCGAGAAAGATAGAGGGAGAAAAAGGAAAAAGAAAAAACAAAAGACGACCACATAGTTTCGACATGTTTTCCTACATCAACGGGGTCCCCTAGACAAGATACAACTTTTGCATTTGCACAAATTATTAATGACTAAGTTACGGGTTTAGGCCAAGCATTTTTGTCTGTTAGATAGTCCTCGACCCTATAGTACGCTTTAGACATTAACGACTATTTTAAATTATACAGGGTGTTCGGCAGAAGGTTTGACAAACTTCAGGGACTAACTCTGTAGGTCATACTCATCAACTTTTATTATGGGACCAACATCCAAACAGTGAGGTAATTGCGTTGAGACCTCACTCATTGAATTCAATTTTGGTTGGTAATTAATATTTTTCAACTCCTGATCACCAATTAAAAATCTCCGTGTACGAGAGTGACAAATGCTTTATCCGTGTATAAGTACGAGAGTAACAAATGCTTTATCCACATTTTGTCACGCTATAAACGCAATTATACTAGGCCCGCAGGTTAAATTATAGTCATTGAACCACCTAACCTCCACAAAATAATAAGAATATCCATGAATATTTCATAAGATCCTCATTACTTGTTTTTGCTTTCAGAGTAAAAGCAATACACTTAATATAGAATATTGCCAAAAGATAGAGGAAGAAAAGAACAAACTGGGTTAATAAGAACACCGTTCCTTGTAAAAAGATACGTATTCGAGTCTTTTGACGTCCCCGAAAAATCCTAAGAGCTCACAAATACGTCGAAAGTCTTAGAGCGCGGCACAAGTGAAAAGCGCGGGCGTTACCAAGTTTGATAATGAAAATAAATGTATTCAGTATCTTAATAAAACTTCTTTACAGTTAGTTATTGACACCTTTTTTGAAGTACTAAATACCAATACGTCTGGTTAATTTAAATACTTATAATAAAAGCATTAAAAATAACTTTTGATTTAGGACTAGTTATATGCTTTATTTGTTAAACTGCTAAGCTGCCGTGAGCTGTAGAGAAAAGAATAGTTAACATATTTTTGCGTAATTATAAATTAAGATTTAAAGATTAATTGTTGGAATTAGCAGAAATCGAAGACAAAAAGGCCTTGTAACAATTACCAATATCAAAAATACAGTGAACAAATATTATACAGTTAAATATAAATTAAGAGAATATTATCAGCTGCTAGCGAGAATCAATTTCTTAATAGAGTAGTTGGCTTTCTCATCTTATTTAATATTCATTTAACATTGGTATTTTGTAGCCCTGTCGTCGTTTTCGGCAGTGGTGGCGGTAATAATTTTTGGATGCACTTTTTTTCTCTTTTATATGCATGTGGCGTGGGAAATTTTTCCCGTGCAACACAGTGCAGATTGAAGACAAATAAACTTTGCAGATCTTTGCAGGTTTCGAACGATATTACAAATTTAATTTGGAAAAACCCAAACCCAAGACCCAGAAATAAGTACAACAACAAATGTTAAAGTTTACAAGGATGATTAGACGTTTTGTGATAAGGTTATTTTTTAAAAATTTCCACTTATTTTTTTTAACAAAGCAAAGAAGAGTTAAAAAACAAAAAAACCCTAGAATCACCTGTCACTTGCACCAGTGAGTAATGAAGTGGAAGCAGCTATTATGGAAATTGAAAATGGGTCTCATTTCATTCCGTAGACGACAATTTTGATGTTTGTCGCTCTTGGAATTCCATCTTCGGCGCCGAATTCGAAGGATTGTTGACTTAGAGGGTTTAATGGAACGATTTTGCCGCCTTGTGATTTTTATTACTGGTGAGAAATTAATTAAGTAACCTGTGGGTCTATTTGACATTGAATAAACAATATCGATGATTATTTTTGTACGTTATGTTATGGTTTTATTAACTTGACTGTAATGGTAGTCCTAACACAATACTATCATTTTGACGCTAAAAACATAACTGTTAGAGATCATTTATAGGAATAATTTGACTTTACCTATTTGGCTATGTATTTCTGTTTCGTTAGTATGATTATTTAGTATATTTGTGCAATAAAGTTTTTACATTCAAACAATATCGGATGAATGGAAAAAATACACAAATTACGGCATTAGAAAATAATACGTAAATATCATGTCAGTCAGGTTAGTTACTTTGTAAAACCACTGTAAAAGCCATGGATGCAATAAAATGAATATGCATATGAACTAAGGGTTTGGACCGTCACACAAGTTCAAGCGATAAACTACGAAAGTTATCGTAAGTTTACTTGTATATCCGGACAAACTAAACTTCAGATGCTATATTTTTAAGTTTATTTCATTTACTAATGTTTTAGGTACAAGTGAAAAAGTTAAAACTTAACTTATTAAAATTAGAATAAAACTACTCAAATATTAAAGATGTAAATAATAATCACCTCTAAAAAAAGAATACCCCCTCTAGCAGGTCCGCTCGCGGCATGGTCCCTATGACACTGGCTGCGTTACCTCTCTGGATAGCTAGCCCAATCCTTTGGGAGAGGTAAGCACCAGCTCTAGGATCTCCGGAGGCGTCTATGAGCCGGGATGACAGGGATTAATAAAGCTTCTAATATCGAATAAATATATTTTCTGTACGCGATAAACGCAACCATACTATGGTGACAGCCCCAATGGACACTTTTAGCTGACAGGCACCAGTAATGGACACTTCACTCTTAATTCAAATATGTATGTATGTAAATTCTTTATTGTACAAACAGAAAATAACAAATCAAAAAGAAACAGAAACACAAAAGGTATGTACAAAGGCGAACTTATCCCTTTAAGGGATCTCTTCCAGTTAACCTTTGAGCGATTGGGATATTAATAAAAACAACGGATGGCTAAACGTACAACAATTAAAGATACAGAAGACTAAAATAATAATAGCAAATAAATAAATAATAAATAAATGAATATACTTATATAAATATAAATAAATACATAATTAAATAAATAAATATAAAATATATATATAATATAAGTATGAAAGGTAGAAAGGACATACAGTCTTAGATCAGGAACAAGAGTCAAGCCAGTACTTCTTAAGCCTAGATCTAAGTGAAGCAACAGATTGTGATTGCCTGATGTCAGTTAAAATACGGTCATAATATCATACGGTCCTAAATTGATTGTTGCAAAACAAATGAACAACCCTTATCTTCTGTAAAATAAAAATTAAGTGTCTATTATTGGTGGCTTGTCCATTACTTGTTCTATCACCCTAGGTCCGCAGGCTAGGCCGCTTTGATCTGTACCTAAGTGGAATCCGAGACCTATACTTACAGTCACCAATTTGAATCCTAGGCCACTGTGGAACTATTTCATAGTGACGTAATGATTCTAATCGTAAGAGACTTCTTAAGAATTGAATTAAAATGTCACATTGACATAGTTCCATAGGGGCCTATGAATCAAATTGGTTGAGCGTACACAGTGGCAATGACTGCCACCTAAGATTGCAGATTTACCACCAACCCTAAGGACCAAGATGGGATGCCTCTGTGCTTGTTATTACACGGGTTTTCTTATCCTTACACCGAGACATAAACAATGCAAAGACAGCTGTATGACGGTAAATTTTAAAAGGAAAATATGGCGCCAGCTTTTTTTGACCTGAAAAAATGTAGCTTCAAAATTACAATAAAAATGAT
Source organism: Acleris cristana (assembly GCA_948252455.1). NCBI lineage: Eukaryota > Metazoa > Arthropoda > Insecta > Lepidoptera > Tortricidae > Acleris > Acleris cristana. The sequence goes on along the minus strand of OX411797.1, from coordinate 5,630,630 downwards.
TTTACACACCAAATCGCTAGCAATAGCCAGTTTTAGATCATTTAACGGGCTTTCACCGAAATAGCACGGTTCAGCTAAAAAGGTTTATTTCAAAATTAATTTAGGTCGCATTTCCGTTAAGCCAACTACGCCACGTTACAATTAACCCTAAGCGCTCAAAACTGCCCCCTAAATCAGTTATCCCGTGGCACATTTGTCACCGGCAGCCATTTTGGTCGTGATTTTGCGCCAATCAGGCTCATTAGCGTGTCGGTTGTCTCTTTCTATTGTCACGGTGGGCCTCGTTTAGGCACGTTTAGTGGGTAAGCGTTTTTAGACACGTAATCGCGGTTTACGGATTATACTACGTAGACGTCTGTTTGTGTTGTGAAAGTTCTACAGTCAAGGACTTTAAATGTTATGCCACTATGGAACCCTGTAATAATGACAGCGTCAAACCACATGAAACAAATTACGCCAAAATTAATGATTAACGTTATGCGACGGGGTTCCATAGTGGCATAACAATTAAAGTCCTTGACTGTAGAACTTTCACAACACAAAACATGTTTAGACCGGTGCATCTGGCTTTCCATAGTCTCTGCCTAACCCATTGAAAGATAGGCGTGAAGGTATGTATCTATGTATGTATGTGTATGTACGTCGGTTGTAAACAATTTTTTTATTTCGTTTTTTTATCACTTAATTGAAAATTTACTGCGAAAACGTGATTCCTTGTAGTGATCGTGATCGTGTGTGATCGTTAAAAACGGTTAGTGAGTAGGTGCTAAGTTTGCCAGTAGTACCTATAGAGTAACAAGTTAATTTTAAACACGTCATTTGAGTTAGTATTTCTCTCTCACTCGATCTCGTTCGCTCTTCAAATATCATAATGGCTCCAAGCTGAAAGTCTTCCATAGATAATAATAAGGTTAGGATCTCAAAATATTAATAGCGACGATGTGAATTATGAAGCATTTTTTTGGATTATTTTGAAGCAATAAAAAATGTCCTGGTCTTTCCGATAAGTGTTAAACTAACATCTATCCGAATAAGATATTAATACAGAAGAAATTTAGCCATTCAAATATAATTTTGGAGAATTGAATAATTTTCAAGAGTACAAAAATCTAACAGACCAAGGCTATTTATCAATTAGTAGCAAGTCGAGCTACTAGCCTGGTGTAAACACTCCCCCATGATTTCCGGGTTAGAATTAACGATTAACTGCTGCGTTGCGAATTAAGAATTTATCTACAGTAACCAGGTAATTCAACGCTATTCTCTAGAGGATCGATACTGTCCAAGTAGGCGTGTACTTTGGGAAGAAAATGGAAGTGTTTCTTGTTTCTGAATGGTGGCCAATGACTTTTGTGGCACTATTTTTGCCTGCGACTTCGTCCGCGTAGAAGTCATGTATCGCGGTTCCCTCGGGAACTGGCCAGTTTGCCGGGATCTCAAGCTATTCAAATTTCATCAGAATCAGTCACCGGTTTAGCCGTCAAAGCGTAACAAACAGACAGATAAAGTTACTTTTTTATTTATTATATTAGTATGGATTATAATAATTAAATCTGTAAGTAGAGATAATAATTTTTTAAGACAAGTGTATTAATAAACTGAGACCCAACTTGGAAATCGAAGTTCAAAGTTTCATGGGCTCCATCCCTCTCTCTCGATTTAGTCTCGAATGACGAGTGACAAAGATGGAGTTAAAGTAACTTCGAATTTTGATTTTCAAAATGGGCCTCTGATCTCAACTGTAATACTCGCCATCCCAAGATGCGCCAAAAACGTGTTCAGGAAAAATAAGCTATTTGCAAAATGATATGTTTGTGAAATATTGTTCTGCAATGTTATTGGATACCGGTCGAAATATGTCCAAAAGTGCCTACCTAGAGTGACGGCATCAGTAATGGACAAGGACCAATGATGGACACTTGATTCTTATTTTACAGAAGATTATAGTTAAATCACAAAAAAAGGGGCCTTTATGCAAGGAACGGCGGTACAAATTTTGAATTGAGTAAACCGAGTCTTGTGCGGAACCCTCGGTGGGCGAGTCCGACTCACACTTGTCCGGTTTTTTAATATGGTATACAGAAGGCAAACGAGCACACAGGTCACGACATTAACCCTATGCACTAGGTGGTGGAACCAGTAATGGACATGAACCCAATGATAGACACTTGATTCTTATGTTACCGAAGATAGGGGTTATTCATTTGTTTTGCAACAATCAATTTAGGACCGTATGAAATTTGAATTAAGAGTGAAGTGTCAATTACTGGTGCCTGTCAGCTAAAAGTTTCCATCATTGGTGCCGTCACCCTATATCAAGATATAGACAAGATGCTTGCAGAAATTCCGCTTTTACTCGAAACGCATCTGTGACTGAAAATTCTCGTTCACACGCATCTTAAAAACAAAAGACAGCCTGTACGCGAGCTTTTTGTCTCGTTTTATTATCTGACCTTCTACTTTAGCAGTCGGCTAGCTGGCTGCCCCATGGGAACCAGGTCGTGAGGGCACGTGAATAATTTGGACCAAGGCCCGAGAACTGATATGGCGTCCCACGAGGATTAGAGCTGGACCTTTTGTTTGAGATATTCTGCGTCAGGGACTGATATTAATGTACGGTATCATAAAACTGTTTTGAAACGGTGGATTATATTATAATGGATTTTACATATTCGATGAAAAATGTAGTCGTTTTAAGGATCGAATCGATCGAGGATAAGTAGGAAATTGTTAACTTCACAATCCTCTTAAGTACGTTGAGAATGTTTTCTTTGGATACAAAAATAATATTCAAACAAATTACCGAGAATTTCTCATACGAAACTTTTTCAATTTAAAAGTTACTCGTCGGTACAATAAAGCTAGCTCTAATTTTAACCAAACAAAAAGGAGGTATAAGGTGAAAAACTTAATTAAATGACCTCTTGCATGTAGTTGTGTACAAAATTAATAATATATGGAATTTACGACAAAATTCAAATATAAAAATGTTGAACGATCTACAAGTACATGCAAGAGGTCATTTAGGTACCTACCGAAAAACGGGGTAAATAGGAACACAACCTAAAATGAAGCATAACTTGTTACAAATAAGAACAAGTATTAAATGAAAATAACGTTACGTTCTATTGGAAATGATTTCAGTTTTATAATCAGTAACATATGCTTCATTTTAGGTTCTGTCCCTATTTACCCCTTAGTTCCTATTTACCCCGTTTTACGGTACTTAAGTTTTTTACCTATAATGTATTAAGTTAAATATGCCTATCTAGGTGTTTCTGTGTATTTTTTTATGTATGTATCTGCTTCTATCTGTGGCATTGTAGCTCCGAAACGGATCGACCTATTTAGTTATTATTTATTTAAAAGAAAGCTAGTTTATATGAGATGGTTTTTAGGTACGTTTAATGCCAATAGGAAATTAAATCGCATTTCTCAACGAAATATGAAAATACCGCAAAATGATCACCAAAAGTAAAGTTAAAATTAAAATTGGCCATACAGATGATACAAGCATTTTAAACCGCTAATTAGACAGTGATTAGACAGAGAGATCCGATATGCACTGTGACGTCATGTAACAGGTCGGCCATATAAACTCTATGTTATATACTGTTTTGCTGGAAAGGAATAAGAACAAATCTTTGTTGGCTTATATCATGGCTGTTTTAATAGCTATTCAAAAAATCATTTTTCTTCATTAATCAGTTTCGATTGAAGCTGTGAAAAAAAAGTGATGCATATTCACTATTGGTTGGGCCATTTGAAAAATATCAGCTCTGAAAGACGAAGTCAATAATTATATTATATATTATGGAGTTTTACTCTAATTGTTACCTATACAATAGGGATGCCAATAATTGTACATAATAATATATCGTTGCTTAAATACAAAAGCGACACAAATCAAAATTATGTACAGACACCGATAGTCTACTCGACAATGGAGCTTATAATATAATACAATTAAAAGTTAAAACTAAACTTATTTAAATTAAAATAAAAACTAAGCTACTCAAATATTAAAGACGTAAATAATAATCACCACTATAAAAAGAACACCCCCTCTAGCAGGTCCGCTCGCGGCATGGTCCCTATGACACTGGCTGCGTTACCTCTCTGGATAGCTAGCCCAATCCTTTGGGAGAGGTAAGCACCAGCTCTAGGATCTCCGGAGGTGTCTATGAGCCGGGATGACAGGGCCTTAATAAAGCTTTTCATATCAGCTGACCAAGGTCCCATGGTCTCCACTGCAAGCGCCACAAATTCATAATTATTTAATAATGATGAATATTTGCGGCGCTTGTTGGTTTGGGCCTGATCAGCTGCTGCACCGGCCCGATTACGGGTTGACTGGACGTGGGACAGGGCGAATGTGTCAACACACGTCGCGTCCCACACCAGTGCCCTACCCAGTTTCCACGGCACCAATGTAGCTCCGTCTGGTCGCTTGCCATCGTCTCTATGTAAACCTGCTGGTTCCAGGACAGCTGGTACAGAGGCAGTGGCAAGCGAACGACGGATCAGATCATTAATTGTGCCATGCCGGTACAAACGGCCGGCACTTCTAAAGCATGAAAGGCCATGTCGTCCCAGCTCACTCACTTCCTTCCCGCACGTGCAAGTATGAGGTTCACAGATTCTAACTCCAACCCGCAAACTTATTGCTATGCGCAAGCAGCTTGGGTCCAAGACTGTGCCTATATTGCGGGAAGGAAGAGCGTGAAGCCAGTGACCTGATTCGCCTGCAGAGACAGCGAGAAGACGGGCGCGATCTGAATCAAAATTATGTGTTTGTGTTGCATTTAAAATCGGAATGCTATTTACTTTAAGTTTTAAATCGAACTATATTTGTTTTTGATTTGTGGCGCTTTTGTATTTAAGCAGCGATTTAGTATTTTAAGAGTAAGCAAGAAACGACCTAAAAGAATTTAATGTAGTGCTGCAAAAATAACATTTAAATTAACTATGAAAGATAAAGGTTTTAAATCGATTTAAAACATGTGAAAGTGGTAATAAATATAGGAAAATTTTCCGCCATCTTTAAAACGTGTGAAGTCAGAAACAGCATTAGGTAGGATTCATGCGGAGACTGGAAATATATTTTTAGCAAGTATAAGAAAACGTGAGGAACGTTTTATGTACATTTGCGGTTTATTTTCGTACATATATCATTATTTATCTACATGCATAGTATCAAATTACGCGTTTCTTGGAGTTTTCTTTGAAACATTAGACTTTCTTCAAACATATGCGTTACATTCGTGGTACAAGTTACAAGATGTTAGCCCCCTTACTAATAAACGTTGAGTAACAGTGGTATAGCTATACAATGTTTTGTCCTTATCCGTAAATTCAAATGTCACAATGACAGATAAGGACAAAAAAGATTATAGTGGCTCGAAGAGTAGAGTTTGGGTCGTGATATCGCAAGGTGACTCTAAGTAAAGGGTTTTTATTACTAAAGAGTACTTAAGAACACAATAGGTTTAAGTGTAAAAAATTTTTTTGGGACAAGGTTTTGTGTCCGACTGTACTTTTTTTTGCAATGTAGCAACCTCTCATTGAGTTCTTGCGCAGCGTCGATGTGAGCATTATACTCGTTATAACACTTACTGCCGCACTCAGAGACGTCAATTAAATTTAATGCTTGATTAAAGTTGCTGCTGTCACTTTCTTTGCTACAGCAATGGAATAAGGCAACACGTCACTAAACAAGCGTTAAATTTAATTGACGTCTCTGAGTGCAGCAGTTACACCCGTATTCACAAACGTCACTAACACCCGTATTCACAAACGTCACTATGAGGTCTCACAGTGCTTACGAACGCACAGGGTGGTTAAAATCGTCTCATAAACAAAAAGTTGGTCAAAAATGACCAATCACAAAGCTGTATTGAACGCAATGCGTTTACTTAGTGAAGGATCCCTTAAGTATTGTTTGTGAATACGGGTGTATGAGGTCTCTCAGTGCTCACGAACGCACAGGGTGGTTCGAATCGTCTCATAAACAAAAGTTCAGTCAAAAAGGACCAATCACAAAGCTGTATTGAACTCAGTGAGTTTACTCAGTGAAGGATCCCTTAAGTATTGTTTGTGAATACGGGTGTATGAGGTCTCACGGTGCTCACGAACGCACAGGGTGGTTCAAATCGTCTCATAAACCAAATATCGGGAAAAATAACCAATCACAAAGCTGTATTGAACGCAGTGCGTTTACTCAATGATATCCCTTAAGTATTGCTTGTTGTACAAAACTACGAATTGACACTATTTATCGTCACTTCCCTGCCCTCAATACGAGATGTCACTACGGTCGCCACAAGCGAACATATCGCTCCCTTGCGTGTTTTTTCCATCCCGCTCCCTCTTACATGACAGACTCCCCCATATTTCCTCTAGAGGCATATCGCGTTTGTCACTGTCGTGGTATCTTCCCGTTATGATTCGAACAATTCCCGAATAGAGAGTTATCTGAGGGAAATCTCTACGAACGCCATTTTGTTCTGTTATTGCCATTTCTTTGCTCAGTTTATTGTGCTATCCGTTTACATTGAGTATGTTTATTTGGCTTATGGATAGGGGCTTATCTTTTTTATAGCTAATTGTGGTATATAAGTAGCGAGGTAATTTAATGTTTTATTATTTTTAACATTTAAAGGATGTTTAATTTTATTTTAACGTCGCGTTCTTCTATTTGATATACGAACCTAGCGGTCCTGGGTTCGAATCCTACTAAGAGCGCATGATATTTATGTGATCAGCGGAATATTTGAGTCTTGGATTGCGTCAATGTACGTTAAAAAACACTGGGGCACACTTTAGCAATTTAATAATTACTTTGTTTCTAGATCTCATTTCCAATTGAAATAAGCATTTAAAATGTTCTTCCATTAATTCTAGTGCTTTTAGTAAAATTTAATATTACTTGAAATAAGTTACTAGCAGCTTTTGAAAGACGAAATCAAAGCTATCATTTAAAAATCGCTGCGAGTTGCAACGCAGGCGGAGTTCGGTAAATATTAGCTAGAAAGCATTTCGCCATTGGATTGGGAAATACAGAAGGTCTAAAATACTTATTTTATGGGTTGCGCACATTTATACATCGACAAAAGCAAAGATTAATAGAAATAATCCAAATATCACGCGCACTATAACTTATGCCTGATTTACATTGGTCCAGCAAATGCATGCCAGTAAAAGTACATTGACGAGTTGGTTATCACGTTTGAGGCGAGAGATATGGTGATGATTCAATGTACTTCTAATGGCATGCTTTTGGTGGACCAATGTAAATCAGCCATTACAGAATGGTTATCGGCAAACATCGGAAAATTCGAAGCAAAATCAATTACAAATTACAATCAATTCAAATTAATTGTAAGTTGTTTACTACTTCATTAATTTAACTCAATCTCTTGCATGTGTCGTGGTGTCTGTGTGTGGCACCTTGTTTAGTGGTTAATTTTGTCTCCATAAGCGAGATCCTGTTATTGGCTTAGTTGATGCTATCCTATGTTTTCATATTGTTATGTAAAGCTGTTGGTTCTCCTCGAATAAATAAATAAATAAATAAATAAATAAAATCAAATATCAGATAGGGATTTCGTTTGTCGATAAATCATATATCGACACTTATTGTCCCGTATACTATTTTTATCGTGAGTATAAAAAAATGTTTTGAGCCATGAAGCGCAGTATATTAGGTGTCAAAAGGATAGAACGCCACGCTGCGCTCCAAAACACGCATAGCTGACGTAGGTGAAAATACCGCCGGGCTTAAGAGGGATTGGGCCGGTCACGTCTGCCACATGCACCTGGACCGGTGGGCTAGCGTGGCAAGCGGGTGCAGCAAAATGGGTGACGTAGACGGAGTAGGCCTAGATGGAGGTGGCGGGACAACTTGGACGCATTCCTCAGCAACTGGCTGGAAGAGACACCATGTAGGGACTCATATAGAGATCAAGGGGAGATGCCTTTGCCCAGCAGTGGGGTAGGCTAGTTTATTTAATCATTTTATTTATTTTGTTTTACTTAATACTCCGCTTCTTCGGAATATCCGCTCGATTTACTATTAGAAATAAATGAATAGAATTTGTTTACAAGCTATCGTAACGTTGACAATACGATAACCAGTCGAAAGCAATATGGTTTTATACAGTAGAATTCCCGAGGGAATTTTTAAATTTTCCGGGATGAATGTACCCTATGTGTTAATCTAATGTATAAGCTATTACCATTTCAAATTTTATCCAAATCCAGCCGTTGCAGCGTGAAGGAGTAACAAAGTAACACACAAACTTTTGCATTTATAATATTAGTAGATTCTATTGGGAACTTTTTATTTGTCCTGGATGAAAAATACCCTATTTATTAATACACATAGGGTACTAGGGTAGGGGTTTTAATTTCATCCTAATCCGTCCAGCCGTTGCCACGTGAAGAAGTAACAAATTAACACACAAACTTTCTCATTTATAATTTGTACGATTATTAACTAACTATTCAGTCAAAGTACGATTGGGCAAAAAAAAGTCCAAAGCTGACCTGCTGTATCTGCTCCTCAGAATCAATCCGGCGATCCATCTTTGTCTATGGAGTTATTTCCCATCAGAACGAACTAAGCCCCTCTCGGATATATGAGCCCGCTTTTAAATAACTAGCGAAGGGTGCGTTGCCAATCAAGGGTCTGACCGTTGGCTACTATAGGTTTTCATTAAAGAAATTGAAAATTGACTTTTGAATGTTGAAGTTTTATAAAAATGGTAAATAAGAAGTTATGTTTATACTTAAAAAAATATTTCTCGCTCACTCAGTTTACTAATGTAAGTATTTTTAAGCTATTAAAAACATAAGTTCCAAACACTAGTGCAATGTAAAGTAAAAACCACTCGTGTTTTAAATGCTACATTACGACCCTGAAACCGGCGCAATACAGGCCACTTTACAAGCGTGTTAAAAAAATTAGTAATGGGCTAGAACTTCGTGAACAACACTACTGATTTTTTCCACGTGGAAATGAAAACCACTAGTAGGGTAACCAAATCCGCTCTCAATTTTATGGGATAGATTTTCCGAGCAATTTCGACAAACAAACGTTTCGGGCTGAGTTCAGGCCGACCGCAAATTTATAGTTTATCATCGGATAGGCGTAACGAGCGATTTCTGGTTGCGATCCATCGAGGAATCGAGCGGGGGAAATCTGTATTCATTGATTATGGTCACCCTAAAATTAAGCTTAGACAAAAGTACCTGTTAAGCGATTTTTTTAAGGAAACTGCTAAGTATTTCTTTCTTTTTTTTGTTAGTTATGTGCTTTTGTGACCTGTGGTTAGTTAATTACTTTACTGGTTGATGCTAGATTTAAAATAAAATTAATTAAGTGTACCGTTTGTACCCAAATAATGCAATAAATAAATAAAAATGCACTTCACACGTTGGGAGTAACCACAAATTCTGGTTTAAATATAGAATTCTCAGTATTTGTAACCAAAAATGTCTATTATTTTGCCAACATTCCAATTAGTTTCCCGGTAACAAAACGGGTAGTAACAAAATATGATGTTACCAAGTAATTTGCAAACAAAAAACAAAAGAATTTGCCATTTTTTCAAAACTTCCCATATTTGTAAATAAATAACAAAACCATATTAATTAATAAACAGTCAATACAAGAAGTTTTTACGTACAACCAGCTATCTTTTCGACTTTAACTTTGAATGCAATAAATAATTTGAATTTAAATTATTTACTTCACAGCAATGGTGGCCGAGTTAAAAACAAAACGATAACATGTCAAAAGCAATGTGGTTTTACAGAGAATAATAGATTCCTTGACCTATTGTTGTGTTGGCTTTATCAGTATCACTAAGCACAAACTTCCACTCCCTTCAACTCAGTTACCTAAGAAGCCGTTCTATAAAAACCTTATTTTATCACCTCAATTATTTAAATCAATTTGTGACCTGATTTTATCTTTGGAGTTTGCTGAGTGGGTGTGACTTTAGTGATAATTAATTGTGTATTTTTATTTTATAAAGTAACAAAATGGAAAAGTTATAGTTCTTTAAGTAAGCGTAGGAGGTCCGTTTTGGTTACCCGTGTTTTTTATAGGTATAATTAGGATTGGTACTTTATATTAAGTTTTTATATACAAAATGTGTTAATTAACAAAAAAAGCATAGTATTTCGCCTTTTAACAGAAAACAGAAAATATATTCCAACACTTGGGTTTTTTCCGCGTCTGTATTTGCATAAAATAAAATAAATGAACAACACTCTAAGTATATTGCGTTTTACAAAACGGCTTCCTTAACTATTAAGAAAATAAAGGTCAGCTACCATATCGTTAACAGTATTTCAATGATATTTAGAACAAAGTGGAATAAAACGTATCTTTTATAGAAACACAAGCCCTAGTTCAATGCCCGTACAATATTACAAAAAAAGTTGAGTGTTAACAGTTTAAAAACCAATTATTAACACTTAATGTCCCATTACTTGCGCTTGATAAAATTGTATTAAGTTAAATTTTCTAGTACTGCAAAGACCTCTTTTAAAATCACCTTAAACCCAATCATTTTAAGGTTCCAATTTTAAAGCTACAAAGAAAACAGAGACAAATTAAAATTTGTTACCAGCTTTTTTTGATATCGGAAAAAAAGTTGATTGTTTATTACGCCATTATCTCTAACCCAATCACCTTTAGCAGCTAACAAATAAAGTTTCTTTCAGCGTAAACTTAGCTATCGGTTTAAAAATTAAAGTACCATTAGGGTACGAACTATCAGGTTTCAATGATAATCAATTTGCGTTATCTCGATCGGATCTGATACTCGTTTATTTAAATCACTCAAGAAATGCGGTTTTTGTATGTAGTGGTAAAACCTTGTGCAGGATCTATCTATCCTTTAAGCTACTGCAAAGCAGCAGTGTTCGCATTGTGCTCCGGTGCAGGGGTAGGCCCACAGGTGAAATTACTAGTATAGAGACATTACATGTTAGTCGTGAAGGTTGGCAACGCATTTGCAGTCTCAGGATTGCAATCTTAAAATTGCATTCTTAAGATTGTAGTCGTGAGACGCATATGTCTATGAGTCTCAGATGAGAGTGTGCTCGTTTGATTTACTACGCCATAAAAAAAACACAATAATGATTCAGAACCAAACTGACGCATACAGCGTTGCGTCGGTTTTGCATTAATAAATGTCAATTGTATTTGTACATGGTAACACACACGTTTACAATTGCAAAGTAAAAAAGTTCAAGCTGTAATACGTTATAAGATCCCCCAATCGATATATGTCATTTCAATCGATAAGAATATAAAATATATCGATACGGTGGAGGTGTGAAAGGTTACTTATGATGCCTCTCATATTAATTTATTTTAAGGTATTTTAATATGGGTAATCGTTCACAGCTCGTTATAACGCCTCTGTGGGTCTTTATCGGTATCAGATAACATGAAGAATAAAAAAAGGCTCTAGAATCTTTCTATAGAACTACGGTAAAACCATAAAGAAGGATGATGCTTTTTTAAATAAAATTGCAAAAAAAAGCATCTTTGTCTACCGGAAACATATTCATAATAAGGATTTTTAAAATCAAAGTATAATTCCTCTAGTAATAGATATGTGTTAGATACCTACCTATTTTAAGCCCAATGATAGTTAATATACTTTTTACAAGCTTTTATTTAACTTGCAATGTATGTATATGTATGTATGTTAGGGTCAAATCGTGCGAGTTAAATTTTACCCACTTCCCGTCAACGGAATGGGCTGAAATTTGGACCACATATGTAAACCCGATGACAGTGTAATATTATGGTATCTAAGAGCTGATCTGATGATGGAGCCGGAAGGTGGCGACAGGATCTCCACTATTCTTACCCTAGACCCACCGTGTTAGGACTCAATACTTTGATGGAAATAATGAAATTTTTGACAGAAACTTATTCTAATATCCACCTAATTGCAAGTCCCTAGGTCGTGGTCTTGATCGATCAGTCAATCACAGGATGGAACTCAAGTTAAGCTCTCTTTCATATTCATATTCATATTCATTTATTTCTTGCAACCATGGTATTTACAAGTTGTTATGTCTTAAATAGCCAGTACAAAACATGGACCCTACTAGGGTGTAGCAATAAAATTAACTTACGAGTACTTATACCTATAACTTAACTACATACAATTTAGCACAAAATATGTACTTTAATAAAAAAAAAAAACAACTTAACTAAACTTAACTACTTAAACTAATAAATACATATTTAATATCTTTAGTATTGCATGTATTCCTGCAGAGAGTATGGACTAGTGTTTATATTATTCGCTAACAATATCTACTAAAACTAAACTCTTTATCCTGTATGAACCGTGTGTAATTCCATTGTAACCCGGCCATTAGAAGTAGCATAACATAACTAGACCCCGTTATCTTGTCGCCCTGACGTCACTTTTTTAAAGGGATCGAATGTTTATTTTATCGACTATTTAAATGTCGATGGTATTGTACTTTGAGGTATGTCATGTCAATGGCAATGAGTCAAAGACGATCGCTACTAAAAATGTAATAAATAATAATGGGGTCAATAATGAATAAATAATAGGTAAATAGTTGCAAATAGGTAAATTATTTATATAAGTTTATCGCATCTTGTTAGGATAATTAGGTTATCTTCTATTTTTAATCAAGAAGTTTTAATTCCTACGCCATATTGAGATTTAGCAGAGATTTAAAAGCCAAAAAATCAGTCGCATTCTTGCATTATAACAATAAACTACAAACATCGATATAGAGAGAGTCGATAAAATAAACATTCAATCCCTACAACAGAGCGACGTCAACACGACAAGATAACGGGGTCTAAACATAACCCAACCCACTAACAGATTCAACGTACAAACTTCCCACACATATTTCAAACCGTAACTGAAACAACACTCGACAAATATCGAAGCCGTATGCACTGAGCCGATTAGAGCTATCCCTGAAGTTCACAAAATTTCCATCGTTCCGTCCTAAACAAACTAACTCCGAACTCACTCCAAAACGGCGTTAGTGTAATATGGGACAAGAGCTGTTACGTCTTTTTGGCCGTGGTGCGAAATCCCTTTTATCTCAAATAAAGTCATCTGACCAATCAACAGGGGTTTGGCCAAGTGTCTTTTATTTAGTACAATACGGGAATAAGGGTTGGGCGTTTGTGATAGTTTAGGATGATCTGTTTTCTGCGGTTTCGAAAAGTATTTAACACGCTTAAGTTAATAATCCAGGAAAGGTCCTACAATATGCAGGTTTCTATTATGCTTTTAAATAGATTATCTGCTCGCTTTTTATATAGTTTGAGTTATTTTCAATCATATTTTTTACATTGTCAATCTTTTTCATCTTCGTTAATGCGTCATAAATGTCATAATTCAATAATAAATACCAGTATATAAACATGTTACATACCATACCAATGTGTAAAAGTAACCCTGTCTCTCTGTTTGTTACAATTTTAAGGTTAAACTGTTAAACAGATTTGGAAAAAATTTGGTATGGAGGTATTTTGAGTGTCAGAAAAGGACATAAGATATTTTTTATAGTGGAAAATTGGTCATTTACCCCCTTACTAATAAACGTCGAGTAACGGTAGTATAGCTATACAATGTTTTGTCCTTATCTGTCAAATTCAAATGTCACAATGGCAGATAAGGACAAAACATTGTATAGCTATACCACCGTTACTCAACGTTTATTAGTAAGGGGGTTTCTGAGGAAACAGCAATAAACGACTTCTACACGGACATAGTCACGGGCAACCGCTAGTTAACTATAAAATTGGAATAATTGCGAATCGGACAATAATTAATATAACAAAAGCTATATTTAAATTAAATTAAAAAACGTCAATTGCGTTTTGATCCGTTTCTGTGGTTGCTTCATTTCGAAAGTAGGGACCTTTTTTATCGTGTCACGTTTTTAATTTCTTTAGTATCTATTGTAATATTTACTAATTAATTTTCTTTCACATTGTCTGATGATCGGAGGTCGGAATAGGTAGTGCTTATTAACCTAAACTTGATGCATCTTCATTCAATAACGTATTCTCATCTCACTCACGCATGAATGAACATGGGTCAAGTTTAGGTTAATAAGCACTACCTATTCCGAACTCTGATGATGATACAGGACTCTCAGTGCGAGAGTGACACTCGCAAATGACTGTTGCTTTTACATTCTTAAACACATTTTTTTTAATCCAATTTGTCTTGTATAAAACGTAATTAAATTTAACTTGTTAATGAAACATAGCCGCATTTCCCATTACAACACTTACATAATGAAACATTTCTTAACTCGGGCGCAAACCATTTTATTCGCAGCATTTGTTGTTGTTAAGATTAGCCTTTTAGCAAAGTTCGGTTGGCCTGAAAACTTTGCCCTTTTATCTTTTCAAATGAAAATTTATTTCCTCTCCTCCCTCTTACGTGTATCGTGTAATTTAATGTAAGCTTGGGCTTTTTTTCCGACTGCGTCAGAAGGAGGATTATGTTTTCTAAGTGTATCTATGTATGTTCTTCTATCTTTCTGTGGCACGCTCTGCAGCCTTAACGGGTTAATTAATTTTAACATATTTATAGCGTGTTTTTAGATTCATCTTAGTTGTGGGAGTGATATAGATTATAATATTAATACAAATTTAACTGTAGATTACATACAGTCGCCATCAGATATATTGTAGCGGACAAGGTACTCAAATATTTCGGAGCAGCATTACTTTTCAATAAATTCGTAACACTAGTTATAGTCAATAACATCAGAACATGCAATTTGTCATAAATATAAGAGCAGCGACTTTTCAATAAATTCGGAACACTAGTTATGGTCAATAACATCAGAACATGCAATTTGTCATAAATATAAGAGCAGCGACTTTTCAATAAATTCGGAACATTATAACGAGGTAAAAATATCAGAAAGCAGAGAACGTCCGTCAAAGGTATCTACGCAGTCAGGGTGATCATAAAGATCGGAACAGTGATAAGGACAATGTAGAACAACTACCTAGGCCCTGAAACGTTTCAATCTCTAAAAGATCTATGTTCAGTTGTCTAGGAACAGATGTGTTTCGTTAAAAAATGTAAAGATAATTTATGAATGTTAACACTTTGAAAACTTATCTCTTGCTCCACCCTGTAGAATCGTATAAACGTTTAATAGCAAACTTGGCGTCGGGAATCTAATTTTCTTTTCAAGCCTCTAAGTAACCGTCATTGTGTTTTATTCGCAAAGTTTCAATTGGTAAATTTATTATTAGGTTTTTCCAGGTTGTACCGAAAGTTTGGCCCTTAGCTTACATACAGGGGGAGATTATTTACTTTCAGTTTTGTGACAGTCAAACTTGAAAAGTTTTGGAGGCCTTAGCTTTCTTGGAAAAAATAATAACGTGTTTTTATCAATTTTACAAAGGATGAGTAAAAGTTGCAGATCTAGCTTGCAAAATGTTTGTCATTCCTATACTACCTTTTTTTTGCTGAAGCCATTCAAGTCTAACTAGTTACTTATGAATCAATTTTTTTTAAGTTGTGTATTGTTAATGTACATGTGCAGTATGTCTTTTTACTGAAAAAGATCCCTTTAAAAGGTATTAGGATTGCATTTGTGAAAATGAATAATTTTATTTGGTGTCGGTCGTTCTTCCTAATAAACATTAAAATGACGTTTTTCTGTTTTTAAAATTTTGTAACTATTCGACTTATGGTTTCAGTTTTCAATTTCAAAAAGTTGCATCTATTTTACTTATTAATGCTTTCTGTTCTGTAGTTTTTTTTCTTTTCAACATCATTTGCCAGAATCACTGTGACAGAGTGGTCGTTTAGAGCCGAGAGCAATTTTTAGAAGACAACTCTGTCGTGGCATTCTATGAAAAACAATCATTTATATTATTATCTGTCAAGTGGTCATCTTCGTGCAAATCCGTTTTCAAGGAAGTAATTATTAAATTCAATATTAAGACAAAATCGATAATGATTTATACGTTAGTATAAAGCTGCCCAAAGCTTATTGGAAACTCTAAAGTTCCAACGGCAGTGCAGCTAAGACCCCAGCAACATAATTTGGACGTAAGTACGAAACTAAATAATTAGTACAAATTTAGTTCACATACTAAACATGTTTATACAAGTTATAAACTTCTATATATAGCGACCCGTCATTACTTCGCCTTCGCTTCGGTTTATGTGAAATTTATTATACATAAAAAAAATGTTGAAAAATTATGTAACTAACAGTGAAAACCGCATGAAAATACGTTTAGTAGTTTTTGAGATCATTGCGAACATACGGAGAAAAAGACGCGGCGGGGGACTTTGTTTCATAATTGAAGTGACTAATCAGAGAAATTTTGCATACTTAATAAAGACAATAAATAATTAGGATTTTTGGCGAGATCCCTTATAGGGATAAGTTCGCCTTTGTACGTACCTTTTGTGTTTCTGTTTCTTTTTTTAGTTTGACATTTTATTTTTGTGCAATAAAGAGTTTACATAACATACAAAAATACCAGCTGCATAACGGCAGTTCCAGGGCAGTTCCGATGCAGTTGACATAACTACATCAAAACTGCAAACCAACTGCGCAGTCCTCGAGCTGCCATTTTGCTGCTGAGATGCAGTTCAAATGCTGTCTGTCTGTACCGGTCCTTACTGTACCTGGAATTAAGTACTAAGTAGAAGACTAAAAACACTATACACCCTGGCATGTCAAGCGATGGCTCTCTTCGTCAATGTTATCATCAAGCTTGCCCAGGGTAGTGATTCTCTCAAAGGCAAAGGTGAGCGAATGCAGGAGTGAAGTCCAAGCGGCGAGTTTAAGTAATCCCGTCAGAGCGAGCAAAACACATATTAGCGCGTGCATTCTCAATTAGGCAGCCTTATACGTTCGAGAAGCCATGCTGCCAAATTGAATATACACGCGCTGAAATGTGTTTTGTTCGCTTTGACGGGACTACTTAAACTCGCCACTTGGACATTCACTCCTGCGTTCGCTCACCTTTGCTTTTGAAAGAATCACTACCCAGAACCTTGCGCGACGGCGGTACCATCAACCAAATCCACGGAGATAAAGCATGCCATGAGTCGTGGCAGTGGGGGGGTGATTTCTATTTGTTTTCACAGTCTGATGCTCACAGTCGCAGTCTGCAAAGTTGTAGTCAGGCCATAAGTCCAAGTTAAACCACAGTTGGATACACACCTTTCTTACTACGATACTCTACCGATCTAAAGCTGTTCTATAGTTGCTGCTAGCAACTTACACTTCGTACATAAGAGCATTACAAACTTTACTAACTCCGCGGCAAACTGCTTTGCGATTATAACTCATTTAATTTTACAACTTGAACATCGCCCTAACCCACTTTTAAACATCACAATACAATACAATACAATACAACACTCTTTATTGAACACCAAAAAACAAAACACGGAACAGCACATTTTAACTAAAGGTAAACAACGGGGCCTGTTTCTCAAAAAGTATTAGTCTAATAATATTAGTGTTTTGTCTCATTTTTTAGTTTTATTTACGAGACAAAACACTAATATATTAGTCTAATACGCTTTGAGAAATGGGCCACAGGCGGTCTTACCCTAAGACCTTATTAGGATTTTAATTCACAGGGTGTAACAAAATTACAAAGCCACTTTAAACAATTTGAGACAGAGATTTAATATGAGTTGTGATAGTAATCTCATATTATATGCAGGCAGCAAAATCGACGAGATTTATCCATAACATTCAATAATCTTTTATAAAGCTCAGTTTAAAATACCAAAGCCCATTTTACATGCGGAGTTGAAATATTTTTCGAGCACTCAACTCGCGAGACTCTCCGAGGCTAAATCTACGTTGAAACCTTTTCAGCCAACTTGACCCAGTTTTAAGACTCTGCCTTAAGTTATAAGCTTTGGCGACTTTAGGCGATATTATTTGTGATGGAGAAATACCATTTGTTTTAACAGTGGGTAGAATTAGTTGCACTCTATAAGAAAGAAAAACATTAATGTTAGGAACAAGAACATGAATAAGGTTAACATAAGTGATTTGCCATTGGCAGCTTCAAATACTAACAGATTTCAACGGTCATCAACATTTTCGCTTTGACGCAAAGTGCCACAGAATAACATAGCGAGGCGCGAGGGCGACTTCCAATGGCAATGCTATTGGTGCAAAGTCGCCAAATCTGACATTATCTGAGCGTGTCAACTGCACCTTGCAGTATCTCGCCATTTTCACCACAATAAGAACTTCAATACAATATTACTAGTCATACTGGAGCTTCTTTTCCATTGAGTGCGTACGTGAAAAGGATGTATCCATGCATAGGTACATGAAATTTGTACTGCAACTTCAGTAATTTTTCAATTAAAATAATCCAGTAACAACAATATCGCTTTCGCCTCTCCCCTGTACCACATAACTGGGCACTTTCAAAGTTTCTAACATTGACTCTGCTTTTAGTACTTTGCTTTTAGTATCGACTTATTGTGTACTTATTTATTTCCTGTCGGTCCGTTCATTGATCGAATATCGAATTATTGCTTTCAGGGTGTTGACAGTTACTTTGGAGTGTAATCAACGTCAATTATGGTGACGATTATTTTGGTTTTAGTCAATTATTTTTACATTAATTAGGTTAGGCTACTTTAGTGGTTTTAATTTACAAAAAGGTGCTTTAGGGAACACTTTAATTACCATATATTTGTTTATCATTATGTTTTATTTCATACTTAGTATGAGACTGGGGGATTTTATTTTTATTAATCGCCTTTGTATTTTGATGTTGAATTCGTGTTTTGTTTGCGTTAAGTTCACATAAGTTAATAATGTAGTTAATACAAACATCGTTTTGATCGAGCTGAAAAAAGAGCTGATAGTTTGATTGTATGCTTTTTTTTTATAACACGGCGAAGGCAAACTAGCGCACGACTGTGTACTTTTAAAAAATCACTCTTTTATAACACCATGTATTGTCATGTACAGTATGATTGTGTTAGGTAAGGTAACTAATTAGTGTCCAACCGCATGCCATGCCACCATAACGGGGGCCTACAGGACATATATGGGGAGCTCTGTCAACTGCAGTAAGTGGTCCCGAGCTGAAACTCCGCTACCATGTTTCAGGGTGTCTGCAGCGGAGCTATAAGAACCCACATCGACAACGTAACTTCAATTTACCTGAAAACTGCAATTTACTGGAAATACTCGTCAAAAAAACCTAGCCCGTTCCAAAAAAAACGATGAATTTGTCCATTGAGACATAAAACATACTGCCAGCCGGCTTTTTAATAACAGAAAACAATAAAGTAAGTGCTAAAAACGTTATGGCCCCATAGATTCGTCCATCGCAAACCATAACGCAAACAAAACTGCGAGAAACAAAGCCTCTGCAGCCTTTATTTTTCCATAACTCAATGCCCCAATAAAATCAATCTGAAACCCCCTGTACAACTCCCATAATAACGACTATTTTAACCGCAAATATAAGTTTGCCGCGGCATATTTACTACTTGCATTGACAAAGATAATAATGCAGTTGTAAAAGTGAAGTTTCATCCATATTGGTGGGAAGTACGGAATGATGTTTTTTTGGGAGAAGTATTGACTTTGAATTTTCGTATTTATTGGTTTGTTTGGGTTATTTCTATGACGCTGGAGATTTATACTGGTGAGGTGATCCTCGTCCTGCCGGTTTTCGTTTGCCTGTATTAAGGAGTACCTTTTTAAATATGCATTAAGGCAAACAAAGGGATAAGGAAAAAAATACTTTCTTTAGCTGAATTTGTTTAGCGTTATATTTAATTGAATCCATTGAAATCTTTATTGAAATAAAATACAATAGGTACATTTTACAAGTGTATCTGTAGAAAATAACTATTTAACATGTATAAGTATGTATGTTTTCTAGTCTTAAGTGTGGAAATAAATATTTTTAAGAACAATATCTACTTATTGTTTCCCTTTTTTACCCACATAATGAGTAGGTTTTATTTTAGTGGTGGTATATGGTTTATGCAGGGTCCGTCCAGATCGCTACCACCATCTTACCCTATAACCTACCGCCAAGCAGCAGTGTTATCATTATAAGATAAGATACTTAACCGGTGAAATTAATACCATAGCATAGAGGCATTACATCTTAGTCCTCAGTGTTGGCAACGCATTTGCAGTCTTAGGATTGCAGTCTTAAGCTTGTAGTCTTGAGAGTGCGAATGTCTATGGGTCACAAATCCCACTTATCATCAGATGGCCTCTGTAATCTCTTGCCATCTCTGGGCCAAAAAAAATTATTGAATTGATGTCTAATTTCCTATTTTGTGACGAAAGTGTTTGCCATTGACAAACTACTTCCGGTATCAACCTCTTCTTGAATTGTATTTTTTTTTTGACAAATAGTAGTACAGCGATACCAATCTTAAGCACGTTAGAACATAATTCATTTTTAACCGACTTCAAAAAAGGAGGAGGTTATACGTTCCACTGTATGTATTTTTTTTTTGTTTTTTTTTTTTTTATGTATGTTCACCGATTACTCCGTCAATTATGGACCGATTTTAAAAATTTTTTTTTGGTTTGATAGAGTATACTTCCGAGGTGGTCCCATTGTCAGCAAATCTGAATCTGATGAAGGGATCAGTGAGGAATTGAGGGAACTCCTCAAATATTGTATGCAAACATATAGCGATTTTAGTATTTTTAGTAACAAGTGTAGCATTTGCATTCAGAAAGTGTCACTTGGTGAAGCGGAACTGATGATGAAGACCACAGATGGCCACCGGAACTCCTCAACGGTACCGATTTCAAGGGTGGCGATAAGATATCTCGATTAAGATAGTTGAGCGACTACAACGAAGCACATTTAATTGTTTTAAAATGACTATGATTTTCCCGCGGCGTTGCTTGCGGCGAGCTTGAAATGTCTTAAAGTTTCATATATCAAATAAGAAGTGGGACTACATAAGCTTATTATGATCACTAAAAAGTGTAAAATAAAATAAATGTTTTAAAAAACAAAAAACCGCCTTCAAAAACGCAAAAAATAACTTCTACTACTAGGTACTTAGTAGTAGGTACCTATCCTATTAGGTTAGTCTAACTGAAGTCGGCGACCACAATATTTTCAACAAAACGCCGACTTCAGTTGGACTAACCTAATAGGATAGGTACCTACTACTAAGTACCTAGTAGTAGAAGTTATTTTCTGCGTTTTTGAAGGCGGTTTTTTTTACATAGTATAAAACAAGTCTGTCCCTCTGCATGTCCGCTTAGATCTTTCAAACTGCGCAAAGGATTTTAATACGTTTTTTTTCAATAGATAGAATCATTTAAGACAAAGGTTTCTATGTATAATAAATAATGAATTATGTACGGTTGTTACAGAAAAATTAGATAAACCGAAGCGAAGCGGGTCGCTAGTAGTTAATAAAAGACTTTTACGTGGATGATTGTCTCAGAAATCTTTTAACCTATTTCTAAGTTATTGTTTTGGCACAAAAGCTGCAAGAAAGATTAGTTCATTAGAGCAAGAAATAAGTGTTAAATTGCTTCGAACAATAATTGTCAGGGCGACGCCGTCGACGCAGATGATATCGGTTGACGGGCGAAGGATTTTTCCTTTGCCCCTGTACCACGAAATAGGGGTAAACAATAATATAAATCAAAGTAAAGGAGACCGTACTTAAACCAAAATTTTCGTATTAAAATAATGAATGAATGAAACTGTAATTGAATTAAATTGATCCATATTTATCATTCATTTATCATTTATCTTTTCTTTTTGTTTTTTGAATCAATTGAATATTTGCAAGAACAATATTAGTAAGTAATAAGGTTCTTACAAGTGGTACATTAATTGCTCTCCATGATATATTTAGCCAGATCAAAAATGTAAAAATTGAAACAAGTAGGATATATAAAAAATTATGGTAATATAAAAAAAAAACATAAAAAAGATGTCATGATTTTAAACAATTACCTAATATGTTAACTTGTGTAATTATGATTAAAAATTCACATTTTCTACAAACTTACTAAAATAATTACTTACTCGAGAACTTGTTTGTAAAAATAAAATTCCCCTGATTCATAAACTATCTTTGAGTAAATCTATTTTGGTTTAAGTATGCGTCCCTTTCTGTCAAATAGGAATATAACAATTCCAGATAAGAATAAAGCATATTTAATGTCAAGCACACTTTACCTATTGTGCATTCATGAAATAGAGTAAACTGTAAACAAACTTTCAATAAAACATGTGAAATAAAATAAAAGCACGTAAAACCGGATCATCCCGTATTTAGGAGCACTCGAAAATATTATCCCTTCCCACGTTCTCATAACGTGGTACGAGGACTACGTCATATCCGTGAGAAAACTAAGATTTCCCCCAAGTTCTTTGAGAAAAGGATAAATCGTGACAAGTGTCCGCACTCCCGGGGATTTCGTACAAACTTGTCGCCAACCCTGGATTTACTTTGCAGCCAACTTTGCAGTGTACGCCATTTTTTAAATTTTACTTGGGCTTCTAATATAAAGTGCTGCACTTTGTGTTTTTATAATGGAGCCGAGATTAAATATATATTCGAGGTGTAACGAGCACAAAGCCTTGGCTTATAGACGTAAGTATGGGTGTTATTGTAGTCAGGTGTCTCCAGATAGTTATTTTGCCTTTTAATACCTTTCGTAACGACGGGTCTATTCTAGTTGCTATAATAACCCTGCTTATAAAGCTAACGTTCATACATACATACATAAACTCACGCCTTCATTCCCAGAGTGTAGTAGGTAGAGCTACAGAATCACCAATAACTCCAAAAATCCGTTGTCAATTCTGTAATCACACTTTGCACAATCAGACTAAGATTTTTACCATGCGTAAATTAGCCTTTAATAATTCAGAGGCTCTATATTGACCACATTAAAATAAGCTGAAATTGAACTTTTTCCTATAATTGGGTAAGCATTGATTTAGATGTTAAACTAGATATAAGCATAGGTAAGTCGGATGTATTATCTGTTGGAAATCCTCAATAAATAAATAAACTTTAACCTACACATTTTATGACACTATTTTAATTGTATTTTCGTGAAATATAACACTTTTAGCCTCTTTAGAGATTTGCGATTACATAACTGTATTCCATTTTGGTCTAGGATTTTTACTTTAACGGGGCCTTATTATGGGCTATATAGTGACAGGTTGCAAGCCCATCGCCTAACAATACTACAAGCCTTTATTCCCTTAGTCAGGGTAGGGTTCAGCCATAAGAGAATAGAGATCCTGAGGCCCTAGACAAGATATATTCGGCGTTCGATATCGTCATCCAAAATGTATAGGATATGTCTGACGATCGCGTCAAACGCCTACGTCAATTCCATACATTTTGTCAGTTTTCGAATATCGTTTACGTTAGCGTTAAACTACTTGTCTATCCTTACTTACTACCCTTACCATGAGTTACAATTACCGTTCTCGCTAGCAAATCAAATGCTCTGTCCCTCGCAGACCTCGCAGTATTCTTATAGAGTGCGCGGGACAGAGCATTCGACTCGCTAGCGAGTACTGTAGTTGTAACTCATGGTAAGGGTACTGGGGCACTAATATGGCTGCGTTTATCGCGTGACAAAGTTTGGATAAGGCATCCGTCACCTTCTGACACGTAAGTAAGTATGAGAGTGACGGATGCTTTATCGACATTTTATCACGTGATAAACGCAGCGATATTATGCCCCCTGGTGACTGTACGTACACGACGCGGTACAAATGTTGTAGCGTGACTTCGTGTCTCGTTTCTTTTTTGAAAAGCCCTGTTAAGATAATTGCCACATGAAAGTTGTAGAAGTATATTTAAAATACTCATTTATATTTATTTTAACGACGCAGTTAGGCTAGTTAGTCGATTTCGATTCTCAGTAAAGGCAAATACTTATTTGTGGGACAAACGCAGGTGTTTGTTTCTTGGTTTTGCATGGTGTTCTATATTGTATTTCTTGATTAAGGTACAGTCAAGAACTTTAGTGTTATGCCACTATGGAACCCTGTCATAATGACAGCGTCAAACTACATGAAAGAAATTACGCCAAAATTAATGATTACTGTTATGCGACAGGGTTCCATAGTGGCATAACGATTAAAGACTGTAAGTTTCTTACTGTGTTAGTACCCTTAGGGCAAGCCTAGATTTTCGTTTGGACGTCAATTTGATTGAGATTGTCCTCCGATATTATTTATTAATTAACGACAAAACAGCAGTTCATTTGGCAAAATCACTCTCTCCCTAATGTAGATGGGTGTGTGTGTGTGTAAGTGAGTATGTATTAGTTACTCCTTAACACTGAAACGGCCGGTTAGATTATGATTTTATGATTATAGGATTTAACTTTAAATCATTAAAGGAAAGGAAAATCGTTAAAAATGGAATTATATCCTATGGTAAAATTAACAAAATTGGATATAGGACGAAATAAATAATGACCAATTAGTATTTTACGTACACTCAGAAAAATTACCATTTGCAAATTCGCTCTACCTGAAAATTAAATATGCACATTGTATAATTTATTTGGTTATAATTCGTTTTGAGCCCGCATATTACATTTTATAATCTTCATTCATATTAGACTACATTCATTATGTGCGTGTTTAATTTTTGTTCCTAATTTATAATGGACAAAATTGAGTTTTGGCAATAACATTTTTAAAAAATTCACTTCAAACGGTTTTTTTTCAAATTCAAAATGATCAATTCAAGTAGGTACGATTTTCCATTTGTATTTATTTGTATTTGTTTTATAAGGGGTGAGCCCTTCATTCTTAGAGTGGGGTAGTCAGAGCTACAGGCTTACCAACAACTCCAAAAAACTTGTTGACAATTCTGCAAATACATTTTGCACAATCAGGCTAAGACGTTCACCAGTGTATTAGTGACAGGTTGCAAGCCCATCGCCTAACAGGGTAGTGATTCTCTCAAAAGCAAAGGTGAGCGAACGCAGGAGTGATGTCCAAGCGGCGAGTTTAAGTAGTCCCGTCAAAGCGAACAAAACACATTTCAGCGCGTGTATTCAATTTGGCAGCATGGCTTCTCGAACGTATAAGGCTGCCTAATTGACAATGCACGCGCTAATATGTGTTTTGTTCGCTCTGACGGGACTACTTAAACTCGCCGCTTGGACTTCACTCCTGCATTCGCTCACCTTTGCTTTTGAGAGAATCAATACCCTGTACTTCACAGCCTTTATTCCCTTAGTCGTCTTTTACGACATCCACGGGAAGACATGGAGTGGCACCATTTTGGCAACCACACGGGTCATTTGTACGGTCGGCCTTATAAATAAGAAGCTGCACACTTTAGTGTTTTGTCACTTTAACGTCATGTATGAACTGCTGCACTAATCTGTCAAAGGCGTTAAAGCGACAAGGTACAAAAGTGCGCAGCTTCTTATAAGGCCGACTGTACTTAATAGCAGTAAGTCATATTTGTGATCCCAATATTGAATAAGATATTATTGCTGGCGACTGTACCAAGTCACGGCGGTTGCCAACTTTCTGTAGTTAATTGTCGCAAAAGAAACAAGTGTCCCAATTTCGGGACATTTATTTGTTAACAAAAGTAAATACTTCGTTAAGTATTAATAAATAATAGTTTCTTTGTGTTTTTGTTTGTAGAGCGGGAATACATGTGAATAGAAATTATCGCGTCAAAAAATATGTGCCTGTAGTGACGGAACCAGTAATGTACGAGGACCAATGATGGACACTTGATTCTTATTTTACAGAAGATAATGGTTATTCATTTGTTTTGCAACAATTAATTTAGGACAGTATGAAATTTGAATTAAGACTGAAGTGTCCATTACTGGTGAATGTCAGCTAAACGTTTCCATCATTGGTATCGTCACCCTATTTAGGCTAATTGTTAATATCATGTACATGACCAAAATTTATTGACAAATTCCAATTACAAAGTATTGAGAATTTAAACTGTGTGTTAAAATAATCCAATTAGAAATTAATTACCTTATTATTCTCATTTGTGAGAATATAAATGTATTTACAACTAAATTGGCTTAACATAATTAATTAAAATTGTTTCAATTAAAGAACTAGCTTTCGGTTTATGTGAGTTTTTTGCGACACCCGTACATAAACTAGATTTTTTTTAACTGATGGTGAAAACCGCATTCAAATTCGTTCAGTAGTTTTTGAGATTATCGTGAACATACAAACAGTCAGGCGGGGGACTTTGATATATACTAAGTTAAGATAAAGATTAAATCAGACTTAGTTGTTTCACCTGTAATATAATTTCAAATATTATCAATAAAACATCAGTATTTGAATAGTCAATTAAAATGTTTAATTTTAATGTAATAAATGTGTTTATATTCAAAATTATACCTTCTTAAAAACCCTCAGGTTACCAGTTTCCTATAAAAGTAAATTGCTTCATCAAACAACTCCTTTCACAGAAATTTACATTGAACCGTCAATAACAGTCACACAAACCAATTCCCAGTATTTCATGAAAGGTACTATAATTATTGGATGTTCAATCAGAGTCCCAACTCCAAACAGTTTCCGTGATTTCCGGTAGGAACAAATATTAGTGCAATGAGAGTATTTGTTATTGCAGTTGTATTATAATAGGTAATATGCATGGATTTTATAAATCGTATTTGTCAACAAAAAAATAAAAATACCGTAAAAGACATCACCAAAAGTGAAATTAAAATTAAAATCGGTCAAGAAATTTAATACAGATGATACAAGCATTTTAAACTGCTAATTAGACAGAGAGATCCGAAGTGCACCGGTGACGTCATTGTGCAGTTGGGCCTTATAAACTTCACGTAAAATTCTGTTTTGCTAGTCAGAGATAGAAACAAATCTTTGTTGACTCATATTTCGGTTATTTTTATAGCTTTTCAAATATTTTTTTGTTTCTCACCTGTTTGTTACATGATCCAGCGTTTATTGAAGCTGTTTAGTATGTTTAACTTTCGTTTTCGGCTTGAAGCCCTCCTAGATGTATCTTACGGGTTAGGCGAAAACCGCTTGAAATAGTGTGTTCTAATACACTAATACAATCACTTTTTATCATTAGATATCATTTAATTGTTGTTATTTATAAGAAAATGACAAAATATAATCTTTTTCTTCTTCTTCTCAGCATATAGTCGTCCACTGCTGAACATATGCCTCTTCCATGGATTTCCATGAAGTCCTTGATGCGGCGATTCTGGACCAGGTCGGCCCTGCCGTCTTCTGGATATCGTCTGACCATCTGGCTGGTGGTCTTCCTCTGTTTCGGCTTCCGGTTCGGGGTCTCCAGTACAGCGTTCTTTGGCTCCACCTGTCGTCACCTACGCGACAAACATGGCCGGCCCATCGCCATTTAAGTTGTGCAACTCTTTTCCCGATGTCGGTGACTTTAGTACGTTGGCGAATGACCTCGTTCCTTATTTTGTCCCGCAGAGAAACTCCGAGCATTGCGCGTTCCATCCCTCTTTGCGCTACCTTAAGGCGGTGCATCAACCCGACCGTCAGCGTCCACGTCTCACATGCATAGGTCATTACCGGCAATACACATTGGTTGAAGACCCTTGTTTTCAATGTCTGTGGGATTTTTGACTTAAAAACGTCATTTAGCTTGCCGAATGCGCCCCATCCTAGCTGTATACGCCTATCGATTTCAGCATCTAATGGACACTTCTCCAGCTTTATTTTTTGTCCCAAGTATATGTACTCGCTTACTTTCCTAATCGTCACGCCGTCCGATTGAATATCTAATCATAATAAATATAATATAATCATATCACCCATATCATTATTACATATATCACTAATATCATTATTTATTTAGCAAACATTTTATATGTTTGCTAAATAAATAATGATATTAGTCTCTTAAAATTATTTATTCTTTCGAATTAGAATTTAAAAACCGTGAGTTATTTTTTTGGTCTATCCCAATTAGACGAATTAAACTGTCATTTTGATGGGTTGTTAGTTTTTGAGGTAAAATATTATTATAAATAATATTGCGTATTTAGTCCATTAGAGAAAATACTCTTTTACCGAACAATTGTCCTCGCGTGTGATATCAATGGACTTATTTTCTCTAATAAGTCCATGGCGATTGTATAAAACTCGACATTGGCAAAATTCACCTTGCTAAAACAAGAAGTGAAAGCCATTAATTAAGGGAAAAATATTAATAATGATTCACGTACTTAGTTCATATTTCAGTTTAATTATGGAACTTTTTTTTAGTGTAACGTAACGTGGGGATGTATTTTTTTTTCTCGTCTACCTCATTGTGTGGGGTGTCGTTGCAAAACTACAAGCACTAAAAATCTGAAAAATATCAATAGGTAAACTGACCGCAATCTATGTCGATGTATCGGAGTAACAGTATTCCAATGGTAAAGTTAAGTTTATCGCGAGATCTTATTTGTTTGTTAGTAACAACGGCTTCGGAACCCTACACTGAGTATGGTCCGACATGCTCTTGCCCGGTTTTAAATATTACTTTGGCACTATAACACATTTTAAGGAGGTGGAAAGGGGGGCAGCATCTCAACTTTCACTAAAAGTATAATTTAAACAAGGTATTATAAGAATCTATTTTTTTAAAATCCAGCAATGCATAAAACGTTATCATAAAAAACCTCGAAATTTTCACGACAATGCTTTTATGCCGGCCTAGAAAGACACTTTTTATCCCTTGGGGATAAAGTTACGACCGAGCGGCAAAGCTAGATATTTATGTTGGTACGCATGAGTCAAAAATGGAAGGGCTCAGAGTGTAGGCATCGACAATGATATTGAAAGTACCCTGGAGGTTTCAGGAGGTATTCGTGGTAAGGTAGCTGCATTCAGGCTTCAAATAGAGCTATTTTATGACAACGTTTTAATGGAACAGGAACTCTTTAAAAGGAGTTCAGAAAACAATCAGGCTTGTCTCAAAAGCATACTAATTTTTAAATTTAATGTTTATTATTTACTGAGAAAAAAATAAACAAATTACTGCTTAAGGCTTAAGTCACAGCTAGTGCTAAACTTAAAAAAAAAAAACATGGTTACTAATTCAATGACATCATTCCAACCACTACTCCAAACACTGATAGTATTCAATTTTTTTCCTGAGTTTACAAGTTCCAGAAAAATCACTTTAAGCATATTTTTTTTAGAACAACTATTCAAAATTTATGTTGTCAATTTATATCGTTATACATGGGCTATAACCTTATAAAACTCAACTTAATAGGTAAATTAATACTCATCAAAACGATTGCCCATTTTGGAAATCGAACCTAAATAAGACCGCTATAACTGAAATTTTAGTTTACAAAAAGGCACTGCTACTTAATCTCACAATAAATACTGGCTTTACGAATTACAACTATTAATAACTTTTATTACGAATAAAATGAGGACGGTGGACGGAGTGTTGGACGGCCTCCCACCCGGTGGTCTGACGACCTGGTTAGGATCGCGGGGAGCCGCTGGATGCAAGCGGCTCAAGACCCTGACTTGTGGCGCTCTTTGGAGGAGGCCTTTGTCCAGCAGTGGACGCCCCCGGGCTGATGATGATGATGATGATGACGAATAAAATTGTCGCTATTGTAATCAAAAACTAAACAAGTCCAATTTCTATGAAGATGCCACGAAGCATCGAAGTCGGCGACATTATCGGGAAAACGTTCGAGTCCTTCGGTCGTAAGTTATCGACGTCTCGCGACCCGTAACGAGACCGCGTTCTAGTTTACACACCTTATCTAACTGTGGGTCAGTTTGTTATACTTTTTTGTAAAATAATGATGCACTTTCTTTGAAAATAAATTACTTAATAACCTAACCAACAAAAAGTTGGAAAACCCCCGACATTGACATTTCAAAGTTCAATACTTCAAAAACGGCTGAACCGATTTCGATATAAAATGTCTAAGAACCACCGCTAGAAAACCTGCTTTCAAATAAAAAAAACCGAATCCAAATCGGTTCATCCGTTTAAGAGCTACGGTGCCACAGACAGACACACACACACACACACACACACACAAACACACACTTACACGTCAAAATTATAACACCCCTCTTTTTTGCGTCGGGGGTTAAAAAAAAGTGAACTGTCAAATACTTTATAAAGACTTGTTGACATATTTCTAATGTTGATAAATGATAAACTTGGAATTGCTGTTGTTCTTGTACACAGAAATTTTATTACACATTGGTTTCACAAAATTTTATACGAATTGATAATGAAATTATTTGGTTTTCGTTCTGGCTTTAGCATGTCATAATGCATCAAGATTTTTTATAATAGGAAAAAAGCTGATGATCACACAAGTGTACCAGTGGTAATGGTGGTTTTACAATAATATTATCATTACATTGATAATATACAAGCACTTTTTTGATTACAAATACAAGGTAAATGACAAAAAGCACTCAAAAAAAATGGGAGCCTACAAAGAGGGATTTTCTTCTTAGTTGACAAAAAATTAATACAATAGTTAAGATATTTGCTAAATCAACCACTGCTTGTTACTATAATAGCAATTTCTTGAGTGATTCAACTAACCTCTTTGTTGATGTATCTAACGTCTTCTCAGGCTCGTATGGATTCAAGACGCTTATGCACAACAATCACAATCTTGTTATAAGCGACCGATTATTTTATTCAGGGAGAAAAGAAAATATATGACAAAAGAATATGGTACACAGTGAGTCAACCACCAGACGGTCTTATTGTCTGTCACACGCGGTCCCTATGACACAAAGCTTTAATGAAGGCCAGAAATGTAGGAGCTAGTCGATGTTGCTATGTTTGCTGCTAGTTTTATGCTATAGATAGGGTTATGGAAATTATAATTCAATAATAAAATCTTTTAGCCTAAACAAGATTTTGCGCGACAATGGCGGCAAAATGCAAAAAGATGCACAGACTCTATGCATTTTACAATTATTGCCACATGTCGCTGCGGTGACATATTTTGACGGATTTTTAAATTTTATTGATTTAAATTTCTTTTCACCAATAAGTACCTACACTTTTCCATTTCACTCATCGTTAAACCACAATATAGTTAGTCTCGATTCTGCCACAAATCACTTTACTAATTACATCATCTCTAATCAACTGGTTAAAATCATATCGCTTTTGACGTGTTATGATATTGTTTTGACTCGGCCGCCATTATTGTCAAGTAAATAAAAGCTAATAAAACAACGACAACAAGGTAACATGTTAAAAATAATAATATTTTACCGTGTCGAATATTAACCCTGCATTGCTTTGTTATACTGCAAATTTAATTCATACCCTAACTGATATTTTATCCAGATCGCGTGAATGATGACAAAAATATAATTAATAACTTCAACATAAAAATTCTATAACTTTTCTTATCCATATTTCGGATATCGTTTGACATTATTTTATCGTAATTTTGCATCCGCCCATTAATAATGACATTGACGAGTTCAAGCCTATTTTTATGAATTGGGACACAAATTGACGTTCGTGACTGTAAGGTCGGCTTAATAAGTAGCTGAACAACTTAGTTCTTTGTCTTTTTAACGTCATGTTTGAACTGCTTCACTAATCTGTCAAAGGCCTGTAAGTGACAAGGTACAAAAGTGTGTCCTACTTCAGGCCCGAGGCTACATAACAAACTGTTATCGTCACAGCAAAAGGAACACTTGACTGCCTTTATCCAGAGATAAAACTGCCAGCCATAAGTTACCTTTATCAAAACAATCGCAGCCCGGACCGATTTTTTGTCCGGATCCTTCATTCCGCACCATTAGGCGGTCGGTGGCGGTCAAATGTCAATTTGTCAGAGCGAACGGATTATTGACAAACGCGGTCAAGTTGAAAAGAGAAATGAATTTACTATCTATGTTTTTGAACGTTGGCTAGTTTATTTGTTTTATTTATGTGATCCTTATGTAAAGAGATAATTATGAAGATTTACCAACATTTACAAACGACAAGTAAAGCATATTTTGACAGTAAATTTAGTCCTTTCTCTGTCTTAGACATGAAAATAGATAAGGAGAGAGACAACTTTAAATGACAGATAAATTTACTTGTTGATTGTGAAACAGGCCCTAAGTGTGATCATAGGTATTATAAAACATCCGACCGCGACTTTTTCTTTAAATGTTTGATGACAACTAAACCGATTTTCATAAAACCCAGCTAAGAACCATCCCGATTAAACAAGCTTTCTACAAAATAGAACCGCATCAAATTCGGTTCATTTGTTTGGGAGCTACGACACAAGACAGACACACAGAAACACATATAAACTTATTACACCCTTCTTTTTTTCGGGGTCAAATTTTTTATAATAATATGGTATAAAAAATTTGAACCTACATATCTTAAAGCCGTCCAGATTAATGCTTACTTTGCAATTATTATGCTGCCATACCACCATTAGTTCTGGAGTCCTAGTGAAAAAGGGTATAAGTCAACTTAAGTAGTCCTAAAAAAGGGAATATACTTAACCAGCGTATACTAGACTTAAACCCTTTTTCACTTGGTCTTCAGGAAAGAGTCATGCCTTTTTTCACTAGGAACCCAGAATTAGGCTTGGGTAGCCCCAAGAGACTGACAAAATTAGTCATCGCTTAACTATAGAATAGAAATAGAATAGAAATGGTTTATTCGGTGCTAAAATAAAATTAACATAAAAACAGCAAAAACACAATAAAAAAACTAAAAAGTAGAGAAATATATACAAACTTAAAGTACTTAATCTAAAATTAGCACCGAAAAGGTTGCCACTCAGCATGGTGTCAGTCTCATTTGCCTTGACGCTGGTTTTCAGGGCCACCAGATATACGTATACAAAGGGGCTAGACAAGTTGCCTCGCTAACGAAAACGATTTTCGTCAACTGACAAAATGTATGGGATTGACGAAGGCGCTTGACGCAACCGTCTGACAGCTTACGTCAATCCTATACATTTTGGATAACGATAACGAATGCCAAATGCATCTTGTCTAGGGCCTCAGAGGCCCTTGCCAAGATGCACTACGCTAACTAGCGTTTCTATTCGTTTCGTTTTTAAACCAATCGCGTCACTGGTAGATGACGTGATACGAAAAGTGACATGATCTACCAGTGACGCGATTGGTTTAAAAACGAAACGAATAGAAACGCTGGTTAACGTAGTGCATCTCGTCTAGCCCCTCAGAACAGAATCATCAATTTAAATCGCGCACCGAGGGTTCCGTACCTACTGCAGCATAGTTCGTATTTCGATTTAAATTCGAATTCAAATCGAATGAGCGCGAGCATAACTCACACTTGACCAGTTTTTAGCATTAATAGTTTTTTTATTCAGGGTTTGTTTTTGATGTGGAAGAAGCGAAGAAGATTTGCCAGGATCGTAGCAGGTGGAAAGAAAAGGTCTCAGCCTACCCCTCTGGGAAACAGGGGTGATTTAATTGTTGAACGTAGGTATGTATATAATAATATATGTATGTATGTTATATGTTTTATTTTGTTTTGGGACTCTTATTTTTATTTTTTTATTTTTTTGTACTTGTTAGTAATTCCACGGTAATATCATATTTTTTGGTCAATAAATATAGTTAGGACGGACGGACCGACAGACGGACGGACAGCGTAGGCTTGGTAATAGGGTCCCGTTAGATCTTCGCGTACGATGTGATAAAGTAAAACAGCATTCAAAGATAGTTACAAGTAATAATAATAACAGTCAAAAACATAATTCCCTTTCTTTAGCCATTCGGGAAAAAGGGTTTCCAAAAACGTAATCCTGATGCTTTTACTACACACTCGTAATAACTTTTAAAGAAAAATATGAGCCAAATAAACATCATAAATTATTAGGGCTATGAAAAAACACTCAAGGGCTGTCCGTCCGTGGCGTAATCTGATGGATCTGTGTGTGGCGTGCTTTCTAAGGGCTGAAGGGTTACTTTGGGAATATAGGGAGCGGGGAGGTGTACGGGGCCGTCCATTATCGACTGGGACAAACTAAATTATCAAAGGTTAAAACTAATCAGGGACTCTATTTTTCTCGGTGAAACTATACTGCTTTTGACATTTATCGTTAACGATACGATAGCTCATATTTACTTGGCAGTAATGACGGTCGAGTAAAAAAAAATGCGATAACATGTCAAAGGCAACATGGTTTTACCCAGTAGTATTCTTGATTCGAAAAAAGGCCTATTACTATTATCATTACTATATTATTACTAGGGGACGCCCGCGACTTCGTACGCGTAAAATTAGTTTCCCGCTACTCCCCCCATTTCTTCCCGTTGGGGGTCGATTTTCGGAAAATCCTTTCTTAGTGCTCACTTACATCATGAAAGGAACCCCTGGACCAAATTTCAAGTTTCTAGGTACAGTAGTTTGGGCTGTGCGTTGATATGTCAGTCAGTCAGTTTTGCCTTTTATATATATAGATTATATTGGTGTGATATTGGCTTGTGTTCTACACGATGGACCCAAATCATTATAAGGATCACAAGAAGCCGTTGTATACGAGTAGCGCGGGACCAATCATGCTAGAGATCTTCGGGCAAGGCCTTTGTCCAGCTGTGGACAGGTGGTTTAGCTGGAAGACTGATTGGCATATTTATTTGGGCCAAACAGTCCATAAGCAGACCTATTCTATGGTTGGATGCCATCCGTAAAAAACATAGTGAGACAATGGATGCAATTAGAGCAAGTTACGAGTAAGCAGAAAGAGGCCAACAGAACGTATCTCGAGCAAATCGCAACAATGAATATTGAGACAACTGCAAGTCTAGCATTATAGCAAGCTGTAAAAACTCGACTACTCCTGCAGTAAGGTTTGAGCAGGTTCTATATACCTATGATGCTCCTTGGGTGATACCAATCCAACGATACTCCGCACTTTTAAATCTGTCAAAGCTTTGAGCCTACAATTCTACTAAGCCAAATAGCAGCATATCAAATAAAACTTCTGTAGCAATCACAACTTCATTAGTAAAGGAAAGGATTCAATTTACTTTGTCAATCGAATCTGAGATAATGTTTTTTGCTCAGAAGGCAGAATTGATCTCAAAGAAACATGGATGGAACACATACAGTGCAACAGTCTTGGTTTTTGGTAATGCGATGAGAGCAAATGAGAAAGAAGTAAAAACCCAGAGGCCTTTTCAATAGCTATCATATCATGTTTACATACCCGAAAGAAAATACTTCCTGTTTTGGCTTGTCGGATAAAAACACTCGTGACCGCCCGTGTTACCGACCCGTACATTCTCTATGCAAATGGAAGGTCAAATATAAACTTGTTATATTGAATAATTGTTTCCCCAGACGTGTCAACGTCTCGGTTAATTGCAGACCAAGGTCTAAACTGTTGTTAAGTCGGTTTATGGTAAGTTTAGTGTTGTTTGGCTTTGGTTTAGTTTGATTAGGTCAAGGATAACGTTGGTATAAATTGAGTTTGTGTTTTGGATAGTTTTTGGCTTCCGAGTTTAGCTAATTGGGATAAAGCTAGAGAGAGGAAGAGAATGTATTATTATTGAGATACATCTAGCGTATCATGGCTATCTAATCTTTTTTGATACCTTTTTGTTTCATATCAATTTGATTCAAGAACTAAACGTAACTGTGGGAAATTTTGGAAAAGTAGGCAGCGAACGTCGTTCCCCTGAAATTATGATAATATAACGTATAAACCTAATTAAGCTCTGTATGATCATAATCATCCACATGGATCACTCGGACAACTAACATAGTTTTCGGATTTTTTCGTGCGTTCTAAGAAACACTAATGAGAAATATAACTGATGTAAGTGAGTGTGACAGCGATGGACATACGTGTAGCTATTTTTCTGCCTTTGAAAACGAAATCCCCTGTAATTACAACCAATGCCGATTTCGGCAACGGCGACCGGTTTTAGTATTTGAGCGTTGAATGTGCGGGAACACTGAGGAGGAGGTAAAGGTAAGTGTTTATCGGAAGGCAGTTTGTTCCCTAGTTGGTCACGTTTTCCATCCAGGGTATTGATTCTCTCAAAAGCAAAGGTGAGCGAATGCACGAGTGAAGTCCAAGCGGCGAGTTTAAGTAGTCCCGTCAGAGCGAGCAAAACACATATGATCCTTAGAGGAATTGTCCACCGCGTTTCCGCTTCCCATTTTCAAGTTCAGAGAAGAAAATTCGCTTCACCTTTCTTGCTTCAGACATGTGAGGCAAGTACGAGAGTAAAATACTAATGTGACGAAAAACAAAATTAATAAGCAACTTCAAAAATGTTGAAGGACTTGAACAAAATACTAAAGAAACAAAAAGTATTTTATAAGTTGTAAGAGGCTAAATCTCAAGACCAACTAAAGGGCTAAGTAACTCGTTTTTATTGCAAAACTTTTGTCGTAACTAATAATAATATTAAAATAATTTTGACAGAACCCAACATCATATGCGAACTTACAGAAGTTTTAAAAGGCTTTCTTTGTATAGAGAACTCCGTTTCAGAAACTGATCATTTTATAATACCTACTTATTTTAAAACAAAATTTATTTCACGGGATTTACGTCAGCGCCATTTTTAATAAAATTAAGGCAATATTAGTTTGGAATCTTAATCAAAAGAATAGAATATAGTAAGCTTTTCTCATTCCTGTAATTTTCGAAGCAGGCAAACATGCAGGTGCTTTACTTGATGGTAGGTAATATCACTTTTCATTTTACTTAGCTTAACTGCCGCACTCAGAGACGTCAATTAAATTTAATGCTGATTTAGTGACGTGTTCTCTTATTATATTGCTGTAGCAAAGAAATTGACAGCAGCAACTTAATCAAGCATTAAATTAAATTGACGTCTCTGAGTGCGGCAGTAAGTTTATAGGTAATGTCTGTCTTATTGTTGTTGTCTTTCTTTCTTCTTTGGTATGCAAAGAGCACAAGGTCTTAACTTACTCTCGAATTCACTAAAGTCAACGTGCTCCTAATTAAATATCTGTGAGTAAATGTTATACCGTTAACTCGCTGACTCACCCTTAAGGTTCATTGCGAAGACAAATACAATGTAGATTTTACATTATGTGCTTATTTTTGGCAAGTATCAAACCCACTGGCATCTTCAGATTCGTATTAACTTGTTGAGTCAAACAAATGAGCCAATTTGAACTTTGGAGCTGCTAAGTTTTCACTTAGCTCTTCTTTTTATTGTACACTAGCTGTTCGTACCATTTTTTACCGTAACTTTTTTTTCTTTCATACTTATTGTCCAACTAAATCAAATCCCGAGAAGGGTAGATATTTTTTGTGTGATGAGCGCGAATATTTTTTCCTGAGTTTTGGATGTTTTCCATGTATTTATCTATATAAGTATAATTATCATTGTCTAGTACATATAGTACAAGCCTAGAGCTTAGTTTGAAACTAGGTCAATTTGTGTGAGATTGCCTCCTGTGGGCTTAGCATGCGAGGCGAGGAGAATACGTCAAACCTCGTCAAACGCGATTTAGTGTCAAATATGTCTATTCCATATTCAAACGTAAGGGTAAACGTTCAAGGTTTTAAATAAAAGTGTATTTTGTGTGAATTGAGTCCTTTTATTACTAAGCATCTTAAAGTGTGACGTTATGTCATATTTTCTTATTTTCATATGAATGACGTAAAATATGACAGTAAATCTCGCGTAGCATACTAAGCCCCCTGACTCTAAAAACTTTGGATTTGGTAATGTTTTATTGTTTACAGCGCATGGAAATTATTGGAAATCACAGGAATAACATAATGAGGACAAAACGTATTAATAAAATGTTTATTTAGTAAAGATAAACACTTTTGATAAGGGCAGTTGCAGACTAGAGTTTTTTCTGGCTCATTTTGTCATACGCGCTTACACTCGCGCTACTTTTCGCGCTTCAATAAACCGAAGTCGCGTGCATGTGCTCATTGCAGCGCGTGTGTGCTTTAACCTGTCAGTTTTAGGGTTATGTTCCCAAAGGGAACCCAACGTGACCCTATTAATATACTACTAGTAGCAACTTTAATGTTCACTCGTGTTCTAAGTGTTTTATATGTAAGTTTATTGTACCATTTGTGCCCAAATAAAATAAAATTAAATCCGTCCGTCCGTCATAACTTAAAAGAGCTTTATCTATAAAATTTAAGGGCTATATCTTTTGAACCGTAACAGATCGCGTGTTGTTTTTATTTTTAAGAATAGATGTACTAACAAAAAATATTGGAGAAATAAAGGGGGTCCCCATACAAGAAACTCTTTTTTCATCGTATTTTTGTCGTATCATAAAAACGGTAAAAGATACAAGCGTCAAATTTAATATAATTATAGTGCAATCCCTAAAGAAAAAACAACAAATACTAAAAAATTGTCAAGTGTGAGTTGGGCTCGCGCTGATTTGATTCGAAATCCAATTCAAATCGGAATATAATAATACCTACTGTGCGGCGGTACGGTACCCTCAGTGCGCGAGTCCGACTCGCACTTGACCGGTTTTTCATGTCTCCTTACACCTTACAAGAGCGTCAACATTCAAAAGAAATGCGAGCGAACAAAAACGAGCTTATACGCGCGAAAAAAAATGCTAGACTGAAACAGCCCTAAGCACGACATCCGCAACAAACACCGCAAAGGCGCAAAGAATACGAAACAAGACTCATTATACAAAAGTAATTAAATACAAGAAAGTTGTAGGAAAAAAAGCGCCAAGTCAGTCGACTTTTGCTAGAATAATAATTTAGTTAACTGGAAGTTTCATTTGCAATTTTAATTGGAACGATTAGTGATTTAGTTTTTAACTGACGCACTCAGAGACGTCAATTAAATTTAACGCTTGTTTAGTGACGTGTTGTCTTATTCTATAGCTATAGCAAAGACAGTGACAGCAGCTACTTTAATAATGCATTAAATTTAATTGACGTCTCTGAGTGTGGCAGTTAGGACACAATTTTTTCAGTTTTTAAAAATCACGTATACCTTTTCTTTCCAGATGGCGTTACAGTTTTGCGATATGTCGAAAAAAGAAACATAGGTACTCTTTCAATCTGTAAAAATAAGTTCTTTCGTTTGTAGTATGTGATAATGTAAATTCCTTTTTAATAAGGGAAGTAATTAAATGGTAAGCCGTTATTAAAATTGATCAGCAAAAAAAATCAGCAATTAATTCATTTGGGCAGCATAAAAAGATTTGGGTGGCAATAAATAAAAATCGGGCTACAACTCTTTGTTCAGCAAACAATTTATAAACGGGTAACATTTTAAACAATTTCGATCAGCTTTTTTTTGTCATTTGTCTGCCTAATAAACAGTCGAGCTGCAAAATAATTATTTGGGCAGCAAGATTTTACAATTGGTCAGCAGAGAAAACATGTCTGTAAGCAGTTTAATTAAGAGGTAGGTATGCATATTAAAATAATGGTTATCTACAGTGATCGTTATCAACGTCCACTTTTCGTAGCAAAGTATGGTTGACAAAAAAACAAATACACAAGTATTTTAAACATTATTAAATTTTTGAAAGATATTTCAGCCTTATATTGGATTCACTTGGTAAATTGACGCTATTTCCGTATTTATTGTTTAAAAGGTTTTCCATTTAAAATTCCGAAATTTTGGGTTGTCAAGTTTTAACCACGGTATATTAGAATGAATCCTAAATTCAGTCTAGTCTTTGTTGAACTGTTTTTTGGTGTGAATCAGTTTTCATATGCCGGTACAAACTAAATAAAGAGGAATGAAATGTCGAATCTCATAATTTACAAAATAACTTACTGTCTTTGACTTCAAAGACAGGGTTCTTTTTTAAGCTTTGTAGTAGCTTATTTTATTTAGATGAGATTTTGACTTTAGGTACTTATTTATATTGTGTATTTTGCTTTTAATATGGAGATTGCAAATAGTACACAGCGTACCTTCGTCCGTCGATATAAAATCCGGGTATTGTGTCAAATCCATACTGTGAATGTAAATACTGTGATCATACGTGCACTTTATTAGGACTCCACTTGAAAAACTTGAATATCAACTCTAAATACGATGTGCATTGATTATTTAGATTAAAATAAACACTACGCGTAATGCAATTAGAATTTCAACTATAGTTGTATTTTTATGACATAAATTAATGACATTTCACGTATATCCTTTTAAAAGGTTTTGAACCGTAAAGAGTTATATCTAGAGGTGTAATCCTAAGAAGGTAAGTAGGTATTTATTTTATAGTTAAGGACAAAAGTGAATATTCAAATGTATTTGTTTTTTCTGCCAACCATACCCTTTGCTACGAAAAGTGGACGTTGATAACGATCACTGGTTATCTATAATATAGAAGTGGATTGCGTTTAGTTTGAAAAGTCAGCAGTGTTTACAAGTTAAGTTTTGTCACACAATTTTCTATCACAATCACACCCTAGATTAACCAAAATTTGTATCATAAATATGAGGTAGGTTAGGTTAGGTTCGTTTTTATATCAGGCCCGGAGGGCCAGAACAACCCAGAATTAGGAGATCCGCGTGAGCGGAGCTCCGTCGACTCTGTTAAATTTGTAAATTTGATGGTGGGTTTGGGATGTGTGTGTTGCCGGCACGGCAGTAAATTTGTTAATTACACGTTTGTGTACACAACTGTACCCAAAAGTGTATCTATTAGGAAACACTGCATTGGTATTTAAAAAGGGGATCTATAAGGAATAAAGGCGAACTTTTTTCAAGGGTGTATCTGCGAGGAAAGTGTGCCCTAGAGGAATAATTCTATATAAATTGAATAATTTACAAAAAAAGAGAGTATATTTGAATGAACTTTGTAATAGTTGCGCCCATTTTGTTGATGACCAATTTGATTTTATTGCTTCCTTTTTTCTGCTGGACAAAATGAATTATTTTGCTTACCTTCTGATTGCTTACCAAAATTTAATTATCTGTGGGTCGTTCAATGCAGCTCAAATATTTAATTTGCTGACCAAAATAATTTAGAGCAGCCCAATATGTCATTAATTGCTGACAGATTTATAAATGTTTGCTAACCATAAGTTGCTTACCAACTAGCTATTTTGGCTGACCAAATACATATTTCTGTTCACCAAAATGAGAATATTTTGCTGACCGGTTAATTAATACCCTTTTAATAAAGCCTTCATTCGTAATAGATTCCATTGACAAATCTCATTATATGGTGGGCCGTAGGAGGTGGAAAAATTTATTATCTGTAAAAATTATACTCGAATACAAATAATCTTATTCTAATATTTTTATGTCACATGAAAATAAACAAAAGACTGTCTTATTGTCATAATATTATTATATCAAGCATGATTTATTTACCTATTATTTAAATAAAATATAACTAGTAAAATTTACCTAAGGTAAAGTTACCTTATACTACAAGAGCTCTGCTCTTTATGGCAAACATTGGGGGAAGCCTATGTCCAAAGAAGGCCTAGGTCCGAATTCGACGTTTTTTGACTGATGAACTTAAGTTACTAACTGTAACTTAAGTAACACAACTACAATCAAAGGCACACCAACCATACATCGCTTCTAAGTAGGTAAGTATTCATACTAAGCTAATGTCGCAACACCCCACAAATCCTAAATTAACTGAACAAACCTAAATAAAACCTAATAAAAACCCGGGCAAGACCTTACAAGCTCCACCAAAACCAATTTGCCGCTATAATCTCGTATGAAAAGATAAAAATCTGCAATATGTAGCGCGTGCCATCACTGTGACATGGGTAGCGATAGAAAATCTAATAGAAAATGATTTACACCGCCCGAATTTGGCTTGTAATTTTCTTAGGGCTAACGTGTTTTTATCGAGTCAGGTGTAACCGCCAGTTGAAATATGGCCCAGCTGACTTTGATTTGGTTTTCGATAGATCGTCGAGAAAGGCGGGAAACATTGATTTGATACTTTTCCTCGTAGTGAAAATGATTTGATCTTGTTCCAGAGCCTCTATTCTAGGCGGTAAAAACCACAAAACAGAAAAAACAGTCGAAGTGTCAAGTGGGCGTGTAACATGTGGCATGGTTATGCGGAGTTCCGCGCAACCTACCATACTTTTAACGCGATCGCTTATTTCAATATTTCGATATTTTTAAAATAGGAAATAAATCCAGAAGCATGCCTTATTGTGCTATTTTGGAATGTAAAAACAATAGCCGCACCAAAAACATTTTCCATGGTGGCGTGTTGTTTTTATGATAGTGTGAGTATTGGCGACAACAGGTCTGATACTAAGCGAAGCCACTGTTTTTTCTATTCCGTGGTAAAAACCATATCGTCTTTTACGTGTCATCGTTTTGATAGCTCTTATTTACCATACAGTAATGGTGGCTGTAAGAGGGACGTCACACGAGCGCAGCGCAGCCGGTGCGTTGCGTCGTCGTCGCTGCGTTGTTCTAATTATAAATTAGAACGACATGCCACATGGTGCGTTGAACACTTGCGTCCTGTGTTAAAACCACAGCGTTGCGCAAGGGCAAAGCTCGTGTGGCATCTCTCCAAGAAACGAAACGACGACATTACCCCCAAGAACTGTCAAGTTTTTTGGGACTGTCTCTTTTATGGAAATTCGTTTAGTGGTTTATGCGTGAGTAAAGGACAAACATATATATTTAATTTGACATCTGTAATTAATAATTAGTTAAAGATAGAAGAGGCATGTCTTACTGTAAGTTCAATGTTTATGTCTTGTTTTTCTTAGTCTCCCTCATGGTTTTTTTGAATAGGGTAGAGTGTCTCAGTTTGAACCGGGTAAATTTAAAAGTCGCGTAGCGTTCCCATTTTCCAATCCATGCCTTCAATTTTTTGTGCAGAGCTAGTGAATTTATTTAGGTACAAGTGTGTATTTACATATTTTTAGTTATCTTCTTGGATTCAGTGAAATGAGGGAT
The DNA here is from genome assembly GCA_948252455.1 of Acleris cristana. NCBI lineage: Eukaryota > Metazoa > Arthropoda > Insecta > Lepidoptera > Tortricidae > Acleris > Acleris cristana. Next base: position 5,587,684 of record OX411797.1, on the reverse strand, counting down.
TTAAAAAAAAATAGATTTGGTTCAATGTGTACATTGGGTGGTACACATTTAACCTAGGTATTTTCCACATTGAACCTCCTTTTAAACCAGAACTATGAGAGATTGTCTCAGTTTGAACCAGGTAAATTTCAAAGTCGCATAGCCTTCTCATTTTCTAAGCTATGCCTCCTTTTGTTTTGCGTAAAGCTAGTAAGTTTATTAAGGTACAAGTGTGCATACATATTTTTTTAATATTCTTTTTTGTTTTTAGTGTAAAGAGATTTTAAAAAAAATTGTTGCGGTTCAATGTGTACATTGGGTGGTTTACATATGTGGGTACACATTGAACCTGGGTATTTTCCGCAATAAACGTATCTTTTAAGCTATAACTACAAGAACAGTTTATGATAAAATTCCATAGTAATAAAACAAAGAACTGGACGGTATTTATTTGTATTTATTATTGAACTATAAAGTTATTAGTTCCACATTATAATCAGTCTTTATTCATATCTCTAACAACATTTTTATCTCAAAATTAGTTTACTTAAATCGTATACAAACTATTCTTTGTATTTTTCACATCACAGGCTGTTTATTGAATCGTCAGTCAAACACTTATATTAAAAATAATATTAAAAAATAAACTTTTAAATATTAAAAACAAAATTAAATACTCAAAGTAATAAACCAATAATGATGACTTCTAAAAAGTAACTAATTAATGATATAAACCAATTAGAATTTAAACCGAGATTCGTGCCATAAACTTAACGTAAGGTAATAGTAGGAGCAACACGTATTGGAAAGGTAAATGTAGAGTTCCGGTTTTTTGTTCCGTTAATTTTTGGCTGCGGCAGGATCATTTTAATATCCTTTAATATAACATTAGCCAAATCAGGCTCCAAAGGCATCCGAAACTTCATAGTTTCTTTGCTAATTAGTCGCATGAACGAAACTCCGTAGTTGGGAATGTCAACGTCAGTAATCTTGCCCACGTAATAAACTTTAGTATTTTTTGTGTTAAAAACGACGAGGACATAGTCATCTTCAACTGGTTTACGGATCAACTTCTTAAAATTTCCTCTAACAAAAATAATTTCTTCATCATCTTCGGATTCAGCTATATCACTTATTTCAGTCTCACTAACTTCTGGCATAATAAGTTCTTCTTCAGTAGTAGATTCATCTGTGTCAATCGTCTTGGTCTTTCTTTTCTTTGGGACGTTCACATTTTTATCCAATAGCAGGGCGCGTTTCACTATTTTTACTTTATGTTTTGTTTCTTTACGCTTTTTCTTGCTTTCTGTGATTTAATTTTTTTCGGGTGTGTCAGTTGCAATTCTGCTTTTTCCCCTTTTTCTAGTTAGTTTGTTAGTAGATCGAGGACCAGCTTTCAGTTGTGGCATAAATTGTTTGGGTGAAATCCAAGGGATCTGCTTCGATGATCCTGCAACTGGTGAACTTTGAATAATCCGGGGTACTGTCTTTGAAATAGTTTCAGTTGACTCAGATATCGATGGAGTTCCTGCCACAATCTCGGTGTTTACTAGAAACAAGTTTTCATTTAAAACTGGAGTCTCTGCCACATTATCAGTGTTCAACAATGACGGACTTTCATTTCTAGCTTGAGTCTCTGTCACATTGTAAGTACTTAACAATGATGGACTTTCACAAAATGTGGCATCTGATTCAGTGGATTGGACATCAATATCCTGTGCATTGGGATCTACATTTTGATCTTGTGGCTGAGGATCAGGTCTGTCGGTCACGTCCGATGGCAAAAAGTCATCCTGTGCATTGGGATCTACATTCTGATCTTGTGGCTGAGGATCAGGTCTGTCGGTCACGTCCGATGGCAAAAAGTCAATGTCAGTGAACACTTCTGGGTCAAAGGGAAATATGCCACACTTCTTAAAAGCTGCAGAAATGTTTACAGGAGTCATTGCCCTAGCGTAGGCTTGTCCAACGCACTGTGCGACGTCGTAGATAGTCATAGACCTTCCTGGGTATCTCACCATCCAGGAGTCAATCGCACTGTTATAATAGATCTTGAAGGGGCCATTTAACCCGACATCCAGAGGCTGCATCTTAGCAGTGGTGTGAGGGTGCAATGTAAGAATAGTGACACCAGAACTCTTTGCCAATTCCAAGGCTTCAACTGACAGATGCGACTCATGATTGTCTAAGATTAAAAGCGCAGGGTTCTCTGAGCTAGCCGCGGTATGTTTAATGAAATGCTCCATCACTTTAACGAATAAATCGGACGTCATCCACCCTGAAGGATGTGCTAACCCAAGAGAGCCTGGGGGAGCACCTGTCATCATATTTTCTTTGAAATTTTTTCTCGGGAAAACAAGTACAGGCGGCATGGCTTGACCCGAAGCACACACTATGGCACACGTGGTCACTAAGGTTCCCCTTTCACCACTGGTGACCTTTGCAATATTGTACTTTCCCTTAGGACCAACAACTTTTTGTGGACGCTGGACCGTTGTTGTGGCCGTTTCGTCCAAATTGTACAAACGACAACCAGTGCTGAATGCCGAATGACGACCCATTGCTGTCTTCAAGTTATCAAAGAAAGATTTGACCGTCTCCCGGTTAAATGCTGTCGCACGAGCTAAGCTGCAAGCTTCAGGCTTCTTTACTGACAGGTCATGGTGGCGATTCTTAAATGATCGTAACCACTCTTTTCCAGCCATTTGATCCCGTTCCCAACTTTCTGGTATAGTGACGTTATTTACTTTCGCCATTTGGTATGCTACTTTACGGCAATCTTTAGTGGTCAGTCCATAAAACTTAAGAGCGCACTCTTTTATGTACTCTTTAAAAGACTCTTCTTGTTCAGCGTTAAAGACAAGATGATTTTCATAATTTGGTAGCAATTTTTTATCAGCGAGATCCTCTGTGTTGACGTCCATGTTTTGTACTACGTAGCGTCGTAAGGTTGGATAAGCAATGCCAAAAGTTTTTGCTGATTTCCTAATACTTTCACCTGATCTATGCAATTGAAGGGCCTTGAGCATATTATCAGCCGAATGCCCACCTCTTTTTCTCACCAAAACTTTATTTCGTGCCATTCTGTAACAAATATTTTTTTTATATATTCACAGTACACATTTAACCAGGGGTGTACTCATTGAACCATGGTTCAGTATGTACTGCCGATAAGTGGTTCAATATGAGACACAGCACGTTTACGCTAGTAATTTTTAAATTTCACCGGTAAAATAACCTTCCAGAGAAACGTCTCATGACGCATTAAAATGCTAGATAAGTATGTGAAACAGTGTTACTATAAAGAAAACAATATCACTACTAGAAAAAAAGCTAAAAAACAAAGAAATTTGCAGCAATAACTTACTTTTCTGGACAATTTCCATACAAATGCTCCTCACACAACCACTTTGCACGCGATCTCCACGCAAACTAGTGGGGAAAAAGGCAACGTAATTACCCATCTTTTACCGATACTAGCACGGTTTGGCAACGTCGCATGTTCAAAATAAAGCTGTGGTTCATTGCAGCTGGCTGGTTCAATCTGAGACACCCGACCATGAAACGTTTTTTAAACATAAATTTTTACTTTTGTTTTATTTTAAAAACGGTAAAACATACAAGCGTCAAGTTTGGTATGATTTTGCAAACTGATAAAAACAACAAATACCAGAAAATGGTCAAGTGTGAGTCCTGCTCGCGCTTATTCGATTCGAAATTAAATTCAAATCAGAATATAATAATACCTACTGTACGGAACCCTCAGTGCGTGAGTTCGACTCGCACTTGACCGGTTTTTTTATTCAAGTATGAAGTACTGTATAAAGTCTACTTTAAAACTCAATAAATTCGTTTTCTTCTCAAGCATCGCAAATTTAGAATTTAGTTAATCACTTCGGAAATTCAAAGTGCTTCTTTGCTGGCAACTAATTTAAAGTTATTCATTAGGTCCCTGGAATTGTAGGTATTTGTTTAATCGAGGGCTTTTGACTAACTTAAATTACTTTACAAATAAGCAGGTAGATGTTAGGGAGTTTAGTTAACATTCCGAAATGGTTCAGTTTTGTTTAGCGCATTTGGACTGAGTTTTATTATTATTACGTTTTGGAAAAGTGTCGGTTTAATTTTTGTGAAAATGATTTGCGATGTTTTTAGTGTATGTGCAAAATAATAAGGTTTTATTGTTGTTTTATTTGGTTGCTTATGTTATTTAACTATCGTAAATAAAAATATTTATGCTTAAGTGTGTATTTTTGGTTTTGTATTAAATGAAATTCATAAATAATGTACATATTTTATTATTTATAGATAGGTATTTTATTTATTTTATTACTCATGCAGTAGTAAAAAATACGTGATTAACTTAATAAAATAGTAATAAAACGTTTTTATGACAAAAAGTTAAACGTTTCTTCATAATGGTAATTCTTAAAAAAAAAACTTTTTTAATAACTATAATACTTAGACCTATTCATAAAACCTAAAGATTTAGTATTTGTTTAACGAGGTTGTTGTTAACTTTTTTCTAATTCTTTAACTTAAATTATTTTGTAAGGTTATGATTAAGATTGAATAATCTACCTAAAGGAATAATGCACTTTGATATAACATTCATTTTGCTGCACTCAGTTAAAATGTTTTTACTACATTTCTATCATCAAAGACTCAGCAAAATAATAATCTTTATTCAACAGTGTCGAAAAAGCTAAAAAATACTTAAAAGGAAGGCAAATGACACAAAAAACCAAACACGCCTTTGCGACTTTAAAAATCTTCTGTATACCGCTGCGAAGAAAATATTTTGCAGTAACATCAAAAAACTCCTAAATCTCTTTTTCACTCGTTTCAAATTTATATTTTATGTTAAGCCGATAAAGATTAAGTTCGATTAGCATGATTAACTAGGATAAGAGATTTGTAAAGTTATGTAAGGATATAATTTTGTGAAAGCGTGTAGCTGGACTAGACTTGGTTTAATGATGCTCTTTATTGTCCGTAGACTTCTTAAAACTATTCAGTTATAAAAAAAATGCTTTTAAATAATTTTGTTATTTTATAAGTTTTATAACCGTGATGATTGTTATCAATGCAGCTATTTGCATAAAATAGTCTTTACTCCGTTTTCATTAAAACTTATCTAATTTGTTCAAACTTCGTAATTGCATGGGTTTTTTGACGAATACGGTCATAACACGCAGTAAAAGTGAGCCATATGGCCTAACTACTTCATCTCGAACCTAATGCTCGTCTCAAGATGCGTAAAAAATGACAGTTTTCTATGGTTTGACGTTAACTTAAACGTATCTGGTAACGGCCCTAACACCCGTATTCACAAACAATACTTAAGGGATCCTTCACTGAGTAAACGCACTGCGTTCAATACAGTTTTGTGATTGGTCCTTTTTGACCGACCTTTTGTTTATGAGTCGATTTGAACCAACCTTTGCGTTCGTGAGCACTGTGATACCTCATAGTGACGTTTTTGAATACCTACGGGTGCAAGTGTATTACTTAGTTAATCCTGCGGACCTTGTATGGCTGCGTCTATATCGCGTGTCAAATGTGGATAAAGCATCCGTCACTCTCGTACTTATTTACGTGTCAGAAGGTGACGGATGCCTTATCCACACGTTGTCACGCGATAAACGCAGCCATATCAGGCCTGCTAGTCACTAATTATACAGTAACAGTAACTCGTTGGGGTCCTAGTGAAAAAGGGTACAACTTAACTTAACTCATAATAGAAAAAGGGTATGTACATGAACGGAGTATACTATTGTTATTGTTAAAACGGGACTTTATCGCGTTAAGGGATATATAATTAATTGTATTAATTAATTATTACCTCGACGTTTCGGACGTGACGCTACGCCCATGGTCTCGAGAGGACCTAGGAGGAGTATACTAGACTTAAACCTTTCTCACTTGATCTTCAGAAGACTTATAGCCTTTTTCACATGACCCCATTGTCATTAGAGTTCAAATATTGAAGTTTCAATTGCATACATTTTCTAAATAAGTGTCTCGCTTGTTGATATCTTGAGTGAGACCAGAATTGGAGGCCAAAAGAAAACATTTACTGTATCTGTGGCATTCCATAGATAATGATGTAATATGCCGCCATTAATTAAGACTGCGTCACGCTGAGTTATTATACGTTACATGGGCGGAACTGGAATCTCTCCTTTACTCCCCTTCATCCACAATGTACTTTAATACATAGTCATTACAAAGAGCATTTTATTGTATATTCACACATATTGTAACATAACTTTTATGGTCTCTGCCCACTACATAACACCGTACCATACCATGACCGTATTATGAACGTGTCAGGCCCGGAAGGTAATTAGTATTAAAATGTTGGTCGGTTACGGAAGGGTCTAGTGGGCTTAGTCTCATACTTTTTAATACAAATATATTTTTTGCCTGACATGTTCGTATAGCTGCGGCTAGAAGGCGCATGCGGTCACGTCGAGTGCGCCTTGCGTACGTTAGTTTAGATCCTGTTGGTTAATATTGCCACAGCTCCGCTCCACTCCGCTCATCTCCGCTTCAGTGAAGCCGCAGCCTTACGGTCATGGTGTGATACGGTGTAGTGGGTGTAGAGACCTTTATAACCATAGCAACGCTCAGTATACAACAATAATCACCATGACAACACTGCGGTAACAGCATGAGTGATATGCTATATTTAAAGGTGTCAAAATTATCGGTTATAGTACGCCAGTAGAAAAATTCTATAATACATAACTTAAAAATAAAACATTTATAAACACCGTAGTCGTTTTATAAGCTAAAAAACCGTCTAAAAGAATTCATTATGTATTTATATAAAAACCCTTGAACCACGTCAAAATAATTTTTACCCCATAATTTCTCATAGTTTGCCTGAATATTTCTGGGAGATCTTGTTACATCAGCAATAAGGTTGAAGACGGGACATGTTTTGCGACAAAAGACTTAATTAGGTAAGGAATTTTCTAGCACGAAATAGGGAAAATGTCGGGAATTTGCTAAGGAAAAGTGATGCGTAGAAAATATAATATTATTAGTTACGTTCAGCTTTAATATACTGTGGGCAATGAGAGTTTCTTTGATATTCTGGCTAGTGAGAGTATTTTTTTTGATAACAGCATTTTTTAGGGTTGCGGAAAAATGGAACTGAGTCACTTTCCATCTCAGTACATTTTTTATCAGGACTAGCGTTGAAAAAGTCCGGAATAAATCCCGTTTTATTCCAAAACATCTCGTTTTTTTCAATTTTTTATAGAAAAAAACCAAAGAAATTTTCTACTGTTATTTTAATCTATATTCGGTCGGTTATTTGCATATACAAAAGGGCGACATCTACGATATGAAGGCAGAAGCAATTGAAATAGGTGGCGAGAGTGACAGTGATTGACTATGAATAAATTATCTTTATTCATTTGTTAATTTCCTAAAAAAGCCGAAAAAGATGGAAAAAAAACGAAACATTTTCAACGCTATTCTCAGGACGTGGTAGAATTATTACAGGTTGAAATTAATATTAAATTAAGATTAAGCATATTCACGGACACAGCACAATTCTCAAAATTGCAAAATATGTCACAGTCATATGAATCTCATACAATATTTTCGATGTCCATGGACGAACTGTCACATTTAACGTTTCTACAGGGTGACTACTGGGTCGTGTAGCAACAAAGTAAACTTATACTTAGGTACTTCGCCATTAGGAACATGACGAAATAGATTTTAAAGCGTTAAGACCACTTTGCTTTTTACTTAAATAAACATTCAATGAAATATTTTTGTTCAGAATCATGGCCACCCTACATGAGTATTTCTTATTCGTCTGATCGGTTGACTTTAAATAGGTTTTAACATAAAAATGTTAGGTGACCATAATTTTAGTATTAATTACGGAAACATAATATTATTTTAGTAAAATGCGAACCTTTAATTGTTTCAAAAACCCCTACTCTAATAGAATCTCCATCATTTACTGAGTTGGAAAAAATAATTTATTTATTTCATACAATAAAAATCTTACTTACCTTTTGTGCCAGCTCGTCCACGGCCGTTACGTCCACAGCTGTTATGCGTCGTTCCCCATTTATGGGTAGTCCATGAGGATGACGTTACCTAACAGATTTTACTGTGCAGCGGGTTTTGTGGTGTGCGTGACATGCCACAAGATACCCGCCTTCACTATCCTATAAGGATGTTTCTGCTATGGACGGAGTAGCAGTTCTATCACAGTAAAAGCATCAGCCAGTAACAAAAGCTGTCTTACTTTAATTTCGTATGATAGAATGAGACGTCCATAGATTGCCGGCTAAGTATAAATTGAATTGTTCTAAAAAAAACATGCTTATAGAGATTTGTCTCAAGAGAATAAGCACATTTTTTTTGTTCATTATTTACTGATGAAATGAATAAAAAAAATCTGCTGATAGCTAAAGAGCTTCAATGCCACATGGTTTTTTTACGTCACAGCTTCTTCATTCCGACTACTAGTCCAAAGCGAATTTAGCAAACACCGTTATTTTTTTTTTCAGTAAATAAAAGTAAAAAAAGCACAAACATGAAGAAGATGCACAGATACACAACTGCAATAAAGAAGGCGGCTATCTAGCTAGCAGTCAAAGCATTCTATACTCTATTGGTGACCACATTAAATTTAAAATGCATTTAAAAAGCAGTTAGCCTCCTTTTCTGGGTATTGCGTTACGACAGTCAAGTGTAAAAATATAGGAGAACGTAACATCTCAAAAATATGTCCTAATGCACCTTATTCAATTGTAATAAGAACTTCGTAACATATTTGTGAGGGGATCCTACATATTTATACACTTGACTGTACAGTCTTGTCTAAGATTTGAAAAAAGGTGGAACAGAGTCTTCAAATCTAAAAAATCAAACATAGCAAGTAGTTGTATAATCTTTACTGTCAACTATTTCATTGTTGACAACATTACACTAGTCAGGTTACAAATGTTTTATTCAAAACATTCAGTCTTTTCAATACTTTCCGATTTTCCAAACTCTTCCGAATGAGATGCCTTTTCAAGAAGAGTCCTGTCACTGAAAAAAAAGTATTCTATCATTATGAATCAAAATGGATGCCAAAAAAGATGAAAGGTGAAAAGGTGGAATCATTCAATCAAACGACATAGTCGAAAAGAATCCGTTGGTCGAAGTATTTTCATAATTTGTAGTAAGTACTAATTTTGTCGCACAACGGAAAATTTCATTGAAAAATTAAAGCTAGACAAAGTTAATTTGAAAAAGCTTCCAGTTTTCAAACCCTACTTTTAACAATTCATTGGGTAATTAAAAATATTTAAAAGAAAGTAAAAAGATTTTTTTTTGTGACAAGCTCATGCATGATTATGCGTTACTTACTGTGTTTTCCCTCTTCTGTTTTCTATCGTTCTTAACAGGCTTCTTTTCTCTTTTACCATATTAAGTACTTCTTCATAACAGAAGAGGGAAGATGATAGGGCACTTGATACGAGCGACACGATAATTTCATGAATAATATCATAGAAGGTAGATAAAATAGAAGGCAAAAGAGGCAGAGGACGACCCAGACGAAGTTACTTTGAGCAAGTCAAAGAGAAAGTTAAGGTCGGGTCGTATCAAGATGTCAAGAACCTAGCAACCAATAGAGAGGAATGGCGGACACTCCACCGACAAGAGCATAGCTCTTAAGTTATGAAGAGACTGTGTTTTAGAAGTTTATATTTACGGTTGACCCGCTACCTTAGGTATAGGTCACAAAAAAAATATTTTTACTAAAATAGTGCTATTTCGTCACCTTCTTAACTCGTCCACAATGCCATATGGTCCAGTATTTTAATTCGTCGGCATTCCTATATTGTCACTTGTCACCTTCCTAACTCGCCCACTTTCCTATACTGTCGCCTTCCTATAGAAAATTGACGATAAGTATAAAAATGTGGACGAACCTAAGCCTCATTTAGCCCATCTTGCTTTCATATTGTATCACATTGTTGTCATAACGAGAGCTTTAATTGGCAAGTGAAGAAAACCTGCCATAACGTTAACAATACAATTACGATACAGAAGCGATATGAGATAAACCATAGTGGAATAAAGGCGCAGAATTAGATTCATCAAAACATAATCAAACTTTTAAATTGAACAATCGTTTATGAATCCTTTTTGCAATTCAAGCAGCAATATCATCTACAGGTCTAAATTGGTAATATTTGCCGTCACTTATGGACTATTTTTGATCGGAATTGCCAATTTGGGGTTGTAACATTGTAACCCTCAAATTGCATTTCTTGAGGTGATATTGAGCTAATGTACGTGTAAGGGGCACATCCTGCATGGTTCATTTAACATTGGCAAATGATGTGCAAATTTTTGTGGTAATTTCTGACGCATCAGTTTATGCTTTGTTGGAGTAATATAAATCTAAATGGGCTTAAGTAAAAAAAAAGCAGTAAAAAAACCTAAAAATATAGGTATGGCATAAAATGGCCGCGGTCTCAATAGGCAAACAGTTTTCGGCATATCGTTTGCCAAACGGAACGCATTTGGCAAAAGGAAAGTATTTTCAAATTAAGATAGGCCAGCAAAAAGATTTACACCCGTATTCACAAACGTTACTATGAGGTCTCACAGTGCTCACGAACGCACAGGGTGGTTCAAATCGTCTCATAAAGAGAAGGTCGGTCAAAAAGGATCAATCACAAAGCTGTATTGAACGCAGTACGTTTACTCAGTGAAGGATCCCTTAAGTATTGTTTGTGAATACGGGTGTTAGTTTCTTATAACCACACATTTGATGGGACACAATTCTTAATTAGTAACACCAAGTGTATCATCGGATTCAAGAATCAGTCTTTCCACGTTGAACCCAAGTTATCAGATTTATGAGTACCTTAATTATATCCCAGAAAAATGTCTGATACTACAGTAAAATGATGATAAGAAGTCAATACTGACAACTGTCATCATCGCGTTGCTTGTTCTTATATTTGACGTAATAATTTGTACTGGAATTATATTATCCAGAGATCACAAAGCAGAACTAATGTTCTACACTATAGATTTTGTATAGACAATAGTATTATAGCCGAATGCATTTTAAATTGCCATATATGACAAAGGTTTTAATGATGTCCTTATGGTGGCCATACACCATCCTTCCTATCATCCAATCGGCATGACGCTGCAGGCTTGATCAAATCTGCAGTTCGTCTATACATACATATACACCACACACGATCAGTTTAAATTGTCCAATCGGCAGCGACGTTCTGTTGAAAAGATCGAGCAGAGTGGTGCAAACAGTGGTTAATGAAAAGAAAACAGTTTAATCATTCAAATTTATTAAAATAATTGAGGATTACGCCAAAAGATTATTGTAATTATTTACGAATGAATGAAGAAACTTACATGAAACTTATAACATTAGTTACTCCTCTAATTGAGAAGCAAGACACTTTTATGAGAAACGCTATCTCGACACACGAGAGGATCTTGGCCTTACTGAACTGACGATTGTCAACCGCCATACACGGTCCAATCGGAATGATCCAATCGGAATGATGAAGCCAAAAGAATCGAATTTCGATTGTGCCGCCAAGTATAACTATCATGCCAATCCACTCCCACCCACGGTCAATTCTAACTGTTCCAATTGGTAGCGTCATGCCGATTGGACGATAGGAAGGATGGTGTAGGCCACCATTACTACCTGTTACAAAATGGCGTATTTATGTATTGTATCTCGTCCACCCGCCAAGCTGCTATGTTCTTTGGACGAACTACTTTCATTTTGCTTACTATCGGGCTGTGAACAAGGATCTTAAATTAACAGTTGTTGTTCAACATGCAACAATAAGTTCATCACTTTATTTTAAATATATTGGAATAATAAACATTATAAGTCATTGCACAAGAGCTGCAATAAATAAACGTAAAGATAAAACAGAAGATCTTTGTGCAGTAAGTACATAGGCAGCACTTTTACCCGTTAGAAATCTACCAGCGCTTCCCAAGACGTACGTATCATAATACCCAAGTTCAAAACACCGAATTTCATAAGGCCTATGAACGGAAGGCCGAATATTAAAATGTCGAATGATTATTTCACTGATAGTCCAAAATCCCGAGAGTTCATTTGACCGTAAGCCAGAAATCTCGAACACTACTCCCGAAGACCATGATCCCGAAAACTATAATCCCGAAAGCCTGAAATCCCAAAGACTATAAACCCGAAAAAATCATATATCTGAAGTACCTACCGGTCTGCTCCGGCGCTGCGGGAAGTGCAACCCTCCACCCTTGCGTAAGAAAGCACAGCACCTTAGCTCGCCTTCGCAGCTTCCAGCTTTTTGGGTGTCTTAGGCTAAAGCCTGAGTGGATGCTCAAGTCGGGCGGGCAGCGGGGCGGGACGTGCGGCGTGCGTGTTAAACAAATGAAACCCATACTGGTGTCCTGAGTGGACGCTGCACAAACCCCGCCAAACGCCCCGCTTCGAGCGTCCACTCAGGCCTTACACTTAGGCGGCCAGCCTCAGCCGCTCCGGTTCCCTTGTTGCCTGCGCTTTCTTACAGCTGGCGAGGATTGTCCTCCCTCCGCGCCTCCGGCTTTTGTACATACTCAAGGGGTAAGGCAGACAAGACCACGTGGAGTCGGAGCTCAGCCAATTCGGTATTCGGTAGGTATTTGTTATTTATGAATACATTATTAACTCCAACAGTCACTAATAATTCAAAACCAAAAAAAGGCCAAAAAGACGAATTTGCTTTTTCCTTCTTAGTTCTAACTTAATAAATCACAGAAACGAATCTGTCAATCCAGAATTTACGTGGTCTTGTTTGCTCTGACCCTAGAGTGTCCATAAAAAGCCGGAGGTGCGGAGGGAAGGCAGCCTCCGCGCAGGCACCGAGTGAGCCATACCGGTTGAGGCTGCGGAGGCAAGCTCCTGGTGCCTGCACTTCCTTACGCAGGGGCGTGGGAGCTGCACTTTCCGCAGCGCCGGAGCAGTCGCAAATTCTAAGTGGAACTATAAGTATGTATTCCGAACAAATATTAGGGTACATTCGGGATTTTAAACATTCGATCATTTGAAAATAGATATTTCAAACTTCGGTATTTCGGGTATCGGCAATTTGTACTTTCGGTATTTTGATTTTCGATGTGTTACTCGTCGATATTTTAAGTGTAGATATTATGAAATTTCGGGATTATAATACGTACCCTCAAAGAGGAGACCAAAAACAACAAATATTAATAAATAAAAAAACCCCTATCCCATGAAATGAAGGGGTCATTGTCAGGTCAGCTGATATGTCTTAAACAGCTCAACTGATTTTCATGAAACTTAGTTAAGAACCACCGCTTTAAACCCTGCTTTCAAATAAAAAAACTCATCCGAATCGGTTCACCCGTTTAAGAGCTACGGTGCCACAGACAGACACACACACACACACACACACATAGCGGTCAAACTTATAACACCCCTCTTTTTGCATCGGGGGTTAAAAACGAAATAACGTCCATTCATGGCAGCTCTTGTGATACCACCTATCGTCCACTTTCTCAACTTCTTATCTGATCGAATATTTCGATAGAAACGTAGTCTTTATGAACCTTGGAACATGAGTGTTTATTCTATTTAACTATTTGATCAGAAACGAGGTTGAGAAAGTAAAGGGACTCTATATTACACCTCGTTATAATGTGCACTTCCTCTAGTCTCTGTAGTTCTGTTTGGGACCGAATTACCAAGACCACTAGCCATGAAACCAAAATAGAACCGGACTAAAACAGAGACTCTGCATAGCGATAAAGTTCAATTTTCGGTAAAACATCTGGTTTCGGTCCGGTTCCGTTTCGGTTTCGTGGGCATTGTGCATCAGGTACTTAATAATTTTGACTGTGATTGCAGGAGAACAGATTTCTAGGGTACTATATTGGCATTACACGAAATATTCTTGCTTTAATCGTTCATGCGTCTTTTTTATTTATTGCAATTACTTACAAAAATACTGAGCCTTCTTTGGATTAGTCTGGTTTTATAAACCTACAGAACTACAGTACTTTACGTCTATAGCCTGCTGTGAAACCGGAATCGAAGCGGACCGATTCCAGATATTCTAATCAAAATTGAACTTTAACGCAATGGTTTGCTTCTGTTTTAGCGTAAAAAGGCGTAATAATTCGATCCTGTACAGCGTTAATTCGGTTAAGTTTTTCATCACGACAGTCAACGCCTTTTAGCTGATATGATGATGATTTGATGATAACATACTATCCGTATCCCTTGTGTCCCTTTACTCATTTATGTCTGTTCTTATTGTTCAAAGATTAGTTTAGGGTAACGGCACCAATGATGGACACATTTAGCTGACAGGCACCAGGCACCAGTAATGTAAATTAATTGTTGCAAAACAAATGAATAACCCTTATCTTCTGTGAAATAAGAAATTGTCCATTATTGGTGCCTTGTCCATTACTGGTTCTATCACCCTACTACGAGTTGAAAAAATATTTGCTACGTACAGTCACCAGCAATAATATATTGTCCAGCATTGGGCGCAAAAATATCTGACACGCTCTTATACCTCAGTAATAAAACCTGTCAGATATTTTTGCGCCCAATGCTGGATAATATATTATTGCTGGTGACTGTACATAATACGTTAAATTTTAAACCAAAGTTTCGAATCTATCTGCTGTTAGACTACCTATAGGGAACAGTGGCCCTAGATAAAATGCTTTTTAACGCTAACGTAAACGATTTTCGAAAACAGACAAAATGTATGGAATTGACGTAAGCGTTCGACGCGATCGTCTGGCAACTTACGTCAATCCTATACAATTTCGAAAACAATAACTGTTTTGCGATGCATCTTGTCTAGGGCGAAAGGAGAGTGACCATGACAAAGCTAAGAATTTCAATTTGCGGTGAAAGAAAGGGACAGTGCCCTTAACTGCGATAGCTCTGTTCTTTACACTCACTATAAAGTGAACTACAAAGCTTTAATAAGTTAGATGGGCGTTTTCCAAAAAAAGCGCACGTAGTTAAGGACTTCAATTAGTAAACGGTAACTTTTTCTATTGCGTCACGATAATTACTAGTTAAATATTTATGTACTGCCCACATACGCCAGTAGGCCGTATCTCACATTCAATAACCGAAGCAGTTGCAATCCTCACTCAATAGTAAAATGGTTGTATTTGCTACAGGAGTTTTGTCTGAGATGGCACTATTTTTTCAATGAGAAATATAGTTAATTATTGTGACGTAATGGAAAAACTTACCATTTATTAATTGAAGTCCTTAACTACGTGCGCTTTTTTTGGAAAACGCCCAGCTATAGGTCTATTTATAATTATACATTACCTTATCCCATAAACATAATTGGCAAGAATTCGGCGCTCAAACTCTTGGGTGCTTTTGGTTTTCGCTTTATCTTTAGTCGCATTTGGTGCAATCTTTTTTGAATAGAAACATATAGTTAAAGCCAAAACAATATGATTAAATGTCAGTGATACTGCAAATACCTAGTAAAGGAGTTATGCCTTTGATTTAAAGCTCTTGGTAACTATAGTCCATCTGTGTAGGTAGTGTACTAAACGTAAACAAAGAAAACGCAGATCAGCTATAGATAAAAATCATACGACATTGTATTTAGTTATATATAATCTCACTTTTTCAGTCAGCTTCAGAACTCATATCATTTATAAGCTATTTGAGAAAGCAAGACGAATACGATGTTTTTCGAATGATTTTTCACTACATTTGTACGCTAATTAATCCAGACTGACCACAGATTCTGATACAAGATATATTAAATTTACAAATGAAGTAAATATGTGATTTGATTGTGTGGCACAAGAATGTGATTTCCTTTGTTTATATTTAGTAAATTACCTACTCAGACGAAGTAGGTATGAGAGTTAGTCTGTTATCCTGACTTTACTAGCAAAAAGTGACTTTTTACTACTAATCGAAAAAAGGTGAAGTTATATCTAAAATGCTTCCATGAACTGAGTTTACAAAACTATTGTGTAGACTGCGATTCACTTCCTTTATCCTGTATTTTTTAAAGCAGTTACCAGAAGAACAAACGTGCCGTTCTTGAAAATTTAAGGTATTCTCTGTGCGTCTTTTGTAAGTTTCAAGAATTTTCAATCACGAGAATGGCACATCTTTAGGTACAGTAAATAACAAAGAGATTTGGAATCTCACCAATCAATCATAAACTCACGCCTTCATTCCCAGAGTGGGGTAGGCAGAGCCACAGACTCACCAACAACTCCAAAAACTTGTTGATAATTCTGTGACCACATTTTGCACAACCAGGCTAAGATGTTATCCGGTGTATTAGTGACAGGTTGCAAACCCATCGCCTAACAGCACTACACAGCCTTTAGTCCCTTAGTCGTCTCTTACGACATCCACGGGAAGACATGGAGTGGCAACATTCTAAACCCGGCACCACACGCCATCTTATCAGATTTGGAATCTTATTACAATATAATAAGGTGAAAAAGTGGAGACATCTCTTTGTAGTCTACTGTACAAGGCAGAATTAGGTATACCTATTTTGACAAGAGTCCTTTCAATGATAAAACCTGAGACCGAATGATGCGTTTATAGTCTGTGTCAATTGAAATTGCCAAAGATGTAAACACAATCAAACAAACAAATTTACCATTATAATCCCGTGAATTACCGTGCTTTTAAAGATCTTAGCAATGATTTATCCACTTGATCTTTACTTTCACATTAAGTTCAAGATTAATTAGTTAATTAATAGTTATTCATTATACCTAATTTTAATTAAAAACACGCTTGATGAATATTTGAGGTTATGTGTCAAACAGTATTAATTTGTTTACATTTTTGGCAATTTCAATTGACACAGACTATAATATAAGATCAGTGTCCGAATGCAACGGGCGCGTTTGGTTTAACCGGTTTCGTTATTTACAACAGTTTACACCATTCAGTGACCAAAAAACGCGCTGCAGTCGAATAGGGATACCCGAATAATGTAAACGCGCCAAAAGTCAGTAGGTACCAAAATGCATCTTATTCCTAAAATAACGTAAGACAACTTCAGCTTGCCGGTTAATAAGTCGTCAATGACGACACGGACTGTTGAAGAAAGAATCAACACCCAGGGCCCGTATTATGGTCGCCTTTATCGCGGTGGATAAAGCATACGTCACTCTCGCACTTACATATCGGTCAGAAAGTGACAGGTGCTTTATCCACATTATTTTTTTGTTTATTTTTTGTCACGCGATGAACGCAACCATACTAGGCCCGCAGGTAAGCGCAACTCTTCCCCGCTACACAGCCCTCCCCTGCTAGAGCATAAAGCGCGGGCGCCGAACGCGAAGAAATTCGTACATTGACTCACTATTACTTGTCTCTGTCACTCGTGCACAACACTCGCGCACAATGATATTGCCGTCGCGCTTACATGGCGACATTGACCACCGGCATCATGGATTGTACACCTTTTGCCTTTAGTAATAATATCCTAGTATAGGTCAATGTACGAAATTCTTCGTCATTGGCGTCCGCACTATAGATGCCTATCATCGCTGGCAACGTCTGTAACCCCGCAGGATTGTTGCCTGTGAACTTAACACGCTAATGTCCATTGTCCGTTCCCAATATTCAAACAGTGGATAGTTCAGGTTAATTCGGGACAAAAATTGTGAATTGCCTGGAAGCATGAAAATCTATCTGCGGTTAGAACATTGGTAGCTAATATAAACCAATTTTATCTGACATATGACACATCGCAAGATATGTCCTCTAGTATATTGAAAGTGTTTAAAAGTGTAATTTGGACATTCCTATAACAGAACTACATTTTATATTAAGTATCTCCTATTTCTAAACAGTCAGTGAGATTTAAATAAAAATGAATGAAAATATTTCATAAACGTTTTATTTTACAGTATCACTGTCATTTTTTTACAAGTAATAAAATATTTTTTTTTGCATAATTCAACTTACTTTGAATTGTATAAGCTCTTATTCATTTTCGGTCTAGTAAATGTTTTCCCAGTTTTGAACCCGAATTTTATTCGTCTTCGCCTGAAAACCGTAAAATAGATGTTAGGACGAAGAAAGATCCACAGGTCCTCACCAGCCAAAAACGACCAGATAATAATGCCATTAGGCAGCTCCTTTAAATAATATAATGGTCAATTTCTAAGGTCGCTATGTTGATACATACAAACCAACAAATAAACAACAAAGATTTTGTTCCTATCCCTTTATAGCAAAGAGTAGCCTAGAGAGGTACACACACACAAAACTCACGCCTTCACTCCCAGAGTGGGGTAGGCAGAGCTACGTAATTACAAAAAAATGTTGATAATTCTGTAACCACATTTTGCCCAATTGCAGTCCATCCTCAACCTAGCCCTGTCTCTTCTACTTAAAGAGCTACTTATGGTGGTCACGACCCTTTGCCATGTGGAAACGACTAAGAAAAAGAAGAACTTACTTCTGAGGATAATGTAAAGTGACGCCATTTGGTGTGACCTTCTGTTTGCACGGGGCTTCGTTGCCGCACGGGCAGCCCTTTAAGGGTCGGAGCCCTTTGGTGTAATTCGGGATCGCTTTTATTCTGAAATATGACCATTACAGAGAACTTACACCTAGGTTTTTGCTATTTTTTCCGCGCAGCACACGTTTATATTTCTTTATTAAACTCTTAAATTTACTGAGATAAAAATTATACTAGCTCCTTTTCTGGAGCCCAGGCTATTTTTGCTTCTAATTTCATCAAATCAGCTATGGAATTTAGCAGTGCAAACTTAACAGAGTCTTAATCTAGGCATAGACAGCATAGAGTTTGTGGCGCTTATTTAGGGATTTGTAAAAAATAAAACGAAAGAATCGTTAAGTCAAGGTTCAAAAATATAGACGAATATGCGACAAGGCTAGAGGGTTCTTAACATTTTTTATTTCAAACAGAAACGTCTGTAACGAAATTCAAACTTTATTAAAGCAAAGTAAATTCGTCGGTCTTAGGCAGGATTCGAACCTACATCTCCTCTGGCAATCCGGGCCAATGCAGGAGAACTCTTATGCTTAGAGGGTTCTTATTTTAGGATTAATAATGGTGCATGCAATGTTATTTATTAAGTTGATCAATTTTGTGATGGTGCCAGAAGACAAGTGTTAGTTTCTTAGATTTTTTTTATAATATTTTGGTACTTCTGGCACACTCAGGAGAGAACCCGGAGAATAATGAGTTTGCAATTGCCAATAAAACAGAGTTTTATTGGACTTTTATCCTTTGAAATCACAGTTTTAAAGAGTTGCCCAACAGACGTCACCATGGCAATGAGGCACAACAAATTAAACTTCATTATTTTGATAAAATTTAAAAAAAACTTACTCTTTCTTGCGAAACACTTTCCATTTGGGCTTTTCTGTTATGATGTATCTCAAATTGGACAAGCTGTAGACAAAACAAAAAACTTTGTAAGGTACGTTTAGAGCAAAACACAAAAACTACGAAAAGACTGATAATAATTAACCATTGAAATATCGACAATTCAATGCATATTCAGATATCATTAAAGCGCATAGACAACATACCAAACCAAATAGAACATCTACTAACGCCAATGTGTGCTGTTATTGACATTCATAATGGTGACCGTCCAAATACACCACTTACCAACCCCAACCTAGAGGCGGCTGACAGCGATGCTGTTTAAAGTAAGTGGGAAAATAAAGAAATGCAGTGCGGTGTACACAAAGTGTCGGGTGCATGCACTTAAAAGGGAGGGATGGCGGAAAATTGGAAAGGCTAATAATGGCTAGCAGTGAGAAACCGAATTTAGTTGAATAGTCTGCTAGATGCAGCTTATCTTCGCTACGGTAGATTTCATTAACGTAGTATAAGTCTTATTCTAAGGATAAATCGTAAATAACCCGCGAGTAACCAGCTTTTACGTTTCACCTACATTTAACTAAAGGATAAAATCTCTATACCAGATTAAATTCTTATAACACCGATTTTCGCTGAGTAAACTGTTATTCATAGATTAGTATTATGCCACGTGACGATATACTCAAGCACGGGACAAACTCTCTATCTTACTTGGATGCGTAAAGCTATCATTCCATTCATTTGGTTAACGTCACGGAGTAACTATACGGGAGTAAGATATTCATTGATTAGCGTGGTGAAATTGAAGTTAACCATCGTATAAATCGTTAGAGTAGCTACTCTCGTAAAATTAATTGTTGGCGAAATCGACCTTTGATATCAACATGCCGATACAGAATTTTTTAAAATTGTCCTGTACATTATAGAGATTCACGATCAATAATAAGGTTCCTTACTATGGTCTCAACAGTCTCCTTTTCGCAGGATGACTCCGACATTTGAAAGTGCCAAAAGAATACAGATTACATAATGTTATTTTGCAAAAGTTTTCAACAAATATAACTATTTGAAAGCAAGTCGAGGCTCCGATACGTCTTCATCAGCCCTGCATCATCACTAAAGCTATCTTTGGACTCCAGAAATATCTGGAATTTAGTAGGTTAATCCCAAGGTGTGAAACGCCAAAGGTATTTGCCTGCCTACAGCTGAGCTACAGATTTATAATAACGAACGATATGGTAATAGATAATAGAAGAAGTAGCTGTTGATAAATGTTCGCAAGGAAGCCGCAATTAACAGAGATATTGCGTCCTTAGAAAAAAATGGATACGGAGTTGATTTCCATTTTCCAGGCACATATTTAGAAAATATACTCGATAGAAGTTTTTTAATGCGAAATACATTGTAAGACTTGTTATGTTAAAGACATTATTATGATAGTAAAATATTTCAAAGTGGTGGTGGTGGTTTACAAAGTGAATTAAATTAATTTTACTGAACAACGAGAAGTAACAGAGGTACTACGAAAAAAAGAAGCAATAATTGAGTCACACATTATTCAAAAATACTATTGCCTTGTTGGGTAGAGACAGAGATTATTACCAACAACGATTTTGTCACTTTCATGAATGACAGGAAGCGTGTTCATAATATTTCTAATTTAAATTTACCTTGTATTACTCGTAGCTTGGTCAAGTTGGTTCTTAAAATCTTTAGAATTAATGATTCCCATTTTTCTTCAACTTGCTTTCCTTAAGAGATGCAGAAAAATCATATCACACCGGGGTATTACTCCTGATTCGTTAATACATTTTATTGTAAACTTGTTGAAGATATGGGCATTTTGAAATGATCTTCACGATTGGTTTTAAATCGTTGCGATTTTTTACATTTTTAAACTTTTGCTTATTAGGAAAACATGACAATATAATGTTTGACGTGACTGTTTTTCTTCGTTTCTTAATTGACAGGTTCTTTCGTAGATGACAAGGAAGGAGTTTACATATGTGCGTTTTTTTCAGCGCGTCTCAGATGTAGTTTTATTTTAAAGTGTAGCTTTAGCAAACAAAGCCGCTTGTTTTATTACTTTCGATTAGTATGTAATTGGTCTACTAAACAAACAATAGCAATTTAAAAAAAATTCACTTTTAGTTTTTTTTTTAATTATGAACTGTACTGGACTGAAATTTTTCAGTCAACCTATTCGCCATAATATTACTTGCCATATTAAATTTGATATAAGATACTTTTTATCGAATAAACAGCTGGGTGAAGGTCGTCTCCTATCTTAGACCATGTATAACAGGCTTCGCTCTGATGGGATAACATCAACTGGCCGATTAATAATTGGTGTGTCGAGTCAAACGCGAGTTGTTCAGGACAAACACTATAACCTGAACTTACATGTGAGCGTTTAACAACGATGTTCTGACCGACATTGATCTGTTAAGAAATTAGTACAGTCAAGGACTTTAATTGTTATGCCACTATGGAACCCTGTCGCATAACGTTAATCATCAATTTTGGTGTAATTTCTTTCATGTGGTTTAACGCTGTCATTATGACAGGGTTCCATAGTGGCATAACAATTAAAGTCCTTGACTGTACACACTGTCTTGAGTATACAAGCTTGTGAGAAGAAATTGGTTAAGTGTGACTCGTTACAAATGGGAAGGTTCAGTGGTAAACATAAAGGTTGACTTCCATGGGTAGCGGCTGATGCGACAGACGCGTGCGGCTGACGTGCGCGATTGTAGCGCGCGTCTCGCGACAGTAGTAAACACTATGAAAACGTATGGCACCGCTTCCGTAGTAAGCGGCTCAGCCGCGCACGGCTCGCAGATTCGTCAGCCGTTAACCACGGAAGCGGTGCCATACGTTTTCATAGTGTTTACTACTGTCGCGAGATGCGCGCTACGATCGCGCACGTCAGCCGCACGCGTCTGTCGCATCAGCCGCTACCCATGGAAGTCAACCTTAAGAGAGAAATAATAACTTTTTATGGAACTAGACGAGCAAGCCCTGATGTTAAGTGATAAGTTGATCACCGACTCATAAACACTCGCAACACTATTGCAGAGGAGTAGGCTCGTTTTCTGACATTTAGTCCTTTTTACCCGACTGCGCGACGCAAAGGAGAGTAATGTGTTAATCATGTTTGTTCCATTGCAACGCTTAGAAACTAAACGCGTGGGGCGATTCTGATGATTCTTATAAGTCAATGGATTTGTATTAATCTTGTGAGAGTCACTTACTTAAGATATGATAATAGGTAATCAAAAATAAATATGGCGACAACCAGACGCCATATTGTAAAAAGGTAAAAAATAAAGTCGACGAACTATGACAAGACTAAGTGGTGGTCATTAAATAGGTATTTAATTTTAATAATCATCTTTAGGTTAAATTCATCAAATGAAAATCTTGAATGATCATTTCGTTCATTGAATACAAAACGGACACATTCCAAAATCAGTCAGTGTTGCATTTTAAAATTAGAAGCTGTTCGTATAAGATTTTCAATGCAAGAGCAAATTATTTTGAAATGTGTCCGTTTTGTACTCAATAAGCGATTTAGGATTTATAACGATTTAAAGTTTGTTAGCAACAGTCGGGTTTTTGAAAGCTTGCTCTTTTGCTTTGTAAGTATAATCAACTTTTTACCCCTAACTTGCTTTATTTTTTTTAATAAGTTTCTCTAGTTACGGAACCCTATAGAGCTTCAAACGAAGCGTAAGGGCCAACTTCGTATTTTCACGGCCTCAGTTTAGAACTTTGACAATGGTCTCGGGTGACCTTTTGCTATGCCAGCTGTTGAATTTATTTTATTTCTGGATCGTTTTGTTAGAATTGATATCGTTTCGTGTTATGTAATTACTTGTATTAAAAGTTTTAATGTAGCTTCACGTAAGGGGGTGAGTAACGGATAGAAATGGCCAATTACGTGTTAAACTTCATTAAAGCACACACTTAACTATAAAAAAACGGTCAAGTGCGAGTCGGACTCGCGAACTGGGGATTCCGGACCGCTGCACAGTAGGTATTATTATATTCCGATTTAAATTTGATTTCGAATCGAATCAGCGCGAGACCGACTCACACTTAACCATTTCTTAGTTTCAGGTGTTGTATATACTATAATACATAATCAACATACCAGTTTTGACGCTTGTATATTTCACCATTTTTACGACACAAAAAAAAAGTTTCTTGTAAATGGTGACCCCCTTTGTTATTTTTATTTTTTTAATTATGTTGCAGATTTTCGCTACAAAGCGGAAAAATGCTGCGACAAGCGCAGCAATTGTAGCATTGCTGGCAATGAATGTACTAAATATAAAATGAATATAATAATATAGGTAGTCATGGAAATCCATGGAAAAGGCATATCTTCAGCAATGAAGGAGTATATGCTGAAAAGAAGAAAAAAATAAGTTTAAACGAAGAAGCTAACATGGGTACAGCTTGGCTAAGAAGGAGTTTCGAAAATCCGCGCGGAGTGAAATTGGCAACGTGATCCAATTTTTATCCAAAAACGTTTGCTTCAAGTTTCTCCCGTCACCATGCGTCCATTTTTTTATAATTAAGATAATAGTAGCACACACAACTGCAGTTTAAGACTGATCTATGTTGCCTTAATCTTATAAAGGGATTTTTCAAAATTTGGACCTGATTTAAATAAAAAAAATTGATCACAAGCAAAAGCTAGTTTAGCTCACAAATGATCTGTCCTAAAATTAGACAGCGTTAATTTGCAGGCCATATTGGCTTTCTATGAGAGCTTTTAGAACTTTCTAGTTTATTAAAGGGTTGTGCTTTGTGAAGTTTTGCTTGAAACCGTACGTGGAAATCGAGGGAACTTTGCTTCCAAATTACATGGTTTGGACGAAATTTTGGAGCTGAGCTTATTGTTATTGTTAGGTATTAGTTTATTAGTTTGTAGGTTTAGTAGCTTGAGTACAAACATTTCAATCATACGTCACGTTTTCTATTTGGAAACGTGTTCGAACCTATACGAATCGTGAACCTCTAAACGAAAGTCACATTTTCATACATTATTTTAAGACAGCGATGACTGATGGTGTACTCGATGACGAACGAAAGTCAACGCTAAATTGCATTAAATTCCGTTGCGTAATTTGAAAAACCTTAGCGTAGGTACAGTCAACCGCATAAATAAGTGATCATTTATATACCTTGTCGCTTTCAATCGTTTCACAATTTTGTATTATATTTCAAAAACGACGTTAAAGTGATAAGGTACATAAATGATCACTTATTTATGCTGTTGACTGTACAGTTACGTACAGAGCAGACGACGGGAAGCAACTTTGTTTTATGTCCTTTTCCGGGACTCATGCTATCTCCATACCAAATCTCATCAAAATCGGTTCTGCGCTTTAGTTATGAAAGCGAAATTTACTTTCACATTTATACTAATAAATTACTATGAGTAAATACTTAAATACATAGAAACTCCCAGGATCAAGAACAAATACTTGCGCTGATAAAACTTTTTTTTCCCGTGAATTGAACCTGGGACCGCTAGCTTAGTCGGCAGGGTCACTACCAACTAGACTAACGCGACGTTATCAGTCTTTGGCGAAAGCCTATGTCCAGCAGTGGGCGTGTTCATTTCCTTTTTCTCAGATATTTTTTTTGTTTCAGAACGTCCTTAATAATAACATGTTTGTAAAGCCAAAGGAACCCATCAAAAACCAATATTATTAGCTATTAACCTAGCGAAAGCCTGCCAAGAATTTTCTCATAAAAATGTTACATTAATGTAATAGACTGTGTCCAAATAATGTTCCTATATTTCAATATGCAAAACTAATAATTCAAATATGTGGCAAAATAAGAAATAGCTATCGTTTTCATATTTTCTTCATCATAAAAATATACAATGTATAGAAGTACAAATATTTGTCACAAGTCTTAGGCGTAAGGCGATTCTAAGATATTTCACTATTATTACAGGTATAACAGTATTGTATATCTTTATTAAAATAGTTTTGAAATAAGTTCACCCGTGTACAGTCATTTGGGTGTCCCCCTGCTTGGAAAAGGGCTCCCCTCTTTTCCGCCATTCGTCCCGGTTGAGTGCATGCAGTCCACCGGAGCAGAGGCAGATCAAAATTGAGATGGCGAATGGAGGGATTGCTTTCAATAAAGAAAAAATTGCCCTTACCAGGGTAGTTATTCTTTCAAAACCAAAGGTGAGCGAACGCAGGAGTGAATGTCCAAGCAGCGAGTTTAAGTGGTCCCGTCAAAGCGAACAAAACACATTTCAGCGCGTGTATTCAATTTGGCAGCATGGCTTCTCGAACGTATAAGGCTGCCTAATTGAGAATGCACGCGCTAAAATATATTTTGCTCGCTCTGACGGGACAACTTAAACTCGCCGCTTGGACATTCACTCCTGCATTCACTCACCTTTGGTTTTGAGAGAACCACTACCCAGAGATCGAACCGGTAATCAATCGGACTGCTAGCTTTGTACCAACTAGGCTAACGCATCATCAAATTCTAAGCATAACTCTTCTCGTCTACACCACGCCCTACAGCACACAAGGCAAAGACACTGCATCAATCATGCCTGGAATCAATATGCTGAGTGTGCTGTTCAGCCAAATTGAGGCGTTGACGCGCGGGAAATGCCACCTGAGGCTATATTTGAGCTGTTAAAGGAACTGTAAAACAGGTTATTTCGTAGCATTATTATTAACGATAAATTTATTATTTTGTATAATTAGGGCGATGGCACCACCCGAGTAACACAACAAACCGTAATAAGAGCTGTTTATTAGAATTTGTCTACGCTTAAAGCTAAATAACTTAGCTGAATAAGAGCTGAAAAAGCGCTTTTTCAGCCATTATACATCTTAATTGGGCACAAATTATTCAGCCTAAAGTTCACATGGCTGTTTAATAGCTTAATAGTGGCTGAATAATGGCTGTATTAAGGTCCACAGAGTTATAAGGGCTGAGTATCGGCTGTTTAAAAGAGCACGAGAGCGTGTTTATTCAGACTAAAGCTCACATGTGAACCCTTATTACTATCTTAAACCTCCACAAGTGTGGTGAACTACCTTTGCTGAACAGTTTATATCAGCATAGGACTGTATTTAAGACCACGAGTGAGTAGTTATATTGCTTACTGTGTTACTTGGGCAGTATTGGACACTTTAACCAACACCAATAATGGTCTCTTAAATCTTAATTCAAATATCCTACGGTCCTAAATTGATTGTTGCTTAACAAATGAATAACCCTTATCTTCTGTAACATAAGAATCAAATGTCCATTATTGGTCCTTGTCCAACACTGGTACCCTATGTTTTTTTATGGTATGAAGAAGGCACACGAGCACACAGGCCACCTGAGGGTAAGTGGGATCGGTGACCCATAAACAATTGCAAACCTAAGACCACATGTCATATCAAAATAAGAAGGATTTTCTCATTTGCTATTAATTATTATTATTTTTATGATCACTTGACATCTCTAGTCTAATTAAGTAGGTACCAAAATACCATGTCGCTAGCTGCATGCGAATATGCTAGCTTATTGTATGCCTTATGGCGAAACATAGTGCACAGAATTATGTGTGTGTAACCTCCCGTGCTTTCACCTGATGGTTCTTTTTGTACGTTTTTATCTGTTCTTGTTTATGTTTGTCACGAATAAATGATTTTCTTTCTTTCTTTCTTTTCAAAATCTTACTGTCTGTAACATCTTATTTATATAACTTATAATCTATGTTTACACTATATATTTTTTATTCGATTTGATTTGGTTTGATTTGTTTTGAGCAAAAAGAACTCTACGACGTTGACATAAGAGTTATTTTATTTGTTTATAGGCCGTTTTTAATGAATACCTCTATCTGCCGCACTCAGAGACGTCAATTTAATTTAATGCTTGATTAAAGTTGCTGCTGTCACTTTCTTTGCTACAGCAATAGAATAAGACAACACGTCACTAAACAAGCATTAAGTTTAATTGACGTCTCTATGTGCGGCAGTATATTAATAAGCTTCATTGTTGGCATTTAGCTATTGACTTGACACGATTGGAGTAAATATTACTGCCGCACTCAGAGACGTCAATTAAATTTAACGCTTGTTTAGTGACGTGCTGTCTTATTCTATTGCTATAGCAAAGAAAGTGACAGCAGCTACTTTAATCAAGCATTAAATTTAACTGACGTCTCTGAGTGCGGCAGTACGAGTTTTTACATGGTTATGCATTTCCTTACTGCCATGACTTTGTAAAATATTTCTATAGAAAAATGAAACCATACTAATAAATGCAAGTCTGAAAATGTTTACAATTTAAATGCCCAGCTCTCTGATTTCTATAAAAACCGGGCTCAATATCGAGTATATGGCGCTAAACATATCAAAAAAAGGCGATGGAAACCCGTCAGTCAGCCTGACGATGCATTGTGCTATCGGGCCTCTTTGTAAGCCTCAAAATGGAGTTGCCAGCTCGAAAATTGCAAATCAGCGCGTAAAAGAATGAAGCTTTAATTTTTTTAAATGTCACCCTGTTGGCGTCGCGTTTTGACGCTGGCAGGACGTTTTTCCGTTTTTTAATTCACTTTTTTTTCTCTTTGTAGCGCTGAGTTGCGAGTTATTTTGCCGTGTCAATGTGTTTTGGGTGCTTGTTGTTTAGGCTGAAGTAATGGTTTGTTAAAGTTAATTTATGGTCTTGCTTACAAGGCGGCTTAAGTATCGTTTACAAGGGGTGGTCAGTGAGGGCAGCTAATCCTTGCTGCAGGGGAAAATGACCTTAGGTGACCATCGAAATGACACTGCCACAACCAAGATCTAACGATACCTTATATTTGACAACCATCATTCCGTTTTGGCTGCATAGCGTGCCACAGAAATAGACATACATACATACATACATACACTCGAAAAACATTACCCCTTCTGACGCAGTCAGGTATAATAAAAGATATATTTAGCGACAGACTTTTTGAGATTTGGTCGCATAGCGAATGTCGTATAGCGATCTAGGCACAAAGCGTATTAGCTACCTAGTCATATCGAGATGTGGACAGAAATAAAAATAAATATGGAGCTACACCTAGAACCGAATGACTTCGGTAATTATAGGATAATTTCTTATTCAGAAGTGGTAACTAAGCTACGAGTATTTTCCTTCCCTTAGCATTTCGTTCTTGTACATTACGCGTGCGTATATCCCGGGTTTATGTCCGGAATGTAAAATTAATCAGATCATTAATATTCTAAAAGCAACGCGAACTTATTTGTCACGTTAATTAACGTGATATACGGGTAGCCTCGAGCACTTTTATTAGATAAACACGTAAAGTATATTTTGAACGTGTAAAGTTATTTTTTTTATATTATAAGGAATATTCGTGACTTTTTTTACAGCTTTAATAAAAGCTGATTCATGTAACAAACAGTTGAGAAAAATCATTTTTGGAAATAAAAATAGCTAAGATATACGCCAGCAATGATTTTTGACAAAATTATCTCTTTTTAAATTTGATTAAGGGCTGATTTTTCAATCCCCAGATAAAGCTATCCGGAAGATAATTTTTAGCCCTGTCCTTTTCTTTCATAATGACTTCAGAAAAGGATAGTAATACATTTAACTGACGGATAGTTTTATCTGGGGATTGAAAAATCAGCCCTAAGTAGTAGTTCCAGTACAAATAACACATGATCAAAAAGGTGTAATAGGTTAAAAACTTAAGTTAATGACCTCTTGCATGTTATGTAGTTGAGTAGGTACAAAACTAATATGTAATTTACGTCAAATTTTAAATATAGAATGTCGAACGGTCTATACAGATGTGTTACAACTACATGCAGAGGTCATTTACTTAACGCATACACTGCCACTGAAGCATATAATTATGCGTTCACTGTCATACAAGTTTGTTCCTAGGCCACGCCCTCTGTCAGTGAATGCGTTAAGCTACTTATTACCTTTATATTGCGTTATATTGACAGTTTTTTTTTACCAACTGGCCTTATCCCTATTTCTTAACACATTTTTGAAAATTACTTCAAAAGACAATGATCAACAACAACATAACCTCACGCCTTCATTCCCAGAGTGGGGTAGGCAGAGCCACAGACTCACCAACAACTCCAAAAACTTTTTGATAATTCTGTGACCAGACAATGATCAAAAAAGACAAAATAATAGAAAACCTCTTTTCCGTAACCTACGAACCTAAATAATAAAATAATAGTAGGAGATCCGAATAGGAGACGATTTGCACCAGGCTGCTTATTCGATCAAAAGTATTTTATATCAAATTTAATACGCTAAATAATATGTGGCGAATTGGTTGGCTGAAAAATTTCAGTCCAGTATATAATTAATTAAAACATTAAAAATTAACTTTGGCTTAAAAAAACGCAATTGCTTGTTTAATAGACAAATTACATACCAATCGAAAGTATGAAGCCTATAGAATTTTCAAACGTTAGGATGACTATTTTTTTCCCGTCAAACTATTGGATAGGCAGGTATATAAACAGGTAAGTCGGTACTAATAATTTGCACCAAACCTAACGTTTGCAATATTCTATAGGCCTCATACTTTCGATTAGTATGTAATTTGTGTAATGAACAAGCATTTTCAATTTTAAAATAAAGTTAATTTTTAATATTTTTTTAATGATATTAAGTACTGGACTGAAATTTTTCAGCCAACCTATTCGCCACATATTATTTAGCGTATCAAATTTGATATAAAATACTTTTGATCGAATAAGCAGCCCGGTGCAAATCGTCTCCTATTCGGATCTTAGACCATAAGTAAATAGTACACTTTAAAGCTGTGTGTCACACACTTGAGCCTCAAAGTAGCCCCGAGTTCGAGCTCTTTGTACTGTCTACACTTGACGGAGAATATCTTATTTTTAAAACCACTCCGCTGCAATAGACACATCTTTGTGATATCATCGTGTATCGGTCTAAGGAAAGGCTTTAGGATAGCGGATAAGCAAAGCGGAAAGATTGTTTATTCACATGAAAAAAGATATTAAATTATGTTAAAACTAGCTGTTGTCCATTGTAGAAGTTCTTTATCGCTATTCCATCCAGTATGCTTTGTCCCTTCTCGGGACTATTTTCATACCAAAATACCAAATACCAAATTTTATCGAAATCGATTCAGGGGTTCAATGGTTTAGCCGTGAAAGGGTAACAAACAGACAAAGTAACTTTCACATTAGTAGCGTAGAAGAAGAAGTCGTTTATAGCTACTCCCTCGGAAATTGTTAAATTTTGAGAGATAAAAAGTAGTTTATGTGTAGTTCCAGACTATAGAATATCTCTGTGTCAAATTTCATACAGATCCGTTCAGGCGTTCTTGCTTGATTGAGTGACAAACATCCAAACTTTTGCATTTATAATATTAGTAGGATAACATGACAATTTTACACGGAGGAAGCAAAAAGAGGGTTGTTTTAAGTTTAACGTGTGTATCTGTGTGTATGTGTCTGTCTATGAAATCGTAACTCCCAAATGGATGGTCAGAGGCGCTAGACAAGATGCATTACGCTAGCCAGCGTTTCTATTCGTTTCGTTTTTAAACCAATCGCGTCACTGGTAGATCACGTGACTTTTCGTATCACGTCATCTACCAGTAACGCGATTGGTTTAAAAACGAAACGAATAGAAACGCTTGTAAGCGTAATGCATCTTGTCTGGGCCCTCTGGTACACACGGTTCACACGCGTTTTAAAGAAAGTTTCCTAATCGGGATCTTACGTTTGATTGTAAAAATTGGTGTTTCAATTAAGATTCATCAGATCTGAAAGTAGGGGTCGCTATTACTTTTATATGGGTAATTTTTTTATTCATTTAATAATCATGTCATAACTATTAAATTATACCTATGTTATTTACATGCCTGTTTCACAATCGACAAGTAAATTTATCAGTCATTTAAAGTTGGCTTTCTCCTTGTCTTTTTTCAAGTGCAAGGCAGAGAAAGAGCTAAATTTATCTGTCAAATATGCTTTACTTGTCGATTGTGAAACAGGCGGTTAATTTTTTTTTCACTCATTTTAAGGTGTATAAATACACTCGCCAACTTTTGAGTTATTTAAGAGATCTTTTATTAGATTTAGGTGCAATGACTTTGATTGACAAAAAACTGCGCTAAATTATGACAATTATTCTACAAACCCAAGTTTATTTTAACCATAATTATCTGAAAGAGCTTTTTATACTAACGGACAAAGGAACTGCATCAAATTACGAACAATTTTCAAGCAAATTAATTTCGTAAAACTATTTATCCAATTATTAGAAAAACAAAGCTCAAATTACAATAACTGAAGGTGTATAATTAGATACAGCAGCAATTTAAATTGCAGTATTTCGGGAAAACAGTGACTAGCTTCGCTTTAGTACCCTGAAGGAAGACACTGCATTTTAAATTTATTCAGTCAACCAATCCAAGTCAGGACTAAAATGCATTTTACGTATCCTAGATCTGTGTTAAAGTATTCTTTACCGCAAAAGTTCTAAATATCGAGTTCGTTGAGTGAATTAAGTTATTGTAGTCTTAAAATTGCAAATATATCTGGGTCTCTAAAGATAAAAAAAAAGATATTTATTCACTAAATTGGCCGCACGGGCACTTTTACACGTCATAAATCTACGAGCGCTTTCCAAGAAACCACTGCTGAGAAAAAACTCCGCAGAAAACTCAACATTTAGTAGTATTTTTAATATTGCTTGGGACAATACAATTATTATTATTTACGACTTTAATATTTGAGTAACTTAGTTTTATTTTAATTTAAATAAGTTTAGTTTTAACGTTTATTTGTATTAATTTAATAAATTACTGCAATACCTTATACTTACCACAATTACTTATATAAAGCTTACATAAAACAATGAATAAAAAAAAAGTCATGCATAGTTGAGCAGGAAAACATGTGTTATTCCACTCACCATCAATGCCTTTATTCAAAATGGTAAAAACAAAAAAAAAGTCTGTTATCGTATTGTCAACATTTTCATAGCTCTTATTTACTAGACAGTAATGGCAGCCGAAATAAAAACAAAAGAAAAAACTATTTAACCGCCTAAAATAGAGGCGCAGGCGACGCAGCTTTCCAGCTGTTGCTATAAGATTTTAGCTCAAAACATGATGATTCTTAGTTGGTTCTTTGTCGAACTTAAACTCCTTTAAAGAATAAGTAAACATCTTGCAACTGAA
The DNA here is from genome assembly GCA_948252455.1 of Acleris cristana. Classification (NCBI taxonomy): domain Eukaryota; kingdom Metazoa; phylum Arthropoda; class Insecta; order Lepidoptera; family Tortricidae; genus Acleris; species Acleris cristana. The sequence continues at coordinate 5,555,056 of OX411797.1, read as the reverse complement.
CTAAACGTTTTCTTTAGCTCTTTGTAAATGGCGTTTTGAGATGTCTCCCCGTAATCCGTCGTTTGCGATATAAAATACACGTTGGAACAGTTTCCTTTCTATAATAATAGCGTAGTTGATTTATATTTTATATTTTAAAGGGCCGAGATTCAAGGCGGTAAAAACCATATCATCTTTGACTAGTTATCGTATTGTTAACGTTTTGATAGCGCTTATTTACTTGAAATTAATGGCAGCCGAGTTAAACACAATACCATAACAGGTCAAAGACGATATGGTTTTTACTGCATAGAATCTCGGCCCTGAGGGCCCTGCCAAGATGCATTACGCTAACTATCGTTTCTATTCGTTTAGTTTTTAAACCAATCGCGTCACGTGTAGATGACGTGATACGAAAAGTCACGTGACCTACCAGTGACGCGATTGGTATAAAAGCGTCATGCATCTTGGCAGGGGCCTCTGTTTATACATTTACCGCCAGTCGCTGCTACAAGTGCTACGCTGTAGCCTGTAGAAGCATTTTTCCGCTACGTAGCGGAAATCTGCTACGAACAGTTTACCCGACTATCCCGAAAATTCGTTTTCAGCCCGAACAATGCTCGGTCTTCCGAGTACTATTTATTAATTGCTCTTGACAATTACAAAATTGACTTGCTTTTACATTACTTTCACCGCATTTTTTTATTAGAATGTTATTTTTATAAAGTTTTTTCTGAAGAATAAATTCTGAATTGAGGCTAGAAAACTTTTTCTGTTCATTTTTATTTAGAGCGGCTGAAGTTTTACTTGATTATTTATTCGAAGCGGCGAAATAGTTACGAGTAGTTCGCGGAAGTTAGCAATTTGATTTGGATTATTTAGTCAGTGGCGTAAAAAAATTTTTGTGTAACTCTGCCAATGCTGCCTTGTTATTTTTTTCTAAATGCCTAAAAAAATACTCTTTAATGGTATCAGCCTTAAGGTCACAGCTCATTAGAGCCACACGGCACCCGACTAGGGAATGCAATTTAACCGGTTATTAACTGTTTTTGTATGAAAATAACCGGTTTAAACCGGTTATATCCGGTTATTTGCGTCTCCAACACCCGACCCGCACCGCCTCGTCGCTCGGCGTCCACTCGTCGTCGACAGGTGGCCCTCGGGTGGACACCGCGTTGTCACCAGTGAACCTCGCGTGGTCAACTGGGCCTTGCGTGGTCAACGAGTGGGCCTTGCGTGGTCAACGAGTGGACCTCGCGTGTTCAACGAATTTCCGAGCAGTCTACCAGTGTAAACCGCGCGCTGTCATCGCGCGGGTCACGTCAGGCCAGCATGCGAGCAACGAGCTATCGTCGAGTGGACTACTCGCCGTCCGCGCGTGGACACCTCGCGAGCGAGACGATCCGGTGACGCTACGTAGTTGATGTAGTGAGCGCATGCCCATACAAATCTATATAAAGAATACTAAACGCTCGAGGCGAGGCGGTGCGGGTCGGGTGCCGTGTGGTTCTAATGAGCTTTAAACTTGTTTAAGCCACAAACAAACAATTTAGTTTTTTTGCAAAACACAAAACCCTGACTTTATTTCCTTCAAAAACTTAAAAAAAACTAATTTCAATGTTTTATTATTTCTAATTTCCACTTATAATACAAGTTACATACTTCCCTGAAACAGGCCCTAGGGTCTTACATTTCTTACATTTGACATACATAGGGTAACTACTCACTGGAAGAAAGAGATGCGACTTAAATTATTCACAAGGAATAGACTGCCGCCATAGAATTACTTAGTGTCACTGGCCACTTAAAACTTTGAAACAAGAAAAGGTTGTCATTTTTATGGCTAACTTACACAGGCTGATTCCAATTTTTGGTATGGGTCGCACTTTTAATAAAAATAATTTAAATAATAAAAAAAGAAGCCTATAAAATTTTATAGTCCATTGTCAACATCAATATCAAAGCCTTGTTATAAGTGTAAAATTAAAGATTAACACATCCAACCAATTTTAAATTCAGCAAATTCATTCAAACCCACAAAAACAACTTTAGGGTAAAACACCCAATGGCAGGCCCATAAATCTTTTGACGATGTTGCGATCTCAAAACGAACACAGTATCTGTTATCTCCGAGATCTCTCCTCGGATGGGGCAAGACAAATGGCGCGGCTACCCGCACTCGTCTGACTACGATCCGGTGACTTGATTTGTGTTGTTCTGTTTATTATATATTGTGGACCACAATAGATACGTCTACCCTACGTGACGTGGGTATTATATTTTGTGTCTTGGTGTGTTTTTAACGAGTGTTATTGTATTATTTTTGTTACTGAGTACATAGCTTGTTATTTTGCTGGCTAATAAACTTATGGTTTGGTTATGACCTGGGTGCCTTCAAGAAAAGAGCTTACATTTCCCTAATTGGCCGGCAACGCACCGACAACTCTTCTTGAGTTGCTGGTGTTTACGGGCGGAGGTGATTACTTCCCATCAGGTAACCTATACGTTCGTTTGCCTCCCACTCTTATAAAAAAAAGACAGAAAAATAAGTTTTAAAACCTACTTTGAAAGGTGACATAACTGGAATTTCCTTTGCGTAAAATAATCTTACTTTGTACTTCTTTAAGATAAGTATGGATGATGAAGATGTGAAAGTTTGGATTTTTTCTACTCAATCACGCTAGATCGGCTGAACGGATCTGGATGAAATTCGGCACAGATGTAGATTATAGTCTGGAACAGCATATATGCTACTATTTATACCAGAATATGAAAAGTTTCCGAGGGAATAGCGATAACCGTCTTCTGCGCGGACAGGGTCGCAGGCAGCAGTATTTTATAAACTGGAACACAAACGTTATCCATTTAGAACCTCCACCTTTTAATATAAGTAAAAACACTTCAGCTAATTTAATATAGATACCTACCTAATGATAGTAGCGGTAGCACTATAATTATCTATAAACTGTTAACGTAATTAAGTCATTACATCATTAAAATGTAATTAGTATAAACGATTGTTCATTAGTCCTAATCATTTAAAGTACTTCTAGAATACAGTTTACTACAGCAAAAAGACAATCTAGCAAATGGTGGCGTAATTTATGTCTTTATAAGTTAACCTAGCGCAGTTTGCATGAACTAAAGCAATAAACATAGTTTGGGCCGTCGTGTGCCGTGCAATTTGCATGGAGATGCGAGCATGCGTTTATTTAGGGTAACATATAAGCATAGATAAATACATCTTATGTACATGCTAATTTTCTTGAGTAAAATACTACTAACGGGGAATTATTTTTATGTAACAACCAGCTCTGCTTGCAACTTTGTACTTTTGTCCATCCCGCGGAAACAGTTTTTTTTTTCAAAATTAAAGTTACCCTTTGCTGCGGTGATACCAAAAAAGGTGGTGAATTAAATTAAAAATAAAAAAAGGAACAGAATTTATGGGCATAAAAATGATGTCCGTACCTACCTAACGGTCCTTTGCAAAATGTACCCTTAAAATACCCTTTTAAATTTCATGGATTTTTTAAAGCGCTTAAAAATATAAAAAAAAATAGCATGAGTTTAATCACGTTATTTCCAGGAAACATCCTGTATTCATTGTTTCTTCAAACAAGGAATTAATGCTTTTAATCTATCTTATATCTTATCTTATCTTGTATAGATAGGCCCATTAGGATACATGTCGAACCACGACGATCTTTTGTTCAATTACCCTTCTTCACACTCAGCTTTTCTAATGTGCACGTTTCCTCACGAGCAAAAGTATCGGGTAATGTACTCAAGTTTCCTGCTGAGACTTTTCCAATACGCTACAATGTGGGGCTTTAAAAAACGCATTGGTGACGCCTCCGGCGTTGCAAATGTCCATGCGGTGGTGACCACTTCCCATCAGGTGGGCCGTCTGCCTGTTTGTCCCACAATGGCAATAATAAAAAACCGGACAAGGCGAGTCGGACTCGCCCACCGAGGGTTCCGCACATGACTCAATTCAAAATTTGCACCGCCGCCGTTCCTTGCATACAGACCCTGTTTTTTTTTGTGATTTAACTAAAAATGTACAGATTTCAGATTTTTTCTATATTAATAGTATAAGACGGTATTAGTTTCCAAATTTCATAGTTCTAAGTCAACGGAAAATACCCTATAAATTTTGATTCCCTTGAGAGTGTCGAAATATACGTTTTTAGCGGCATAAACGGCCGTATCTTTTTTCACATTAAACTTAGAAGTTTGATTTTTTCACATCTTCAAGGGACTATAGACTTGAGTATATGGTTTAAATTTCAATTCAATACCTCCACGCGTTCCCGAGATAAAGGGTCTTGACACACAGACAGACGGACAGACGGACAACAAAGTGATCCTATAAGGGTTCCGTTTTTTCCTTTTGAGGTGCGAAACCCTAAAAAAACACATTGCTATAAAGCCCATGAGTCAACACCTTGTGCCTAGTAAGGCCACCGACGCTCCTGATATTTGTACAGTTTAAAAAAAGGCTAGATAATTTAAATCGAGTCTTCATCTAAAATATTACAGAGGTATATTTTGCAGAAATAAAAGGTCACTGATAAAAAATAAACAGTATGATCCCAAAATACGCCCAACTTCACACTCCCAATGCATTATTTAAAAGCAAAGTACTATCCCATGTAAATAAATAAGAAAAGGTTGCCATATTTCCCGAAGAAAATCATGGCAGTGTTTTAACGATCCTTTTTACTCAAAACCCGAAGGTAATGTTTCAGAAATTGATGTTTGCGCCCTTCGGATTTTGCATGCCGTACTTTATAAAGCTTTTAACCCTTGGGAGAAAAGGGCCTTTTTTTGTCATCGATAGGTTATGAGTTTGGCCCTTTTAAGGGGGAAAGTGTAGCTATGCGTTGTTGTAATATTGTATAAAATAATGTACTGAGTAAAATTTATCGCAAAACAAATGGCGAATCCTTTTCGTGTTCTGGAAGCAGTATCAAATCGTTAAAACTGCTTATTAAACAAATTTTTCAACATGTTTGTTATAAAATTTTAGAAATAAATAAAAATTAAATTTATTGTTTCCGTTTTTTTTCTATCTTGTAACCACCAAAAATGTAGAACGGGTCGACCCATACTTCTCTGTTTTTTTTTAACTGTGTTCGTACCTAATTGTCAGAAAGAAAAAAAACATCGGAGTGACACCGGGTACAAACAGCTAACTCCCTTATTTATACAGGATTGTTTTACAATTATTACGATTAAAATATATTTTTGGGTAAAATAATATTACTAATACAATATTACTAATACAATAATAATAATACAATAATAATACAATACAGCCTGTAGTTTTTTTTATGGCATGGATAAAGCGAACGAGCCACAGGTCACCAGCCAGCGGGCCTAGTATGGTTGCGTTTATCGCGTGACAAATGTGGATAAAGCATCCGTCACTCTCGTACTTATTTACGTGTCAGTGTCAGATTCTTTATCCACATTTGACACGCGATATAGACGCAGCCATACTAGGCCCGCTGGGCCTCTATTCTAGGTGGTAAAATCCATATCATCTTCGACCCGTTATCGTATTGTGAACGTTTTTATAGCTCTTATTTATAACAGTAATGGCGGCCAAGTTAAACACCATACCATTGACAATGGTATGGTGTTTAACTTGGCCGCCATTACTGTTATAAATAAGAGCTATCAAAACGTGGCACAATGTGACCATAAGGCCATAACAGATCAAAGACAGCTATCAAAGCGTTGACAATACGATAACAGTTCAAAAACGATATGCTTTTTACCGCCTAGGAGCTCGGCCCTGCAATCATAATAAAAACACAAAATAAATCATTGTATTTTAATTATAGACGAAGAACTGTACAATAAACAACAAAATATTATATAAAGATTAATCCAAAATAATAAAAAGTTAAGTACAATTTTTTTTTAATTATAATAAACTTTAATAAACATAAACAGCCTACATGGTTACTTATTTAAAAATCACATAACTCGGTTAAAAAAATGTTTGTCATGACAAATACCTAATGAAAAAAAACATAGTCAAATAAAGCACTCGAAATTATAATCCAACTCGATTTTGTAATAAAAAATAAACAATCAGTTTAAATTAATTTAAGTAATTTAACCATTCACCTAAGTTTAACACGCGACCCCGTTTATAAAGAATAATAATCTCAAACGCTCCCGACATCCGGAATGCTCCCCTCCGGTACGGAATCCGCCATTTTGCCCGGCATCGCCGCCGCTTCCGAGCCACGCGTCCGTCTCGGTCCGTTATTACCTCAGTCGGGCATTGGCCTTGTGAAGCATAGACGTCTAAATGTGTATTAAAAACTGTGTAAACAACGTGTTATTTATAAGAAATCATACAGGTAATACACTTGACATTTATATTAGTTTACAAGTAACAGTTACTGCTAACGTTTTACGTTGTATCATGTTGTTTTGTTGGCTTTTGAACGGTGAATTTCCGGTTGAATATTACGCACGGCGACGCGGCGGCCATGATAGGGGATTGTTGTCAAGGCCGTTTGATAAACCGGCCGCGTCCGTATTTATCATAGTTGGCGTTCATCTCTTTTTAATCTATTGTGTTGGTAAGAGAGGTTGGTTTATGTAAAGAAAGACGGGAGTGTTTAATGTATGAGTCATTCGTGTATAGTATTGTAGGGAGTGAACGACCCAGTCCTTATGTCAACGCAATACGTGTCACTTTTGTTTAGCCTAGTTATTACTCAACTCCGAGTTATCCAAGTACGGAAATATTTCCGTGTGAACTTCCTTTGCCGGATCGGTTTTTTGCTATCAGCTGTTTTAAAACTTACTTATATTGTAATAAGTATTGTCGCAAGCGAGGTCATTAACCTCGAGCTATATTTAGACTGTCATTTTGCAATAATGATAAGTGAAAATAACGTATAGTTTTTTTTCTATTCTTACCTATAGATAAAACATTATTATTTAACACATTGCGAGCAATATACCTGTTTAATAGTGACTGTTTAATAATAATAATAATAATAATAATAAAAAAAATATTTCTCAAAAATAACGTGCTTTCATTTTAAAATTTATCAAAACAGAACATCCATGCCCTAGAAAAAAATACCAATAGGTCTAATCTCTGATAAAACTTCTGTAGCAATGTCAACCTTATAACTAATAACAATAGAAAATATTAAATGTGCTTCGGTAATTGAACTTGAGATACAGCTAATTGGTTAACTGCCGTACTCAGAGACGTCAATTAAATTTAATGCTTGATTAAAGTAGCTGCTGTCACTTTCTTTGCTTTAACAATAGAATAATATAGCACGTCACTAAACAAGCATTAAATTTAATTGACGTCTCTGAGTGCGGCAGTAAGGAAGGCAGAATATTTTTGGCCTTAACGGGGATCATAACATTTCATTGCCAAGGTTACCAACAAAGGATAAATAATTCACAACGGTATCGCTCCTCTATCAATTGTTGTCTTTTTTGCACATTAACGCTGCACGGCTTATGGCTTGCGTCTCACGTGCGCGGATTTACTCAAATTTGAACTTTATGTCATGGCGTTACGTTATAAAAATAAATTGTAGTACGTAGGATTTAACTATTAAGCTTGCTACCTAATTCAGAATTCACTCCCCTAAATGATTTTTGAACATTCTGTCGACGGGACAACTTAATCTTACCGGTTAAAATGAGGAGCGCTGAGTTAAAAAAAATACACAGAAGAGGATTGTAAAGCTAAAAAAAACCATACAAAATGTAATATAATAACGTTTCTCTCCCCTTAAACTTAACCCATTTTTTTAATGTGTTATTGATGTTGAGAAAAAACTAGGGCTGCAATATTTCTATGGAAGAAATATTTCTTGGAAAATAAAAAATGGAAATTTCAAAATGTTTTACAAAAAAGCGCATGTAGTTAAGGACTAATGAACAAACGGTAACTTTTTTCCATTACGTCACGATAATTAGTTAAATATTTATGTACTGCCCTCATACGTCAGTAGGCCGTATCTCACATTCAATAACCGAAGCAGTTGCAATCCTCACTCGTTAGTAAAATGGTTGTATTTGTGACAGGAGTTTTGTTTTGTCTGAGATGGCAGTATTTTTTTAATGTGAAACATAGTTAATTATTGTGACGTAATGGAAAAAGTTACCGTTTGTTAATTGAAATCCTTAACTACGTGCGCTTTTTTTGGAAAACGCCCAAAAATAAAGTGGTTACTTACATACATTAAGTAATACATACATATTGTTAAACAACTCATTCATTTCTAGCTCAAAATGGACAAGGATTTGCGAATCGACTCTGAATTGCTTATATTGGCGATAAGAAAACATGAATGCCTTTGGAATAAAAACACGCAGGAATACCACAAGAAGGAATTGAAAGAGATCTCATGGAACAACATTTGTGCGGAGCTGGTGGAGGGTTGGGACACTTTCAATGATCAGGATAAGGCCTTGAAACGTAAGTTTCTACATTACTGCCCAAGAACAAGGGTAATGTTTTTCCCCTATTCATGTTTATTTATGAACTCGTATAGCCCAAACCGGTCATTGCCAAAGTTTTTAGGGTTCCGAAGTCAAACTTACCCTTATAGTTTTGCCATGTCTCTCAGTCTGCTAATTGAGTGTGGCGTGCGTACGGTCGCGGACTTTAATTGATGAACCACTATAGAACCTTGTCGCATAAAACCAACGATGAATTCCTATGTAATTTCTATCTCGTTACTTGACGCTGTCATTATGACAAGGTTCTATTGTGGATCAACATTTAAAGTCCGTGATGGTACGTGCATTGAAAATCACATCTTCGTACGTCGCTCGAGTAGAAAACGAGTTTTTTGAAGATTACAATTTGTTAGATCGATTATTCGCCCTCGTAATCCCAATATATGGCAAATTTCATCGAAATCATTAGAGCCAGTTTCGGGAACATGATTACGATTGCCTACAAAATATGAATTTTCAATTTTTACCACGACGTACGTTTATTATGAACATAGCTCGGACAGCATCGCAAAACAATCGCAACACGGTAATAGAACAATATTAATAGAGTTGTGTTATGTGTATTATTCAATTTTATTTTTCAATTACATTTATAACAGTAACCCAAAATTTACCAATTAAGTTTGTAAAGGTATTTCTATTAACATTTTTTTTAATGCTGATGGTTAATACGAATGTTACATGCTGTTACACAATATTTCACAGACATTTTCATAATAAGAGAGCTCGGGATAGTTCTTAATTCACTGATTAAATGTTTCTAATTTCACCAAGGTGAAGTCTTGTAATTGCAACTATCTGGTTATTGCAACTAACTTAAATAACTCCTTCTAGGATAACTGTTTAGAAGAACGACAGGCGTGATATTGTATTTCTTAGTAAGGAAGAACGATATCACGCCTGTCGTTGTTCAAAACAGTGATCCTAGAAGGAGTTATTTAAGTTAGTTGCAATAACCAGATAGTTGCAATTACAAGACTTCACCTCATATATATCTTTTTTAGTTTACCATGCAATTAGTTTTACTGACATCGTCACAAAACTGTTTTAGTAAAGTCACTTTGACAAAACTGACAGAAATGCAATTAAAAACGGTGAAATGTTAAATAATGATAATATCAGCTTTAGATAACCATAATCTTAGGTATTACGACTCTATTCAATCTTGTTCTATTTCCATTTCTGTTTTTGCAATGACCTGTCCGAGCTATGATTATGTTTTTTTTTTCAGAGTTAGTATTGAAGAAGCGATGGAACAACATCAGAGACTACTACAAAAAGGACTTGGCCATGCAAAAGAAAGGAAACATCGGCAAGCCGGCGATGAAGAGAAAAGTTTACGTGTTTTCCAAAAAACTGGAGTTTCTGAAACCATTCTATATGGAACGGTGAGTAAAATATAAGTAGAAAACATACGAGCATATAGGCCATCTGATGGTAATGAGATTGAAAACAACAATCTCAAGACTGCAATCCTAAGACTTCAAATGCGTTGCTAACCCTAAGGACTAAGAATGCCTCTATGCTAGTCATTTTAACGGTTGTCTTATCCCTACAGCGGATCACAACAATGCGAGCACTACTGCTTAGTGGTAGGTTAAAAGATGAGGTGGTGGTAGTAATCTGGAAATACCTACCAACACTGCAGAAGTACTTATAGATTAAGTATCTCCGCAGACTGAAGACTTGTTTAAACCGCAGATAGGTTTGATAATTTTATTGCAGGTTAATTTTACACATCATTTGGACATGTTAAATGTTAAAAGGACACAAAACTACACAATTGTCTGATAGCAAGTCTATAGGAGCTATTACCGTTTTGTGCTTTCAAACGATTGCGTTTGTGATGGGACGTCCATTATTATAATTATTTTGTTTTTATTTAATTAAAATTTTTTTTAGCAACAGCAATACAAGACTTTCTGTAAATGATCAAGAAGAAGAGGTAGAGATAAGAGAAGAAGATATTAAAGAGGAGACAATAGAGATTTACTACTCTTCTGGTGCAGAGGATACCGAGCCACCGCCAAAGAAAAAACCAACTTCGAAAAAAGATTTTTCAGCGCATCATAATTGGTCTTTTCCTGCTTCCAATTGTACTGCGAGAGAAGAAGAAACAGTAGAGGAAGAACTTGTAGAAGGTGACTGTGATTTGTTGTTCTTGAAAAGTCTAGCCCCCGATATGAAAGTGTTGAACCATAGACAGAAAATAGACTTTAAGTTAGGTATTTTGCAGTTGTATAAAAATATAATAAGTCAGCCAGAGCATGGCGAAACTGATCCCTTTTATAAGTGTTAAAAATAATTTTGCAAAGCATTAAATGACATCTATTTTTTGTTGTTGTTTTCCTATTCACATGGAACACGCAATGACCCGATTTACCTATAGAAATGGCGAAATGTTTTTAACTTTAGTAGAGTACCGAATTATTGGCATCCATAATAACAGTTATTGGTAACTAGTAACTAGAACTATTACCTCCATTTCCCTAGAAATTAAGGCCAATAGGTACCTACTCGGTAGGTTGCCAACTATAGGATGTTTCCCTATACTTAACATTGTATGTTTGTGTGGTTCTTTTTTTCCTCATAGAGGCTGAACAGCTGGTCAGATTTTGACGCACGAGGTATCCATAGTTTTTTTTTTGCATAGCTTAAAACATACCTAAGTAAATGGCTGATCTTTTAACTTAAAATGTGTACCAGAAGAAACAAAATTCACCAGACTCACCGCTGTATCGTGTAAATGACTAATATATAAAAATATCCGTCTATCCCACTAGTCCCATTGAGTTGTACCATTATGGGACATCTGAGACTTTTTCATCCCAGTAGTCTCATGGGACAAGTGGCACTAATATTTATATTTTATTTTTGTGCCAAAACTCCCATTACCGTCATCACCGTATGAGTAAAGTTCATAAAGTTGGAACACCGTTACCCAGAAATCAATTGGATAGTGTCGACAAAGCTCCGCTATTGGCGGAGCTCCTTTTTCTGGGTGGTCTGGCCCTTCGGGCCTGCTGCAAAACCAACATAACCTAAACCTACCTGGAACTTATTAATATTAGTTCCACCTGTCCCATGGGACTACTGGGACGAAATTCCATGGTCCCATGATGGGACAACTCAATGGGACTAATGGGATAGACGTAAAAATATTATTCAAATACCAGCTGTCCGCGTCCGGCGTCGCCTGGGTATGATTTGTATCATACAAACCTTATAAAATATACTTTAGGTCCTATTCTCAGACCTACTGAATAAACACACAAAATTTCATAAGAATCGGTCAAGCCGTTTTGTTACAAACACTGTGACACGAGAATTTTATATATTAGATAGCTGTCCGCGCCCGGCGTCGCCCGGGTGTGTTTTTTTTTCATACAAACTTTATGAAATATACTTAGTTACGTCCTATAGTCAGACCTACTGAATAAACACACAAAATTTCATAAAAGTCGGTCAAGCCGTTTCGGAGGAGTTTTGTTACAAACACTTTGACACGAGAGTTTCATACATTAGATTATGTATACAACATGGGTACCTATTACTATAAATAACATTTCATTTTTAACAGATCTATTACCGTCGAGATAACAAGAGCTATCGTAGTATTTACAATACGAAAAGAAAAGGGGAAAAGACAATACAAATACAGGACTTGTACGCGTCTTGTAGTGCAAGATTATCAAATAATTCACGACCCAAATACCATATTATATCCAAATTATACCCAACGTTCAAAACTCCGCACAGAAACCTAACCAAATTCAGCAGCATTAAAGTATTATAAATAGCTGGAATTCCGGAAAGTTGCAAAGCCACAAATTCGCGGAAAGTAGTGGCACCGCCGGGTCTAGAACTTTCGGAATTAAGTGCTAGAGGCTGTACCGGGATGTGTTTAGGATACTGCGGAATCCAGAGATAAGTTGCCAACTCTGAAGTTTATAAGTCAGTAACTTAATAAGATTTTGTATTTTTTAAAGGAACCTGAGTAGAATCACTTTGTTGTTTGTCTGCCGAGACCATTACCCAAATAATTCGCTACACGAGATCACACAAATTCGAAATTCAAAATTCAAAATATTTATTCAGTAAATAGGCCACATGAGGGCTCTTTTACACGTCGGTAACATTGAGTGAATCTACCAGCGCTTCGGACAAGACAATCATTGCGGAGAAGAAGCGCCGCAAGAAACTCCAGCAGAAGGTCATTTTTTTCAATCATAAAAACATGAAAATAATTCTTAAAAGTAAAAATCTCAAGTAATAATAAGTAAGTAAGTACCTAGTTCTTAAGTAATAATAAGGTAAGTAATTAAGTAATAAACAATAAATTCTTAAAACTAACAACAATTATTACAAATGTAAATATAAGGTCATTAAACCTTAAACTAATAATAAAGACTATAAGAACAACACGACGAGGTCTCTACGTACAAAGGTGAAACATTCATCGGACAGACGGGTCCATATTGGCTCTTATAAAAATTTGTAGTCCAAATGTATTGTTATTCATAATCATCGCAAGTCATAAAGATTTTACACGGTTTTTATTTCAGGACTACAATTTTTTATATGAATCATAGCGCTCCCCACATACTTAGATCTTATTGCTATGGTAATAAAATCTGTGTACATAATATTTACACAGATTATTGTTGAGACTTTGGGGTACGTACATACATACATATTTATGCCCTTGACTGTACATTTTGAAAATTGCTAAGATCACAGATATTGAATTTTCAGTTAACTAGTTTGTACAAAATCATCCCAGGGTTACAGTAGACGTAGCTAAGATGAGGTAGCAAAAATGCAAACGCTGGGTTTTCGACTGCCTCGAAATATACAGTCAAAGACTTAGGCCTGTATTAAACTGATCTGGACTGTAATGCTCATCTCAAGATACGTCAAGAATGACAGTTTTCTATGGTTTGACGTATCTTGTGAGGGGAATCTCAGGCAAGATGAGTTTATTAATACGGCCATTAAAGATCAAGGTCATAGGTCCAAAGTCAATCTGACATTCTACAACAATAAGGTTGAGTATCCTGTTAGTTACAAATGACTTGGCTTCTCTAAAGACATTGACGACTTCAAGCATATTTTTGTTGAAATGGGTCCCAAATTAACGTTCGTAACCGTAGATATGGAGTAGACATGCATCTTGTATAGGCCTTGGTGTTGCTATAACAAAATCACTTAAAGAACTACTTTATAAAAAATTGCATCGGCTAGTTATTTGCTGGCAGCATTTCCTCGTTGAATTGCTTAACTAATGTGTTGACCGAGGAATCTACCACCTCTTTGGTCACCCGAGACGTGTCTTTTCGTAATTAATTTTTTGCCCGTTTTGTAAAAAAAAATACCAAGTTTATTATTATATATTTACTTGATAAATTTATATGAAAGTGGTAAAAAGTAATTCATACATTTTTTAGAAGACTTTCACAGCAATACATTGTAAATTTTTCATACCGTTAAGACGTCAAAATTGTTTCCCAGCAAAATTCACATAACAGTCGCCGGTGTCAGGTCGATTAATCAAAATGAAATAATAAAAACAAAAAAGTAGCTCATACATTCGTTAAAATTACAAATTATCTTTCGTGTTGTGCATTAAAACTTGTAGAAATACAGTATTTCAACTGTAAAATCACGTCTGTAAAATCACGTAAATCAACGAAATCGGCAAAATTTCGTATACGGCCTCTTAAACAGTCTTGGCACTGGGACCCCTCGGACCAAAGAAATTATACTAAAACTTAGATAAAGATAAAAGACATTTATTCAGTAAGTAGGCCGCACGGGCACTTTTACACTTAAAATAAACATACATACTACTAAAATGACTATTAAAACGGTCACAATATTAAATCTCGTTATTACGTCGTAGCTCTGTGTTCAAATAAATACGTAGGTCCACAGAAAACCAGCGTCGTACTTCTTATCTAATAGGTGGTGGATATTATTTACGCAGCATTTAATTGTTATTTATTCTTAATTGTTAGTACCTACTTATTAAAAAGATGTTGCCGCACACCAATGTGCAAAATAAATATTTATCTATTGTATTCGAAATATAAATCAATTTAAGTTAATTAATTAATTTGTGGCATAACGCAACCAAGCAAATAAACATCATTGATATTAATTTGCAAATTTGAGTTACCACTGTCAATACCACTTATTTACAATGGAATCAAAAATGAATTTATACAAAAGCCGATGCACAAAACTTCATAATTTCTCTTTTATTGATGAAATCGAAAATTTTACCCACAAATATTCAGAGTGCCATTTGCAGGCATTGTACAATTTGAAAACGATTTCATGGATTTTATTATTTGCTTAATATATTTTGCTTATAGAGTATACGTTGATATATTTTATCTACATCCTTATTATAATTTCCCTACAATATTTTCAGAAACGATAAGTAATCAAATGGTGTTTATTCAGAAACCTGTATATGTGGTTGTATTTTAATGTTAACATTATAGTATTGCATGTCATTAAAGTATCGGTTATCGATGTGGATGCATCTTAATGTTCACATTAAAGTACCTATTGGTGACCGATACTTTAATGTAAACATTAAGATACAGGGCAACCACAGATATAATTATCTCACATATTGTAGAAAACTTATGATATGCATGTTGGTAAAATTATGAATGCGGCATAATTAGGCATTAAAACACTCGTGTGATCTTATTATGAACACACACATATTAATGTCTCGCATTATGCACCAGTCACATTAACTACTATTATATATTTGGGGCATCAACAGCAATACATTTTTAAAAACAAATTAAACATGATACGAAACAGTAAGCCAATAAAAGATGTCCACAAAAATACAGTTAAGTGAAACATAAGCAACCTGTAACTAAATATATAATTACATCGCCGGGGATATTTAAATAGGCGCCCTAGTTAAGTCGTCGAATTGCGGAAAAGAGCCCGTCAAAACCTATAATCTATATATATTATAATCTCAAGGGACATTATCTCTCAAATTGACCTAGAACTAAGCTCTAGGCGTGTACTATGGGTACTAGACAACGATATAAATACTTATATAGAGAAATAAATACTTAAATACCTAGAAAACATCCAAAACTAAGAAACAAATACCCGTCCGCATCATACAAATAATGTCCATATCGCGAATAGAACCTGGGATCGTTAGCTTAAAGTCTGAACAACAAAAAATTACTCGAGTTAAATACTAGTCGAAGATCTTTATTTAGCGATGTATTGTAAAAATATCGACGCTTGAGAATGATAGACCTTTAAAAATGAATACCGAAATGAGCAACACCCATGTTAAGCGTAGCAAATAAATGTCATACTAGTCTAGCAAACAGTACCCAAAATGGTACCAAGAAAGGACTGTTTTACTTCATAATGCCAAGTACAAATGGTGCTGTTTACCTCTCCTTGTATGTTTAGGACGGTATTAGCCGTTTCAACAAAGACAGCCAGTGTCCCCAATGGGAGTCAATTTAGGATACAATTGGAGTTGTTTGGCAATGCTAGTGATTGGTAAGTTAATTTTTGGCAGTAAGAATGGTTGAAGTTTGGGGGTTAATTTAAGCTGAGTGATTTGATTTTTGCGAGTCGTTGAACTGTGCCTTTTTGGCGATTTATGGCGTCTAACAGCGATGCCACGCGACGTTGCCTGTGCGTTTGACGCAATGTTGTGATTTTGACATAGAATAACGCGTGTATGGCATGTTGTAATTTTGTATGTAGAACAACGCAGCGGCGACGACGCAGCGCACAGACATCGCCCGCGTATATTAAGTCCGATTTACGTTGGTCAAGGACAGTGGACCGTGGGCAATGGACAGTGGACAAATAAAAAGTAGTGGTAAAATAAAAATAAAACAAATTGCACTGTGTCCACAGCCCGAATATTTTGTTAGCAATGTTTTTAGAACACCGATAGATTGCGTTAAAATGCATCGGGAAAGTTATTTAAAAAAGGGCTGATTTTTATGGAAAAAAGAGTTCTGTTATTCTATTGAAAAATTAGGTCCTGGATTTTTTTTTTAATAAAATGTGTTTGCTATTACTAGGGCTCATCATCATTATATTTTTTTCCTCATTGTGTATTTCAGAGTTACTGTCCCGTTTCTGTCCCATTTACTATTAAAATAAACCACTAACCTAAACCACTGAACCTAGGGACTTGAAATTTAGACGGAATATTCCTCGGGTGCCTAATAAAGGTCTATCCGAGAATCAACCTCCTATGGGTGAAAATACGGGAGTAACCGAAAACTAAGCGTAAGAAATCACGGGCATCCTTTATACAATATGATTGAGCGGAACTTTTTTCATTGGTCTTAAGGAGGATTTGAACCTACTTAAATAAGGCTGAGGAACATATAAATATAATGGAACGATCTGAAACTACCTTGTCCCAAACTAAGCTCTAGACTTGTACTATAGGTACTAGACAACGATAAATTTACTTATGTAGTACACATACTTAAACTAGGGAATGCAAATAACCGGTTATAGCCGGTTTTAACCGGTTATTTTCATACAAAAACGGTTAATAACCGGTTAAATTGCATTCCCTAACTTAAACATTTATTTATTTATTTATTTATTTATTTATTTACACACACTTACAACTATTATTACAGGACTGTGCCTAAGACAATAGCGTAACTACCTCTAACTTATCTATACTTAATTATACTTATCACGACTATAACAAATACAGTATAAGGCCGACTTTGTGAATTCATTGAGAGAACAAAAGAACAAGTCAGTGTTTTCCGCTACGAGATTGAGGGTGCGCAGCGCGCGCGTCAGCGGCGCCCGCCGGAGCAGGTTCGTGCGCCCGCGCGGCTCAGCCAGCAGCCGCGGCCGCCGCCGCCGCCACACGTACCCGGCCGGCGCACACAAGCCCACACAATTCAGCACCTGACTATTGTCTACTCTACCCCTAATTACTTTAAATACATAAGTTGCTAAACATAGTTCTCTCCGTACCCGCAGCTCATTGTATCCGACCATAAAGAAAACACCCAAGATTCAGGAAGAAATACTCGCGCTCATCACACAAATATCTGCCCTTTCCGGGATTTCAGGACCACTAGCTTCGTAGGCAGAGTCACTACCAACTAGGCTCACTTGTCGTCATATCTGTATATGTTGACATCTAGCAGACATTAAAATCTAGCTGGTTCAGTGTATTAATTAGGTCCCCCCACCGTTTTTCGGTAGTGTAAACCACAAGCTATCGTCGTTGGGCAAAAAGTCTGGCTTCGGCGACATATTCATGATCGGGTGCTATCGAACATAGGGGCAGTAAAATGGCGCTCGCTTTAAATTTTAATATACATTTGGAAAATAACCAGGTAGTTATTCTTTCACCCCCTTACTAATAAACGTTGAGTAACAGTGGTATAGCTATACAATGTTTTGTCCTTATCTGTCAAAACCAAATGTGACAATGACAGATAAGGACAAAACATTGTATAGCTATACCACCATTACTCAACGTTTATTAGTAAGGGGGTCAAAAGCAAAGATGAGCGAACGCAGAAGTGAGTGTCCAAGCGGCGAGTTTAAGTAGTCCCGTCAAAGCGAACAAAACACATTTCAGCGCGTGTATTCAATTTGGCAGCATGGCTTCTCGAACGTATAAGGCTGCTTAATTGAGAATGCACGCGCTAAAATGTGTTTTGCTCGCTCTGACGGGACTACTTAAACTCGCCGCTTGGACATTCACTCTTGCATTCGCTCACCTTTTCTTTTGAGAGAATCACTACTAGTATAATAGTTTATGGAATAGGTTATGGAATAGGTCGAGTTACCAGTCACCCTGTATATTATCCAACATTGGGCGCAAAAATATCTGACACGGTCTTATACCTCTAGTAATAAAGACGTCTGACATTTTTGCGCCCAATGTTGGATAACATAACATAACATAAATTCACTCCTTCATTCCCAGAGTGGGGTAGGAAGAGCCACAGACTCACCAACAACTCCAAAAACTTGTTGATAATTCTGTGACCACATTTTGCACAACCAGGCTAAGATGTTATCCAGTGTACTAGTGACAGGTTGCAAAACCATCGCCTAACAGCACTACACAGCCTTTAGTCCCTTAGTCGTCTCTTACGACATCCACGGGAAGACATGGAGTGGCAACATTCTAAACCCGGCACCACACTAATGTTGTATAATATTATTATATTATATTGTATGTGACGGTACTGTACACATACACTATGATAGTTGCAGCGTCATTTTATCGCCACCAGGCCTATCTACACAGTAAAATATGCGCATACATTTGTCGCCATAGCGCGAAGCTTTTCGTGGCTTGTACCTAAATTTCAAGCATACAACTAAATATTTTTACCGAATGATAAAACTATATTATGCTGTTTTTAGGATTTCATAAACAAAATATGCCTACGAGATTACAAAGCATACGCAATTCGTCCGTCTGACTGTTATTCTGTCTCATGTTTTTAATAGCGCGGCCTCTTTTAAACTACAAAAAAAAACTATAATTATTTTTAAGCAAAGTGATTCGCTTATTACCGCCTTAGCCTTTTCCCCCCTCCCTTTCCGAAAATCAGTAAGTTAATTAAATATTTTACATTTTTATTTTTATTATACTCAAATTCTAATTCTGATTAAATAAACATGTTTTTTTTAATTATAAACGTATCACGTCTAGCGCACATAATGCTGAAATAACTTTCCTAATTGACTATTTACTAAATGAGATATTTAAACATACTAAACAATATAATTATAAACATGGTCTTCTTTTCGCAGTGATTTCGCCAATATCAAGTGAGTAAAGTCAGTCAACAGAATAAATAAAAATTAAAAACCGGACATCTTTCAATCCAAGCGAAAAACCATCTTATTTTTTTTTATGAACATTGTTAATGATGTATAGTGGTAAATTACTAAATCTGTTAAGAAAATGTCAATGTTTCCAAAAACGCCTAGCTTAATTTTTTAAACTTTTTTCTTACTCTATTCTATTTCTATGGGTCATTATTAAAAACCAAAAGCTAGTATCGAGTCCATTTTGATAACCACCAAATAACCCTGATCATTTAAGTTACATCCAAATAAAATCCCACTTTACCCTATTAACCGGCTAAATAACCCTACACGAGCAATAAGGTTAACAGCGCTGTTAAAACAATGTTGGCGGAATGTTTACAAGGAATTTAATTGTTATGACAAAATAGTAAAGTGATGTACAATGTTGCGCGTACGGCGCAAGAGAAAGACGGTCTAATTTTAAAGACATACGTGTAAATGTAAAAAATGGGCAAAGCAATGTCAGACCTTACTCAGTGTAGGGATCAGGTCATATATAAAAATGTAAAAACCGTACACACATAAAAATGTTAAGGGATAATAATAAAGAGCGTCAGTGGCCTAGTGGCTTAGGGGGTCGACTCGTGATCGTAAGGTACCGAGTTCGAACCCCCGCTGTCACCATGTAACATTGAATTTTTCTAACTTAAGTGCATTACCCGATGCTCTTACGGTGAAGGAAAAACATCGTGAGGAAACCTGCACATTCGAACAGCTGAGTGTGTAAGAGTAGGGTAATTGCACAAAAGATCCTAAAGGGTCGAAGTGTATCCGAAAGGGCCCATCTGTAAGATAAGATAAGGGATAATAATACCTTACATTATTTTTATATATTTACTCGTAACAATACCTAAATAAAGCAAATGTAAGGAGACTATTTCACAAAGAAATACCTAGCCTCAAACTAAGCTCTAGCCTTGTACTATATGGGTACTAGACAACGATGAACATATATTTAAAATAGAGTTAGACATACTTAAATAATTAAATAAATAAAACTCCAAGACTAAGAAACAAATACTCACGCTCACCACACGAATATTTGCCCTTGCAATCGAACCCGGGACTAACTATCTTCATAGGCAGGATCACTATCAACCAACTTGGCGAAACGCGTCATCAAAACAATGTATAGTTCGTTCGTTCAAATAGTGTGCATTGTAGCCCTTTGAAGTCGCCGACACCGCTTTGTGCGCGCCGCGGCTTCTTTGTACCAATTGTGGCGGCACATCAAAGCATGCAAACTATTTGAACGAACACACTATATCGTTTCATAAAATACTAGAATAGTGGTGGGGTATTTTTTATCACTGGTAATTTTTGATGTGTGGTGCGATGGTTTTAGGAAAAAGTGCAAGAAAACTATTTTTGGACAACAGAATCAAATTTTTCGTACCGGAAGCTGCTCATGTCCATAAATAAAAAGGGCCTTTCAGTTGAAACTGTGTTGTACTGTAAGATATTTTTTTTCTATGTCTATTTTATAATTGGTATCTCTCTAGTTTTTTTTTTTGTGTGTCTTTATTTTGTTCTCAGGAGCCGTTATAGTCTTCTCAATCATCAGCTGGTTGTTTATCGGCAATTCCGCCAACATCAGTCAGCTGGTGGTGTTTCTACGGGCTTTTACTAAAAAAATACGCTGCATGGAGTCGCTCCGGCGTGGGTTATGCAGCATTATGCTGACAATGACGCCTGATTACTTAGCTTAGATAAAAAATATTTCGCATAAAAAAGCGGATTTATTCGTCATTGGCGTGTTTGTTTTTTGTAATACCTACCACTGAAAACCAGCGTCGCGGTTTTAGACGTGACATAGTGCTGAGTGGCGCAATTTCGACGTCACAGAATCACCTATGGCAACATTATCCTACAATTTCTTTATTGTTTAAATTCGATTTCTGTGTTGCTATTATTTTTAAGAAGTTTATTTAGTTTTTTTAATATGCTTGTCGAATAAATGTTTCTATTTTATTTCTATTTCTTATATTTCTTACTCTGTATAAGTAAGACTGGTGTGGCAATAAAAATGTTTTCTTTCTTTCTTTCGTGTGTATATTTTTTCACTTAGACCACGCAGTATTACTATACTTTGTTGCGTCCTAGCCAGCAGGCACGCCGAGATTTTTGTTATCTCCCAAATGAGGCACCTTATCAGTGGGCTGCCTAAATTGCTCCTTGCATTGTATTACAAATGCTAAACTGATTTTATTTAAATGGTAATTTTTGCTTTTAGGAGTCTTGGACTCCTGAGATTATCAGTTCCCAAATGGGAATTGCATAACGTTTGAAATGATTTTTATATTTCATTTTCCACCGAGCCTATACGATCGTGCAATGTTTTTGCATACAATTTTTTACGTGTATTAAATCCCGAATTTTCATAATTCCGAATGCAATTTTTTGATAGAATAAATACCTTATTTTTTATATCACTTAGAAATCGTACCTAAAGCAATTAAATAATGCATGTTATCTAAAATAGCTCCAGCGTAACATGGCTTTTGGAAAAAAATAAACAAAATATTCGGACTAATGAAAATTCGGAATTACAATGTGTTCCAATTTTTTACTTTATGAAAATTGATAATCAAATTCATAATCATTTCATGCATCATCACAGTCTCGGCCAGAAAGGGACAACTGAACTAGCGATCCGCCCTCGCTTCGCTTCGGTTTATGTGAGCTTCTGTAACACTTGTACATAATCCAGAATTTATTATTACATAAAAACCTTTCTCTTGAATCACTATCTATTGATGAAAACCGCATTAAAATCCATTGCGTAGTTTGAAAGATCTAAGCGTACCTACATACAGAGGGACAGACGGCGGTAACCGTTTTTTTTAATACTATTTGTAAAAAACATCTCATTTTAATTTGAATCGAGATAATTGTTATTAAAAGACTACTTGGTTAAGTTTAAAGATGCTTACTTTATCAATAGGTTGTCATCACAATGTATACACCTTTAAATAGAAAATTAATTCATACTTGTTGTTTTTTAAGATTTTTTGTGTTTATAGTATTTATAGGAACCCTACATTGAGCATGGTCCGACATGTACTTGCCTGGTTTTTTGTGTATCTGAACGAAACCATTTATGTGCACGAAAAGAGATGGGCAAATTGGCCAATCGGCGGCCACTGATGACATTAGTGTCATATGAAAGCTTTGATATTAAGGAATACTTTTTGTAAGGAAGTTTTTTTTTGTATCTCTTTAAAAAAGGAATTACTTCAACTTAAGTCTGAATTCGATCAAGACATGTCAGATCTTGAACTTATTATTCATACCTTGTGATTGACGACCAAAGAAACAGTCGAGAGGCTATCGTCCATTATAATTGTATATTTATTGCCTAATAGTAAATAAATAACATATTGATACTCGCTAGATACTTCACTCTGAGATGTTAGATCATCTAATACATGTTGAGATTTCCCTTCCTTATTAAACATTGATATACAGTCGGCCTTATAAGAAGCTGCACACTTTTGTACCTTGTCGCTTTAACACCTTTGACAGATTAGTGCAGCAGTTCAAACATGACGTTAAAGTGACAAAACAATAAAGTGTGCAGCTTCTTATAAGGCCGACCGTACCTATTGATGATGTAACATCTAATTGGGAAGTCTACGCAAAGTATTCTAAAAGAAAAACAGCTTTTGTTCTGGTTACAATTAAGTCACGGTAATGAAACTTTCGAAACTTAGTGTAGGACGCCCTTCGGCGAGATGGAGTGATGATTTGCGAAACGCTGCTGGCAGATGTTGGATGCAACAGGCCCAGGACAGGGTAAAATGGCGCACATTAGGGGAGACCTACGTCCAACAGTGGACGATGGCTGATGATGATAATGATGATGATGATGATGATGATGATGATGATGATGATGATGATGATGATGATGATGATGATGATGATGATGATGATGATGATGATGGTGATGATGGTGATGATGCTGATGATGATGAGAATGAAACTTTCATCGAATAACAGAGGACTATACTACATCGCGGCATCGTCACATATTAAAATTATCCTTGGCCGCTTATAGACCAAGTTCCTTACAAATTTGCCCATTCTCCTTTGCTATATCTACTGTTTTATGCTCTGAGTAGGTAGGTACTTAAACAATTTTTCATTCCAAATTATTGCACGCGGCAAATAATAATTATTTTTAATCTCCCGCGTCGGTTAAAAGTGCCAATAAATGTTTATTCCCGTCAGGTACGCAACACATAACCGTATGAAACAACGGCAGGCCGCGGCAATTACGGAGATGGCCGAGCGATGACGAATGTTGACGAGCGCGCGCGCTGTTTAGTTCCAACGGATGTGGGAAACGCGAATACGTGGATGTCGTGTTATTTTGGGATATGGTATTAATGATGAATATTTTGTATCAATAAAAAAAACGTAATAATAGCTTAAATGTTAAATGGAAGCAATCCCTTAAACGAAGAAGTCCGCTTGTACACGTTCCTTTTCTGTTTCTATATTTTTTCATTATTTGGTAATTTTCTATTTGCGCAATAAAGTGTTTACAAACATACGTACAATTCTTCTGTCTCTTATAAAAATAAAAATGAAGTGAATTTATTTGTTTCGCTGTCTGTCTATTGGTTTAGCTCCTAAGAAAATACGAAGTTACAGACAGAGGTACAGTACATTTTATTTTTGCATTATTTTCTTTGCTTTGCGTCGGTTAAAAGTGGCAAAGGTTTATTTCTATCAGGTACGCAACACATAACCGTATGAAACAACGGCAGGCCGCGGCAATTACGGAGATGGCCGAGCGATGACGAATGTTGACGAGCGCGCGCGCTGCCTGTTTAGTTAAAATGGATGTGGGAAATGCCAATATGTGGATGACGTTTTTTTGGATTTTGAAAATATTATTTATTGTAAACATGTATCAAGCAAAAACACAATACATAATAATACCACGTCTATTAAAAATATGTGTAAAAGTGAGTTTGTCTGTTTATTTGTTTGTTACGCCTTTAAGGCTAAACTTCTCTTATAACTTCAATAAAATTTGGAATGGAGGTATTCTGAGCTTCAGGTATGGCTTAAAAAGGCATAAATAAAAAATTGCAAGTTTAAAGGTACTTTCAAGAAAAAACCATATCTTATTGCTACGTGGATGAAGTCATGGTATTTAAAATGATCCATAAAACATAAGACAAAAAATCTCAATAATTATTATTTTAAATGAATATAAATTTAATTTTAACCCAATATGCAAACGCTACTAACGTTCTTCTTTTCTATTACCCAAAAACATTAGTTGCGTTTGCACTTTGGTTATGGCCCCAAAAACGTTTAAACGGTAAACAAATTATGAACGAACGAATTATATCTTACTAACTATTTTAATACCTACATTTTCAATAATGTAGGAAACTACTTAGAACAATGTTAAAAAAAAAACTTGTTAAACACTTAGCTCTACAGAAAAAACAAAACACCACTTCCTTCGCTAAAATGTCTTCAACAAATTTTCATTTCTAAAAGGCCAACTTGGCGAGAGACAAAACTCCAAAGTTTCTCGCATCCGGGGCGCCACAGAGTAATAAAAGTAAACAAACGAACATTGCGTTAATTCCCTCTCAACCATACTCTGTGCGTTCTGCGTGGAACAGTAATTCTAAATTTAAATTATCGCCTGGGGCGTTATTCTGTTGTGCTGTCACTTTATGTCCAAAGAGGAAATTTGAAGGAAAATAGGGAGAAAAAGATCATTATGTACACTTAGTTTCACAAACGTACGTAACGTAGAAAATAAAATTAATTAATTCGACGTTATTAAAACTGTCACATTCTAGTAGACTAAGGACAGTGTTACAGCTGCTTTCGGTTGTCTAGAGCGTATCGAAATGGTTATTTCGGTTGTTTCGGAAGTAACATAGACTATGCAACGATGAAAAGAGTGACGTTGCAGTATTCTCTATGAAATCTTAATACACAGATTATAATCGACGAGTACAAAAATGCCATTTTCATTGCACCATTGAGATATGCAAATATTTACTTTCCGAACAGGAGAGACGAAAAAAATATTCTGCGCAATTTTCCGAAGTTCTGCTTTGTTTCTGAAATAAACTAGACTAAATTGAATTGAATTGATTGTGACAGCCATACGTTAATTGTGTACTCTGGATTTGTACTTTGTTTTAAAATACTGATGTCAAGTTTACAGAGCTACGTATCTCTTTATGAGAATTCCCTTTGTTAGTTTAAGTCACTAACTACATAATAAATTATTGCCTGAATGTAGCAGCGTTGTCGTAGCATGCGCTACGCACCTACGATAGTGCTACGAGTCAGCGCCTCTATTCAACATGGTAAAAACAATATCGCTTTTGTCCTGTTATCGTATTGTCAACGTTTTGATAGCTCTTATTTTCTTGACAGTAATGGTGGCTGACGTCATAACAATACCTTAACAGGTAAACTACGATATCGTTTATACCGTCTAGAATAGCGCAGTTTTGCATTGTCAAAATGAACTTTCACACTTGCCGCTTTAACGCCTTTGACAGATTAGTGTAGCATTTCAAATATGACTTTAAAGTGACAAGGTACTTAAACTGTGCAGCTACTTATAAGGCTGACCGTACAGTAAACCATATTGATGTCTAGGCCACTAAGGACTATGTTAAAGTGAAATTGACACCAAAACGTAAGAGACTTCCTATGATTTGGTTCACAACGTCACGTTGACAAAGTCCATAGTGGCCTAGGAATCAAATTGGTTGACTGTACCTATACTCAATAAAAAATTGAGCAAACTTCAAACCTTGTAATTGTGAAAGTCATTGTCATTAGTTTCAAGCTCATTGCCCAAAAAAACGAGTGTAATGTTTTCAGGGTTCATGTATGTATGTATTTTATACGGTTTAAGATATTTATTTTCTCAAAAGAATACAATTCACTTGGAGAGAAAATACAAGTTTAAATCATAAACAATGCGTACTTATTTTAGCTATGTATTTTATGATTCTTTATTCCACCATAACCTCTAAACGCCTGAGCCGATTTAAATGAGTGTGGTATCGTTAGAATCCTTTCACTATCCGGGGTGACATAGGAAACCTAAAACTGTTAAAATTAAAATAACAACAATTGCAAAATGTCAATTATTTATGTCAACAAAAAAAAGTCTTCTAATTATTACAATATAGATATCATTTGACAGGTCTTAATGTGACCATCTCAAATATATACGAATATAGTAGCATTAATAAACGGGTTTCATAACAATAACAAAAAATGCAGTCGAGTTTTTAAAGCTTACTTTTCATTTAGTTATTTTCACAATGCACTAAAGTGCTTAAAGTTTTCGTTGAGGTGTCAATACTTATATAGATAGGCCGTTTTGAATGCACTTCAACCCTAGACCTTAATATAACGCTTCTGGGTCTCATTCAACTCGAAAAACAATATGAATTTTGACGTATTTCCGTATTGTTAACGTTTTCATAGCTTTATTAATTTGACAGTAATGGTGGCCGAGTTAAAAAAAATACACAATATATTTCTGTTTTATCTACCCTTAAAGCAGAAAAAATCGAGACTCGATTCCTGTGACGGATGATCTATTTACGTTTCTCTAATTTGGCACGGAACCCTCGATACGCGAGTTTGACTCGCACTTGGCCGGTCTGATTACCAAAATGATTAGGTATACACACGCTTTGCCTTTTACATGTTAAACAATTGTATATTAATGTCATATTATCTTAATATAAACATGTTTTACATGTGAAGGGAAAAGCGTGGGTAAAATATAATATACGACAAGAATAATTTAATGCGTGGGCAAAAATAATATACGACGAGAATATTTTTGTAGAATATCAAAAATTACTAGACGTAATTTATTACTTTCAAAACATTTTAGCGTCAACTAAGCGAAAACAAATTCTATATAGTTACCTAATCTCATTTTTTTTTACATTTTTCAATGAAGTTGTTTTTTTTCATTTAAGAAAGGATTACTTGCGGAAAAAAGAGAAAATTAGGTAGTTAAGTTAGCTGCTACTTTTCTCGATAAATAAATAAATAATAATAAACAAATATCAGGGGACAATGTAACACCAATTGAACTAGTCCCAACTAAGCTCTAGGCTTGTACTATGGGTACTAGACAACGATATAAATACTTATTTTAAAGAAATTTATACTTAAATACATGGAAAACATCCATGACTCAGGAACAATTAATATTCGCGCAAACATCTGCCCTTACAGGGATTTGAACCCAGAACCGCTAGCTTCGTAGGCAATGGTTTTACCGAATAAAATAGGGCAGCTGTGTATTTATGGCAAAATGTACAGTCAAGCGTAAAAACATATATCCGCACAAAGGTGCATAAATATGTACACATAGACCTTATGGCCATAGTAATAAGCTCTGTGTACATATTTGTGAGACTTTGGGGTGTATATATATTTGTGCCCTTGACTGTATGTACTTAAATAATTTTCAAGATTAAATCTCAGTTTGGACTCAAACTATTTTTTGTGCAAGTGTGTCTTTGTCACGGAATAGAAAAAACAGTGAAAGTGGCATAAGCTTTGCTTAGTATCAGACCTGTTGTGGCCAATACTCAAACTATCATAAAAACAACACGCCACCATGGAAAATGTTTTTGGTGCGACTATCGTTTTTACACTCCAAAATAACACAATAAGGCATGCTTCTGGATTTATTTCCTATTTTAGAAATATCGAAGAATCGAAAAATCGAAATAAGCGATCGTGGCAAAAGTATAGTAGGTTATGTGGAACTCCGCATAACTATGCCACACGTTAAGTTACGCCCACAACGGTGCTTAAAATACTGTGACGGTACGGAATTGCAGTGACGCGTCGTATCAGCACCGTTTTTGACGCAAGCTCCACACACCAATGCTTAAAAAACGGTGACGGTACGGAATCGCAGTGACGCGTCGTATCAGCACCGTTTTTGACGCACGCTCCCCACACCGCTGCTTAACGGTGCATATATTACGGTACGTCAAAAACGGCGCCATGTTTTGTTTAAGCAACGACACCGTTTTTTAAACAGCGGTGTGGGGAGCGTGCGTCAAAAACGGTGCTAATACGACGCGTCACTGCGATTCCGTACCGTCACCGTTTTTTAAGCATTGGTGTGTGGAGCTTGCGTCAAAAACGGTGCTAATACGACGCGTCACTGCGATTCCGTACCGTCACCGTATTTTAAGCACCGGTGTGGTCGCAACTTTACACGCCCACTTGACACTTCTACTGTTTTTACTGTTCTGTGGTATTTGTAGTCAAGTTCACCAAAGGGCTAACTCATACATACAATTGTTCCCTGAATCCTTACGGTCTAAATAATTAAGATATGCCCTAGTAACAATAAAGGCGTGCGCGCCCCACAAACGACATAACAACAATACTAACATTACATTGTTATGGTTTTGTTCGCGGCCGCAAACGTTAATGTCACAGTTAACATATTTACAACAGCAGGCTCAACATTTAATTCAAAGAAATAATTATTAACAACTCGTATGTCAGAGATGAAAAAGGTGTCGTTTTTTAGTCTCTTCGATTGTAACATAGTTAAAAAAAGTTTGAAAAAAATTGAGCACAGTACTGTGACAAGACAAAGAACAATGTATATTAAGTAAAATACCCGACGTAATTGCGACACTTACTTTCAGTTTAACCGATGTTATTAAATTACTGTATTTGAACCCCATCTCAGTTAAGTAAATCATCGACAAATTACAGTTAAACCAAATGAATGGTTAAACTAACTGTATATTTTGAAAACTCTCGTTTAAACCGAGATTTATATTTGTTTGAAAACTAAGATGTCATAGACGGGAGCGCATTTTTCACATATTTTTTTTTCATAAAATTGTTATTCATACTTTTTATTATCACTGGAACAGGTTCAGAAGTTCTTAAATATTCAACGTGTAGATATATATCTAGGCCTTAAGGCTAGGTTACCTACGTCAGGTTGTTGAAAAAGTAACAGTTACTGAAAAAATACGTTATGAATTCCGAATATGACTTAAAACACTTTATGAGAAAAAAATATTATGAGAGTCAATATGGACCCCAAACTGGTATGTAATATATAGTATAATAAATAGGAAATAGTGACTTGTAGAACCACGATTTGACATCAAAAGTCCTAACTCTAATTATTAGTATTAGCTGGTAACAGCTTAAGAATAATAAAAGGCCATTTGTACAGAATATTGCAAATTCACATAAAACCACCACAAACTCAATTTAAAAAAATACGGCAGGTAGTAGTGGTCGAATGGTACATGAGAAGGTATAGTAGTACAGTTACCCCAACAAAAATGTTAAGCATAGTGCACTGTCATAATAAACTTCAAACTGAACATCAAATGACAAGTATGCCAATAACAATGGCAGTCACAATGCCAAGGTTCTAAGTATGCTCAACATTTTTATTGGGTGACTGTACATGCATATAACATGATTACTTCTGTTCTATTCGTTCCCAAGTTTGTCTAGCTGACTTAACAAACTCTTAAGGGTTTTTTTTTAAATATAAATGACATCAAAACCAAAAAAGCAAGTAGGTAGGCATTAAGGGCAGGTTTTTTATGTATAAATGACACCAAAAAAAAAAACGAACATTTGCTTTTCTAGTTTAAAATCCCTGTCAATTTTAAAGCGTTCTACTGTTCTTCACATATTTACTGTGCTTCAAAACAAACCGAGACAAATATTTAAACTCGACAATAACGCAAGACATTGTTCTAGGAAATTAGGATAGCCTTTATTTAAATGACAAGGGAGAGCAAAACCTCTTGTGCTAATGCAAAGTGTATTAACCGGTTCTAAGCGGTTTATTGTGCTCGAGGGTTTTGCTCCTTTGAAACTAACACATATATCTGATGCGGGAAATGCGTATAATTCTCCCATTTTAAACACGTTTCTATTATCTTACTTCTTACTTATAATACAATTGGGATAGACCAAAAAAATAACTCACTGTTTTTACATTCTAATTCAAAAGAATGGGTAATTTTAAGAGACCAAGTTCATTAATTTTGTATTTGACCCAATAGTTTTGTTTGAATATCTTTATTTATTTAGCAGACATTTTATGAATGAAATGATTATTTTAAATTTGGGCTGGCATTTCCTAATAAATTACTACAATTAAATGATATCTACAGATAAAAAGTCATTGTAATAATGTATTAAAACATACTATTTCAAGCGGTTTTCGCCTAACCCGTAAGATGGCTTCAAGTCGAAAACGAAAGTCAAACAAAGGTTAAATATACTTTTGTCGAAATATCCGAAATAGATAAATATTTCAAAAACTTAATAATGCAGAACGGCTTTAAAACCCCATTCCTCGAAATGGTTTCCGAATTAGAGTAATTGTAAAAATATGAACAATCCCAATTATTGTAAAGGATGTAAGGACGTTTGGATGTTTGTTATTCAATCACGCTTCAGCTACTGAACGGATCGGGATGAAATTTGGCAAACATATAGGTTAGGTCCTGGAATTTGATACAGGATAGTTTTGATCCCTGAAAGTTTGATAGTTCCCGAGGGAATATCGATAATTGAAATCTATAAGCTAGTATTTACTGATATTATAAACGTGACAGTAGCGTTGTCTGTTTGTTACGCTTTCACGGCCGAACCGCTGAACCAATTTCGATGAAATCAGGTAAAAAGATAGCTTGAACCCGAGGAAGGACATAGATTACTTTTTATTATGAAAAAATTGACAGTTCTCGAGGGAAGAACGATAGACGATTTGAATGAGGATGGAGTTGCAGATCAGCTAGAGAGGTTAGAGATAAGCGATTAATTTCACAAAGGCCATATAGGAAATGGTTTTCGAATTAGAGTAAATGTATAAATATTAACAATTCCAAGTCTCTTAACATGAAAAATAAACTATTTAGTAGCGAAAAATTTATCGTCAATTGAACAGTGCATCTCAAACTTGCTAATATTTGTCTACATTTGCCTCTTTCTTCTCAACCGTGAAAGGTACATACAATGGGACCGCCCGGGAGTGTGCGCAGACAAAGCGGTGCGAGATGGAATTTCCAAGCAGGTGTGAATGAGATGCAGGCAGGTGACTCTCCCAACTCGCTCTACAACTCGACAAATGAATTATTAACCGGAGAGTATGAGTTGTCCGGTTGGAGCGTACAAAAAACGTTTTCAGTATCTCCGTAGACTGTAGACTGTAGACTTTTTGACTGTAGTAGGTTAAAAAGGTATGATGGTGATAGCAACCTGGACAGACCCTGTAAAAGGTCCTTCCAACACAAAAACTAGCAAATTCCGCCTCTAACTTCGTAACCTGAGGGCTTATTGTCTAACGCACTCGCAATCGGAACCAGCTTCAAAGTGGAGCAATTGTTTTCATTTTGTATGCAGACAAGCCTTCGATTTTCAAAATGAAAACGATCGTGATTGCGAGTGCGTTAGACAATAAGCCCTCTGCTCAAACAACAAAAAATGCCTCAACTACTTCTATAGTCTGTGTCAATTCAAATTGCCAACGATGTAAACAAATAAGTTCTGTTTGAAACATAACCTCAAATATTCAGCAAGCGTGTTTTTGTTTAAAATATCGAATAATTAATAGTAAATTAAACTTAAACTAAATGTGAAAGTAAAGATCAAGTGTATAAATCAGTGCTAAGACGTCACTTGATCTTTAAAAGCACGTGATTATCGAGTAATAATGGTAAATTGGTTCGTTTGGTTGTGTTTACATCTTTGCCAATTTCAATCGGCACAGACTATATCAAATTTTAACAAGATTGGATCAACATTTACTCAAATCATCATCGATAAACATAGAAATACTGGCTCAGATGACCGCTTCACTCGGTCGATTAGTGTATCATTTTATTTTCTAAAGTTAAAAACCTCTGTTTTACTTTTATATCTTCATACTTTTCCCCTATATCTGACATTTGAGAAACGTAAGCAAATCCCGTTGTTTAATATTAGGAACGGTGTATGCTAAACACGCTATTGCACGGTTGTGCGCGACTGTATCTGTTGACACAAACATGCGCATAGAATGCGTGATGGTACAAGTGGTAGCAAAAGTGCTTTTATAATTTTAGTTATTTAGTGAAGCTACATATTTGTGACGTGTGCTTAATTTTCATAACTTAATGAGTTTTTATTACAACGAATAATCTCACACACATGAACCTAGTCTCTAACTAAACTGCATACTAATATAGAGAAATATATACTTGAATACATTGTAATAAAACTTTAAGTCATTTGTCTTAAAATCAAAATCAAGTCTGTTTGTTCGTTGATAACTTGATACAAACCTCCTTTTATGTTCCACCTATAAGTAATGCACCTATGCTGCACCTGTGCTGTTGCACCTATGTTAATGTGACACACAATAAAAAAAAAAGTGTATTTGAGATTTTATTTACAATTTTCACTGCTAAATCATCGTCTTTGAACGTGTTGAAATGAAATCGAAATTGATTAACATTCATGCTCAGGAGACGCTTGCGGAGAATATTTGTTTGTTATTATTTTCGATCCTATTTCAACATGACCAAAGACCATGATGCTTTGGCAGTGAAAAAGTCTCTGCAATGCGCTTCGCTGTATGTGCGCCGGCTTTTAGACTCTTACGAAATCATGACATTCTACCGATTCCCGCCATCCCAGCACTGGTTTCAAAGCCAATGAGTCGGGACTGACCGTCATGAAATTTTATCATTGTTATATTGTTGTGAATAAAAGTTTTTCTTTCTTATTCACGACAGTCACAATCTTGTTAGATTTTTTTTTGCTTTTTACACTTATTTATAACACTTGTGACGCCATCTGTACGTGTTTGCAATGTTTGCTCTTCAAACGGTCTTAGCTCCACAATAGCGCAGACGCTTTCATACGTCGAGTTGCACGTTTGTTTGTCTGTCTGTCTGTAGCTGGTGAACGTGTTCGCGATTTCAGATCGTTTTACATACATTGTTCAGGTTTAGGTGGTTGAGCGTTAGAATAATGTTGACTTGCGTTTGCACGCGACGTTACCCGAGTAGAACTTAATTTAATTTATTTCTACGGGAACTATAGAATATAGTACTCCAAGTTAAAAATAATGTTTATTCTAACGAAAATCGAAGGAAAAAATAATTATTGTGTTAAATATTATTATGTCAGTCATCTTTTGCAATTATGATAAGGTTTTTTTATATCCTTTACATAGTATAAAACAAATCCGCTTAACGCCACCTGACCCTCTGTATGTACAGTCACCCAATAAAAATGTTGAGCATACTTAGAACCTTGTCATTGTGAATGTCATTGTCATTGTCATGTGTGTCATTTGATTTTCTGTTTGAAGTTTACTATGACAATGCACTAAAGTGCTTTACATTTTCGTTGGGGTACTGTACGCTTAGAGCTTAGTAACGGATTTGAATGCAGTTGTCATTAATAGATAGATTGATTGAAGAGGAAGGTTTTTAAGTATAATAAATTCTGGTTCATGTACGAGTGTTACAGAAAACTTACATAAACAGAAGCGCAGCGAGGGCGTGTCGCTAGTTAGTTGTTATAATCAGTGAGATTTAAAAATGAACTAACAGAAGGAAAAGTCGGCGTAAGGCGACTTCAGATAAAAAAACCGGACAAGGCGACTCGGACTCGCCCACCGAGGGTTCCGCACATGACACGGTTAACTCAATTCAAAATTTGCACCGCCGCCGTTCCTTGCATAAAGACCCTGTTTTTTTGTTATTTAATTTTAAATGTTGGGTTTTCAGATTTTTTCCTTTATATTTCACCGGAAAATACCCCAAATTAAACTTACCCCCAAAAATTTCGAATAATAAATTATTACTTACTTTAAAAAAATTACCCAATAACAAGTATTTTAGTCATGTCCTCACTATTGCAAGTAACGACGCCAAATTGTCCGATCCGATTATTATTTATTAATTGGGGAAAGTAAGTAATACTCGGAAGTCTGATTTCACTTCAATATAGATAATGCTCTTATTGTTCCTTCTTATTTGCATGTAAGCGTCTTTTAACTGATATTGTTACCGTATAAAAGATATATTTCATACTCTGTCAAGAGCTTATAATAAAAAGGTTTTCTTTTAAAAACACTTTCGCAAGCAGATTACTTTTCTTTGAAATAAATTTGAGAATTGGAAATGTAACAATGGGTACAAAAGGTTGTGTTTTGATTTATACGAATCTGTTTGTATTCTCACTAGAAATACCGTTCTATATTGAGAAAATTCTATTGAAGATGTAAATTAATATCAACAATTTATGTTCCTTCGTTTCAGTTCAGTACGTAAGTATTTCAAACTTTTTGATGACGCTGGCCTAGTTGGTAGTGACCCTGCCTACGAAGCTAGCGGTCCTGGGTTCAAATCCCGGTAAGGGCAGATATTTGTGTGATGAGCGCGAATATTTGTTCCTGAGTCTTGGATGTTTTCTATGTACTTAAGTATATATTTCTCTATGTAACTATTTATATCGTTGTCCCATTGTACAAGCCTAAAGCTTAGTTTGGGACTAGGTCAATTGGTGTGACATTGTCCCCTGTTTTTTCGTCTTTTAATTTATTTTTTCTTGGCTTTTGATTAACTCTTGTCCTTGGGAAAATACATTTTGTCGACGATGAAGCGAGCTCACCCAGAAGATGCCTATTCACCCTAGCTTTAAATAGGTTCAGATTGTATGCACTCAGAAATACAGACGCCGGAAGCACATTCCACTCTTTAGCAGTACGCTATGAAGGATGATGCAAAGCCCTTCGTTCGAAAGGGCGGAATTCTAACCAAGTACGGATCGTTAATAATAGTGACAATTATAAGACATAATATTATTGAGACCCTTCGGATACAGAACCCTAAAAACGCGTTTTTTTTTGGTGGTGGTTATTTTTGTTTTGCGTTAAGGTATAAAAGTTAATTAAATTAAATTTTCTGGCTTCTGTACATATGGGCTACTTTGCCAGTGTCAAGGTTTGAGGCTACGTGATCGGTAATTTGTTTCCCGTACCTATATGTAGATTTAAAATGTGGCGCTCAGTTAAAAATCTAAAACAAAAAAGACAGCATGAGGGTAGTATTATAACTACCAAAACTACTAACTAGATGAAATAAATGAAAAAGTCATCAGCCACCTATTTCACCATCCCGACATTGACAAGAAACAGGTGACATTTCAGTGTAACCTTAGGTACCGTAAAATGGGGTGAATAGGGTTCGCGGGGTGAATAGAGTTGCAGCCTAAAACCAATCATATTCTACTAATTAAAAGACTGAGATTTGAACGTAATTTTCCAAAAGACTTGTCAATGTAATACTAGTTCTTATTAGTAACAAGTTATGCTTTGTTTTAGGCTGTAACTCTATTCACCCCGCGAACCCTATTCACCCCATTTTACGGTACTAACTAGCATAATTAATGCTACGTACATCGAATTGTCTCCTGTCATCTATAATTGTCAGAATGGTGAAATAGGGGCCTGGTTGTAAAAGAGATAATAATACGAAATCCCAATCAAAAATTGCTTAAAACAAATTTTCAACTAACTCGCTATTTACACAAAAAACTTGCAAAATATTATTAATTCTAATATCATTGTCATCTTACAAATTATAAAACCCTTTATCTCGGGAAACGAGGTTTTTCACAACTTTTTATTAATTTTCCTGTTCATTTTCTCTTAATTTCATCCGCTTGACCCTTTCAAGTCCCAAGAATTAATTAACCATTCAAGAACACGGTTTTATTAAGTGGTTACGGATTATAAATACTAATTAAGATTGGAAATTGTACTTTAAAAACATATTGTTACGTATATGAAGAGATATATGGAAGGGGGTATCTCATTATAAATTAGCTTTAATAAAAAAAAAGTTACTTGGTCCACTTGTTTAGAGATTAGGCGATGACGAATAAACAAACACATTATGTAAATAAGAATATGAATAATTTTATTAAAATAATATAGGTATAAAACTCATATAAATGCAAGGTTAACAAGCGTTAGATTAGGTTAACTGTGAGGTGAAGAGATCGTTCACCCATGTACATTTACTGCATTATATATCTTGTCATTATTTATGTGCAATACACCTGCAGCCTATACATACATGTATATAAACCAACAAAGAAAGCACAAAAAAGACACACACAAACAGACATGCAGAAACAGATAGAAATACACCCTTCACCTGCCACCTTGCCTTGATAGAGAAAGTAGAAAGTCAAATTCTTCAAACACAAAATAACACAAATCTGTTTGGGTGGTTTGTTTGTTTTTTTAAACCAGTGTTCGTTACTACGATGGTCTGAAATTATGAAGGTCTGAATAGATAATTAGGGTTCCGTACCTAAAAAGGAAAAAACGGGACCCTTATAAGATCACTTTGTTGTCCGTCTGTCCGTCTGTCTGTATGTCAAGACCCTTTATCTCGGGAACGCGTGAAGGTATCAAGTTGAAATTCAAACCATATATTCCGGTCTACATTCCCTTGAAGCTGTGAAAAAATCAAACTTCTACATTTACGTAAAAAAAAGATACGGCCCTTTATGTCGCCAAAAACGTGTATTTCGACACTCTCGAGGGAATCAAAATGTATAGGGTATTTTCCATTGACCTAGAACTATGAAATTTGGCAAGTAACACCGTCTTTTACTACAAGTATAGGAAAAAATCTGAAATCTGTACATTTTTAGTTAAATCACAAAAAAAATATGCAAGGAACGGCGGTACAAATTTTGAATTGAGTAAACCGTGTCATGTGCGGAAGGAACCCTCGGTGGGCCAGTCCGACTCGCACTTGTCCGGTTTTTTTTTATAAATGTTATAATAACATTGAGTTTGTCAAGTTATAGACATAACATAACAACAAAGTACAAAAACTCATTAGAACGAACAAATAGAAAACAACGACTCTTCAACTGTTTTATTATTTAGTTATCATTTTTCCACAACAACGCGCCGGCAAGCGTTAAATCCATTTTAATTATCGAAAACAATATCCCAGCAGTAATTATTTTCATCCCTCAAAATGCTGTCCGATTGTCACAATTAAAAATTCA
Source organism: Acleris cristana (assembly GCA_948252455.1). Taxonomy (NCBI): domain Eukaryota; kingdom Metazoa; phylum Arthropoda; class Insecta; order Lepidoptera; family Tortricidae; genus Acleris; species Acleris cristana. The sequence goes on along the minus strand of OX411797.1, from coordinate 5,517,538 downwards.
ACGGTGCGCTATTGTATGAAATAACGAATATTTTGCGGGATTATGGAATTATTCATTCGCGCATAAAGTATCCACGGGCGTATCTGAAATAGTTGGGTGTTGTGACGAGTAATGGATTGCAGTTGGGCCAATGGAGATTATTGTTAAATGAATGAACAGTGGGTGACTACGAAGACTGAATTATAACCAGTCGACTAATAGAGCAATAGTCGCTTGCAGAAAAGTGAGCTGAGGGCCCTGCCAAAATGCACTACGCTAACTAGCGTTTCTATTCGTTTCGTTTTAACCAATCGTGTCACTGGTAGATCACGTGACTTTTCGTATCACGTCATCTATCAGTGACGCGATTGGTTTAAAGACGAAACGAATAGAAACGCTAGTTAGCGTAGTGCATCTTGGCAGGGCCCTCAGTAGCTGCTTAGTTAAGTTATGCTTGTGAAGAAGATGCCCACAATACAATAACTACAAAACTAAAAATATTTAATATCTCAATATTATTAATATTATTGCCGACGCGTTGGCCTAGTTGGCAGTGTCCCTGCTTACGAAGCTAGTGGTCCTGGGTTCAAATCCCGGTAAAGGCTGATATTTGTGTGATGAGCGCGAATATTTGTTCCCGAGTCATGGATATTTTCTATGTATGTGCAAATGATATCATATCATATATAATCATCATCAAATTTATAATCTCTACATAGTATAAAACAAAGTCGCTTCCAGCTGTCTTTCTGTCCCTATGTATGCTTAGATCTTTAAAACAACGCAACGGATTTTGATGCGCTTTTTTTTTAATAGATAGAGTAATAGATGAATAAATTCAAGAGGAAGGTTTTTTTTTGTATTATACGGGTGTTACAGAAAACTCATATATACCGAAGCGAAGCGAGGGCGGGTCGCTAGTATTTTATAACATTATTTAGCACTTTTTCTGTATCAAACACCGATAGTAGATCGATGAAACCCTAAAAAGACCATCGTATTTCCCATGTGTAAGATAAACACACATAAATCTTCATCCCATCGTTATTCATTCATTTATAAGAAAACAGAGATATTTGTAGACGAGCGAGTAGGTAAGCAAATCGGTGAGGCCAACATCGATAAATCACTTCGGAATAGGGTCCCGCTTGACTGATGGGGTTCTATCATGCTGTACTTTATAAGATGCAAAACTACTATCTAGTAGTTTCATGATGATAAAATAAATGTAAATGTAACAAACAAAGCGAGCTTATAAAACTAGCACAAAAGGGTATTTTTTCAAGTAGCTTAAAATATAAGGAAATTAGATTTTATGCTAATCAACAAAGAAAGTATTATAAATAAAATAAAATAAACTTTATATGTACTTACAAAATAAACTTAATTCATCACGACATGCAAACTCACATACATGTACAAAAAAATCGCTAATTTTACGATAATAAGCAATATTCCTGGTGAAAAGGTGCAGGATCACGTGACTCTTCGTATCACGTGATCTACCAGTGACGCGATTGGTTTAAAAACGAAACGAATAGAAACGCAAACACTCCCTCTCCCACATACACACACATACACACACACACACACACACACACACACACACACACACACACACACATTGCTTTTTTTGGGTTCTGGTATTTTAATTTAATTTAAATTTAATTTTATATTATTATTAGTATCACTAAAACTGTATTCATGTAAATTCTTTAACGCCTACATGATAGCTTCACTCATGGGATGCCCAAGATACAGGCTCGGCCTAGTTTGGGATCCGCTGTAAATTAGATATAAGGAACATGTACTCTTTTGGTAAATAAATTATTCTTATTCTTATTCTTATTCTTAGTTAGCGTAATGCATCTTAGCTAGGGCCTCTGTAGTGTCTAGTAAGAGACAGAGAAGAACTAAGTATGAAGTTTCTGAATGTTGCTTATGTTCACATCATTACAACAATGCTGTTATTACTATTCCTTCACAAGCTTAATGCAAACGAACTAAACTAAATAGTTTTTAATAATAAAACTAACTTTGTCTGTCCGTCTGTTTGTTTAATACACTTTCGCGGCTAAACCACTCCACCAATTTAGATCAAATTTGGTATGGAGATAGCTTGAGTAGTGGGGAATAATATAGGTTACACATTATCCAAAAAAAAATACAGTTTCCGAGAAAATAACGATAATCGACTTCTACGCGAACAGAGTCGGTAGCTAGCATTAAATATTAACATACTGCTAAAACCATTACACGTGAAATGAATCCTCTCGTAATTATACTAAAATATTGTATCAAATATCGTGTTATTTTTAAATCTACCTTCCATTTGTATCCCACTTAACGTAGCGGGTAAAATCAACAATCAACCACAATTTATATCCAAGCCCTTTCAAATAACGAAAGTTATTCATAAATAATTCGTAAACGTGCTTTTCATTTTCTTAGAAATAATTAGACAATCAATTCGTTCTTTAGAATATAGCTGTCTTAATTCTGAAAACCATAAGTCACTTATACTTTGCCTGGAAAACACAAACGTATTTTCAAGGTTTAGGGTTTCTTTTGCAATATTTCGTTAAATTAACGTAAGACTTCTGGGTGAAAATGTCAGAAAATAGAGTTATTTATGGTCGAAATAAAGTAATCACAGTTATCATCAGCAAGTCAGTTAAAATACCGACCACACGCGACTATAAAGGTTAGTAAACAGTTATTTGTATGTAAAAGACCGATATTTTAGCAAAATGAACCATACATTTTCGTGAATTAACCCTGAACTTGCTTCAGATTTTCTTTGATTTATTTAACTATAAGTTTCTGTGTTGTGCCCTTTTACTTCGTTCGCCATGAACTCAGTTTTTTAGGGTTCCGTACAAAAAATTATAAAACGGATCCCTTATATGATCACTCGTGCGTCTGTCTGTCTGTCCGTCTGTCACAGCCAATTTGCTCCGAAACTACTGGACCGATGAAATTTGGTACACATTTAAATTGATGACCTGTGTTTGACAGATGTGCAAAGTAATATTTTTTTTAAGTAAGGGTCAATTTCGGGGTTAAATTAGGAAATAAAAAGAAAAGTTTTGCAAACCTTACTGTGTCATATATCAAAGGAAAGGGCTCGTTATGAGGATCTCAAGTATATTTTTGTTATTATTGTAAAATAAATAGTTTTGATTTTATTCATGAAAGAAGATGAAAATTTACCATTCCCCCCCCTGATCTCCGAAACTACTGAGCCTAAAATTTAAAAAAAAATACAAAGTTTAGTTCATTGTTTGTAGATTACAGGAAAATCTATAAGAATTCTATCAAAAAAAAAATGCAAGTACGGAACCTTCTCCACGTGAGTTCAACTCGCACTTGGCCGGTTTTTTTTTTTTTTTTTTTCTTTGCCTTCAAGAAAAGAGATTACCTTTCCCTAATTGGTCGGCAACGCACCAAAACTCTTCTTGAGTTGCTGGTGTTTATGGGCGGAGGTGATTATTTCATCAAACGAGCATGTGGGCTTCATCAGGTAGCCCACATGCTCTTTTGCCTCATACTCTTATTTAAAAAAAAACCGAGACGAAAAGTATGCTAATTACTAATCCAAGATCCTATCTGAAATATCATGACGACACATGACATTAACCTAAATCCACACTAATATTATAAATGTGAAAGTGTGTCTGTCTGTCTGTCTGACTGTCCGTTACCTCTTCACGCTTAAACCGCTGAACCGATTTAGATGAAATTTGGTATGGAGATAGCGCGAGTCCCGGGGAAGAACATAGGCTACTTTTTATCCCGGAAAATTAGACAGATCCCGAGGGAGCAGCGATAAACGACTTCTACGCGGACGGAGTCGCGGTCAAAAGCTAGTAGAAGAATAAAAAATCTACACTTTTTTATAACTTTCTATTATAACGAAGGATATAATCTCTTATATTTCTGTAACATCATTTATACGTACTTAACTTACCTATACATTCATATCTCTCATCCAATTTCACAACACAACCTCAGCGCCCAATCCACAGATTTCCATATAAAACTGGCTCCACATCAAAACCCCGGGCACTGAACGCAAAACCGAATAAAACCATAAATACACTCGACAATTGTCGCCTTAAAACCTTCAAGCGATATTGTCCTTTATTTCTATGCAAATTGGTTTTATTGCTGCGGTTCCGTGTGCGCGCGTGTGATACTCCGTTAATTTGCCGGATTGGCCTATTTGTTGACGGCAACAGGTCGGGTAATAGGTTTGATAACGGAACGTTTCAGAGGAACTTTGGGTGTGAAAATTCTTAGAATTATGTTGAACTACGCGTAGAATTAGTTTCCCGCTACTCCCCCCATTTCTTTCCGTTGGGGGTCAATTTTCGGAAAATCCTTTCTTAGTGCTCACTAACATCATGAAAGGAACCCCTGTACCAAATTTCAAGTTTCTAGGTACAGTAGTTTCGGCTGTGCTTTTATATATATAGACTAGAGGACGCCCGCGACTTCGTACGCGTAGAATTAGTCTCCCGCTACTCCCCCCATTTCTTCCCGTTGGGGGTCGATTTTCGGAAAATCCTTTCTTAATGCTCACTAACATCATGAAAGGAACCCCTGTACCAAATTTCAAGTTTCTAGGTAGGTACAGTAGTTTCGGCTGTGCGTTGATATATAAGTCAGTCAGATTGCCTTTTATATATATAGATTACTATACACATTTAAATCACCATCATCATCATCATCATCATGGTGGCTTTTTAGTGATCCAATCTTGGATGTAGGCCTCTTCCCTCTTCTTCCACTCTTGGCGACCTTGTGCCCCTCTCATCCAGTCCCGACCTCCGTGCCTTCGAATGTCGTCCATCTATATTCGAAACTCGAATTCAAGACCAAAATCTGACAGTTCCCATCTTGATTATTTAGTTATTTTAACATTATTTCATAAAAACATGAATGAGAACTCGTGTAACCAGTAATATTAGGGTAAGTTTTATTGATAAAAATACCTACACTTAAACCAAAATGCAGTAATCACAGCGAATGTGTGCCCGTTGAGGTTAGGATTTTGGTCTTGAATTCGAGTTTCGAGTATAGCGTTGCGGTGGTCTGCCGCGCCCTCTAGTATCAGCTCTGGGTCTCCATTCCACTCTCAACAATCGCCCAAGAAGAAGTAGAAGTTCCGAGTCGCGCAGAGGGGTATGGAGAGAGCGATGCTCGGGATCACACATTTAAATTGGTACACCGAATAAATGATAATTAAAAAAACAGAGGAAAAAGTCACGCAACTTGACGTAGTCCCAAATTAAGCTCTAGGTTTGTACTATGAGACAACGATAATAATACTTATATTTCAGACAAATACATAAACAAATACATAGAAAACATCCAGAAATAAATACTCGAGCTCATCACACAAATATTTGCCTAAACCGGGAATCGAGCCCGGGACCACTAGCTTCGTAGGCAGGGTCACTACCAACTTACCTGAACGCATCGTCAAAGGGTTGCTAACCCTAAGGATTTAAAAATTTAAATTGAAATTTAATTTCACCTTTTGTCTTATCCCGTCATCATCGTAGCACAACACTGCAAACACTGCTGCTTGGTGGCAGATTATTTTTTGTAAGACTAAACAACCTACCTTGTTATTTTGACGACGCGTTGGCCTAGTTGGTAGTGGCCCTGCTTACGAAGCTAGCGGTCCTGGGTGCAAATCCCGGTAAGGACAGATATTGAGTCATAGATATTTTCTATTTCAGTATATTTAAGTATATATTTCTCCATATAAGTATTTATATCGTTGACTAGTACCCATAGTACAAGCCTAGAGCTTAGTTTTGGACTAGGTCAGTTGGAGTGACATTGTCCCCTGATAATTATTTATTATCTTGGTTTAATTAATAATATTACTAAATCAACTACCTATCACTTACACGATAACTCCATTAACAGGTAGAAAACATAAAGGGAGTTCCGATTCAATCATGCACTGATCTCATACAAAGGGTGCTCCATTGGATTTAGCTAATTGAATATAATTATGCTTGTAAGTTAATCTGACACTACAAAGGCCTAATCCAAATTGCCAATTAGGGTGCTCACAGGCTTTACGAGGCCAATAATCAGCTGATAATGGCATTGATCAAATAATATCATTAGCCATATTTATTCCATATTGAACAGAACGGAGCATAGGTGTTGAGATATACGCCGCAAAGAGAATTACTTTCAGTAATTCCAATCAAGCTTAACTCCTATCCAATAATTACCTATGAAATTGGCGTTATTTTAATTTCTTACTTAGTGTTTAAAATTAAAGTGTGAACTCAACTCTTTTCATGTGCTGTGAGTTCAAGTGTTTCAATTACGCAGAGTTTTATGAAGCTAACAATTTTTAAGTAATTAAGATATGTATAATATAGCTTAGAAGTGTCCAATATTCCTGACATAATTTTGTTTGGTTTGCATTTGACGTTACTAAATAATCCGCAAAATTAAATGTATGAAAACCACCGTTTTCATAAAATTCTCCATATAAAACGCCAATTTTATAGGTAAGGACCTAATATTATCGTCATCGGCTTGTGATAGCAAAGTACTGTAATGCTCCTTCAGTGTCACCGTTTTGGTAAAATATGTGTTTATGTACTTTGCTACTGCAAACTGGCGCAGCCAAAAAGTTACCAGGGAGCCAGAACTGGCGTAGCAGCAAACTACGTAGTAAGCGTTAAGTTTCCCAAACTTTAACAAATCCGAGACCCGGGTAAGGCTTTTCTGAAGTTAGGTAAATAATGTTTCGTGATTTTTAAGGCTTAATGTAATGGGTGTTGCTAGAAATTTTCAAGAAATAACAGTTATTTATTAAAAAGCGTGTTTTTGACGATAAATAACAATGCGAAATAATACAAAGCTGCTCTTCGATAAATCGGCATGCTTATCCTGGTAAAATGATTACAAATGCGAAAGTAAATTTATTTGTTGGTTTTGTTTTCGCGGTAATACGCCTGAACTCATTGAACGGTTTTTGTAACATCTATATAAAAGGCAAACCTGACTGACTTATATATCAACGCACAGCCGAAACTACTGTACCTAGAAACTTGAAATTTGGTACAGGGGTTCCTTTCATGATGTAAGTGAGCACTAAGAAAGGATTTCCCGAAAATCGACCCCCAACGGGAAGAAATGGATGAGTAGCGGGAAATTAATTCTACGCGTACGAAGTCGCGGGCGTCCTCTAGTATTGAATAGAGAACAGAAATATTATTATCAAAATAAATCTAGGGTAGAATTTTGCTTAAAAACCATTGCAGTATCTACTAAACTTTTATAAACCCTATATGAAACCTACTCAAAGGGTAGAAAAGCCAGCTGATTGCGAACAGTTAACTTCAATGGCCGTAATCAGCTGATCTTATCTAATCGGCCGGGCTTTAAGTAGGTTGAAACGGAACTAAGCGGGAACGGGCGTTTGTAGAGCACCGTACTACATTACATTGAAATGTATTTTTCAATTTTTTATTTCAACCCTTTGCTAACTTTTTTATAGCTCACTCGGGAATCGTAAATTTTTAGATTAAATCGTGACATTTTAAGTTTTCTAAATGCAAAAAAATACATTTTATTGAGGTTCATTGAAATCGTCTGAAATGCAATAAAACATGCTTTATAAACCTTTTGGCACCTAAAAATAAACATTTGGTCATTTTTTGCAACTTGCTGTATTTCTTTGATAATTTGCTTTATTACGCTTTGCTTTAGTTTTTTCTTTTCTGTTTTATAATGAATATTATACAATAATCAATCAATAGCAATATCGTTTTAATACTGACCACCACCTACCATCAAACCTACCATCCGCGAAAAAGACAAAGATACAACTCCAACAGCTCTATCTCTATAACTGAAACTAGGCAGGATTTAGATCTCCGTCTAAATTCTAGATAACGTCTATTAAAACGCTTATCACCCAAAAATACCCAACTCCCCGACCTTTACTATCTTTTTACAAAACTAAATGATTTACGTACGTTTTAAACGTAAAGAGAACAAACAAGTCGCATATATCTGAAACTTGGTACCGGGGGTCGGTGTAATAAAAACTGGCTAACTTAGTTAGGTCGGTAATTTGCAACCGTATTTTAGCGGGTTTGATTCCCTGGTTAGTAACGGAGTTAATGTTGACCAAGTGGTAAGTTTGGAAAGGTTAAGGAACTTTAAATAAGGTTTATTAGACAGTTGCTTTTGGTCAAATTGAAAAAAAATATATATAATATGAATTGTCATAAATTTGAATTAAATAATAAAAATACAATAGTGAACTCATGGTAGGATCTAAGATCCACATACATTTGCTATCTCATGACTACGATCTCAAAACTGTAATCCTAAGACACGTATTAATAAACTAATGTTAACTAAGCCGTTTCAAGACTATTGTATGACTTTTACTTCATCTTATCTTTATGATGGGCATCTCAGCAAAATTGGGTTTTTTAGTAAAGCCCTAAATCCTTTCACTGGTGGTTTAAGGGATGAAATCTGGATTCCAAGTGAAGAAAGGTAGAAGTCGACTTAACTCGTAATAAAAAGGGTAGGGTAAGGGTAAGGCTAAAGGTAAAGAGAGGTAGGGTAAGGGTAGGGTAGGGGTAAAGGGGGGGGCAAGGGTAAGGGTAAGGGGATGCATAAACGGAGTATACCCTTTTTCACTTGATTTTTAGTAGACTTATACCCTTTTTCACTAGGATCCCAGAATTAGTGGTAGCGGTCTGTGTTATATTAAGCTCAACACATTAGTACCTTGTTAATTTCACGTTATGTTTGAACTGCTGGACTAATCTGTCAAAGGCGGTAAAACGACAAGGTACAAAATATGCAGCTACGTATAAGGCCGACTACTAAAATTGTAAAATACGTATAAATCACAAAATCTCACCGGCAGAACGGTCACAAAACATTTTGCAGCCAAAAAAAACAATGATATGGCTGTTTATCTCAAACAATGCTCGACCGATTAAATAATTCATATCTTTCGACTTCACCCTGTAGTGTAACAACGGACAGTAGGCCAGGGGCTCTAATCTTCTCTGTAAAACCATTTTTTTATACTCTGACTAGACGCCCGCGACTTCGTACGCGTAGAATTATTTTCTCGCTACTCCCCCTACTTCTTCCCGTTGGAGGTCGATTTTCGGGAAATCCTTTGTTAGTGCACCCCTAGACCTCAAAAGGCTCCTATGAGCCAATTTTGGAATCTTTAGACCCAGCGGTTTGAGCTGTGCGTTGATATGTCAGTCAGTTTCTTCTCTTATATATTTAGATGGCGGCAAACAAGAGTAAGGCCCGCCTGATGGTAAGCGGTTACCGTAGCCTATGGACGCCTGCAATACCAGAAGCTTTTTAACTCGGCTACCATTACTGTAAAGTAATTAACAGTTAACATAGGGTGCATAACACATTTTGGAACTCCGAAAATTTTTCTTATACAATTTTACATCATAATGATCACTCCTCATACTCTTCATAATGTTTTTTCATACTAATGATCGGAACTCATACTCATCTTAACTTATAACGCTAATATTCATGGAACCGTACACTTTTCAGAATTTTTTAAATATCTTACGTATAGATAAAATTAGGTTAGGTTAGGTTAGATTTATAACAATCCTCAAAAAGTAACAGTTTCTTAAAAAAAATCATTATGAGTTGCGATAATTATGACTTAAAAATGTATGAACAAAAAAGTATGAGCAAAATTTTTCGAAGAAATTATGAGTATAGTCACAAATCGTTATTTGTATAAAAAATCTAAAGACCAATTTTATATGAGCCAATATGGACCCGTTAACATAACCTTAATAGGTAATACGGTAACATGTCGATAGGGGTGAGTTCTCTTAAAAGGCTTGTTGTCTGCAAAATGAACCTTACGCAGAACTCTATTATTTTAAGAGCGATGACTCTCTTCAATAAGTCCTCATGTCATAATTACATAGGTAATTATTTCAGAAAAAAAACCATGCAGCTTATGAACACTGAATGAAATTTCAACCATGTAATAGATAACCCAGCCCTGAGGGCTTATTGTCTAAGGCACTCGCAATCACGATCGTTTTCATTTTGAAAATCGAAGGCTTGACGGCATACAAAATGAAAACAATTGCTCCACTTTGAAGCCGGTTGCGATTGCGAGTGCGTTAGACAATAAGCCCTCTGGTCTTGTTTTTCTGTCGACCTACTGTGGCCTTTATCCCTTATAGTTCTCGAGTTAGTAGAATCCTGTATCCCGGTAAAAAGAAGTAAAAAATATGAGCATCGGGAAATTTATGAACAAACTGGGAAAGGCTTTGTTGAGTAAATAATAGTTTCCGCATAAAATAACGTCGGATACTTTTAACTAAGGAAACAAGTACAATACCTTTATTATATCTAAATAAGTGGACTTTTGTTTTTGCTTTCGTTCTTGGTATATAATATTCCTTCCATGAGTATTTTTTGTTCAACGAAGTGTGTTTGGTATCTATGATGATTAGATGTTCGAATGTTTGTTTTGATCTCGTCTAAACGGATTTGAATTAAATTAGGCACAAAGACAATAAAAACATTACCATCTTATGAATTGTCTTGAAAACTTGCAGACAGAATCGCGGACTACAGCTGGTTTTTAACCCGTTTATTTGGTATAATAAAACAACGAAATAACAGTTTAATAATGGCGACGAATATATGCGATACTAAAATAAACGACACAGTAATGATTAATTTTCCACACAGATAGTCGGAAAGCCGTAAAGTGGGATCATAATAAGAAGAATTGAACTAGAACTGTCCGTTTACTAGTTTATTCATATCTATTATCGTTAAGAGGAAATTAAATAAGATTTAAAAACAGTATTAGACAAGTTCAAAAGCACTTTATTTGTTTTATTGTTACAAAACTTATAAAATATGTGGGCGGGGCTAGCGGCAATTTATTATGGTAAGTTTTAATGATTCATTAAGTGCCTTTCTCTTACAAACAAATATAAATTAGTTCAATTGCTGTGCGTCGTTCAAGCCAGTATCCATTGTCTTCCGTCCGTATTGAAACTATGCGGATATTTCTATAGTAGAGACAAAAGAAGAAGTATAAAAAAACACTTAAAAAAAAATTATAATTTGAAGTTGAGATAGGATAATATTTTAATATGTATATAACAGACAAGATGTTCAAACATATCCGACCGTGGTTTAAGGCCTTTAACAATACTGTAGTATGGCCTGGCCACTGGCCACTTTAACCCCCTTACTAATAAACTTTGAGTAACGGTGGTATATAGCTATACAATGTTTTGTGCTTATCTGTCAAATTCAAATGTCACAATGACAGATAAGGACAAAACATTGTATAGCTATACCTCCGTGTATTAGTAAGGGGGTAAGTGTTTAGTAGTAACGTAATAGTTTCCTGCTAAAAACTTAAAGTAGCCATTTGCCATATTACACCTCCCTCGCAAGTTCTCTTTACCCCCGGGATGGCAGAAATAAATGATGAAATGCAAGGGAAGGTTTATGTAGTAGTAACTATTACGTTCTGCTTAGCACTTAAAGTGAGCAATTGCCATACTACAATAAATTCGAATTCATAATTATTATATAATTTTGGAGCATCTTACTTTTTGTATGGCTAATTGTACCCGTCGTTCCCCAGTACTTTTTATATACCAAAGAAGGCAGCTAACTGCATTATAGTAGTCAAAACATTATATACCTACTCTATCGGTAAAAACATTAATTTTAAAATGCTTATACTATTAATTACTGTGCAGTTATGCCTTCTTCGGTATGACGGCAACACGGTTGGTGCAACCCAGCCGAAACGTCGGAATAATAATGAGGTACTCGTATATGTTTACAGAATAATAGGTTCAAAATAATTACTAAAACCTATACTTATTAGTAAGTTATTTTTTAAAGTTTTACTTTTAACATATCTAAATATTTCATATACTTAAATTAGTATAGGTAAACTTACTAAATTTGCAATTACTTGCGTATTTTTTAACGTTGAAACTAATGTTGAGCGTGAGTCATAAAATCGTATTTAAAAAAACTACAACAAAAATTACGAAAGATCTTAAGTGCTATGGAAACAGTGTATGGAATTTGTTTTTTTACAAATTCATCTCGCCTCACGCGCATAGTGCGATGTGGATGCACCCTAATTATCCTAAAGTTCATTAAGATAATGTGTTTTGTTCTAAAAGACTTCTTGAAGTAATCTCAAGTAGCGACCACATACCGAAAGATGTAATGTAAGTAGACCACATACCGAAAGATGTAGTGCGAGTAGGTAGCAGGAAACCGATGGATGCAAGTGTTGCAGGACCGGTCCTTGTGGCAAACCTTGGGGGAGCCCTATGTCCAGTAATTAAACAAAAGTAAGAAAAGAAAGATAAGAACAAAAAGAAAGAAAAGAAAGAGAAGAAAAAAGAAAGAAAACAAAGAAAACAAAGAAAACTAAGAAAAGAAAGAAAACAAAGAAAAGAAAGAAATGAAAGAAAACAAAGAAAAGAAAGATAACAAAGATAACAAAGAAAAGAAAGAAAAGAAAGAAAAGTAAGAAAAAAAGGAAAGAAATAAAGCAAAGAAAAGCAAGAAAAGACACAAAAGAAAGAAACCAGAGAAAAGAAAGAAATAAATTTTATTTACTTATGTCTAACACAAAAACAGAAGAACAATAACAAACGAAAACAAAAACACAACAACTACTGAACTAGTGCCAGACAGAGCAAAATGGTTCCTGCTCAGCAAGTTACTGGCTTTTAAACAGAGCTGGGGGGTTATTATGACATAACTATGCTGTTCATTTTACGGCGAGAGTAAAGGACAGAGCTATAGCAGTTATATAGCTCTGTCCTTTTCTCTCAGCGTAAACTGAACTGCATTGCTATGTCATAATAACCCCCCTGGTCTTCAAAGGACATCTTTCTGCTCATAATAATACTAACAAACAACATAATAACGTAAACAACAACATTTTTATCACCATAACTCTTTAACATAACGTTTCAAACCTAAATCCACTACGCAAATAATTTCAACGTTATTATTCTAAACATGTACACGTCAGCATGTTTGGCTAACCAACGCACGGACTCATAGGGACCCACCTTTTCAAATTAACCCGTACCTACGGGTTAAAGGCGCATTTTAAGAATAAATAATGAAGACCTCTCGGAAATCCCTCAATTAACGGAGACGAAATTAATTTATCATAACCAGGAGGTTTGAGTACGGTCAGCAGAGCAATTGATAAGAATGTGGTTGGCCTAGTTGGTAGTGATCTTGCTTATGATGCTGGCAGTCCTGGGTTCAATGTCAATATTTGTCTGATGAACACGAGTATTTGTACCTGAGTTTTAATGGTTTCCATGTATCTAGTGTGTATATCTCTGTATGGGTTACCTTTGTTTCGGCGAAATATGTTTGCCAAATGTATCGTTTCCCAACCGTTATATTTGCCAATCCGCTTTGTTTTCTGTAACCGTAAATATTTCAGAATTTTATAAAAACTAACCTGACCTAACGAATAGAATTCTACAAGATGGTATTGAAATAAATCCTGAAATATTAATATAAAATTGGATTGGCAAATGAAAAAGTTGGGATACGATACATTTGGCAAACATAATTTTTGCCAAACGGCAGGCTCCGCTCTGTATATAAATATATTTATTGTTGTCTTGTAGCCCTAGGCTTATATTATGCCTAGGGCAAAGTTAGAGACAAAGATATTTTTGTAGGATTATCCCGTAATCGCTAAAGCAAAACCGTCTATACAAATCACCTTCCTTGAAAATTAAAAAGCCTATTTTGGGTCCTATGCCTCTTGGCAAAAAAATATGTTTGACATATGTACCGTTTCCCAACCGTTTCATTTGCCAACCATAAGGCAGGATACCACTATTTTGTATATGGACCAAATGCATTTTTAAATTAGATAACACCCTATTACCAATCATTTGTCTATATCTAGGTTAATGTTCTGTTTGTGAGAACTTATAGTAAAATGCTAGCTCGAGCATATATTTTTATCAGAATTAAAAACGTTTAGGAAAACATTAAGAGTCAGAGTTTATTTGCCAAACTACAAGCTCAAGTCATCAAAAACCTATCTAAGAGAGAAATCCCCTTTCTCGGAGCATCGCTGCTGTCCTGCAGTGGACATTTATGGCCGTGGCATTATGCCAGGAAGACTTGCCTTGCCTCTTTACGTTATTCTATTACGGTCTCAAAATCACGCTTTAGACTGTTCTGAAACATGTCTAAAGTGACATGTTGATTAATAATTGAAAGATAACTTATTTAAGACACCGATAGTCTACTCGACAATGGAGCTTATAATATAATACAATTAAAAGTTAAAACTAAACTTATTTAAATTAAAATAAAAACTAAGCTACTCAAATATTAAAGACGTAAATAATAATCACCACTATAAAAAGAACACCCCCTCTAGCAGGTCCGCTCGCGGCATGGTCCCTATGACACTGGCTGCGTTACCTCTCTGGATAGCTAGCCCAATCCTTTGGGAGAGGTAAGCACCAGCTCTAGGATCTCCGGAGGTGTCTATGAGCCGGGATGACAGGGCCTTAATAAAGCTTTTCATATCAGCTGACCAAGGTCCCATGGTCTCCACTGCAAGCGCCACAAATTCATAATTATTTAATAATGATGAATATTTGCGGCGCTTGTTGGTTTGGGCCTGATCAGCTGCTGCACCGGCCCGATTACGGGTTGACTGGACGTGGGACAGGGCGAATGTGTCAACACACGTCGCGTCCCACACCAGTGCCCTACCCAGTTTCCACGGCACCAATGTAGCTCCGTCTGGTCGCTTGCCATCGTCTCTATGTAAACCTGCTGGTTCCAGGACAGCTGGTACAGAGGCAGTGGCAAGCGAACGACGGATCAGATCATTAATTGTGCCATGCCGGTACAAACGGCCGGCACTTCTAAAGCATGAAAGGCCATGTCGTCCCAGCTCAAAAAAAAAAAAATTGACACAGTTTACAAAAAAAACTCAGTTTACCATAAGACGGGGTAAATAGAGATTCGCAGGGTGAAAAGTAATATAATCTAAAATAAGTCATAACTTGTAATAAGAACAAGTATTAAATTGACAAGTCTTTTGGAAAATAACGATAAAAGTTCAGCCTTGTAGCGAACTCAACTTGATTTAATTTTTGTTATAATTCTGGAAAATTAAGACAAACCGGGTACTGAAAATGTCTAAATTGAACCGAAACATAAAAGGATATTTATTGTTTGCTATATTTTTTTTTATTTAGGTATAACATTTTATTTTTAATTAGGTCATAATAATCCCAAGTCATAACGTATTTTTTAAGTATCTAATAGTAAACATTTCAGGATTCTTATAAATCAAACCTAATCTAGCCTAATCTATGCATTAGATTTATATCAAATTCTCAAAGGTTAACGGTTCCAGCGATATTAAAAATATGTAAACAAAAGATATGACATCAAAAAAAGAGAAACAACGGGCTCCCGCCATTATTCCATCCAAAAAATCTGCCACGCACATATGGTTCCATTATATGTTCCGAAAACGCCAAAACATCAAACGAACAATAATGCCATAAAGTAATTGAAACGTAAGCGTTTGTTTCATACTTCACTTAATAAAGCATCATTTTATATTCGGCACTCAGCGTATAGCAATAATTAATGAGACGATATTGGGGACATTGACGTAGGAAACGGGCGGAGGAAGCGTCAATGATATACATACAATAATGACTACCAAATAAATACAAAACCCTGACATAATTACGATCCTTGATTTCAATAAAAGTAAAACCAGGGAGCCTAATATGGCTGCGTTTATCGCGTGACAAAATGTGGATACAAACATCCGTCACTTTCTGACACTTATTATAAGTACGAGAGTGACGGATGCTTTGCTTTATCCACATTTTGTCACGCGTTAAACGCAACCATACTAGGCGCTCATAGGACGATTTCACACAAATCGACTTAGTCGAAAACTAGGATCTATGCTTGTACTATGAGTACAGAAAATGATAATAAACATACGTGTATAGAAAAAATACATTACATAAATTCATGGAAAAATCCAAAACTTAGAAACTCGTTTACCATAAAAAATGCCCTTATCGAGAATCGTACTTGGGACCGATAACTAAATAGGCAGGGTCTCTACCAATTAGGATAACTTCTTGGAAATAAATATAAAGAATACTTAAATAGAAAAAAAAATGTTTATTCGTAATAAACATATTTAATTAACAAATAATATAATTTGGACACAAAAACATGATTTTTCACGAAATGCTCACAACTCAACGTCTCTTGATACTGGCAGAGCCAGCGCTAATCCTCCATTGTGACCATTTGGTAAAGACACGGCACAATGACGCCACGATCGCACACGCATCAATCGAAAGCAAAATTTACAAAACACACATACATACCTTCACGCCTGTAATCCCAGAATGGGGTAGGAAGAGCTACAGAATTACCGACAACTTTAATTTTTTTTTGATGATTCAGTACAGTTAAACACAACTGATATGGCTTACCGATGTACCTGCGCAGAAGACGAATTATCGAAGCGCGGGAACCAATCAGCATGATCCATGCGTTGCGCGTCTGTATTCTGAGCTATTATTGGTTACTAGTGACGCCATGTTAACGCGCGCCCGCGTGTCATCAGTCAGCCTTGAGTGAGATGGAAAAAATAGATGCAATTTAATTTACACATACATATAAACAACATTTTTTTGTAATATTACGTACAAGTCTGATCGTGGGTTTTAATCGTGCTTTCGGAAATCATCGTCTCGTTGTTCGTGTCTGAGCGAACGAAGATTCACGGCATGCCATATAAATTGTGTTCTACTCTAACCACATTTTGCACAAATAGGCTAAAACACTAATAAAAAAAAAACAATAAAAACCAGGTAAAATAGATAAAACATGCCACGCAACTAGACCCTGACCAACAAAAAATACAAGTATATTAATTTGGTGACTCCATCTTTAACAAGTGAGCAGTGCGTTCCAAGCTCTAATGGATACGTACGATGAACGATTTAGTCTGTATTGATTGACTCGGCGGGGAGCGTTTATTGTCTATAGCGATCTGTCCTGGTCACACTTTATTGTCTACTATCTATTACAGGAGCGATATAACAGTGAGAACTAAAAAAACAGCCAAGTGAGAGTCGGACTCGCGAACGAAGGCTTCCGTACCATTATCAATATACCTAGATATTTTTCTAGCAGGAACAACATGTGGTTAGTGCTTGACATAATTATAATATCGACAAACCTCTTATCGATTCACTCAACCACTTCAACGTCATAGAGGAAATACTCGTACATGAATAATAGTTAAGAAAATATTCACGATGTCCTGGAACTCATTGAAGTACCAAATAAGAAAAAAGCGAAATCATTTCATCAAGGATAAAAATGACAATCATATGTCATATGATTTATATAACAATGTGGTACGTTATATAAAAAAAGAACTATCAATTTATCAATATTTTATATACTTCGGTGAAAATCACTCTATGACGTTAAAATGATACCTACTTATCGATAACATGATTGTCGATGTTTTTATTATGTCAAGCACTATCAACACGTCGTTCGTGCTAGGAAAATCTCTAGGTATAATTATCAAGCAAACGGCTAAAAAAACACGTTTGTTGTATGGGAGCCACACTTAAATATTTATTGTATTCGGTTTTTAGTTTTTATTTGTTGTTACAGCAGCAACAGAAATACATCATACGTAAAAATTTCAACTGTCTACCTATGACGGTTCATAAGATACAGCCTGGGGACAGACAGACGGACAGTGGAGTATTAGAACGGAACCCTAAAAAAAGGCCATAAAATAAAATTAATATTCGAAAGACCACTTTAACTCATCAAATGCACAAAATTAAATGTTGCCGCAGTACGGTTTGCTGTTACGAATCGAAATTGAAAAAAAACGGGCAAGAGCAGAAAAGGGATGTCGGAGTTTTAATTTCTTGGGTTGTAAAAAAAAACGATAATTTACCTGTTCATTCTGAGATTTATACCAATATTTATTAATATAATAAATAAAAAAAACACGGGACAATCTCACACAAATTGACCTAGTCCCAAACTAAGCTCTAGACTTGTACTATGGGTACTAGACAACGATATAAATACATATATAGAGAAATAAATACTTAAATACATAGAAAACATCCAAGACTCAGAAACAAATACTCGTGCTCATCACACAAATATTTGCCCATACCGGGAATCGAACACAGGACCGCTAGCCTCATTAGGCAGGGTAACTTAATACCAACTAGGTAAGTCGTCTGAATTAATATGACTGTGTCAAACTAGTCTCATTATGAATGACATTACAAGCTTTATAAAGAAAAAAACCTTATATTTATACCGTTGAAGTTCCTTTAGAACCTTGTATTCTAGGAGTTCGAATAGAATCCAATCAAATCAAAATACACGATTCCTCACAAAAATCTAATTTGGCCGAAATACAATTTCCGCGAAGTATTTGGGTTCCTCAGTCTTACTTAATTCACTTTTGGATTAAACAGCCCTAAAAAAAAACGGCGCTTTAGCCTTGTTGGTAGGGACTCTACCTACTAAGCTAGCGGCCCTGGGATCGATTACCGTTTCATAGCAAATATTTGGGCCGTTGAGACATGAGTTCTGAAAGTAGAAGTTGCCATTGTATATGGAGTTTTTTATATATATAAATGTTATTATAATGTACACTTAGGAGCAATGAAAACGGGTCACTTTCTATGGTAATTCAATACAAAGCGACTCGTTTTCATTGCTCTTGACTATATAAGTAATTGAAGCAAGACGTGTAGGTAAGCACAAGCTATCCCTTACTAAGTCCTCGTAAAGATTAAACCCTATTCCTACTAATGATATTTTATATTAAGATACGTCATCTGCGCGCAAAAACGTTCCTCAAAGAGGAAGGCAATTGCCTTACTACCATTTGACTACCGTTCAGTTGCGCCGCGGCCGTTGACACGCACGCATCAAAAACAGTAAAGTTTTATTACCGAAATGCAACAAATATAAATCATAAAAATTGCCGTCTTGTGTTTTTCGAGGCTGCCGAAATTATACTGTAACTGTAAAAGGAAGAATGGATGTCTCATTTCATTCTTAAGTACCGTAAATATGTTTTACATTTTGTTTGTAGGTACATCGCCATGATTTGTTTAATTTGCACCAACGTCATTGTCACCAGTGAAACATGAGATACACAATTAGACATCGCAGGAGTGCGATAAGGACGCCCGTCAGCGGGCACTTGTCTTGGCGGGAATGGCGAGCAATTTGAAACAACTATTTATCTCTTTCTAACAATAGCGTTCGCTACGGATTGCCGTCTTTGTTTGTAGGAATATGGTAACCATGGTAATGTAGCAACTGTCAGTAATTGGTGACGGGTTTTGAATGCGCTTAGTATGAGCATAACGTATCTAAATATAAACCTACCTGTAAAAGAAGATCGATTGCGGACCTACGGAACCTCATCCACCCACAATAGTTACTCCTGACTTGTACCTAATTTCCCCGCAAATACGAAACCAAATACATACATTAGCGTAATAAAACTGACTTCTAATGTAATAAAATATGTCTGCCTCCTTAAATAAAAGCTACTTAGGGGGAAATACGTTCGATTTCCTTTATTGCCCTAACCGTAAAGGTGTGAAATTTAGTAGGTAATAAACGGAAAAGTTTTTACTACGTTAACCGTTTTTATTATTAGTTTAAGGCGATATTTTTCGTGTTAGATGCTTAAGTTTACGGGGTAGTGATAAAATGGGGGTTAGTTAAAAATTAGGACTCTGTTTATATGCTTTTGGTAGTAAAGTAGAAGCGCTCGGAGATTGCTAACGTCTGCTAGACACGATGAGTGTACGCATAGGAAATGTCAATATATTTTTAACGGGGGCCTATCTACTCGCATAATTTTTTTACGCATAATTATCATTACGCATAAAAATCGATTGTCATAACACCCTTTTAGGCTGACATTGCAAAATTCACTTCAGTTCACTTCTTTATTTTATGGCTTCTGTAGCTGATTAACAGCACAATTCTGCCAAAATCAAGTGTCGAGCTTCACACGGTTAAGTTTAGAAATTGCAAAATTTAATAAACGTCTATTGTGTAGGTTAGGTTTGGTTAGGTTAGTTTTTAATAATAATTAAAATAAAACCCTTTCTATTGTAAAAACTGTTTTATGGTAATCGATTTTTATGCGTAATGATTATTATGCGTAAAAATATGTATGCAACCCGATATGGACCCATTTTTAACGCATTCAATGCGTTTGATACTGGGACGGTTGGCTTTATATTAACTGGACACTTAAGTGCCTTGTCCCTTTAACGTTATTTTTGAACTGCTGCTCTAAGCTATCAAAGGTGTTAACGTGATAAGGTACAAAAGTTTGTTGCTACTTATAGGGCCGACTGTTATTAACAGTTTACGGTACAGTAATGTAAACTAGGGTTACTGTCATTATTTTTTAAATGAGAGAAATCCTTGCGAAAGACTCCGTTTCATAAAAAAACAGTTTGTAAAGTCACTGACCACATGAACTAAACAATTTTTTTTTTAGTTTGTTTGGAGTCTGGTTCATGAGAGCGTTTTTTCTCATTACATTTTTTCCGGTTATTGAAGTTATTAACATTTACAGCGTTTTTGTCACACCCTGTATTGGACTCAATTTTAAAATAATATTTCAAAATATTCCGCAAAGGACTATTTATAACAAGTGTCTTAGCTAGAGGTATTTATGAATGTATTTGATGAAAAATCTCATTTTTTTCAATCCTTAATATTTACAACGATTTTATTTAATAGTTTTTGTCAAAAACCTATAGTGTCATTGAACATTGAAAGAAAACGGTGTTTTATTCGTGTAGATTAAAGTTTAGTGCTAAGAAATTCGAATTTATTCTATAAATCATAGTACTTTTGTATATTAGAACTTAATTAATCCTCTTATTAATTCATTTGTTTTTGCAACAATAAATCTTATTTTTTAAATTGCAGGTGCTCCAAAAGCTGTTTATTTCTTGTTAAGAGGTGTACTCGTACATGTAGGGCAATACACGAATCTTTTTTTAATGTAAGTAATATGTATACGGGGTGCTTTATATTCTAGTTGCCAGTCAGGTTTTAGGTATTAACTTAAAAATTACAAAGTTGCAAGTTTGGCACAACTTAAAGATGCTTATAATAGTAAAGTAGGCGTGTTAGCAAATAAAATCGAAAAATCTTAAGTGCCCGTTTTCTTTGCAAGTGGTTTAAGTAAACATCGTATGTAAACATACAAAAACCCGGCTAACTTAAAAACAATTGACCCACGTCTAATATTTTACATACAGGCAGACTTCCACTAAAATCACTTAGTACCTTCTTAAATAACCTTCCAATGCCTCTAGTCTGCCGTGGCTTATGGGCAACCAATCCACCTAGACCTCTTTCAACTTACAAACCAGTAATAAATAAGGGTCTGAGTTCGCTGGTGAAGTTATAAGACCATAATTTGAGTCACCTGAGACCTTATCATGTCGGAACCCTTTTCAAAGTAACAGAAGGGCCTCTCATGGATTAATTATGATACGATAGTGTAAAATGAAACGTTTTGATGTAGGAATTCAAAATGGCTGTTGTCGTATGATATTTATTTGCCGTTATACTTGTAAATGAGTATGGCGTGGGTTAAAAGGAGTTATTTTGTTGTTATTTCTGTAAAAAATAAGGTTTTTGATATTAAATACAGGTGAATTCCATAGCTTATTAAGTTGTTGATATTTCCTATTTTTCAACTGTTGTAATCTGCTCCGTCAAATTAAGGAACTACAATAAGGGCCTGTTTCATAATCGACAAGTAAGTTTATGTACCAGTTAAAGTTAGCTCTCTCCTTGTCTATGTTCAAGTGCAAGAAAAGAAAAGGACTAAATGTATGTGTCAGATATGCTTTACTTGACGATTGTGAAACAGGCCCTTATTATTTTGCTACTGGTCTATGATCCGTATAGGAGACGACCTCCACCCGGCTGTTTATTCGATAAAAAGTATTTTATATCAAATTTAATATGGTAAGTAATACAATTATGTTGAATAGGTTGACTGAAAATTTTTTAAGACAATATTGCCTTTGACAGTAATGGCGGCCGAGTTAAAAACAAGACCATAACACGTCAAAGTCAATATGATTTTACCCAGCAAAGGCGTTTCTTTTTATTTTTACGTCTAGGGTAAATAGCCAATGTGGGGATTATATTTTCGATGTTCACATCCATTATGATTATTTGCCCTGTGATTTTCCTTAGACTAAGGGTCAATTCACACCGAGAAGCGACGCGTCGCGACGCTCCGCGCATATTCGACTCAAAATATACTTTATTCACTACACAAAAACGTACACATTTCATTGTGAGAATTCAATGCTGCTTGGTGCAACGTATTTTGAATTCTCACAATGAAAAAAAAATGACATGTGTACCTTTTCGTGGAGTAAACAAAGTATATTTTGAGTCGCGTCGCGTCTCGGTGTGAGTTGACCCTAATCGGATATTCTTCGGGTCCATTATAGTCATGTTTATCGATATAGATAAACGTGGATAAAACCACTGTCTTTTTCTGTCTAGTTTGTAAGTGCGAGAGCGATGGATGCTTTATCCACAGCAATCAAGACAACAATAATACGTGCTGATGTCAGAGAAGAAAATCTAGGTAAATATTAACAGAGATTTTTTACCTAGGCATTTCGTTTAGTCTTTCAAAATAAGATATTTTTGTGGCGAAGAAAGCGTGTTGCGCTAGATATATAATTAACGCAGACAAAAAAGACGAGTGCTATAAGTAAATGTATAGCTGTGTATCTGTATGTTTGACATCGTAACTCCCAAAGGATGGACCAATTCGGATGCGGTTTTTTTTTAAAAAGGAAGTTATTTCAATTCGGTTCAGAAGTTTAAGAGATCTTAAGAGGTCTGGAACATGGGGTTGCCATTATATGAGGTTATATCTATTTATGGTTCATTATCTATGTATGTTTACGCTTTGTGCTACGCCTAAACAACTTATTGTTAGCTATACTAATTCTCTTTTCTATCTTAATTTTACTCCTGAAACTTGTTACTTATTCCCATTCCTTGTAAAACTGATCACAATTTTCTCAAAATTTACTCAAGTTCTGTCCAACATCTTTGAACAAAAAGCTGTTTTCGAGCTTCCGAGCTTTAGTACGTTAGCCAAGTATTATTCAATGCGAAAGTTTCAATGTATCGCCGAACAAACTCCAGTCGCTATAGAACAAGTTCTAATCTAGACAAGCAGTTTCATTTGCAATATGGCGACCGCTTGTCACACCGATGCGAATATGTTTCAATAAAAATAGCATAGTTTTTTTTTGGACCCCTTTTTACATGTTCTGTGGGCTTATTATGCTCGTGATTATCGACGTGGAGTACCGTGGATAAAATGTCTGTCATTTTCTGGCCAGTTCGTAAGTGCGACAGTGACGATTGCTTAATTCACCGCTATAAAGGCGACCATAATAAGCAGCTGCTGCTGCTGGGCTGGTCAGGAAAGACTGAAATGATTCAATCGGTTAGAATCTCACCTGTAGACCTAGACAAGAGAGTTGACTGCAACTATGCAGAAATCAAAGAATGTACATACAGTGTGGATGGAAATGAAGGAAAAATAGGTAATATTAATGAGTGATGTCAATTCTAGGACAAAAATTATGTTTTTTAGTTAGGTCAAGGTAGGGTAAATCCCTATCATTTGTTAGGGTTAAACTTTAACAAAACGTTATTTAAGAACTGTTACAGATATAGGTATAGGTGTCTTTTGTATTTGGTGCGGCCGCCACATAGGTATATTTTCTTGGAAAAACTAAACTACATAATTTCCCATTTTCGGGTTGGGCCGTCGTCTCTTTCCACGCTATATTGAATAGGATTGACGTAATCCTGCGTATCGACTATGTTTAATCTGTTTAAATATTTTGACAGATTTCTTTAGATTATTTTTGTAGAACGCATTTTAAAAGTTCAGATAAGTTTCTGATGAAATAGCAGCAAAAATTATTCAATAAACATTCAATTGTTTTGTCACACCGTAACTTACTCGTTATTTTAATAACATATGTTACGGTGTGATAGACAACAAGTTAAAGCAGTCATGTTCAGTTCCTACTTCCCGGGTTATGGGTATTGCATAATCAACCCGGGCCAGCGCCTGCACCCGACTACCGGGTATAACCGGGTTTTTCCATTTCTTAAGTTGTATTTTTCACATGGTTATCCCCGACTAAGTTACAAGAATCTGAATAGGTACAGTCGAGTTCATAAATATGTGTACACTTTAGTACGTTGTCTATTTAAAGTCACGTTTAAACTGCCATACTTATATGAAATTGTCACAGCGATTAAAGTGACAAGGTACAAAAGTGTACACAATCATATTTCTGAACTGACTGTACTGGATATACAGGCAAACATGCTTTTTTATAGCATAAATAAGGCAAACGGGCAAACCAGGCCACTCTGCTGGCCCATACAAACATTTCCAATCTTAAGACTTCAATCTAAATCTAAAAGTACCTAAGTGACAGTGAAATTTCCACGAAAAATTATCAACAAAATGCAACTGGTGGTGGATCTTCAATCGAAACTAGCCAAAGTGAAGCAAAGCAAAAAATCTATGTCAAATTCTGACCATAAAATATTTTGTTATTACTTTCTTCGTTATTTTTATACTCCACTGCAGGACAAAGGTCTTCCCCAAGGTTTTCCACATTTTTATAACACTAGATATTTATTCCAATTATTTTTTTCTCATCTTGCTCTTAACAAAATTTGCCTTTTACTGATACTTAAATGACTAAATACTGCCCAGTCATTCCATTAATCGTTAATTTACTTTAAAAAGTAAATTGTGACCCTTGAATTTAACTTCGCCACAAAAATATCCAAAACCTGTCACCCAAATAATCATAAATAAACGCTATGAAAGGACACAATAGTTTCAGCGGCATAAATATGTTAATACTATCCCCCGGCGTGCCGCGCTTTATGTGCAATGTTAATGTTAAGAAGGTGGTGTTTGATGTACATTGCGCTCTGAGTTGACCATCTTTTAACTGTTTAAGGCCCTTCAAGACAAGATGCAATCAATGAACGTTAAAGACCGCCGTAATCAAAGAAAATATATACGGAAATGTTGAAGCAAGATGGATGTAACCTTTTTAGTAGAATTTCTACTTTGGTTAGTAACTGTAATTAATAGACAGTAATTTTAACTTAAGACACAAAAAATAAATTTACTGCTAGTTTAGTTTAGTTTATTTATTCATCAATGTATGCTACAAGAGAAACAGTGGCATCTTGGACAAAACTGCAGTAGCAAGGTCAACCATACCATTAAAGGGCGAGGATTGAATCTGCGTCATTTGATATGATATGACTTATTCATTTGACGCATCGGTAATGTTACTTTTTTTTGTCTTTATCTATGTACATTTTTTAGTCTTGGTGTTTCTCAATCAAGGCCTCAATTCTAGGCGGTAAAAACCGTATCGTCTAGGCCTTGTTTATGGTATTGATTTAACTCGGCCGCCATTACTGTCAAGTAAATAACAGCTATCAAAATGTTGACAATACGGTAACAGGTCAAAGACGATATGATTTTTACCGCCTAGAATCTCGGCCCAGAAGCAGTATATTATAATATTGTATAATATAAAAGGAACTAGGCTATATGAACTATTACTATATAGGCTATATATTTAATGTATCGATAGCCCAGTTATCAGTGTAATTCACATTATCATTGCGTTTTGCTCAGGATTTTTAAATTGCAGTAAGGTACCTACTTAGGTACTATGCATAGATAAATCAATTTTTGGTGGTAAGTTGATGGTGTATGTAGTGGTATAATTAAACTATATCCTTTCATTTCTTATATATTTTTCACACGGTTCATATCTACAACGAGTTCTAAAAAAAATCTAGTAATTATTGTAAAACCCCATCAAAAACGTAAAAAAACCCTTTTTTACAGCGTATTGTAACTAACACATTTTCCCCTAAAGCCCTTCGCTCCGCGCTCGCGTGCTTAAAACCAATTTCGTATGGGCTTTATACATTACAAAGATAAGATTAAACGTAAAGTATATATTTTACAATATAATGAATGGGTATTAAAACATAACTATGACTAGTGAAATTGAATTTTAAGTACGCCATTTTGATTTTTCTGCTTAAGTGTACTGTAAACGGGGTAAACGTAGAATGTTACTTGTTATAGTTTTTTTACAAAGCAAAATAACCCTTTTAGTTACCTATGCAATTGTAATTTTTACATCACTAAATTAAATAGTTTTTTTTAAAGTTGAACATTAAAAAAAAACTTAATTGCAGCACCTGTTTTCAATAAGCCTTTCTAAATATACTCAGCTTCAAGGAACTATTAATATAAACATACTTTAAAAAAAAACCAAAATCGATAGATCTAAATTAAAATATCAATAATTTGATACTTAAACCTCTTTTAAGCCATTTTTTCGATGCAAAAATCAATTATTAATATTTTTCTGCATTACCAATCAAATACGAATATTGTGCTACGGCGTGGTGGCGTAGACTCGTAGCATTACTAGTTTCGTAGCACATTTTTGCGTAGACTGACAGCACCATAACCTTTTTAGGGCTCCGTAGCCAAATGGCAAAAAACGGAACCCTTATAGATTCGTCATGTCTGTCCGTCCGTCCGTCCGTCTGTCCGTCCGTATGTCACAGCCATTTTTTTCCGTAACTATAAGAGCCATACTATGGAAACTTTGTAAGTAGATATATTCGGTGAACCGCATTAAGATTTTTGTACAAAAATAGAAAAAAAACAATAAATTTTTGGGGTTCCCCATACTTAGAACTGAAACTCAATTAATTTTTTTTCATCAAACCCGTGGAAAAATGTGTGTCCCCCCCCGTAACTTCTAAAATAAGGGAATAATAAATCTAAAAATAATAAATGATGTACATTACCATGCAAACTTCCACCGAAAATTGGTTTGAACGAGATCTAGTAAGTAGTTTTTTTTAATACGTCATAAATCGTAAACCGCAATTTACCTTTCACGGAACCCTTCATGGGCGAGTCCGACTCGCACTTGGCCGCTTTTTTTTTAATGTATTAAAATCTTGAAAGTCCATTTAAACCTCCTTTTTATTGACTTGAAACTTTGTGTACTTATGTAACTTCGTTGACAAATATAATAATTATGGTACTATATAGAAAGTTCTAAATAATGGCTAATAGTGGTCATAGCCAAAATGGCTAATATAATGGAATGGGGACTCATTTAGCTGGTAGCTTTGCCTACCCAACTCTGGGAATGAAGGCGTGAGTTTATGTTTATCTAAGTATTTTTATCCCACCCGGAATCTGAACCCAGAACGGTAAAGGAACGTTGGCAGACAGGGAATGAGGTGGACCGACTATCTGGTCAAGGTGGCAGGAAGGTGCTGAATGAGGAGAGCATTGGACCGAGATGGGTGGCGAGCAATGCAGGATGCCTACACTCAGCATTGGGTGGCTATAGGCTGAAGAAGAGAGAGAGAGAAGTATTTTTATCGTAGGTCTAGAAGCCTAGAGCTAACTTTGGGACTAATTAGGTGAATTTGCGTGAGATTGCCCCCTGTTTTTTTAAATAAATTTTATGATTCTAAGTCTAGCAACTAGAATGGGTGCGCTTCAATCAGTATCTATACAAATATTTTGTATAATTCATTTAACTAACCACGAAAAGCATAATGAACGTTTAGCATAAAAACCAATTGTATAATTTTATCTGGCATACGATCGAATAACATAACACTCATTTAGCATAATTGTTATTTTCTTGATATTATGCATTTTAAGTCAATTTCTTCTAACTAGGTTAGGTAAGGTTAGAACTGTGACCACATTAATAGTAATGAAAGCAGTTCTGTTAGAAATATTTATGTTTTAATTACATCATGACTATTATATCGATGGTTGGTTGCAGATTGAAATTATGCAATTAGTGTTATGTAAAATGATCATTACACCATTTCGTTTTATGCTAAACATTACACACCCAACTAGAATACCTATAAGTTTGTTCATTTCGTTTGACCTGTATTCTGAACCTTCTAATATTCTAACGTAATATGAAACAAAATTATAAGCTGAACGCTCACGTTTTCAAACCGCATCCCATTTTAATATGCAAATGTGGTATGAATTGAGACGGAACGTATCACGTTGATGGCTCCCAAATTGAATACTCTCGCGAAGGAGCGCTGAAATAATGCCGAAATTGTGAATGATTAGGTGTTATGTAGTATGGTAACGCGCTGTTATTGAGTTAAAAGAATTGATCAAGAGACCGAGTTTAAATTTGAAATTTTGGAATTTTATATCTTTGTTGCGAAATGCAAGTTTCAAAAATTTCAGTCATGATGTGCAATATACATAGATTTTTAATAAATAAAATGGTGTATTTTTAAAGGGAAAACCCCAATTTTTTTCCGAAAATTCATTTGTATGAATTTACATTTTTCCGGAAGCTATTTTATGATGTAGTTATTTTTGATTCAAAACATAATTTAAATAATACCTACGAAGGTTAGGTTAGGGTTAATTTATAAAAGCGATATATCGAAAAACAAAGTCGTCTATCATAATATTGGATTCAGAATTATTAATTTAATCAATTCGGAATGATTTAATATAAAATATCAACCAGGATTAGCAATTTTCACCATTCCTAGAATGCATTTTTAAAGCAATCAAATTGGAGCAACTTTCACCATTCTTAGAACTTACAAGAAAAAAAGTAGTCTCTGAGAAAAAGAAACTACAAATTCTACAAAGCATAGTTTTAAGTTGTCATAAAAATATAAGGGCAAAAAAGGGGTTTAGGATTTTTATAATATAATAATTAGGTACATACTTTTTTTGTAAGTAGCAAACTATTACTAAATAGGCCATGTCAAGAAGACCACGCCTTCTGTATTCTACTCAATAAAACCATATTGCTCTTGACGTGTTACCGTATTGCTTTTAACTCCACCGCCATTAAGGGCTACCATATATTTAGTTGACAATACGATATCAAAGGCAATATGGATTTAACTAGTAGGACAGATGCCCAGTTGTTATATAGCACTTTCTAGTATTTAAGTTTTATGAACACGATTATTGCATTTGTTTGCGTCTCTTTCCCAAGGACAGCATTCTGAGAAATTTATTGTTGTTCTAAAACTTTTCTTCTTAAACATAATTAAGCGTTCACATCCGACAGAACAGAGAATTGGCAAAGGCTTTTTTACAAACCCGCCCGATACATTAACCGGAGCTAATTTCCTGTAGCATCACCATTATAGCCGACAGGGAAAACTATTGGTTGCGGCGCAAGTGAGAAGAAGATGCGACATTGATACGATTAAATTGATTTATTTACAGTAACTAGATAAAGGAAAGTATTTAAGTGTTAAGAAAGGGCCAGGAGTACGCTAAACTGACGCACGTATATGAAGTGACTTATGAGTGTGGAGAAAGCGAAGTTTGTCTAGATCGTAACAAGTGGAAGGGAGTGGTCTCGGCCTACCACTAGGGAAAGAGGTGTGATTGTATGTATGTACTAAATAAATAAAAAATAAACTGATGCATTAGAACCGTTGGCCGATGTTGCTTTAATTACGCGGACTTAATTGCCGGCATACCACAAGGTACTGTGCTGTTCCCTTATGTTGTGCATCGGCGATATTAATTAGCGATGTAAAAGACTGTAGGCATTTAGATAAACGGCTAAAGAGCAGGTGACCTACAACTTTAACATCCAGGATGAATTGCCAGCTTCTTGATCATCATCATCATAATTATAACTATCGTTTCCTACAGTTGCTCAAAAGGCATAAAAATAAATTATAGCGTTCCAC
Organism: Acleris cristana; assembly: GCA_948252455.1. Classification (NCBI taxonomy): domain Eukaryota; kingdom Metazoa; phylum Arthropoda; class Insecta; order Lepidoptera; family Tortricidae; genus Acleris; species Acleris cristana. Next base: position 5,487,493 of record OX411797.1, on the reverse strand, counting down.
TAGGTTCTGTGTTAGGTCCAACGCTGTTATCCATACATGCCAATGACTTGCAATTTATCAATAGCATTTAATGCTTTGCAGAAGGAACTATCAATGGCATTCCTAGGTTGTGATAAGGTTAGGAAAATGATAACGATGATGATGATAATGATGATGATGATGATGATGATGATGATGATGATGATGATGATGATGATTATGATGATGATGATGATGATGTTGATGATGATGTTGTGAAAGAAAGCCAAAGCAACGTTTTGTATAAAGCCGTACAAAATGATGTTGTAGTTGAAGTATTTCGCATATGTCTCGTCGCTTGATCCCTAGTCACAGCTAGTTAGCGAACGACGTATTTCACTGTACATAAATACGGGCGGGCTGGTTTTTTTATTGTTATTGACGCTATAACAGTATGTTACTTTGACGTTGCCGAATTAACTGCTATATTTGTCGCTTTTTGCTGGCACTGCTAATTGTGAGCGCCGATTTTTTTAGCCGGATAGCAATACCGATCTGAATCTAATAATTTTTTATCGAAAAATGCATTTCTCAGACTACCGTTTTTAACTGGTTGCAAATTTTTTGCACTGTCATTAGCTGCATTGAAACTAATCTAACAGATAATATCAGATTTCATGGACACATTAGCTTTATCCTGCCAAGTTGCATACAGTAAAAAGAAATACAGCTACCTATATAATAATATCTGCTATAACATTATTCCTTTCTGTGCCATAATTTGATAGCTTTTAACAGTTCATACAAAACGTTGGTATCTCATATAAAATGCTTCACAAAGTCTTTTCCATTTCTGTTTGTTTGCTTTCTGTTTCCGATATCTTTGTGCGTTTTTCCACTCCGTTTCTCATAAAGCTGACTTTCCTAGTACTCATATTATAACTAGCCATTGCTGGCGACTTCTGCCTTGTAAATCGTTTATCGTTTTTCTCTAAGAGGTCTTACAATTTTCTCAGATGATATTAAGTTATATTAATGCCTTTCAAGAGGCTGAAACGGATTAAACGGTTACCATAGTAACATTTTCAAGATAAACTGAAGCCTGATTTACACATTTATAATTTTAATGTTACAAGTTTTGTTTTCAATCAATGTTTTTGTCTATTTTCAAGCTTCGTTATAACGTCGGTTGTTTATATCAGATTAATGAACCATAACCGTATTTATCATAACGATATGGAAGGGATCCCTTAAAGTGATAAGTTCGCCTTTGTACATAATTTTAGTAAGTATTTTTTGTGCAACGCGCTGTACTTACTTACTTAATATCGATGTAACAATAACGTTATAACTATACGTCACCGTTATGCAACATACGAGTCGCCAGCAACGGCACGATTCTTTCTTTTACTTAACATACACACCAGCATCAACGCACAATTCACGAGCATTTCTCTTTTTTTTGCGTTAAGTTCCTTTTGTGTTACCAAAAACGTATGAATATTGGTAACACAAAAGGAACTTTCCATACAAATATTTTGGGACACATTAGAATATTATTTAATTATTGCATAGTTTGATGTTCTCTACCCACCTGCCATTTTTTTTTTTATTCTGGAGATGTCTCTCATAGTGGCAAAAAAAAGAGAAATTCTCTCATAAAGTTTTTTAAATCGCATTTCTCAACAAAATATGTATATAACGTAAAAGAGATCACCAAAAGTGAAATAAAAATTAAAATCGGCCAAGTAATGCGGATGATACAAGCATTTAAAACTACTACTTATATGGATCAGCTTTTATTAAAGCTTTGAAATAAAGTTATGGATATTCCCTATTATGACGCCGTCATTTTGCATGTTACACATGCAGCGCTACGCTACACACGTGGGCCACGTGGATCTATACTTGTAGGCGTATATCACTGACGTCATTATTTGCGTGTGCGACTGTAGGACTATCTAATCTACATACATTTTGATAAGAAGCGAATGTACATACCTACTTGTGGCGCCTGTAGCGTTCGCTGCTGCAAAATTTCGGCTTGAAGGTACAGCTTGTTTTGATGTAGCATAACGTTTTAAAGAAATAACAATATATTTAAAAACGTAATGGGTTTGGGTAAAAGTGTTGTCATTTGTAAAAGCCATACATTTTTAAGGTGAGCGGCCATTCGTAAAAGTTATGGATTATGACAGATCTTTAAATAAACTTTGCTATGTAATGTAATATACTTACTCTTAAGTGCATCGGAGCCGAAATATTTAAATATACCTGGGCGTACTTTTAGTACCAAACATTTAATACCTACCTACTTAAATATTTAATATCTCGGCTTCGATATTATTTAATGCATTAATTTTAATATGTTTATGTTTATTTAGAGGTCCTTTTAGCCATCATAAGAATATCATCCGTGACCGCTGAAAAAAAGAAGACAATAATGTTCATACAAACTTACCCTATGGCCTTGCAACACTGCTTGCAACACTCACGAAACATAACGTTATTTCATAACGTTGAAGTCTAGTTGCCACGGAAAAAACTGAACAATTATTCCTCTTTGATAAAACTCTGTATTCGTGTATAGAAGGCAAGTCATAAATTGAATCGCGATCGCTTGCAGGAAATTAAAAGTAGCAAACCACTCTGAACCAGGATTGATATGGGCAAACAGAATCGTTTGTTGTTTGTTTTGCGCGAAGTGTTTCCGATGCAGTTTGGATGCTTTCAAGGGTGTTCTAGAATTTATTGGAGGATTTTTTATGACGTGGAGGAGGCCAACTAGAACACAAGCTACCTGCCATGGTATTCTGTTAAAGAACTGACTAAGTACGAATAATAAACCGGAGAGTTTAAGTTGTCCCGTCAGCTACAAACAAACATAATAGGACGCGCATTTTTTTAGTAGCTTAACAAGTCAAGTGCTTTTGGCATTTTTTAAGATAATAACATGTCTGAGATGGGTGCGCTTAAATCAGTATAAAAACATTTTGTATAATTTCATTTAACTAACCACGAAAAGCATAATGAACGTTTAGCATAAAAACCAATTGTATAATTTTATCTGGCATACGATCGAATAACATAACACTCATTTAGCATACTTAACTGTTATTTTCTTGTTATGCATTGCATTTTAAGTCAATTTCTTCTAACTAGGTTAGGTTAGGTTAGAACTGTGACCACATTAATAGTAATGAATAGCAGTTAGTAATACCTATTTATTTTTTTAATTTATAAACATTATAGTTTTTGAAATTATGCATTTCTTTTTATGCATCATAACTATTATATCGATGGTTTATTATGCAGATTGAAATTATGCAATTAGTGTTATGTAAAATGATCATTAGACCATTTGTTTTTATGCTAAACATTACACACCCGTCTGAGACATCAAATCTCAAAACTTCAACCTCAAGACTGCAATTGCGTTGCCTAAGATGAAATCTCCGCTAGTCGTTTCAACTGTTGTTTTGTCTTCACGGTATCCAATTACTTGCTCAAATACATATTTCACAGGACCCTCTTGAAGAACCCTATAGGTATAAGGTTAGTTTTATAAAAATCCTGAAATATTTACAGTTTCGGAAACAAAGCGTTTTGCAAAATGATATGCTTGTGAAATGAAACAGTCTGTGAAATATTTTTTTGCAAAAGATGGTAAACTAATATTTACACTGTAACACGAACACAACAATGTGATCATTGCAGCTTAGAGATAGGTTAAAGGATAAGATGACGACGCGCTGGCCTAGTTGGTAGTGACCCTGCCTACGAAGCTAGCGGTGTTGGGTTCAAATCCCGGTAAAGGCAGATATAAGTGTGATGAGCGCGAATATTTGTTCCTGAGTCATCGATGTTTTCTATGTATTTAAGTATATATATTTCTCTATATAAGTATTTATATCGTTGTCTAGTACCCATAGTACAAGCCTAGAGCTTAGTTTGGGACTAGGTCAATTGGTGTGACATTGTCCCCTGATATTATATTATTATATTATAATAAGATGCTGTTAGTGATTTGGATGGTGCTAGCCACAGAACAGAAAAACAGTAGAAGTGTGATGTGGGCGTGTCACGTGTGGCATGGTTATGCGGAGTTCCGCGCAACCTAGCTCAGTTTGCCGCGATCGCTTGTGCGTGAAAGTTGTGCTAATAATATTTGTAAAATTGGAAATAAAGGTTACCTATCTTAAATTTTCATTTGTCCGAAAATCAGTTTTCTTTGAAATCGTTTAACTTTCCTTCCTTGGCCCCGCTGGTGTGTCTATTTGTCATTTCCGTCTGATATCGTTCAGGATATAAACGAGCTTTTCAATTTGTATCTCCTATTTATTGTTTTGTTTATTTTTGGGATGTTTTAATTGTATAAAACATATTATGAGACAAACTTACCGCCTGTTCCACAATCGACAAGTAAAGCATATTTAACAGATAAATTTCGCCCTTTCTCTGTCTTACACTTGAAAATAGTCAAGGAGAGAGCCAACTTTAAATGACAGATAAATTTACTTGTCGATTGTGAAATATGCCCTTAGAAACAACAAGTACTCAATACACAAATATTAACCCTTAACGAAGATTGAACCCTGCACCTAGTAGTTTTATATTCAAGGTCACCTAACAAAAAAAAAATACAATCGTATCGCTCGAATCTACACGACTTTCTACTAAATACCCACTAACAAACTGTTTTTTAATTCCCTGTTCCACGAAACCCGGCCGAATCACTGTTATTACCGTGCAATTATGAGAAATGACTCGCCCCCGAATTTATGAGGTGAGCCTAAACAAGGACAAAAGAACAAAAAAACGTCTATTAGCGAACGTGACGGGACAGGGTGAGCGAGAGGAAAAAATATTAAAAGAATCCCGTATATATTTTGGTTTTGGGGCTTGTATTTTATAATGTCGCCATTGGCGAAATACTCGTTGTTAAAACCAGGACTAAGAGACACGTTAGCTCAGTCTCACGTAGGGAGCCGCTCGCCAGCCTGGGTCCGCGGCTGACCGTGCCCAGTCCATCAAGTGCCGCAAATACGCTTTCCTAAATGAAAAATATTTTTTTTGCGGAACTTGCAATGGAAACATTGGGTCCGTGGTCTTTCGACACCAAGCTTGTGAAAGAGGTGTCGGGAAGACTTATTTTGACGGCTGGTGATCCCAGAGCTAGCTCGTTTTTTGCGCAGCGGCTCAGTCTGACTGTGCACAGGAGGAACGCGGCCATCATTTTAGGGACCATGCCACGAGCGGGTGAACTGCAAGGGTTATTTTATTTATAGTTAGTATTTTAAGATGTTTTGTAATTTTGTATGTGTTATATGAAATAAAAACTTAGGATTAAAAGCCAATAATAATTAAAGAAACAAGTTTTCAACACACCGTTCTGCAGCATAGGTCTGTTAGAGCGCTTAGCTAAGGACGTCACAAATAAACATGGATAATAAACATACAAACGCCCTAAAACAATTACTTAATGCCACACAGGCCATTTACCTATAGATTTAGGTATTTCAGCTTTTATCATAGGTTTATTATAAATTTATTATTTTCATTTCTCGGATTCTTATTAAAGCATTACTTTAAAAACTAAATTAAACTGGATTAAAAGTAAAATATTTCGATCGAACGTCAAAACCGTATCGCTATACGGATGCGAGACGTGGATGGTCAGAAAACACATCTCGCGTCGACTCCAAACTTGCATCAACTTCCTTCGCCGGATTCTTAACATACTGGCCCTTGAAAATCTCTAACACAAATCTGTGGGAACGTTGCAATGAAACTCCGATCGACCAACAGATAAAACGCTGGAAATGGAACTGTATTGGGCATACGCTCCGAAGGGAAACTAAACATATACCGAGGCAAGCCCTAGACTGGAATCCCCATGTAAAGCCGCGTATCCACCAAGCGCACGCGCTCGCGCGGCAGCCTCGCGAGCCAAATGCTCGGTCCGTGTGGACGTGCCTCAGGACTCGTTGCCTCGGCAACGTGCGCCCGAACAGTCCTGAGGCACGTCCACACGGACCGAGCATTTGGCTCGCGAGGCAGCCGCGCGAGCGCGTGCGCTTGGTGGATACGCGGCTAAAAGCGTAAACATGGCCGTTCTAAGTAGACTTGGCGAAGGACGATCATTGCGGAAGCGGAGGCTATAGGGAAAACTTGGAGCGAGTTGATTCGCGAAGGTCAGCACCAACCGGGCTGATGACGCGCTGTGGATGCCCTCTGCCCCGTCTAGGGGACATAGGACCTTAAGTCAAGTGCCTAAGTCACTTTAGAAACATTAATAGCTAACTAAAATTATTTATTCATCCTTCTAAGCTTTCCTTGTCACTTTACCCTGCCAATTTCTGAAACCAGGTCGAGCCTTCTAATTCAATAAAAAGTTAACATTATGCTAAAGTGATTACGGAACTCTAAAACAGAAAGCCTTGGTACCGTTATTTAAACAGAATACCTTGTCTCACTTAGACGTAATCTTTACCTTTTTCATAGATTAATTCAATTTTAAATACCGACAATTTTTTAGCATTAATTTTAATGCTGCACTTGGAGATACTGCGCCAGATTTCCAGGAATTCGTACGAATGTGACTCCAATTTGAGTGTGTTGGCACTGAATTTTTTATTAAAACGGGCTTGATTTTGATACCCTGTTTTTTCCCCGTCATTGTGATTTATTGTTGAAAATATTGCGTTTGCAAACGGAAGTATGAATATTTTGTTTTGTTTCGCAAAGGACCCTTCAAACCATTGTAACGTACTATTAGATTGTTTTGTCCTTTTGTTTGTGACATCGAATATAATCCCAAAATGGAAGTTTAAATTTACATAAATCTGTCTCTTTTTCTTTTAGTAACTTAGTGAAGTTTACTATGTAACTTAATGAATAGGAATTAATGAATAATTTTGTAATCACATAAAAGGGATGTCAACATCTATATTTATAACCTACAAAGAAATCTGAATGGGACGATATTGAACCGAACAATACTTATTTTTTTAACATTAAATAGGCACAGGTGTTCTAGAAAATATTAGATTAGTATTTTGTAAAGTATTGTTAGAAAGAACGGTGACAAAATTGTAATCCTGGAAATAGTTTTTAAATAAGTGTAGGAAGGCACCTAAATTGCATAAATATGCACAGTCCTAATACAAGATTCATTACATAAAATAAAGAAAAACATGAAGAGAAATCCCAAAAATGTAACAACACGTTTCACGCGCCCTACAAAAAGTAATTTCAATATTTTCTTATCACGGCACAAAACCAAGAAAACGATCGCAAATCATTAACTTCCATTCGCAAAGTTACAGCAAACTTTGACAGTATCTGTGTAAAACTTGCTCTCACTGTTAAGGGGCTAGATGTGGCTGCTGTGCTGCTGACCTGCGGGCTTAATATCGCGTGACAAAATGTGGATAAGGTATCCGTCACTCTCGTACTTACATACGTGTCAGAAAGTGACGGATGTTTTATGCACATTTTGTCACGCGATAAACGCAGCCATATAAGGCCCCCTGGGGCTCTATTCTACTCGGTAAAACCATATTGATTTTGAAATGTCATCGTATTGTTAATGTCACCGAGAAATTGTGTTGTTCTGATGTCGCTCCCCAAGCATTGTTTTTGAAAATTATAAGCAGTATTATTTTAAACATTTAAATTGTTTTTTAAGTGGTAAAATAATCGTTAAAATCTCTTCAGGAGTTAGAGAGAAGTAAGTTTGCGTAAAAAATGAGATACTTTAGTGGGGAAAATCATAGTAATAACTATATTTTTTGTAACATACAATAAACATTCGAAGTTTTTGGACTGTCAGTTTGAAAGGCCTAGCACCCGGTGTGGATATTGTAGGTGCCACCCCAAAACTCAATTACATTATTTTATTGGTGGCGGTTATGCAATCTGCCACAGTTTTATATCTTTTACGGCATAGCCATAACGAAGGCAAACGGGTACACAGGGTTGTCTACCTGATGGTCAGTGCGATCAGAGACCCGTAGACATTTGCATTCATAAGACTGCAATCCTAAGACCTAATTCGCGATTCGAGGCAACAAAACCCCTGAAAGATGGTTATTCTGTATCAAACGGCGATCAATTAGCGTAACATAGTCGAGTCGAGGGTCAAAAGCCGACAAGAATTAAATTATTCTGTTCTTTCGGCCATCTGCGTGCTCTTCCTAAAATTCGTAATTGAGAGGCAAATTCTTCAACTGTGGGAACTGTATAGAGTTGCTACAGTTTTATTTTTGGCAACTTTAGTGTTTTTTTTAACAAGGTTCAACAATATTGACAGATCTTCGCACATTCCGACACAAAACTAAATATAAACTGTATTTAATATTGATTATGTCCATTTCACTGCAGCATGGACAGATTATTTCCTGTTGCCTTTATTGTTTTAGTTTTCTTTATATGTGTCTCATGCACAGAACAGAAAAAACCGTTGACAGTGGGCGTGTAACGTGTGGCATAGTTATGCGGAGTTCCGCGTAACCTACCATACTTTTGCCGCGATCGCTTATTTCCATATTTATATATTTCTAAAATAGGAAAATATCCAAAAGCATGCCTTATTGTGCTATTTTGTAATGTAAAAACGATAGCCGCACCAAAAACATTTTCTATGGTGGCGTGTTGTTTTTATGATAGTTTGAGTATTGGCGACAACAGAGGGCTTAATTGTCTAACGCACTCGCAATCGCAACCGTCTTCAAAGTGGAGCAATTGTTTTCATTTTGTATGCAGACAAGCCTTCGATTTTCAAAATGAAAACGATCGTGATTGCGAGTGCGTTAGACAATAAGCCCTCGGGTCTGATACTAAGCGAAGCTCAGGCCACTTCCACTATTTTTTCTATTCCGTGGTCTCATGGTTCTGTAAATAAATGTAATTCTTCTTCTTAGTTTTCATTTCCTTCTTTCTCTAATCTTTTTGCTGCATGTGGCCATTGGTTCAAATCTTGCAAGTCAGTTTTGAACCAGCTTCCGTTATCAAAATAGGCTAAAAATTGGAATACATAATGTTAAATCATTTGTCTTACAACAGTATACTTACTCGAAGTTAATTTTATCGTCTCGATGGTAAAGTTACCGTTTCTTTTTATTTTAGTAATGTTTGTAAACTTTTTTTAAACTTTAAGAGCGAAACTTGAAGGCTCTTTGAAGAGCTATTATACTCATAATTGCTATGTTTGTTAGTGTGTAAGGTATATACAAGAAAACTAGAGATAAATGATTTTGATTTTAACTGTTATTTTGGTGATAAGTAGATGATGATGACACTTAAAAACAAACAAAAATACGTACACACGCGGTGACTTTATGCGGGAGGAAAAGGTGGGAGAGTTAGTGCATCTGTGTTGGTTATTTCAAATGGAACATCAGATAATATAATAAATAAAAATAATAAATATCAGAGAACAATGTCACACCAATTGACCTATTTAGTCCCAAACTAAGCTCTAGCCTTGTACTATGAGTATTAGACAACGATATAAATACTTATAAAGAGAGATATATCCTTAAATACATAGAAAACATCCATGACTCAGGAACAAATATTCGCGCTCATCACACAAATAACTGCCCTTACCGGGATTTGAACCTAGGACCACTAGGCGGGGTCACTACCAACTAGGCCAGCACGTCGTCTGATCCTCTGTTAATTTATTTTACAGTTTTATTTCTGTCTGATCCATTAAATAATTTGGATTCCTTTCGAATCCTCAGTACCCTGAATATCTCTACGTGGGGAAAACGAACAAAATCCCCACGTGGATCAGATATGGGAGATCAAACCGGAAAACTCGTACGTTAGCCAAAAAAAAATTATTCCTTTGTCTTATAATATTTTCTACTTTTTAGGTATTACCTGCTCTATATGAAACTGGCGTCGTATCTTATGACCTAATTCAGAAGGCGGTCCGACCCAACGTAACAAGGTTGGAACCTTCATTTGAAAGCAAAATTTTTGTTCTCTTTTTAACATCTTGTAGTTTCAACATCCTGTTACGGACTTGACCTTTTCCAGTCGCGTTTGTGAATGCGACGAGTTTGGCTGAAGATGCTTGTCGGGTTTAGAGTATGTTACCGTAGCTTTGTAGAACAGGGGGGCTGTTGCCTAACGCAATCGCAATCGTTTTCATTTTGCAAGTCGAAGGCGAGTCTGCATGCAAAATGAAAACAATTGCTCCAATTTGAAGCCGATTGCGATTGCGAGTGCGTTAGGGAGGGTTTAGACCAAACGAGCTAATGCTCTAGAACATGTTTTGTCTTTATTTTTACAAAGTAAACGTAAGAGATAATGCCATAGAATTCTTGTTCGTTCGCTTGGTCTAAACCCACCCTGGCAATAGCGACGCAGGACTTGTCTTAGTCAAAGGGACTTCTCCGTTGACTGAAAACTTTACAGAAATTTTACAGGCTAAAGGTAGTAGGTACAGTAGGTACGGTATCCTATCGCAAGTATGAAGTATTGTTTCCCAACTGATTCATTGGTTCGAAAATTCATGTTAGTTTTTTTTCTAATCCGATTAATTTTTAAAAATGTTAAATATAATGTACATATATTACCTCTAGCTTAGGTGAGGTTTGTTTTGTAACAATGCAGTTTTTTTTTTTCATAGTAACTTTTGTACAAAATGTGCGGTTTACTTTTCAATTCCTTGTTAATCACGGAATAGAAAAAACAGTGGAAGTGGCATGAGCTTCGCTTAGTATCAGACCTGTTGTCGCCAATAGGTACTCAAACTATAACAAAACAACACGCCACCATGGAAAATAATTTTGGTGCGGCTATCGTTTTTACACCCAAGCACAGTAAGGCAAGCTTCTGGATTTTATTTCAGAAATATCGATATAAGCGGTCGCGGTAAATGTATGGTAGGTTATGCAGAACTCCGCATAACTATGCCACACGTTACACGCCCACTTGACACTTCTACTGTTTTTTCTGTTCTGTGTTGTTAATCCTTATTAGTTAAACAATCAATCAATCAATCAATTTATTTATTTTTAAAACATAGATAACAATAATGGTACAATTGTTTAACTAGGTAAGTATCACTATGTTTGATCATTAGGCATACAAATTAGTACATTGACTATTAAGTACAGTGAGTACAGTCTCTAAACGCTCCGAGTCTCCGAGGAAGTTATGATAAACGAATTCTACGCAGACGAAGTTGCAGGCAAAACTTGAGTACCTAAATACATAATATTGTTAAGGTGACGGCACCAATGATAGACACTTTTAGCTGGCAGGCACCAGTAATGGACACTTCACTCTTAATTCAAATTCCATACGGTCCTAAATTGATTGTTGGAAAACAAATGAATAACCCTTATCTTCCGTAAAATAAGAATCAAGTGTCCATCATTGGACCTTGTCCATTACTGGTTCCGTCACCCTATAATAATTTTGTGGAATGCGTGACAACAATGCAAAAATCTGTTTAGTCACCCAACGGATCGTAGAAACAACGCTCAGGGCCCGCCTTGCTGATTTATTAAGAAAATGGGCTCGATTCTACATTCTTGGCAGTGAATTTGCTAGGAAGCTATTTGCAACGCGCATTCCATTGTTATGCAATTCTTTACGGCTGAAATTGCAACTCGTTAAAGATTAATTCGTTTAACGTTAATCTCACGTGGTTTATTATATTTTAGTACTCTGTAAGTTAAAGGATATTGGCTAAAGTAAAAACATTGACACAAATGAAGCGATATCCTAGTTGGTAGCAGTTGGTAGTGACCCTGCCTACGAAGCTAGCTAGGGTTTGATTCCCGGAATAGGCAAATATTTGTGTGACGAGTGCGAGTATTTGTTTCTGAGTCTTGGATGTTTTCTATGTATTTAAGTATTTATTTCTCTATATAAGTATTTATATCGTTGTCTAGTGACCACAGCACAAGCCCAGAGCTTAGTTTGGGACTTGGTCAATTTGTGTGCGATCGTTCTTTGATATTTATTTATTTTAAAGTTCAGGACAAAAACAACAGTCCTCATTAAATATATTGGAGAAAACAGGGTGCTCCGAAATATCTTAATGGTTCCCTATTGGATTGCATAATTTTTTCACGCATAAAATCGTTTTATGTCGTATTTTTACAATAGACATGTTTTATTATAAAAAACTAACCTACCCTAACCTAACCTAATCTAAACAATAGACGTTTATTAAATTCTGCAATGTAAGCCTAAGGTGCCCCATATACGGAACGACCCGTCGTTACGATCCGTCGGTTCAGACGGAAATCGAGCGATGGATTGTACGTGTGTGGCGATATCGCATCAAAATTTCAATAGAAATATGAATCGTAACGATATCGTTTCAGATCGATCGTAACGACGGATCGTTCCGTGTATGGTGGCCTTAAAAGGGTGTTATGCGAAAAGTAAATATGAGTAAACAATTATGCGTTCCAAAGGGATTCCTTATCTAAACACTTTACCATCTTCAAATTATTTATTACTAGAGGACGCCCGCGACTTCGTACGCGTAGAATTAGTTTCCCGCTACTCCCCCCATTTCTTGCCGTTGGGGGTCGATTTTCGGAAAATCCTTTCTTAGTGCTCACTTACATCATGAAAGGTAACCCTGTACCAAATTTCAAGTTTCTAAGTACAGTAGTTTCGGCTGTGCGTTGATATATTAAGTCAGTCAGGTTTGCCTTTTACATATATAGATTATGTAATTAATATACTTGTAGAAGAGCCGGGAGGCCGGGATGCTTTAAAAACGTTGAGGTAAGTTCCCAAATGCCTTTTACACTCATGTTCATAAAGAATACGAGTACTGTCGGCACAAAAGTGTCAAGCCACTTTGTGTTGCAACATGTCAATATAATATTGTGTGTTGCATCCTGTTTCGCAACTAGTTTCTTTGATGTGGACGTGTTTCCCAACACGTGTCGGCGCGAAAGTTTCTAGTTTGTTCGAGCTATACTAGTGCGAGTGTTGTTTTGTCTCACAGAGATAAAACCTAGCTCGCATATCCGGATTTTTCTGGATTTATCTGAAGTAAAGGGTAAAGATAAATTTGAATAAAATTTGGGCTGGAGATAGCTAATTCTCTGAATAATAGGATACCTTTGAGACAAAAAAAACTGTTCTCGAGGGACGTAGCGAATTACAAATACTACGAAAATAAAGTTGCGGGCAAAATCTTTTTTTGACTACCTACCTAGGTATATATTTTTTATCGATTATTTAACAATAAACTGTAAAACCAAATATAGGAGATCATTATGGAACATTTTCCATGTATTTAAGTATTTATATCTCTGTATAAGTACGTGTATCGTTGTCTTGTACCGATAATACAGTCAACAGCATAAATAAGTGATCATTTTTGTACCTTGTCGCTTTCAATCGTTTCAAATTTTTGTATAACATGTTAAACACGACGTTAAAGTGACAAGGTACATAAATGATCACTTATTTATGCTGTTGACTGTACAAGTCTAGATCTTAGTTTGGGACTAGGTTCATTTGTATGTATGTTTTTTTTTAATCTAAATATTTCAAATCTAATATATAAAATTCTCGTGTCACAGTGTTTGTAAACAAACTCCTCCGAAACGGCTCGACCGATTCTTATGAAATTTTGTGGGTATATTCAGTAGGTCTGAGAATAAAATCAAAAAAATCAAAATAAATAGGTCGCAAACTATTTTTCATAAGGCTAGAATGAAAAAAAAAATTACACCCGGGCGACGCCGGGCGCGGACAGCTAGTATTAATATAGAAATTACTACCAGGTGGCATTATGCGTTATCTTTCTTTGACCTAGGAAAACAAGTAATGAATTATAATAATAAAATAATAATAATAATAAAAACTGGGACAATGTCACACCAATTGACCTAGTCCCGAACTAAGCTCTAGGCTTGTACTATGGGTACTAGACAACGATATAAATACTTAGTTTGAGACTAGGGCAATTGGTGTGACATTGTCCCCTGATATTTATTTATTTATATATTTACAGTGGCCCAATACCGCATAATATTATAGTTGGAAATTCTACAATGGCCTTTGGTTGTCCTACCTCAAAAAGATGGCCGAATCTAACCGTATCTAACCTTTGTCCAACCAACAAGGTTCATGTTGCCCCACCTAATGCCATGAATAAAAGCTATTAGTAGGAGCGGTGCGACCAATTTCCCAATTTTCGTTGGATCAACACTTCATCGCCTAGCTTCCGAAATTGCAGTTCGGCACATCTCATCAAAATTACAGACTATTGAATCCGTCTGTGATTTGGCATAAAAGGATATCTCCATCAGAAATTGTGAAGTGTTGATCAAAAATGACAAAATATGGTTGATACTCAGTGATCAGGAACACCCTGGATACTGGCAAAAGTAAATCAGAACATCGTGAAAAATTATAAATACCTTCCAAATTGTTACGGAAATCTTAGGGTGTTACCACTTTACAAGACCAATCGATCGATCGCCCATCGAGGGCATCGATTGACGTCGATCGAAGTCGATCGATTGGTCTGGTAGGAGCTATCGATCGACGGATATCGTTCGACTAACCAATCGACCGATTGCCGGTCGACGTTGATCGACTGGTCTGATAGCTTTAATTGATGTAGGAACTATCGATTGACTAATCCATTCTGCCATCGATCGACCATCGATCGATTGGTCTGGTAGGAACTATCGATCGACGTCGACTAATCAATTCTACCATCGATGGATGCCGTCGATCGACGATCGATCGATTGTTCTGGTAACACCCTTAAATAGGCTAAACCAACTACCAGAGCTTACAGAGCTGGCGGTTTCCTCGGGCAGCGTTTAACAAAGAAATGATGCCAGCCAGCGTCACCCTTGCCACGGTGGTCAATTTATTTATAGTTCTTTTTAATTTTAATTAAGTCTTATTTACTTTTTATTATTCTAATTGGCCATAGTTTTGCTTTTTACATACATACATACCTTCACGCCTTCATTCCCAGAGTGAGGCTGGCAGAGCTACAGAATTACAACTCTAAAAACTTGCTGTTAATTCTGTAACCACATTTTGCACAAACAGGCTAAGACCAGTGTTATTTTGTTTTGTTTTTAATAAATATTATAATAAATTTTATAAATATAAGCCAAAGAAATGTACCTAGTCACGGTCAATATGACGTTGATGTGTAATGTGAATGGAAAGTAAATAACCGTAAATCAATAACAACTGACATAGGTGTTAAACAAAAAAAGCTAGAAACTTCAGCGAACGTATCGAAGCAATCTCATACCGATATAAAACTCAGACTGAAAATGTATCAATGAATCGCATGTATGTCCACCCTAACCTCGCTTTATGACCGAGTTTCCGTAAGCCCGGGCCATACAGGACACCCGTTTTAAATGTTAATTCGTATCGATTCCGCCATCGGGCGCCCGTATGTTTTTAGGGTACCGTGTATGCCTTTGTACTTTGGACAACGTTTGCGCTGCACCTAAACTAATAAGGCTTTCGAATGTTATTTATATAGTGTCATGTATCGTTTTTTGTTTTTAAATGTATTGTTGGATTGGAATTGAATTGGAAATTGTAATTGTGGTAGTTTTGTGCAAAGTCTGCCTGGAGCGCTAGCACCATCTCGTCGACACAGCTAGCTTAGTTGGTAGTTACTAGTGACCATGGCTACTAAGCTAGCGTTCTTGGGTTTGATTCCCGGTAAGGGAAATTATTTCTGTGATAAGCGTGAGTTTTTGTGTCTAATTAAAGTCATGCATAAAACACAACAGTGCAAACACTGTTCCTTTAAGTTAAGGCAAGTGACAGAGCACAAGACTAACAAAAAACTCAAGGCAGCATACGCCAATACGACGAGATTTTATTCTTCGCTGGTTTCGTTCAAAAAAAACCTATTACCATACACACATCAAAAACGTTTTAGGATCAAAAATATTTACCAAAATAACGCAGGAATGTTTTTGATACTTGAACATTTTTGATGTGTGTAATTCACTCTTTCTGACCGTGTCATCAACATATTCAGTACCAGCTACCCCATAAAGTGTCGTTTTAATACGAGAATCGAAACGCCGGGCGCTTAAACGTTCACCATCAAAAATCACAATGCTGTCATACCATACGCATGACTGGTTAAAAACGACGGTATTTCAGGGAAACTATTGTACTGAAAATATCCTCAACGCGTCGTAGCCGGACATTTTGGTAACGACCTTTTTTCCGATCGGATAGTTTTTTAAGCATTTTGACGCCACATTGGGCGCGACGTTACTGGGGAATTTATTCTTATGAGCTTTTTGTTGCGAACTTTTTATGAATTCGAGGATCTGAATGGAGGTTGCGGTAAAAGGGTCGCGGTTTTAGGGATAAAGTAGTTTCTCTTGTAGGTCTAGCCGAATGGCTAAATCTAGTTCTATAACACTAAAATCTACATCTACACTAATATTATAAAGAGGAAAGATTTTTTGTTTGTTTGTTTGTTTGTTTGAATTGAATAGGCTCCGAAACTATTGGACTGATTTTAAAAATTCTTTCACCATTAGAATCCTACATTATCCCTAATGAACATAGGCGATAGAATAATTTCCAAAAATTTAGGGATCCATATAAAAACTTCGATAATGTAGCCCAAGGTATGAAAAAAAATCCTTATAATGCATACACTGCTGAAACTATTGACAATAGAGCAAAGTGATGTACTACAGTTTTAAAGAGGACATCAATATCTACAAAAAAGTGTGCGATACCATATGTCTAACTATTCTACTAGAAGATAGATGATCTGATTGAATTTTTGATTATGTATAATAAATTCTGGATTATGTACGGGTATTACAGAAAACTCACATTAACCGAAGCGAAGCGAGGGCGGGTCGCTAGTAGTAAAATATACTAGTAAGTAGGTAGATCTCATGTATAGTTTCTCTTGTAAGTCTAGCCGAATGGCTAAGTCTAGTTCTATAATATTCAAATAGTAAAATACACTAATAGGTAGATCTCATGTACAGGATGTGATATTTTTCCCATATATCTATTGGTGATAAGTAATTGCTATTAAACGTCGATAGGACGTCCCTATCATATAATATGTTTTTTTAAATATTGTTATCGAGTTACGAACTAGTAAATTAATCGCAGGATCGATTTATGTACATATATTTTCAATTAAGTTTGTAATTTGTAATTGTGCCTAATAAATAAATAGATAATTAAATAATTTTGAGGTCAGTATTCATGAACAGAAAAAACCACAAATTTAAAATTATATATCGAACGATCAAATAAACATTTGATGCCACAGTATTGTAAATATTAACATTTGAGTTTATTAACACCTTTATGAACTGCCAAGTTGGCTAATTAGGTAACGATCATGTTTTAATTTTTAGTCAGGCCTTTAAAATAATGCCTTCAAAAACTGCAACATTAGACTTAATAATGAATTCTCTCTACCGGTTTTTAAAGCACAATTAATTTACCTTCGTTATAATTAGGTACCTACATAATTCCACGAAATGCGTGAACTTCTTTGTACCTTCGCAATATACTTATTAACGCCCAATTAACAATTCATAAGCGTCACGGGTACTAGGAGTTCAGAATAAGATAGGAGAAAGTTGAATCACAGAATATTATAATTTATAAGGCACTTGTCTCACTACAATGCAAATAAATTATATTTGAAGGCTGGTTAAATAGTAAAATAGTCGTAGTAATCCAGACAGAGTATAAAATTAAATAAGGTCCTTTTACGAAATGAAATTGCCCTGAGGGCCCTGCCAAGATGCACTACGCTAACTAGCGTTTCTATTCGTTTCGGTTTTAACCAATCGCGTCACTGGTAGATCACGTGATTTTTCGTATCACGTCATCTACCAGTGACGCGATTGGTTTAAACACGAAACGAATAGAAACGCTTGTTAGCGTAGTTAGTGCATCTTGGCAGAGCCCTCTGATTGAAGAGATACTTAAACCCAGAAGGCACTGGTAACAGTGAAAATTCGGTATACAATGCAAAATCGTCAACTGCTTAAATTTCTACATACATAAAGTCACGCCTTCATTCTCAGAGTGGGGTAGGCAGAGCAACAGAATTACCAACAAGATATCTATTAAAAATAAAAAATAAAAAACTCACTCCATCGTTCATACCTTTGCCCCACCCTCGCTTTGAAGACCGAATTACCACGTACGTATTGTAGTCGCTGTCTCGCTCTTTCTACTGGAAATTACACTTTTCTCAGTGTGAATATTGTGCTTTTTGTTACGAAGAACCCAACCTCAACCTCGAGGATATAAAATTTGCTAGCTTTTTGCATTGCAGTCTTAGGGGGCCTATATAATTTTTTACGCATAATAATCTTTACGCATAAAAATCAATTGTCATAACACCCTTTTAGGCTGACATTGCAAAATTTTATAAACGTCTATTGTGTAGATTAGGTAAGGTTAGGTTAGTTTTTAATAATAATTAAAATAAAACCCTTTCTATTGTAAAAACCGTTTTATGACAGTCGATTTTTATGCGTAATGATTATTATGCGTAAAAATATGCATGCGAGTAGACCCCTACCCGCAGTCTTAAGATTGTCGTCCTGAGAATGCAAAAGTCTATGGATCACTTATCATGGTAGTCTGTGTGCTAGTTTGTCTACCTACTCTATGCCATGTTTTTACTAGTAGTAAATTTAAAAAAAACAGGTTCCCATGGAGAAGGTAGGAAGCCATGCATGAACTAGGTAGCTCCTGATATAATGGCGTCCCCTTCTTTCAGGGTTGATATCTCTTAAACGGCTTAACCAACTTTCATGTAACTTAGCTAAAAACCAACGCTAGAAAACCTGCTTTCAAATAAAAAAACGCATTTAAATCGGTTTACCTGGTTAAGAGCTACGATGCCACATACAGACACACACACAAACACATAGCGGTCAAACATATAACACCCCAGTTTGTGCGTCGGTGGTTATAAAAGAGCAAGAAATAGTAAGCCAAGCGTGTGTTAACGACACTATTATAACTGTCGGTTCCTCTTTCACTTAACTTTGCTTTTCCCATAATAAAGAAAAAAATAAAGCAAAAAGTATGAAACTCTTTGTAGGCAATTATGAATAGCTTGACAGTTCCATTAATATAGTGGTGATTATTATTTACGTCTTTAATATTTGAGTAGCTTAGTTTTAATTTTAATTTAAATAAGTTAACTTTTAATTGTATTATATTAAAT
This sequence comes from Acleris cristana, assembly GCA_948252455.1. Taxonomy (NCBI): domain Eukaryota; kingdom Metazoa; phylum Arthropoda; class Insecta; order Lepidoptera; family Tortricidae; genus Acleris; species Acleris cristana. Next base: position 5,468,304 of record OX411797.1, on the reverse strand, counting down.
ACGTATCTACTTCTAAATATAATTATAATTATCAATATAATTTTCACTGCAAAATTAAACAATGGCTTATCGTTTCATTCAAAAGTAGGTACCTATCATCATACTCGTAACAATATAATATATTTACATTCACCGCATCCTAACAGCTAAATAGAATGAGAACCTCGCTAAATTAGATTAAATTCATTAGCGCTAATTGATGTGTTACTAGTTCGCAACTTAAAATCAATTTATGCAACCGCCGCGTTGCACTGAATTGCATACTAATTGGTAAAGCATGTAGTACTTGCACGCAGTGTTATTAACTAAACTAAGCGTCAATATATAGGACAAATTTAATTACTGCTTGACAAAGCCTTAAATTTTCATAAGGCACTTTTTAGGGTTCCGTAGTCAAACTAGTTAGGGTTCCGTAGTCAAACTAGGAACCCTTATAGTTTCAGTGACGGGGCAGTGGTCCAACTGCTCTGTCCAACTGACTAAAATTAGTATCATAAATATGAGGTAGGTTTAGGTTATGTTAGTTCTTCAGCTGGCCCGGAGGGCCATACCACCCAGAAGTAGGAGCTCCGCTATAGCGCAGCTCCGTCGAGTCTGTTGATTAGATATTTAAATAGAAATTATTTGTCAGTTGGACAAACCAGTTGGACTACTGCCCCGAAAGAATAGTTTCGCCATGTACGTTCGTCCGTTCGTCCGTCCGTCCGTCCGTCCGTCTGTCCGCAGTCTAGCTCAGTGACTCTTAGTACTAGAAAGCTGTAATTTGGCATACATATACATATTAGTCACGCTAACAAAGTGGTAAAATAAAACCTTGATACCTTTTTTTAGTGTATCTCCCCTACACGTAACGTGGGGATGTATTTATTTTTTCACGTCTACCCCATAGTGTGGGGTGTCGTTGGATAGGTCTATCAAAAATATAACGGGTTTGTGAAAACAATTTTGTCCACAATATACCATGATTTGTTATGATCAAAGTTTGCCTTTGTTTTACCTTCGTTAAAAATGACTTTGTAATGGCCGGTTTTATAAAGGTCCGTTAGTAAATATGTCCGATCAAATGTTAGTATTTTCATACAAGTTTTGACATTCCTGACCGAAATTTGATCTAACGGATCTTTATAAAACCCAGCTTAAGTGTATTTGTTAACGTCTTCAGATACCGTATTATATAAATTTTATTCATTTCACGATTAAAACAGTATAATATAGAATGTGTATTTTTGTCACATTTAAATGGTATGATTTCCGATTACGACTTATTAGTTTCAAAAAAACCATCGATATGATTTTACTATTCTTAAAATAGAAATCTAGCTGCTTGAACTTTTAGCCAGCAAACAAGACCATAGAGCGTGGCTCAAAACCCTCGCCCGAGTTGTACAACAACTGCTAACAATGGCTTCGACGCGGCAACAAACGCAATAATATTGCGGCGTCGCACAGTGGGAGATCGGAGGAAAAAAGTCCCATTTCGCTAGGTTTTAAAACTGCATTCCGGCCATAATTAATGTGAAATAGACCCCTTGACTAAGTTAATTCCAAAGTATTTATCTCACAGGTTACTTATAAGAACGTTAATCAGCTGTCTAACTGGACTAGACTGAGCGCGTTGCATTTTATACGAAATTTTATGGTTATTTTGAAATGTGAAATCACTAGTAATAATGCGATATTAATAAAATAAAAATAATAACAATAACAAACCATGTTTTGTACTATTGGAAAAGTATATTTGCGATCGTGAAAGGCCACGTGTTTTTTTATTGTTGAATTTTTTATGTGGTTATCGATTTTCATCAGGTTTTTGAAAAATAAACGCTTGTAACTGTCTTGCCATCCACTGCCTTCCAGTGAATTGTGTATCAAAACATTCTTTGAAGTCTTGGCTATCATTATCTATTAGTATTAGCTGCTTCTAAGTGCGACTTTAAGAGATATCTTAATTACAACGAATTAACCTAATAACTCCTGTTAAAATGCGTATTTGCTTAAACCTCTTTAATGACGGTAATTAACTAATATATCAATGAAAAACATTTAAATAGGGTAGAATAATATATTTATACTCATTTTCGGGTGTCACATCAAGAAAGTAACATCGAATTTAACCATGTCTACTTTCAGCATTTCCAATAAGGAATTAGTTGACATTTTGCTTTTAAGCGGTCGGGAAGTGCACAAGTGTCTCGAAAATATCAAGACCAAGTACTCTGCTCTTGTTGATGATGATTTGGAGCAAGTTTATCGTCACCTAAGCCGGCATTTCATACCTGCGTTTTCAATGAAGTGGAAGCAATCGGCCAGAAGTAAGGCTAAGTTTTACAAAAAAAATGAAGCCTGGTTGCAGCTGGCATTTACTTTGCCGGCATCTTCGGTAACAGCAAAGAGTCCAGAAGAAGAAGAAGGCGAGCCTGGACCTTCGAAGCGGTCACAAATGGGACGTCCAGAAAAATCCTTTCAGGAATGCTGCGACCGCACAAAGCGCTACAAAGTGAGGACTTTATGTATATAATTTATGTTTAAAATATAAACTTTATATGTTTTCAATTCGTAGAACTTACATTTTTAATAAAATATACATTTACTAATTATAAATGCATTTTTTCTTATTTTAAGCCTTAACTACCATAGAAAACCCATTTATTTAATCCCTTCACTGACTGATAAATATTAATGATGTTAAATCTTATTATAATCACTTAGTCCTATCATAATTTTATCATAACACTAATTATTAACAGTAATAAACAACCGTAAGGACTTTTTTCCGCGCGCCCATACACCGTCTCCCACTGTGCGTCGGTTCGTTTCGCGCGAGTTTGTCGCGGGCTACCTGCCTGTCACCGCAGGGACGGACTTTATCTGAAACAATAACAAAAGCTTATTTGTAAGTCGATGATATACAACGTGTTACAAAAATACCAAAAATAACACGCTGTATAATGTAACGTAAAACTCGTACTCACGTAAATTACTCCGGCTTATTTTAATGTACCTAGTGGAGAAACCAGGATCCCTAAAGTAAACTCGAATTTAGTAGCACTAGATTACATATCACCCCTTTTTATGTTAGCCATTTTTATAGCACTATTTTGACAGGATATTTACAGATTTAATGAAATAGTTTCTAATTGTAATTTAATTAAAAAAGTCAATATTGCGCGAAACTTTTTCACAGCCTTCTTTAAATTGAATCTACTACGATAACCATGTTATTAAATTAAACCTTTTTGATAAGTGCAATTAAACAATAATTTTATACTCAAAAAGATAAATGTTCAAAAATCTACAATGCTATTTTTATGTAATGAAATAAAGTCTCCTTTGAGTAAATCTAGCTACCTTGAGTGTTTAAAGTACGCTCCCTCCGCGTCTCGCTCGTATCCATCCTGTATAACCTTACATCTAACTCCGTCCCTGTTCTGCGGACATCAGTGTCCGCACTACATGTCCGACACTCCGCGTTGTTACTCCGCTCCGTCGAATTGTTTACCGCAGCACCGTGCGGCTGACGTTTGCTCGAATTGGCGAACTAAGGTGTCTGGGCTTTCAATTGTTTTTGTAATGGGAAAATTTGAAAAGAGTGCGTTTCTCGATTATCTCTTTACATCGTACTTTTTTTGTTTGGATATTTGTACTATGTTTTTATATTTTAAAATCCGCCATGTTGTATTTTTTAAATCAAATTACTCAGAGACAGTCGTGACGTTAACACGAATCTAACGACAACTCGTATGCCAAATTCGGGAGATACGTTTATCTTCTACAAAGCAACAAAAAACCATACAAACGCATCTATCCTCATACATACATAAATACAAAAGTCATTACTTAACCGCAAATGACAGCACAAAAGCAGTTCGAATTTCAACCTTGCCTTATTTTGCGCTGTCTGCCGTGATGTATTTATTCGTTGCTGGTGAAGATCCCGTAGGATAGATATATCCGTCTATAGCTTGAAATAGTTAAACTATCATTACTATACGGCCGTGGAATTTTGGAACATTTAGACTCTATTTCAATATTATTAAGGTCCAAATGACAAACCTTTTAAAACCACGACTATAATGTAATGAAACCCAATTGCTTTACTTTTGATTTATAATCGCGCAAATCTTTTGTTCAATTTAATTTTTCACAGATTTAAAACATCCTGTATATTAACTGAGAAGTATTCATGAAAAGTTAATCTACTATAAAGAAATTATTCGTGTTTCGCACATCAATAGCGCGAAATAAATCAAAGTATACGAGGTACGTGGTTTATTTTCGCCCTTCTCGGCATCAAGTGAAATATACGATATCAGGAGGAATCTTTCGTATCGCAGCTGTTGGTAGTTTCAATAGATACGGTAAGATTTCCTCAATGTAATGAAGCTATTATGCTAATTGAAAGGTCGCATTAAATAATGTTAGTCCTGGGGCACGTTTTATAAAGCTACAAGTTACAATTTTACAGGTCTAAACTGGCAACACTGCTCAAATGGCTGGTCGTCATTGCTCGAGGTTGTGTCAAATGGAACCTTGTAACCTGTAAATTGTAATTTGTAGTTTTATAAAACAGGCCCCCTGTTGGCAATGTATTTGATGTCTTGAGATCCCACATTTCTATGGCGATTTCCATAAAAAAAATCAAAGGGTAAAAAAAATCAAATTTAGAACTTGATATAAGATTTAACGTCTCTTTTGTTTGCGCTTTAAAAATCCATTATTTTTACTTTATCGACAAGATTTTAATGCTTGAGAATCGGACCCATAATTTTACGTTATTTAGACTCTAGTCTATCAAATGGGAGTGTCCTTTCCATGGTACTAATTCGACGTTCACTAGTACAGAACATCAAATTTTAATGTTACTCGTATTATTAAGACTTATATTATTAAATGTTCATATTATCTAGACCTCTTGGGGTCTCTTTTCCGCTGGGTAAAATATTAAATTCTATAAAATAGTCTACACTAAAATGATCACCCTGTTTATTTAAGGACTCAACCTGATAATGGTCTTCTATTCTACTGGATTTAAACCATAATGCTTTTGACATGGTTATTGTATTGTTTTTTAACTCGGCAGCCATTACTGTCAAGTAAATACGAGCTATCGTGACGTTGACAATACGATAACATGTCAAAAGCAATATGGTTTTCCCGAGTAGAACAGAGGCCATACAGGGTGATTATTTCACTGTCGACTATTTTTAGAAAATAATATTTTATTCATTGTTATTTCAAACAGTCTCAATCTTAAATTCAACCGCGCCATTTGTCTGAAGTTATATCAAACTTCCCACTTAAGTTTGGTTACTTAGAAACATTAGGGCGTTATTTATGAATGCGTATAAGTTATCGCAAATAAATCAATACCGCGTTGAGTGAGTCGTTGAAGTTCTAATTGAAATGTTGAGGCTGCCAGGTTTCATAAATCATTGGTTGGACGAAGACATCGAAAGGGTTGCGAGCGTGGTTGTATTACGATCTTGGGCGTAGTTGTATCGATCTTTACTGATAGGTATTTATCGTTTATTTTTATTTTATCATTTATTTCTTTATTATTTATCGTTTATCAGGTACTGATATTATTTTATCTTATTTTACAGATATTATAAATGTAAAATGCAGAATCATGTTTTTTTTCCCATATTATTATTTTGTTCCTTTTGTATGTCTGTTGGTCACAAATAAATGTTTTTTTTTTTCTTTTTTTGTTTCTAAAAGTTTTGTTTGTTACTCAATGACGCCAGTTCGGCTGAACAGATCTGAATGTAATTTAGTACAGAGATAGAATAAATTCTGAAATAGCACATATAGGCTACTTTTTATCCTGGGAAATTGGAAAGTTCCCTAAGGGAATAACGATAAACTTCTTCTATGCAGACCGAGTCGCGTACAAAAGCTAGTATTATTATAAATGCGAAAGTAACTCTAGAGCAAAATTTGGTACGGAGATAGTTTGAATCCCGGAAAAGGACATAATATAAGGTACTAATATTATTTTACCCCGAAAAATTGGAAATGTTTCAGGCGTCATGTAACGTTACATTAGGCACACGGCGACGTGCTGATAGACCTGAGCATTTACTAGACCATTTGCTAGAATGCTTGCCGAAATAGGCATTCCGAATGGTAGTTTAAAAAAAAATATATTTTATTCTAAATGAGGCAATGAGCTATCGAGTGATCTAAAGTGATCACCGCTACCCATCGACGCCTTCAACACCAGGAGAGGTATTTAGTCCAAAACTAACAACCAATCGGAACGCTATCAAATATGCTCAAGTCTACCAGTACCATTATGTAAGTTTAAATAAACAATCATTGGCCAACAAAATCCTTAATATTTAACGTAGGTACAGTAAAACACAACTGATATGGCTTACCGATGTTCCGTAAACCGGGGTGAATAGAAATCGCGGGGTGACTAGAAATATTTTCGGGATTTTTTTCACATGGCTACAAAAAGAAATATGATAACTTTTGTCAATCTTATTGGTTTTTAAATTAAGGTGCAATATTTGTTCATTACTCTGGTAACACTCGATATACATGAAGTTGGTCACAAGTGAAAAATATTTTAGTTCGAAAACAGACGTCACCAAGGTAAGAAATAAAGGTTCTTTAAACTTTGTTATAATGTTGATTTTAGTGCTTTTTATACTCTCGTAACGTATTTATCCAGTTATCCTGTATCTGCAGGTATTTATATAACAAAGAATAACCCCGGGTTTCTTAAGTCTTAGGCTTTAAATGTGGAAAAATAAATCCATTGCCGTTTTGACTTGAAAATGAGGTGAATAGAAACGACATACGGGGTCACTAGATACGCTATACGGGGTTACTAAACACGCCGTACGGGGTCGGAAGATACGAGAGAGGGGTGAAAAATAACAGATGGGGGGTTAATAGAAATAAATGTTATAGGGTTGTCAAAACTGATTTTCACTATATTCCCTAAAAAAATATTAAAATGGCTTAATTTAAGGATAATTTAGCCTATTTAGCATTTAATAAAATAAATTAAATTGAAGGATAATTCAATAATCTAAATAGGATACACTTAACACTAACTAAACTTTTTTAATAACAAAGTGAACAACTTAAAAAAATACAAACAAAAAGTAGGATAGGATTTATATTCATCATATAAGTACCTACCCGTTGATTTGATACCTAGGTAGGTAGGAACTGATATTTTTTTAACACTAGACAAATAGTGACAACCCTGGTCGAAATGTCTAGTAACCCCATATGTCGTGTCTACTGACCCCGTTTTCACGGATACGAAAAAACCTTGTATTTTTTCATCTTTTTGCTAAATTAAGAGCAATAAGGCTTATTTTTCCGATGTAAACTTGAAAAAATTGTTGAGACTCACAATTTAAAAACAAACTTATTTCCATTGCCATTAGAATCAAATACAAAAAAAGCTTTTGAAGTTGAAAATCGTGTCTATTCACCCCGGTTTACGTACCTGCGCAGTTGACAAAATTTCGAAGCACGGGAACCAATCATCATGATCCACGCGTTGCGCGTCTGTATTCTGTGCTATTATTGGTTATTAGTGACGGCCATGTTGACGCGCGACCGCGTGTCTATCAGTCAGCCGTAGAGATAGAAAAAATTGATGCAATTTAATTTGCACCTTATAACTATTACGTACAAGTCTGATCGTGGGTTTTAATCGTGCTTTCGGAAATCATCGGATTCGTTGTTCGTGTCTGCGCAAACGAAGATTCACGACACGCCATATAAATTGTGTTCTACTGCACCGCCTCTTCCAGCATCTATACATCTCGCCCCGCAAACTTCCCTCGCCCAAGGTGAAGAATGCCCCGAGTTGCCGGTAATTTTTCACGCGCGGCCTTCTTCAACACAGGCCGCTTGTTTGTCTGCTTTTGTGTTCGGCTCAATGCCGTAACATATTCGCTTGATGTATTCCCCTCGGAGGTTTTTCAAGGTTGCTTGTTATTGTTGTTATACGTGAGGGATAAGATGGAGGATGGAAGGATGGTCTCTTTTGTGTTATACTCGATATGGATAGTAACTACATTTGATAAAAAATATTATGCTTGAACGAAAGTTTATACAGTTCCAAATTATTAAGAAGTAAGTACGGAGAGTAGTGGGAAACTAACACCCTTATTCACAAACGTCACAATGAGATCTCACAGTGCCACAGGCTGGTTCAAATCATCTCATAAACAAAAGGTCGGTCAATAAGGACCAATCACAAAGCTGTATTGAACGCAGTGCGTTTACTCAGTGAAGAATCTCTTAAGTATTGTTCGTAAATACGGGTGTAACACCCATATTTACAAACGTCACTATGAGGTCTCACAGTGCTCACGAACGCACAGGGTGGTTTAAATCGTTTCATAAACAAAAGGTCGGTCAATAAGGACCAATCACAAAGCTGTATTGAACACAGTGCGTTTACTCAGTGAAGAATCCCTTAAGTATTGTTCGTGAATAGGTACGGGTGCAACACCCGTATTCACAAACGTCACTATGAGGTCTCACAGTGTTCACGAAAACACAGGGTGGTTAAAATCGTCTCATAAACAAAAGGTCGGTCAAAAAAGACCAATCACAAAGCTGTATTGAACGCAGTGCGTTTACTCAGTGAAGAATCCTTTAAGTATTGTTTGTGAATACGGGTGTCGACGGGACGAAATCGCGAGCGTCCTGTATAAAATATATAAATAATAGAAAACACCGCATCGAAATTCCAGCACCGATATGCATTTAATTTTGTGTGATTTTGTCAACAATGGTTGTTGTCCTAGCTATAGGTTGTTTGCGTTAGGCAGCAACGAATTAATTGGACTGTTTCATAATCTTTGTTGCATTTTCTATATGTTGGCGTAAATTAAATTGGCAAATCGTATTTATAACGGTTTTTTTAGTATTAATTTGATATAATAAAAAAAATACAAGTTTAAATCACAAAATAAGTATTTCTGAAAGTCTTTGTCACTTAATCGACTCAAGACGCGCGAAGTGTAGAACGCTGATTAAATGTTATATGTATATTATTATTAATATTTATCTTTTTTATTATTATTATGGGTTACCTATTTGTTTTTATACGTTTGATGAGTTAGAAAACTAGAAAGTCATCATACCCCTGCAGCGGCTCACGCATGAAATGACATCAGTGACATACGCCTAAAACAATAATTGCTCGAATTTTGGTTTTCGGTTTCGGTTCGGTTTCGGGTTTGCACTTGTCTCTCTCTGCCTCAAATACGCTCTTATTAAGAGCGAGTGGGAGAGAAGTACAAACACCTTGTAAGTGCTCACACACTATAGTTACCTACCTTCTTTTGTTACATACAGAGCCACTAAACAAGGGATTTTATTTTGCAATATGAAAATAAATCACTTAAGGGTTACGGCGTTTGAATGTAGTAGAAAAGCCATGATTCAGAACAAAATTGATGCACACACTCCACGCTACCGTAATACCAAAGAAGGTGGCTAACTGTGTAAGCATTTTGAATTTAATGTGTTTTCCAATAGAGTATAGAATGCTTCGACTACTATGGAATCAGCTGCATTCTTTGGTATGGTGGCAACACGGTGCTTATGTGACGTTGCGATTGTCCTCAATTTGATTTATTCACATTTTACGCACTTTCGCAGAAAGTTGACGGAGCTCCGCAGTAGCGGAGCTCCTATTACTGGGTGGTTTGGCCCTCCGGGCCAGCCAAAGCACTAACATAACCTAAACGTACCTAATATTTATGATACTCAGGGGTCCGGAATTGAAATTTTTCATCAGTGTCAAAACCGCGAATAAACCTCCAACCTCTATTTGTACACGCTTATACACACGTATGCAAACACGAGGCTAAAGTGATTTAGTTACGGACATATTATAACATCTAAGGAGTATAAGGTGAAACATGAACGGTATTACTTTACACCTACGGAGCTTGGAGAGCTTTGAAGCAACGCAAAGTTGACAATAATTGGCACTTAGACTATTGATGTCGAGAAAAAGGTGAATATTTTCATATTTGAAATTGCAAAAGTGTATTTGTATAATGATGTTTATTTGAGTTTGTAATAATGATTTTATTACGACCAAGTTTCGTAAAGCCTTGATCTTGAATTGGACTAAATCTCATATTGACAAGGTAATAATAACCCTTAAAAGAAGATGTAGTGACTAAGATTGAAAAGGGCATGCTTCGATGGTTCGGTCATTTGGAAAGGATGGATGAAAGAAGATTGACGAAAGAGATATACAGAGCTAAAGTGAGTGGAAGGGTCGGAAGGGGCCCTAGGCGTACTTTTTCGAATCAAATCGGAGAAATACTGGAAAAGGGCCGAATTTTAAGTACCCGAAACCGACGTGCGTGCATGACTCGATGTATGAATGTGGAAGAAGCGAAAGAGATTTGTCAAGATCGTAGCAGGTGGAAAGAAGTGGTCTCTGCCTACCCCTCTGGGAAACAGGCGTGGTTTAATGTATGTATGTATGTATGTAATAACCCTTAATAGGGCATAAGCTTTACATTTCCCACATTACAATAAGCTGAAATTGAACTTTACTGCCTACATTTTATGATACTTACTATTTTAATTGTATTTTCCTGAAATATAACATCATCTATTATTACTCTTTAGAGACTTGCGATTCCTTGACTGTATTTCATTTTGGTCTAGTATTTTTGCTTTGACGGGCCTTATTAACGGATAATACCCAAACTTCAAATTGTCTCATTCCTTAATTTCAATAATGCTGCAATACTAATAGGACTTAATCTTTGAATGATATCATCATCATCATCATCATCATCATCATCATCATCATCATCATCATTATCATCATTATCATTATTATCATCATCATCATCATCATCATCATCATCATCATCATCATCATCATCATGATCATCATCATCATCATCATCATCATCATTTTCATCATCATGTTAATATTACTCTAGCTTTATTCCATTTTTCGTGGTCAAAATAAGCATGGGTAAAATAATTTTTACTTACCAAATCCCAATTTTTAATTATCTTAGAACTGTTGCGGGAACTAAGCGCGGTCCGAACCCGTTCGCCGCTGCTCTTTAATTATTAACCCGTTCAACGAGCCTTTACTCATTTCCTATGCTACCACTAAATGGATCCGCGGCAGGGCTGCCAAAGGAGGAAATTTAAATTAAAAAAAAAACTGCATCGACCTAGTCTAAAAGATTTATAGACTTGTATTAAGGATGTTACATAATGATTTTTAAACTAGTTATAGAGAAATAAATATTTAAATACGTCTGTCTGTCTGGATCTTTTTTACGTGTACAGGGTGTTCGGCAGAAGGATCGACAAACTTCAGGGACTAACTCTGTAGGCCATACTCATCAACTTTTATTATGGGACCAACATCCAAATCGCGAAAAAAAAACAGCTGTTCCATACATTTCGGCTTTTTAGCTCTCAAAGTTTGTATGGAACAGGTGTTTTGTCCCATTTAAAGTCCCTATGGTCCCATAATAAAAGTTGATGAGTATGGCCTACAGAGTTAGTCCCTGAAGTTTGTCGATCCTTCTGCCGAACACCCTGTATATGTGTGTGTGACTGTGTATATAAGTATATATTCATCACTATTCAAAAAGAGGAAATACTGTCACTATCTGGAGCAATATCGTACGGAGGCCTTTTGAGATATATTAGTAAGTTTGAAGTGACAACCCTATTTAACGCGTGCTCACCCGTGGCGCAGCTAGCTTAGAACAGTTTACTACAATTTAATCCAACTTATATTTAAACAATAAAACTAAAATAATTTTTCACGTGTTATTTTAAATTTAACTACAAAGTTTAATTCATTTTCACTAACCAACGTACACGTTAACCTGCCAAGCAGCAGTGTTCTTACTGTTGTACGGTGCATGGGTGTAATAGCCGGTCAAATTACTAACATTGAGATAGTCCATCTTAGATCGCAGGGTTGCCAACGCAAATATCCATGGCTTATCAACATGCGCTTTACGGCTTACGTGAGTCGATGCAGAGGTGAGTCGGTAGTGACCCTGCCTATAAAGCAGGAGCGAATATGTGGCGTTATCAATTAAAAGGGACCTTATTGCCGATGGCGCTTACGCCGCACTGCGTCACGCGACGTTGTATTTATATCGGAGCATCGTTAATAATGGCGGAAGCGCCATCGACAATAAGGTCCCTTTTCATAGATAACGCCACATAATGTGTTATGAGCAGAAGATAATATTTTTTGATGTATTTGAATGTATTTATTTCTCTCTCTCTTTTATCGTTTTCTAATACCCATAGTACAAAAGCTAGTAGTTTTAATTTTTGTGAGCTAGTCCCGTGATATTTATTTATTTAATTTTATTTATTTATATATTTACTTACCAACAGGTAACCTGGCTGCTTATTTGCCTAGTCCACTATTGTCGCAACATCTCAGCATTGCCAACCCTGATGACTGAGATAAAATTCCACTACTTTACTCATTAAAAATCACTATTGAAAATCAGCACTAATTAATTATGATGACTGAGATCCTGCGCCTCTATTCTAGGCGGTATAAACGATATCGTAGTTGACATGTTAAGGTATTGTTATGACGTCAGCCGTCATTATTGTCAAAAAAATAAGAGCTATCAAAACGTTGACAATACGATAACAGATCCAAAACGATATTGTTTTTACCGTGTTGAATAGAGGCCCTGCTTGTTGTGGCATAGCATTCAGTTGGCGGGAAAATGCTGTGTTCTATATCTGAAATTCAAATAAACGTTCAATGTCTTTAACAATGTTTCAATTATTGGACCAATCACATAGCGGTATTTTTCGAACCATGCCACGCATTGAACCAATCAGTGATCGACAAACGTTTACGTCCAATCGCGTGGTCGAATGACATTTCCAGCTCACTTCTCGTCTGTTTTGTTAGTCCATTTGTGACTGTATTCTGGCAATGAGATAATTTTGAATTTGAGTGGTGTGTTGTGGTCGCTTTAATTAATTTTATATTAACATCAGTGGACGCTTTCATAATGTATTGTTAATTTTATAATTTTGTGTGTTTTCTTTTAGCAAGATTTATTGCTTAATTGTTAATTAAGCTTTTTTTAATGCTTCTCTGTAGGTACAGTCACCAGCATAAATAAGAGATCATTTATGTACCTTGTCGCTTTAAATCGTTTCACAATTTTGTATAACATTTCAAACACGACGTTAAAGTGACAAGGTACATGAATGATCACTTATTTATGCTGTTGACTATACTATCTATGTAAACCATGTTATAATTTCTTTTTAAAGGTAAAAAGACGTTTAAAAAAATAAATGTTTTAAAAAACAAAAAAACCGCCTTCAAAAACGCAAAAAATAACTTCTACTACTAGGTACTTAGTAGTAGGTACCTATCCTATTAGGTTAGTCTAACTGAAGTCGGCGACCACAATATTTTCAACAAAAAGCCGACCGAAGAGAATCACTACCCAGTGCAAATATCATCCAAAACTTAAAACCGCTCGGCTTACCGTCACTGAGTTTTTTTTTTTATAACAGAGGGAGGCAAACGAGCGTGTAGGTTACCTGATGGGAAGTAATCGCCACCGCCCATAAACACCAACAACTTAACAACAGTTGTCGTTCGGTTGCCAGACAATTAGGGAAACGGAAGCTTCTTATAAAAAAAAAAACAGCCAAGTGCGAGTCGGACTCGCGCACGAAGGGTACCGTATTATCTATAAAAAATCACGTTTGTTGTATGGGCACCCCTATTTTTTAATTAAATTTAAATAAAATAAAGTGAATATACAACTAAATATTCTGTGAATATTTCAAGCGTCTACCTGTTGCCGTTATTAATATCGAGCAAAGAATAGCAAAAAAAATCACGTTTGTTGTATGTAATGGGAGCCCCACTTAATTGTTTTTTCTGTTTTTAGTATTTATTTTTTACTGTCTAGCTATCACGGTTCATGAGATACAGCCTGGTGACCGACAGACGAACAGTGGAGTCTTAATAATAGGCTTCCGTCCTTACCCTTTGGGTACGGAAACCTAAAAACACAATTTTAATAACCCTACACATAGAACTTTATCAAAGTGCAGTCAGCATTATAATTTCATATCATATGAATTTAATTCACACACACACGCAACGCCATAAACCATAGAGTTTAACATAACACAGCCGTAACCATAAATCTCAGTAATTAATCTAGCCCGATGACTGCTCTTGGATGGGTTCCAGATTCGACTCCCGGATTACCTGCTCGAATTAAGCGTTATGGGGACATACGGCTTGTTGCAGGGTTTTGGGTTAACGAGGTAGTGTTTTGAGGTTAGGCAATCGGGGTATAGGAGCTGTTGGAAATTTACATGTATAGGGTATGTATTGGGAGGGAGGTTTAAATTTCTTACGTGTTTTGTTTCTAGCTTTTGACTATAACTTGGTTCACGTTTTAATTAAATTACTGTATGAGGTTATATTCGTCCTAAAAGATAAGCATTTTAGCTACGGAGAATTTCTTAAATTTAAGTACAATTGGGAAATGTGGTTACGGGATTTTGAGGACTTATTTTATAAATTCTAGTCCTGAAAAACCGGATTCTGGCTTTAACATTGGGTTCGGAACTAATAACTCTAAGAAAAAGTGCCTCATATCTGAACCTCTGGACCTGAAATTGGGAGGTTATGCGTCTTTAGTACTTTATTTTTCTGCGAGAAACTATGCTAATATAATCTGTAATCGCTTGTTAAAGTTATATTTATATAAATGAACAGCTTGTTAAACTTTTATGCAACAAAACTTATCGTTTCAACCCTAACAGATGACAAGGTCAATAATTGTCGAACCTTAAACTTACTAAAAATCAATCATTATACCTTAGGTTTGGTTATCATCATTAATGTAGGTACGTTTTTAACAATGAAAAATCAATGAAATACCACTTATAAGGGAATAAAGGCCTGTTATTGTTAGGCGATGGGCTTGCAACCTGTCACTAATATAGGTACACATGGTAAACATCTTAGCCTGGGTATTGATTCTCTCAAAAGCAAACGTGAGCGAATGCAGGAGTGAAGTCCAAGCGGCGAGTTTAATTAGTCCCGTCAGAGCGAGCAAAACACATATTAGCGCGTGCATTCTCAATTAGGCAGCCTTATACGTTCGAGAAGCCATGCTGCCAAATTGAATACACGCGCTGAAATGTGTTTTGTTCGCTTTGACGGGACTACTTAAACTCGCCGCTTTGACATCACTCCTGCGTTCGCTCACCTTTGCTTTTGAAAGAATCACTACCTAGATTATGCAAAATGTGGTTACAGAATTATTAAGTTTTTAGAGAACTCAGTAGCTCTACCTACCCTAATCTGGGAATGAAGACATGAATATGTACAGTCGCGAACTTTAATATGGTTCCCACCTTAGGTCCAAAGTCAATCTGACATTCTACAACAATAAGGTTGAGTTTCATAAAAGTTACAAATGACTTGACATCTCTAATGACATTGACGACTTCAAGCATATTTTTCTTGAAATGGGTCACAAATTAACGTTCGTGATAGTATATGAAATTGTATTTTTAGAAACGATCTTCCCTCATCGCCGTCCACCGTATAAACCTTATTATCAGCAGTATAAGGGCGAATAGATATTTATGATATCTTAGGAACTCCTACATATTAATAACCTGTGACTCTACAACAGTACGGTTGATTGGTTCGTTTAACCTCGTGCCTACATGGGGTATTTTTATGGAATATATATTTGAAACTTTAAGATTACATTGCTTAGGGATCAGTTTGCTTTGTTTCTTATTTACTTTCCAAAGGAAGGTTGTAGACACAAGGTTAAAATTCATTTTTTACGTTTTAATTAGGAACGAAATTTTAAATCATTGCGTGGTCGTCTACTCAGCACTTAACCGGTTTTGTCTTTAACCTGTACAAACAAACTGAAAACATCACTAACGCGTAATAAAATATTATTTTTGTAATCCAACATACACGTCAAACACGACTGATAGAAAAGTAATTCCATTATCGTGACATTTCCACAGTATTTCGTATAATGCATAATATTATCATATTTATCATGTAATGTCATGTTGACACGTCATGACAGGCTGTTGACACGTGACATCTGAGCCGAATATGTATTGGCAAGAAAGATATTATTTTGTTGGGGCTATTTTGTTTTTACATATTATTACTACTTATAGATAAATTATATCAGATTTACCTGCAAAGCGTAAACTTTTATAAATATTACTGACGTGAAGACTCTCATAATGAATAAAAATAAAACTGAACGATTTCACACAAATTGACCATATATTTACTTATTCAAATGTTGTTTACTCAAACCATGTCTCTAACTTATTCTTGTTCTATGAGCACAAGACAACGATAAACATACTTATAATAAAAAAGGTGTATTTCACAAGAATATAGTACAAAACAGTAGATATACACCGTGACCAGGACGTACCCGAAGGATTTTAACCATTGATTCTAGACCCTATTTGGAGTATATAATGAGGTATAACATGTAGTCCGATAACGCATAATATCCGAGATTTTCATTATTTAAAAAACAATTCAATAGTTAATTTAATTTGAACTTTGCTAGCTATACCTAAAGCATTATTTACTAAGAAATTGATTGAATTTATTGATGTTGTACGTTGATGATTTTGGTACTTACAACATGAATCTTTCTTAGTAAATAATGCTTTGGGTTACCTAATGCTTATAAAGTAGTGTAATTGTAAGTTAGTAATTATATATTTTTCTTTCAAGATCGTAGCAGGTGGAAAGAAGTGGTCTCTGCCTACCCTTCTGGGAAACAGGCGTGATTTAATGTATGTATGTATGTAAACAGTTTCTGTTATTTAGTTACTACAGTTATTTAATATAATTTAATATACCGTTTCATAGTGAAATTCTGGTTCACACAGCGAAGCGCTTCGATATAAAGTAATAAGTAAAAAGGGCATTTCACTTGAAAACTGAAATATTATCTATTAGGTTCCATGCTATTGCCACAAATAATCTGCACTGGACAGCTAGAAAATAGAAAAACGTGGAAGGAATAACTCGAAGCATCGTCTACGAAACAAATATATTTTGTTCATTTCCGAAAAGAACGACGTAACTCACAATGCGACTTTAAACTTGCTTCAACCTTAACTTTCTACCATTCTAGTCTAAAGTGGAATAAGGCCATATTTTCCGTTGTGGCTTTCTTGTCGCAAAGTGATTTAGAATTCCCCAGCAATACCAGGAAGTTCTGAAATTGTTATTTTTATTATTTTCTCTCGTTATGCAGTCTGTAAGGTTTTACTAGAGAAATATTATCTTTGTTTTAAATTATTTATACTCTGATAAAGTATATTTTAATGCATTAGAATAACTTATAAATAGTAAGACCCTGAATTCACGCATGAAATGTGTTTTGATTTATTAAACAAAACATAGAGACAGGTTAACTCAAATTATATCGCACTGCTAGATCAAAACAGTAGTAACTCAAAATACACCTGTATTTTATAATCAAATTTATTACAACTTCTATGAACTTGACACAAAACTAGCAAGGATTTGATGCTGTTTTGATGTAGCAGTGCGATATATATTTTCTTTTGGCTACGGACTATCGAGTAAAATGATACTAGGAACAGGTACCTGCTTATAAAGTAGTGTAATTGGGATTGTTCATATTTTTAC
The DNA here is from genome assembly GCA_948252455.1 of Acleris cristana. Classification (NCBI taxonomy): domain Eukaryota; kingdom Metazoa; phylum Arthropoda; class Insecta; order Lepidoptera; family Tortricidae; genus Acleris; species Acleris cristana. The sequence goes on along the minus strand of OX411797.1, from coordinate 5,450,573 downwards.
AATAGTAGTGTAATTTCTAATTCGAAAACCATTTCGAGGAATGGGATTTTAAAGCCGTTCTGCATTATTAAGTTTTTGAAATATTTATCTATTTCGGATATTTCGACAAAAGTATATTTAACCTTTGTTTGACTTTCGTTTTTGGCTTGAAGCGCTCCGAGGTGTATCTTACGGGTTAGGCGAAAGCCGCTTGATATAGTATGTTTTAATGAATTATTACGATCACTTTTTATCATTAGATAGCATTTAATTGTTGTAATTTATTAGAAAATGCCAGCCCAAATTTAAATTAATCATGTCATCTATAAAATGTCTGCTAAATAAATAAAGATATTCAAACAAAAGTATTGGGTCAAATACAAAATTAATGAACTTCATCTCTTAAAATTACCCATTCTTTTGAATTAGAATGTAAAAACAGTGAGTTATTTTTTTTGTTCTATCCCAATTGTAAGTAATTATTATGATTTTTATGGCTGGTCACATATGTCGAAGAACTGATCGTTGGACTAGATTGGTTTTGGAGTGGAGATCACGCACGGGCAAGCGTAGTGTGGGTAGGCCGCCAGCTTGATGGACGGATGTCGTGAGGAGCAATGTTAGAGGGGTATGTCCAGCAGTGGACTGCTATAGGCTGATGATGATGATGATGATGATGATGATGATGACGATGATGATGATGATGATGATGATGATGATTATGATTTTTTATTAATTTCATATCTTTATCTGAAATTAAGGTGGATCTACATTTTTTTTTCATTCATTATGTAAAAAAACAAAAAAACCGCCTTCAAAAACGCAAAAAATAACTTCTACTACTAGGTACTTAGTAGTAGGTACCTATCCTATTAGGTTAGTCCAACTGTAGTCGGCTTTTTGTTGAAAATATTGTGGTCGCCGACTTCAGTTAGACTAACCTAATAGGATAGGTACCTACTACTAAGTACCTAGTAGTAGAAGTTATTTTTTGCGTTTTTGAAGGCGGTTTTTTTGTTTTTTAAAACATTTATTTTATTTTACACTTTTTAGTGATCATAATAAGCTTATGTAGTCCCACTTCTTAGTTGATATATGAAACTTTAAGACATTTCAAGCTCGCCGCAAGCAACGCCGCGGGAAAATCATAGTCATTTTAAAACAATTAAATGTGCTTCGTTGTAGTCGCTCAACTATCTTAATCGAGATATCTTATCGCCACCCTTGAAATCGGTACCGTTGAGGAGTTCCGGTGGCCATCTGTGGTCTTCATCATCAGTTCCGCTTCACCAAGTGACACTTTCTGAATGCAAATGCTTCACTTGTTACTAAAAATACTAAAATCGCTATATGTTTGCATACAATATTTGAGGAGTTCCCTCAATTCCTCACTGATCCCTTCATCAGATTCAGATTTGCTGACAATGGGACCACCTCTGAAGTATACTCTATCAAACCAAAAAAGAATTTTTAAAATCGGTCCACAATTGACGGAGTAATCGGTGAACATACATAAAAAAAAAAAAAAAATACGTACAGTGGAACGTATAACCTCCTCCTTTTTTGAAGTCGGTTAAAAATAAACATGAAATTATGCTTGTTGGTTAGCGCATCACATAAGAACGTTTAAATCGTTTTTTTAAAGTTCGTATTATTCCGAATGAGGGTTTTAGGCGAAAATGCAAAAGTTGCCTGAGAAAAAATGGACAGGTGTTTTAGGTCGGCAAGTTTTCAAATACAATTGAGGTTTGTATCATTCAAAAGAATAAATCTACGTTATTATGTTTTATTGTTAAAATATAACCAACCGTCCCTTTTTTAAAAAAAAATTCCCTAATCAGGGGGCATGATCGTACAATAAATCTATTTTAGTAAAAATATTAATTGTCCCTTTGTGGCAAATTCGAATGTGATAATGACAGATAAAGGCCGAGCATATTTCAAGCACACTTTACCTATTGCGCGTTTATAAATGAGAGTTAGTTTATTCCAAAAAGTTTGTAAGAGTTGTAGTAGACGCATACTGTATGATAATTTACTCGTCTGCAAAGTTTCCAGCCAATGAATCCATAGACTATCTTTGCTCTCAGCATATAACATGAAAAGTTTAATAAAAATTGATGCATTGACCAAGGTATGAAAGTGATTAATATCCCGAGATATATAAACAGCGCCTAAACAATATTGTTTTTGACGTATTATGGTATAGTTTTTAACTCGACCGCAATTACCGTAAATAAGAGCTATCAGAACGTTGACAATACGATGATAGGTCAAAAGCAATATCGTTTGTGGTCGTAGAATAGAGGCCCTGCACGGGCGCTAGCGAGTTGAAACTTCGTTTCTTGCAGCAGAGTTGATACTTCATTTGTTTCACCCGAGTAGAAAATTCATTTCTTTCATCCAAGTTGAAACTTCATTTGTTTCACCCGAGTTCACACAAACACACAAACACACAAACACACACACACACACACACACACACACACACACACACACACACACGCACACACGCACACGCACACGCACACGCACACGCACATGCACATGCACACACACACTTACTCTCTTACTAAAGATCATTGTTGCTTAAACTATTTTTGTAAACCGCACTCGCAGACGGCCAAGATACAGGCTCAGCCTAGTTTGGTCTCTGACGGACATCTACGTATATATGTAAAATGTTGTTTTTTGTTTCATAAATCATTTTGTATTTATTTGTATTTTTTTGTAGTTGAAACTTCATTTATTTCACCCGATTAGAAACTTCATTTGATTCACCCGAGTTGAAACTTCATTTCTGTCACCCGAGTTGAAACTTCATTTCTTTCACCCGAGTTGAAACTTACTTTTCATTTTGACTCAGAGGATAATTTTTATAATTAGTTGTTATAGCGGCTATGTAATGGCAAGTAATACACAACACGTGTCTAGCTACTAGGGTTTATTTGATACAGCCCGCTGACAGAGAGATAGACGGACGGACGGACAGACCGATACGGAACCCCAAAAATGCCTTCTTTGTCCTTCTCATTTTTTGTAACGAGTGTCAATTTAATCAATTCTCATTCGGGTGGGACCTATAATGAAACAAGTTTTTATAAAAAAGCTTAGTAATTTCATAATGTCTGTCCGGTATAGCATTTTTGCATAGTCTTAAGTAGGTACTTTTATTTATCCATACTAATATTATTAATATGAAAGTAACTTTGTCTGTTTGTTACAATTTCACGACTAAACCACTGAACTGATTTCGATTAAATTAAATATGGAGATGGTTTATTATTCTAGAATGGACATAGGGTTTTTACCGCGAGTAGCGAAGAACTACTTCTACGTGGACGGAGTCACGGGTTACAGCTAGTAAATATATATTTAATAACGTTTTATTAGTTGCATTATGTAGCAAGAAAATATAGTAAAGTTTAAAATATTGTCAAAATCTTAATTATAATGGCTCGATCATGAACTTAAGTAGAAAGAGAAACGTATTTAAACATGATTTACACAATTGTCAATTTTTTTGAGCCAGCTCTATTACATTAAGATAGCTCTTATTTGCTTGACAGTAATCGTGGCCGAGTTAACAATACGATAACATGTCAAAAGTAATATGGTTTAACCAAGTAGAACAGAGACACAATAACAATATAAATTGTGGTGGTACCATTTATAAAGTGCATTTAATTCAGCCTTGACACAAGCGACGCTATGTAATTCCATTATACAAATTAATATGTCTACCGCATTTTACCTAGTGGCAGCTAATTTAATTGTTATGACAACATATTACAGAAGATAACTATTACGTACTTAAATGTATATACTATTATGAGCAGACATAGGAATCCGGGGGGCAAAATTATATGACAGATAGGGAGTTCCTATATCTCAATTATCGATGCTTGTTCTAAATACTAGTGATCACTCCAAGTTTTGTTTGTAAAATTATAATTTTATTAAAATTGTAAAAATTACATACATACACATACATTAAATCACGCCTGTTTCCCAGAGGGGTAGGCAGAGACCACTTCTTTCCACCTGCTACGATCTTGACAAATCTCTTTCGCTTCTTCCACATTCATACATCGAGTCATGCACGCACGTCGGTTTCGGGTACATAAAATTCGGCCCTTATCCAGTATTTCTCCGAAATTTTTAATTGTAAAAATTAAACAAAATAATAACATAATTGTCTTCTTTTTTTTTAAAACCGATTTTTGAAATTTTACTCATCATAATTTTTTCCTCGTTACAGTCCCATCTACAAGTACTAATGTTAAAATAAACGATCAGAATTTGTTCAAAATTTTCGGACGTTAAACGTCTTCGTCTGGGCTGATAAATCGATTTCAGGTGGCTAAATGACTTTTCAATTATTTTGTGTGAAGGTCATAACATTTTTTTTTAAATATGGTTTGTGAATTTCATACTCGTCTTCAGAATAATACTTACAAAAAATACAAACAATGCTGGGGGCGATCACTAGTACATGGAAAAAGCATCGATAATCGAGTTCAACGATAATAATATAAGAACTCCCTACTTGTCATGAAATTTTGCCCCCTGCTTGGTGACAATTCGGTATACATTGCAAAGTTGACACGCTGAACCATTACTAGGTTTCATATAAACTGCGCCATTGTATACTGAAATGTCACTTATCATCTGTCATTGTCGGGATGGTGAAATAGGTGGATTCCTATGTCTGCATTTTACGGTGCCTACTTGTTATTTTTCGAAACACCCTTCAACAAAAGTAACATTACGCAGAAAAAACCGGTCGACTGCGAATCGGACTCGCGCACCGAGGGTTTTGTACCGCCGCACAGTGGGTATTCCGATTTCGAATCGAATCAGCGCGAGCCCAACTCACACTTGACCATTTTTTTCGTATTTATTGTTCTTCTTCAGGTTTTATACTATAATCATACCAAAGCCGCTTGCATGTTTTAAATATTTTTGATTTACATAGTTCAAAAAAATAATATCAACCCGCTATCTATTACGGTCCAAACGATACAGCTCTCACGCACAAGTGATCCTATAAGGGTTCCGTTTTTTAATTATTTGTACGGAACCTAAAAAAACAGACGAGTTACACCGAAGCCACTCCTAGTATTTAGATTCTATTCACCCCTGGACGGCTCCATTCACGCCGTAACCATGACATTGGATTCAATTACAGCATATCTGCAATCTCTAAGTATTTTATTCGGCGAGATAATAAGTCACCCTCTGGCCGGACGCCAGACCGCTGCATTGTCTTCATGGTGCCACAGAACAATTCAGAGTGGACACTTTAAATAATAAATTTAAAATAATAGACTTTATTTAAAAAATACCAAATTCGAAAGGAACTGCTAGAGCAGGTATAATTAATATCTGGAATATATCTTGATACCTACGCATAAAATTGTTTCGAACAATTGTTTGGTCTTCAATATTTTCGCCTATCCTTTTAGACTGATATTACATCTATTGTGTAGATTAGTTGCTTAAAGATTTTCGATCAAATAATACAGAAATTGCATTACGGTTTCAGTTTACTTAAAAAAAAAGATAGTATCATTGTGCCCCGTGTGGTGTACTCTCGTTGTAGGTTCCAAAGAAGGCGTCTAACTGAAATGTAGTGGTCAAAGCATTCTATACTCTATCGATAACGAAATTAAATTTAAAATGCTTTTACTATTACTATGCAGTTAGCCGCTTTCTTTGGTATTACGGCAGCACACATACTATGCATCTGAATTTTCTGAAGTAAATGGCTACCGTAAATACAATTTCTGTACTTTTTGCTTCTTTACCGATAGATTTATTGTACATACATACATACATACATAAATTCACGCCTTCATTCCCAGAGTGGGGTAGGCAGAGCCACAAACTCACCAACAACTCCAAAAACTTGTTGATAATTCTGTGACCACATTTTGCACAACCAGGCTAAGATGTTATCCAGTGTATTAGTGACAGGTTGCAAACCCATCGCCTAACAGCATCACACAGCCTTTAGTCCCTTAGTCGTCTCTTACGACATCCAATGGAAGACATGGAGTGGCAACATTCTAAAACCGGCACCACACGGGCGGGATGTAATGTTTCCAACAAAAACGTTCATTGATGAGCTGTCATTTGCATAATTAATAAAATTAAACTAATTAAGGACAGCTATTGTCAAGAATTTTTATTTATCACGTCAATGATGATTCTTTTATTTAAATTATTTGTCATATCTCATTCAAAGTGCACCCTCTGTTTCTTACGCTATATTAGTGCTATAAGAATGGTTATAGAATGTCAGTGGCAGTAAAAAGGGGCCGTAAAATGACCAATGGTTTTATTAGCGCTAGCGTGGAGGCCGTTAAATGTACGGCTGGTTTGTTGGAATAAATAGGCGCTATATCAGATATGAATGGTATAAACTAGGTGTAGAACGAGTGACTTCCTGAAGCTGCTATATTGCGATGGTATTTTTTTAATCCCTCGTTTGGTGCACTATGGACGTTATAAGAATAAGGACTCGCGCACGCTTGCGCACTCGTGGGTAAAAGCGAGTGTAGTATTGTAGTTCACTTTAAGTTGCGTTTTAAGTTGACTATATGAACCTAACCTTATTTTGCATGTCGTTTAATTGGCCTGTTCTATCTAATAATCTGAGACCTATGTATCGCATTCTATAGCCAATAAACATTTATTTCATTTCATTTCATTTCATTCCATTTCAGTAGTGGTAGGACTTTGTGAAGGGTCCGACGGATCGCTACCACCTCATTCTTTAACCTACTGCCAAGCAGCAGTGTTCGCATTGTGGTTTTTCGGTGTGGGGATCAAACAACCGATTTTAAGCATAGAGATATTTCAATTACTACCTCAGAGTTGGCAACATGCGGTCTTAGGATTGCTGTCTTAAGATTGTAGTCCTGAGAATGCAAATTTTGATGAGTTATCCTACTTATCAGGTGGCCTGTGTGCTCGTTTGCCTTCCCCATGCTATATAAAAAAAAAGTATGTCAAAGTTAACATCAGAATGTAATTTATCCTAGAATCCCTAGTGTTTAATTTTTAGCACCAGTGTAGGGGTACACGCAGTCTCATATCTTGATCCACCATAGAACCTTGTCATAATGACAGCGTCAAGTGACGAGATAGACATATTAAATAGGAATTCCTATTTAATATGTCTATCTCGTCTCGTCGGTTAATTTAATCATTATTGGTTTTATGGGACAAAGTTCTACAGTGGGTCATCACTTCATCAGTTAAAGTCCGTGGTGGAATTCTAGTCTTAATCCAAAGATTGAAAATAACATAAAATTAATAAAATAAAAAACAAGTACCCAACGTTTGGTTCTTAACCTTTGTCCTTTAAAACAAATGTCATAGCGGCTCCATCTCAATAAGAAGTCATATTTGTCATATTATTGCTGCTATTATTTCGTCTCAATGCATTAAATTTGTCCTTTCTTTTAGTACAGTCATAAAGCATCTTAAATGCCTTATTCCATTTTAATACACTCGGTCTCCTATGTGACTTTTATAGCGTCAATAATCGTATAAAAAATAATACGCCTCTTACTGCACCATTACCCAGCTTATGGTAGCGATCCCGTTTGACACGACGTCATTTCGTGACATGATGCTTTTTAAGTTTCTTATTTTTAATAGGATTATTGCTTTGCTGAATTGAATTTGATTGGTTGTACTTTAATATCTAAACATTTTTATAAAAATAAACTATGTTTTTGCCGATTTGCTAAGATATTTATCGACTTATTATTGGAACTATTCACTTTAGTTAATGCGTCACTTCTACCAAAGGTTGCCTGTAAGAGATCACTTTATAGCGATAAGACCGCCTGTTTTCTAGCATTAATGAAGTTCATGTTTGTCTTTCCCTGTTTAATTTTCTTTGTGTGGTTAATAAAGCGTATTTGTATTGTATTGTTGTATTGTATTCAATGAGACAAGTGCCCCTGGTTTCTAACTATATATATAAAAGGCAAACGTGACTGACTTATATATCAACGCACAGCCGAAACTACTGTACCTAAAAACTTGAAATTTGGTACAGGGGTTCCTTTTATGATGTAAGTGAGCACTAAGAAAGGATTTTCCGAAAATCGACCCCCAACGGGAAGAAATGGGGGGAGTAGCGGGAAACTAATTCTACGCGTACGAAGTCGCGGGCGTCCCCTAGTTTATGTATAAAATGCATACGTTAGTAAATACGTTACTTGATCATTATTTGTAGGCCAATTCACTTTCAATTTAAAAATATTATTTTTTACGTTAAATTAATTATCCAGTATGCAGTGCTACCATTTTTTAAATAGCGATCGGCAATCTTCGTATTTCTATGAAACACGAGTGACAAATATACAATTGCGAGTGCAAGAGTGATAGCTATATCCAGCCAAAAGCTATAAAGAAACTGTACTGTACTGTACTGTACTAATATGGGTATCATATTGATTAAGCACTACAAGGGAGGCCTCTATTCAACACGGTAAAAACAATATGGTTTTTGATCTGTTATCGTATTGTCAACGTTTTCATAGCTCTTATTTACTTGACAGGAATGGCGTCTGACGTCATAACAATACCATAACAGGTCAACTACGATATCGTTTTTACCGTCTAGAATAGAGGCACAGAACCCCGAAAGCAAACTTGAAGCTAACATGGCTGCCGATGTTATGTCATATTACAGCTCATAAAAGTGCTCCAAACAAAATATTTGTTCATGCCATACTTTGGGAGATCTTTCTGGTTGGTTCTACTTGGTTCTTAATGTTTTATTTTGTAATGATGTGAGATTGCATATTTAATGTTAATGGTCACTTTTTATTGTATGGATGCATTTCTCAACTAAATATGATGTTACCAGTGAATTTAAAATTAAAATAAGCCAAGAATTTATACGGATGATACAAGCATTTTAAACTGCTAATTAGACAGCGATTAGACAGAGAGTTCCGATATGCACTGTGACGTCATATTATTATGTAACAGGTCGGCCACATAAACTCCATATGTTTAAGTCTGTTTTGCTAGTAAGAGTTAGCAACAAATCTTTGTTGACTTGGTTATTTTTATAGCAATTTAAAAAAAAAATTCGTTGTTAAGTCACTTAAATGTAAATTTATTAAGTTAGTTAAGTTTTGATAAGCAAAAACGACAATGCGAAAAAAAAAAGTCAGCAGCAAAAGCTTGTCTCAAAAGGGTTTTTTAACCTCGCACAATAGTCACGTGACTATTGTCACAAGTGGAACGTTCCCGTCCCCGCCCATAAACCCCGAACTGAGTGGACATAAACCGGCCATGTGGATGGCGGCTTGTAATTGCGCTTTGACGTGTTTTTTTTAATTACTAGTGCGTGTTGCTAGTGGCTAGTATTAAGGAGCTACGGTAGTCTGTTTTTTTATTTAATTTAAAAAACAAACATTAAAAACCTAACCTATGAGTGCCACCGGCAGCGGGGCAGGGCTCAAGCTACCGGTGGATAGGCTGCAGAGAGAGGAACCTCCTCACAATGTGTGCCGTTTCGAGGAGTACTGCCTTCTGTATCTGGCCCTTGATCCAGCCATCTAGCGAGAGTCTCTTGAGGTGTTGGTCGAGACTCTTCGCTATAAGACCGTTTGCCAAAACAACTATTATTTTTATCATTATTCAATTATCAATCATTTTAGGTAAGTAATTTAAATTGGGCAATTATAATTTTTAAATCTTGTAGGTAACCTCTTATATCTAATATTTCGCACTGCTAGATCAAAACAGCATCAACTCAAAATCCTTGCTATTTTTGTTTCAAGTTCATAGAAGTAGTATTAAAGTTGATTTTAAAATACAGTTGTATTTTGAGTTAATTCTGTTTTGATCTAGCAGTGCGATTTATTATTTTAAACCATTTCCTTTATAAAAATATAACCTATTAGATATATAGGTATAAAAACCTCCGATGTAATGGTGGCCCCTTTTTTCAGAGCTGATATCTCCTAAACGGCCCAACCAATTTTCATGAAACTTGGCTAAGAACCACCGCTAGAAAACTTGCTTTAAATTTAAAAAACGCATCAAAATCAGTCTACCCGCTTAAGAGCGACGGTGCCACAGACAGACAAACACACAGCGGTCAAACTTATAACACCCCTCCTTTTGCGTAAAAAAATTGAAAATTTGTTAATTTATTTAGAATTATTACTTACCTTTTTATACAACAGGTAATGTCCTAAATTTTGATAACTATAACTATTATAAAACAATGCAAGTTACTCAAGCGCCTCTCTTAATTAGTTTTGCAATTTTAAATGAAAGCTCTTAGTGAACGCTCAATTAATTTCAGCTCAAGTCAAACAAAACCAGTAAACAAATTAACTCGCTAAACATAACCTCCAACAAAAACTGAATTTAAAGCAATTCTCTGAACTTTATTAATCCTTAACTAAATTTACATGAAAATTATGAGATTAAGACCTAACTTGGAACATTTTCTGCTAATAAAGATTAAGAAAATACTGACTTATATTTAAAAAAATATATACATTAAGTCTTAATAATGCTGTACTATGATTAATATTATTATTCAATTCTAACTTCATTTCTATTTCTTTTTTTTTTTTACTCATAAATGAAGGTACGAGAAATACCTGAAATAAGCCAATACTATGTGTACGACTCATTTCAAAACGGAGTAACTTTAAATAAAATTATATTTTACTAAGAACTGTATAAACACCGGTTTGACTTTGTTTTTGAATGGTTTTGTTATTAGACTTATTTCATTTTGCTCTTGAGTATTCCACGTTGACAATAAAGTCTAGAATACACGACGCGGGTCTTAAGCGAGCATTGCACTCGGTCTGCGGTGTGACACAGAGTAACTTTACAGACAATCGTATTGCACGAGAAAAACGCAAGTGAGGTTAAAGACTTGCAGATAAATTTAAAGGTACAAATAAACATTAAACATATAAAATTAGTTTTTACATACATATATATATATATATATATATATATATATATACTCAAGACTTTTATTCCAAAGTAGGGTAGGCAGAGCTACAGAATTACCAACAAGTCAAAAAAATTGTTGCTAATCCTGTAACCACATTTTGCACAATCAGGCTGTTTTTTTTCCCAGTGTATATTAGTGACAGGGTGCAAGCCTATCGCCTAACAATACTACAAGTCGCCTAGGTTATATTTTTTATGGAGCTAATTTTTTTTTACTAAATTAAAAAAACATCGCGATAATTTTGTGTTTTATTAGTGTTAAAAATAATAGGTCAAGAATCTTAACAAACCCGTTACTAAACTCCGTGATAAAATAGATTACTTCTATAATGTGGGTTTTGTTTCGTAAAATAAACAGTTCTTAAACCTAAATCATTTATATTTTTGTATGTAATGTTAGGTACAATAATAATTAATAGTCAAAGAGACTAAAAAATACTATACAGCGAACCCGTGCACATAAGATATAATTAACTTCGTGACGTTAGTTTAGACCCTTACCACATTTAACATACATTATTTTAAGAGTCGCAAAATGGCAACCGACCATTTCTACTGATTAGATATCAGTATCACTAAACAATTTGAAAACTAAATGGTTGAAATTATTAAATAGGGATCATCATAACAATTATACCGACCCAATAATACTTTTTTTTTTCTCAGGGGAAATCTATTATGGAAACCAATCGACCAGGGGGGCCGAGTGGTTATGTCGGACTCACACCGACTAAAACCCCTGAGGTCTGGTGTTCCCTCACCCACCATGGACGAGGTCGCGGGAGTGGTATTCCATCCGCCACCTCGTCTATCAGCGTTTGCCCTTACGGGCTCGTCTTCAACAGGGTTTTTGGGCGATTCTCGCTGACTAATGAACTGGACCCAATAATACCTAACCTAATAGTTTTTTTTTAAGTGGCTTCTCATTACTAAGCTACTCTAATTCCACGAGTCACCCCGCAGAAATGAGTCTGCCAGGAGTCGCAAATAGAGGCGGTAAAGTCGCGGGGACTATTATACTTGCTTGTCAAAGATCTGTTGCAGGGTATAGAGAACAACTTATTTGCAGTCTTGGGATCGCAGTCTTAAAATTGCATTTTTGACAATGCAAATGTCTAAGATTCATACCTTCTCGTTGCCATATAAAAACTTAATTTATAAATAATACATGATCTGTATCAAAGACGCAGTTTGTCCGTTTTTAGGGTTTCGTGGACTATGTAAGCAAAATTATTATAAGATGTCTTCGTTGTCTGTCTGTCCGTCGACTTTTATACGCCTTGGCTACATGCATAGTGTCATTCTACAAATCAGGCTTAGCCAAGTGTGGATGTCCCAAGAAATTGTAGTGTCATATCAATAGCAGTAACAATTATTATTAGTTTTTATTTGTATCTCTTTTTACTATTTTTATTACTATTTTAGTATCACTAAATTATTTGAATTTGAATAGTATTTGTATTAAATTATTAAATATGGATCATCATTATTATACCGAACGAATTATAACTAACCTATAGAAAAAAAAAGTTGTAGCATGACGAGTGAGCGTTTTTATTAAAATGGCGTCTCATTACTAAGCTACTCCAATTCCACGAGTCACCCCGCAGAAATGAGTCTGCAAGGAGTCGCAAATAGAGGCGGTAAAGTCGCGGGGACTATTATAGTTGCTTGTCAAAGATCTGTTGCAGGGTACAGAGAACAACTTATTTGCAGTCTTGGGATCGCAGTCTTATAATTGTAGTTTTGGGAATGCAAGTGTCTGTGGGTCACCGATCTCACTTACCATCAGATGGCCTATGATCGTTTGCCTTCTCTACGCGATAAAAATACTGTTCTTTAAAGTATAATTTTACGTAGGTACATTAAAGAAACCGTGCAAAGTCAATTTTACTGGTGGAGTGTGTCTTGAAATAGCAGTAGCATTTAACACAAAATCTTAACCAAATATAATTAAAATCGGCCTAGTTCGAGTCGGACTCGCGCACGAAGTAACATTATCTGTACAACATTAGCAAAAAATGGCAAAAATATCACGTTTGTTGTATGGGAGCCCCCTTTAGTATTTATTTTATTTTAATTTGATTATTTGTTTTTAAAGGGAATATACAACTAAATATTCTGTGAATATTTCAAGCTTCTACCTGTTGCCGTTATTAATATCGAGCAAAAAATGGCTTAACAATCACTTTTGTTGTATGGCAGCCCCCTATATATTTTTTTTAGTATTTGTTGATATAACGGCATCAGAAATGCATCATCTGTAAAAAAATTGAACTGTCTAGCTATCATGGTTCATAAGATACAGCCTGGTGACAGAAGGTGACAGAAGGACAGACAGATGGACAGACGAACAGACGGACAGACGCACAGTGAAGTCTTAGTAATAGGGTCCCGTTTTTAGGCTTACGGAACCCTAAAAATGCCGTGTGATTGCCGGCTTAGAATAGTGCCACTCCATGTGTTCCTGTAGAAGTTGTTTCGCATTGTATTGAAAAGATGAGATGTAATTTATCGAAGTATCTCATATATTTATATCAGTTAGTGATCAAGTATCACTATTATTTCGCTATATCCAGTCAAGCAGCACATTCCATCGATCCATACAAATCATTAATCAATAGGAATTCCTTCTCTGGTTACAAGCTCTCTTTCCAACCTCAAGATGCATTTGCGGTCAAACGTTCTTGATACTTATTGTATATCTACCTACGTAATCATTGGACATTGAATATTATTTTGATGAGTTTAGTAAATTCAATTTAGGGTAAATCGTCTATTATTGGCGACCTTCATTAACTGGCCACTTTGCAATAATATGTGTGAAGCAAAAGATATGCTGATAATAATAATAAATAAATAGGCCTTTCCATCTATTTCAGATGATTTAGGTAGCACTATGAATTAAGACACTTTCGCTCGTGACTTAACAGGCCGATCCGGGATAGGATCCCCCGGATTTGTGCGATTAAGCTAGAATACCTAGATCCAGAGTTGTTGTCTGGACTACTGTCAAAGTATCTTTACGAACGGCGTCTTTATATAAAATTGGTGGCTAGTAACTAAATGACATTTTCTCAAGTGGCCAGTTATTGACGATTTACCCTAACCAACGTCGTTATTGTTTTTAATACATGCTCATAAACAATAATGTTTAACATTCGTATTATATTTTTTTCTATAATGATGAAGTATTTGTCACGTGTGGTTGCGGGGTTAGAATAGTTCCACTCCATGTCTTCCCGTGGATGTCGTAAGAAGCGAATAAGGGAATAAAGGCTTGTAAGTACTGTTAGGCGATGGGCTTGCAACATGTCACTAATGCGCTGGTAAATATCTTAGCCTGATTGTGCAAAATGTGGTTACTGAATTATCAACAAGTTTTTAAAGTTGTAGGTAAATCTGTAGCTCTGCCTACCCCACTCTGGGATTACAATGCGTGAAGGTATGTATGTATGTATGATGAAGTAGGTATGATTGCTATCAAATTATCTTTCATATTTATCAGTATTTGTCATTTGCACGTCTTATATGAGGTAGATAATTTGTCATAAAATAGCTAAACAAGTCGTACAGTCAAATTTAGTACTTTGTCGCACTAACGTATTACAGTGAGAGTGGTTTGAATTTAGTATTACCTAATAGCTGCGATAAGGTAAGTATTAAAATGTATGACTACTTATGAGGGTTAATGAATATTATGGCAAATGATATAATTATGGCAAATGAAATTCGGGCAAACGAAGTGATCCGACTTCTGAGTTCGACCGTAAATATACTAGATATTTAATAACTCAATTTTTTTATTTTTCTGAGTATGAAATCGTTCTCACGCGGTCATTAAAGTCTCTATCCGATAACTCTTATTAAATAACTATAAGATAGATAAAAACCTCCTATATAATGGTGACCTCTTCTTTTAAAGATATCCCTTAAACGGCACATTTTGGGCCGATTTTCATAAAATTTAGCTCAAAACCACCACTAAAAAAACATGTTTCTAAATAAAAAAAACTCATCCAAATCGGTTCACCCTTTTAAGAGCTACGTTGCCACAGACAGATACACACATTCAACCTTTTGCGTCGGGGGTTCAAAAAACAGTCCGTCAGACAAAGTTTTTCCACAAACAATTTTCATCTCAAATCGCTTTCGACTGCAGCCGCTATACGCGCCACAGAACTATAATTATCTTTATCGTTAGCAACGGTCATCAAAAACACATTTTCTTGTTTTTACCCTCTTCTTGGAGAAACTAGTTGTAACACCACAAAGTTATATGTGCAGTTAACAAAATGGCGGCCTTTAAGCGATTGAAGAAGGTATGTTGTAGTTTAGAATGAGGTTTGGGCAATTGTAGACTTAATTTGGTGGCGAGAGGAAAATGACAAATGTGTGCATTTTTTCTCTTTTACAAGGCAATGACATTGTAATTATTACTAGGAAAATTAGTTTTCTGGCTTTAATATCCATTTACATAACTTTTGAAAGAAAATGCATTGGTGATATTAATGAAGAATAATCAAAAACTTTAAAAGTAGTTTCGAAAATTATTCTTTTTTATGTTTTTCAAAATGTATAAGAAAGATAACCACTGGTTATTTTAACGTATTGGCTCTTGTAAAAAAAATGTAGAAAAATTAATGAATATATTTTTCTATACTTTTACATCTAGATTTCACTGACCGGATCGAAAATTACTTTTTTCTGGGATATTGATTACTACAAGTCGATATACGTTCCTTTCAAATCCAGGGGCAGGGTAAGCTTTGCTGAAGTCTCGTAAAACTCGTTGATCGACTCATCATAGTTATTATTAAGGAATAGAAGTACTGTGACCTCATGATGAACTCTTAAAACCTGACAAGTTCCAGGCAGCGAACAAACAGAGACCCTACTTTGAAAATCAAAGTTCGAAGTTACGTTAGCTCCATCCCTTTCCCGCGATTTAGTCTCGAAAGACAAGTGACAGGGATGGGGCTAACGTAACTTCGAATTTCGATTTTCAAAGTACGGCCTCAGAGCTAATAAGATATAACAGGGAACTGCAGAATTTTGGCAAGTTGTAAGAATTAATTAAACGGCCTCTGATCTCAACTCAACTGAAAGGTTAGGTAAAATTCTTTGTTTAATTTTAAACAATAAAAAACACATTTTTGCAGTTAAGAGATTTATTCTCAATATACGGAAATAATGGCAAATTAAAGCATGCAATTTTAACAAAACACTGTGGCATGCAATATTTTTTAACATTTTCTTTTTTTAACAATTATGCAAGTCTCATAGGCATGACATTCTGATCACTTTTCAATTGATCATTTCTTGTGAGGATTACATCTTACAAAAACATATTGAATGATAAACACTGTTGTATTCACATACATTTTAAATAATCTAAATTTACCAAAACAATGCCATTCTATTTCTCAACATTTTATCACAGAAAAGATGATTTTCCCTCTACATATTTTCATCATTTAATTTTTCTACAAAATTCATTTATCTACTTAATTTACTAAATTATTTATCGGCCTGATAAAAATTTAAATTTATAATTTTCTTAAAATTTCAAGAGTTTTATCAAAATCACTGACTAATCCTCAGTCTGTTTATATTTCTAACATTATTATATGAAAATTATTAATATAATAATAATGGAATTGAATTGGAATCGTAAATCGATTACTTCATTATTTGAGCAACAGCGTATAAATACATAAATATAAATTGGGGCATCTTTTTTTCAATACAATAAATAACTAATTGGTGGTTTGAAGTTAATTTCATCAAAATAACTACATTTAATCTGTACAATTTACTGGGTAATTTATTACATTATCTATTTACATTCTTACTAATAAATTATAGCAAAATGCATATTGAAAAACAGTAATTTTATCTACATTACGGCACAAAGAAATTTCATACAATTGACACTGGCAAAGCATTTAAAATCCTTTGAAAATTCAAACCTGAATTATTTAAATCATTTTTAAAATCCACGTGTCCTTTTGAAGTAATTACTTAGTCTATGATTATTTACAATCAGTCATACATTTTAATATCTATTTTTAGGAACACATTTACAAAGTTTATGCACAGTCCTGTGACCTGTCACTTCGTTGACACGTAGCTGCAGCCGGCGGCGGGCGCACAAATTTACTGTAGGTATTTAATTGTCCATTAAAATTTGAGCCCGTTCACACTAAACGGGTTTTCTGCATTTGCTATACGTGTGTGCCTTGTGCTGGTTGATTGCCATTACCTAAAATTAAAATAAATTGTAAATAAAATTACAAATACAAAAAAAAGCAGTCAACTAAATGAAAAAAAGTGTATGACGTGATTCTAATGGAGAAATGGACAATGAAATGGTAAAATAAATATGTATTTTACGCTTTTGACTATCTTATTAATCTTATGCCAATAGAAATGATTTATTACAAACGTACAAACTTATAATAATTAACATAATAAAAGTGGCCTATTTTTTTTGGACATAGGTATATTTTTTTTTTTCTCTCAATTACCCAAAGCAAAAATGATTTCCCAAAATAAGCGGGAATAGATGAAATAAAATCAAAATCATCATCATTCTCCTGCCCTTATACGAAACTATTTGGGGTCGGTGCAACATGTAAAAGCTAAGCAAAATTTAAAACGATATAACAATATTGTTGATGCAATTTAAATATAGGCCCTTGATGACCAAAAGGACCTAAGAGATGTTTATGGCGATGATCATGATTACCTTACTGACCTGACGGCATCACCACTGAACTGCGCACTGAGGAGTAGGGCGGCGGCGCCGGAGTCGCCGCTGGTTTAGCCGTGTGCACCTGGTGGGGGTAACCTAAGGGACAAGAAGACCATAGTTATAACCTCCATTCTGCTGTTTGTAACAAAAAGGCACTATATGCACTCGGGCTTCATATGGTTTACGGCCTTTTTATTCTGGCGTTCTCTAGTATGTCAATAAATTATAATTAAAGTAGGGTGTAATTTTCGTATATCCTTTTGAAATTGTGTAGTTAAGTTAGGTAAGGTTAGTTTTTATAATATTAAAACAATTGTTTTAATTGTAAAAACCGTTTTCGACAACGATTTTCGACCAAACAATACATGAGGACAAACAATGATTATGCCACTCGATCGATCGTACAACACTGAGAGTAATTGTTACCACCCGAATATTATCAAGCCTTTCTATAATTTGACCATATACAATTAGTGACATTCTCTCACGACTAAAGTAAATACTATAGGTTCCAAACAAAGATATTTGAATTGAAAGAGTTGAACGCTCATTGCCTCAAAGGCAATAAAACTAATTTCATTATATTGTAATGAAATTAGTTTTCTCGACTCAAGTATCAAGATTTTCAGGCCTATCGTAATACGTAAAACTGGCAAAAAAAATCTCTCTTAAAAATGAAATAATCTTTTAAAGAAATTACATGAACAAAGATAATACTCAAGTAAAATAAACTCTTACTATACCAGCAGCGTGCTCTCTTAAAAAGTAAAGAATAAAAATTGGAAATATATGCGAGACAGAGGCTGTTATATCTAAAATCAATCTCATCAGGAGAGGCTTAGTGACCAGGCTTTTTGATCAAATTTCGTAAGTCGATAAGCCTACATTGGATCAGGGGCTAAGAAAAAATAAATTCAAATCCCACGTCTAATCTAAGAAGGTTCGAAACAACAGAACTAATATCTCGTTGGATTGATGCAGACCTCAAAATATCTTGGCAATTTTGCGTATTTTTTTGATATTCATACTAATAAGTCATGTTACTTAAAGACTAGCTTCTGCCAGCGACTTCGTCCGCGTGGAATTCGTATTTTTGCCATCCCACGGGATTTTTCCGGGATAAAAAGTAGCCTATGTTACTCAAAGATAATGTAGCATTCTAGAGGTAATGTTGAAATTACAAATCTTTCCTGTTTATAATGTTAGTGTACATAACCTAGATTTGACATTATTAAGATTACACTGGCTCTCTTAACATATTAAAATCTAGGTCTTGACTCTAAGGGCTATAAAAGCGCGTCAGTTTTCTGAAGCATTATTAATGTTGGCTTTGCAACTAACTATACACACTAGATCAAGAGAATAGCCGTAAGTTAATTATTTACAGTTGTTTGATTTTCTATTGCGCTACATTTTGCTTTGAGCTTGCTTTGCGAAGAATGAGAAATAAAAATATTGAAAATTACAGCTCACAATATTGCTTACAAAAACATAGCGATTTTTATACCCAAGAAAGGAAACTTTTTCCTACTAGGTACACTAAGAAGCAATGAAAGCAGATCAATCTACATAGATATCTACGTACACTGTGATCCGATTTCATAATGTTGAAACTATCATCAGTTGCGTTTTTCATATT
The DNA here is from genome assembly GCA_948252455.1 of Acleris cristana. Taxonomy (NCBI): domain Eukaryota; kingdom Metazoa; phylum Arthropoda; class Insecta; order Lepidoptera; family Tortricidae; genus Acleris; species Acleris cristana. The sequence continues at coordinate 5,431,179 of OX411797.1, read as the reverse complement.
TTCCTCAATCACTCGAGAGTTAGTTGGAAGAGATCACTTAAAGCGATATGTTCGCCTTTATACTGTAAATATTGCATTTCAATGTTACTTTTTGTACAATAAAGTGTTTGTATACATACATTTACCTACTATTAAATGACTATTTGATGATGATAAATTTAGATCTGACATTAGAAAATGACAATTTAGGGTTCAGTTGAATGTCAGGTGTTGCTTCACAATTTTAAGCCAAAGGTCTTCTACAAACTAGAAAAATGTTGATGTTTAAACAAAACACACGATATAGTTTATTTTAGTAATGAACTAAGTAAATACACATCTCTAATTGAAAAAGAAAACTCCAACAGAAGTCTAAGATGTTGGCAAATCGATAGATTGGATTAGATTCTCCGTTGCAGACTTATTCATTATGATTAGCTCTTGGAAAGGATCGGAGGTTGGACCGGGGATTTTCAATTCAGCTCAGACCAATAAAATAGCTAACTTACAGACCATCTTGATTAATGATAGGATAGCTAGAAGGTCAAATAACGTTTCTTTATTGAAAAACTAAGATTGTGTATTCAGTTTTTGGAGTCTTGTTGCAAATAAGAAAGGCATTGTTGACTGACCACAACTAATTGTGAAACACATGTCAAACAATTAATGTATATTTCTGATGATGACGAAGGTACTGATAATCATGACCATGATAATGAGTGGATTAATCATACAAAAAAGAACGAACATTACAAGTATTTATGGTTGGTTATTCTGGGACATGTGGAAAGAATAATTTATTTATTTATTTAATCTTTATTGCACTAAAATACAAATTTGAGTGTAAAGGCACTTAATGGCATTCTCGATCAGTTGACTTTTGGGCAAATCAGAACATTATTGTAGGTGGTACAATATTGTACGAACGATACCAATAATAGCATAATACCATGCATTGAAAAAACATTTACATATAAACATAGGAACATACAAATAAATAAGTACGTAAATATATAGAGTTGTAGTAGATGTGAGTATATAATCGTCATAACGTCTTATTTTATTTACTTCACAAACATCGCTTTGAGGTTGAAGCTAAATACACATTTTAAACTCGCATCAGAAGTGGATGAACTATATTTAACTTACCAAGTGAACTGTTCCTCAAATAAGGATTTCCGTACGTGGCTGCATACCGCAAGTCCACTGGGTTGCCTTTCTGTGCATAAATCGGCGGTGCTGCAAAAATAAAACGAAAAATGACGCGGATATACCTCAGTCAGTTTTCCTTAAGATAGATTTTGACTATCCACTCTTGGCTTGATTAACAATGCAACGGGACTCAAAGGAGACTGAGAGGATACCCGTCCCTAAACGCGTCAGAAATGACAGTTTTCTATTATTTGACGTATTTTGCGATGGGTATCTCTTACTTAAAATAACTTTAGTTACACGGCCTAGCCAAAGCCGCTCAATCTTGTCTAAGATTCTACGTAAAAAGTGATTATACACACATCAAAAATGCCTAAGAATCAAAAATATCACACATTATTTTGATATTTCGCAAAGTACCGTCACACAGAACATTGCAAAGTAAACAAACAGTTCTTAAACGATTATTATGAAATTGAATAAATCATGGAAACTAAAATGTATTGCTAAGTAGACATGTTTGTTCAGAAAACTTTACTAAGCTAACAATACCGTGTAAAGGCTAGTAAGGCAACAGAGCCTGGCAAAACGAATAAGTTTATAAAACATGAGTGTGGCTTGACGTTCGTTTGAGGCGCTTTGCGGTGAAGTTTGCTTTTAAACAGTTTACTACAAAAGGTTTTCGTAATATTTTGCTCATTATCTTTAAACTTCTGTACGTAAACGCTAACACCAAAACTATTTATAATGTTTTTGCCGCGAAATTATTATAGGATTATCATTAACTATGAGTTTTGCAGATAACTAAATGCAAAAAATGAAATGCAATTATGTTTCTCAAGTTTTTTTGCATTTAATGAAAGACTTTTTTTAAACATAAAATATTCCATTTTTAGGTTAAAGTAACCAAGTCCCAGGTTTGGCCGTTATATGATAGATACTCATACATTGTAATAAAAATAAGAAATAATCTTTATATTTAGAAAATTAGAAGGAAGCAAATTAACGAAGATTATCTCTTAGAACGTTCTAAAAACAAACTGGCACATTATCAATTTCCCTCCACCTAATTTGCTTCACAGAATTTTGTCTTTAATCTAAACAATAACGATCCCACTTACTGTCGCCACCAACAGGCAGGCCTAAATTATTGATTGCATCTGTCTCGTCTTGGGGCTTCGTCGTTCGTTGCAGTGAATTATTCTGCGATCCATTGCCGGCTGACAAAGGCAGTGTTGAAGCCGTGTCAATACTCCTCGTTAATGAACCTTGCAGTGACCTGAATAGAATAATGTCGTTCGTTATTGTGGTAAAGGTGCACAAAAACATTGCAGAAATTTAGGAGGCTACTTCTTGCCGGAATATAGCTTGACCCCGCAACACTTAAGCAAGTTTATTGGGGGCAGACACAATACGTTGGATATTTTGGACTGAAGGAAAACGTTAATATGCTTATAAAATTCTTGAAACATTTTAAGAAATAACATAGTAAGTAATATTTGATTAAGAATAAGTAATGGAATTTCAAGTTCAACATCTTGAAAGTTTTTTGCAATGGTTGACGAAGTTGAACGGTGTCAAAGTACATAAAAAAAACTCTGGAAGGTTGGCTAGATGAGATCGCTATTTTGTATACCCTTTTCTTGATGTATGTCATGTTCGATAAAGAGTTTTTGTTTCGTATTAGAGGTATATTGTATACTCATAAGCATGACAAGTAGTCTAAATTGTTGTTCATATTTAAATTATTTTAATTTGGTAGAACGCTCATCTAAACTTTTATTGAAATAACTATCAATCTTTAAATTTAATTGCTTCAGTAACTTCTAACCATGAAATACTCTTCTATGCCTTACAACTTCATCGATTTAAAGCATCGAAGCATCAACCTATAGTATGTATCGGATTCCAAAACCTCAACTTGATACGCAAACACGACCAACCTGTTGACTCCTGGAACGTCAAGCTGTGTAGGAGATTGTACCCGCAAATTGTTCGGTGGCGCGTACCCCTGAGGGTAGTCATACACGTACCCAGTCGGGTTCTGCAAACAATAGAAAGTCAGGGGTGGTATTCTCATGAACAAATCGACTCATTTCGTTAATGAGTGAAGAGGCCATTGAATCTTTTGATCTTTTGACTTGACTTCATAGGTATCCAAAAGGATTGAGACTCCTTACCTTATAATAAGATTCGTGGTACGTCGGATCTGAATAGTCGTTGCTGTATCGGAACTGCATTAATGGATCGTCATGTCGAATACTGGACATGTTCACAGGCCCGGCTAGTGGCAGGCCTGACTGAAGTTTCGAATCTGAACGTTCCGAGCTTGTGTAATCCTTGAAAACAATACAAATCATAATCTCAATATTTTGTATAATTGATGTTTTTGAAGAAAAAACTGATTCATTAACCAGTATAGAGCAAGTTCTGAGTAATTATAACGCCCACTATAAACTAAAAGATAAACAAAGATTTGACTTTAATAATGACAGACCAGTAAACGAGTATATTACTAAAATTAATTTAATTATGTTGATAAAAATAGAAATTATATACACATAGCAGTAAAATTAATGAAACAAATAATTGTAGACTTACCAACTCATAGCTTCCATCGCTATGAGGAATCTGCAGCTTCATATCGCTTATGTTCGAGCTCCTATCGCTCTCCTTGTTATACATATCGCAAGTAGTAACAGTGACATCTGGCTTCTCACTCATTTGCTGGGTCTTTTGCCTCCTTCTTCTATTGCAAACGATCAGAAGAATGATAAAGGCAGAGAAGACTATGATGCCTGATGTGACTCCGATAAGGATTATAAAGAGAGGAAAGGATTCTGAAAATGTACAAGAACATTTAGATTTAACTTTTAACCCTATACACACGAGGCTAGTATGAAGTAAATGTCAAAATGAAACCATATTAATGCTTCATATTCCTACAGACGGACGGGTAAAGAGGATTATAAAACAAATAGTTAATATTTGACTATACTTTGTACAAATATCTCAAACACACCTAAACTCGTATGATTTGTAAAGGATTATAATGGACCAACATTGTTGCTAAAATATACTTACTTAAAGGTTTAAGGTTGATGGCGGCATTGGCGTTTCCATACTCATTGGTGATACTACAGTTGTACAATCCGTAATGTTTTGACTGGCTTGCTCTGATCACCAAACTAGACTTTACTACTCCATCTGGCAAACTCTCTTCTAAAGTCGCATAGTCCTAAAATAACAAGTAAAATGATGTGGAGTTAGAAATAAAAGAAGAACTTAATTTCTATAAAGCAAGGCTTTTCTGATTAAGATGGCACTGCAAGAGGTGACAAAAATGTTTTGTTTATGAATGAATACGTTGATAAAATAATATTATCATGTTATCGTCTTAAAAGTGTTAATGATCTTAATAATTTAGTCAATATGTTAATTGATAATTTGATACAAGAAGATAAATTATATAAGAGTAATCGATTTCTCGACCATAATATCTTACCGGATCTAATATAGAGTTGATTTCTCGACCTTCGAAGAACCATCTGATGTCGTCTGGCTTTGGTACTGATAGAGCTGCGCATTCTATCCTAACAATGTCGCCTTCGGAGCCAAATTGAGTTCTATTTGATATTATTTGTGGTGCGCCTATGAAAAAATAAAAAATCTTTTGCAATATTGCATAATATTTGAGACTTTTAGTAAATCTTACAAAACTATTTGACAACTACTATAAATTGCCATTAATTATCTTTACGTTGTTGGTGCACTGCTTGACACAATGTACGTTATGATATTGTCATTCGATAGCATCTAAATTGATAAAATACATAAAAACGAAATAAACAAACCTTTTATAAATACAGTAGCCTCGCTCTGGATCTCAGGGTATCCTTCAACGGTGGCTTTGCAGATATACCTGCCGGCAGTTTCGTGGTTCACGTGAATCTTCAGGTTCGGAGCTTTCCCTTTAACCTGCTGGAATTTATTCCACGTTCATATAAACTTGTCATTATTAACCTTTACAAAACAAAGCTAGTGCTCATAAAGCGTATGCACGTCTCTATCAAACGAGAACACCAAATTGGTAGGTTGATTTTAATTTGTATTCTTGTGATCAACGGCAAACTTTTATTTATCCTCTTATTATATTAATCGAAGTGAAAAACCTGTTAACTTAATCAAAAAACGTATCATAAAGGCATGGTAGTCACTTACCCCGATCCGCCCAGGCTCATGAAGAATCCAGCGTATTTCTGGCTTCGGATGGCCGTCGACGTCGCAACTGAGGGTAACAGTAGCACCGTACTCCGCCTCAACATTGATAGGCCTCGTGCGAAACAGTGGTGGATCTAGTGGAGCATGATAACTTGAGTAAATATCTTGAGATTCCTTTAAAAGTAAGACTAAGTAAGGTTTCGATTACACAAGCAGTCGACTAAAAATAAATGTATCGATTTTTGGACCTTAATATTAGGTCCTTACCTATGAAATTGGCGTTTCATATGGAGAATTTTATGAAAACGGTGGTTTTCATACATTTAATTTTGCGGATTATTTAGTAACGTCAAATGCAAACCAAACAAAATTCTGTCAGGAATATTGGACACTTCTAAGCTATATTATACATATCTTAATTACTTAAAAATAGTTAGCTACATAAAACTCTGCGTAATTGAAACACTTGAACTCACAGCACATGAAAAGAGTTGAGTTCACACTTTAATTTTAAACACTAAATAAGAAACCGAACCATATTATTTGTATCTAAAACCTTTGTAACATACTGTATTAATGAAATTTAAAAATAATTTTGAAGTTAAAATTGAAATGAATAAATTCTGTACGAAATAAAACACGTAAAAATAACGCCAATTTCATAGGTAAGGACCCAATATTATGTAATAAGGTGAAAATGTGGATACATCAGCTTGTAGTTGACTGAGCAAGTGTTTCCTGCCATAAGCGTAGAACACAGACATTTAAAAGAAACGAATTAAATTCCAAACCCAGCAAGTGCATCTGTTGAATGAAACAACATTGCAGGGATTTTGAGGTTAAGAAATAAATACTCTATGCTCCGTTTTAATTGCATGTTGTTTCAGTAGCTATTTAGCACGAGTATTTAACGTTATAAGAATAAAAAAAAGATAGTTTAAGAAAATAGAGTGTTTAATTATGAATATAATACGCTCAAAGACTCGACTGGTGTAAAACGCTAGATCAATTAAACGTCACAATGTTGTCAATTTTAGATTCTCTAAGCAGGATTCTGGAAGCGGTAATTCTTTTGGATGATTTGCAACATTGTTCGCAATCTGTGTATCTTACTTTGAACTTTTGTCATCGTTAAAATAAGTGATACAGCTATAATTATTTATGAATTGGCAAACTAACATGTTATGTCAAGGGTGACAGTATCTTCGCTCTTTCCTACGGAATTGCTGACTTCGCACTTCACCACAGCATTGAGATACTTGCGGGACACGTTGAAAATTATCTGTGGACAAAGATACACTCTCTTAATGCTTCTAAAATTAAATGAACAATAGGACCTGCTTTCCTTAGCCAATAAACAGTTCCACAGATTCAATTGCCAGAGTAGATTCAATCCTCTACGCTTAGTAATGAGGTCGTGATTGCTATCTTAGCAGGGCAGAATAATATACCAAACTAAAATGAAAACAAATATTTTACCTTAGAAACTATAAAACGTGGTGGAGAAAATAAATTCTGATACTCTTCTTTGATTCTATATTCTATTATAGCTAGTTCGGCCATCTTTAGTATTTACAGGTGTAACGGTAAACGCGCAGTTTTTGTATTGTATTTATATCAAAAGCTACGTTGAACTCTTATTAATTCCCTTATCTGACTAAATTATCCTAATTTCTCATAATATTATTATTTTGTACGCATCAACCAACCAAAATAAATTTACAAAAATACTTGCTACAAAATGGCCGCAGTTAGTTTAAACACCCAATTTTAAACATCCTTAACAATTCCCACGGCGAAAATTGTAGAACAAAAGTTCTGCAAAAGGCAATTGCCAGAATTTCGAGGGTAGAACAACAATAGTAATTCAAACCAGCATGAGAATTAAGTTTGCAATTTCATGCCGGATTTCATAGCGCTGCGTTCATGCATAAACTATAAAATGCGCTCTACTGAAAAATGAACAAGTACGGTACTCGTAAAGAACGGTTAATCGGTAGTCTAGCAGAGTATTTTGTGAGGTTATTCGTTTTTAAAATGCATATTGCTTCCATTTTAGTATCGATAATACTATTACTGACTGGCATATCTTCATACCTTTGCAAGCGTTAAAATCATTATTCAATATTTCCTCGGATACATTTTTTTCTTTTAAATATTTCTTTTCAACTGTGATAAATGATTCAATATAAAGAAAGAAGAACTAATAGCGATGTTTATTTTATGATAATTTAAATGTAGTTTAGAAAATGAGAGAATAAGAATGACCCGATTTCTGATGTCAAGAATTTCAAAAGCTTTGCTTAAATAAATTGGTTTGTAAAATTGATTTTTAACTAACAAATTTGAATATTTTATCTTCATAATCATTATTTTCACGGGTTCTCGTTCCACAGGCAAAAATCTGTGTCATTAATTAATGAAAGCTGCAGTGAATCATTAAAACTGTTAATGACGCCGGGTGAGGCGTACGGGGTGATAAACTACTCTGTGGGTTACATTGGATTTACGCACGAAAATGTTTAATTTTTTACGGACTTTTCACCCAAATTTAAACATTTTGATATTTAATTTCAAAGAGATATAATTTTAATCACGTTTTAAATAAAAGTAGAATTTAAAACGTGATTAAAAAATATATCGTACCTCCTACGGATGTTTTGCTATGTGAATACATGACGTACAGGTGTCACCAATACACACACACGCACGCACGCACACATATTTTTTTTTCGCAGTTTACGAGCTTGCTGATACATTTTTGACGTGTAAAAGAGCCGGCGCAGTCTACTCTTACTCTTTGAATAAGCATTTTTATCTATATTTATGTAATAAATAACAATCACAACTCACCATTTCTTCAGTATAATCTCCAACGATAGGGTTGTTGTTCACGTACCACCGGAACACCTGAGCGCGAGGGTTGGCGTCCACATTACACTTGATCCGAGCGTCCACGCCTTCAGGGAACTTTCCGTTTACGTCCCCTGAGCTTATGGACACTTCCACTTTGGGTGCGTATTTCACCTGTTGAAAGTGGGTTTTTTTAAAAACATAGGATTCATAAAGAAGAGAAGAAAGTATATAAAAAAAAATCTACTACTTTAACACGGGGACCTAAAAAATACGGACGTAAACCTCATCTAATCATGAGGGAACCATGCAAAATGGCTGTCTGTGTGCATGCACACGCACACACGTAAACTGTCGCTCGTGCTGTGGCTAGGCACGTTGTCTTACCGAGTGTATCTGTGTGCGTGCGGTAAGTCGTGTATAACGAATGAAAGTGCCGAACTTGCATGCTTCACACCTTTTTAGTGCAACGTTACTTCGTATTTTTTTTTAGGTTTGTGGTTTAACAGTCCTAGTTTCAACACCAGGGACCGGAGCTAAGATGCAACCCTAGCAATCGTTTTTCTTTTCTATCACTCAAAATGTATAGGATGACAGTTGACTACGTGGTTTATCGCAACGCACGAGAATGTCATCCCATACAATTTTGAGTGATCGAAAAGAAAAACGTAAGTTGCGTTTGAATCTTGGTTAGAGCCTCTGGTGTATGTTAAACATAATTTAAAACATACAAGTTTTTTTGGTTGAAATATATTGGATTATCAACCATATCTTTAGCGTTTTACAATGAACGGCGTCCCGCCCCTACTAATTTTTAAATACATGACGCAACCATGCAACGTCAATTTGTGTGACGGGGCGCGTCTTCGTAAAACACACCACATGTATTCCATTACGTTACTTTTTTGTTTATTTATTTAAAATAAAAGTTAAAACTACAATTAAAAGTTACAAGCGAACGAAAACCAGTTTTTGTGTATTTGACACTGTTGTCACTCGTTCACAAACGCATACGTCTAGGGTGACGGTACCAATGATGGACACTTTTAGCTGACAGGCACCAGTAATGGACACATTAGATAACTATTTAAATTTTGTGGTTAGGTTAGGTTACGGGTGTATTATAACAACATTTAATCTTCCCTAAATTTTTTACCCACGCCAAAAAATATTTACAAAATATTACCAAACAACGTTTGTTCGAAGCACGAGTGTAGGTGACTGTTATACAGCTAATATCTCACCTCAATGTGTACAGTGGCCATCCTCGCCGCGCGGTCGGCCGTGTTCTGCGCCTGACAGGTAACAGTCTGCAGGTGGTGCTCCTTGCGCGGCACCAACCGCAGCACCGACCTGTGACAGTTATAGTGATTTGAGGACTTTTGAGGTTGTGGTTAAAGCGTGTTAAGAGCTGAAATAACATTTCCTAATGGGACTAAAAGTAAGTCAAGCAAATTTAGTAAACAGGGCAGTTCTTTATGACTAGTTAAAGTATTTATTATTATTTGACGTTGTTATTATTATAATAGGGATAATCATGATTTTTTTTCAAAGCTTCAATAAAAACTGATTCATTTAACTAACAGTTGAGAAAAATCACGTTGCTGCATTGCTATAAAAAAACAAAAATATAAGCCAACAATTATTTTGTTCCTAACTCCTTCTAGCAAAACTGAATTTAACATGGACTTTATATGGCCGACGTGTTACATGACGTCACACGGCGTAACGGATCTCTGTCTAATTTCTGTGTATGATTCGTATTTCTTGGCCGATTTTAATTTTAATTTAATTCTTAGTGATCTCTTTTACGGTATATTTATATTTTGTTGGGAAATGCGATTTAAACAAATCATGCATATTCCCTATTGTAACACTACAGTAAGCAATAAATAATCTAATCTATAAATAATTAAAGAAGCGACTGACATTAATATTATTGACAGGCACGAAGAAGGTAACCAGCAAACAGAATACTTGAAGGTATGCAAGATGGAATGCATCTATGCTATTTATTTCAGTGACTGTCTTACCACAACACCAGAACAAAACAATGCGAACACTACTGCTTAGCGGTAGGTTAACGGGTAATATGCGTAGATTGATAGGTAGGACATAATGTTTTATTTATAGTCACTAATGATGTAAAAAACCTTTCTATGTTTATTGCGATGAAGATGCGGGAGCTTCACTGTTATTACTGCACGTACTTTATGAGCAAAAACTGCATGCTCTATGTAGTTTTGTGGAAACGATGAATGATAATAATGCTCTGATAATTACCTTGCTTTAAATCTTTGGCCATCTGGTAATAACTCCACTGAGTAATCTACGTTTTTCTTGATGACTGCTTGGTTGCCATCTACCCACGTTATCTGCATCAAGTTAAATTTATATGTAAGGTGAGAAATTTTGTACTCTAGGGACACAAACACAGATATTAAAATACAAATTAAAAGTCAGTTATAAAATATAGATGTGATAACAAGATCAAAAAAAAAAACAGACGAACAATTTTTTAAAAATACGATGATACAGTTTTAGGAAAAAAAATGTACAAGAAACAATTCAACGACGCTTAAAGTGTTCATTTAACAAGGTATAATAACGGCACGTTGACTCAAAAGTTAACATTTATATCTCTAGAATATATCTGATGTAACACCCAAGATACAGAGTGATCTTAACTTGGTTTTAGTCTAAGGAAGTCTAAAATTTTGAAATTTAAATCATTAAACACTAAAATAACCTAAACCGGTCTCTTTAAATTAAATTAAACCCAGCATGTCCAACAGGTTCCAGTAGTATTAGGAATCTTTCTATCAAACCAATGATCGAACTACTAGTAGGACTAAATAATATAATAAACTGGTGTAGGTATTTCCTACCTCAGCAGCAGGCTTCCCTCCAACTGACACGCACTCGATGTCCACAGGTTGTTCCTCAGTGGCGTCTATAAACGCACCTTGGACGATTCGAGGGGGGTTAGGAGCCACCAGCACATTGAGTTGAGCGTAGCGGGAGCGAATGGGAGGTTCCCCTGGGGATAAAAACAATTAAATCATCATTAATAAATCATCAAAGACAACACTATAATATCTGTATTCTTACATTTGTATACCAAAAAAGAAACTACAGGGTTTGTACAATTTGCTGATCCACTTGTAGAAAGATTTAATTTTATACAGTAATCATACTTCAGACCGGTGTTACATTATTACTGGGGCCGAAGTCTAGTGTAATGAAATTGGAAGTTGCTTTTATATGGACTATAGAATCTTCAGAAGCGTTATTAGTTGCGTTATCTGGTGCAAAAGGAGCAGTAGTAAATGATCGTCTTTTACTTTATACAGGATGTCAGTGTCGCTGTAAGTCAATTAGCATCATCGGTGCATGCTTATAAGCCAAGGATATCCATTGCGGGTCTAAATCATTTCTAAGTATAAGAGCATGTGTAGGTTTTACTCTTTAATTATAAAGAGAAGAGGAAGACATTTTTTTTGATGAAACACTTGATGACTCTACAACATTAATTGTTTCCTCAAATAATTGATATAATTCTTCCCCTTTACCTTTCTTTCTACAGTGTCATCTGTCCTTGACAGTATGATGACTTTCAGCACAAAATTTCTGCTCCCTTTTCTTTCTATTTCTTTATTCCATTAAGTGTATCATCATCATCAAGCATGGACTTACCACTTATTCCCGAGCTAACTTGGCACTGGTATTTGGCGTCGTCTTCTAGAGCCACGTCTCGTATTTCTAAGGAGTAATCTTCTGTAACAAAATATAAGGTTACATTTCATAACTTTCTGATGCGCTAGGTGTTAAAATGGATAACAGAGTAAGATTCTATTATTTTTAACCACGTCTGACCTAAGACGACTATTGACTAAATATATATACGACAACCAATTTTTTTTTATGAATACTTCTGTCGACTACTTACTATGTTTCTTTTTCATAGATGATAACCGATTATTTCAAAATATCCTTTTCAATGTACCATGCATCAAAGACAATAATGGTTCCGTTATTACTGTTTGCGGTTCTAAAAAACAACTGTTTTTAATGTTGTACGAGTAAAACACCTACGCCAAAGTAAAATGGCCTATTACGAGTAGCAACGCCCTCTAGTCCGAATATAACTTTGCAAGAACTAGCCAACTGGGTGTATGTTATTCCTTTTCTAAACAATTTACGTGAAGATTTAATTCTTCTTTTTGTATTTTTTCTTTCTTTTAATAGAATAAAGACAACTAACTAACAATGTGCAAGTTGCAGAATATTCCCAAAAGTTTTCAAAATACCTATTCTCAAGAAATTATTGAGAACATTTTTGGAAACATCCCAAAGCAATGAGTACGTTCTCTGTCTATAAAAAAATACAGACAATAGTTACGAGCAACACTAAAAGTAGAGTTCATTTTACAACTAAAATTATCTATAACACACGTGAGTAGAAGTGTGCCAATTTTTTTTAGTCGCTGTGCGTCCAAAACCTAGTAAAGGGAATCAATCATCGCGGTCTAGAAAGTGCGTAAACATTATTTTTCAACACCTTTTTCTTCTTTGTACATCACTTATTGTGGATAGATCTTATTTGAGGATTTCTTTACCATCTGCAATAAGATCAGTAATGGAAAGCGCACAGACACTAGCTAGATTTTGTAAATTGTAACAGACAAAGAGTGTATTTTTGTGAAATTTAAGCACACCTTTGTTACATCTTTAACCTACTTACTTCAATATATTGGTTGATGAAACAATCTTTTGCGCTAACTTGCTAACATCTAACACAATTTTGAACTAGTGTCTGATTATGAATTGTTTGTCACTTTTGTATGGGCCTTAGAGCACACTAACTATCATGTGGTTTGTGTGAGAGTTTGTTTTATCTGCCTTTGAAACCTCCCTTGTAAATAATTACAATAAAATTGTCTAAGCCTCTGCTGTAGCTAATTTTTAAAAGTTTAAATTGTTATTTTATGACAATATGGATAGGACAAAACAAGCACACAAGCTGGTAAATCGGCCCTGAGGCCCAAATACATTGCAATGAGAGTGAAAATTAAATCTAATTCTCATAATTCCATTAGCATACATAGGTACATAAATTAAATCACGCCAGTTTCCCAGACCACTTCTTTCCACCTGCTACGATCCTGACAAATCTCTTTTACTTCTTCCACATTATAATTAATTCCATTAGCAATTCCAATATAATTCCTTTTGTAACGGAATTCTAAAGACTACATACGTCTTTTACAAACTAACGAGCTTATAAACAAATTGTGAAACGGCTCCATATACTCGGTAGTAATTTAACCTCTGGACTCCGTCATGTCTTCGCTCACAGGCGCCATACTCAGATGCTATAAAAACTTTATTTTCATACGCATTGCACATCATCTCAAATATTTCATACATCACATATTATTAACCTCAGGTCAATGGCCGGGGAGTTGGCGTTAGGCTTAGGTCGTCTTTGAGACTACGTTCAAGGTCTGCTGAATGTTTTAGTTGGCAGCTTGGGAACAATTGCGGAAGCTGTTAAGTATTAATAGAATGTATTTAAAGAAGAAGTACAGGTGGAAATACTGTTGAGTTTGATAGGCAGCGCATGAGATGTTACCTAATTTAAAAAAAACTGAGGAGGTGATATTATAGCTATGAGCGTCATGATAAAGACAAAATCCTGCTTAAATTGTGAGCAATTTTCAAAAATGTTTTTATCCTCAAATAAAATAACGACAACTACATAGAAACCAAATATTTATTTTTCAAATGTATGCTTGTGCAGTGTTTCTTGATTTAAAAACCTTTTTATGATAATATCGAATCTGAAATCGGAAGATAATATTGTTTCTCAAACCACGTATAGGTTATAAAACTTTAAATCTAGATGTTTTGGAATTAATTTCAAAACAATCCTGCATTTAGCACGTCTGTTGCAAAAATAAATGTTAACGTAAGTGCTTTACCTAAATATTTCTAAACGTAACGATTTGGCTTGTGCCAAATAAACAAAAGCGGTCAAGACCGAGTTGCACACGAAAAAACCTTTGAAAATAACAGTTTCTAGTCTATTTTTTCACTTCACTTGTAGAATTCTTTTAAGATTCACATGAGGAACCCTGTTTGACGTGTTTTTTATTACAGAGAATTCACGGCCAAAACATATTATGCCAATATCCGTTTGAATAACGTTATCGTGGAGAATTGGCATAGAAAAGAGAATATAATGTAATGTGATGTGACGTGACGTTAACCTAACAATAGTATGTGTATTTGAGGAACCAAATTAGTTCTGCATATATTTCTTTGTCAATGTTGACGGCGTATTTAATAATATTACCGAGATTACATTTGTATAAACGACAAGAACACAAATATATTGAAATGCCAAACAAAATTTTAGGACACGACAGAGAATTTTCAGCTTTATAAGATTTGTGCATAACAGGCGCCTCTATTCCTAACATTGCTAGCTGATTTATGCTTAAAGAAATAGAACGGTTAAGTACCTAAATAAATTGCAGAAAGACTAGGTATAAGGATGTTCACTAACGTTAAAATTGAAATGAAAATAATTCTTGGATTTTTAAATTAGACATGATTGCAAGATTTGGATTCATTAGAAAAATTAAATTATTAGGAGCGTCCCCACTGAGAGCATTCGCGTGTAATGAGCATTCGGCGTCGAACATCGAGAGGTGAGCTTTGTAACGCTCGGCTCAACGTCCACATCACTCGAATCACGCCGATGCTCTCAGTGGGGACGCTCCTTTTCAAAACTGCAATTAATAAAAAACTAAAAGCGATACATACATACATACATACATTAAATTACGCCTGTTTCCCAGAGGGGTAGGCAGAGACCACTTCTTTCCACCTGCTACGATCTTGACAAATCTCTTTCGCTTCTTCCACATTCATACATCGAGTCATGCACGCACGTCGGTTTCGGGTACTTAGAATTCGGACCTTTTACAGTATTTCTCCGATTTGATTCGAAAAAGTACGCCTAGGGCGGCCCCTTCCGACCCTTTCACTCACTTTAGCTCTGTATATCTCTTTCGTCAATCTTCTTTCATCCATCCTTTCCAAATGACCGAACCATCGAAGCATGCCCTTTTCAATCTTAGTCACTACATCTTCTTTTAGTCCACATTTCTCTCTGACTTCTTCATTTCTTACTCTATCAGTCAGTTTCACACCACACATACTACGCAAAGAGCGCATTTCAACTGCATTTATACGACTTTCATGCTTTTCACTAAAAGCGATTATGATTGATAACAAAACTTAATAGCTATATAGCATTTCTTAATACTTACGTTCTTCGTCGCTCCCAATCATTTTGTACCGCTCGTAGCCACTCAGGTTCCTGTGAGTGCCGAGGCCGAAGTCGTCCTTCGTCCATTGCGGCGTACCAGCTTTGTTCTCCAATCGGCACGGCAATGTAACTCGCGAGCCGACTATTGCACTCTGTGGAATTAAAACATCATTAGTTTCAACAAAAACTACGTAATCATCTTAAATTAAACCTTTCAAATGACTTATTTCATAAGTACAAAAAGATTTTCGATGGTTTTTATCAATTTCCTTTGCATTGACAATATTGTCATTAGGAACATGTATCAAAGTTTGTGATAATTGTCGTCGTTTTTGATATTGTTTATAGTGTAAGGGAATGTTGCTGTAATAATGATCAGTTTATTATATACTTGGGAGCAAAGAAATCGAACCACTTTATATGCAAATTCAGTACTAAGTGGTTCGATTTCTTGCCTCCCAAGTGTAGTTATTAATAACAGCAGTAATATTAAGTAAGTAGTCTTGACGCTATAAAACAGATTTCTTCAAGACTATGCTAACTTAACAGCCTTTTTCACTACCTAGATAATTAATTCATGATTAATTAATTCAATCTTTCCCTTAACTTGTACCACTCACTTCTTTAATTGTAAAGACATGGTTCAGACGCAAATGTTTTTGCACGATTAAGACTTAGCATAATTTGCAGCTAAAATTAAATGCTCCTACAGTTTTTGATAAGACCCATTAAAACCCTACTTTAGCTACTTATAGCGAAATGGCGCATTACGATGTAACAAATACCTATGCAAATGTAAAAAGTAATTATAAATTCAAATTTTAACTGAGGAAAGGTGGAATTTTGAGAGATAAGCGACGGGCGGGCATCATTGTATAACTACAATGTAATAGTTAAAGCATTCTATACTCTATTAATAACCGCATTAGCGGCCTGCACACGTAGAGTTCGGACCGTGGCAAACGCCTCGCGCCGTTCCAATCTTCGTTCCGAACCGTACGTGTAAATGCAACTGTAATAGTAAAATAGTAAAAAAATTACGTTTCGGAACGAAGATTGGAACGGCGCGTGGCGTTTCCCGAGGTCCGAACTTTACGTGTAAAGGCCGCTATTGAATTTAAAATGAAGTTCAGAAGGCGCTGTTCTCAACAAAACAGTGTTTAGGTACTTAGGTCGAACGTGCCTTCTCTGTTTCCCTTTCTATCGCATATTTCGTATTCATTAGCACGCAACCCAGCCAATAAGTACAAAGGACACCCCCAGTGATGTTCGCCAATGTATAATCAAAGTCATAAACATTATACACGTTCCTACGCGAAAAATGTATACACGCCCCTATGCCACTGACAATAAGGTCTGTATATACATATATTACACGCAATGGCTGTGTATACATGAATGCTTCGCAACTAAAGTGAGAAATGCATTTGCAACGCTCACGCCCTCTATTCTAAGCGGTAAAAACCATTATCGTCTTTGACCTGAGGCTCTACTTTGAAATCCGTAATTCGAACTTCGTCTGTTGCTATCCCTTATGCTCTCGACGCGTCACTAATTCGCAAGAAAGTGACGGGGCGATCCGAAGTTCGAATTACTGATTTCAAAGTAGAGCCCCTGTTATGGTATTGTTTTTAACTCGGCCATTACTGTCAAGCAAATAAGAGCTACATAACGTTGACAATGCGATGGCAAATCAGAAGCAATTAGGTTTATACCGACTATAATAGAGCCCCAGGTAACCTGTGTTCTTGTTTGCCATCTTTAAGCCATATATAAATGTCCTAGCTCACCAAAATCGCTTTTTCTTATCATCAACACCGCCATTTTACCTAAAAAACGTGTTGATAGTAACAAACGACCGAGATTGTTAACTTTTTTTATTTATGGCGTTGTATCCATAACTAAAAAAATTATACATGTAAGTATATCACGCTAATCTACCGAATGAATATTCATTATACATAATTGTTCAGCGTTTCTTTGACATGTCAGACAAAATGTTAAATATTTATTTTGATCGTATCTAAATACATAAATTTAGTTTCGCGTCTTATCGAGGGGTCATCGTTGTTCTTTTTGGATGTGTACAAAAAAATATACAAATGAGGTAATTTTGATTTAATTTGGAAGTAGAGCCTTGAAACTTTTGACAGTTTAGCCGATTTTTAGCCTAAACGAATCTTATGCAAATTCTTTCATTTTGTTAACATTTATCTCAAATCTCAATTAAGTATTGATTTATTTTTTAACTATCGTGTGAAAGAATTTGATTTCATCGATAAAAACAAATTTTCAATGGACTTCGACAATATTCTTTATCATTAAACTAAAGATAAATATAACACAAGACCATGTTTAACGTCAAAAGAACAAAAAGAAACAGTCGATGAATCATTTTAAACTTTGCTATGGGACGTTAAATGATTTTAAAAACTTTCTTAAGTTTGTCTAGCCCAGTCTTCTTAAAATAACTCACGTTATATCTAGGCCTATGATTCTTTGTGTTCAGGAGATTCCAGATGAATCACGCGTAAAATTTCAACCAAACAAGTTTTCTTTAACGTGTCGACATGAGCATTTTAGGTAAGATCAGTTTTGATATGGCCCTTACGATATCTTTCATCTAAGAAAGGATGCAATTTAAGAGTGTTATAAAATATAACAAGTTTATTATCTATGGCCCCAATAATTGCTTTAACAATAACAATGTTTTCAAGTTTACAACCAGCTAAACTAAGTAAACCCAATGTCTGCACATCCATATTAGTTTTATTATCATAATCTATCGTAAAAGAATAATTGCTTATCCATGGACTAGCGTAAAAGAATAAACACGTTATTACCGCACTTTATTTTACAGAAGGCTTATTGAGGATGGTGGTAAAAATATAAGTAATAAAGTTGTGGTCAAGCGTGAGCTGACTTTGGTAGTAGAGGTTGGTACCTATGTAAACTTTTTACCAGGAAAATGAAGTACAAAATGACGATCATAATTTTCTTGAGCATAAAACGGAACAAATAAAAAGAAACTAACAAAGAAGGAAAAAATATGTCTTTATTAATATTAAAAATGCGAAAGTGTTTCTTTTATTTTCAGCTTACAATGCTTTAAACGATCCATGTGGATATTAAGATAGTGGGTAGTTTTTATCCCGAAAGAGACGGACAATGGGCAATTTTGATCCACGACAATCTATCAGATCCCAAGGGAATCTCGGATAAATATCTTCTACGCGCATTAAATCCCGGGAAAAAACTAGAATATTGTACATAGTAAAAGCAGAAAAGAACTTAAACCATGCCATCGTTGCAAAATAAATGGCGCTAGTTTTAGGCGAAAATACTGAAAATACGAATTCGTCCGGACCTGGGAGTAAATTTAAAGTTGTTTTCTTTGTTTTCTTAATTTTATTAGTTACGAGCGTAACTCATCAAGAGTTCATTTTAAATTGTATTAACAGTTTACGGAACCCTAATAATCGAGTTAAACTAGTTTAGAGGTTAAAAAACGTTGATGTCGTAAAATTGAAAGACGCGACGTCGAAACGTTGTAAAAAAGATAATTAATTCGGAATGATTAGGTCGTTAGCACAATTAATAAAGTAATAGTTAATTAACATTGACTTAGAAAAGTTATTGTAAACTAATCAGCTGGAATTGTAAGAATAATAAAACATAGCAAGGTTAAGGGAAGGAAAGGGAAGGGGAAGTAATTCCTGAAAGGAACAAGCTCGTCTTTGTACAAATACTTTTTTTAAATATTTGAATGATTTCTTCATGTAGGTATTTAAAGAATGAGTTTACATACATATACTTATTTACGTGTATTTTTCAATATAATGTTTAGTAAATTAGCAAGGGCGGGCTATCGACAGACTCTATGGAAAACCAACTATTAAACTTAAACCCTGGTATCCGGTTGCCACTCGTTTTTTACTCGGCCGCCATTATGGTCAAGTAAATAAGAGCTATCAAAACGTTGCCAATACGACAATATGTCCAGAGAATTGTGGTAGAAATTAACGAGTAGAAATTAACCGCCTGACAGTCCAAAATGAATGAAGCGCACACATTCAACGATTTATACCACTCGGCAAAATTCGTACGGTCAGCTTTAAGACGCTAACCTCGATCACCGCACAGTATCAGTTTTCAAACGTCAGTTTGAGATCTACCGAACGCCAAGTGACGTCCAACGTCACACTTCCTGCCACCCGCAAAGGTAAAGCGTATTTGGGCGTGAGACGTCGGAGTATCCGGCCAAAATCACCACGCGCACTTCGGAGTTCGGAGTTGAAGTTCGGAGAAATCGTCAGGCCGATATCGGCCTGCGGACTGTTACTCTATTTTGCCTTTAACATGTCCCTATGCCGTATGACGTCACTGGCAATATACCCTCGGTTTTCCATATCCTCTTAAGCAGGAAAACGATAAAAATGATTACCTGATCTTGAGGCTCCATAGCGAACCTCTGTTCCAGGTAACCATGGCAACTCCCCAACAGGAGCATCAGACACGCGATTTCCGGCCATCTCCCCGCCGCCGACGGTCTATTTTCGGTCGGGCCAGCCCTCCGGCGCAGGCGCACACTGGTTGAGGGAGCCATGTCATTGACATGGTTTAGACATGTTCAGTTAATGGCTGAGGCATTTCTGAAACAATGAGAAAATATTTATTGAACTTAAAATAAATACAAATTGTACACAGATAGGTACAGTCACCAGCAATAATATCTGACACCCTCTCCTCTAGTAATAAAAACGTGTCAGATATTTTTGCGCCCAATGTTGTATAATATACCTATTATTGCCAGGGACTCTATAATAATGTTCTTAATTATTAAAAAACCTTCAGCTTAATAAAAGGTACGACAAACCCTAAAGTAGTCAGAAATATAAAAATAATGTGTAAGGTGAACTAATCCCTTTACGGGATCTCTTCCTGTTAACCTTTGAGCGAATGTAATGTTTAATTATGATGTCTTAACTTAAAATCAGTTTTAAATAAAACCTGTTAAGTATTAAACATTAATGCGTTCCATTAATGTTTAATACTTGATGGTAAGTGGAATCTGTGACCCATAGACATTTTCACTCTCAAAACTACAATCTTAAGACGGCAATCCTGAGACCGCAAATGCGTTGCCAACCCTGATGACTAAGACGGAATGCGTCTATGCTAGTAATTTCACCGGTTGCCTTATCCCCACACCGGAATACAACAATGCGAACACTGCAGCTTGGCCGGTGGGTAAGGTGCCAATTAAGTGTCAGTACTGGATTTTAACAACTCATGTAGAAATAAAATCAGGAAGAAAACTACCAACAGTTGCAATTTGACATTTCGCGCCACCTTGGTTTTATGTTGCAATATAGACTATTATTATATTAAATATGGTTTTATTTACATGTTGATCCCCAAAAAGGATCGGTCGACCACCCACTATACTTATTACAGTCGTATATTTTGCGATTTTATTATAACATTTATAACTATCTGTAATTTCCTTAGCGCAACGAGGATGAAACAAAAACAGTAGGCGCGATTTGACTTTACAATACTATAATATATTAAAGAGATAAACAACGATAGATGGCGTCAGCATACCCACCGAGTATAAAAAAGCAAGTGATTACTAATTTCGTGGATCTTAAGTAGGGTCTTGGTGGCATAAGTGGTAATGCGCCTGCATCGGCCCGGAGAGCCAGAGGAGATGTAGGTTTCAATCCTGCCTAAATTTTTTCGTTTTAATATAGTTTAGAATTTCGTAAACAGACGTTTCTGTTAAATATAAAAATCTTTACAATACTAGTTATAATAACTTACAGTAAAAACACAGTACTAATAATTAGCTTTCGTCTGTCTATCTCTGTCACACTCTGTGCATTTGTTAGTATGTTTGTTATGCAAAATAGTGGGAAAGCTAAATTTCAACTGTCTAGGTATCACGGTTCATGAGATACAGCCTGGTGGCAGACAGACAGACGGACAGCGGAGTCTTAGTAATAGGGATCCCGTTTTTAGCCTTTGGGTACGGAACCCTAAAAAAGAACTCATAGAATTGATTCAATTATGTAGTCATTTCCATTACTAATTAATTAAATCAATGGATACCAGGGAACAGTCCCAAACTAACCTCTAGGCTTTTACTATAGGTACTAGACAACGGTAAACATACTTACATAGGAAAATACATACATAAATACATAGAAAGCAACTAAGACTAAGGAATAATAATAATCGCACTCATTACCCAAATATCTGCTCTTTCAGGGATTCAAACCCGGGACCACTATAGCTTAGTAGGCAAGGTCACTCCCAAAGTCCTAACTAGCTAACGTCAAGTCCTAATCCTAATTTAGAGCAATCCATAGTTCAAGTAAGCCTGCTGTATTTGTGTTACCAACGTATTTCTATGTAAATGGTTCACCAACATCACGTCAACATATTTAGCATAATCCTCAGTTAAATCTGTTTAACCACAGTTTAATTGTGTCACCCGCTGTTTCGGTACAACTGGACCAGTTTGGATTTATTACCTTTTTAATAGTTAAAAAAACATTATTAAAATTTAGAGCGGTTTTAAGCCGGGTTGAAAACCAAATTATGTTAGATTTATTTTAAGTTTGGTATCATTAAAGTTAATGATGAACATAATAGTTTCAAGGAGGCATCTTAATAGTTTGAAGTGAGTACTTTTGAAGACGTTTAGTACCTAGTTATATATTTTTATCAAAATATTATGTAATTTGTAATAGTATTCAACTCTATTTATGACGTTATTAAGTGAAAAGATATATTTTAAATGGGTTATTCGGATATTTTTTTTGTATGATACTTCCTTATTTTTTATGACGATTATCTTTGACCCGTGACTCTATCTGCGTAAGAAGTCGTTAATCGCTATTCCCTCGGACCATACAACATAGGTTTTAGAGCCCTCTTGCCATCAAGACAAGTAAGTGGCCTTTGGGCTTGTTTATAAATATAGCGGATGTTATAAAAAAGCACTATTATTAATTAAAACTATAAGAATTAAATTAAAAGAGCAGCAAAACTTTTCGCAACTTCTTTACTTAGACAAAGTGGCAAATTTCCAAATTCTTACAAGATTAATAATTCACCATTCATGCACTCGTGTGTACCTAATGCAAAAATTAAACAAAGAAATTCTAAGAAACAGCAATGTGGTTACATTGCCGCACAATTTCCAAATGCATAAAGGATGTTTAAAACTACAGTGTGTTCTACCAACAATTGCCAACTGCGTTAAAAATAATGTTTATTGTTTTTACAAATGGCGCACAAAAACAGTTTACACTAAAATCCTTCTAGGTACCGCGCCACATGTTGGGCCATGTGCTATGATATGTATGACACCCAGTACGCTGGAAGAGGCACAAGTATGTCACAATGTGGTGATCATTAATTCACATACTAAGCTACGTTATTCTTGATAACAACGTTAGTATGATCACTTGAGGATCATTATTAATTGTAACTAACTTTTTCCTGTGACTTTGTCCGCGTTGGACTCATTGAACGTTAATCTTATGAGAATTGTTAAAAGTATTATGTAAGTACTGTGTGTAGTTTTTAATTTAGACTGTTGCGTATGCAACATTTATTTTGCATTAATTTTAAAATGTAATAATTGTTCCAAAAAAGTTTATAATTTTTAAGTTTAATTTTCATATAAATTTACTGTCATATAACCCTTTCAGATCTTAACGTAACAAAATGTAATAACAAAACGCAGATTTGGGCTTCTCCCTACCACTAAATTTAACAATTCTGTTAACTTCAAAAATTAAGCAAATCACTCTCCTTACCACCTCCGACCTGCTGCTTAGGCACTATTTCTTTACAATCAGTACCTATTAAAATACAGTACATTTAAATCGAATTTTATTTCAAAGCTATTAGGAAATCCTCTCGTCAGCAGTCTGGGTGCCGGCAGCTACAAGACTATGAACTTAATAATAATATGTGCCAAATTTCATCCCATTGCGCTCAACCGCGCATGATAGAAAGGACACCGTCAAAAGAAGCATCTTCTAAAGCAGGCTTAAGTTTACAAAACTTACCTACCTGTTGTAATTATAAATTATAGTATTTTAAATGTGTCACTACTGTAGGTACATAGGAAAATTCGTATCACTTTGACTACGGCCATGTTTTTCTGTGGTTATTTTAAACCTTTTTTTATCAGACAATGCAATCACATGCGAACAGATGTGTTCCATCACTGCAAACTACAAAGGTCCATTATGATTGTTATCATTATATCTATAATAAATGCGTAATTTTCCGGTACATGTTGCAATTTCCACAGCTTTTTTAGGTCAACTGCACGTTTCAATCTGATAGTTTTTATTTTTATGTTACGCTAACAGGTCAAATGGAAATATATATTACGCAAGAGGTAAGCGACCAGTATCTGACGCTTTGTTTATAACTTTTCTATACGAAGTAGTTTTTTTAGAGTTGATGATATGGGACATCCTGTATCTCCTACATATATCTCGACGATAGTGTTTCATATATTAAGTAATATAGGTTAGTAGTGAATACAATTAGAAAACAGATATACATTACTAGCGACTTCATTTGCGTCGATTTCTATTATCGTTATTCCCTCGGTAACTTTTAAATTTTCCGGGATGAAAAATAGTCTGTGTTAATCCAACTAACTCCATTCCAAATTTCATCTAAATCCGTCCAGCCATTTCAGCGTGAAGGAGTAACAAACTAACATACCAACTTTCGCATTTATAATATTAGTAAGATTATTGAATAGAAACGCATCAAAATAGGTCTATATATTTGTGAACAGAACAGACAGACAGCTTAACCGTTAAACTTAAATTCATAATGTCACTTCACTTTTTTTAAATTTAGAAACGTTAAACAGGAAATCCCATAAGTAACATAAACTCTTAAGCTTAAAAAACATTTTTTTACTCACACGCACAAGTCACGACAAAAAATACAAGCAACTTGTCAAACAGTTCACTAAGAAAACATGGCCATTTTTTTGCCCCAATTCATTCACAAACTGCCTCTTCCATTCATTCTAATTCCTAAAGCCACATGGTCGACAAAATATTATTTCAACGCCTATTTTTTTATAATTACACGCACTCTCGTTAATTACCATTCAAGATGGCGGTTTGATTCCCATGGTTTTTTATCCAAAGGAAATGGCTTTATATCTTTTTAATTAAGAGTGCAAAAATAGAGATGACTTGCACGCAATGTTGTTTGAGAACGATTTAAATTAATGTTTTACGACATTTTTATTGATGACACGATGGTATGTATTTAATTGGAGAATTGCTTGTATGGTAAACTCAACGCAACACTGTTTCAAAGTATAAATAATAAATATCAGGAGACAACTTTACACAAATTGACTAAGTGCCAAACTAAGTTCAGGCTTGTACCATGAGTACTAGACAACGATACCTCCTTATATAAATACGGTTACCTTTGTTTCGGCAAAATATGTTTGCCAAATGTATCGTTTATTGTATTGTATTATTATAGTATACATATAAAATATCCAAGACTCAGAAACAAAATACTTGCGCTCATCACTCACGTGTATTGACGCAACTGGTCAACGTCTATGTGAGTGGCGGGGCGCACCTTCGTGCAATGAAAACATAAGACATGCGTATGTTAATGCAAGGTTAAAATAATCTTACATAGTAACGGTGGTAGGACCTTGTGCAGGGTCCGTCCAGATTCCTACCACCATCTTATCCTTGGCGCCTTCATAGACGGACTGCTTGAAGCAGTCAGGACCGAGAGCCCCCTGGTTTCTATTGGACAATCTGCAGTTTCAAAACGAACCTAGAGCATTAAAATTGCAGATTGCCCAATAGCGACCACGGGGCTGTCGGTCCTGACTATGCTAGTGGGTAATATCTATGCTGTCTTACTCCACACAAAATAACAGACACTGAAACGCAACACTCACACTGACTGTGTGTGCGAACACTGATTGGCGACTCCGGACCCTGGACTAGGTCCCACTAACCACAGCCTTAAAATTGATTCTGATGTTTACAAGAACTTTCGCTGTCATATTGTCTTTTCTAAAAGATACAAATTAAAAGATCTTATATTATAATCTGACAAATAAATACGCGGTTAAAGACATCGGCTGGTTTAATTAAAATATAGCTCGAAGAATCAGCAAGCTGAAGTGGCAGTGGGCCGACCACATTTTGCGAAGAACCGACAAACGCTGGGGTAAACGTGTTCTAGAGTAGAGACCGCGTCTCGGCAAACGTAGTGTAGGACGCCCTCAGGCCAGGTGGGATGACGATCTGCGAAAGACTGCAGGCAGATGCTGGATGCGGCAAGCTGAAGACAGGGCGCTATGGCGCTCATTAGGGGAGGCCTATGTCCAGCAGTGGCCTAATATAGGCTGATGATGATGATGATGATGATGATGATGAATTAAAATATACGAAATATATCTATAGTGTGGTTCAAGAAAAATATTTAAATTAAAGTCTTCAAAAAAATAGTCCATGTTCTAAATCCTGTAAAATTTGATAGTTGCCAATTAAACTAATAAAACACGAGTTCTATGTGTACAAAGTCGCTGATAAGGGCTTTGTTTTTAACAATAGTAGATTTGTAATTTAAATATTATTATGCAACATAGTTTCAAAGCAACTAATTATCTCTTCTTCAACAATATCAATAAAGTACATTGTCATCTGCACGTTAAAATTCACAATCGCTATGTTAATTTAGACTCTATTCCAACAACGCACGAAACAGATTAAGCATGCCAAATCAATACACTAAAGGGGGTTATTAATGACTCCTAATTACTCGACAATGGTGATCGAAATCCACGCCCATGTCATTGACTCGTCGACGCGTGTGGCCGTTGACGGAAAAATATCGAATGTCGTTTGAAATCGGTCATGTGGTTGACATGTATTCATTTGGTAACGTGTTTCGGAAAATCTATAGTTATAACTGTTTTGTTACTGACCGTGCTGACAACGCATAGATGTATTGAACGTGGAAACGTACAATTTAAAATGTGTACTCCAATGTGCGAGTTGCAGAACATTGCTAAATATGTGGAATCTTCACAAGCAATAACTGAGATACTCTAAAATATTTAGGAGAGAGAGAATGATCTCTTTCTAAAGAAACAAACTGAGAATGTGATGCGTTGCCTTGCTTCTTTTTCTCAAATTACATGGTTCTGCCAATGTCAATCTAGTCTATATTTTGCTATGACCTATCATAATTACTGGAAGAGATCGTTATAAAAAATACTACTTTTAGTGGTAGTATGACCTTGTGCAAGGTCCGTCCGGATCGTTACAAGGATACAACCATTTTATCCTTTAACCT
The DNA here is from genome assembly GCA_948252455.1 of Acleris cristana. Classification (NCBI taxonomy): domain Eukaryota; kingdom Metazoa; phylum Arthropoda; class Insecta; order Lepidoptera; family Tortricidae; genus Acleris; species Acleris cristana. The sequence goes on along the minus strand of OX411797.1, from coordinate 5,404,244 downwards.
ACTGCCAAACATAAAAAGCTACCGCATCTTAGGATTGCTGTCTTATGACTGTAGGCCTAAAATCCCGCTTACCATCAGCTGGCATGTCCGCTTGTTTACCTTTTACTTGCCATAAAAAACACTCGAAAAATTGAGAGCCAACAAAGACAGAATTTCTCTGTGTTGACAAAAAATGAATACAATAGTTAAGATATTAGTTATATCAACCAAAGCTGATAGTAACAACAGCAATTTCTTGAGTGATTCAATTAACATGTTAGTTGATGTATCTATCTAACGTCTTAGTTGATGTATCTAACGTCTTGGTACGCTCGTACGGAATCAAGACTCTTATGCACAACAATCACAATCTTGTTAGAAGCGACCAATTATTATTTTCAGTGAATGTGTTTTTGCTATAGTTTGAAATTACATTTTGTATGACAATGACAGTAAAAATGTATAGCATTCGAATTCGAAAATGACTCGTATACGGCGGTCTACGTGAGCCCCATTACCTTATTGCTATGCAGTCTGAACTCGGACAATCTCGCGAGTTAAGAATAGGGTGCCTCCCGCGTGTGTTTTAGTTTTGTTCTGTTCTAAATTCGTATCGAACGTTGAACTGTCGAATGCCATTGTTTTTCGGAATAAGCCCCCGTCTGGGTAAATGTGAAATGTCTTTTGTTCTTTAAATAGGTCGATAACGGTGGGATTCGATTTGTTGCAGCCGAGACGTTACTAATCGTTTTTTTTTGTAACATGTGCGTTCTTTTTTTGGGTTGTCTAATTTATTTTATTAATAGACATTTTATTGCAGGTGACTTCTGATGTCTAGAAAATAGTCTCTTGACTGTACTAAGTTTTAAAAACTTCGATATACTTATTTGTACATTTTGCATGTACAGTTGTTTCAATTGGCAATCCCGTATCAAAGGTAACGGTACAATACAATACAATACAAAAACTGTTTAATGAACACCAAATACAGTATGGAAAGGACGCACAAATAAAATCAAAAAGCAAGATTTAAAAACCAAACCCCATTTTTTGATAATGTCGTCGACATATGTTAAAAAGAATAAGCCCTGCCTCGAATCGCATTACTTTGATCAAATTATCGAAACTGCATAATTATGTAAAATCCAGAGCGTACCAAAACAAATAGACATACAAACATACATACGCTCGAAAAACAACCCTCCTCCTAAATATGTTACAATTATTTAATATGTTAAAATATGTTAAAATGTTACAAGTTTATTGCTAAATAGCGACCTCTTTCGGGCATCCTAGTAGTTGTGGTAGTTTCAGTTTAATTTTAAAACAGCATAATTAATACTCATGTCAAGTGAAACTTTACATTTCTAATGAAATATCAATTCGGCTTAACATTTAAATAGGTTTACTGTATAATATTCTATTTATAAGTAAGTAAAAGCCAAAATTCTCTAATGGCGTCTTTACTCTATTTTATGTTCTATTTAATTAAATATAGGGACTTCAGCCCTTTAGTTGTAGCCAAATAGGTCATCCTTAAACGATTCTTAAAACAATAGGGTAAAATAAATAAAGGGAAAACCAATACGTTATCTATTGAGGTGGCCCATTTACCCCGTTTAAAATAACGAGGAGCACCCACGCTAATGTCTAATGTAATCTTTCACTGGTTAAATGGTTTAATTTTAAAACGCTTATTGTAAAGATCTGTAGGAAATGGGGTTTGTAAGTGCCGCCCCACTACTGACGTAACGTATAATGTATGTACAATGTATACTCTAGCATTGGCCTAGGGGACATTTTTACATAATTATTATAGTTACTAGAATAAGTTAATTTATTTTAGTATTTAGTTTTAGTTATGTTTTATTCTTTTTCCGTAGGTATATTGTTTGTCTTAATAAAGATCCGTGCCCGAAAGAGGTTTAACGGGACCCTATTATTAAGCCTACGCTGTCAATCCATCCGTCTGTCTGTCCTATCTGTAAAAAGCTGTATCTGGAACTGTGAGAGACAACGGTTTTTTTTTTTCAAATATAAAAATAAAGAAAGCTAGAAACTAGTAAAGTGTGAGTTAGGCTTGCGCTAATTCAATTCGAAATCAAATTCAAATCGGATTATAATAATACCTACTGTGAGGCAGTACGGAACCCTCGATGCGCGAGTCCGACAAGAACTTGACCGATTTTTATGATATTATAATAATTGCGTTAGAGTTTGACAAATAAGATTAATTTGTAAAGCTGAAGTATTACGTCATCTACATAATCACATCTGAGGGCTTATTGTCTAACGCACTCGCAATCGCAACCGGCTTAAAGTCGAGCAATTGTTTTCATTTTGTCTGCAGACAAGCCTTCGATTTTCAAAATGAAAAAGATCGTGATTGCGAGTGCGTTAGACAATAAGCCCTCTGTTTTAAGCCAAAATTCTGGATGTGTGGCTTGCAATGGAAACCGCCTATATTCAGAAGTGGGCTGGACGGGATGGTAATGGAAATAAATGTGGTCTAATCATAGTTAGCAAATAGTTGTTGTTTTACATTATCTAAGCAAGAGCATTGTTACGGGCTGTAAATAGCCGTAGTATTTTAGCTCGCTCCAAAATTTTAGGCTTAATGTTCACTCAAATTTCAACTTACTTGTTCATGAGATACATCCCGCTGACAGAAAAACACATAGAAAGACAGCGGTGTCTTATTAATAGACTGCCGTAAGCACTTTTTGACTACGGAACCCTAAAACCTAGTATCACGGCCTAACGCTTTTAACACTATGTTACGTAATACGTTTCTTTTTGTTTTTTTCTTCGATCTAGGCTTCATTCTACTCAGTAAAACTGTATTGCTTTTGACATGCTATCAATTACTTTATTATTTTATAACATGCTATTTATTACTTTTAACTCGGCCACCATTACTGTCAAATGAATAAGAGCTGTCATAACGTTGGCAATACGATAACAAGTCAAAAGCAATATCGTTTTACCGAGTAGAGTACAGCGACGGTTTTTTGTTTTTTCTTTTAATTCACTTTCCTCTAAAACGACTTCTCGTAGATCGGTCCATCGAGCAAGCGAGCTCGTACGAGCAAGCTCATTCAATGGTTAAAACACCTAAATTGAGAACGCACGCCCTATTATGTTATTGGCACGCTCCGACGTGTCAACTTAAACTTGTCGCTTAATAACTGGTTCGTAGAATTGAAAAGTTTTTTTTTATAATGGCTGATGTTTTTTTTTATAATGGCTTTCATTCGCACCATGCAACTTGTCTACACAGGTATTATTGTAACTGCGTAATAAACTATAGCAAAGTAGAGCACCCCGTCCGTCCGTTCACTCTTGCGAACTGAAGATAAAAATGTCATCACACGTATAAAAAGCTTCCAAAGCTCTCTAAAAGCTCTGCAACATTTAAATCAACGCGTGTATAGTGCTGACGAAAGCTTTCGATCACGTGTTAATTTTGACTTGTAGTGGGTGAAGTATTTATGTAAATATTTTACCTACAGTAAAATATAGAATATAATAGAATAGAATTGGAGTAAATTGATTGAATTTTTTTTTTTCATCCTATGTATCATTTTACCGAATTTCTCCCCATCGAAAGTTATTATATATCTTAAATTATAACCTAACCTAACCTAACCTTACAGGTTAGACTTGTGACTATCACAAAATATACGGAAAACGTATGTATGCGGCCGGCCTAACACAGGTAAAGTAAGAATAAATACGAAAGTTTGGCGGCAAATTATGGACATCAATGAAACTTTGTTTATAACTTTATCTTGTTACTAGAAATGAGGATCTGCCGAGTCCTACCAAAATTTTGGGGTCCTCCCCCGTTGGGCGGGGATCGGCAGTGTCATTTTTCTTGATTTTTTGCGCTTTGTCGGATGAGTTGGAAAAATGAAAAAAAATGACAAAATCAAAAGTAGGATTTAATCAGCAAAAACAATTGGAAAACTTAAACACAACTATGAAAATGCTTTTGCTAATTAAATCCTGCTTGTGACTTAAAATATTTTCGTATTTTATTTTTTATTATTAGATAATTTTTAGCCTGTTTTCAGGTCTTATCTTCCTCCAGCGTACAATTCTGAACTACAATGTTAATCATGCCATTCCTTTCCCGTAACCTAAACTAGCAACAAATGTAATTTTTTTGTGTTTTATTGTTGTATTTTTAAAGAATTTTATCTATGGAATTATGAATTTAATTTTAATATTATGACTACTTAAGATTTTCGGAACAGAACTGGATCCGGAACTCTGATTTTAGTTTCAAAATATTGCAGCCGTACGGTCAAAATACCCTGAAAGTTACCCTTTACTAATAAACTACTAAGAAAAAATAATAAGATGTATGCATATAAAATAAACCTAATACGAAGATGGCGTCATTGCAAAGCATTCTTAGAATACAGACAGATACACAGAAATAGACTTGCGATTTCCTTTTGCTGTTATTTTGCGGCTTTTAGTGAGAATGCCTCACACGTCCAGTGCCCGTTATTTATTTTAAAAACAAAAAGGACCCATAATCGTGTCTTTGGTCCCGAAAATGTAAATACCAAGCTCTCTCTCTGACTTTCAAACAAATTTAAGTCGAGACTTACCTCGATGTTTACAGATGCACGGTAGAAGTACGCTGCCCTCCTTAGACAAAATGGCGCATGTCTCATTGAACCACGAATGTATAAATGACCTTATTTCTTACGATAGGGGGTCAAATTTGCTTTGACTATCAAATTGCACATGCATTATTTTTATTCAGAAGGGCAGTACGGTCGGCCTAATAATTAGTTGCACACTTTAGTTCTTTTTCACTTTAACGTTATATATGAACTGCTGCACTGATCTGTCAAAGGGGTTACAGCGACAAGGTACTAAAGTGTGCAGCTACTTTTAAGGTGGACTGGACTACAAATTACAAAGTTGCTTGTTGAATTTTCTTTCTCTTATTTTGTTAAATACAGACTCGGGCCGCTTCCTAAGTAAATACCTAAAAATAGGAGGTTTTATTCATGTATTTGTTAGGTAATTATCCAGATAGGACTTAGCTTAATGAACTTTAATAAAGTATGATTCACTTTAAATGCCTATTATAATTGCTTAATTGATGATTTGTATTAATTAAGTTGTTAGCAAATTTCGTGATTGTCAATATTCAGCACACATTCGCTGTTGCTGAAATCCACCAGAACGGCATCATTATCATCTTCATCACCATTATCATCATCGTCATCATCATCAATATCAACATCGTCATCATCTTCATCATCGATATCATCACCATTATCAAATGTACGTATCGTATCTTTCTTAGTGTCACCCGCACCAACAACTGATGGCAAGATACAATGAAACTACTGTTCTCTATGCAAACTTGGTGTTTAAGTTTGTTACTGCTTTAGGATGAGTGTTTTGTTGCTCGTATGTCATGAATATAAATTTTTCAAAGTTTGAATTTAAAGGTTATTTTTCTACCTATTTGAAAATAAAGTCAAATGTATTCACATACATACTTATTATATAGTTTTTGGTAGTAGACGGTTGCTATTTGAGCAAAGTTTTTACCGCATGTAAGTACATGGCTAATAGCTTATTCCGCCATTTGCAATGTCTTGTTGTGCAATAAAGTAGAGAAGCAGACGTAGCTATAATTTAAAGAATAAGATTTCATTGCGATTTTACAACGTCCAGACAGATTTCTAGTTAGTCATCTCTATTAGTCTAGTTGATTACAAATGTCAAGTGCTGTTACTAAAATTAAATTACAGTTCAGTCGATTCGGTTTATACGATTTTATTACTTTTGAAGCATTATTTAACAAACAAATATTTCTAGCTAGTTAGTTTGGTCTAATTAAAATAATTATGTTATAAGTGGTTATTATTAAGTACATCAAAGCTTAAATTTCGTGATATTTAATAGTTCTTTTACAATTGCGTATATCTAATGAAAGAATAATCTTAGTGCCTAATATTAGGTTTAATATTTTAAAAACATTTGGTCACACAATTTTTAAACTTTTGTTATTTTTGTGAGTTTTGTTTCAAATAATTCTTTCATAAGTAATTACGTTGCTAGAATTCAATTTTAAAAATTTATATCACTCATGTAGGTAACATAAAAAATAAACAACAAAATTCAAAGCCGTAAAATTCCATTCATAGCCTTACCTCATTTCAAAACCCGCTCACGACACAACACTTTACAATTCGAATTTCAAACACCCGCCATTCCAGAACAAAACACGAAATTCAAATTCGAATTTTGAGTTCGAAATTCCAAATTCAAACCGATCGCGGTCCGGGAGCGACGAGACGTGACTAAGCCGTGCGTTTAGTTTAGAATACTGTTGTATTTTTAGAATACGCCCCCTTAATGTCTGAGGGTACGACCACGTGGCCGTTTCCGCTTAGGACAGTGAAAAAAAACGGTCAAGTGCGAGTCGGCAGCGGATGTTTCGGAAGGGTGGTTAAATCCGGTCCTAAGATCCGGTTGTCGTTATCCTGTTTCGGGAAATCGTGTGGCGCCGCACGGTCGCGGTAAATGGACGTAAACGTATTGAAATAAGGGAACGTGAATCGTTGCTACTGTCTTTTTTCTTTTCCTGTAAATCCGGACCGGTACGGTTGGGGTAGTTGAAGTTGAATAGTATTTACATGTTATTTTTACATACATTAAGCGATTTCTTAAAATATAATGTATAAACGTCATACTATGACCACCATACTTCAAGTTGTTGAGTTGTTAGGAAGTTATTACCCGACATAAATATTCGTAACTCAAGTACAATTCGTAAGTTCAAAAAAAATATTGCGACGAAAAACTAAAAATACTTAACGAATTTTCCAATAAATACCATAATAATACTAAATAAGTAATAGTACCTACTATTAAACGAGCAATATTTGTCACCAAGTTCGTGAACGTGTAATCAAGTTTTCAAAAACGACTCTAACGATTTCGATGAAATTTGCAGTTCATCATCTTCGGGAAAATTCGTTTTCGACCCGAGCTTGGTAGGTAAGTACTGAAAATTAAGCCACGTGATGATCTCGAATAAGGATTCACGAGTGTAAGAGGTGATCGTATTTGATAAATCATAGACGTGACAATTTTAATCACCGATGAGCTAAAACAATACTAACTTTCACAAATCAGTAAAAAAAACCCTTGTGAGAAATCATACCAGTCGAATGGCGGCGTCCTTAGGAATGAAGTTGGTTCAGGACAGTTTCATGCCCAAAAGTCTCCAATATTTGTAGACATTAAAGGCCCAGCCACACTGCTTGCGTGACGTGCACGTGCACGTGCGCGTTCGCTTTCCACTGCGTTGTATAGTGACATGTCGTAATGAGAATTCATACTATACAACGCAGTGGAAAGCCAACGCGCAAGTGCACATGCACCACATGGGCCTTTAATGTTCTCAAAACCCAGCGTGTTTCGACTTGTCTCCATTCACAGTATTTCAAAACATGTGTTAAATTCCCCGTCTCGTTCCCAAAGCAATGACTCACAAGTGTAACCACATGGTAAATTCACCACAACAATGATCTAAATCAATGACGCGTTCCATTCATTGAATATTATTAATATCATATTTTCCCGCGGGAAAATTCTGCAGAAAAGTCACATGAACAAAATTGACACACGCAAGAGAATGTTTCTGAATTCCTAGTGGCGGTTTTTCCCACAAAACTTCTGTAGCGTTTGCACGTTGGAATTTACTTTTATCTACATACTACTTACCTATTCATCACCTTCATCATCATCACCATTATCATCATCATCATCATCACCATCATCGTTGTCGTTCTTCACTTCATCACAGTTAGCCTGATTGGTAGTGAGCCTGCCTTCGAAACTAGCAGTTCAGGGTTCGATTATAGGTAAGAGCAAATATTTGTGTGATTTTTTGTTCCTGAATCTTGGATGTTTTGATGTGTATTCCTCTATTTACATTATGTTTACGGTTATCTTATAGGTACCCATAGTACAAGCCTAGAGCTTAGTTTGTAATAACTACGTCTCAGCTTTAAATTTTAATAAGCTTATGGATTTGCAAAACTAAGACCTTTTCCTTAAAAAATCTTAACAAGTACTTACAAATATACAGCCAAACATACATACGCACCCGGTAAACATTTCCTTCTTTCTTGGGCAGACGGTACAAAAATAACAAAACTAATCCAAAATGTCATTCATTTTCATTCATGACATCAACAAGGGCACTTGCCAGACAGAAATAAAAGACATTCCTTACGGATACAATATGTACAGTAACTATATTTACAGTTAGCCTTAATGTGGCTGCATACTATTGTACCTTCTCGTTTTAACGCCTTTGACAGATTAGTGCAGCAGTTCAAACACAATAAAAGCATAATGAGAAAACAAACTCATTTGTAATTATTATTCTGGTCCTCTCCTCATAAATTGTTCTGACTGTACTTTTGTTTTACCTTCTTCCTTTACTATTTGTGACGCTAAACGTTACATTGGCAGTATGTTTTTTGTTATTTAGTATCTATGTCAATTTGTGTGAGATTGTCTCTTGGTATTTTTCTATTCATACACACGTAATAAACACAAATAATACCTGATAACTTTTAATACGTAACTAGCCTAAACCCATTCCAGTTTACTAATTCCATTCTACAAACGTTAGCGATTATATAAATATGTGAAAACGTATACAAGCGATCGTACGATAGCTCAAGTCAATGCTATACGAATTCTTTGATTTCTGTACTAGTTAACATTCACGAAATGCCACTGAAGGCAAAGCGATTTAAAATTCAATGTTGGATTGAGCCATGATCCTCCAAAGCCTCATTCTATGCCCAGTGTTCAACAATGAGTCAACTTTGTATGAAAATTAGACAGCCCGGTTATAAATGTGTTAGACCTAAAATAACCAAAGTAAAAGGTCCGCTTTTAAAAACGCGTTGAAATTTACTTTTCTCTATTTAAGTATCAAAAGGAATTTAACTTAATACTTTGCTAAATAACGAAATTCACACTCAATTCCGCAATGGACTCTAAACTCGTTAGATTATGGTTGGTTTTCCTTTGTGACGGCATGAGGCCAGACTCGAGGGGAAAAAAACGCACAAATGCAGCGCAGATGAATTTAGCCAAGTCACAGATTAAACAGCAAAAGTTTTTTTTAATGGCCCTGTTTTTATTTATTAAGATGAGACGTAATATCACGTACATACATATAAATAAAATTAATGTTTAGATGCTTTTTTTTAAAGTTGTTTGGTATGCAGACTGCTTGCAGGACAATAAAAATATTGTTATACTCGTAATCATAAAACTATACCTATTTTAAGAAAAACTAGAGTAAAACATGATCAAAATTAAATGCTCCTAAAGATATTATTATCATGAATAAACAATTATATTGTGAAGATATCATAAATAAATAATTTCATCGTGAATTGTTTTTTGTATGTTTAATTTAATAAAGGTGTTGACAATACAAATTGTATTACCTTTTAACGAAGCATGTTTTTGATAATTATAAGGTCAAATTTAATAAAACATTTTAATGAAATCTTCTCTTTTAAACAAGGAGGCTATTTATAAAGCCACAAGTTCTTTATTTATGGTATGGAGAAGTAAAAGAAGTACACAGACCACGTAAGGTAAGTAAGATCTTATACTTATAGACATTTTCAGTCTCAAAACTACAATCTTAAGACTACAATACCATTTTAGCACCCCAAATTGTCAATCAATACTATTGATTGAATACGAGTATGCCACGCAAATGTCACTTCGAGGGTCCTCAGAAATCTCAGTTTTTTTTCTAGCTTACTCGCTCAATTGATTTTAATATTCTCTTTTACTGCGTCCCTTCTTCACGGAAAAAAGACAGACAAAAAAACATTTTTAAACTGGGGCTCTACTTTGAAATCAGTAATTCGAACTTCGGATCGCCCCGTCACTTTCTTGCGAATTAGTGACGCATCGAGACCAAAAGGGATAGCAATAGACGAAGTTCGAATTACGGATTTCAAAGCCTCTGTACTTAATCGAATTTCTAAAAATAATTTGTAGACTTTCTGCACACTGACTACGCTGTGACTCAGGAAGGGCAAAGCGTGCAAAAAGTACCAGACGTTTGCACCCTTTTTCAGAGAACATTTCCAACTGTATCAAGAATTAAAATAGGCGGAGTATTTTCAGCAGGTTTTCGCGGCGGCGCGCATTCTCCGAGGTTTTTATGTTGATGATTTTTAGTTTTTTGTCAGAAAGGCTGTTGAAAGTAAATTTGAGTACATAAAAGAGGGCCTTAGATAATAACATATTTAGTTGGTTTTCCTTATTTTTACTTATATTTAAAATGTAAAAATCTATAAGGATGTTCGGAAATTAGGATTTTTTTAGGTATAAGAATATGTTTTTGATTACTTTTAAACTAAAGCTTGATGTATTTTGATTCAAATATATTGAGTACCAACATGGTAATCTACGAGTAGGTATATCTAATATATAAAATTCTCGTGTCACAGTTTTTGTAACAAAACTCCTCCGAAACGGTTTGACCGTTTCTTATAAAATTTTGTGTGTATATTCAGTATGTCGAAAATAGGACGTAAAGTTTTCATACAAAACTTTTGTATGAAAACTTTACGTAAACAGGCGACGCCGCCGGGCGCGGATAGCTAGTAGGTAAATAAAAATCAATCGCCGTTGAAAAGTATTCTTTGTCTCTTTCTGTCAAATTAAAATGAGATTTTAAGAGATGAGGACAACGCATATTTTAAGCACCCTTTAGCTACTGCGAGTTTATAAATGAGAGAGTAAGATTTTTTAACATAACTGTTCTTAAAAGAAAACCATTAAATAAGCAATAAAAAATTTTACTAGAAATATTACCATGAACAAAGCCCACGAATTATGTTTATCGAAATAACATGTTAATTATTTTAGAACTATTGTACCAAAAACTACGTAAATTCTGTTTTAAAATAAAATATAAAATATCAGTGAAACATTATTTTTTTAACGGCCTGTAATTTAGTCATACGCGTAAAAACATAGATTCAATATGCATAGAGTAATAAATAAAAGAAGTGTCATTAAGTATTCAACGGTTTAGGGTAATCATTATAAATCATTTTGTATCTATTCATATCTTAATTATGTGGCGGCAATCGAAACGAATTTTAGGTCATACGTTCACTTTCGGGTGTTAATTATTAATATTATTTAAATCACTAATGATTTTTGCATAAGTATAAGCGTGTACAGTCCGCCAAATATGTGGTCTGCGACCTTAAGGTTGAGTTCCGTTTGCACGTCACGTTTAGTGGTGGTAGGTCCTTGAGTAGGTTCCATCTGAGTTGCCACCTACCACCATCTTATCTTCGAACTTACCACCAATCAGCACTGATCGCATTTTTTTGTTCCTGTGTGTAAGATAAGAAGTTACTAGCGTAAATGCCTCTTCATTGACTATTAGAAATTGCTTAAACGCGTTAAGTCTGTCATTTGCAACTACTTTGTGTAAAATGCAAGTACAATTAATTATTAATCGTGTTCCGACTAAAAGTAATAAAATACATTAACAAGTACGTTAATTAATTCAATTAATTCATTATAAACTGCACCGCTCGACCGCAGACGTCTCAAGGGCTTACAAACGTAGTTTAGTTGCTTAAGTGCTGAAATTTGATGTTTTAGTTTGATTCTAGTTATTCTGTGTAAAGTGTTTTATGTAAATAATAAATAGAATTGAATTCAGATGTGTATTTATTCAAACGATTTATCTAAACAACAATGCACTTGTACCTATTAAAGGTTTTCAATTAAAGGCATAAATGACAAGGGACTTTTCATCCAGAAAAATTCAACAGTTTCTAATAGAGACAGTCAAGTAAATAAGAGCTATCATAACATTCATAACGTTGACAACACGACAAATGGTCAAAAGCAATATGATTTTACCGAGTAGAAAAGAGCATCAGGGTGTCAATAGCAAAGATAAAATAAGATGCGAATAGTCTCATTTTTTAGATTTATAATCAACAAATTATTACTTTATCAGACCTATAGTTTTTCTAATCAAAACACTACTAATTTAAAACTTGTTTATACAAAAACCCAACCCGCTATATTAATACGATTAAAATACAGGCTGTGACAATAATTTCAAAAACTTGAAATGCAAATAATTTGACATTTTGAACTTTGCTTTTAATTCTGACCTACAAAATGTTTGTTAGGAGACAATAAACCAGCTGAAGTAATTAAATCTAATTGGAGACAGCCCGTGATAATGTATGCGCGTTTTTATGGTTCAGGCTCGTAAACCATGGCTTTATTAAATTAAAAATAGCGATTTTGAGAAGCGTTTGGTGGTTCCAAACTTTTAGAATAATTTTACATACACTGAACTTATAATAGTCTATTTGTAGAAGTGATGATGGCTTTATTAGTTATTTTACAATTAATTGTATTAAAACGTATTTTCGTTTCAAAACAAGTACATAATAATATATCATGGTGTAAAGAAAGATTTTAACACAAACAAAATATGACACGCCTATAGTGTCATTAAAAACTCTTATACAAGTACTAACAATTAAAACAATAGGTATAAAACACACAGGTATTATCAACTGACATGGTAAGAAGTGGTTAGCGTTTTCGTGGAACGTGTTATTAAGTTTTTAATTTATCGCTGCCGCTCTCGCTTCCGCTCCCGCTTTTTATGCTACAATATTCTAACCCTTAACGCACTGATTAGTGGAGCTTAAAACATTATACCGACATTAACTGTTAAATGAGACATCGCGATAAAACTTTACCGCTCTCATTCTTGTTTTTAATTAGTTTTCTTTTACAACCCGAATTTAAATATTCTCAAATTTCCGAAACACATATTTTGAAATTGTGTCATAAATTTCAAAATTTTGTATTTGTGGACAATTGAAGCTGCGATTAAGTATACAGGGTGTAACGAGACAGTCAAGAGGTCGTGGAGGAACTTTAGTACGTGGTTAGACTCTACGTTGAGATCCGGACAAATTGTATTTGAGAATAGTAAATGCTTGAGGGGTGTGGTGTGGTGTTAGGCAGTAGTAGTAAAGGCATCACAATGATTCAGAAAGAAAATTGACCTACGACATGATACAGTGATCGTGTAAAATATTTAAATTAATTATTATTGGTAGTATGATTTTTTCTTTACAAAAACATGTTCTAATGTTTCAAAAATAGTCTTTTGCAGCCGATTATAAACAAGTTACTTATGAACCTGCATATTGTTAATGCTTAAAAAATACGCAGATTATAATAAAACAAAGGGTGTTTTTATTTACAGTTATCAAAGTTGAACTCGATAAGTGTCTGTTAAAAATGGCGATGTGTCGAGAAATACTTATTTAACACTAGTTTAAATCGCATAGAAAATACAGAAACCACTTTAAACACATTAAACAGTTCCCCCCGACTGTCCATTTGTCTAAACACATTCGACAACAGGCAGCGCTGAGAGCGCCCCGTAATTGCAGCAGATTTGTCTGAGGTACGCCTGAGCTCTGCTTCGAGGCGCGTTCAGTCGTATTCTATTACAAAACTCAATTGCGAGTTCGTTGACGAAATACACTGGTTGACCCGTCAGTGTATATAAAGTACATGATGGTTTAACTATGTTGAAGTATAAACAAGACACGCATGAACTGTAACGTGTCAACCAAAGTAATGTCGTCGATGAACTCACATGTGAGTTTATTTAAAAGAAAACTTAACTCTATATAAAGGCAAGCAAATCAAGACGTGGGAGGCTAATTACTAAACTCTTTAAATGGTAGAAACTTTATATAGGTTTTTTACCAAGGAAATTAACTTTTTAAAGTAAATAAAAAGTTATAACTACTAAGTTAAAGTCTTTAAACTTTAGATTGGCTCAGTTTGGTTTAGGGAACTGAGAAAGAATTTCGTACACACTTAAAATTCTTAAAATTCGTACTTAAAATTCAGCGAAATCTTGTTCCTTTAATTATCAGACATCTAAAAATGTTTTTTTTTGGTTACTACTAAAACAATAGTTTTTCTAACTACTTATTGATAAAAAAGGATAAAATCAAATCAAGAATATGGTGCAAACATCTTGTGTTTAAAGTATTTTAATTACAAAATATAAATAACGACGACATTGTATATTCACGTCTTGTATTCCTAACTTGCACCAGAACTTCCCCTGTACTAAACAGGCCTCCATCATACATACGAGGGTGGTTTGAGAAGTAACTTGTTTCGCCTACGGATAGATGGCGTTAGTGTCATATCTGTACTTATTGATAAAGTTTAACAACTCAAGATAATTTACCTGTGGCGTCATGTCATTTTCGGCGGGAATTTTAGATTTGACAGTAGTTGAAACAAAAGTAATCGGAGTAACGCGGCTAAATGGAGAAAATTGGGATTCGAGGTGTAAATCAGTTCTTTTTTTTGGACGGTAAAACTGCAAAAGAAATTCATGTAAGGATTTTACCTACGTTCGGTAGCTCGTGTCCTTCCTACGAAACAGTTCGACTTTAGGTAAATGAGTTTATGCGAGCCAGGACGAGCATTGAAGATGCACCTCGCCCTGGAGCCCCAAAAACGGCGGTTTTACCCGAAATCGTCGATAAAGTTCATGATTTGGTTTTAACCGACAGAAGATTGAAGATACGCGAATTAGCTGGAGCCACAACCATCTCCTCTGAGCGGGTGCATTTTATTTTGCACAACGAATTGCACATAAAAAAGCTATGTGCAAGATGGGTGCCGCGGTTACTCACTCCAGAACAAATGCGTATTCGCATGCGAACACCTGCTGACAATCTCCAGGTGTTTAAAAGAAATCCAATGGAGTTCATTCGCCGTTTTGTTACAATGGATGAAACCTGGATCCATCACTATATCCCGGAGACGAAACAACAGTCCAGACAATGGATAAGTAGTGGTGAACCAGCCCTAGAGGAAGCCAAGGTCATTCCTTCTGCTGGAAAGGAGATGGCGTCTGTCTTTTGGGACGCAAAGGGAATTCTCTTAATTGAAACCTTGCGAAGGGAAAAATCATCACTGGGGCATACTATGCAACACTTTTGGACCAATTACAGGCGGCGATAGCCGAAAAACGGTAAGGTATGGCAAAGAAAAAAGTGATGTTTCACCATGACAATGCTCCGGTGCATTGAAGTCGTATTGCTGTACAAAAATTGTCGGAGTTACGATTTGAACTGCTTCCGCAACCTGCTTATTCGCCGGATTTAACTCCTTCGGACTACCACCTATTCCCGAAACTCAAAAATTTCCTGTCAAGACCCAAATTTCATTCGTTTGAGGAGGTGGTAGAGGAAGTTAAGGCGTATTTTGAAGACCTGGAAAAAACCCATTTTCGTGAAGGCATCGCGAAGCTGCAGAAAAGTTGGAGCAAGTGCGTTGAGCTTCGAGGAGATTACGTCGAAAAATAAAACACACAAAAACACAAAAAAAAAATTTTTTCATATCGAACCAAGTTACTTCTCAAACCACCCTCGTACATGCGAATGTTATTTATATAATACACGTTCATCATCAAGTAGGTTCGTAATCGAACGGCCACGGTATGCAACAATTTGCTAAACACGCTGTATATACAGGTATATCAAGTAAGGATATTGAACATGACTTGTTGTGTATGTCTAGGATGTTGCAGCGGTTCACTAATGTTTTATCAAACCATCATTTGGCAAAGAATGTCATTTTACTACCTACATTTTACGTTTAACTTTTTTTAAACTTTCATTTCGCAAAGATGTATTTCCCACCACATAATTTTATATTTTTTGTGGTCAAAATTCTAACCTAACCTAACTTATTTAAGAAGCCCATGTAGATTATGTAATATGTAATGGTTTAAGTCCAATTACATTTTTGCGAAATGAAAGTTTTTAAAATGACATTGTTTGCCAAAATGATGATTTGGTAAAAAGTCAGGATACCTGTTGCAGCTTATATCTTTTGAACTTAGTGAAGATTGATATTACGTTATTAAATCCAAATAAATGTATACGTAGTTCAGTGGTCTCAATTTGTTTTACATTTACTTTGACCAAATTGTTAACATTGGTAAAAAAAGTTGGTCTTATGTTCAACCGGTCAACAAATTTCCAAATTAGCTTTAGCTTTGGGTACCGCATGGTATAAATATTAATACAAATAAATACACACTTATAGAAATAAATATTATAATAGATACACACATTATGATATTATTATATAGAAAAAACACCTAAGACTCAGAATCAAATATTTGAGTCTTCAGTGACTAGTTTCACTTTAAACTATCCATTCTAACCATTCGAGGACGTTTTAATTTATGAGTAAGTCCGATCTTAGTTACTTTTTAGGGTTCCGTACCCGAAGAGTAGCCCAACGGGACCCTATTAATATGTCCTGTCCGTCCGTCTGTCCTAAGTTTAAAGAGCTTTATCTGCAAACCATAATAAATTACGGCGGATTAACTAACAAAAAAAAGAAATTAATAAGGAGGTATGTATCGTAAAAACGGTCAAACATACATACAAATTTGGTATGAATAAAGTACCTACGAACACTGAAGAAAAACAATAAAATAATACAAAAAAATGGTGAAGTGGGAGCTCGGCTCGCGCTGATGCGATTCGAAATCGAATTCAAATTGGAATATAATTATAACTACTGTGAAGCAGTACGGAACCCTCAGTGCGCGAGTCCATCTGGCACTTGACTGATTTTCTTAATAATCATGTAAAAGAAGGTCACACAAGCTAAACATACTTTCGCATTTATAATAATTAATAATGCTAGGATAACACGTTGTAGCATTTTGCCTAACACATGTCGTGACTCATGGGTAAAATATGTTTTGGTAGTAATTACAGGTCATCGACATTTAGTTTTATAATTATCATCCTATAAAACCGTTACACATAGTATTTTATCATAAAACATAATGCTAGCATCTTATAGGAGCTTTAATGAGATTAATGAATGCCTATTCTATTTAAGGAATTCTTAAGCATGAAAAAACCCCACTGTATGTGAGATAATATATTTCTTTAACGACATATATTCACTGCCTTTAAGGTATGCTTAGATGAAAAAGATAGCGAACTAGTCAGTTTCCTGCCAAGTGATTTAGAAGCAAAACAGATTTAAATGCAAATCGATTATTTCGGCCGACTGTTTTGTGATTAATGTGTTTAAAATTGTAATTAGGTAAAATTATGTTGTATTTTTATTATATAATAATTTATATACAGCGTGTTTAGAAAAAATGTGATGATAATTATCATCAGTTTCTTCTTCTTCATATATACATACTAGAGGACGCCCGCGACGTCGTACGCGTAGAATTAGTTTCCCGCTACTCTCCCTACTTTTTCCCGTTTGGGGTCGATTTTCAGAAAATCCTTTCTTAGTGCTCACTTAAATCATGAAAGGAACCCCTGTACCAAATTTCAAGTTTCTAAGTACACTAGTTTCGGCTGTGCGTTGATATATAAGACAGTCAGGTTTGCCTTTTATATATATAGATAATTTATTTACAGCGTTCTTCTTCATATATCAGTATCTTATTTTAATCTTTCCCTCGAAAATCGAACGCCAAGAGACTTGACCGGACCACTTAATTTATGACTTCAAAGGAGCACCTATTTTCAGGAAAAACTGAAACGCCCTCAAACCTTGAACCCCAGCTGTTAAAACATGATAATAATATGTCTCATATTAATATGTCTCCTAATTAATGTCCTATTCTCGTAAAGAGTTTTTACATACATACTTAACTACACCCCTGGCTAGTCTTTCCTTTTTAACAGAACACCACAAGTACCACAACCTATGTGGTCATTGTAAAATCACACCTAAGAGAAAGCCACAAATCGACGAGTTATTTCCATCCATATTTTCCAATCACACTGGCGTAATTCCAAACAAGGCCGCTAACTAGACAGGGTAGTGATTCTCTCAAAAGCAAAGGTGAGCGAACGCAGGAGTGAATGTCCAAGCGGCGAGTTTAAGTAGTCCCGTCAAAGCGAACAAAACACATTTTAGCGCGTGCATTTTCAATTAGGCAGCCTTATACGTTCGAGAAGCCATGCTGCCAAATTGAATACACGCGCTGAAATGTGTTTTGTTCGCTTTGACGGGACTACTTAAACTCGCCGCTTGGACATTCACTCCTGCGTTCGCTCACCTTTGCTTTTGAAAGAATCACTACCCAGTAATAGTATAAGCATTATAAATTCAATCTGTTTAGCAATAGAGTATAAAATGCTTTGACTACTACATTGCAGTTAACTACCTTCTTTGGTGTTACAGCAGCATACGTATATCTCTTGACATTAAACACATAGTGTTAATGTGAATTCATCCATTTTGCCCTCCTCAATAAAAAGGACGCATGCGCAATTTTAATAATCAAAGTAAATTTAACCTTCCGTCTTAAGAGTAGATATAAATGTACCTATGGGCTAATGTTTGTCTGAAATAAATGATTATTATTATTATTATTAAGAAATAAGGTCACTAATACATACGCGAATCTATGAGACATACGCGCTTTTTTCTAAGCAGGGCAGTATTGTCATGTAGACTAATCTTTACACAACATTGATTCGATATAAATCTTAGCCCTCCAGCGGGCCTAGAATGATTGCGTTTATCGCGTGACAAAATGTGAATAGAGCATCCGTCACTCTCGTACTTACGAGTATATACGTGTCAAAAAGTGACGGATGTTTTATCCACATTTTGTCACGCGTTAACGCAGCCATATAAGGCCCCCAGCTTTCTAGAATGACCAAAGTCAAAGTTATCGATTGTGACCAATAGTTATATTATAATTTGGTTGCCCGCGACTCCGTCCGCGTAGAAGACGTTAATCGCTTTAATTTTCCCTCGAGAACTATCTAACTTTCCGGAATAAAAAATATGCTTTGTCCTTCCTCGAGGTTCAAGCTGGCTTTATACCAAATTTCATCGAAATCGGTTCAACAATTTAGCCGTATAAGCGTAACAAACAGACAAAGTTACTATCACATTTTTAATCATCATTGACTTATTTTTTAATGTAAGTACCTACTTACTGTTGAATTTCTTGCGTCCTTTCTTCTCAACAGTGGTCTCCTCTTGGGAAGCGCTGGTAGATTTATACTGATTATTTTAATTTAAAAAAAATATTAAACTCAATATTAATGGGAAAAATCATAATTTAATTAAAATTTTATACTCAATATTTCGATCCCTTTTCAGGAGTCATGGTAACAAAAGGAATACAATAATTTTAATGTAAACAATTCATGCACAACAATTTTTGCACTTCGCATGACCCCTATTGAAACTACTTAAAGTTCATTTTAACCCTTTTTATCCGCAAAATAATTTGCAAGGTTATTATTTTCCAACTGGCCAGTGACAAGTTATTAGTGTCAAGTCATAATTGCACAGTAGGATAAAACGAAGTCACATTTAATCAAGTGATTTTGGATCATATTCTTATGACGTTTAAGTGTCATTTTAAATACAGTATGTTCAGTAAATTGCAACGTGTTTTGAAAAATATTGAACGGTGTTTCGAGACTTTCGTGTCAAGTTTGGATAATGAGTGTTGATTTATTTTTAACTCGTTTTGTTTTGGTGTAAATTTCAGTTATAGTTTTAAGCCAGTCGCAAAAATGTTTATACAGGGGAAGCCAATATTGAAACCTAATTAAAATGTACTAAAGAGCTATTTTTGTATATACAGGGTAGGTTAAAAATTGTAGCAGTTACAACCCCTTATTTGTACATTGTAAATATTTAGGTCATCATTTAAATGAACTTAGTCAAAGGTAAAACACCTCAAAGGTTAAAAGTTAAAAGATTTTCGCAATTTTTACCTTTAGCAGGAAACGCAGCAAAACTCGATAGAAATTCGGCAAAATGAAGTACCTGTAAGAGAGAATTGAAAAAATTATATCTTAAACATGTTTTATCTTAGCCGCGGCTTTGTTCTCATAAAATTCCCGTCAGCATATTTTTAAATACTAAACTAGACATAGCAACAGCGCCGGTACCGTTGCCAACTTAACGAAGTGTTATCTATGTAATCTGAGAGCTGCACGCTGTATAATTACGGACTGTGGCAAAACCAGATATCGATGAGATTATTATCGATACTGGACGAGCGTAAGATATTGAAGGTTCAGTATATAAAAATAAATGTGACGCGTTTAAGATCGCTGTTGGTAGTTAAAAACTTATTTAATAAGTCATCCCGGCTCATAGACACCTCCGGAGATCCTAGAGCTGGTGCTTACCTCTCCCAAAGGATTGGGCTAGCTATCCAGAGAGGTAACGCAGCCAGTGTCATAGGGACCATGCCGCGAGCGGACCTGCTAGAGGGGGTGTTCTTTTTATAGTGGTGATTATTATTTACGTCTTTAATAATTTGAGTAGCTTAGTTTTTATTTTAATTGTATTTTATTTTAATAAGATTGTCTTAAATTAAATTATTATCATAAAATACTATGAAATTAAGATTTTTACTATAGGTACATTACCTTTTTTGGTACCTAAATAAAATTAAAGAAACAAAACTGTTACAAACAAGGACACTACTACGTGTGTTCTTTGGTTAAATTGTAAAAGAAACATGTTTGTTATATACACACTTTTTTTACACTGTCTTTTGTTTAATTTTTAGACTGTTATTATTAAAATATAATGAAATTCAACACATTATTAGATATACAACGTCGAAACGAAGATGACCAAATGGTCTTCGCCAATACCTATTATTTTGGATTTAAAAATATATTTTTTTAACATAATGTTGTCCGTGAGAACTCTTCATCATTTTGGAAAAGCAGTGTTTTTCATTATTAATAAAATCACCTAATGAACCAACGAGGTTATTGCCAATTGAACCTTAAATTGAAAGAAATAAGCTACTGTATTGAAATCGAACAAAATACGAAATTGATAGCCACTGACAACTCAGGATTTACGTTTCCGCTAGATTGTGCAAAAGTTGGTATTAAGGAAATGTCTGTTTGTTAATTAATAGTTGTTAAAATTCGATAACTTAATTGAGAATTATCACAGTTCTATTTAAATTAAGAGGCTTTTAGATTTCATAATTGCCGGTTATACATCCTGGGCAAAAAAAATTGCACATTTATTAGTGTAGGTTTTTGCGAAAATGTTTGGCTCAGCCTATATAATCATGTGCATTAAGAATATAAGCAAGTTAAAATTAAATCATCGTCGAAAAATATTTTTCAATATCGTGCAACAATGAAAAATCTTTATTTGACTATGTTTTACCCGTGACCGCAAAAGTGTTTTTTCGCTATTATCTCGAGACCTGCCTTTTTTTTGAGATTAACGTATCCTATGCCCGTCTCGAACCTCAAATCTTTCTTTACCAAATTTTACATGAACCAATTGAGGCGTTGAATTTTGATGAACAAACAAACAACACACACTTTCACATTTCTCATATTAGTAAAGATACAAAAAGTAAACCAGCAAGCTCGTTTGTTACCTTAGACTATAAGATATTTATTATACTTAAATTCAACATCATACTGTAGCTAAGTCTTTGACGGGCCTTTTAAAGCATATTATATACAACCAACGCTAGTAAATTAGTTAATAGAAGCACTAGTTGTTCATAGTTCGGCTTTGCTGTCGATTCCCAGCACAGCAAAGTAAACCGACGGGCTGATTCTGAAGTTAAACTTGTCCAAAACTTGGACGGTTACTAAATTGTTTCAAAAATGTATTGACACCAAAGGACGTCCACAACTTTGTACGCGTAGAAATTATTTTTGATAAATCCTTTCGTAGTTTAACCAAGGATTGGAAATTGGAACGGGGCGTGGAGTTTCCCGCGGTCCGAACATTACGTGTAAAGGCCGCTTATCTCTATCTCTATCTATCTACAATCAATTAGATTAGTTCACTTTCTAGACTTGTAACATATTTCAATTGCATTGTAATTGCTATTCAATTAAGTAAGCTAGTAACAGAATACCGGCGACCTGTCTCGCCGGACTATCATCTTGTCAGTCAACTTCGATGGCGTATAATGTTTCCTAATAATGGAATAATTCTTGCATCCACTAGTATTACCCACCGCGTAGCTACTACTGTGGGAACTCGAAAGTGATAATGAGTGAGTTTTAGCAAACCTGAGGTGCTATTGATTAACGCACTCGAAATGGCAATCGTTTTCATTTTGAAAAGCGAAGGCTTGTCTGCATACAAAATAAAAACAATTGCTCCACTTTGAAGCCGGTTGCGATTGCGAGTGCGTTAGACAATAAGCCCTCTGAGGGGCTATTGCCTAACGCACTCGCAATGGCAATCGTTTTCATTTTGAAAATCGAAGGCTTGTCTTCATCCAAAATGAACGTCGCCATGGTGATAACAGTTCTTTTATAATTATTACAACATTGTTGTTAACATGGTTATTTGCATGAACAATGTCAGTGATAGTGTTTGGTGATCAACTGTCATCTCAATTCACCTGTCGTTTTGCGTCAAGAAATAAAAAATATACAATGGTTGGATTTTATTTCTTAAAGTATTCTCTATCACTCATCTACAAGACTTTATAGAAAAAAAAATAAGATTAAGTTTAAGGTCTATCACAGTGATAACCAATCGAGAACCCACCCAAAGCGATAATCGATCGCGAACCCACGGTTCCTCGATCCTTAACCAAAGCAACTGTTTAAACACATCCAATCCTGCATTCTGTTGCATACCGCAAATTGTCGGTACGGTAATTATATTAATGGCGTAGTCGGTAAATATTGACGTCGCGCGGTACGGTACTTTGCTGATGACAGTCATGTTGGTGCGCCTGCGGTGATAGAGTCCGGTTGGTTCAGCGGTCGATCGTAGGTTCTATTTTAGTATAGCATAGTTATTATTATAAGGTTTAGAGATGGCTAATTTTATTAAGTGTAAAAAAAGAAGTGTATGGAATGTGGTCTTAAAGTTTTAAATAAATCGGCTTGCGTTTACTCTTTAGTATTTAAAGTATTTTTCGATCGTCTGGATCACAGTTACCCAATTTTTTTTAATTAAAAATCAGTCTTAAAATGTTTAAAAAAGTGGTTAGCCTTTTAGTTAGAAAGAAAGAAAGAAAGAAAAAACGTTTATTTACACACGTCTTACAAGGTCCAAGGACCAAGAACAATAAAATTGTTCTTGTACAAAAAAAAACATACACACTAAAACTACTGAACTAATTAGTGCCAGATGATGCACAACGGTTCCAGCTCAGCATTTTTCTAGTTTTTTAGTCCAGAGCTGGTCTTCCGTAGGAACCATTTGGCCACATAATCAAAACAAAAAAATCACATAGTTAGTCGAATCGAGAACCTCCTCTTTTTTGAAGTTAGTAAAAATCAAAAATGTAAATGAACTCTCGAAAAAAAATAGTGTTCATTGTTAGTGACCGTGCCCACGGGGCTAGTAGTCCCGAAAACGATTCCCGGAATGCTAATATTTGTACGACGAGTATTATGTAGTTAAATAAATTGTGTCGTTATCGTGA
The DNA here is from genome assembly GCA_948252455.1 of Acleris cristana. Taxonomy (NCBI): domain Eukaryota; kingdom Metazoa; phylum Arthropoda; class Insecta; order Lepidoptera; family Tortricidae; genus Acleris; species Acleris cristana. The sequence goes on along the minus strand of OX411797.1, from coordinate 5,380,666 downwards.
GCTATATTCGTATTGTCATACAAACGATGCATATTTCAGGACGATCGAGTAATTCGTAAAACATACGAGGTGTTCTATACACGTGACAGTTTACACGCTGGGGCGAAGACGGGGACACACTGTTTGGTTTTATGTCAAGCTTTACGCTTAGACATAGACAAGGGGCTCTAGTATTATTTTTAATTCGGCCGGCATTACTGCCAAGTAAATACGAGCTATCATAACGTTCAGAATACAAAAATAATGAAAAAAGTAATAAAAAAGGTTTTACCGAGTGGAATAAAGCCCAAGATAAGTTACCATTATAGTTTTATACACCATAATACATCAAGTGACTACGTAGAGTGCAAATATCTGAATTTTTGTAACGGCTCCAACAAAAAGTGCATCAACCATTACGTATTCGGGTAAATTAATTTTCGTTTTAAAATGGAACGTTAAATTACTATTTAATCACTTCTTGAAAGTTAGTGTTAAATAATCGTCGATGCAAAGTTGAATCACGACAAAAAAGGAGTGTAGATAACAAAAAAAAGTAGAAAGCACGTCATGGACAAAAATCTCTCTCACTCATTACTCCCTTACTGACATTGCTGGTCAAATATTCGCCATCCCTCCCTCCCGTATGCATCCAGTTATGTTTTCCTTGGAAACCGGGTGGCACTGCGTATCTATGCAAATTACGGACAGGTTACGTTCTGTTTTTGCATCGCCAATATAACTAACAAGCCGTGGAATAAGCAATTTGCCTTGATTACGTGTTTTTGCGTTTTGTTTCTGCTGTATTTTTAAAAGGGAGCAGGATTTTCTTTTCTTTACGGCGTATTGCATGTTGTTCGCAATTTTGCGTGTTTTTTTATGGACAACTTGATTTTGCCAGTGAGTTTGTATGCGCAGGACTCGATTATCGGAATTTCTTTGGGTTGCAAGCAGGGTAGTGATTCTTTCAAAAGCAAAGGTGAGCGAACGCAGGAGTGAATGTCCAAGCGGCGAGTTTAAGTAGTCCCGTCAGAGCGAGCAAAACACATTTTAGCGCGTGCATTCTCAAATTAGGCGGCCTTATACGTTCGAGAAGCCATGCTGCTAAATTGAATACACGCGCTGAAATGTATTTTGTTCGCTTTGACGGGACTACTTAAACTCGCCGCTTGGACATCACTCCTGCGTTCGCTCACCTTTGCTTTTGAAAGAATCACTACCCTGTACACACGGACGAGGTCACAGCAAAAGTTGATAAGACAAATACAAATTTGGTCAATCAAACAAAACTAAAGTTAAGTCATTACGAGTGTTGAATATAATTTCAACTTTATAAGTCTTCAAGCCATCCAGTGTTTACACCAACTTTGATCGAACTCCGTTAATATCTGAGGGAAACCTGCGAAATGCACGGCTCTGTCGAAATCTTATTAACTAAGAAATACTGACGCTACAGTGTTCTTGTACAAACAGTAGTATTCTCGTTTGAAAACAACATTTTTCATCTTTATTTGATGGTAGGTCACACATTCTAGGGTTACGAATCAAGCGACCCTATTATTAAGCCTTCGTTATCCGTCCGTCTGTCTTTAATTGCTTCAAAAGATCTAACGAGTTGATTTGAATTAAAGCTAATAAATTTTATCGTCATATTTTTTACATAATTAGTCTGATTATAGTTCAAACACGAAGAAAAACCAATTTTAAAAGTCACTGTTAGGAACACTAATGTTTTTTTACATTTTCCAAGAGTATTATACTATTTCAATGACATGCAATAGCTCATAATTGTTATTTATTAATTGTTGAATGAAACTTATATGTTTAAAAATGTAAACCTATATATAAATGAACAAGCGCACGCTCAAAGTTCATTTACATGCAAACATGTCCACTTGACATAACGCTGCAGTTGTGAAGTGAAGTGTCCTACACAATGAGTTGAATTTACATACACAGAAATACGCCAGGCTATGCAGTTTACTCGAAATAGCTTTAGCAGAGTTTATTACGGCCAATTACTCGTTGACGTTTAATAGTAGGTACATTTTCATAAAGATGCTTACTCGTATCAAAAATTAGATGTTTCTTAATTTCTCTTTAATTTCGCCTGCCACAAACACTAACATTAAGTCATTAAGAGTTGTTATTCAAATACCAACAAATTACAATAACGAGCAAGTTTAATTGGATACTTCGTAAAAAAATGAATTTTAGAAAACTCGAATCTAGTATATTTGCTTGTGAGTAGTCAATAATACTCGTTATCATTTACAAATTGTACATATTAATATAACCTCACCTTCTCTTCTCATAACTCAAGATAATATATAATATACATTTTTTTTACGTAAATCATGGAACCTGGCCTTCAAAATATTTACGTAGAAAAAAAACCGTTTGCTCGAGCGTACTGTTTTACGTTGTGTACTGCGGCGAGGCCATAGAAAGGGCTGATTGGCGTCCCGCCGTGCCCTACTTGGTGACAGGGTGACATTTTAAAATAAGTCACCCGAAGAAAATGTTGCTACTTAGGCAATAAATAAGTCCGCAAACCGAGTGACTTTACATTTTGAAGTAGGTCACGCAAGAATTTTGCTTGAATAATTTAACTTATGGTGAAAAATATTTAATGCACGAAGGTTGATGCCAAAAACTCGGACGTTTTATTTTATATGGGACTAAATTTGTGCGTTGTAGGGTCCTTCTTAGAAGGGTGCCACACTAGCGCTGCGTTTGCGTTGCGTCGTCACCGCTGCGTTGTTCTACATATAGATTAGAACGACATGCCACACAATGACTACACTTAGAGGTACCTATTTGCGGTTTTAAATATGTATGAAAATAGATAAAAATACACAATGTCAAAGTTTAATAACATAACATAACATAAACTCACGCCTTCATTCCCAGAGTGGGGTAGAGCCACAGACTCACCAACAACTCCAAACACTTGTTGATAATTCTGTGACCACATTTTGCACAACCAGGCTAAGATGTTATCCAGGGTATTAGTGACACGTTGCAAACCCATCGCCTAACAGCACTTCACAGCCTTTAGTCCCTTAGTCGTCTCTTACGACATCCACGGGAAGACATGGAGTGGCAACATTCTAAACCCGGCACCACACGGCAAGTCACTACTATTGTCAAATATTAAAACAAAATTATTCGCACATCGGGACCACAACATTCCGAGCTCTAGCTAAGCCAGTGCGAATTTGATCGACCTTATTTAAAAGTAAATAAGTGCTATCACTCGCCACTCTGGTTGCACAAAGCACGTGAGCGGTTACGTACAATCTATCAGCCCAATGGAACCCTGACCCACCATAGAACTGTGTCACAATGACGTTATGATTCAAGTCCTAAGAAGTGTCAAAAGTAAAAAAGATAAAAGATGTTTATTCAATAAGTAGGCCACACGGGCACTTTTACACGTTAAAAATCTACCAGCGCTTCGCAAGAGACCACTGCTGAGAAGAAACGCCGCAAGAAACTCAACAGTCAGTCGTTTTTTAAACATTGCTAATGAATCTTATGATATATGATATTATACAACGAAAAAAAAACTTAACCTAGCATTATATAAAACAATGAATGTAACAAAAAATATGAATATATATATATCATGCGTAGTTGAGCAGGAAAACGTGTCAAAACTCAAAATTTCTACAAGAACTCATAAGTAGTAAATATAAAAATTATACTTACCTATGACGGTGCAAAACAACACATAAAAAGTTTCGATCCATTCTCCTATAGAAACCGTGTCCCCTAGCCAATACACAATGTTTAATGTAGCTGTGGTACAGTTCTATGGTCCAGGGACCCAATTCTCGTGACTTCGAGATGATTTTTCATGCGAGATTAACTGTCAACTGCATACATTTTTTCGACATATCTCGCATGAAAAATCATCTCGAAGTCACGAGAATTGAGTCCCAGGATGTCATTGGGCTGATATTACGTAAAAGATTCTAAATGACTTATCAAAGATGAAACTTTTACCTCCTCCTTATTATCAGCAAGATCCCAATTATCCCCGAGCTCCGTTATCAGGAAACTACTCTCAGCTTATAATTGAAATGTTAAATTAAGTGAATAATCGAACGATTGACCCTTACTCCCTTGTCTGCGGCCGACGGAGCGAGAAGACAGTTTTACAATCGATTCCACGCCCGTGGGAAGTATCGAATAATTCCGTAATCGATTGTTTCGCGGTACATCACTAGAACAATGCGGATAACTGTTTTGTTGGTCTAAGAGTTCTGTAGATTTAAAAAGATGTCAAAGCGTCTTGAAAGTATATGCGTTGCATGCAACGTTCGTGTTTGTTTTGGTATCTATAGTAAACTAGTTTATAAACTCTTTGTTAGTGCACCTCTTTGCTACGACAGCGGGTCGACTTTTGAAAATGGAACGCTCGAAAGTTTTATTCGAAAATTGAAATGTACCTATCTAAGGCTAGTTGTGAAATTACTTCGCAAGCATTTTTTTTCATCGCATGCCTGTTTTTTCTAGTACTCGCTTCTCAAAAATTGACACGTAGGAGTGTATCTCAAAGTTTAGCTTATAAATTATTTTGTACCATCTTTACATAGTATAAAACAAAGTCGCTCCCCGCCGTCTGTCACTCTGTATGAACACGTAGATCTTTCAAACTACGCAACGCATTTTAATGCGGTTTTCATCAATAGATAGAGCGATTCAAGGGTAAAGTTTTGATGCAATATAAATTCTGTATTATGTACTGTGTTACTACTAAATCGAAGCGAAGCGAGGGCATGTCGCTAGTTAAAATAATAATCTTGATCTGACATTCAATATATTTCCATCGAGACAACAACAGAATTCTCCATCGAAGTGAAGCCGGGAATGACACGGATTTTTTGTCAAGCTGCGTTGATGTTGTCGGACCGGTGTGCAGACTAGTTTGACGACGAGTCGGGCTCCCGCTGGCGCCACGGGGAAAGAGACAGTAGGCTTGGTATAAAATTAAGAGTTGAAAAAATAAGTAAAGTTTTTATGCAATTTTTTATGCTTAACTGGTCTAGTATTTTGTGAGGCAGAAATATTGACGTATTAATAAGTTTAAAAAATAATAATTGTGCATTAAACGTATGTCTACTGCCACTTACACTAGGTATGCTAATGCAATTACAAAAATACAATAAGGCTTAGTAGAAGCATTAAGTTAATATATTTTGTCTTTAGGAATAATAATTGTATATCTAGTCAATTTTTTTTTCTTGTAGTGATCTGCCATCATTCGCAAGACTATAATCAGATTTTTTGAAGTTGTAGGTGACGTTTGTAAGGAGATTGTCCATTGACAAATTCTCTTACTCAATTAGGGAAACACATGAGCCCTTTTAAGTCTTTTTACATTTCTGGGTTGGAGAAGTTCTCCAACCCAGAAATTAAAATAAATGTACATCTTTTTTATTTTCTTTAATTAGTTACGATTATCAGGAATGTATTAATCCAAAGCTTGTAGATAAAAAAAAAATAGTAACATTAAATATTTTCATAATGTGTGAAAATGCCTTTTTTAGCATTATCGCTTTAGTTTAAATTGTAATATGTGTGTGTGTTGTGTTTTGCTAGTTGTGTGTGTACGTATTTTTCATGTCAGTAAACATCCAATTATTCCAATCAAAAAATAATATGTTTTACGTATTGTGTTCTCCATGGATCGCTATAAAATTTGGGAACAACTTTTTAATTGCATTCCCTTCTTAAAATTAACTTATTTATCATGCTATGCTTTTACCATTCATTATTAGTTTGTGTAGGATGCACGTTAATGTTTTTATAATAAGTATATTCAAATTTCGCGAACATAATGCTTATAAGCTTTTATTAAGTTCAAGGTTCTCTTTTTTAACGACAATGTGTGTAACGGCTTTTAATTGTGTTTATAAAAAACGACATTAAAAATACATTACGATGTCTAGACCACATAAAAAATAAGGGCCGTCCATGCCATAAAAAGCTTTGGGAATTATTTGGCTATTTTTGCTGGAAACGTGGATTTATCCATTTCTTTCTGTCTTCATTTTTCATGAAAATTTGAAATCTTGCCTTACTTATGTCAGAAAAGGTGAAGCATAGACAAGATTGTCTTGGCTCTGTGAATCTTGAAAAAGTTTTTTTACAGAGAAAGTTAACGGTATTTGCACTGATTAACATTAATTAATCGGCTAACACCTTTCGACCTTTATTGCAAAGTACGACGGCTAATACGAAATATTTTAGGTCGCATTGTTGAAAGGTGCTGATTCAAAAGCGATAGTTGTACTTTTTATAAGTTTTTTTTTGAAACCGTTTGTTAACTGAGTAAAAACAGAACAGTTAATTAAATAACAAGCTTTAAAAACCCGACTGCATTTTTGATACTGTCATCAATATATGTTAATAACATTAGAACACATAAAATCGTTTTTTTTTATTAATTTTATTTGTCCAGTGATACTCGCGGTATCAAGACATTTTTTACCTACCATTTATTGTGTGACGTTCGAATTTAATAGCTCGCCGTGAACTGCCATATCGTTTTCCTAACCGCCCATTTCATAACTTTTACCGCCAATTTAACCATAAAGCTGCTTGAGTATTAATTGAACTGAAATTTTAAACTTAAAAACCCGACTCATTTTCTTCTTATAACCGCTCATGTTTTACTGCCACACTAATTAGCCAAAAAATAACTTTCAAATATCAGAATCATTATTATTTTAAAGTCATTGATTTAAAAAATAGTATTGATAATTTAATGTGACGGGCCATCTATGTAGGTATTATTAAATAAATTACGTATGTAAACTCTTTATTATACAAACAGAAAATAACAAAAAATATATAGAAATGGAAACATGAAAGGTACCTGTAAAAGGCAAACTTATGCCTTTAAACTCCCTGTTTGTTTTAAATCATGCTAATACAAACAAAAATACAAAAATATAACAGAGCTACATTCTACTGCCCATCTTGTATTGTAATTACACTGTTAATATGATTATAGCCTTTACTGTCAAGTCAATAAGACCTGTCATACCGTCCACAATATGACTACGATATCGAAGCAAGATGAGCTAAACCAAAGTAGAATAAAGTCCTAATTAGTTTGAAACCACTCTTTACTATATTAAAGCGAAAAAACAAACAAACCACGATAGATGGCGTCACCATACCCTCATAAAGCAAGCGATTACTAATTTCGTGGATCTTAAGTTGGGTCTTGGTGGCATAATTGGTAATGCGCCTGCATCGGCCCGGAGAGCCAGAGGAGATGTAGGTTCGAATCCTACCTAAGACCGACGAATTTTTTTTCGCTTTAATATAGTTTAGAATTTCGTAAACAGACGTTTCTGTTAAATTTAAAAATCTTTAAACCACACTTTGTTTCCAATCCGACCTACTGTAGGGTCTGTATCATTGACGCACACATCAAACATGGCGTAATTGATTGGTTGCCTTATAACGTATAATAACTACGTAGGGAAATCTCTAATTAACACTATACAATATAATGAGATCGCCGAGAGAAAACAATGTGGAATCCATGTAGTTACTTAGTTTAAAATGTAGCGAGTATTTGCTTTGGAATATCTTTATTAGGGTATTTAAGCCATAAGCCTTTACAGTTTATGTACTGTTATCCGGTCTATAGGTACTAAAACTTTTTTTTATTAGTCCTAAGGGGTCATTACGTACTCTTAAACAACTCGCTTTTGAATTCGACGGACCAATTATTACCCGGCGAGTTAAAGTTGTCCCGTCAGAGCGTAAAAATAACATTTAAGGGCGTGCATTCTCAGCTTACTCGCTTTACTCGTCAAGTGAGCCTGCACATGTGACTTCGCTCAATCGATCGGTCGAGAGCGTTTTTTTTTATAAAAAGCCAGTTTAATTAATACAACATGTAAACTTTCGAAACGTTTCAGATATATAAGATTTAAATCCTATCTTGTTTCAGTCAGTGACATGAAGCGCTATTAATAAGACTCCTATAGATAATAATTACGCCTATTCCTTTTTTTTTTGCTAAGGGCGTAGAGAAGGCTATCGAGCACACAGGCCACCTGGACCCTGTATTCTAGGTTATGGTATTGTGTTTATCTCGGCCGCTATCTGTTAAGTATATAATGGTCTAAGATCCGAATAGGAGACGATTTGCACTGGGCTGCTTATTCAATCAAAAGTATTTTATATCAAATTTGATACGCTAAATAATATGTGGCAAATGGGTTGACTGAAAAAATTCAGTCCAGTACATTCATTAAAAAAAAAAACTTTTTTTAGTCAACAAATTACATACCTATCTACTAATCGAAAGTATGAAGCCTATAGAATATGCAAACGTTAGGTTTGGTGCAAATTATTAGTACCTACCGACTTACCTGTTTATACCTGCCTATACAATAGTTTGACGGGAAAAAAATAGTCAACCTAACGTTTGCAAGTTATATAGGCTTCATACTTTCGATTGGTACCTATGTAATTTGTCTATTAAACAAGCAATTGCATTTTTTTAAGCCAAATTAAATTTTTATTTTTTAATTAATCATATACTGGACTGAAATTTTTCAGGCAAACTATTCGCCACATATTATTTAGCGTATCAAATTTGATATAAAATACTTTTGATCGAATAAGCAGCCCGGTGCAAATCGTCTCCTATTCGGATCTCCTACTATAAGAGCTATCAAAACGTTTACAATACGATAACAGGTCAAAGACGATATGGCTTCTACCGACTAGAATCTCGGCCCTGATAGTAAGTGGGATCTGAGACTCAGGAATTCATTCTCAAGACTACAATCTTAAGACTACAACCCTAAGGCGCGGGCCAGACAGAAGAGACGTAAGACGCGGTCGCGTTGGCGTCGCGGCGCCCCTCTGGGGTGTGATTCTCTCAAGAAGCAAAGGTGAGCGAATGAACCAGTGAAGTCCAAGCGGCGAGATTAAGTAGTCCCGTCAAAGTGAACAAAACACATTTTAGGGCGTGCATTTTCAATTTGGCAGCATGTCGTCTCGAACGTATAAGGCTGCCTAATTGAGAATGCACTCGCTAATATGTGTTTTGTTCGCTCGGACGGGACTTCTTAAACTCGCCGCTTGGAATTCACTCCTGCGTTCGCTCACCTTTGCTTTTCAGAGAATAACACCCTTATGCCCGGTTCCAATATTCAAAAAACGAATCGTTTTGCTTACGTCTCGTTAAAATTTGACATTTGCTACGTACAAAATGTGTCAAATTTTAACGAGACGTAAGGAAAACCACTCGTTTCTTGAATATTGGAACCGGGCATTAGTGAATTTTCAAACAAAATGTATAGAAGCCAAAGACTACCTATTAAACATACGGAGATAGAAAGCCGCGTCACTATGCTGTGTATGCAATATGCTAGTAATTTTACCGGTTGTCTTATCGCCACACTGGAACACAACAGTGCGAACGCTGCGTGGCGGTAGGTCAAAGGATTAAATGCCACGAACGCGTCACATTTTAATAATAAGCCTCAGGAATATTATACATTTAAAAAGGCTTGTTTCGAAGGCCTTTGGATTTATTTACAATGCCTATTGTGTTAATTGTATACGCGAGGCCGTTTGAGATAATTCAAATTCACTGACGCGAGTGGGCGTTTCGGAACAAATTATGTAATTGGCTTGTGTTTTTTATAGCGAAATGATATTTAAACTCTTCTCTTGGCCTTTATTTATTAGTTAAGCGGTTAGCGGCATAGATTGGTAAAATAAATTTTACACGTCATATTTTACATTAATATCCATAATATCACATTATTTTACAGTCAAATATATTATTAGCATAGATACAAATCAAGGTCTTAGTTTGGTACTAGATAAATTTGTATGGATTTGTCTGTAGTTATTTTTATTTGAGAGCAGGTTTTCTAGCGGTGGTTCTTAGACATTTTATATCGAAATCGGTTCAGTCGTTTTTGAAGTATTGAACTTTGAAATGTCAGTGTCGGGGGTTTTCCAACTTTTTGTTGGTTAGGTTATTATTAATTATTATTCCGAAAGTTAGCAAACCGTTGAAATCGACAGAGCTCTTCACCCATAACAAAAAGGCTTAAAAGCATTCGTCACTCGGCCAATAGAATTTTGTTAGCCATGGTTTTATTCTCTACTAGGACGCCCGCGACTTCGTACGCGTAGAATTAGTTTCCCGATACTCCCCCCATTTCTTGCCGATGGGGGTCGATTTTCGGAAAATCCTTTCTTAGTGCTCACTGACATCATGAAAGGAACCCCTGTACCAAATTTCAAGTTTCTAGGTACAGTAGTTTAGGCTGTGCGTTGATATATAAGTCAGTCAGGTTTGCCTTTTATATATAGATTATATCTTTAAAAGTCTAGAGTTATTAAAAGGGTCATAGTGCGTTTTAATTTTAATTTTTTTGACCAGTTTTCATTAATCTTTAGTGTACATTGTATATTATAATGCAAATTGGGCTAATTGGCCTATATGACCAATAAGGAGCTATATGTAACCGGATAGGCAATTCTAAGTTGTAAAACTATTACTATCGCAGGTAGTTCGAAATCTTTATGTGAAAAAAGTTATCGCCATGCAAAGACAGCGGTGTTTCAAACTAATTATGCTAACGTCGTCTATGTAGGTGTCCCGATGTTCCAGATTTTTTATATATTTCTCACAGTTATTTGAGGTTTCCCACTACACAAAATGGTTGTAGAATTAAAAAGGGTATAGTGCTTATTGTTATTGGTTTCTAGACCAGTGTTCATACATTTCTGCCCAAACAAACATAGAAAACATGTGACAATATGTCAAAATATGTTAGTTGTTTGTGCGTTAGAGAATAGGTACGTAACGTAGTAACGTTAAAACTATGACGCTTTGTTAACCCGAGTGTCAAAAGGCCTTTATTGGTACACTGTTTAAAATTTAAAACCGCTGTCGATATTGTGCGATAGGTATTTGTTTTAAAAAGTTTTTGTAACGTTCAGATGTTTCGTTTTTACTTATTCATTATGGCTGCGTTCTAGAGCGAAAATAATCATCAAGCTGCCTTACAAATTTGCTGCCTTTCGATATATACCCAATCGTGATACGTAATAATTTCTGCACAGTATTAATTAATTAACAACCCTTAGTCATACATTAATAAAAATCCCTTTCTTCGAAAACGAATCGCGACTCATGTTTTTATTAACGCGACAATTAAAACGCAGACAACAATTTAGTCGCCACAATGAGACTTTCCGTTATGGCAATAAAAATTGTTAGTCTCTGACTCGGCGGATGTTACCAAATATTTAAATAGACCATTGTAGTTTATGTGGGATGATACGAGTGATAGTTTGATGCTATAATATTGTTATTAATTCGTTCGATGACTTTAATGGATAGTTCATTAAAATCCGATCGGTTTTAATATTTTAATACGTAAGGTACATGTCCCACCGCACGAAAAGCGAGTACAGCCAGCAATTAACTATTAATATATGTGTCCCTTTTGGGTGCCCCTTGAATCACCGACACTAATTTCATCGAATGCGTTGTTTCATCGAATTTTCATTCCATCGAAAGCTAATTTCTGCTGAAACCTTATTGTTTTTAGGTTATCTTAAGCATGGGTTACGTAGGCTAGGTAAGGTTAGACCTGTGATCGCCAAAAAATTATAACTCCTGCACGTGGAAATGCCTGTTCGATGAAATGAAAATTCGATGAAATGAAAATTCGGTGAAATGAGTGTCGGTGATTCAAGGGTATACCGTCTCTTTTATTAACACGGGATACGTATCATTTGTTGGAGGGAGAGTTCTTGTCTGCAGTGTAAACAGCCAGCTATCAACTTTACTATTAACATTTGTGTCTCTTTTATTGACACGGGATCTATACATTTTGTTCGTTTCTTGAACGAGAAAATAGTCGATAACTAATAATTTCGACGATAGCGGTGGGACAAGAGACTTATACCACCCAGTTGGTCATTAAAAAAAACCAAAAATACTCATGTTTTATTTTTTTGGAGTAAATTGTAGCCAGCCACACTCTTCAATTTGTTTATTTTTAGTAAAAATCAATAAGTTACTTCGTTTTGATACACAAACCAAATTTTCAATTATTTTTCAATTTATTATTTTTGTAGTTAGAATACTTAAGGGTTAGATATTCTTCTTCGAAATATGCCCCTTTTACTATCGTCAGTAACTAATATCTAATGCAATTAAAACTTAAGTGATCCAACACAACGGTTTACGGCCCAAACCTAATGAAGGACTCCTAACGAGCCAAAACATGTTGGGCGGTTTCCCGATCAAAACGTGTTAACCGTACTTAAGATTTATTTAACCAATTTTAAAGTGGCTGTTTTAAGATTTAGTTGAACTTGGCACACCAATAACTTTTAAATAGATAAGAACCCCCAATAGGCACTGGTCTCCCCGCCGACGATGAGCGGGAAGCGAGTACAGGGGCCCGTTTCTCGAAAACTATTAGTCTAATAATATTAGTGTTTTGTCTCATTTTTTAGTCTTATTTACGAGACAAAACACTCATATTATTAGACTAATACGCTTTGAGAAACGGGCCCCAGCCAGCGATCAACTATTAATATTTGTCTCTTTTATTGACACGCGATACAATACAATACAATACAAAACACTTTATTGTACACCAAATAAAAACACTACAGAGAAACTGTACAATTAAAAATAACACAGGTAAACAACAGACGGTCTTATCGCTTATTAGCGATCTCTTCCAGACAACCTTAGCAGGGACATGGTGTCAAATTAAAACATTTTACACAGTAGGTGTTGCAGGCTACACGCGAGCAATAATAAAAAACTGTTTAAGCATATAACACGAGTACTAAAAAACGCGATCTATAGGTACTCGTATTTTTTGTTTCCACAAACTAGTGGAAAGAGTTCTCGCCGGCTGTGTGAACAGCCAGCGATCAACTATTAATATACGTGTCTCTTTTATTGACACGGGATCTATATATTTAGCAGGAATATTGACGGGCAAGTTGTCTTAACAGAATCATCGCCTTATTTACAACAACAGCCTAATAAATTATGCGTATTTCCACCAATTTTAGGAAGACCGTCTGAACTTCTTAGGTATCTTAACAAAGTTCCGCGTAAAAACTGGAAAGAACTAGAAAGACTGGCCATATTAGATAAACAAACATATATTTTTTTACCAAATAGGTTCATTATTAACGATGACAAAGCGATAAAGCCTAACAAAAAGTTGTACGTCTTGATTTTTTAACATTATAATTAAACAAAGCCGCCAAATAAAGAATAATATTGTTTCCTATTTAACATTCATTCTGGTATTTCCGATGATATTGTGTCGTTTATAAGATTGTTTCTACCAGTATAACAAGACCTCGCGTGTTTTAAAATAAAAACCGCTTTAAGTGTTTCTTTGAAATTCACACATAGCTGCTTTTTAAATGAGTCCTTGAGACATTTTAGTGAAATCAGGGACTTAGGCTGTTTTTGAACTAAAGTTAACTTAGGGTTTACGTCTCTTTAGAAACTTGCCAGTTTTAGTACCAAAGTAGTTCGTTTAACAAACTAGTTGCATAAACGTTCATTACAACACCTGTAACTTTGTAATTCGGCAAGGTAATTACTATAATTATAATAACAAAATGAGTCATTTCATTTGTTTTTTTTTTTATAATTTGCTGTATTAAAAAGATAAAATCCGCTGATATAATGGCAACCCTTACTGAGCTCATCAGTCTCATCACTTTAAAACGGCTTAGCCGATTTTCATCAAATCTAGCTAAGAGTTAAAAACAACCTTATTATTAAACTAGCTTTTACTTTAAGTAAAACTTTATCCGGTTTGTGACTATATGCAATGTCACAAACAGACACACATAATAGAAACACACGATAAACTTATTATACATCTCTCTGTTTGCGTTGAGGGTTAAAAATGGACGGAATCCGACACGGTACGATACGTCTTTATCAAATTTAACAAAATATCGAAATAATTATTTAGTTACTTTCCATTTATTATTTAAAATGGAAAAATAAAAATATATTTTCTAAGTTGCCAACCTATTGAAAACGTCATTGACTATAAAAAAGTAAGAAAAATACACGTTTATTATTTAGACGTTCGTGTTACATGACATGTCTCTAGCAAGCTACAATACTTTATTGCGGTTAGCCATAAGAGCTCATATAAAACTGGCCACAAACAATGTTTATAGCCAAATCCTCGTACAAACCCGTATGACGAGAGCAAGAATTCGCGTAGGAGTACTGGCACTATAGAACAGCCATAGCCATAAAGTATAGGACGCTAACGGCTTTTTAAAAGAACGTTTCGGTTCGATACAAAAGCGACGCACCTCAAAATGGATCATTGTTGCGTTTAAAATCAGAACGCTATTCAAATAAAGTGTTAATCGTTAAGTTATTTTGTATTTCAGTTGCGTCCTTTTGTATTGAAACAGCGGTTTTTTAAAACACAATATCAAAAGCGGTTGTAACCAGTTTTGTTTCAAATTGATAAAGTTTATTTTGCAATAATAAACCGCAAAGGCGATGTGCAAATTAAATTGTAGCTTTTATCTGCAATAAAGAATTATCGGATGTTATTTTGTTTTGAAGTGGGTCAGAATATTATTAAATAATGCAATATTGTATATTCCATTTTACATTGAATCGTTTGTATTTAGATGTAGATAAAGTAGTGTTATTTCGAAAATATTTTAAAGCAACAGTTCATTGACTCAACATAGAAAATAAAAATAACCAAGACGGCAAAAACCAGTTTCAAAAAGTATGATTTCCGACGACAGCTTTTATCGACTTTAATTTGGTGTAGCAAAAAATCACGTCACAAAATCGATTACACAAAAAGTATAAAGTTTTTGCGTGACTAAATTATAATTCTGCATGGGAATTGATTTTAACTGTGCTTTAAAAAGCAATTTGCATAATTATCGAATAACTAACTTTTTTTTTAAATTAATTTTACTAACTTATTGTTTTTCTTCAGGTAAATTTAATAATAACATGTTTAATTTGGTATATTTAAAAGAACCATGCTTACCTACCTATGCCATTTTAAGCATTAAATAACTAGAACCATGATTTAATACTGGGACAGAAAACTGACGAACGCCGTCGGTTTTCCGCGGTTTATTTGATGATTGTAACAGTTGTTTGGTGGTATTACTATATTAAAGTCATGAACTGTTAAAAAGAAGGAAGCAGGATACTGTTAATTCCGAAGTAATGAGATATTTCCGTAGGAAACGCGAATTTTTCTAGTTAATTTACGTCAGAATAACGTTTTGTTCATATTTACTTTCCGAGCAGCGGCTCCACTGTAGCCAAGCAATAAAAAAAAACAAAAAAGGGTAAAACTGGTCCACCTATTAATACATTTCTCATCATCGGGTCCAGTCGTAGAAAATAAAAATCTAGTACTTAAAGACAACAAAAAATACCGCCCTATCGAACACCTGCCCTAATTATGCTGCATGTATCAAAACCTGTTAGTCCACAAAAAATACTTATTTCCCAACTTATATTTACCGCTATATGACAGTTAACAACTCAGTTACTATTGATATAAAGTTGATAATGTGTTGTGCGGTAGTTCCCAGCTGTATTTATAATGTTGCCTGTTTGATACTCATCTCAGCTTCAAAGCATCGACTTGATGCTTATTTTTTTGGGACACCGACTACCTGGTAATGTCTTTTTTATTAGAAATTCATTTGGTTTCGTTTGTTTTGCGTTTTGTTATTGCTCGTAACGTTGTTAGAATTAATTAGTATTGGAGTTTTTGCAACAATTTTCATGAGCGTTTGAGATTGTGGTTTTTCTTTTATGTATACGTAAAGTCGGAGAGGAAAAACACTACTTATGACATGTGATGTTGGTAATTATTTGGAGTTTTCGAGATGTTGCTGTGTATTACAAAGGTTTTTTTTTTAATTAACCGGTTTCACTCATTGTTATAAGTAGGTGTATTTCATGCCATTGTTCGGTTAAAAAGTATTTACTCTGGTGGACTAAGCACATGAGGTTAGCTTCACTCGCTTCTGTCAAGTCCGTTGCAGAGGTTTATTATAACGGTCGACAATCAACACTTAATTACATCTGTCAAATTTAAGTAGACACTACAACATCAATTATGGTTTTTCTGGTCACTTATTTGTAGTAGCGAAAATATTTTTTAACGCATTTCCTTTTGCCCAGATCTTGTCCCAGGTACCAAATATTTTGTTTTATACGCAGTTCCAATACCATGTAAAGGCACAAACGTGTTTAAGGCACCGAGTGAAAGTCAGGATAATGCTTATAGGTATGTATGCTTTGCCAACACGCACTCAGCGTAACCAAGTATGAAAGTTTGTAAAAGCCATCTTTTCAATATGTCAATAGTAAAATATTATGCATTATTCAATGCCTATTTGCCTAACACATCTCTTTCATTTGGCATACACATAGCAAGAGCTTTTATGAGTTTATTGGACAAATAACAACCATGTACAGTATCGTAATGATGTACAGTAAGAGAAACTGAAAGACGTAGCGTTTTCGCTCTTGTCACAATGAAAATAAGATACAAAAAGAAGGTACCTAAGTCTTTAAGTTCCCTTACTGAATGCGAAAGTGTTACAGCCGCAATCACAGTCAGTTAAGGTTGACTTCCATGGGTAGCGGCTGATGCGACAGACGCGTGCGGCTGACGTGCGCGACTGTCGCGCGCGTCTCGCGACAGTAGTAAACACTATGAAAACGTATGGCACCGCTTCCGTGGTTAACGGCTGACGAATCTGCATGCCGTGCGCGGCTGAGCCGCTTACTACGGAAGTGGTGCCATACGTTTTCATAGTGTTTACTACTGTCGCGAGACGCGCGCGATAGTCGCGCACGTCAGCCGCACGCGTCTGTCGCATCAGCCGCTATCCATGGAAGTCAACCTTTAATGTCGATTAAGTCATGTCTTAGTGACGATTTTTCATACACAAGTCGCACTGCTAGATCAAAACAGTATCAACTCAAAATCCTTGCTAGTTTTGTCTCAAGTTCTTAGAAGTTGTATTAAAGTTGATTTTAAAATACCGTTGTATTTTGAGTTACTACTGTTTTGATCTAGCAGTGCGAATTGTGCCCCCACCATGTGTTTCTGTTTAGTCCACCAGAGTAAATCTCTTTAACCGAACAAATTGTCCATATCCATGGACTTATTTCTCTAATAAGTCCATGGCGATTGTCTAAAACTCGATACTGGCGAAATACACTGGAGTGAAAGCCAATAATTAAGAAAAAAAAAAGTTGATTTTAAAATACAGTTGTATTTTGAGTTAATACTGTTTTGATTTAGCCGTGCGAAGTTTTAAAAAGGAACTAGGTAGTTAATTGTCCCTAAAATTAGTACGGCGGTTAATCTTACGGTCTTTGTAGGGTCTATTAGACTGTCCCTCACATCAAATGAGAAGGGCTCTAGTCTTCGAGCGTTTATTGCAAATTCTCTAGTTTAGGGTATTGCTATAGATAAAGTTTGGTATTTAAATAAACAATGTAAGTTCTGTTTTCAACGTAGTCGCGGCAAGTTATGTCTAATAAACTTAACTCAAGAACTACTGAACTGAACAATCTTTACTACTAGCGCCATCTATTTGATTTTTTGTCAAATTATTTAACATTTATCTACAAATCTACAAAATACTTGACTTGGAAACTGTCAGATTGTATGTAGGTATGTTCTTAAAATAAATTTAGCTTCCGTTAGGTTTGAAAAAATCTTCTTTAAAAATATTTAACTGTTACTTTAATTAAAATATTTTACTTGAAAATAAACTTAATAAATTCTCAAGAAATATTTACTACTTATAACTTAGTAACTATACACTACCTTTCGTTTTAGAACCTGCATGTTTAACTTTTCGTCACGCAAACGAATTACCTGTAATTATCGCAAATTCAAGCTATGCCAAAAATAGCATTTAACAAGTTCTAGGAATCAAATAACAATTTACTCGTCACACAGATAAAATATATTTAAAACAACTCACCTCATCCAAAATAACAAAATCCTGTTGAAAAAATCCAATTTCCCAAAAAGTCACTAACACTTCACACACAAAACAAAACAATGCCAAAAAATCAGAATGCAGAAATAGAACGCAGGTTCCAAAAACAAAACACTACAAGTTCCGAATTCAAAACACCCGTTCAAAAAAAGAACGAACGTTCGAAAAGCGAAAAGCCCGCGTAAAGTGACGTGCGTCGGTCGCGAGACGTGGGGCCGCACTGTCAAAGAGATGCGTGCGACCTTTGCTGCAGCTGCATTAGTGATTAGCCTGGCTTTTTGGGTGCTCTCCTTAGTCCGATAACGTTTGTTTAAAAAAGCGGAAGAATGAAAAATGAGCCACTTGCATTTAAAATCAGAACGCTATTCCTATGAAAAGTAATTTGAGTTGCGACCTTTTTGTATTAAAGCAGCTGTTTATATCAACTACAGATGTTTTTATAAATATATTACAGTGAATGTATATAAAATATTGTGCATATTTTATATTGGTGTTGCTATCAAATGCTTTTCAGTGTGAATAAAGTTGCGCGTCGTCTTTTAATTCACAGGCCAACTTTTAAAGCTTTTGTGGTAAATATTAAGTTTTACGAGAAGATTTTTGTTAATTTTTTTAAGCGTTCACAACATAAATTATTTGCGATGCAATAAAATTGATCATATTTTTACAAAATTAGCTAAGTAAGTTAAATGTTACGGAAATAGCTTTCGGATTAAATACTTTTCACCAATAAAATATTTAGTTTTTGAAGGAAGTTACGAAGAGTTTAACTTTTTACTAATACCTAAAGCTTTAATGTGTAAGAAACAAATGACCTAGACATTCCACAAAAACATTAAACAAAGCTAGCAACTAAAACAAACATCTAGCTACAACGGTACTAAATATTTGCTTTAAAAAATGACCTTGTTAGGCCTCGAACCCATTTCAACCGCTTAATAAGGCACGGTTCACACAATTCCTTTGTTTCATTCAGAACGACACAAAAGAATTTATGACTTTTTCCCATCATCATACTACTAACTGTTACTCTTTCCCTCCTACACCCACTTCCATTCCAAAACACACTAACTCCCAACCTATACCAATCAATTTTGACCATTATGTTGTTTGAAACAAGGTTGATATAAGCATAGTTTAAGTTGGCGTATACGTCGTTTAAGTTGGAATGGAAAATGTATTACAATGTTTTTTGTCCTTGTCGGTCACAATCTGAAACGGCCTGACAATCAAATGGACGTAAAGCCTGGTTATTAAAAACTGTGCTGACTCTAGTTATTTTGCCTCCGTATTTAAGAGGGTTGGGTGAACTTGGGTGACGCCGGCTGTCATAGAAAGGATTGTTATCTTATAAGCAGAATTACTTAAGCGTTTTCATACGTGTGGAGAACCTACAAATAGACGACATTTGCAACTTTCGAACTCACGTTAACTTTGTAACGCAGGGCTGAGATTATAGGTGGTAAAAATCATATCGTCTTTGACCTGCTATCGTATTGTTAACGTTCTGATAGCTCTTATTTACTTGACAGTAATGGCGGCCGAGTTAAAATCAATACCATAACAGGTCAAAGACGATATGGTTTTTAACTCCTAAAATAGTAGTCCCGGTGTTTGCGCCATTTTGATCGAAATATTTTTATCGGCTTTACCCGTGGCATTTAAATCCTTTGGTGATTTTCTACTTTGGCTGAGCATAATCGCAACTCTAACCCATTACTACCTCACTTAGTTTGTTTTTAAATGTTTCCATGAGCTGTTTTGTCCCTTTAAAAATATGATCCCGGTTTTAGCCATTTTCGTTTGCTTATCTAACTTAAAATTAAAGTAATGAACCCAAATGATTTTAACTAATCTGTTGGTTTAAAATCTAAGTCCTTTTTATGGACATCTGCGCTACCATAAAGTCAGCAACTGAATGCCACAAGATAAAAACTATCCTAATAAAAGTCTCCAATAGGTCCAGTAACTTTTTTCTACAAATAAACTAAGCGTTAATAGTTTCTACGTACCGCCGGTAGCGGACAAGCTCATTTCAAACCATTCGGTAGAAAGGCTATTAATAGCTTTATGTTAGTGTGGGGGAAAGTGAGAGAAAGAATGGAATTAACATTCTTAGACATCGTGTTGTTATTTGTATGTTAAAGTTTAACGTACATTACGACTATTTAAAATCATTCCGTGTCGGCAACAAGGCATTTTAACTATAATAATAATGTTTAATTGTAAAAGTGGCTTTGGTTTCCTAAAGAACGTAACTAATTGGCGTATCGCTTAATTTTCCAACTTCATAATGACTGTCTCACCACACCTAATTTAAGTTGTGCTTTATAAATCGCTAACATCTAATCAATCTACTAATAAAACATGTCTTATTAAAAATGCGATAGTTTTTTTTTAATTCTAAGACGAAGGTGTGTATTGGTCTAAAAAATATAGTAAAAAACCGGCCAAGTGCGAATCGTACTCGCACGCTAAGGGTTCTATACCATTCTGTACCGCTTTGTAATAGGGTCCTTATAGGCACCCTTTGGGTACGAACTCCTAAAACGATTTTTATTAGTGCGTATAGTAAGTACTTTGACCAAAAAATTTAGATGTTATAAGTTTGACTTTTAATGTCTAAATACAAATATGTTGTGGTTTTATGCCCGCTTTACGCTGCGAGCGGAGCGGGCTCTGTACGGACCCCGTTTGGCTTACAACGGTCACTTCTACTGTTTCCAACGCGAGCTAACCGCGAGCTCCGCGAGCTTCATGCAGTGGAAAGTGGGCATTAAGGTTTTCTAATTTACCTATACCTATTACCTATTCAAGAGTCAGTAACGTAGCAAGGGTGTAGGTTTTTTTCTGGTTCAATAGCAGCCTATTCACACTTGTTTAAAGAGACCCAAGTTAATTATATCTCTCTGTAAAACAGACGACGAAAACGAATTTTAATCCTTAGCAGTTTGCAATTACATAATGAGAAGCAATGAAAATATTATAATGCTAAATAAACTAATTTTATTCATTCCATTTCAAATTTCGACGAGTGAAGTCTCATTCACTAGTAAAGTCGATCTTAAATTATAATCTTTCTTCTATAGACATACATTATATTTACACCACCAGTATTTCTGGCCACAAAACAAATATCCAACCCGAACCAGATCTCAAGATCGCGCTCAAAGAGCCTGGAACTTAAGACGCGTTGACCCAAATGCACGCTCAAACGCGTACTCGTTTTAAGTACCTACACGATTTGAGATTTGCAGGGATTAGGTAAAATTGCCTTTTGTATTACACCATTTACACCTAAAGAATTTCACAGCATTTTTAACTGAAAATTATGTCAAAAGAAACCGTTTTTTCTGTAAAATAATAAGGCTTATGTTTAACGGATCACCAGATAGTAAAATATGACAAAAAAAAAAACTTTTTATTGCCGAAAATAGGAAATGATCACCAAAAACTAACCTAACCTAATTTGGTGATCGTTTACAAATTTTGGGGCTCATTATAATAATAAAATTTAAACGCAATACAACTTAAAGGATTTAACTAAATGCAAATTAATTTCCTTCATGATATTAAGCTTTTTTTTTAATAAAATATGAGTGAACAAAACAACAAGCTTTAACTGGTAGAGACAATGCCGAAGAAACTTTCGGTACTGGGTTTAATTCTCGGCGAGTACCTATTTTGTTTCTGGGCATTTTTTTTATGTACCTCCTTATTTATTTTAGTAAAATTTTATTATGTTAACGTTATCTGGTACTTATTAAGAGCCTAAAACTTCGGACTTAGTCATTTTCAAAGTGCAATAACAAATCATTCTCACACAACTTCCAATTTATAAAAAAGTAAAATCAAAAACTCCCAAGACCCTTTAACTAGCCTTCGGAAGCCGAGATAATAACTGGACGGGTGAATAAAACAAGCTACAACCATCCCTTTCCCGCGCCACGCGACCTTAACCCATCCTTGTCCAACGCCTTAAAAATACTCGCAACATCTCGCTCTAGCGGCACGCTTATTTACCCGTCTCTGTCGCTCTGGGTGAACGCACGCTACGTCCGTCCAAACTGGTCCACAGGTGCAAAAACAAGCCATCTCGACTGACCAGCTGCTGTTCACTAGAAAAAGGTAGTATAAGAGTATAGAGCCGGTAATGCGCATACGCCTTTTTGCTTTAGGCGGTTTGAGAATGCCGTGACCAGTTGTTTTTTTTTAAGGTGCCATGCCAGATGGCGCAATTGTGGTTATCCAGAATCTTGTGCGGCTTTTATGGTGGGTTCATGGTTTATTTTTAAACTGTATCGGTTTTAGAAGTTGCTTTTATGAAGAGGACTGCACATCTTATTAATGTTTTTTTTTATGGCAAGGCGAACACATGCAGGCTACCTGATAGTAAGTGGGGATCTGAAAACCATAGACATTTGCATTTACAAAACCACAATTACAAGACTGCAATCCTAAGATTGCAGATGCGTTACCAACCTTGAGGGCTAAGGTGGAACGCATGTGAACTAGAAATTATACCGTTTGTCATTATCTCCACACCGGAACACAATAATGCAAACACTGCTGCTTGGCGTTAGGCTAAAGAATTTGGTGGTGGTAGCGATCCGGATGGGTAATAGTCGTGTCGTTCTAGAAGGCCCGAATTGATATCTGTCAACTCAGTAAAAAATATTGGATCCTTACCTATGAAATTGGCGTTATTTTTACGTGTTTTATTTCGTACGGAATTTATTCATTTCAATTTTAACTTCCAAATTATTTTTAAATTTCATTAATACAGTATGTTATAAAGGTTTTAGATGCAAATAATATGGTTCAATTTCTTACTTAGTGTTTAAAATTAAAGCGTGAACTCAACTCTTTTCATGTGCTGTGAGTTCAAGTGTTTCAATTACGCAGAGTTTTATGAAGCTAACTATTTTTAAGTAATTAAGATAATGTATAATATAGCTTAGAAGTGTCCAATATTCCTGACAGAATTTTGTTTGGTTTGCATTTGACGTTACTAAAAAATCCGCAAAATTAAATGTATGAAAACCACCGTTTTCATAAAATTCTCCATTTAAAACGCCAATTTCATAGGTAAGGACCTAATATCTTATGATTAAGGCATGTTTCAGAGTCCCTGAACAAGATGCATTCAGCCTTCGTTATCGTTAAAATATATAGGATTGACGTAAGCTCTCAGACGGTCGCGTCGAGCGCCTACCTCAATTCCATACATTCTGTCCTTATTCGAAAATCGTTTACGTTAGCGTTAAGGGATTTCTAAACGGGCCATATTTTCACTGCAATATGTGGCCGGCAACTATTGATGTCTTTCTCTAACTTACGAGTAAGAGAGGGACACCAATAGTTGCCGGCCACATATTGCAGTGAAAATATGGCCCGTTTAGAACCCCCTTTAAGTAACTAGTCTAGCCTCACAGTTTGTTTCGTATTGCGTTGACAGCTGTCAAATCGGAACTCTTACAACGACGCGACTACTAGCTCTTTTCAACTACATCTTTAAACTGTACGGGAAACCAATACCGATCACCTGTAGCCTCAAACCCTGACACTGGCAAAGTTGTCCTGGGTAGTGATTCTCTCATAAGCAAAGGTGAGCGAATGCACGAGTGAAACTTAAACTCGCCGCTTGGACTTCACTCCTGCATTCGCTCACCTTTGCGTTTGAGAGAATCAATACCGTGGACAGAAGCCATTCCGAGAAAAAATGAATTGAATTGACTATTAGCTCTTGTTTATGTTTATCGTTATTTACTCGGGACTTTCAAACGTTTCATCCAATTCCTTTCAGCTGTCATTGCGTAATTTAAAAATAATTATAATAATAAGTAGCACATGATAAAAAGTAGCAATAAAGTTACGAGTAATAATAAAATTAAGCGAAATAAATATTGTCTATTCTATTCTAATAATTAAAAATAGCTAACATTTTTCTTGTGTGAAATTTTGTAATTTTTATTCATCTAAGTGAAGAAAATGATATTTACTGAGTTAAAAAGTGCATTATTACAATAATAGCTCAAAAATCTAAAAACAAATAACTAACCTAAAGCTAAGTATCATAACTTCGATTTATAAAAAACGTTACTCACACTGCAATCACTGTCATTTCAATAAAATTTTCAAACGTTACAATAAATCAATTTAATCTTAAAATTAATGGTATCAATTTGTCAACTTCTAATTAAATACACCTACTAGTTTGCCTGCAGGTATAAATTATACGTTGACTAAAGTATTAAAGCAAAGTAATTTATGAGATTACAATTAATTAAATTTATCGCAAATTTCAACGCCTTTTTGAGAGCGTTGTTTTTTCGTAATCAAGTCAAGTTGACAACGTCGACATGTTATCGCATTGTCAACTTTAAGATAGCTCTTATTTAATTAGCAGTTTAATAGTAGATTGTTCAACAAGGTACTAAAACAAGCCATAATGACACGAGATGTTTAGCCACGCGAGCGAGCCAGCGAGCGAGAGTGGCTATAGTTCGAGTGTCATTATGGTTGTTTAGTCTCGCGTTAAACACTCTACTTTTCACTTTGAATGCGAGGAAAAAAAACAACGTTCAGTGCCGGATTAGCCACGTACCTAGCAAGAGTAGCAAATGCTACGGGCCCCGCGCATCCACGTCTAAACTCTAAAATGCTAGTACTTACATCAGTATGCGTATGCGTGTACTCATATGCATCAGGGTTGACGATAAGATGAATAATCCAGTCGATATTCTCCACCAGAATAACCTAAAACAAACACCCACGCAAAATAGGTGCATATCTAAGTCGCTCAGTTGCGGAAAAAAGCCCGCCACAACCTGTAACCTAAAACAAACCCAGGGGTCTCTTTATAGAATTTGCTACGGACCCCGTGCTTGCTCAATCCAGCACTGAAGAAGTCTATACACATTTATAAAATTGATTATAAGAAAGTTTCTTACAAATTTGTTCCGCGGTTTTTTTCTTTTCTTTTATAATTTTTGTGAAGTGCCGCTTTAAATGCTTGCATATTTAGCCAACAGGTTCAAACTTGAAAACTATTTAAAAACTAATTGAACCAAGCATAATAAAATGAATTCATCCTTAATATAATTAAATATATTCATATTCGTGATCATTTATCGTGTTTCACGAAATTAAATCATTTTTATTTATATTTTTTCACAGTTGTCATTTTGAGGTTATTTCCACGCGCTAAAAATTGTCTACACCACAGAATAAAAACTAGAGGCATAGAAACCGTACTAAATAGGCAGAAAATACATTATGGTTGACTTCTTTTTACTTATGGTTTTCATAGTGAGTTGGAAAGAGATCGTCACAACGCGTGATTTGGACCTTTAAGCACCAGTGTGGAAGAAAGTAACGCCAAAGAAGACCGGTCGTTGATTTAACGTTTCTTCACCTTCTGATCATGACAGATTAAAGAAGAAAAGACACCTAGTTTTTGTTTCTTTTCCTCTTATCAAAATATAATCTATAAAGTAGAGACAAGTAGCTAGTGGAACGTTCATCTTATTGCACGGCTTCTATGCCTTTAGTCTTTATTCTGTGGTCTATACAAAAAGACTGAAAATAGCAATAAATCCTCCATTCACAAACACCGTGATCTAAACATCCATGTTTAGGGGATTCCAAAGTAAATTAAAACAATTTTACTTTAATCCCTAGAGATTAAAAAGGAACTTTAGTCCCGATGTGCAGAGACTAAAGTAACATTTTAAGAGCATGAGAAGTGAAAAATGCTTTTTCTCTTCTCATGCTCTTAAAAGGTTACTTTAGTCTCTGCACATCGGGACTAAAACTCCTTATTAATCGCTAGGGATTAAAGTATTTTTTTTTATTTACTTTGGAAACCCCTAAACAACCAGTCACGGTGTTTGTGAATGGAGGATTATCGCTATTTTCAGTGATTGTCTATGGACCATTTTTAGGCTGTGGAAATAACCTCAAAATGACAAGTGCGCAAAAATATTTACAAAATAACAATTAAATTTCGTGAAACACGATTAATGATTACGAATATGAATCTATTTAATATATTAAGGATAATTTTATTTTATTAAGCATGGTCTAAATAGTTCTCAAGTTTATATCTGTTGGCTAAATATGCAAGCATTTGTGTCAATTTACAAAAAACCAACAAGACTAAAAACCGCAATGATTAAAGAAACAACCGCGAAACAAATTTTGGCAGAAACTTTGTTACATATTTGCTAAATATTGTAACGTAGTTTTTTTTCCTCGCATTCAAAGTGAAAAATAGAGTGTTTAACGCGAGACTAAGCAACCATAATGACACTCGAACTATAGCCACTCTCGCTCGCTAGCTCGCTCGCGTGGCTAAACATCTCGTGTCACTATAGCTTGTTTTAATAATTTGTTGAACAATCTACTATTATCATCCGTATAATTATTGGCCGATTTTAATTTTACTTTTGGTGATTTTTACAGTTTTTTAATTTTGCTAAGAAATACGATTTAAAAAATCCATGCATGTTATTGAAAAGTAAATCATTCCATCTTGGAAGCCTTCCAACATTGCGCCTTAAATATTATATTATAGCTAAGTGTGTGGTCTCTTAAAGTTATAAAGTTACATGGAAATATATCTTGCGATGGCTTGCTATATTTTTGAATAATTTATGTTAAAGTTGTTTCTGCGACACGCTTTATTATTTACTCGTAGTAATACTTGAACGTAGAGTCTAGACTCAACTAACGAGATAGGACTTGGGGGATGAATACAGATATAATGAAAACCAAGTCGGTCTACCTTGATAGCTAGATTTTCCAGTTAATCTTATCCTCCACTTAATCTTTGAATTATTTAAAAAACAAGGGACTATGTCAACGTGACGATGTATTTAAACCAAATCATGAGAAGTCCCGTACGTTTATATTGACAACGTCACTTTGCCACAGTCCATCTGGGCCTAGGAATCAAGTTGGTTGCCTGTACTGTGTATACTAGACAAACATAATTACAGAGAAATAGATACTTAGAAAACATCCAAGAGTCAGTCAAATACTTGCACTCATCACACAATTACACTTTTTTTGTTTATCTTTTCATGAAGCTTTTTTCCGCGATCGATCAATTTCCATGTAGCCTCTTTACTCGTGGCTTAATTTAACGTCTCATTTTTCATAATTAACTTTTTTTACATTGGAGCCCTACTTACAAAACCTTGCAAAATACGAACATAATATTCGCTTTGTTGTAATTTGGTCGATTAGAGCACAACATGTAACATAATAATATATAAAACATTACGAATGCTCATGTAGATTCATTTCAAAAATGACCGCTTCCAAAATACATGTCAGACATGACATGGCCACAGTTCAAGGTACAATTGGAGGGTACATGTTATAAGTATATGTTTGTTTATTTTAAACTTTCACGACGTTCACACATAGGTACTGTATAAATCTTAAATGGGACTTATTCGCGTAAAATCCTCATTTTTAAGTTTTTCGGAAAAAAATGTTCTTTTAATTTAAATTAGGACCGTTTGACCTTTGACCTTTAATTTAGCTAAAATATAGTTATTCTACTAACGATTATAGATAACATTGTAATATTAATATGGTGCTATTTTTTTATTCATTACACTATTTATCAAAAAATTACTTCAATAGGAAATTATTTAATCACGGGGGCGTTGCTATTTACATCAGAAACAATATAAAATGTAAACTAAGACAAGATATCTGTAGGTTATCGATAGAGATGAATTGTGAAATAGCAGCGATCGAGCTGAAATCACCAAAAATCGTAGTGATATGTGTTTATCGCCCTGACTATGATTTCGATATGTTCAAAGACACAATCACGCTTATCCTTGGTAAAATTACTAAGGAAGGTAAACAAATGATCTTGACTGGTGACTTCAACTTGGACATGCTAAAAGCAAACAATAAAGTAAACAAATTCAAGAATACCCTTAAAAGCTATAATTGTGAGTACCTTATTAATGAACCAACTAGAACAAAGGGACAGAGTGCAACTTGTATAGATAATTTTATAGTTAACTTTAGCACACAAAATTGTAAAGCCCGAGTCCTTAATACTAAGTTATCTGACCATAATGCTATACTTATTAGAATTGCAACAACTAACCCGAAACTGACTCAGAAAACCCCATTGTATGTAAGAAATATGTCTAACCATAATTATAATTATTTTTACCACTTAATTTGTAATGACGAGAGATTGCTCGATGAAATTTTGCTTAATAAGGACCCTAATGCTAAAACGGAATCTTTTCTGCATGGGATCCTACACTACTTTAATGTAGCATTCCCTGAAAGAAATATGTCTTTCCCAAGAACCAAAAAAACCAAATGGTATTCAAAAGGAATAGAAGTATCTAAAAATAATCTACAGAAATTATTGTTAATTCAGGATTTAGCTCCATGTGATAAATTAACTGCTAAAATTAAACTATATAAAAAGATATATAAAAAAGTATTAAATACTGCAAAGAAAATTAGTTACTCGGACAGAATAAATAAAGCAAAAAATAAATCTAAGGAATGTTGGAATATAATAAAGGAACAAACAAATAAACATACTACAAAGCGAAACTTGAACATTGAAAAACTACGTGACGAAAATGGGCGCACTATAATCGATAATCAAGAAATTGCTGAAACTCTAAACATATTTTTCTCAACCGTAGCAAAAAGAATAGCAAATAATCCTCAGACTGACTTGTGTAAATGTAAGAACCTACTTCTTAATTCTGAAAAACAAATAAAAAATCAAATACATTTTCCGCCACTGACCTTAAATGAATTAAGAAACAAAATTAAAACTCTGAAAAACAAATACTCCAAAGACATTTATAACTTGAATTCCGACTTTATCAAAAAAATAACTCTAGAAAATAATTACATTTTAGAATTAATGCTTAATTTAGTAAATTGTTGTCTTAGACAAGGAACATTTCCGTCTTGCCTTAAACTAGGAAAAGTAATTCCGATTCATAAGAAAAATCAGAAAGATGACCCAAATAATTATAGACCTATTTGTATTCTTCCCGCAATATCAAAAATATTAGAGACAATCATTAAGGACAAAATATTAGAGCACTTCGAAATGAATGAAATTTTCAACAAAAATCAGTTTGGTTTTAGGAAAAACAAATGTACCACAATGGCACTTAGCGCTGTAACTGAATTTGTCTTAAAGGCTATGGATGACTCACAAAAGTGCGCTAGCTTATTTTGCGACCTATCAAAGGCCTTCGACTGCTTAAGACATGATGTACTCTTGGAAAAGCTAAAACACTATGGGTTTAGCGGTGTTGAACTTAACTTAATCAAAAGCTACCTTGAAAATAGAACGCAAATAGTCAGTGTAAATGAAGTTAAATCTCACGAGGTCCAACTAAATGTTGGTGTGCCTCAGGGGTCTATACTAGGTCCTGTACTGTTTTTGATTTACATCAACGATCTGCCAGCTTGGTTACCACAAAATTCACTCGTAACACTATTTGCCGATGACACTCACGTGGGAATCAAAGGCACTAACCTACCTGACACAAAAGATAAAATAAAAAAGGCTATGTTTACACTAAAAAACTGGTTTAACGCAAACGGTATAATGCTCAACACGGAAAAAACTACACTAATACATTATACAATGAAACATAAAAATGAAATTGACGGCATAGATGACATAGGAATAACTAATAAAACAAATACGACATTTTTAGGTTATGAAATTGACAATAATATTAGCCATAAATTACACATTGAAAAAATCTGTAAAAAAATTGCAAGCGGTAACTATGCTCTTATTAAACTAAAACCACTAATTAATAAAAAATCTTTGACTATGACTTACTTTGCCTACATACATGCAAATATAAACTACGCAATAAATATCTGGGGAAATGGATCAGACATACAAAAAGTGCTAAAACTACAAAAACGGTCAATCAGAATAATGCATAATTTACGCAGGTACGAATCCGCCAGGAAATACTTCAAAAAGGATGGAATTATGACAGTTATTTCATTGTACATATTTAACAGCTTAGTAGAAATCCATACACAAAAAGATATTATGAAAACAAGGAAAGACGTCCACAAATTTAACACACGAAATAAACATATGTTATGCATACCTAAAACGAGAACTAAGAAATATTATAAACAAGGGATTCCACTTAAAATTAATATGTACAATTTACTGCCCTTTAAGGTAACTGAGTTGTCACTTAATGATTTTAAAAAGAAAATGAAAGTATTTTGTCAACAAAACCCATTTTACTCCATCAACGAATACATGGATCTACTTAGAAGTAAATGTTTATTAGAGCTATAAATGTTATAAGTAATATAGATGCATGTTACTATTAAGGGAAATATGTACCAACCTGACTTGCTAAATGTAATGTATTGTTACTTGGCCAATAAAATTTTTTATTATTATTATTATTATTAATTAAATTAAGAAAATAGGTTTATTTCGTAATGTCTGTACAATATTCTGCAAGGTCTAGTTATGACTGAAAAATACAGTGCATTACCAATTCTTTTTTCAATAACACTTTCTTCCCTAGGGCTAAAAATGCCATTTTCATCCTGCTACTGAGATGTGGAAATACTTTTCATAACGATAGACGAGAGAACTTGTGCAACAGCGTTAACAAACATGCATTGACACGAGCGCGCATAATGAACCATGCACCAACTGTTGGCGATTTCTTCCAGCGACGATTCGCAAACGTTTATATCGATTGGCACGTTACGTGAGCACGGATTGCCAACCTTTGGCGCTCTTTTGTCGTAATGGTGTGGCCACAAAGGTGTCTAAAACGATTGATAAACGCTTATCTGTATCTCTATCTCTCTCTCACACAATTAAAACAGTTATTTTATCCACTGCGTCAAATACTTCATTACGTAAAAAACAGACAATATAATAAGAAGTAGTCAGTCATTGTCAATAGGTACCTACCCTGTAGATCAATATGAACATACGTATGATATTAAACTTATTGCGCCCTTATTTATGTGCCTATTAGTATTTAACTACGATTTAAATTGCAGCCCTGCTATTATAGTGTAAGTTTAGGTAAATAACTTCACGCATAGCATAGGTTACTGTCCACATGTGAACGACATAGACATATTTATCATAGAAAATAATATAGCCCTATATTACTAAATTTAGTGCAGGGTCCATCTATATCGCTACCACCATCTTATCCTTTAAACTCCCGCTAATCTACGGCATTCGTTTTTTTTGCGTTTCGACGTGATATTAATAAGCCAATCGGTGAAATTACATTTAGTTTTCAGATCCTACTCACTCACACTTACTTATCAAGTAGGCTGTGCGTTCGTTCATCTTTTTCATGACAAAAAAAATAAGATTTGGCTATTAATGCAAATTTAGGTAAAATTCAGTTCTGTCTAATCCGATCATTGGCTGTAATAAATGACATTTCATAAAAACGCAGCGTTTTTTTTCGCTTGTGTGGCTCTGTCAGTTTTATGCGACACGAAGATTGCAATAAACTGTGCACCTGCGTCCATAGATCCCGCGCCGTGAATGCAAGCGCGGATGCACTTTATTATGCACTTTATTTAGTAACGACCTAAACGTTTGTATCGTTACATTATTTTTATGAACACTTTCAGTGCTCTTGGTACGAGTATTAGGTTCTTTTTTTAGGTTTTTTCTTAGTACCTACCTTGACTTCCAGCAGCTTGAATAACGGTCAATATCCCGCTATAGAATGTATTAGTCAAGAAATAATGATATTACACGCTGCAGTGTTCGCATTGTTGTGTTCCGGTGCGTGGGTATGACAACCGGTGAAATGAGTAGCATAGAGCCATTCCATCTTAGTGCTCATGGTTGGCAATATGTTGGCAACCTATTTGCAGTCTTGAGATTGTCATCTTGAGATTACCATATTGAGATTGCAATCCTGAGATTGCAAATTTCTATAGGCTTCAGAGCCCCCTTATTGTCAGGTGAACTATGTGCTCGTTTGCCTTCTCTATGCCATAAAAATCACAGCCAAAAAACCGGAATGTCAACAAAAAAAAACGCATTCCGGTCACTGTAAATTTATGACACGTCATAGGTCAAATAGTTTAGCTACCACAAAGGAATATAGGCTTAATTTCGATATTTCTAAAATTTTCACAAGAATGCTCATAATTCTAAAAAAAATGAAAATCACTGAACATACATGGGGGTCAATTCGGTAGCTATGAAGGTCCTCTACCTCTGACCTTCGTTTGAATCACCCCCCGTAAACACCCTGTAGTTACACCAAACCTGCCTTCACAGGCGTAACGCATAGAGTTGCGCCCGCTCGGTCTTTAAAGGTCGGTCAATCTGTCAAAGGAACTAGTTCGGTCTTTTAGTTCCTTTAGCTCCTTTAGCTCCGGAGCAAATTTTAAGATCAGGGTAGTGATTCTGTCAAAAGCAAAGGTGAGCGAACGCAGGAGTGATGTCCAAGCGGCGAGTTTAAGTAGTCCCGTCAAAGCGAGCAAAACACATTTCAGCGCGTGTATTCAATTTGGCAGCATGGCTTCTCGAACGTATAAGGCTGCCTAATTGAGAATGCACGCGCTAATATGTGTTTTGTTCGCTCTGACGGGACTACTTAAACTCGCCGCTTGGACTTCACTCCTGCATTCCCTCACCTTTGCTTATGAGACAATCACTACTCTGAGCAGGACACGCTTTGAAATTGGTACTATTTTGTCTCGTTCATATCGAGCGCCGTGCCGTGTGCTCATCGTTCGTTCTGTTTCGGTCATACTTACGTTCAATAATTACTACTGACCTAAAGGACCGAAGACCGATTAAGATCGTTTAAGAAGAACTAGTTCCTTTCGGTCTGTGAATTCATTCCTTTTAGTTCTTAGTTCCTGACCGACACAAGCCTAGTAACACATTTCACAATAAATTGAAAATATTAACTAATTTTAAACATAATTGCCCTTTTGAAAGTGAGACCTCACTCAAAATTATTACATGTTATTGTAGGTACTACTCTTTTAACGCTGCCATTACTGTCAAGGAAATAAGTGGTATCACAAAGCTGACAATACGATAACATGTCGAAAGCAATTAGGTTTAGCCCGAATAGAACAGAGCCTCTGTTTGACTTTTCCATGCCGCAAGAAACTTGATATTTTACTTGTATTATATTGGTTTCGTCTATGTTGTTCGGACGGCGAGAGGCGACGTTAATGTCTCCTAATCCCGCTCTAAGGCTGCTATGTCTACACTGTTTGGGACGAAGTAATAAGGTCACAACACATTACCAGCTCGTTTCAGCAAGTTCAGCCTCCCTAACTAGCATTTGCAGCACCGTTGATGTAGGAAAACATATCGAAACTTTTATGTGGTTTTCTTGCACCGTCTTATACACATAAGTAGGTGTTTTTTTTCTCCCTATTTATTTATAGTTTTATAAATATTGCTAGATCAAGAAGTATCATTTTAATAAGAATTATGTTTAAAAAATGACTGACTGCTGAGTTTCTTGCGGCGTTTCTCCTCAGCAGTGGTCTCCTCTTGGGAAGCGCTACGCTAGTAGATTTGTGACGAGTAAAAGTGCACGTGCGGCCTACTTAGGTACTGAATAAATGTCTTATCTTTTTATCATTGCACCGACAAAAAAACTTTAAGTTGAAGTTTATTATGAAAAGACACAAGAGTGATCAACGTTGTTCTGCTTAATGTCTGAACGAGATCGCTATAGAGCGTTAGGACCGCCTGATGTAATGTATTATTAAATTATACTATTGGCAACACCGTTACCATTTGTGAATCTTGTCACGTTACAATAAGCCTTAATAGTGATCAGTTAACAGTGATGCTGTTTGTAATGTTTCGTGTTTTGTTTTATGGACAGTAAAGAGTATTTGTATTGTTTTGCTTTCCTTGGGCAACACATCTGGGAATATTATTATAGAACGTTGCCTTTAATAATTTCAAATTAAGTTATATGGTCCACAAATTCAACAATTGACTATTGCTAAGCGTGATTGTAATTTGTCGCGAACTCTACTTTTTAAACGATTTCTTACTTATTTAATTAAATGTGGGAAGATGATTTGAGATTGATTTTTAAACACGCACACACGGCAAAAGAAACGAATCTTGGTGTTTAATGGCCTAGATTTGACAGAAACATTTAGCAAGTTCTACGCAAATGAGGTAGTTTTTATAATTATTTGAGAACGCTTGCTACTGCGTAAGCGTAGAATTAGTTATCCGCTACTCCCCCTTTTATTTCTTTCCGTTGAAGGTCGATTTTTGGAAAATCATTTCTTAGTGTACCACTTATGATACTCAAAGAACACCCCCTTCAAATTTCAAGTCCCTAGGTCCAGCAGTTTAGGCTGTGTATTGTTTGTCAGTCAGTCACTCAGTCAGTTGACTGTGTGCCTGATTGTTTGTAGGTATGTTCGTGGGATTATAACTTATTTCACTAATAGTTATGTAGGTTACATTATACCTGACTAATAAATATTTTTATTCCGTTGAACTGAATCTAACCAAGGGCCAGGGCTCGGAAACCTGGATATTTTTTTAACCAGCTCGTCAACAAGAAGAAACAAACGCCTTACATTTCAAATAAGTAGAGCATTTTCATTTCGATTCCACTCGAACAGAATCGATATTATTTCGGTGCTGATCATAGAGTCCAATAAAACTGTTCCTACTGGAAATAACGGTTAATTTCGCTCGCTAACTTGTTCGGACCGTCGCCATCATTTTTTCTTCTTTGCTACCCTATAAGCTAGCTCTTTAGTTGCATTTTCACTTGCAGCTGGAAGAATCAAAAAACATAAACACCAGGCCATCATAACGCTCGCAAATCGATTCCGCTCCGAGCGAGTGTTAACGAAAAACCTGGTTGAGAACCATAATTAACTGGTATTTTTGGAACCATTCCCAAGCCCTACAAAGGGCAGGTCACTAGTTGGTACATAAATTGAAAATACGACCTAACCTTTTCAGATACTACGAAGCTAGTCAAGATGTGTGATTCTCTCAACAACGACGAACGGACGGAAGAACGAGTGAATGTCCAAGCGGCGAGTGTAGTACCGTCAGGGCAAACAAATCACATTTCAGCGCGTGTATTCAATTTGGCAGCATGGCTTCTCGAACGTATAAGGCTGCTTAATTGAGAATGCACGCGCTAAGATGTGTTTTGTTCGCTCGGACGGGACTACTTAAACTCGCCGCTGCGCTTTCTCTCGTTCGTTCGACCGACCGCCGTTTTTAAGAGCATAACACCCAAGCTGAAGCGGTTCCAGGATGTGTGACGACCCTCAGTATATTTGTAGTAAAGTTTGAACCTCCTTTAATGGATAGCGGCGCGTTTATTGTCATAGTTCGGGAAGTGTTCGCGAGGACTAATGTTAACGACGAGAAACAATGCGGTGGTTTTCAGGAAATTTTGCTTGAAGATATAGCAGGACTAGAGGACGCCCGGGACTTCGTACGCGTAGAATTAGTTTCCCGCTTCTCCCCCCATTCTTCCCGTTGGAGGTCGATTTTCGGCAAATCCTTTCTTAGTGCTCACTTACATCATGAAAGGAACCAATGTACGAAATTTCAAGTTTCTAGGTACAGTAGTTTCGGCTGTGCGTTGATATATAAGTCAGTCAGGTTTGCCTTATATATATATATATATATATATCGATATAGGGTCGGGGGGTTTAAAATTAATAACAAAAAGCAAACTTTAAAAAACCCGACTGTAGCTAACGCAATTGTAAATCGTTTTAAATCCTAAATGATTATTAAAAAAAAAAGATTTTGCCGGTGCGGTGGTAGGACCTTGTGCAGGGTCCGTCCGACTCGCTAACGCCATCTTATCCATTAACCTACCTCCAAACAGCAGTGTTCGCATTGTTGTGTTCCGGTTTGGGCATAAGACAGCCGGTGTAATGACTAGCATAGACGCATTCCATCTTAGTCCTCAGGGTTGGCAACGCATTTGCAGTCTTAGGATTGCAGTCTTGTGAATGCGAATGTCTATGGGTCACAGTTTCCACTTACCATCAGGTAGCCTGTGTGCTCGTTTGCCTTCTCTATGCTATTAAAAAAATATATTTTAAATACCTATTCAACATTAGCTGATATTACTCTCCTTTGCGTCGCGCAGTCGGGTAAAAAGCATAATGTTTCCATCGGGAAAATAACGAGCTTTTAAAAAATGCTCTGAAATAAAACGATTTTTTTAAAATAAAGACTACAAGTCAGAAATAATACACTTTTAATTTAGGTACCATGTTACTTAGTAACCCGACGAAAGTAGAAGGGAAAAAAATCGAAATCGGTCCAGCCGCCTTAAAGTAGGTACTGTCACCAGCAATAATGTATATTATCCAACATTGGCCGCAAAAACATCTGACACGTCTTTATTACTAGAGGTACAAGAGCGTGTCAGATATTTTTGCGCCCAAAGTAGGATAATATATTATTGCTGGTGACTGTACCTACGGTGATGAAACCAGTAATGAACAAAGACCAAATGATTGACACTTAACTCTTATATTACAGAAGATAAGGGTTATTTATTTATTTTAAGACAATCAATTTATAACATTATGATCTTTGAAAAGGGCCAAATCTTAAGTGCCCGAAACCGACGTGCGCGCATGACTCGATGTGTGAATGTGGAAGAAGCGAAAGGTATTCGTCAAGATCGTAGCAGGTGGAAAGAAGTGGTCTCTGCCTACCCCTCTGGGCGTGATTTAATGTATGTATGTATGTTATAGAGATTTTGAAAAAAATTAAGTATTCAAAGTAGGGGTGTGATGATTTTTGAATTTAAGAGTTAAGTAAGTGTCCATTATTGGTGCCTTCAGCTAAGTGTCCAGCATTGGTTTCGCTGTCTTCACGTCACACTAATCGGTGTGGAAATGTCGGTTAAAAATGATTAGCTTCGATCAATAGGCTACTTGCCTCATATTAAATTTAGCTTAATAAATTAATATTTTCTTTAGTATTAGACTTAAGAAACCAATATTTATCGATTTCAGATATTAAAAGTGTAAGATGGCTACATATTTTTTATTTAAAAATTATTCATTTTTATTTTTTATTTTGAACTCTGAAAACGCTGTCGGGCATGTTGTGACGTCATAGGACCTTAAGCAAACTTCATGTCGGTTCTTATACGAGTGAAATCGCAATGGTATATTCTGCAAGTATTCTGTGCTGTGACATGACATTGTCATTTATGACTCATGGACTTTTGAGGTTGTGTTATGATCGTTTATCTATATGTCAAATGCTCTCGTCAACTGTCAAACAAATGTTTGTTTTGGGCCCGTATGACGTCACAGCACAGATAATCTATAGACTAATATGGCTGTAAGCGTTTTCGCCCGTTAACGAAAACTAAACTTTTAAAATAAAGTTTTGCGGTTTTGTAGGTCCTAAAAAAATGTGGGATTTTTTTTTTCATCTAATCGGACAATAATTAATAACTTGAGACCTACTTTAAAACAGAGGCAACTAGCCTATTGTAACTAAAACGTTTTTAGTATAATTAGTTCTTTACTTAGTGCGGTTAAGTTCAGAAGCTCACTAAAGCAGAAGAAAACGAACTAAAACAAATAAACTAAACATGGCGGAAACCGGGCGAAGTTTTTACAAGCTGAATTAATTACCTCGTAGTGGGCTTCGATTAAAAACGGTAATTAGGAGCACTAATTGACTTTAGCTTTTAGGATTAAATGGTTTTAAGAAATTACTGTCAGTGGTATAAAAAAAGGCCAAAAATATGTGGGAATAGAAAAACTTTGAATCAACTAATTGAGATGATGATCCTCTATATTTTTTTACTATTATACTGCTTTTCTTAGGAGTTTTCTTTTTTATGCCTTTGTATTGTACTTAGTCGGTTTTGTTTATAAAAAAAGAGAGGAGGCCAATGCGCAGCAGTGGGACACTAATACAAGACAAAAAAAAACAAAACAAAAGTGTTAAAATACAATGAAGTTTGTGTGGTTGATTGAATGTTTAGGTGTATAAATGAAGCCATCCCACAACCATACTCGTACATAACTTAATAATATAATAGTATTTTTAAAATTTATTGTTCATGTTTTTATTGCTCATTTATTTTAAGTAAAAACCAATCTTGACTTTTATCTGCTTAGCCAGTTGCTTTATTTGTAGAAAATGCATAAGGTCGGGTAATTATTTTTTAAAGTAAGTATTATAAGTTTGAAATAACAAAAAAAAAATTTAACCCCCCGGACAGAATTTAAAAACATTCCCCATTTTTTTAAAACTTAACCCGCTTCATTAACTTACAACTTTACGCTGCAACATAAACAAAGACGCTTGCAAACTCTCAAGTAAAAAAGACAATCGATAGCAGAAGGGTTAATTCCGTTGCGAGATGGACAGGTAATTACGGCGTCGGGCCCACGCGGCGGTTCCCACGGCGCTTAGGGGGTTATACCAAGATTTGGGGCCTTGGTGAGGAATAAGCCTTTACCTAATCTTAGACAATGGATCTAGAATTCTAGGTTATTAAGGTGTTATAGTGTCCGAGTAATGATATTTATTTATTATTTGGTGGTATTATACTACTTAGGGAGTTGCATATTGTGGTTGCGGAATTGTCATCAAGTTTTTAATGTTGTAGGTTATTCTGTAGCTCTGCCTACCCCACTCTGGGAACGAAGGCGTGAGTTTATGTATGTATGTATTATACAACTTAAGGGGTTATGGGCCTGGGTAAGGAATAAGCATTTATCATACCTAGAAGATCTAGAGATCTAGAATTCTAGGTTGTTACAGTGTTTTAGTGTCAAAGTAATTGGGTTTGGGTTTTGTAGTATTCATTCCACAAGATGAACCACAAGTTTTTTTTGGGTGTATGTTATAGTCTAACTAGCAAGCCTAAGTACATTTGTCTGTCTACTGTGTATGTCACGGGCACTGTTTTAAACTATCTAACTACTGGGCGCATAATCTAATAAATAAATGAGTTAGAAAACTTAGGGTAACACCAAATTACTCAAATCAAAACAAACTAACTTACGATTACCTATTGTATTTTACTTATATAATTTTTAGAAAAGGTTTTTATTTCGTAGTTACAGCAGCTACATGTAGTTAGCCGGCTTTTATTTTTTAATTTCAATGTTTGTTTGTCTATGTACTTAGTTCAAATCTTACAAAAGAAGAAGAGGAATTAAGTTTTTTTTTAATGTAAATTAACATAATCTAGTAGAATAACATCATATGCCACAAACTCCATAGCCTAACCGGGAACACTCGACCCGATCATCGAACCCAAGACCGGCAGGTGGTGAGCGTGCATTCCTGAGTGGCTCTTTTTACTCGTTTCCTATCATGGTTTGATTCCTAACATAATATGTGGGATTTGAATGTTTAGTTATTTTTGAGACTTCACAGGAATCCATAATACTTATATCCATTTTTTTATGCCAATGATAAGGCAATCGAGCACACAGGCCGCCTGGTAGTAAGTGGGATCTGAGACTCATAGACATATGCATTCTCAAGACTATAATCCCAAGACTGCAATGTACAAAACGCAAAAATAAAATACCTTGTTCACAAAATATTTTTGTACAAAGACGAAAATAGCTGTTTAAGGTATATCTTGCAGCTAATCGCAAGCCAGATTATACACCAAATTGCAGTCCATTGTAATATCAATTTGGTAATAACAAATCAAGATTTGAACAATTAAAAACTACTAACAACTTCAACTATTCTCTGTTTAGCCTAGTGGTTGACTGGTAGAGAATGCCTTAAGCCATTAAGTCCACCATTTGTACTTACTTTTTGTATTGTGCAATAAAGTTTTAATAAATAAATAAATAACAAACAAACGTATGCCGGTAGGTACTAAATATCGTGTAAAATCCATCTAAGTACAATTTAAGCAGAGCCATTCAGTAATTTGCAGACAGAAAGTTATTTATTACGTTAGTTAATACTTCTACTGAGCGTTTTGAATTTACTAACAAGAGACTCATTATTCTAATAAGAAGTTTTGCATAATTCGTTATGATAATAGTTTTGAAAAGAAATAACTTTAATATTTGAAGCCCCCGATGTAATTACATTACAACCCATGTTAAACAATTTGCTTCTTAGTTCACTATCGAAACTCGCGAAGTAAATGCATTTGCGTTATCTATGTGTATTTATATGTGTGATCGAAACCGAAGGGCTTTAATTTTTTTTAATGCACAATTCAAAGACCACACTTGATGGTACGTTGACTCTGAAGACCATAGGCATAAGCAATCTAGTACAATTTTAAGATAACAATCTTAAGATCGCAAATGCGTTGCTAACCCTGTACCGTCCCGTCAAAGGCATTTAAATAACTTTAGCAAGTACTTACGTGTTAAGTCTTTGGTCGCAGGTTTTGTCGAAAAAGCAACTCGGCTAAAAGTGATAAGTACCTAACTCCTTGCGTGCCTACGAACGCGTGTATCTTCAAATGCAGTTTTTCATAATTCCAAAATTCTTAAGAACGCATTATTCTAATTGATGAGATATAAAGTAGTTTCTTCAAACTTTTTCAATACTTAACCATTTGTATTGCTAATTCTGTGTATATTGTAATAAAAAATAAAATATAAAAACTTTATTTTCTTAACAACACTGAGTATACATAAAAATAAATATATTTAATACGAGTTACTACGCATTGTTTTGCTCGTTTTAGTCAAGTTACGATGTATATAAATCGCCGACAAACCTTGAGGCGTTGCGTTCTAAAATGACCTAACTTTGACAATGATTTGGATGAAGTTAATTTTACTTTGCATACGTAACTCACAAATAATTCGTTTTATTACAAAAATCATTTATACGAGTACGTCAAGATAAAGCTTACATACCAACACGCGATTAGGTACTAGTTTTAAAACCTGAAAACATTATTTTTGTTCTATGACGTCATAAAAGTAACTTAATTAGTTAAAATTATACTGTTTTAGTTTTATCCACCAAACGATTTTAAGCTCATAATCCAAAAGACCTTTATTCCTCACTTATCCACTGTCTAAAACCTACCTTGTCTAACTTACTTAAAGTCTATAGTAAAATGCTAACGATTACAACTGCATTTAACTCAAATGAGTCGCAAAACAACCTAAGTGCCCTTACATCATTTTTTACATTGAGTTTAATTCTCGTTGTATAAAGACGTAAATGCAATGCCACTTTCTTTGTGTTATAGTTTTCTGGTTTAATTTAGAATAGAAAACAGGAAAAATTTAATTGAACTAATCACCTCGCTGTCACGTCGGCTCGCCTAGCCGCCATTTTCTTTTGATTAGTTTCAGAGCCAAGTGAAAATTAATTGCATTAATTATTGCAATAATTTAACTGCTACAATTATGGGTTTGAGTTATTTTGAACCTTTAATATCGAGGAAAAAACTGTGTTTTTAATTGAGTTCTAATGTCTTTGATATTAAACCGCCGCACTAAGAAGAAGCACTGAAAAATTTACACTAAGGAACGACAGCTGCAAATCAGTGCTGTAGCTACATGCTGCAGCACTTATGCTGTGCTGGTCGCCCTTTCAGTGTCTTTAGGTATAAATAGTTATTATGTATTGTATACACTTTGGTTGTGTAAGCACTACATAAATGTTTTTCTTTCTTCTTTTATTTCTCTACTTAATCGTTATATAACTTGATAGTCAGTTACTCAAAGTGTGGCTGTAAGCCCACAAAAAAACCCTCTAATAACTCGCCAGCAAGCTCGTAGACGAACGGCGACTGGTTAAATTGTATAACAGCGTAAGTTCTTGTGTTTGTCCTTGCCGTAGGTACCTAACGTGTCCGAATACCTTTGAGCTCGGGGTATAATTGTCAATCAAACAAAAAAAAATTACTCTTATTTTCAGAGCCAATAACTTTTAAACGACTAAATCGATTTACATCAAACCTTGCTTCAAACCACTCCTGTTAAGCTATTCACGACCGCTCCAACAAGCGAAATAGCGCAGCGCCGCGCCAAAATCCATCCGTGAATGTCAAAACTGTAGCGTTTAAAAGTACTTATTTAGTGCGGTTCGTTGGATTTCCGAATAGACGGAAAGCCAGCGCAACGCGCTAACGCACAATCCGAATGGAACTATCGTTAATGTCAAAATTCAACGTTGGAACACGCCACACCTCCGCGCCAAGCCAAATGGCGTCGTCTTGAATGCGTGTCTACCTTTTTCTAATCAGTCTGCTCCGTGATATCGCACTGCACCGTTGAGGCGCGGCGTGGCGCGCCCGTGAATGTAGTCAAAATTTTACTCCCATCCAGTTGTATACACTCCATCTGACGCCGAGACAAACGGCGCGTCCGTGAATACCAATTAAACGCTACAGTTTTGACGTGAATGTGATCGATTTTGGCGCGGCGCTGCTCTATTCGGCTTGTTGGAGCGTCTTTAGTTATCTAAAGTTAAGTTTTTTTTTATGTTGCATGACAAAAGTAGTTCAGTTTAGCGAGTAGAAACGATCGTTGCATTTAAAGCCCCAAGGTCAGATGCACCCAGTATAAAGAATATCGGACATTCTTTTTCAGTTTTGGTAAATATATCAATACCTACTTTCCGAAATGAATGCGTAAACGCGTTAACATTCTAAAGAAGATTTCAGCGACTGATAAATACGAGTGGGTTGTAAAAGTAAATTGTAGACATTTTCTATTGTGCCCAATGTGCACAATACCTAAATAAATAATAAACGTTATAAAGCATTTTCTTCGCGATCGAGGTCAGGTCGCTATGTCATCCTTTGTCAAGAAAGAAAACGTTTTCTAGAAGTCGTGATTAGAGAAATAAAATATGTGGCCGTTGAGATCAAAAGCGACCTTATGGATGTTGGCGTTTACGCTGTTTTGATAATTGTTGTCATTTTATTCGAATAGTAATAAGAATACGTTTAAAAACCTCAGTTTTATTGAAAAATATTGGAAGTTGATCCAATTTAAGACGAGTTTATTTGTTTTTTATAGGTATGTGATATGTAAATACCTTTTTTTTTGAGATACCAAAAAAAAAAACTTCATCTATTTTGGCTTTCAATTTTCTCTTTTTCGAAAAGCTATGTATGTAATGTTGGAGCTATTTTAGATTAAATAAAATAATTTGCTATACGTAGGTTAGGTTAGTTTTGATTTATAAGCGATATCAATGTCTTCTATCAAAACATTGTATTCGGAAATTATAAGTCATGAATCATGTATGTATTGTACCTATTTTTACAAACTTCATTATTGTTGTTTTTATTACAATAATAAGGGTCTTATAAATGTACACGAAAACACGAATAACCATCACTATCTTTTTCACTAACATACCTACTGACAAAAAGCAGTGTTCACACTATTGTGTTTTGGTGTGAGAATACGACCGCATGAAACAGGTGGCCTGTCTGCTCGTCAACACGACTTAAAAAATACATTACTTATATTAAAAATGGTGTGATGTATCCCAATTACAAGAACAGCGTAAGCCGTTAAAACCATTTCAGTCTAAACGCCCACATATAAAAAAGGTCATGACTCGTGACTTTTTCTTAGAAAAGTTGTCTGAAACTTATTTTGATTTCGCAAATAATGAGTTCTATAGGCTTCTTTTAGAACAAGAAATTTTTCAGTAACGAAGCGTATTTTAAGTGACTTTAGCTTGTACTGAATTTAAGTCATCAAGTTCTCCATGTTTTAAGTTTTTTTTTATTCAACGTTGGCGTAGCGCGGTTTTTTTAGGGTTCCGTACCAAAATGGTACAAAAGGAACCCTTATGGTGAGACTTCGTTGTCTGTCTGTCTGTCTGTCTGTCTGTATGTCACAGCAGGTTTTCTCGGCAACTATAAATGCTATCAACTTGAAATTTGGCATAATTGTACAACTTGCTTGCCAGCATCTATTTGTAGTAAAAAAAAATGAAATTTATTTGATTAATAATTGAAAAGGGGTCTAGAATGGGGGGTTCAAAAATGAAAGTGGTTCGATTATAGCAAATGGGGTGTCATATGAAAGGTCTTAATCTGCACATTTCAAAATTATTTTTTTGAAATTTTCTGTGATGTACTTTTTGATTTATAGCCAAAAATTTACAAAAAATGACCGTTCCCCCCCCTTATCTCCGAAGTTTATTAATCAAAAATTCTGAAAAAAATCCTGACATATAGATAATTACTTATATTTTCTGGGAAAAATAAAATAAAGTGTCCATTATTTACAGTTTTTGAGAAATAATAAAAAAACTAAGACAATCTGTATTAAAATTTAGGCTAGTCAAAATCGACCTTATTGCCTGGAAAATAAAGCTTATAACAAAATGAGTATTTTCTTTTGCGGTTACCAAGCATATTATCTTCAA
Source organism: Acleris cristana (assembly GCA_948252455.1). NCBI lineage: Eukaryota > Metazoa > Arthropoda > Insecta > Lepidoptera > Tortricidae > Acleris > Acleris cristana. The sequence continues at coordinate 5,336,181 of OX411797.1, read as the reverse complement.
TACGGAACCCTCGGTGCGCGAGTCCGACTCGCACTTGACCGGTTTTTTTAATCCTTTTAGTAACCCTGCCTATGAGACTAGCGGTCCCGGTTCGATTCCCGGTATAGGCAAATAGTGGTGTGATGAGCACGATTTTTCTTTTAAGTGTTTTCTATAGATTTAATTACTTGTGTTTTTCAACAATAGCTCCCGGGTCAAAAATGTTAAGACAACCCGTCAATGGATTTGCTGTCGGCTATCGACTAATGAAAATGAGATTAAAGACAATCATCCAAACGTAAAGATTCAAACATCTCCAGAAACTTAAGGTTAAAGTGTAAATTGTATTTGCCCCACTGCCCTGCACTGCGATGCTTGACTGATTATTAATTGTTTTTCTTGCGAACATAGCATTTTTTTCAAAAAATGAAATAAATTACAATAAATAAATAAAATAAATAAAAACATTTTATTTCAGACCGGGTATGATTCATAGAATGTTAGTACAATGAAGCTTTAACCTATAGTAACACACGACAATAGTAAAAAAAAAAGAAAATGAAAATTACAAGTAATGAGTTGACATCGCAGGAGCAAGCACAACAGATACAATATCTGTAAAAACCGAGCAACTTTGCACAATTGTAAATTTGGTCAAATGTTCAGAATGACCCTAACTATCATCCCTTAAAACCCTACACCCGATTGCCAAACACCCTGTATAATATTTAATAGTTATACTTTTCATGAAGATTGACTTTAGCTTCTCCTCAAGTTATCGTCAAAAAACATTCAGCCCACAGACCTAAAAAAATAGGTATGTAGATCCGAGATTCAGCCATGCAAATGCCAGCTTACTTGACTCTTAGAAGAAGAAGGTAGAATATGTGTGTCATGTTTGTTTCTAGCCGTCCATATAAAAAGTTTCGATTTAATTTCAAATTTGGAGTCACTTGGCAGTTAGAGACCGTAAAGCGCCACTAACGGTTTCCCGATTTCAATTTGAATATAGAATAGAAACGACGTTCGAACGTTCCCGGGATCCTAATTCAAACTGAAACCGAGTCGGTTTAGGCGGTTAATGCATTATTTAAATCTAGAATAGCAATATTCATCGCTGAAATGAGGTCTACGGTAGCTTTGCTGCTTTGGTATTAAAATTAAAAGGTTCCTGAAGGTAATAAGGTTCACGAAGTTATCTTTGTTTAACTGGCTTATAGGCATTCCATGTAACCGCCATAAGTACTCAAAGAAATTTTAGAGGCAATTATGTTTTCTATGTATTTAAGTTTATATTTCTCTAAATAAGTATTTATATCGTTGTCTAGTACCCCTAGTACAAGCCTAGAGCTTAGTTTGGGACTAGGTCAATTGGTGGAACATTGTCCTCTGATATTTTTTTTTATTATTTTTTTAAGTTATTTATTTTGACGTAATTTGCATCCTTCTGCCGAACGTTACTTATAACACTAGAGTATAATCTGTCATGCCACTAAAGATTTACAGTTATTCTAACGCGGATTTTGGCTGAACACGCCCTTAACCCTGTTTCTGCTGATCCGCCTTATTTCGCGGAGATTTATGCCCGCCTTAACATAATTTAGTGCTCCACTATGCTACAATAGTTTTGCTGGTATATTGTATATTTAAGCAGTTTCTGCCGGGTTTGATTCCCGGTGGGATTAAATATTAGTGTGATGAACACCAGTACAGTGGGTCTTAGGTAAATGTAAAAAAAAAAGATCATTTTTTTCCTATTTACAGTTTTAGTTGAAGCCTAGAGTTTGGGACAACATTTATCTGTGTGAAATTATTCTGTTTTTTTAAAGAATTTTAATATAACCTGCCACAAAAATTTCAAATTCTTGGCGTTTTAATTTAAAAAAATACACCTCATAAGTAAATTTTAAATAAAATCCTATAATACAATATCAGTAAGAATGCACACAACCATGCTCGGTTGCTAGTACTTTCTTTTAAAAAAAAACTATAAGTACTTAAAATGGAACGCAATACAAATATCAAAACACGTAAATATATCTCTACCTAGACCATGATTGTAAAAACATAAAAATATTAACCGTGATATAACCGCACCAACACTTTACTTCCCGCCCAATAAAGGCGGTGCCACACGACATTATGATGTCTATAAAGCCCGTTCCACACGGCTTCCGCTATCGCCTACGGGAAATTGTGCTCGCGTGATTCAGCGCGCAAGCTAAGGCCTGTGCACACGATAGTGTTAATTTATGACGATCGTTTAATGTCAATTAGAGAAAATGCTTGCTAACAAGTCTTTTTTATTGTATAAAGACCTGGTAAGGCTCGAAGGTTCTTGGTATTTTTTGCTGAAGTCAGTCAGTTTTTTAAATCTTGTAGTAGTCATGTTTTCTTGCGCAACAGTATGAGTAAACTGTTTTGAAGTGACAGGATAAACAGAATATTAATAAGGTGGTGGTCGGGATTTAAACCAACTTTGTACAAGGTTTTACAATCCGCAAAAAATTACTTGTAACGTTCGTAAATTGTTCGATCCTACATACCTGTTCAAAAATATATTGTTTTGGAACTAAGAAAGCTGATTATCGATCTTTTACACGACTTTGGGGTTAAGCATCTTCTAGCAAATTTGGGTTAAATATTACAATGTTGACAATACAGAATACTGAATACAGTCGATGAGGTGGAGACAATGAAACACATACTGTATAAATTAATGACCTCTCCTGAGTAAGAATAAAAATCCTTGGCTGTGGCTACCCAGAACCAAACAATTAAAAGGAACTGACATTATGTCGCCACTTTCTGGAAATGATGGAGGCAGTCGTGGACTTACTAGTGCTAAAAAGAGGAGTAATTACGCAAAATAAGTGGGTTGAATTGTATCCGAAAGCACCCAAATAATCCTACTAATATTATAAATGCGAAAGTTTGTGTGTGTGTGTGTATTAGTTTGTAACTCCTTCACGCTGCAATGGCTAGACTAGCTTATTCCCTGGATAAACACAAAGGCTACTTTTCATTCCGGATAATTTAAAAGTTCGCGTAAGAATAACCATAATCGAAATCTACGCGGACGAAGTTGCGGACAGAAGCTAGTATAAGATAAAATCGATCGTGTCAATATCTTACGTGTATTTTATACATGAAGTTACTGTTATTATAAATATTATTACATAAACATTCTCTCAGTAGAATAATGTTTTCAATTCTCGTGAATGGCCGTCACTCAAATTCTATTGTTATTGCACGATTGCGTCAATGTATCTATAATTAAGTGGTCGGAAGGGATTTCGTGAAGGACTATAGCACAGTTTAAATAGTCGTTCGTCTTCAAACAAAGGTATATCGCTTGCTTGCATGTGTGCGTGCCTCGACTGTACGCGCCGCGAGCCACCACAAGCAAGCTCGACAGGACGGACCGAGCCGGTTTAGTAAGGAGCCGCTGCGCTGCGCTGTTTGATTGCTTGGGTATTAAGCGTCCCAGCGGCAATTAATAACAAAAACTCCTAAAGGATAGGAGACGACATACTTTTCTTTTTTATAATATAACAACAAATGTAATAAATAATGTGATGTTATTAATAACAAATGTTACATTAGACTTACAAATGGTTACAAATATAACTTTTTAAACCAGAAAGTAATTTCAAAACTACTTACTGAACCAATTTTGACGAGAATTGTAATGTTTTGTTTTTTTTTAAAGGTCGTAATTTTTCTAAAAGAACCCTAAAGGTCCATAAATTACAAATTCGTGGAAAATTATTGTGTTTTGTACAAATTTCAAATTTATGGATCTTCTGGGTTCCTTTGGAAAGACCCAAGTCCTTTAAAAACTGATAGTTGTTTGCCATTTTGGACCTAGGTTAATTAGCAACAAAATACTACAAATTTCATCGAAATTAGTTCAGTGTTTTTGAAATTTTTATCTGATTTAAGAAATAATTCTTGTTAACAATTGTATGAACAAAAGAAGGGTGGGCACTGGGCAGGTATTTTTGCCAGTGAGTGTCCAAAAATACCAACATGAAAGATATTCACGTTGATATTTTAAAATATATTTCACCCGCCCGTGTACGCCAGCTTTAAATATCGCAACGTAAGTGTCTGCGGCAGTAGTTACAAAGTATATTTTAAGTTCCTCTTCACCTAATATGTCCTCCTTACAAGGCGGTAAAGTATCAGGTTCAAGGCAAATCTGAGACATAAAGTAATATTAAGATTGCTTTTATATTGGAACGAGCAATAAAATAGTATTTTTCACAATCGTGTTATAATAGAGAGCTTTTTAGTCGAGTACCGTGTTTAGGCCACGAAGCTTGCTGAGTGGCCTCAGTAAGGTACGAGATTAAAAAGCTTAATTATGACACTATTGTGAACAATACTTTTTGTACGAGTTCATTAAAATTAATAATTTAAGTCTAAATACGAGTATATAAGAAAACGAAATATCGTAAGTACTATAACACATTTTGCAGTACTGTGCTGTGATTGGCTACAATCACAAAGAGTAGTTTTTTTTTATGCCCTGGATACAGGAGCATGTTTAAGTAGATGTTGACAGATGACGCGACGTTGCTACGTTCCGAAACGCCATAGATTAGCCATTTTGTATCGGATCGAGTCTCCTTAAACAAGGACACATACTATTGAAATACGAAGTTCTATTTTCAAATTTTTTTCGATCGTCTGGAGCGTATCGAAATGGTTATTTCGGTTGTTTCGGAAGTAACATAGACTATGCAACGATGAAAAGAGTTACGTTGCAGTATTCTCTGTGAAATCTTAATACACAGATTATAATCGACGAGTACAAAAAGATAGTTTTATAATGCTGACTGAAGGTGTTATGATATTTTTTATCGTGGAACTATTGGGGTAATATGTTTATTATATTTTTAGTTTTGTTATTTTAAGGAAATTATTTTGATATATGGTGGGTTTTGATAAGTCTTTTTTCAGACATTATTAGAGTTCAATTCCACCATTTATAAATTAATATATGTTCTCGTATACACCCAATAACACTCATGACCTTAGATAAATCTTACGACATCTCTTTGATCCAAATTTGACCATCATCCATGTAATAATGTAATGTCTATTCAAATCTACTATTTAAAATTGGTACCTACCTACCATTATAAAATACTGATCTTGACAGCTTTCTTTATATTGAGATCTCACTTAAGATCCGCCTATTAATACTGCCCTTAAGCTCACATATTCTACTCCAGTACCAACGACTTACCTCGAACTAGGTTTTAGTGCCTCCCCTTTAGCCTATAAATCATGATCCGTTTTCCAGCAGAGGAGGTAATTTCCTAGACCGTGACGGGAGCTGACTGAATGTTATGCCATTAACTAATCGTTAACATTTTACCTCCCCTTTAGGGAACAGTTATAGTCGTAACTAGACTAAGGATCTTAAGGAAGTATTCTTGAAGTAGATACCTACTTATACTCTAGTTGCATTGTACAACTTCCTTCATGGTTTTATCTCTCGCCCAGCTAGCCTTAGTTCCGTCTTCACGGTTGTAAATACTTAATAGGTAAGTATATTAATGGGATCTATATGGTCTGCCATAATTATTTTGAGTCATAATGTAAAGGTTTCAGGATTTTTATAAATTAAACCTAACCTAACCTAGCCCTGTCTACACGTAAGATATTTCAGAAATTCTGAAAAGTTTAAAGTAATAACAGCGATATAAAAAAATATGACTATCAATAAATATGTCAAAAATGACATGACCAAAAAATTTATGGGAAACAAAAGGCTCCCATAGACTTTAATATGAAGTTGTAAATTGCCAAAAAAAATAGATTTTCTTTTAGTTGCCAAAAATGTATACAATAGTTATGATATTAATTACTTCAACTAAAGCTGATAATAACAACAGCCAGTTCTTTATTGATTCAACTAACATCTTAGTCGACCTATCTATCGTCTTGTCAGGCTCATATGGAATCAAGACGCTTATGCACAACAATCACAATTATATTAGAAGCAACCATTTTCTTTTCTGTGTTGTTTTAGTATTTGTAGTTATAGTTAATTTATATATTCTATTTATTTTTAGATCCCCCAATTGATGAATCAGCATCTACTTTTGTAAAAACATTTTCACCGATCATCTTGTAACTTTCAACCTTGACACAATTGAACTTGAGTTTGAGATAGATGGCTGCCTCAAGTCACTTTAAATCAAATCTCAAGTCATAGAAAGTTATTATCTCTGATGCGTTTAGAGATGGTACCTTACTCAATATCTATTTTATTATTATGGTCGTAGGCGCTTTGCTTCAAAATGTCAGTTAAAATGTTTTTAATTTAGAACACTATTCTACGAAGATAATGTGAAGAATAATTATTATCATATCGTAAATTCTCTATATAGTATTCACTTTTCATTTAAAGAACTACTTTTTTACATCAGTACATTATAAGCTTTTTTGAATACCATTATTTGTTAAGGCCCTGTTTCACAACCGGCAAGTAAATTTATCTGTCATTTAAAGTTGACTTTCTCCTTGTCTATTTTCAAGTGTAAAACAGAGAAAGGGCTAATTTTATCTGTCAAATATGCTTTACTTGTCGATTGTGAAACAGGCGGTAAGACTTTTAAACTATTATTTGCGCAATTCTACATTAACATCATCACAAATTTCCTACACATTGCAAAGAAATAGTCAGCTTTTCACAACACAATAGACTCTCATATCGCGTAAAGGCATGTTTTAAAAATGTACATAAAGACTTATCTTTTCAGACGCCTTACTCAGTCTTTAAGTTAGTACGCCTACATACGCTTACGATCTATATGAGTAAGGCTACGTTCACACTAGCTAGACTAACAGTTCACTGTGCGCGGTCATCGATATAAGTATTTAAACAACTTTAGATCTTTTCAGACGCTTCTCTCGCAAACTACAACTTTGAATTTAGTAAGCATTCGTTTACGTTCTGTAAAAAGTAAAGCCGAGTTCACATTAAAGTAACATTTTAATGCGCGCTGCGATACGTGAATAATGTGGATTGAAAGAATATGTAGTGACAAAGATCGAAAAGGGTATGCCAAAATGGTTTGGTCATTTAGAAAGAATGGATGAAAGAAGAGTAACGAAAGAGGTATAACGAGCGAGAATGTGAGTGATCGATTTGCGATGTACTAAATAAGGGCCAAATCAAAAGCACCCGAAACTGACGTACGTGCATGAAGAGGTTGATGAATATAGAGGAAGCGATAGTTGTATGTTTTGACCTGTGCACCTGGCTTTCCATAGTCTCTGCCTACGCCATTGGGATACAGCCGTGAAGGTATGTATGTACCTATGCCATCTGCTTTAAGAGGGCATATTATGTTTAAGTCAATAGGGTTCCATGACCTAAGTGAACTCTGTCAAACGGTCGGTCGATCGATTTAAGTCAATTTTTAAGTTACTTTTCATCTTCTTACTACTTAAAGAAGGTTTTGATATGTAAAATGTAAATAATAATGTTCATATTAGACATCGTATTCTTGATTTCGAATGTCTTAGATTCATATTTGTTAATAACATAAATTCTTATAATCTGTGGTAAGGGGCATGCAAACCACAACAACGGATGTAGGGACAGTCAAACCTGTCAGCGATCATTGCGAGGATACTGTTGGATCTGGCCCGCATTCTACGCACCAGAGAAGTACATCGGAGTGTTGTGTATTTAAAAACAGTCAATCCTTGCCTCCGCGAACATTCCTGACGCACTGCAAAAACTAGGCAGACCCAATTGCATATCGCTATTCCCTTAAAGCGCTGTTCTTTTTTTAGAATTAAAAGTACCCAATGTCTGTCCGCCGTCTCTTTTTATAGCAACACATCGTTCGGTTAAGGTATTTAGTTAAAGTGGAACAAACTAACTTTTTCATTTATAATATTAAAGTAACTACAGTTAAACAATAATGACTCACAGTAAACCGCAAACCGTGAGTCAAATGTGAACGCGACCTAAGTATACGCGAACCAAATTGAATTTATACTTCATTTTCCATAGAACGGCGACGGGGAATTTATTTTGGACCATTAGCATATTAAAACGGCTCTTAGCTTTGTACCGATAGCAAAAAAATCGAAGATTTTTTTTTTTTTTTGGCAAGGATGCTAAGTGGGATCTGAGACCCATAGACATTTGAATTCTCAAGACTACAATCTCAAGACAGCAATCTTGAGACTTCAAATGCGTTGCTAATCCTGAGAAATAAGATGGAATGCTATGCTATTAAATTCACTGGTTGCCTTATTCTCGCACGGGACGACGAAAATGCTTGGCGGTGGTTTCATTGATACGATGGTGGCGATCCGAATTAACGTTCCATTAGGGTTCGCTAAGTCGCGCAGGTACTATCAGCCCAATGGAACCCTGACCCACCATAGAACTGTGTCACAGTGACGTTTATGATTCAAGTAGTAAGAAGTGTCAAACAAATTGTTTTATAATGTCACTGTGACACCGTTCTATGGTGGGTCAGGGTTCCATTGGGCTGATAGTACACGGAGCGGGTTGCACGCCTATCGAAAAATAGTATGAGCAGCGCTAACTCGCGCGGACGACGCTTGCGGCGGATTTTTCATACTGTATCTCGACGCGCGCACCCGCTTCGTTAATCCGCGCGACTTAGCGGAGGCCCTTAATTGCTCCTTTAACATTTTTTGAACTTTATGTCAGTACTGAGGACGCCCGCGACTTCGTACGCGTAGAATCAGTTTCCCGCTTCTCCCCCCATTTCTTCCCGTTGGGGGTCGATTTTCGGAAAATCCTTTCTTAGTGCTCACTTACATCATGAAAGGAACCCCTGTACCAAATTTCAAGTTACAGTAGTTTCTATGCGTTGATATATAAGTCAGTCAGGTTTGCCTTTTATATATATAGATAAGTGGTTTTCTGCAGATTCTAAATGGTCAACCTCAGGTTTGGCATTTCGCCCTCCGACTTTCAAATCGTATTTTTGGACCCATTTATTGACCGAGACACCCCGAGCATGAAATTATAATAGGCAAAATATTTGTGTGATGAGAACAAGTATTTGTTTCTGAGTCTTGGATGTTATCTTTGTATTTAATAAAAAAAACTCTTTTAGTAATTTTATCGTTGTCTAACCACACTACAAGCGTAGAGCTTACGTTTGGGACTAGGTCAATTTGTGTACGTGCGTGATATTTATTTTATTATTGTTTTTTAAATTCCTCCCACAAGGTGGGCCGACGATCAGATAAAGGTCACCGGAAACAGCTGGACGCGAGTGGCACTGGACCAATCATGGTGGAGATCTTTGAGGAATGTCTTTGCCTAACAGAGTGGCTAGTTTTTTAACGTTAAAGTAAAGGATTTTCGAAAACTGAAAAAAATTATGGAATTGACGTAGGCGCTCGACGCTACCGTCTGACAGCGTACGTGAATCGTATTCGTTTTGGATAACGATTACGAACGCTGATTGCATCTTATGTCTAAGGCTTCAGTAGACGTGTTTCCGCTGTCACTGTTTAGGGTTCCGTACCAAAATGGTAAGGGACCCTTATGGTGAAACTTCGTGGTTTGTCTGTCTGTCTGTCTGTCTGCCACCAGGCTGTATCTCATGAACCGTGATAGCTAGACAGTTGAATTTTTACAGATGATGTATTTCTGTGGCCGCTATAACAACAAATACTAAAAATGTAATAAAATAAATATTTAAAGAGGGGTCCCATACAACAAACATGATTTTTTAGTCGTCTATTGCTCGATATTAATAACGGCAACAAGTAGACACTTAAAACATTCACAGAATGTTTAGTTGAATACACACTTTAAAAATAAATAGTTAAATTAAAATAAAAAAATCTCTACAGCCTAATGGTCTGTACAGCCGTAAGTGCCATAGTTAAAATCACAGAACAGAAAAAACAGTAGTAGTTAGTTATTTCGATATTTCGATATTTCGATATTTCTTAAATAGGAAATAAATCCGGAAGTTGTTTTTATGATGGTTTGATTATTGGCGACAACAGGTCTGATAATAAGCGAAGCTCATGCCACTTCCACTGTTTTTTCTATTCCGTGGTTAAAATATACAAAACACGTCAATAACTAAAAGTCATTAAAAAAGGCAATACGACAATTAAGTAGATCGTTATAAGAACTTTAAATCAACCATTTGCTTGTGGTTTTCTTAATAAGCAGTCGACATTTTACGACAGATAAATAATAACCTTTTAATACAAAAGGTTGCTTGTACAACCTATTAGCTAAATCACTTTCATACCTATAATATTGTCCATAAGGCAGAAATTTCAAAACGGGTTTTGTAACATATGTATCTTTTTTTAAAGGGTAGTGACGTCATTACTTGGAGTAGGTAGTGTAAATAAGGGCTAGTGGAGTGATGGGCGGAAATGGTTGCGTGTTGCGTGAGGGTAGTTTTAGTTTATGGGTTACGGTGAAAGGATGACGTAAATACTGCGAATTTTGTGGTGTTCTCGCAAAATGGCAACCTAATGGTGTTGATATCAAACACTTACAGACTAAATATATATCTGGGGACAATCTCACAGTATTTTTATGTAAACATTGTCCAAAGTAAACTCTAGGCTTGACTATGGTACTAAGCGACGATGAATATTTCTCAATCGCTCAAACGTAAACTAGAAGAGATCCCTTAAAGCGACAAGTTCGTTTTCGTAAATGCCTACTGTATTTGCCTTTTTTACCCGACTACGGCAAAGCCAAAAGGATGGGTTATGATGATTTTAGAAGTTTATGTTTGTGATTACAATTGGTTATAACTTTTGTTGGTACATTAAAGTGTTAAATACATACTCAAATTCATTGTCAACATCTAAGATCCAGAAAAAAGGACTTGCGTTCATCACAAAAATATTTTTGTTCATATGAGGAATCGAACCGCTATGCACTAGCTAGCTTCGTAGGCAGGGCAGACTGCGTCTTCGTAGAATATAGAAATAATGATTGCGGTGGTAGAATATAGTTTAATCTAAGCCATTAAGTTGTCTTCGCTAAAAAGTTTTTGCACTATTTTGCACACTTTTGTACGGTCGGCCTTATAAATAGCCGCACATTTTAGTGCTTTGTCACTTTAACATCATGTTCATACTGCTCTACTAATTCTGACAGCAGCGTTAACGCGACAAGGTACTAAAGTGTGCAGTTACTTCTAACCAAGCTAGCCAGCTAGTTTCTTCTAGCTAGTAGCTTGTCACTATACAGCCACGAGAGTAATGTAAAACAAGATTGTCAATTCTTTGTGTGATAAAGTACAAAAGTGAGATCTCTGCCGTTTGGCCAATTATTTTTCGTCAAATGTATCATTTGGTCAAACGTTTTTTTTCCAAAACTGTAAATATTTCAGTAAGTAGGTAGTTAAATGTCTTTAATATCCTTATAGGTAATTTGACAATCTACATTTGTAATTCCAAGTGAATCCTATATTAGTTCTCCTAAAGTTTCTATTTTCTATCGACACGAAATGTATGGAGTTGACCAAGGCAGTCGACGCGATCTGTCACTAGCTAACGTCAAAGTTGTACATTTTGACACAATTACTACATACATGAACTCTCTTAAGTATTTTACCGACGGTTGATAAATAAAATGTCCTAGACTTGCGTTTGCAAACCGTACTCTCCTTCGAAAATCAATAAGATGATCCCCGTTTGATCACGATAAAAAGTTATTTTTCTCCGCCAATTAGCGTCTGACAATAGATTTATCGTTTCACTTCTAATCCTCTTATACAAGAGTATTATTTTATCTTTAACAGTATTTTTATTTGTCAACGTGCGCTGGAGTTTTTTAGGGCATGGAGGAGGTAAACCAACTTGGTAACAACAATCTTAAGATTGCAGTTCTGGGTATTGATTCTCTCAAAAGCAAAGGTGAGCGAATGCAGGAGTGAAGTCCAAGCGGCGAGTTTAAGTAGTCCCGTCAGAGCGAGCAAAACATAATTATTAGCGCGTGCATTCTCAATTAGGCAGCCTTATACATTCGAGAAGCCATGCTGCCAAATTGAATACACGCGCTGAAATGTGTTTTGTTCGCTTTGACGGGACTACTTAAACTCGCCGCTTGGACATCACTCCTGCGTTCGCTCACCTTTGCTTTTGAGAGAATCACTACCCAGGCAACTAGGTACAACTTGCAACTACAAGCAACACTGCAGTTCAAGTAACGTAAATGCATTGCAAACCCTGAGGACTGAGGTGGAATGCCTCTATGCTTATAATTTTCACGGGTTGTCTTATCACACTGGAACACAATGCGATTACTGCTGGGGTATGATTCTCTTAAAAAGGTAGGTCGGACGAACGAGTGAATGTCGCAGCGGCGAGTTTAAGTAGTCCCGTCAGAGTGAACAAAACACATTTTAGCGCGTGCATTCTCAATTAGGCAGCCTTATACGTTCGATCTTATCGACAGAAGCCATGCTGCCAAATTGAAAATGCACGCGCTAAAATGTGTTTTGTTCGCTCTGGCGGGACTACTGAAACTCGCCGCTGCGATTTCGCTCGTTCGTCCGACTGACCGCCGTTTTTAAGAGAATAACACCCCTGATTCATGGGTATCAGGTTCTGCAGTTAGTATCAGGTGGCACTTTGCCTCCTCCATGCGCTCTTGACGCATAATGCCCTAAATCTGTAAAATGATTAAAACGCATTTTGCGTCTAGGACATTTTGCGTCTAAGGCGTTTTGCAACTAGGACATTTTGCGTCTAGGGCGTTTTGCGTCCATAAAATAGGGCATTATGCGTCTGACCTCTCCAAGCGTTAAGAAAAAGTGAGATCCGCCCCGAAATTTCTACACACTGAAAACCTAGCAAAATGAAAAGAAGAGGTCATATGATGTCAAATATGTTTTTTGACAAACAAAATTATGCCAAACTGACGAATACCTAATTATTATGAACAGTGAAAAGGAAAAAGCAAACCGCTGCTTAAATACAAAAGCTCCACAAATCAAAAATAAATCGCTCATTGAATACAAAACGGACACATTCCAAAATAATTTGCTCTTGCATTGTAAATCTTATACGAACAGCTTCTAATTTTAAAATGCAACACTGACTGATTTTGGAATGTTTCCGTTTTGTATTCAATGAACGTTTTAGCGCGTGCATTCTCAATTAGGCAGCCTTATACGTTCGATCTTATCGACAGAAGCCATGCTGCCAAATTGAAAATGCACGCGCTAAAATGTGTTTTGTTCGCTCTGGCGGGACTACTGAAACTCGCCGCTGCGATTTCGCTCGTTCGTCCGAGCGACCGCCGTTTTTAAGAGAATAACACCCCTGATTCATGGGTATCAGGTTCTGCAGTTAGTATCAGGTGGCACTTTGCCTCCTCCGTGTGTTAGAAAAAGTGAGCTTCGCCCCGAAATTTCTACACACTGAAAACCCAGCAAAATGGAAAGAGGTCATGTTAAGTCAAATAGGTTTTTTGACAATCAAAACTATGCCAAACTGGCGAAACCTATTATTATGAACTGTGAAAAGGAAAAAAACAAACCGCTGCTTAAATACAAAAGCGCCACAAATCAAAAATAAATCGCTCATTGAATACAAAACGGACACATTCCAAAATAATTTGCTCTTGCATTCAAAATCTTATACCAACAGCTTCTAAATTTAAAATGCAACACTGACTGATTTTGGAATGTGTCCGTTTTGTATTCAATGAACGAAATATAGTTTGATTTAAAACTTTAAGTAAATAGCATTCCGAATTTAAATGCAACACAATCATTTTGACTTGTGTCGCTTTTGTATTTAAGCAACGAAACATACAATATTTTTGCATTTATATAACAGCAAAGTTAATTAGTATTGCTTTGAGTTTAAAAAAATAATTCAACATTGTACAGTATTTTAACTAAAACAACTTCATTTCTAAAATAAAGTTAAATGTACGTTCCTTAACAGAAGTTCGCTGGAGTACTTAGCGCGACAAAGTACTTGTATTCCGTTGTTAATGTGTGTTTGGAACTCTGTCGCTTGCAGCGCGACGTGTGAAACACAGAGAAACTTCTTTTGGCTTTTCTCTGGGAGTAAGAGTAATCTTGTGTAGACTCGACATTTATTATTAGTGTAATATTTTATTTGGATTACTTATATAATAATGATGTAGATGCAAATTAAAAATACATAATGGTGCCAATTTGCATCAGTGTTCTCTGATTTTTATTTACTATAAGCCTAAATTAATAAATATTAAACTCCATTGTTGTTTGGCCACAATCGAGTTTGACGTTTATTTAATATTTACTACACATATTTTAAATTAGAGAACACTAATCATATCCGAATTGATTTTACTATTGAACGAATTGGAATAAATCCACTAAGGCCACTTCCTGACTTAGCGGTATGCTTGCAGTAAAACGTGCTGTCGCCATAAACGCTGCGCGTTGTTTGGTAGATGCCACTAGTTGCCTAGCAACCCTTACCGATTCCGTGTTTTACTGCAAGCATACCGACAGGTCAGAAAGCGGCCTAAGCATAGTATTTTTACAGCGGAATCAGGAAGCATGTTGAGTAACGATTGTGCAAAGAGCATTTTATCGTCTACTTACTATTTGACAAAGCATTCGTTAGGTTTGTGCTTGAAGGATTTTTATTTTGTCAAATTACCACAATAAACATATTCATCACTAAAGCTCACCTTCGACTTTGTACGCCTAGTGGTTTCCCTTTACTACCCTTTGTTTTCCTGTTGGAGGTCAATTTTAGAAAAATCCTTTTTGATACGCTCCCAGGGTAACCTAAGAATTACCCCTTTAAATAAGCCCCTAATTTCAGCAATTTAGGCAGTTCGTTGTCAGTCAGTCAGCCACGGAAGAAAAAAAAAGAAAAAAAAGAAAGGACTTGAAACAAATTAATGGAACACTTATTCTTAAATCTAAAAGTTTCCAATCCTAAACCTCTCTGCGACTGTTTCTATTAGGTAGAAACAATTTACAAAACTTTCCATACACTCTGTATTTATGTACTCTCTGACATGTTTCTCGTTTCAGCTCAAGACAGTTTTGTTAAGTCCCGCGAGTGAGTTAATGCTCCTGAGATTTCATTTTGGTCTCTATAAACTTGTGAAACTAAAATTGTTTCTAACGGATTAAGTTTGCATTATACTGCATGGCTGCAAAGTGCAGTCTTTATTGTGTCTAGTCCAATCTTATCTACTTATAATTTTGTACAAATGGCACCTTTTCGGATACTATTCGACTCTATACAGGGTGACTGCGGGGTCGGGAAGCATCAAAGTAAACTTTAACTCACTTCGCCATTAGGAACATGACAAATGCTATTATGATAATAGATTTAAAAGCGTTAAGACCATTTGATTACTTTGCTTTTTATTTAAATAAACATTAAATGAAATATTTTTGTTGAGGATCATGGCCACCCTACATTGAGTATTTCTTACTTGTCTGATCGGTTGACTTTTAAATAGGTTTTAACATAAAAATGTTAGGTGACCATAATTTCAGTATTAATTTTACGGCAACATAATATTATTTGAGTAAAATGCGAACGTTTAATTGTTTCAAAAATCACTACTCTAATAGAATCTACATCATTTACTGAGTTGGAAAAAATAATTTATTATCACGATCCCCATCTTTTAAGTCTATTACACTTCTTACGATACTCAAATATTCGAAAGGCAGGTTTCCTCTCTATGTTCACCTTCATTTTTGCTGGTATCGGGTAATATTCTTCAATTAGAAAAACTCATTGGTTTATGGTAACCACTTGGATTCGAACTCACTACCTTACAAGACACGTAAACCCATTCAATTAATGTTAAACCGTCCTTTATCTATTTTTTTAACTGCCCAAAAAGGGTAGTAATTTTTGGGTGTATGTATGAATTGATAAGTTTTATAATGCGAAGTTGAATTAGTCTTTATTTTGTGAGTGTTACTGCAACCTTTAATCCTAAAAATTAAATGCTGAACTTTATATCTAAAATTCGGAGTCTTCAGAAATTGAATTCATTATTAATTGAGTCCTGGCACTCAACGTAGGAAGGGGTCAAGGAGTACACCTAGTAACTTAACCCGATAAAGCTAGAAAGGTTTGAACACTAATCCGGGGCTAAGTCTAACACCGTTATGCCTGTCATTATACGGCTTCTGGGGATTACTCCGTAATTAGCAATTTTCGTCCCTTAACGGCGGCTGGAAAGTTGTTCTTATTCGTTTAATTTCAAATGTGTAACGACAAAACTTTCATAAAATAACATTTTAAAAACAGAACACAATTATCCGCTTATTTCGCAACAATTAGCACTATGTCGTTTCTTTTACTTTTTGATGTCATTTTCATCTGTGTTATTGTTGTAAATAAATGTTTTTCTTTCTTTCTTTCTTTCTAGTAGAAACTACTAAATAAAACACTGAATACATTATTTTATTAATATTTAGATCTGTTTCTAGAACTAATTTTATCCGAAGATTTAGCCTGTTTCAAAACTAATCTCGTGCTCAACCTTATTCCATTCTTTCAACCTTCTTACAAGACAACTTAATAAAACATTTCCACCTAATGTGGTCGACAATCGTATATTTTAGTGGAAAACATTGGAGAAGCTCCTCACACCGCTCGCGGTCCCATTTATTCCCGCAGATTTGAATAAGGACAAATTTGAAATTTAAATCCTCGCTTACCCAAATTGATGGTGAATCCTGAGTGTTCAAAAGCTCTCTTAGGGGAGAACTTACGGAGCTTTAGTTGGTGCAGTCGCGTTGCGATTAAACTAAGTACTTAGCTGCTATATTAATTTCTAATCAAATAAAAAACTATTTAACTTTCGTATTTTGATTACTGGTACATGTTATTTTCTTTATTTATTGGTTAATTCGGATAGACCAAGCAACTTTCAGTTTTTATATTTTAATTCGATTAATTTAGGCAATTTTTAGATATCAATTTCAAGAATTTCGTGTCGTATAATAATAACTGAATGCAATCTTATGATAAGGAGGAAGTGACGCCATTTTAAAGCTTAATGCTCCAAACGGTTTTCGCCTAACGTACGAAGGCTTTGGTAAACAAAATCGAAACGAAATTCTAAATTTCCAGGTGTGAAAGTTTTTGTCTAAAAAGTAAAAGTAAACTCTTTATTACACAACGAAAATGTTTCTCCAAAAACACTTGGTTGGTACCTATCTTAAGTTCGAAAAAGTTTTGTCCTTGTTTCGTTTGTCAGAAATTTTCATCTGTTCGAAAATCATTTTTCTTTAAAATCGTTTAACTTTCCTGGATTGTTCTAAAACTAACCTAATCTTACCTACAGGTTCTATAGAAATATTTTTTTAAACATTTTTCGGACAAATGAAAATTTCGGATAAACGAAACAGCGGGCAAAAGTTTCTCGAAACATCAATAGGTTACCAAAACTATTCATATGAATACCCAACTTATTCCTTTAAGGGATCTCTTCTAGTCAACATTGGAATGACTGGATGGGTCAGTTATATTATAGTTACCGATACTGTATAATTTTTGAAGTCGTCTTTTTAAGCTATCGTCTGATAAAGTGTTTTAATACGGGCTGGACAGACAGCCTATAAGAAAATAAATTACTACCTATATGCATACATACCTACATACATAGAAAATAGAAACTAGGCACTAGGTTTATACCTACTTACTAAAACAATATGGTTAGACCCCTTATTTGACAATTGTACTGTATAAATAATTTTGTATTGAATATTTTTAAGAAAGTAAAAAAATACTTTTGATAACAAAGAAGAATGCGACGGTTTCAGCAGAACTGCTCGCTCGTGCGTTTCCGCGCCCGGTCGTGATTTCAGGTGAAATAGATGCCGCCATTAGACCAGCTGATTGCCATTTTTATCTGGTTGCGCTTGCACAGCAGTAACAGTGTTTATATATTAATTGTTATTTGCTTTTATTATGTTTGCATTTATTGCGTTGTAAAGAAAAAAAAAATTAACTGTGTCTTTTTATGCTAAAGACAAACAAGTAATTTGATTGCCTGATGAACATTTTTTTGCTACCTAAATTAAAGGCTTATTCATAATTTCTAAGAGCACAACATTTGCTTTTCATTTTAGGACGATATCTTCAGCCATTTTAGAGAATAGGGGAGCTTGACGGACGGACAGACAGACGGACAACAGGTTAAATAATTGGTATATTGGTAATTTATGTAATTTTTGTCATTATTTTCTTCATTACAATGTTTTACTGACTCATCATTCCCAAAATAGAAAGGAGAACTCAAAACGAATTTAGAAACCATCTGTTTTACACACATCGCTTACTAACACCGTCACACATTGCGAAATTATCTACATACCTACAATATAAAGAAATAAGTTACTCTTTGTTAAGAAGCATTCTCTGAAAATACATTAAAAAACCCTCTCAGGAAATAAAATGGTACTCATCAAATAACTATATTTGACCTTTCCGAATCGAACTCAAGACCGCTAGCTTCTTAGGCAGGATGACTACCAAGTTAGCTAACCATGTCGTCAAGATAAAAGAGAACATTGAAAGTTTACCACAATACATAAAATAAATGGGAAAGAGGATAAAGATATTGTTACACGCATAATTAGCGGGAGACAAGACAGATTTACCGCCTCGCGCTTAGTTGCAAATTGCATAAGAGTTAGGGCCGGTTCACACACGTTTACTTTTAAATGCAATAGGAAATATAGATGTCTTTTTTCACAGTTTCAATGTAAGAAAAAGTTGAGCAAAATCATTTTATGAATAGCTATAAAATAACCAAGACATAAGTGAACAAACATTAAATTTGTTCCTATCTCTTTCTAGCAAAACATAATTTAACATGGTTTATATGGCTGACGTGTTACATGACGTCACACGGCGTATCGGATCTCTCTGTCTAATCGCTGTCTATTAGCACTTAAGATTCTTGTATCATCCGTATTTTTTGACCGATTTTAATTTTAATTTCATTTATAACTGCAACTCACACCTTTCATACACATTGCCAATCATACAATCCATGCAAACCTTTTTCGGTCTTCCTCTACCCATATATCCATTAATATTCATTCATCACTCCTTTAATTATTTTTCATTCGTTCCACCTCATTATTACTTTTCCATACTAAGCCAATCTATGTAGATAAGTAAAAAAAACCGGTCAAGTGCAAGTTGGACTCGCGCACCGAGGGTTCCGTATTGAAGATAATATGCTTGGTAACCGCAAAAGAAAATACTCATTTTGTTATAAGCTTTATTTTCCAGGCAATAAGGTCGATTTTGACTAGCCTAAATTTTAATACAGATTTTCTTAGTTTTTTTGTTATTTCTCAAAAACTGTAAATAATGAAGACTTTATTTAATTTTTCCCAGAAAATATAAGTAATTATCTATACGTCAGGTTTTTTTTTCAGAATTTTTGATTAATAAACTTCGGAGATAAGAGGGGGGGAACGGTCATTTTTTGTACATTTTTGACTATAGATCAAAAAGTACATCACAGAAATTTCTCAAAAAAATAGTTTTGAAATTTGCAGATTAAGACCTTTCATATGACACCCCATTTGCTATAATCGAACCACTTTTATTTTTGAACCCCCCATTCTAGACCCCTTTTCAATTATTAATAAAATTAATTTCTTATTTTTTTTACTACAAATAGATGCGGGCAAGCAAGTTGTACAACTATGCCAAATTCCAAGTTGATAGCATTTGTAGTTGCTGACAAAACCTGCTGTGACATACAGACAGACAGACAACGAAGTCTCACCGTAAGGGTTCCTTTTGTACCATTTTGGTACGGAACCCTAAAAACAACCCAGTTTAAACGGAGCCTTACCTTCCTTACGTAGTCCACACCTGAACTAATTAAACTACCTTACTTTCCTCTCGTATGAGCGTCCGTTATTTACTATTGTTAGAAGTCTAGCAACTAGCTAACTCGAGCAAGCTGTATACGAGCATACTAAGCAGCTCCTTTACAGCTTTAATTTGAAGTTAGTTTTTCCCACGACCTCCGTTTGCGTAATTGTCTTTTACTATGTTATAACAACTTATTAAGGATAAAAACCCCAGATACAATGGTAATACCTTCTTTGAGAGCTATATTTTACTCGTATACTAATATAATACAGTGTTTTACTTAGCCAAATTTTCATTTCATCGAAAACTTATTTCTGCTAAAATCATCATTTTTAGATTATCTAAAGCATTGGTTAGGTTACGTAGGTTAGGTTAGGTTAGACCTGTGACCGCCTAAAAATTATAACTCCTGCACGTGTAAATGCCTGTCGATAAAATGAAAACTCGACGAATGGAGAATGATGATGATGACTACTATGGGTACTAGACAACGATATAAATACTTATATAGAGAAATATATTTAAATACATAAAAAACATCCATGACTCAGAAACAATATTCGTGCTCATCACACAAATATCTGCCCTTACTGGGATTTGAACCCAGGACTGCTAGCTTCGTAGGCAGGGTCACTACCAACTAGGCCAGCGCGTCGTCTATGAAATAAGTATCGACGATTATAGGGTAACCCTTTTAAATTGCTTAACCAATTTTCATGAAACCTAGCTAAGAACCATCCAGATTGAACTATTTAGCTATCTTTTACAAAAAAATGCATCCAAATCATTCAATCCATTTAGGAGCTACGACGCCACAGAGACACACACATACACAGATACAAATAACGCCCCTATTTTGTTATCTCGGGTTAATAAATTAGAAACTTATTACTCGTGCAAAATGGTGCAAAATGGAAATTAACACTAGCACTTTTAATTAACGTTATCCAAGAGCTTTAGAGGAAATAGACTTTTGGAGATATCCTGGATTAACACGGGTTTCCGCCTGGGAAATCAAATATTCCTCTATCGATGCGAAAATTAAAAGGCGCCAATATTTCTCAAAATTTTCTGTCCTTGGTTTATTCCTTGTAAGGGGAAATATTCGCTTAGCGCAAGTATTTGTGTTTTAGTTTTGGATGCTTTATATTTAAAGTGGTTTTTTTTTCTATTTAATAATTTTATTCGTTGTTTAGTTCCCATATTACAAGGCTAGAGCTTCGTTTTGGGTGAAGTCAAATCGTGGGAGATTTATCCTTGAACAACTTACTAGCGACCCTCCCTTCACTTCGCTTTTTATGAGTTTTTCTTTATCATAATTATGTAGCAGAACATCTAACTTAAAAACTTTTCGGAAGAAATACTCTTAACTATAGTGAAAACCGCATCAAAACCCTTTGTGTAGTTTAGAAGAAGTAAGTGGCTAAACAGACAAACCGACGTGGTTAGCGACTTTGTTTTATAACATTTCGAGATTAACCAATCACCATGTACCGTTTTTATCCCAACATAATTGACAGCTATGAAATTTCTGTGATAAAAATGATAATCAGCCTGATTTTCTGGACATAAATTCCTTACAAAACTGTTTAAGAAATCAAGGATTATTATTTAAAGAACGGTGCAAGACAAAAGACTGTTGATATATTTTCCTCAGAAACCGTCTCCCTTACACACGATAGTTCGTTCAAATACCTGTCTTGCATTTAATATTTTAATATAACACACCCACCTACTTATTTTTATAATTTACACAAGCTTTTCCCGACCCAAATATCCACTACTTTTAGTAAAATTCCGTTAATAATTTACCGTGTATAGTGTATGGCTTCCTTTGTAGTAGCCACTGGAATCCAGTCTGACGACGCTAGGCATCGCGTACACTGAAACAATAACAAAAAAATTGCAAAAAAAATTATGTTAAAAGAATGGTCGACTAAAAAAATGTATTATGATTAGTTGACATATGTGTGAGTTAGCAGAGAAGTCATTTTATCTTAGCCTTCGGGGTCGGATTTGCTGCATTTTGGCATTTATTTGTTGAACTAAGTAACATCTTAATAATATCGTTTTTCAAAATTCGCCCATCTGTTCAGTCTCAAGAAAACAAAACCATGCCTACGTACAATCGCCAGCAATGATATATTATCCAACATTGGGCGCAAAAATACCTGACAAGCTCTTATACCTCTAGTAATAAAGACGTGTTAGATGTTTTTGCGCCCAATGTTGGGTAATATATTATTGCTGGTGACAACATACCCACATACATGCATACAGATCAAAAACCACACAGTTAGGGAAAAACACGGAAATATACAAAAATAAATAACATGAAGAAAATTCTTTAAAGCTCTCTTACATATCATATCATACACGCTACACGCAAAATCCATACTAATATTATTTAAATGTGAAAGTGTGTCTGTCTGTCTGTCTGTCTGTTACCTCTTCACGCTTAAACCACTGAACCGATTTAGATGAAATTTGGTATGGAGATAGCTTGAGTCCCGGGGAAGGACATAGGCTACTTTTTATCCCGGAAAATTAGACAGATCCCGAGGGAGCAGCGATAAACGACTTCTACGCGGACGGAGTCGCGGGAAAAAGCTAGTTACTTCATAAATGAACTTCCACCGAAGTCAGTATGCGAGCAGCTTTATCATTAAAATTGCGAACTTCCCTCCGTGGGCTTATGAAAAATTTGTTTCGCATGCTCGTACGAAACTCTTTGTTTTGCAAGTTTAGTTTGGCGAGTTCCGATTGATGTGTTGAGTTGGGTTTTCGTTGGAAATTATTTTAAATAAACGTGCAGAGAAAGTAAGGATGTAGGGGGTGTAATTTTATTGTCCGTAAATTATAATGCGCTGGATTTTGTGCGAATGTGAGCGAGTACGAGGATTCACGATCGCTTTCCGATCACGCACGAATGAAGTGATGCCTAGGTATACGGTATATTGTTGTTATTATCTTCTTCTTAAACTGATACTGATCTTTGAAATTTGGTACAGATATTAGCAAAAATACATGTATTCATGATTATTTTCATATTTGTAGAACATTTTTTTGTAATATAAACCAGATTTTAAGTAAACGTTTGTTAGGTACTCTTAAATGACTCTTTGTACCTTATAGTAACTGGGATCTGAGACCCACAGACATTTGCTTTCTTCAAACTACAATCTTAAGACTGCAATCCTAAGACAGCTAATGTGTTGCCAACGCTGAGGACCGAGATGGAATGCCTCTATGCTATAATTTCACCGGTTGTCTTATACCACGGTTAAAAGATAAGATGATAACCGATAAAAGTTATAAGTGTTGTGATGTGTAATAGTGACACAATTGTATGAAATTATTTAAAAGTTAATAGCATAATCGGTCAACGTTTTTGAATTCCAAAAAAACTATCATGGCATCTATCATCTTACTTTTCAATAACGCTTAAGAGTTTTTGAACAAACGCAGATTTTTTAAATTTTAAAATTGAAGTTTTAGGTAGTTTCCCAATCCGGCATAGTTTCAGACTTCTCTTTAAGAATCCATTTTGATTTTTGAACCTTCACTCATCATCATATTTTTTTCCCATTGCGTATTTCAGAATGACTGTCCCATTTAATATAGTTAAAATAAACGATCAGAATTTGTTATGAAAGAAAAAAAATTAGTATGATGATGATGAGTGAAGATTCAAAAATCCTTTTAAAATAAAGAATATCCAGAATTATGTTGCTATTTTGTTTCATTTGCATACTTTCAATAACATTTTATTTTTACAAACAAAACTTGGAGCGATCACTAGTATATGGAAAAAGCATCGATAATTGAGTTTATCGATATAGGCATTCTCTAGCTGTCATTTAATTTTGCCCCGTATATTCCGAGGTCTGCCTATATAATACACATTATAGAGAAACGATACATCGAATCCCATATCACTCGAGTATCGTGTCGGAGCGAGTCGGTGGATGCAGGTAGGTACTGCTCTATTGACAGACACATGGCACTAATCTCCACAAATTGACTGCGCCTTGTAAACTGGCGGACAAATAAAAGGCAGCCTCAAGATATCAATTATTTAGTCAGTTAACACCGGCATTATGTTTCTTTCGAACTAATATCCCATTAGGACATTTTCTCACTTTCTTAGATAGAAAATGACACCATGACACTCATTGCGATATTAAATTTAATGTGTGTTTGTGCAACCAGCATAACATTCGTACGAGTGTCAAAAACTGGTACTAAGAAATTATTTTCACACAAGGAAAATAATAATAATCAACCCCCACGGGACGAAAAAGTGTGAGTACTGGGAAACTACTATTACGCCTCAGGTTTTTTTGTTGGCAAGTTGGAGGCATACAAACACACATGCCACCTGATGGTTAGTAGAATTTAAGATCCATAGACATTTCAATTGTCAAGACTACAATCTCAAGACTACAATTGGCATTGTTCATATTTTTACAATTACTCTAATTCGAAAACCATTTCGAGGAATAGGGTTTTAAAGCCGTTCTGCATAATTAAGTTTTTGAAATATTTATCTATTTCGGATATTTCGACAAAAGTATATTTAACCTTTGTTTGACTTTCGTTTTCGCCTTGAAGCCCTCCTAGGCGTATCTTACGGGTTAGGCGAAAACCGCTTGAAATAGTACGTTTTAATACACTATTACAATCACTTTTTATCATTAGATATCATTTAATTGTTGTAATTTATTAGAAAATGCCAACTTAAATTTGTAATAATCATGTCATCCATAAAATGTCTGCTAAATAAATAAAGAAATTAAAACAAAACTATTCTGCCAAATACAAATTGAATGAAATTGGTCTCTTAAAATTACCCATTCTTTCGAATTGCAATGTAAAAACCGTGAGTTATTTTTTTTGGTCTATCCCAATTGTAAAGGGGCTTCTAAACGGGCCATATTTTCACTGCAATATGTGGCCGGCAACTATTGGTATCCCTCTCTTACTCGTATGTTAGAGAGAGATACCAATAGTTGCCAGCCACATATTGCAGGGAAAATACGGCCCGTTTAGAAGCCCCTTAAGACTCCGCAGTCCGCAAAAGCTAACAATGTCTTAGATCCCACTTACCATCAAGTGGGATCTAAGACTAATAGACATTTGAATAGTCAAGACTACAGTCTCAAGAGGCGACTCAAGGCCCGTTGTTTGATCAGTAGTTAGCTCAACTAATTGTTAAAATTCGAAAAAGGAATCAAGAATTTGACACATTTCCTTGAGATTTAATCAATAGTTACGATTTTTAACGATTAGTTAGTTTATATCAAACAACAGGCCCTATGTCACTAATACGCTGGTAGACATCTTAGCCTATTTGTGCAAAATATGGTAACTGAATTATCAACAAGTTTTTAAAGCTGTAGGTAATTCTGTAGCTCTGCCTACCCCACTCTGTGATTACAGGCGTGAAGGTACGTATATAAAATCGTATATGTGTACGTATGTATATAAAATCTCAAGACTGCAATCCTAAGACCCCGCAGTCCGCAGAAGCAGAAGTCTTAGATCCCGCTTGATGGTAACTCATAGACATTTGAATAACCAAGACTACAGTCTCAACACTGCAATCCTAAGACTACGCAGTCCGCAGTAGATAACAATTTACATTATAAAACAAAACAATAACTTTTTATAAAAACGAAAGTATAATAATTTCCTACTTATGTAATTTTATTGTTATTCCCTTGGGGGTAATCATATGCATTTATAGTTCGTGTTTACTGTCCGCCAGTGTACCACAGAACAAAGCAAGCCAGGCCGACGCAGCATTCCCCGCACTGTAACGCGTCAATCATCAATCAAAGCTTTATTAGCTCGCCAGTGTACTGGGCGTAATTTGCATCATTTTGTCTATTATATGCTAAGTAGCCATGCAGTTAGTATCAATGTTGCTAATTAACTAACATGGTATTTTGCCTAATGATACAATACAATGTATGTAGAATTAGAGGTGAAAAATAAAGTGCTGGTCGATCGCAGTGCTGTTAGGTTCCGTGCTTTAGTTTTTTATAGTTCTGTCTATTGTTACTATACTGCAGTAACAATAGACAGAACTATTGTTTTGGCTTAGGGGTTCGACTCGTGATCGTAAGGTACCAAGTTCGAATCCCCGCGGTCACCATGTACCAATGAGTTTTTCTAACTTAAGTGCATTACCCGACGCTCTTACGGTGAAGGAAGAACATCGTGAGGAAACCTGCACATTCGAACAGCTGAGTGTGTAAGAGGGTAATTGCACAAAAGATCCTAAAGGGTCCAAGTGTATCTGAAACGGGCTATCTGTAAGATAAGATAAGACTGTGTATTGTTAAGGTACGATACTATAACATACGGTTGAGGACCAAAAAGTTGGACCCAAATAGTAGGTAGATAATTAGATAGTTAAGCGTAGTCAACCATTTTTACGAAGGTGAAAAAGTTCCGATGTGCGACGAAAAATTTCTACACAAATTGTACGGCAAATTTTTCTCGCACTACGGAAAGTTTCTTAGGAAATTTTAATTGCGTTAGTTAGTATGCCCAACTTTTTGTTAATCTAAACACCTCTAGCCCACAATTTCTTAGAAATTTAGAACATTTGACTAAATGTGTTTAAAAATGGGTAATTTGCTCGGAATAAACTATAACCTTTGTGTTTCTGTGGCCTTTAAACTATCTTTATGCAAAAAATCGCGTCGATTCGTTTCTCTTTTTCTTCGTAAAAGAAGAACAAACAAACCAACACACTTACTAATAGAGATATTTACATAAACTATACAGTTAATGCAAATTTAATTACATTTACAGTTCTACCTACAAACCGCTGACTGCACCGGAGCGCACCCACCTGGTTTAATTCGCGGAGTGCACATTATGCACTCGACAAAGACGCGCTGCACTGTCCGCGGGAACTGAAGTGCATTCCTCTTGCATCTGCTCGCAGCGTGTCAGTAATTAATTTGTCCTTCGAGCCTTGAACTTGACAGTAAAAACTGTCTAAGTATGTGAATTGTTATCTAGTAGTACAGTCAACAGTATAAATAAGTGATCATTTATGTACCTTCCTATTGAATCACTCTATCTATTGCTGAATACTGCATTATAATCCGTTGCAAAGTTTAAAAGATCTAATCGCACAGACAGCGGGTGCAACTTTGTTTTATACTTTTTATTTATAATTATTCTTTTTTTTTATGGTAAGTAATACCTTTAATATAATACAATTAAAAGTTAAAACTAAACTTATTTAAATTAAAATAAAAACTAAGCTACTCAAATATTAAAGACGTAAATAATAATCACCACTATAAAAAAAACACCCCCTCTAGCAGGTCCGCTCGCGGCATGGTCCCTATGACACTGGCTGCGTAACCTTTCTGGATAGCTAGCCCAATCCTTTGGGAGAGGTAAGCATCAGCTCTAGGATCTCCGGAATTAATAATTAATTATTAATTATTCTTAACTTTACAAGTGATGTGTTACATACGCTAGCCTAGGGTTGACTCTCAGATTATTTTACAAAAACAAACGGTCGCCGTTCTATTAAGTATATTTTGTAATTAAATAATACAGTCAGTTTAGTCGTATCAAGGGGTGAAAAAGCTGACAGAGAACAAGGAAAAGCGGCAATCACTCCACCGACAAGAGCCTAGCTCTTAAATTAAATGATGATGATGAGTATGCAACAAGTTTATCTTAGTAAAGTTTTATATAAGTTACTATAAAGTTACTTCATTACAAGACCATGCTGGCGACTGCTGGCGCCGCCGCGCGCGCGCACCGCAACCTACCGCAACTCTCCGCTGCAGCGGGCACTCCTCATACTCAACGCCACGCTCGTCGCGGCGCCACACTGCGATGTGTTCGCCTCGGGGGCCTATTTACTCGTATAATTTTTTTACGCATAATAATCATTACGCATAAAAATCGGTTGTCATAATACCCTTTTAGACTGACATTACAAAATTTAATAAACGTCTATTGTGTAGGTTAGGTGAGGTTGGTTTTTAATAATTTTAATTAAAATAAAAGTCTTTCTTTTGTAAAAACCGTTTTATGAATTTATGCGTTATGATTATTATGTGTAAAAATATGTATGCGAGTAGACCCCTACCCGTTCGCCTCACGCATTTCAAAAGTGGTTGATAAGTAAAAAGCGTGATTGAGAATGAATGAATGGTAAAGAAATAAGAATATTTTAGAAACATGTTTAGCTAAGTTTTAGTTTAAGTTTGTAATGGACCACACTGTAAATTACAAATTTATTGAATAAATAAAAAAAAAACGAAAAAAAAAAAAAAAAAACTCAGTGGGTTCCGATGCCATTACTACAAATACATAAAACTGTCATCATCTGGGGTGTAGGTTGGGCATGATGGTAGCGACCCGGATGGACCTTGCACAAGGTTCTACCACTATTTAACAGTAGATAACCTAACCAACAAAAAGTTGGAAAACCCCCGACATTGACATTTCAAAGTTCAATACTTCAAAAACGGCTGAACCGATTTCGATATAAAATGCCTAAGAACCACCGCTAGAAAACCTGCTTTCAAATAAAAAAAAACGCATCCAAATCGGTTCATCCGTTTAAGAGCTACGGTGCCACAGACAGACAGACACACACACACACACACACACACTTACACGTCAAACTTATAACACCCCTCTTTTTTGCGTCGGGGGTTAAAAAGTAAAGTTAATTGCACATGAGATAAAAACTATAACACTAAAGCTAAACGAGCGGGAGCAGTGGGAAGACACCCTCGCAATGTAATCGCGCGCCTTGTTGCGTCTTTCATTAAGCGTGGCCCACATCGCGCGACTAAGTCTGTTTATAAGTAAGTATTTTAAACACATTTTTTTGACCCCGACGCAAAAAGAAGGGTGATGTAAGTTTGACGGCTATGTATGTGGTGAAATAGATTTGCATGCGGTTTTTTTCGTTCAAAAATAGGCTTTGTATCGGTGGTTTTTAGCTAAGTTACATGATAATCGGTTGGGCCGTTTAAGAGATATCAGCTCTGAAAAAAAGGGTCACCATTTTATCGGGGACTTTTATCTATCTATTAATTATTATGAAGAAACTAGAAGATAGGCCACTTGGAGCTCTACATACTCATAGTAAAACGCTCTATATTCCTCATTGTAAAATCCAATTGCCTTGACATTGTTATCGTGTTGTTAACTCGGCCGCATTTACTGTCAAGTAAATAAGAGTCAACGTTGACAATACGATAAAGCTAGATCCACATTACGCGCGTCAAACCCTCGAACATTGGATCGCGCGGCGGCCGGGGAGACGGGAGACGGGGTAACCCCATAGCGGCAAGCCGCGCGAGCCAATGTTCGTGTATTTGCCACGTGTAATCTGTACGCGCCTTAACATGTCAAAAGCAATATGGTTGTATCGAGTAGAGTAGAGCTCCAGGTGAAGGTGCTATCGTCAGAGAGATCCCACAATACTTACCACACAGTGGTCTGTACCATTACCACGACGACGCGCTGGCCTAGTTGGTAGGTACTGACCCTGCCTACGAAGCTAGCGGTCCTGGGTTCAAATCCCGGTAAGGGCAGATATTTGTGTGATGAGCGCGAATATTTGTTTCTGAGTCATGCATGTTTTCTATGTATTTAAGTATATATTTATCTATATAAGTAGCCTAAAAGCCTAGCCTAAGCCTAGAGCTTAGTTTGGGACTAGGGTCAATTGGTGTGACATTGTTCCCTGATTACTTTATTTGATATTTACCATGAGTTACAATTACGAACGATTTACGAGTCGAATGCTCTGTCCCCCGCACTCTATATGAATACTGCGAGTTTGCGAGGGACAGAGCATTCGACTCGCTAGCGAGTACCTACGTTAAAACTCATGGTAAGGGTACTGATAGTGCGAACCCGGCTTAAGGCCTTATAAGCGGTGCCGAGGTTTTCATTGACCTATAAAATCTGCGCCTGAAAATGTTGACTCAGGTTAAATTGAGACCAGGAAATAGAATCAAGGTGTATTTTTAATTCAAACGAACACCGGGCACATTGATAGAAGTACTTAATTTCGGAAGCTCCATCACTTTAATTATTTGGCTATTGCCTATTATCTAAGCATTCGTGTTTTAGTGTTGGTAGGACCTTGAACGGAGGGGCTATTAGCGGCCTTTACAAGTAAAGTTCGGACCGCGGGGAACGCCACGCGCCGTTCCAATCTTCGTTCCGAACCGTATTTTTTTTACTATTTTACTATTACAGTTGCATTTACACGTATACCACCATTTTTATCCTCTAACTTACAGCTAAGCAACAGTATCGTTGTGCTCTGAGGCCTTATTGTCCAACGCACTCGCAATCGCAACCGGCTTCAAAGTGGAGCAATTGTTTTCATTTTGTATGTAACCAAGCTTTCGATTTTCAAAATGAAAACGATCGTGATTGCGAGTGCGTTAGACAATAAGCCCTCTGGTGTGAGGATAAAACAACCGGTAAAATTACGAGTATAGAGGCTTAGGCGTAGGCGCAGTCTTTAGGGTTGGCAACGCATAAGCAGACTTGAGATGGTTCGCCATGTCCTTCTGTCCGTCTGTCCGTCTGTTCGTCTGTCCCTCTGTCAGCAGGCTGTATCTCAAGAACCGCAATAGGTAGAGAGTTGAAATTTTCTAATACTCTCTATTGCCGTTTTAAATAAAAAGTGAAGAAAAATTCAATTCAAAAATTAAAGGGACACGAAGGGTTCCTTACAAGAATTGTACGGAACCCTTCGTGTGCCGACTCGTACTTCGCCAGTTTTTAATTTGATGTCACGAAAACCTATTAAACACGTAAAGTAAGATAAACCTTGTAATAAAAACTAATTACAAACCCATTTTATTTCCGCGGCCAACTTCACCAAAAAAAGAGTTTCCCAAACTTTTCCGAAGCCAATAAAATAAACATGGACGGTGTTACGGCGTTAATATTTGCCAAAATTTTATAGGGCATTAACTTTCAGCTAACGGACAGTTTAATTTGCGCGGGGGGTATAATTACCCTCTTTTAACGGTTGTTTAGGAGTTGGGAGGGATGAAACTTTTTGTTTTACCACCGGACTGGGATTTCTCGTCGCGTGTAATTCGTTGAGGCCATATTTTTTGCATCAAGTTCAAAGTTGAGTTATAAACCTGGCTACCGTTATTAATTGGAAGTTCTTTAAGTGAATATTAAGGCGTACTTTTGTTAGTTATTTAATGAAAATAATGTATAGTGCGACCAAAAAGAGTAGAAATTAATGAGGGCGCCACTTTCTACGTAACTGTCACATTTTTGACGTAAAATGCTTGAACATGGCAACAATTTAGTATGGATTTTTTTTAGTTCCATTTTATTTAATTTCTACTCTTTTTGGTCGCACTGTATCTGGTTGTGTTTACATATTTATAACTGATCGGGCCCAAACCATCAAACGCCACAAATATTCATCATTATTAAATAATTATGAATTTGTGGCGCTTGCAGTGGAGACCATGGGACCTTTGGTCAGCTGACATGAGAAGCTTTATTAAGGCCCTGTCATTCCGGCTGATAGACACCTCCGGAGATCCTAGAGCTGGTGCTTACCTCTCCCAATCGATTGGGCTGGCTATCCAGAGAGGTAACGCAGCCAGTGTCATAGGGACCATGCCGCGAGCGGACCTGCTAGAGGGGGTGTTCCTTTTATAGTGGTGATTATTATTTACATCTTTAATATTGGAGTTGCTTAGTTTTATTTTAATTTAAATGAATTTAGTTTTAACTTTTAATTGTATTCATTTAATAAATGTGAACAATAAATAGAAAAAAAATATAACTAATATTTATAGCGTTTATTAAGAGGAAAAACTTTAGTAAAGTAAAATGGTTTTTTTTTAATGTACAGTCAAAAGCAACGTTCGTGTACAGCTATTGCGTCAAATATAATGTGTACATGGACCTTATTGTCAGTGAGATAAAAAGGTCTGTAGATATTTTACATCTTGGGAAATAAACGGATACACATGTTACACTTATTAAACCCCTCTTTTCACGTCAGGGGTTCAAAAAACAGTCATACGCGTTCAGACACTGGGTGAATATAATGAAAACGCTTATATGCGTTGCCGGCAGTAAAAGCATTAACGTAGTCTGTATTAAATTACCTGACGTGTATTCCACTTCTCTAGACCGCCTTTGACCGCCTGCTTTAGAAATAGTTAAGTGCAATCTAAATTCACTTTAGTTACCTTAAACACGCTTATAACCTTTAGTGCGAGTATTAATTAGTAATTAGGTAGCTATACTATAATCCTGTTACGTGACCGCTAAGAGTTTATCAACAAGCTCTTAGATATAACTTTTGTTTCTTTTGTACTTTAAGCCATCTGCTGTTTTTTTAATAAATTGCCATCGCTCAAACGTTAACTTGGCCTCTATTGTAGGGTTAAAACCATATTGTTTTTTAAGTGACGTGACAAGTAATTAATTATATAATAAAAATTAGGTACTTTACAAAGATCCAAAGTGTTTTACTTTGTTTCCTTTTTTAATTCGAAATAATAGTTGTTTTATTAACGTTAAAACTTCTTTATAAACAATTAAACGGAAGGCTAGTTTAAAAAACGAACAACTTTATTCTAAACGTTGAAAGATTGAAAATTATTGACCAATCATGCACTTTTATTATAAAAATGTTGATAAAATAACGCACTGGCAAATTCAATCTTCGTATCTCCATAAAAGAGTCACGTCTTTACAACTTACTTTGAATAAACGAAAAACGTTAATTTTGTCGTCATGGAATTTTCCATCCGTTTCAGTCCAGTATTCATCGATGTCATAATTAAAATGAATAGTTTTACGAAATACGACTCTATTTGATGTGAAATAAGATCGTTGTAAAAAATAACTAAGCTAGCTTAAACTGGTCCATTAAAAATTTTGCATGGAGCATTTCACGCTTGACTCACTATTGCATGAAAGAACAATATTTGTTTTACAATACCCGTTTTTACTTTTTTTTTACTTCGGTTTTATCTTGCAACGGTTACTCACTAGTTGAATTTCAACACGGTGACACTTGTGGATTACTTAAGGCATTGAAATGCTTTCAGGGGCTCTTCTCTATATAAATAATGAAATATCAGGGGACAATGTCACACCGATTGACCTTGTCCCAAAGTAAGCTCTAGGCTTGTACAATCGGTACTAGATAACGATATAAATATTTATATAGAGAAATAAATACTTAAATACATAGAAAACATCCATGACCCACATATGACTCTCGATCATGTCATGTTTTACTCTGCTAAACCATATTGCTTTTCATATGTTATCATATTGTTTTTAACTCGGCCGTCTGGTCTATTACGCCTATTTTTTGCCGAATGTATTTACGCCGATTTTTTTTCCCAAATTTTTCTCCATCAAAAATGGGATTATCTATTTTAAAGTTTTGTGTAATTCTTGTAGAATAGGGTAGGTTACGTTAGGTTTATTTAATACATACATACATACATTAAATCACGCCTGTTTCCCAGAGGGGTAGGCAGAGACCACTTCTTTCCACTTGCTACGATCCTCACAAATCTCTTTAGCTTCTTCCACATTCATACATCGAGTCATGCACGCATGTCGGTTTCGGGTACTTGGTATTTCATTTGGTATTCAGGTATTTGGTTTACTTAATAACTTTTCAAAAAAGTCAAATGTATCGGTAGAATAAAAATTATGCGAAATCATCCATTCGGACAATCGTGATTTTGCGTAAACAAGGGAAACCCTCGGCCGTCATTACTGTCAAGTAAATGAGCCATCAAAACGTTGACTATGTGATAGCATGACAATAGCAATATGGTTTTACCCATTGCAATATAGGCCCTGATGCAAAGCAGAGGAACAAGCCCTATGTTACCCGTGTCCGCCTTCAACGCATCGTTTGCAAATTACACACATTCAAGCAGTTCTCAGCGATCAGAGGCCGTGTGGAGCCACAGGAATAGCGAGCTTAAATTCAAAACATTTATTTGAATAAAAACACACTACAACACAACAGACATGGTAAAAAAAAAGAAAAAACAAGGTAAAAGCAGAAATTGATTCGTTGCACTGTAGTGTGAAGTTAAATAGGACTCAGCTCAGCATGTTCTATATCGAGCAAAGCAAAGCTCGCCTTGCCATTGTTCGGGGAATATTGATACCAACATTGATGTATGGTAGTGAATCATGGCTATGGCAGAAAAATAATGAAAGCAGGATTAATGCTGTTTAAATGAGAGCTTGAGAGACGCACAATACGCACATACAGTGATCAAATTCAAGATGTACTAAAAGCGGTTGATGAATGTAGAGGAAGCGAAAGTTGTATGTTTAGACCGGTGCACCTGGCGT
This sequence comes from Acleris cristana, assembly GCA_948252455.1. NCBI lineage: Eukaryota > Metazoa > Arthropoda > Insecta > Lepidoptera > Tortricidae > Acleris > Acleris cristana. The sequence goes on along the minus strand of OX411797.1, from coordinate 5,301,918 downwards.
TCCATAGTCTCTGCCTATTCCATCCGGAGACAGGCGTGAAGGTATGTATGTAGGTAGGCTTTGGCTTTCCGTAGGTTTAATTGTTATTAATTACTAGCTGTTCCCGTGACCTCTTCATTGGGCAATAAACATTTGGGTTAATACATTGGTAAAAGAATTTTCAAAATCGGTTCAGTAGATCCAGAGATTACCCCCTACAACGTCACAAACTTTTACCTCTTTGTAATATTACTATATATTATATTAGAATAGTTTTTTTTTTTAGAGTTGTTTGCTGGATGTTTCAAAATAGCGATAAACAAGGTTTTTGTATAGTTTATTTATCGCCGCTCCTATTAGCGGCCTTTACATGTAAAGTTTGGACCGCGGGAAACGCCACATGCCGTTCCAATCTTCGTTCCGAACCGTACATTTTTTACTATTTTACTATTACAGTTGCATGTACACGTACGGTTCGGAACGAAGATTGGAAAAGCGCGTGGCGTTTCCCGCGGTCCGAACTTTGCGTGTGCAGGCCGCTATTCTCTTCATTATATCCGCTAGCTACCGTGTGGTGCCGGGTTTTAGAATGTTGCCACTCCATGTCTTCCCGTGGATGTCGTAAGAGACGACTAAGAGACTTAAGGCTGTGTAGTGCTGTTAGGCGATGGGTTTGCAACCTGTCACTAATACACTGGGTAACATCTTAGCCTGGTTGTGCAAAATGTGGTCACAGAATTATCATCAAGTTTTTGGAGTTGTTGGTGAGTCTGTGGCTCTGCCTACCCCACTCTGGGAATGAAGGCGTGAGTTTATGTATGTATGTATGTATATCCGCTAGGGCGTGTCTAGTGGCCGCTTGCAAAGCTTACACAACGACGATGTTACTCTGATTATGTTACCGAACTCGACTCGCCGAACACGGAGCGAGCCACACTGAAAGTGACTTACTGCCCTAAAGCCAGTAAGGTGTCCGAACCTGCCAAGTTCCAGGCTATTAACTGCTGGAATTTGGATGACCTTGACACTTCATTAAACAAATGGAAATGGACGTTCCGATCTAGCTTCCGAACCGTTGGACTTGTAAGTGTCATAGGTTTTTACATTTGAATTTCTTCTTGTATAAATTAAACCAAATGTTATACCTGCTTTGTGTTTGTATTCTGCTTCTCCAAGTGCCTCTCTAACTTGCTATCGTTTTATAATCGCAAGCGAGAAAATGGTCAAAAATTGAAAGGCATATCCAATAAGTATCATAACGTCCTACTTTCAGAATATAACCTTTCCGATGGTAATGCAGGAGATAATAATTTGTATAGTAAGTACCAGGCAAATATGATGTCGCTGACTCATTGCATTGCTCATTGCACAACTATGAAGGTTCTGAATATTGATAATATTAACCCGTCAGGTGTCCTGCGCACAACAGTTGTGCGTAGAAAATTTTGGCCGGTCATGTCCTACGCACAACAGTTGTGCGCAGGACGGCGCTGTGATTGGAGAATTTAAATTTCATAAACGAAGACCCTGCTAATGTAAAAAAATAATCCTATTGATTTGTCACTTATTTGGCAACATACTGGATTTTTTTTCCCAAAAACCAAGCATCTGAACAAGCGAAAAAATAATAAAAACGAAATTATTGCGCAATAGGACGTGCTCTTCGGCAATGGCCGCCGCCTGCGCCGCTCCGTAAACAAATAATTTTTGTGATGTTCTTTATGTGTGTAGTGATAAATAAATTGATGAATTCGGCGCGTAAACTTATAATGGTGATAATTTAATAAAAGAAAAGTGAAATGTGGCAATATATTAAGTGCAGTGTGTCAAAGAGTAAACCGATCAGGTGAAAAAAATATCAAAACCTAATAATAATATACTTTTTAAAGTTAATAATTTATTTTCATCAGTAAAATGTACCTAAGTGTATAATCTTTATTCCATTGCATTGCATTGCCTGTTCTTTTATCTTTCCATTGATATATAAATCATAAAATATAATTATACCAATCGTAAACAATTCACCTTTTTCTAAACTCAAACAGAAAATAAAAATATCTCGAAAATTAGCTGGACATTTCGTGCACTTTTATAAATCAAGGGCCGGACACTTGACGGGTTAAAAAGAGTCAAAACTATGCTAAACTTATTTGCGTGGGAAAGGATAGTAATAACAGCATTGTTTTACTGCTATCAACATTATCAATAGGTATTTCGAAACTTCATAGTCGTGCAATGTGTCTGGATTGACTTCTTATCTGCCGAGACCATATGTGACAAAACGTCGACATTTCCTTAACACTATTCAATTACATTCATATCTGGCGAAACTATATCTATCAAACTAGTCCATTTAATTATGGATTCTAGTGACCACGAGCCACTTCTATTTCCATACGTCTCTGAAATCGAGTTAGCCGAAATTTCTCGCCAGGCAGAATTAGTCGGACCCGGTCTAGAATTATCGAGCGGTTTAATCCGCACTTTGCTTTAACTTGTTACTAAGTAAAGTCCATTATGTGAGTATTGATGGTGAGTGGTCGGAATCAGAGAGTCAAATTGGAGTGTAAAGTTGACGGTTGTTAATAAAATAAGTGTCAAATACAGTTGTAAAACAATAGCAACGCAAAAGCGGGTAGGCAATAAAGGTGTGACCCCACCGCTGCTTAAAATACGGAGACTTTACGAAATCGCAGTGACGCATCGTATCCTTACCGTTTTGATCGCATGCCATCCACACCGCTGCTTAAAATATGGAGACGGTACGGAATCGCAGTGACGTGCTGTAAACGTCAAGACTTTACCTTGGCACGTCACTGGCATTCCGTAATTTGAGCAGCGGTGCGGAGGGCATGCGATAAAAACGGTACGGATACGATGCGTCACTGCGATTCCGTACCGTCTCCGTATTTTAAGCAGCGGTGGGGTTGCACCTTTATTGGGGGGTTGAGATGGACCTTGTGTGCCACTTGGACCATTGCTGATCTTTTGTGGCAGTCTTTTTAAGAGCTCACCGCAAAGGCCCGTTGCGTCCAGGAATTTCCAGATGCTTTGGGCAGTGAGGAGTTGTATCTCTTGTGGGTCCATGATATGTCGCCCTAGGTAGACTTTGGTCGCGCTTTAGTGGTCCGCATGAGCCTTAGTATTACTAATTAATTATTGAATCTAAGTAGTCGTTCAGGAAATATGATTTGGCCGTCTGTTATCTACTTAGCGATTTTTTTTTCTGCGTTAAAATTTACCGGAAAATGTGACTCAAGTATCAAACCCTTTCAACTCACTGTGCTGTTTGAAGGATGAGGGCACAGGGCTTATTGTCTAACACACTCGGAATTGCAACCGGCTTCAAAGTGGAGCTATTGTTTTCATTTTGTATGCAGACAAGCCTTCGTTTTTCAAAATGAAAACGATCATGATTGCGAGTGCGTTAGACAATAAGCCCTCAATTTTACGATTACCTTTTGTTTGATATACAAAAAGATCTTAGTGAAGTTTACAGACGGCCAATTCTTATTTCCTGAACTATATCTACCGATGTGAATATGAAATTATTATTTTTATATCAAAACGAATATATTTAAGCAACGTTTATATAAAATAGTGTTCCTTCTTAAATGAAAAGAAGGAAAGCGTTTTTTTGTCAGGAAAAAAAAGTTGTTCATACCTTCGAGTCATCAAATCGCCGTTAATTGATTTTTATTAGTATTTAAAACTTACAATACTATAATTATCTAAAATTTATTTACTTCTATAATATTAATGAAAGCGTTAGCATATAGCCTAGATTAATTTTGCCTGGGTCTAGAGCAGGTTGGCGAGTAACGAGATTTCTACCAGATCACTGGAATACTTACTTGTCCAGTGCAACTTATAGGCGAAAGCGATTCTATAAATATTGGCCTCTATTGTCGGTTATACCATATTACTTTTGACGTTATCGTATTATTAACGTTACGATAGCTCTTATTTACTTGATAGTAATGACGGCCGAGTTAAAACGATACGATGACATGTCAAAGGCAATGTGGTTTTACTCAGTGGAGTAGAGGTCCTGTTTTTTCCTGGTTGTTAATATACTATTATTTAACTTGCTTTGTTCGTGTGTTTGTCATTTCGGAACCTGCTTTAATGTAGGTAGGTACTTAATGGGCTGAAATTTGGAATACCTAATACCGATAGAATATTATGGTGGCTCGGGGCTGATCATTGTCAAATATAAGTCCGGTATCAATACAGCATTAAATATCACCAATTTTCAATCCACGGAGTCAAAATTACTTCATTTTTTTATGACAGCGAGAAGGAAATGCAGACGAACACACAGGCCACCTAATGATAAGTGGAATCTAAAATCCATAGACATTTTAATTCTCAATGCTACAATCTCAAGACTGCAATCCTGGAATGCCTCTATGTAATTTTTCACTTATTTTATCCCCCTTTTTTACCTACAATGACGTAATCGCGTAACGTGCAAATAATGGGATGGGTCTTCTTGAATAGGGAATATTCATAACTTTTTTTCACAGCTTCAATAAAAGCTGATTCATGTAACAAACAGTTGAGAAAAATCATTTTTTAAACAGCTATAAAAATAACCAAGATTTAAGCAAACAAAGATTGGTTCCTATCTCTTTCTAGCGTAACAGAATTTAACATGGAGTTTATATGGCCAACCCGACTTGTTTCATGACGTCACAGTGCATATCGGATCTCTCTGTCTAATCGTTGTCTAAATTAGCAGTTTTTAATGCTTGTATCATCCGTATTTCTTGGCTGATTTTAATTTTAATTCCTCTTGAGGTTATCTCTTTTACGGTATTTTCATATTTTGATGAGAAATGCGACTTTAAAAATGTATGCATATTCCCAATTGAACCCGCTCTTTTATAACTTAAACTCCACGTGTCATGTGATTGCTAGCCGTGCAACCCATAATATCAACTGCATCGAACCGCATCGACCTTGTTGCAACTAATCAAAATGCCCCTTTAGCTATAATTTACTATTTAAGTACACTGGTTTATAAATATTGGCGTGAGAATTGGTTTATTAGGTAAGTACAGGTCGATTCACAAGAGTTGGCACGAATGGTTTGCACGAAAGTAATGTCACCTATCATTGTGTGAACCGTCCTTTGAACCGATGTTCGAATTTCAAACCGAAAACCTGTTATTATTTTATACACTTGTATACTTTCGTTTACTCGTTCAATCCATTCGTGCCAACTCTTGTGAATCGACCTGTAGATATAGTTTAAATAACAGGCTTGGTAAAATAATAAAAAATTTCTTCACAGATAGGGCATGTGAGCAAAAATGCTACGGTTTATTTTCTTTATATTATACTAGCGACCCGCCCTTGCTTCGCTTCGGTTTGTGTGAGTTTTCTGTAACGCCCGTAGATATATCAGAATGTTATACACATAAAATCCTTCTGTAAAAAAATAATCTAACTGATGGTGAAAAGTTCAGTAGTTATTGAGATCATCAGAGAACATACAGACAGACGAGGCGGACGACCTTTTATAATATATTTACATTTTGTGAAAAGTGAATTTGTGAACCATTATTATTATTTAAAGTCATTAATTTATATATTAATTACATTAATTATAATATCAAAAAAGGGTTAATTCTAAATTCCAATTGGTCATAGGTGCCGAATTGATCAAAATCTCGAATTATAAACCCGACCGTAATTTAATTGCTTACTTATATTTCTCGTAACAACGTATGTATAGCAATGAAAGCATTTAATACAAAAAAGCTCTAGCATAATCATAGTTGAAAATCCGATAAAATTTATGGTCGGAAAAAAATATTCGCAATTACTGTTTACGTGTTTCACTGTTCCCGCAATATAAATATGCTAACGACCCGCCCTCGCTTCGCTTCGTTTAAAGTAACACCTGTACATAAATCAGAATTTATTATACATAAAACCCTTCCGTACAAAAAATATCTAACTGATAAGATGATGATGATGGTGATATCCGCATGAAAACCCGTCTAGCATTTTTGGAGATTACAAACTTTAAAACTCAAATGGAAAAACTTAAGGCTACATTAGCAATAACTTCCAGGGCCTGTCTCCAACGCATTTTAAATGCAAAAACAATTAGTGCTAGTAGACCCGATGTATTCAGCCGGCAGCCATTGTAGCCTATCTGCGCTGCATTTCCCCACACTTAAGAGTAGCGATGGAAAAAAAAGGGGGGGTGCCCTATGACTAAAACCTCTTTGCATAATTTCATTTATAGTCTGTGCCAATGGACAAAACGAACCAATTTACCATTATACCTACTCGATAATCTCGTGCTTTTAAAGATCAGGTGAGATTTTTGCAATTATATTTTATACACTTGATCTTTACTTTCACGTTCAGTTTAAGATTAATTAGACGTTATTTTCAATAAAAACACGCTTGATGAGTATTTGAGGTTATGTGTCAAACAGTACTAATGTGTTTACATATTTGGCAATTTCAATTGACACAGACTATATCTAGCCACGGAATGTATAAACGATAGAATAAAAACAAATTGTTTATTTATTTGTAGCATAACGTTGATGTTACACTTTATTTATCAACACACCATTAAACAAAACATTCATCGAATAATGCCATTTGATGAAACATAACCTACATGAAATGTATGTTATTAAAAGAATAAAAACTTTTACAACAATGATCATAGGGTGACGGCACCAATGTTGGACACTTTTAGCTGAAGGCACCAATAATGGACACTTAATTCTTAATTCAAAGATCATAAGGCTATAAATTATCTGTCTCAAAATAAATGAATAACCCTTATCTTCTGTTCCATAAGGATCAAGTGTCTATTATTGGTCCTTGTTCATTACTGGTTCCATCACCATTCTAGTTTTAATTAAAGGTAATAATAACCATACTATCTTACTATTTATTCATTATGCAACTATAAATTATGGCTACCTACTGATCATTAGGTTTCAAGAAATTTGTTATTATATATTTTCATCTGTTTTATTTTGTTATATTGATCCCTTAAAGCGATAAGTTCGCCTTTTTACATACCTTTTGTGTTTCTGTTTCTTTTTTAGGTTTGTTTTTTTTCTGTTCGTGCAATAAACAGTTTACTTACATACATACAATATTCGATTTTTATATTGATCGAAATTATGCAATAAAAGTTTTTTTTTCCAACACATTTACATTAAACTGGCTATCTTATTTATATCTTATTTATATGTTGATAGTATGTCGGAAAATTCAGGGCGTTCCACGGCTATGCCACACGTAGGGAAATTACTTTAAATATTGTAGAAAGGGAAATTTGCTTCATAACTGCGGGACAACCTGTATAAGGTGCTGAAACTTGACTTTGTTTAAAATCGTAAGAGATCGTGAAATCTGGCTTGTTCACTATTTTTGCTTTGCTATCGCGAGCCAATAATAGAATAAATAATATATACTTTTCGAAAATTATATACAATTATTTTTATTTAAACCCTGTTATGTGTTAATAATTGTTGCTACAGGGTGGACGTATTTTTTCTGTCAATATTATAATGAAAAAACTTGACTATTTTAAAGAAGGCTTTTTAAAAGGGGTCATGGAATCAAATGCGTTATCTAATCTTATCTTGTCATAAACATAACCTTTTCGGATACACTTCGATTGGACCCTCTGATACCAAAATGTTAATAAAACTACTTTACATGTTGGCCGTACACTGCCGAGGAATAAAAAGTGGAGCGAGCAAGAAAAGTGGGTGCATTTCCTGTATTTTCTCCAAGACACTGAAGAGTTTAATCATGCACGAGATAAGACCAGGGTTGTCGCGGCAATATTAGTTTTTAAATTGTTTGCATTAATGTTGGTAGTAGTCGGGTTTTTTCCGGAGGCGTGAGATTTAGTCGGGGTTCTAAGTTTTGTTATTTGTGAAGTTTCTTCGTCGGGTCGGGCTTTTTTATAAAGTGAAGTTTTTTGATTGTAAAGTTTTTTTATTTTTTATTTATGGCGTTCTGAAGTTATTTCGCCGATGACTAGTAAGTACGAGTATAAAAATAAATTAGGGACATGAACGAAACCAGAAAAAGGCCATTTTCGAATTGCTGTGGACAGACCTAAATATAAGCCTTTGCAGATCTGTACTGACCTTAGTGTTCCAACAGCCTTCGAATGTAGCGGTATTGAGATTCCTGACTACAAACTCGTAATAGTAAACATCTATCGTGTTCCTAAACCTATAAATAAAGACCAGTTTCTGCTTCATCTTGAAGCCCTCTTGTACCACTTTGGTATGAAGAAATCAAAACACAAAATTGTGTTATGTGGAGACTGGAACTATAACATCTTAAAAAAAGATCATAGCACCTTAAAAATTATACAAATGCTAAAAAATTACAATTACCAAGTGCACATAGATGTTCCTACTCGAGGTGAATCATGCCTCGATCAAATAGCAAGTAATATCAAGAAAATAACATCTGAAGTCCGCCCACTGGCACTTTCTGATCATGAAACAGCCCAATTTGTCACGTTTCCTGTAAAAAAAGTTCGTAAGCGTATACCATGTTTCATCGAAAAAAGAGATTACAGTCAAGAAAATCTCCATAAATTTCGGAACTGCATGGCGTCGTTATCCTTCTCTGAAGTACTCAACAAAGAGGAAACAAACGCGGCATTCCATGAATTTCATGAAACATTGTGTTTGTTCTATGAGTTATGCTTTCCGTTTATACGTATAAAAATAAATCACAAACTCAATAATAACAGATGGCTGACAAGAGGGTTGCAACGAGCATGTACAAATAAAAGAAAATTATATTTAACTTACATACAAAACAAGTCAAACAAAACTCAAAATAAAGTCAAGTATACAAGATATGCGAAACTTTTGAAAAAATGCATACATAAAGCACAACAGCTATATAATACTAAATCAATCAAGCTGGCTAAAAATAAATCGAGAGCTACTTGGCAAATTATTAATGCACCTTCTGACACTGAACCGAACACCATAAATTGTATTAAAATTGACCACACAACTTGTTCTGACTCCACTAAAATAGCTACACTTTTTAATGATTTTTTTATAAACTTGACAAATATAAATAAACCAATAATAAACGAAAAAGGCAGTGTAAATTATTTGAAAATACCATTGAATCAGAAAACTATATTTCTTAAGCCTTATGAAGTAGATGAGATATACAAACTCATTATGTCTCTAAATAACAGCAATGCAGTAGGAGTAGATGGCATAAGTACTAAAGTCATAAAGTTTAGCGCAAAATATCTCAGTATACCTTTGACTCACATAGTAAATCTATCCTTTGAACAAGGGTGTTTTCCTGATCGCCTTAAACTATCTATAGTTAAACCCATACACAAAAGAGATGATAAGACATTGATGGATAACTACAGGCCCATCACTCTTACACCGACTAGTTCAAAAGTCATAGAAAAAGCCATGCTTAAACGCTTATCATCTTTTCTAAACTGCATCTTAGATGCAAACCAATATGGCTTTCGTAAGGGTAGCTCAACAACTATTGCATGCTTTAACCTAATGAAGTTGGTGACTGATTCAATAAATAGCGCAGTCCCTGTGGCAGCTATATTTTTAGACTTGAGTAAGGCATTTGACTTTGTTGATCACTCTATCTTACTAAAAAAAATAGAGAGGTATGGTATCAGAGGGAATGCTTATAGTTGGATAAATAGTTACCTCTCAGATCGGAAGCAGTGTACTGAAATACAAAGTATTAAAAATGGACAAGTTATAACGGGGAGGTCACAGTACAAAACCAATAACTGTGGAGTACCCCAGGGGAGTATTTTAGGCCCTCTATTATTTTTATTATATATCAATGACTTACCACGACATAGTAAACACAATTGCATAATGTTTGCCGATGATACCACATTAATAATCAGATCAAACAATAAAGATAATTATAATAATGAGATAAATAACACTCTTGACGGTATCATTGATTGGCTAAATAACAATAATCTGAAAATAAATATAAATAAAACTAATATTATGCAGTTTGGGACATACAAAAATAATGACATTGCACTTAATGTAAAATATAATGATAATGAAATAAAACAAGTGGAAACCACTAAATTTCTTGGAATCCACATTGATAAATTTTGTAATTGGAAATTTCATATTGACAATATCTGTGAAAGGCTGGATAAGTTTGTATTCGCATTAAGAAGATTAAGCAGAACCTCGTCTAGAGACTTAGCACTAACAGCTTACCACGGCTATGTATCCTCTTTACTTAGTTACGGTTTGATTATTTGGGGCAACTCTGTAGATGTACATAGAGCATTTCTGCTACAGAAAAAATGTATAAGAGCTGTGTGTAACACTCACTACTTAGAACCATGCGGGCCTTTATTCAAAACAATAAAAGTATTACCACTTCCATGCTTGTACATTAAACAGATGTGCATGTTTGTGAGAGAACATCCTGAATTTTTTGAAAAACAGATCGTCAATTACCCGAGATCAACTAGGAATAGGAACAAATTGTTCTTACCACGCTCTAGAGTCAAGCTTCACAAAAATAACTCTTACTGTATGGCTATCCAAATTTACAACCAGTTGCCTAAGTTTATTGTGGAAGGTCCTGTGAGCCAATTCAAGAAAATACTTACGAAATGGCTTCTAGATAACTGTTTTTACTCTGTTAAGGACTATTTTGCCAACAAGCCAAATATCTAGTTCCTCTCCAATTAAATTTAAGATTGTATTAATTTATTTTGAATCGAATATAATAATAAAATAATATTTTGACAATTATAATAATATGATTAAGTAATAGTAGCATTTATTTCTAATGTAGATTAAGACTTTTGCATGCCAAATTGTGGCAGAACATATCCATGTACCTACTGCTACTGACATGTATATTTATAAGATCCGTGTATGTACTTGCAAATAAATGAATTTGAATTTGAATTTGAATTTAAGTATATAAAGTCTGTACAGCACTCCCAGCTTCAAAATACCGTTCGGCTGGCTATTGCTATCACACTTGCACTTGCAGTTGACAGTTTATTTGTTACTCGTGTTTCATTGAAAACCAATGATTACTGATCGGTATTAAGAAACTGGTAGTACTGTATGTAATAAAGATATAGAATGGATGTAAATTTTATTTGACAAATATTATTATCTATTTATAAAAACATTGAAAGAAATAAAAAATAAAAATAAAAAACTGATACTTAACTAAAACATATTATCAAAACCCTGCATATCTCCCGCTCGGGGCAGCGTCCCTAAAATGCTTGCAGCATTACCCCGCTGCACGGCCAGGCTAAGCCGTTGGGCGAAAAAAGACCCGGCCCTGGGATCGCCAGAGACGCCAACCAGTTTATCCGAAACTTCGTGTATGAATTTTTTGGTGTCGGACGACCACGGCCCTAAGGTTTCTAATGCAACTGCCGCAAATACGTAATCTTTTGTTAAGAATGCGTATTTGCGGCACTTTACAGTCTGAGCGTGGTCAGCGGCAGTCCCTGGCTTTCGTGCAGAGCCCTGGACGCAGGACGGTGCCAGCGTATCGGTGCAGGTAACGTCCCACACCAAGGGCTTGCCTAACCGCCAAGGCACTAATGTGCATCCGTCAGGTCTCTTTCCGTCCGAGGCGGACATGCCTGAGGGCTCTAGGGTCGCTAGTATGGAAACAGTCCCAACAGCCCGGCGAATTAGGTCGTTCAATGACGCATGTCTAAAAAGACGGCCAGCACTCTGTTGACAGTAAAGTCCGTGCCGGCCTAAGGCGTCGACCGAATTACTGCACCGGCAGCAGGTATGAGGTTCGCAAGCCTTTAAGCCGAGACGCAAACATACTGCGACTCGCAGCGAGCCAGGGTCCAAGAGGGTTCCGAGGTTACGGGAGGGGAGTGCGTGGAGCCAATGTCCTGATTCAGGCTCAGATACAGCCAACAGTCGGGCCCGCTCGGTGGAGTTCTGGCAATTTAATAAAAGTCTGTTAGCTGAGGATTTTACTACGATATTGTCCCAGGCGGCTTGTCTTCCTTTCTCCGTAGGATAGTTGTTGGGGTTTTTAGCACTCCATGCTGCCTCCGCATCCGCCAAGCATGACACCATGACATCGGTGGCGTTGGTCACGTTGAGAATACCGCCGATGAGGGTGATGGTGCTGTGGACGGATGACAGAAAAGCAGGGAGAGCTAGGTCACTAGTGGTGCGGATGCCAAGGCCGCCATATTTAATGGGTAGAGTTGCTTGGGTCCAACCGGAAGAGGAAGGGGAAATATTTAGGATTTTGCATATTGTTTCTCTCAGGACATTATCTATGTTCGATGACAATTGGTGAAATTTAAAAACAGGGCTACAGCGTAGTAGGTACAATAGTTTAGGCGAAAATAGACAAAGTCGTAATATGTAGATGGCTATGTGAGGGTTAATTTGAAACAATAAATCAGACGAGTTGTGAAAATTAACAATTTTAGAATTTAACGTAGGAAAAACAGCATCCTCAAAGATTGGGGCACCTAGAAGTGTGAGGGATTCACGGGTCAAAACGGTAATATTAGGCATGATTTCATTGAAATTGCTGATAATGTTAGCCCGACAATTATCAGAAATGCAGTCTGAGGTGAAAATCTCAAAGATATTAAAAAAAAAAAAAGTAAACTAGCGAAGCAAGTAGTAAGCAAGCGATCACTAACTTCGTGGATCTTGATGGCATAAGTGCTAATGCAGTTTCATCGGCCCGGAGAGCCAGAAGATATTATTATATACCTAGGTTCGAATCCAACCTAAGACTACGATTTTTTTTCGCTTTAATATAGCTTAAAACAAAAGTAAAACGCTCTTTTTCTCCATTTTTTTTTGCCTCTGAAACCTGGATGCTGAAGGCAAGACGATTGACGTGCTTAAATGTGGTGCTGGTTCAAAATGCTAAGGATCTCCTGGACTGAAAGTAGGACAATCGCTTCCATCCTAAACAAACTGAATGTTCGGACCTGGCTCTCGGTAATATGCCTTGGGAGAGCTCTTTCCTTCTTCGGCAACGTGGGGCGTCGGGACAACAACCTGGATTAAACTTATACTGGTAGGCGAGTGGAGGGAACAAGAAGCAGAAGGAGGGCACCAACTCACTGAACTGATCCCTTACTGAAAGCCCTTAAATGAAACACCCAGTCAGCATTCTATCAGGCTCAACAAAGAGCAGTCTGGAGTGCTCTGTCTAAAAAGCCATTTATGATGGTCACAACCCTCAGCCATGAGGATATGTCCAGGAAGAAGACCATAGATATTTTTATTTCATTTCAAATTCCTGAAAGATGAGATGGGATTGTGTTTAAAATGGTAACCCATAATTTAAACAAATTTAATTTAATTTCATCGAACGCTATTTTTTGCTGAAACAATGATGTTTTCAGGATATCTTATACATTCATTACTCAATACGTTGGTTAGGTTAGATTTGTGATAACCAAAAACAACTAACTCATGCGGTGAGAAATTAGATACCATTCGATGAAAAGGAAATTCTGCGGTGCCCGTTTAAAATAGACTAATTGTAGCTTTTAAAAGACTAAAATACGTGTTTGAATGTTGATACGAGTTTCTTCGTGTCTTCTTATTTGTTACATCTTCACTTCACAGTTAAACTGCTAAGCCAATTAACTAAATCTTACGGAAGTGCTTTCAATTTAAATAATATAAAAAATAAACTCCAGTAAAACGATAAGCTAGTTCTTAACAAACAAAATCGCGAAAAATCTAGTTTGAATATAAATTTTCAGCGACAACCCTAGTGGCCATTTTGGAAACCCCGGACCTTTTGTCCCGCGCAATTCAATTTAGTGATAAGGGACTATCGGTAAATAGGCGTCGCGCCGTATGTTGGTTAGTGAGGGAGGGCTGCGATTTCTAGCCGTTCGAGCTATAGATGTAATAGAGAAGAAAGGTTTGTTTCTATATTTGGTGAGGTTAAAAAAATATTATTAAGGTTTTTCTTTGGTTTTATACAAAATGCGTGATGCGGGAGTTTATGGGTCGGGGTAATACCTAGTTACCATCATTACACCCGCTTGCTCTTATGCCTCCTTTGTTTCCATAAAAAAAATGTCCCATTACTGATCTACATTATTTTAGTTGTTATCTATATATAAAAGGCAAACCTGACTGACTTATATATCAACGCACAGCCGAAACTACTGTACCTAGAATCTTGAAATTTGGTACTGGGTTTCCTTTCATGATGTAAGTGAGCACTAAGAAAGGATTTTCCGAAAATCGACCCCCAACAGGAAGAAATGGGGGGTGTAGCGGGAAACTAATTCTACGCGTACGAAGTCGCGGGCGTCCTCTAGTCGTTAAATAAGACATCAAAATATTAACACTTGGAATAAAATAATGTGAGGTCATTGACGGACAATCGGTAAGTCTGTTCTCTCCTATCGCTTTACCGAATTTCCCGATCCCAAAAGACTTTTTAAGTTCTCTATATAACCGACAAATTTATTATTTATTAGTTATTTATTAACTAGAAGGAGGCCAACGAACACACAGTCCATCTGACGGTTAGTGGGTTCTGTGACCCAAAGACACCTGCATTCTCAAGACTACAATCTTAAGACTGCAATCCTAAGACTGCAAAGTTGGCAACCCTGAGGATCAATATTTAATACCTGTATGCTAGTAATCTCACTGGTTGTCTTATTCCCGCACCGGAACACAGCAATGCAAACACAATGCTAGGCGGTAAGTTAATAATACATACATACATACCTTCACGCCTGTAATCCCAGAGTGGGATAGGCAGAGCTACAGAATTACATACAACTTTAAAAACTTGTTGAAAATTCAGTAACCACCTTTTGCACGAATAGGCTAAGATGTTTACCAGCGTTTTAGTGACGGGTTGCAAGCCCATCGCCTAACAGTACTACAAGCCTTTATTCCCTTAGTGGCCTCTTACGACATCCACGGGAAGACACGGAGTGGCACTATTCTAACCCGGCAACCACACGGGGGCAAAGTTAATAAGAAGATTGTATTAAATTTGAAATGTTCATAAAAATATGACCAATTTTAACCAAATCTATCCACGTTCTAAACAGGAACGACCATAAACATACCAAGCATCTGCCGTAACAAAAAAGCGCTAACTACATAGTTATAATAGAAGCATTTTAAATTTTATGCAGTTCCTAATAGAGTTTAGAATGCTTCGACTAAATTCTAGTTAGCTGCCTTCTTTGGTATAACGACAGCCATATGGTATCAAATCAACCCCCAAATTGAATAGCGATCACTAACAGATAATAATTGAACGGTTACTGGTGCGTTCAGACTAAACCGATTTAGATGTGGCGGGGGAGATGAGCTATCAGTTAATACAATGTTATAGTCAAATAAATAAAGCCTACTCTCTCTAAACCATATTGCTTTTGACGTGTTTTGGTATTGTTTTTAACTCGGCCGCCATTCTTTCTCTGGATTTTTACACATATCTACATACCGTGCCGTGTGGTGCCGGGTTTAGAATGTTGCCACTTCGTGTCTTCCCGTGGATGTCGTAAGAGACGACTAAGGGATTAAAGGCTGTGTAGTGCTGTTAGGCGATGGGTTTGCAACCTGTCACTAATACACTGGATAACATCTTAGCCTGGTTGTGCAAAATGTGGTCACAGAATTATCAACAAGTTTTTGGAGTTGTTGGTGAGTCTGTGGCTCTGCCTACCCCACTCTGGGAATGAAGGCGTGAATTTATGTTGTTTTTTATGTTGTGTATCTACATATAAGTACACTCACGCCTTCCTTCCCAGAGTGGGGTAGGCAGAGCTACAGAATTACCAACAACTCGAAAAACTTGCTGTTAATTCTGCAACTGCAAGCCCATCGCCTAACAATACCAGTCTTTATTCCCTTAGTCGCCTCTTACGACATCCACGGGAAGACATGGAGTGGCACTATTCTAAACTGGCAACCGCAAGGCGGGTGACACGGTCAGTTTATTTTGTCATCGAATAATTGAAAACAATATTGTTTGTGTCATCTTCCGAGATTGAACAGTAGAAAGAGACAAATAGAAAAGAGTATACGGAGCTGATTGGCAACCTTCTCTAGTATGTAGGTTTCGGGTCAAGTGTTGTATATTTGTTAAAACACTCTTCATTGCATACGTAGAGCATATAAAATCAAAGAAAAATCAGTTTATTAGAAACACGACAGCATTTTCGACCAAAGCACGTTTTTAATTCGTTTACGGCAGTTCTAATTTCACCTTTTTTACGGCAAAAGAGCTTGTGGAGTAACCAATCATCCTGTATCACACTTTAATTGCTAGAGAGCGTTTTAACTGCCCGTGCAGTGCAATGTAGTCTGAACAGTGTTCGAACTGGGATACCTTAACACGTTGGGATTTTTTAGGGTTCCGTATTAAAACTAGGAACCTTATAGTTTCGCCATGTCCGTCCGTCCGTCGGCAGCTTAGCACAGAGACTATTCGTTCTAGAAAATCTTGTTTTGTTTTTACTTTTATATATTTTTCGTCACCGAAATGAAATTAAGCATTTACAAATATACATTATTAAATAGTACATTTTGATGCAAGTGCCGAAAGTAAGACATTTTACACTACACGAGCAAGCGAGGGACAAGACTCGGGACGCGTGAAAATTACAGTTCTGCATATGTACCAAACGATGGTTTTTATACACTACTTGCGAGAAAAGTACAGTGAAATAAAAATAAAACAATAATAAATAAAAGAGACAATTTTACTCTTCTAATTCTTAGTATGAAGAAAATTCATAGTGCAATTTTAACAGTTAAGGGTAAAAAAACTAAAATGCGATAAATCCAACTTTCCGCACGATATGCAGCTACAAAAAGAAGCACTAGTTCGAAAAACCCAATTTTTGCACAATATACAGCTACAAAAAGAACTACTTTTTGAACAACTGTATATAAATATATATATTATTGTTAACAATTAACTTAATTTTGTCCAGTGCCGTAATGTGAACAGGGTGTAACACGCAGACAGCCAGCGTATATTTTGATGTTCAACGAAGTGCGGATCCGTGCCGCGAATGGAAATACCTAGTTTGAATTAGTTTGAAATACCTATTTATTTCGCACTGAACATATGGTACTTTACGCTAGGGATATAACAGGGAAAGTTGCACAAGCTACATACAGTAGTGGTCACATAATTAGGGACGCTTGCGTTTTTTCCATACAATTGCATAGAAATATGAGTTATCAAATTTGACAACCAATGAAAAAGTTTTAACCAATTTAATTTTTAGTAACATGTATCTTTAACTAATAAACTAAGGTAATTTATCTCTGTTGAAAACGAATCTTTAATTGTATAGAGATTGCAAAAAATAAATGTTTGACTTTCATACAAAGTTGATAACTTTGCGGAAGTTTTTAACAGTAGTGCACTGTACATCAGTTTAAACCATAGTTGATGAGCTAAATTAAATTGTAATCTATATATCGACTGCCCCTACGTAAAATATCGAAAGTGATTTTTTTCAAAAAAAAAATTATTCATGCATTGGACTTCTAAAACATTATATTTTCGGCCCTATTAAAGAAAACTACAAAAAACATGTAAATAACCCGAAATTCGCGACGTAAACTATCAAAACTACGTACAATTTCCGAAGTAAATCATCGAAACTTTAGTTTCGATTGTTTACGCGGGAACGATTAACGTAAGAACGAGACGAATATACCACTATCGCTAGGTCACGATACACGATCACGAACAATGTAACGACGTAAACTATTGTAAGTGGTAGTTTCGATAGCTTACGGCGGAATTATAATTGGACGACGTATCGGAAGTGGTTGATTCGATTATATACGTTGAAATTAGAATTCTGTCATCTATCGAAACTGGTAGCTTCGATACTATACGTTGAAATTTAAATTAATCCTTATATTGAAGCTGGTAGATTCGATACTTTACATTGGAATTTAACTTTGAAGTTATTTTGAAACTGTAGATACGACATGTTGCTACATAATGAAATTTTATTTATATTGGAAAATGATGTTTATTTTTATACAATATGATTGTGATTATAATATTGATACATACTTAATGAAATATTAATATATTTTATCTTTATCTTTACTCTTTATCTTTAACTAGCTTCTGCCCGCGACTTCGTCCGCGTAGAATTAGTAATTTTGCCATCCCACGGGAACACTGATTTATTTCGGGATCCAAGGTAGCCTATATCCAGTGTATAGGGTGAAGGCACCAATGATGGACAC
Source organism: Acleris cristana (assembly GCA_948252455.1). NCBI lineage: Eukaryota > Metazoa > Arthropoda > Insecta > Lepidoptera > Tortricidae > Acleris > Acleris cristana. The sequence goes on along the minus strand of OX411797.1, from coordinate 5,283,643 downwards.
TTTTAGCTGACCGACACCAGTAATGGACACTTCACTCTTAATTCAAATTCCATACGGTCCTAAATTGATTGTTGCAAAACAAATAAATTATCTTCTGTACAATAAGAATCAAGTGTCCATCATTGGTCCTTTCCATTACTGGTTCCGGTACCCTAAGCAAACTCTATTCTAAATTATATCCAACCTAATTCGTCCATCTGTTTTAGCGAAGAAGTAACAAACTCACGCACGCATAACCTTTCGCATTGATATTATATGTAGGATAGGATGTAAATAGGTACATCCAGCGCACACAATCGCTCCGGCCGAAATCATAGTCGATAAAAATACCCTCGGTGCGTGAGTCCGACTCGGACTTGACCGGTTTTCAGTATTTGACGCTTGCGAATTTAACCGTTATAAAGATACAAAAAAAAAGGTTCGCAGTTTTTTTTAATCTTAATTTTGTATAGAATAATACAAATGACAATATCCCAAACAAAGCAAGTAGGACGAAGTTCTTCAACCAATGAGCGCGAGCGGGCGCTGTATATTATACTTTCATGTATAAACTAGATTCGCAAAATTTCACACTGAACAAATTTTACGATTTAAATGTTAATGCGTAATGTATATTATAGTAGATGTAAGTGCCCAATTGGTTTTTAATTCTAAAGTTGAATAGGTAATAAAGAAAAGTTAGGGTATTTAATTTTTTACATGTTTAATTTTCGGTACTGGGTGATCTAAAAATAACTTAACCTTACTAAGCCTATTCGGATTCTGGATGGTCAAAAAAAAAACTTTACCCTAACCTAACCAACTGTACTTACTCCCAGTACAATATAGCCATTATCATAGCTCAAAGCTATTAGTTTATTTAACTTCGATACATACCTCTATCCCCCATTTCAACTACTTAGGAATATTTTTCAAAATCGCCAAAAGTTTTTTTTTTAATAACACCTATTTTAACGTTTCTAACTACAAAAATGACGAACTCTCATATAAAATTCTACATCCCCCTTTTATCCCTTAGGGGTAGATTTTCCAAAATCGCTGTAAGCTATAAATTTTATTTTTATTAGTATATACCAAAATTTTCACGTCACAAAATAAATGCGATTTTTTGTTTTTTAAAACATTTATTTTATTTTTGACTTTTTAGAGATCATAATAAGCTTATGTTCCTAGTCCCACTTCTTAGTTGATATGAAACTTTAAGACATTTCGCGATCGCCGCCAGCAACGCCGCGGGGAAGTCATAGTCATATTTAAACAATTAAATGTCCTTCGTTGTAGTCGCTCAACTATCTTAATCGAGATATCTTATCACCACCCTTGAAAAAAGTATCGTTGAGAAGTTCCGGTGGCCATCTGTGGTCTTCATCATCAGTGCCATTTCAGCAAATGATACTTTCTGAATGCAAATGCTAGATTTGTTACTAAAAATACTAAAATCGCTATATGTTTGCCTACAATATTTGAAGGATTCCCTCAATTCTTCACTGATCCCCTTAAAAATTTACCCTTTAGGGTTAATAATATGAGCAGGATTAGTAGGATACTCGTATTAGTAGGATTAGTGGATAATAGCTTGTAGTCTTCGTCCGCTTAGATTTCGATTATAATTATTCCCTCGGGAACTTTTAAATTTTCCGGGATGAAAAGTAGCCTATGTGATAAAAGGGTATAAGCTATCTCCGTTCCAAAATTCATCCAAATCCGTCCAGCCGTTGCAGCGTGAAGAGGTAACAAACACACACACACACACACACACACACACACACACACACACACACACATACACACACACACAAACTTTCGCATTTATAATATTATATAGTAGGATAGTAGGATAGTAGGATAGGATTTCGTTATTTTGGTAACTAGAATAAACAAATTAATGAGTATTGTACTCTATCGAAACTGCTAATTATGGTGTTTTTTTCCGGACTAAATAATCGAATTTGTCAGTTCCAATAGCAGTTATTATAAAGTGTCGAGAAGTAAACTATCGAATATGGTAGGTACGATGGAAGCGGCAATCGATATTACCAAGTATACTATCGAAAGTGGCACTTTCGATAAAATTAACTCTCGGTGAAGCGAAGGAAACTATCGAAACTGGATTTTCTAAAAAACCCCTGCGTATTTCCATATACGAATACATTCAAAAAATTGTAGTTATTATATTATTATTTATGTTACTTAACATTTAAACATATCTTTTACTTTTATAGAAATATCACTGAAACAAACTTTAAACCGCTCTGTTGAAAAGTAGCTCAAATTCAGTTCCGATAGTTTACGTAGGGACAGTCGATATATAAAAGGCAAAACTGACTGACTGACATATCAACGCACAGCCGAAACTACTGTACCTAGAAACTTGAAATTTGGTACATGGGTTCCTTTCATGATGTAAGTGAGCACTAAGAAAGGATTTTCCGAAAATCGACCCCCAACGGAAAGAAATAGGGGGGAGTAGCGGGAAACTAATTCTACGCGTACGAAGTCGCGGGCGTCCTCTAGTTAGTAATAAAATTAGTCAAGACCTTTTTATTTGGTGGTCAAATTGTAAAGTTATCGGAGGTTAACCGCCTGTTTCACAATCGACAAGTAAAGTGATAAATTAAGCCCTTTCTCTTTATTACACTTGAAAATAGACAAGGAAAGGGCCAACTTAAAATGACAGATAAATTTACTTGTCAATTGTGAAACAGGCCCTTAATCTTTACACGTATAAAACAAAGTGAAGTCGCTTCCCGCCGTCTGTCCCTCTGTATGTCGCTTTCAAACTATGCAACGGATTTTAATGCGGTTTTCATCAATGTTATAGAATTTAAGAGAAAAGTTTTTATGGAAATATATTCTGAATTATTTACGGGTACGTTACAGAAAACTCACATAAACCGTTAGGTTTAGTGCAAAATTATTAATACCGACCGACTTACATACCTACCCAATGGTTATGATGGGAAACATAGTACACCTAACTTTTGCATATTCTATGAGCTTCATACGTTCGATTAGTATGTAATTGGTCTATTAAACAAGCAAAAGCGATTTGAAAAAAAAGTTCATTCCGCTCGGCGTCGCCGCGTGTAGGTGAAATGCGACGCCGAGCGGGCGTTATTGCGACGCTTCCGGAAAAAGACGCTAGATGTGGGGGGGGCCTTAACTGCACGAATCGTGTCCATCTAGTATTTTTCCCGTGAAAGTTCTTAAGCACACAGCCGAGTGCTATTATTGCGCGACATACGATCCGGTACAGTTATGATATAGTGTGCCGGATAATCGCCGGATGCCGATTCTGAATCGTTAGGGAGTTCTCTTATGGTTGCGGACTATGGAGACGGCATTTTAAACATTTAAACTACAGCGGGTCTAGTATAGTCTATATCGGGTCTCTATTGGATCGCATAATTTTTTTACGCATAACGTATCTTTACGCATAAAATCGTTTGACCTAAAACGGTTTGTACAATAGAAAACGCTTAGATCTTTCAAACTATGCAACGGATTTTAATCCGGTTTTCATCAATGTTATAGAATTTAAGAGAAAAGTTTTTATGGAAATATATTCTGAATTATTTACGGGTACGTTACAGAAAACTCACATAAACCGTTAGGTTTAGTGCAAAATTATTAATACCGACCGACTTACATACCTACCCAATGGTTATGATGGGAAACATAGTACACCTAACTTTTGCATATTCTATGAGCTTCATACGTTCGATTAGTATGTAATTGGTCTATTAAACAAGCAAAAGCGATTTGAAAAAAAAGTTTTTTTTTTTTTTTTTAATTATGGATTATACTGGACTGAAATTTTTCAGCCAACCTATTCGCCATACTTACCATATTAAACAGCTGGGTGAAAGTCGTATCCTATTCGGATCCCTTACTATTCGTACAATGAGGTACAGTCAACAGCATAAATAAGTGATCATTTATGTACCTTGTCACTTTAACGTGTTTGAAATGTTAAACAAAATTGTGAAACGATTGAAAGCGACAAGGTACATAAATGATCACTTATTTATGCTGTTGACTGTACCTATTTACAAACGTAATATAGGAACATTTTTGATCCTTAAACACTTTAACGTGTGTACATACAATTTCGCGAAAAAAATAAACCGATGTAGATAAAAATAATCGTATAGGTATTTTCTTTGTCACAATTTAAAAATGGACCTACATAATCACACTACAAATAAGGCCCCCCCCCACATCTAGCGTCTTTTTCCGGAAGCGTCGCAATAACGTCCGCTCGGCGTCGCCGCGTGTAGGTGAAATGCGACGCCGAGCGGGCGTTATTGCGACGCTTCCGGAAAAAGACGCTAGATGTGGGGGGGGCCTTAACTGCACGAATCGTGTCCATCTAGTATTTTTCCCGTGAAAGTTCTTAAGCACACAGCCGAGTGCTATTATTGCGCGACATACGATCCGGTACAGTTATGATATAGTGTGCCGGATAATCGCCGGATGCCGATTCTGAATCGTTAGGGAGTTCTCTTATAGTTGCGGACTATGGAGACGGCATTTTAAACATTTAAACTACAGCGGGTCTAGTATAGTCTATATCGGGTCTCTATTGGATCGCATAATTTTTTTACGCATAACGTATCTTTACGCATAAAATCGTTTGACCTAAAACGGTTTGTACAATAGAAAACGTTTTATTTTATTTATTTTAAAAATCGAACCTAACCTAACCTAACCTAAGTTTATTAAATTTTGAAATGTCAACCTAATGGGTGTATATGCGTAGACATACGTTATGCGTAAAAAGTTTATGCGTTTCAAAGGGATCCCGTCTATATCGCGTGTCAAATGTAGATAAAGCAACCATCACTCTCGAACGTATTTACATGTCAGAAGGAGACGGATGCTTTATCCAAACTTTATCACGCGATAAACGCAGCCATATTAGGGCCCCTGGGGAGATAATAGAAATTATTTATTTTTGACTGATTAAGTGACATCCTCCAAACACAGTACAAGACTGTTTTATTTTTAATTATTATATTAAATAAAAACCATAAAAATCAATCAGTCAAGTGCTAGTCGGACTCGCGCGACGGTATTAAATGTATATCACCGCAAAGTAGGTATTATTATATTCCGAATTTAATTTGATTTTGAATGAAATCAGCGCAAGCCCATCTCACACTTGACCATTTTTTAGTATTTGTGGTCTTTCTTCAAGGCTTTGTACTATAATCATACCAAATTTGATGCTTGTATGTTTTACCGTTTTAACAATACAGCAAAAAAATAAATACGTTGAGAAAAAACGTTTCTTGTTTGGGGACCCACCTTATTTATTCCAACTATATTTTTTTGTTTGTTAGTAATTCCACTGTATTAAAATATATATTTAAAAAAAACCGCTACCTATTACGGTTTAAGAGATTCTGCTCTTTAAAGTTAGGAGGGACGGACGGAGGGACAGGCAGCTTAGGCATATTATTAGGGTCCCGTTAGACTCTCCGATCACGGAACCTTAAAAGGTAAGAATCGGAACCTACATACACACAACTTATTGTTAGATTATGTGCTCGTTTGTCTAAACAGACCGTCAATTTAAAAATGTTAATGAAAAGAGTTCTATCAACTTAAGTACATAATTATTTAGAAGTGTTATTATTTTCAAGTAGAAACACAAAGCATGCGTGACAAAAGTAACCGAAATGTATTTAAAAAAATACTTCACTTACAATACCACCACGTAGCAAACCAATTTAATATTTGCTTAAAATTTAAATTGTTTATCTTTAACGTAAAAATAGCGTTTTTTAAAACACTCCTTGTTACAATCTTTCCTAATTTAAGATCATTATTAGCTAAAAACTACTGAAAATATTTATCTTTTATAACCTTTCATAAGATTTTAGTAACACTTCTTAAACCTGTCCGAAAAAATAAGTGGTGCGTTTCACATTCTATATTTTTTTATTTAACTTCATAACTTAACAAAACTTTTAACAAATCTCTCTCCACGCTAACTTGCCTCTACAGCACACAGGTCAAAATCAGTAGGCACAAAAAACGCGAGTTAACAATTCAAAATGGTAGGTTTGCTGGCTGCGTCCGGTGGTTACACATGAATTCGGGGTTCGTAGTTTGAGGAGGTACTAATTTTGGAGATGACATGTTTTTTTTTTAAATAAAAAATGACATTATAAAAAAAACTGAGTATAATGGGTTTTTCAGCTGTTTGTTTGATATGGTATTTAATGTCTCTGATAAATTATTATACGAGGTTCAATTAAATGTGTAAATATTTGATTTAAAACAATTGTTTTAATTTCATACGAGTAAGTCGCCTGCCGAATGCAATAAGGGCACAATTCAAAATTTTCGAGATTTGAGATTATTACGGAATCGTGATCTAAAGTGCTCGTTTTACCGTACGCATTAAAGACTTTAGTCAAAATTATACTATAACCGACCAAAGAGGGCATTTATGTCTTTTCTGCACTAAGAGAAATGATCTATCCCTTTCCTGCTATATGGGCCCATCACCAGTCGGCCGCTTGCACTCGCCGCAATCGCACGCGATAATTTGTGCTACAAAGGCATTTCTTAGTTGTGCCCGTATTGCAGAATTTTTGAAATTCATTTTTATGTTGTGCCCGCTTCTTTTTCATTTGCTTTCACAATGAATCGAAGAAAATATAAAAGAACTAACCGTCATTTGATTACACCTCAACGGTAAGTAGGTACCTGCCTTAATATTTTATACATATTGTAAATTAAATCCGTTATGTCCGGCCGCACTTGTATTTTACATACAAGATAATATATTGAGTTAAATGATATTAAATTAGAGTTAATTATAGAACAAAAGTATGTACCTATATAATTATGACGTTAATTAATATTCTTATACAAGCAAATAATTCTGCTGAAGTCTTAATTCGTTCGACTTATCAGTGGCATGTTTTTTAATAGAATTTAATGAAGTTCCTGTCACATATTGCCGCAAAGTCATGTAACCATTAAATTCTAATCTTAGATTAAGTTTAACGTCTGCGTCTATACATTATATCTATATTTATACATAATAAATCAATTACTGTGAGTTAGTCTCGCAAAAACACGGTTAAAAATTGTATTGTTATATTCATAATATTGTCAGTAAAAGGTTTTGCATGAAATGTAATGTTATGGCCTGTGTGCCTATTTGCCTTCGCCATGCCATAAAAAACTAATATAATATTTCTAAGACATAAACACTTACCCCCTTACTAATAAACGTTGAGTAACCGTGGTGTAGTTAAACCATGCTTTGTACTTATCTGTCAAGGTGACATTTGAATTTGACAGATAAGGACAAAGCATTGTTTAGCTACACCACCGTTACTCAACGTTTATTATTAAGGGGGTTAGTCTTACACTGCTGCAAAAAAAGCCTACGACTTCGAACATTTTAGACATCATTTTTATCATACCTACATTTACTCTAAGTAATACTTACTCCAAAAGAAGTTTCGTCTTCCTAACTCCGAGTCTCAATGGTCGCAGCGATCTCTCAATTATTTCTCTACGTAATGTTTGTTTGCTCCTTGTAAATTTTGTCATAATTAGGATACTTCAAATTACTTGCGATTATCCTCCTAAAAAATCTCTCGTCTTGTCGAGCGATCGATCGAGCGAGTTTTAAGCTACTTAGTTGAAAATTCACGCGGTAAAATGTGGTTTGTTCGCTCTGAAGGGACAATTTAAACTCGCTCGTTAATGATTCGTCCATCGAGTTGTAAGTCGAGAAGGTCAAGAGAATCACTTAACTTAAAACGCAGGTATAAATAGTATATTGTTAATCAAGGGATGAAAGGCACCTATTTCACACGAGATATTATTTCGAGCGTGAAATAAATGGTGACTTTCATACGAGTTAAACACTCTACTTTTCAAGTCGACTATCAGAAAAACTCAGTGTAGTTTTACCAAAGAGTGGTTCTATCAGATTTTAGCATGGCTCAGTATAGGTTTAGGTTTTTGTTTTATAATCTTACTACTCGTACAGAGAGGTTATATAGCTTTCTCCTACTGGACAGGTCCTTTGACATATTTCTAATTCAAATATATTTTTTACAATGTTACTGCAGAGAGATTGTATAGGTTTCTGCTACTGGACAGGTCCATTGAATACCAATTTCACCATACGATGTTAAATTTAATCAATATTAATCGATTGCAAGTTCATACATTTTGACAGTTGTTAACACTCTAATCATCTCTGTTAAGTGTGAAAGTGAAATTGGTACTTAGTTATTTTATCAAATTACTTTTTTCGCCTAAATTCCAGGCATGTCCGGACTTATCCGGACGGATGGTAACCCTACCTGTAGGTATAATAGAGTTATCCTAACCGCAAAAAACATAATTAATAACAGAGCTATTAATGTTAATTTCACACAGGTACAAATGTAATCCTATAATCCAAGCTTTATCCCAATAACATCGAAATCAATTGACTGATTCTATCCTAATCATGGAATATTAATGATTCCATCACTTTATTTACGTCACATTGCTACGTTGCCAATCAGTAGGCTTAATTATATCATCCGCTTCCATTGTCATACAGAATGAGCTCCATACAAAACAAGGTTTGTCCTATCACGGCTCATTTTCTATTTGTCACTAGCAATTTTTATTTTGAACTGTAAACAATTTAAAAAACCCGTTTACTTATATACTTAAGTAGATATTTTTATGTTTAGGTTGAAAATGTTCTTATTCGTTCAGCGATTTGATTTTCAAATCTTCATCTTTGCATTTCTCTCAATCACTTGTTATAAAAACCGTTCTATAACCCATTAACCCTATCTCTATCCTACTCAGCCTACAGGCCTGCTTGCACTCCCAGCACTACCCACGTAAAACAGTACAGTGCTTTGCACTATCTGCAATACACCAAGATTAAGAGAGTTCACGTAAAGTAATCGGTTTCACTAACTAAAATAATAAATGAACTTTATTTTAGCCCGTGTTAGTGTCCAACTGCAGGGCATAGGCCTCCCCTCTTTTCCGTCATTCTTCCCTACTGATTGCATGCTCCCGCCAGTCGCTTTGAAACACGTCCAAATAATCCCGCCTCCTTTTAGTGTGCCTGTGCTCCAGTGGCCATCCTGTGGGGTCATAAAAAACTCTTTTTTTAACAATGTACACACATTGTTTGTTTCCCCATTAAACTGAGAAAAGGTAACTCGATCAATCTTTTATTTCGTTCAAATTGACCAAATGTAAACGGCGAAACGAAACCATAGCAAATGCGAAACGTACCGAGCTTTTATTTTAATCATAATTGGAGCTTATTATTTCAGTGCTTTTCGCATATTAATGCAGTATTACAGGCTTTGTTAATTATAAAACCGTTTCATAATATGAGTTATTAATACGTGAAATGAGATGAATGGTAGGAAATAATTCGCAACGGGGTTGGGTGCGTTTGTTGGGGAAGTGACTACCTGCGAAGTTACCGGTCCTGGGTTCGATCTCCGATCAATGCGGATATTTGTTGCTCCATTTCCTTTTTCTTGGATATATTATTTGTATCTAGATATGTATTACTCTAATATGAGTATTTTGTATGATGAGAGCATGTACAGTCGAGGAATTTGATTGTTTAGTAGTAGAATTTGATTGTCATAATACGTCAATTGGCCGGGTTATACATTTTCCTCGTGTCGTTAGTCGTGTCATAGATAAAATAATGCTTTAAGCAAAATTAGCTATTACGCGTTTATGAATAAGAGGCATAGAGTTGTAGCAAGCGATAGCGAAAATGAAAATGTAAATTTTACTGTTGACAAGTTAAAGCTCAAAATAAACAAAGAGCCGTAAACCTTTTATTACGTGCATTCATGAAGTATAATAATTCTCGCGAGCACATTAACGACTCGAGTTCGCTAAGTCGACCGACAAAGCGAAAACTCGCAACTCGGTTGGCGAAAACTGGCGAAAACTCAGAAAGTTGCGAATTGGCCTCGCCTCGTGTTTGCGCAAAGAGTCGTGCGTTTCCAAGTTTTAATATTTTACGTGTTTGTTTTTTGTTCTTGCGTTTTAAAAGAACAACGTTTTGTCAATTTGTTGAAAAAATACTTCGACCTACAAGCGAAAAGCTAGAAAAAGTGCATTTATAATGTATTTAAATGTATTTATCTTTATTGTGCAAGAATAAAAAAGAAAATACAAAACACAGGCTAAAAGAAATACAAAACAGAAACCAGTGGGTACGAAGGAGAACTTATTCCTTTAAGGGATTTCAACCAGCTAGGTTCTCTGGTTTCGAAAAAAAATGCTTAAAATAAGAACCCAGTAGTACCCAGTACTAGTAGTAGTGTCGTTAGTAAGTGTTAGTAGTATATATTAGTGACAACAGATGTTTACAACTAGAACTGAACACTAGCTCTCTGCCTACAAGACGGTGCGATTTATGTTAGAGCCGGTCTCGTTACGAACTTTACATGCAGGCCATTTGAACTGATTTGCTGATTTAGGTCAACCAGGAAAAACTTGCACACCCTGTTTCTCATTTTCAAATACGAGTAGTATTTCCATTCTAAATAAACAAAAATCGTACCAAGTGTGGACTATATACAGGGTTGGTATATTTTGTAGCAGTTTTTTATGGGATTGAGAGGGTATACGAGCACACAGGGCCTCTATTCCCGGCGGTAAAAACCATATCATATTTGACCTGTTACGGTATTGTTTTGACGTCAGCCGCCATTACTGTCAAGGAAATAAAAGCTATCAAAACGTTGACAATACGATAACAGATTTGCGGAATCATCGACAACCTCGATGGAGCCATAACCTACAAGAATTGAATTGAATTGAATTGATAACAGATCAAAGATGATTGTGGTTTTTAGCGCCTAGAATATTGGCCCTGGCCACTTGATAGTGAGTTTGCATTGCTTTTTCGTTCTTAGGATTACAGACTTGGAATTTTTATAAGCTTTTGCTTATAAGCCTTATTATAAACGTTGACAATTCTAAGACTGCAAACGTGCTGCTAACCCTGAGGACTAGCCATTTTACAGGCTGTCTTATACACTAAAACAACAATGCGAGAACTGCTGCAAAAAACACCCTGTTGAAAGGATGATGCTAGCAATCTGGACGGACCCTGTACAACGTCTTGCCGCCACTAAATCAAATTCTACTAAATCAATCAACCTGACTTACTGACTTCTATATCAACGCACAGCCGAAAGTACTGTACCTAGAAACTTGAAATTTGGTACAGGGGTTTCTTTCATGATGTAAATGAGCACTAAGAAAGGATTTTTAGAAATTCAACCCCTAAGGGGGTGAAATAGGAGGGAGTAGCGGGAAACTAATTCTACGCGTACAAAGTCGTGGGCGTCCTCTAGTCAATTATAAAAGCCTATTCGAATAAGTCTGTTTTGTTATTATGTTCTTATCAAACAAACACACACGCAAAACCAGGCGATCACATTCAAGGCAGTTAATTCTAATAATTTATTTCTTCAAAAAAGTCGTAGTTAAATTAAATAAAGCAATAAAAAAACTTGCAGACAAATCACATTGAAAAATTTGAATTAAAAAAAACCACCGTAGATAAGACACAACATTGTACAAAACAAAAGAATACAAATATACTAAACAGTATGAAGACCTCCTTAAAGTATTAAAATGTATTTTTAATTACGTAACATTGTTCTATTCGTTCCCGCAAATTAAACCTTGTGATCTATTTTCAATTTCCGCGGCGCCTTTTGTGCCGGTTTTAATTATGCCTTCGGTGTAGCGTTAATTTGATATTAATCGTACGGTTAATGCGTTTATACTACAGTAATTACAATCATTTTGTTTGTTTTTAGTAGGTACAGTCTGGCTTTAGTCTTGTTAGATGACAATCCAAGTCAAGATAGCTTTAGATTCAGAAGTTATAAAACAATATTGTCTTAAAAAAACTGACTAGATTTTTGGATAACACGGTTAACCGAGTTGGTGAGACCATGCCATGAGTAATTACAATCATTTTGTTTGTTTTTAGTAGGTACAGTCTGGCTTTAGTCCTGTTAGATGACAATCCAAGTCAAGATAGCTTTAGATTTAGAAATTATAAGACAATATTGTCTTTAAAAAAAACTGACTAAGTTTTATAACACGGTTAGCCTAGTTGGTGAGACCATGCCTGCGGGGCTAGCGGTCCCGGGTTCGAATCCCGGTCAGGGCAAATATTTGTGTGATGAGCGCGAGTATTTGTTTCTGAGTCTTGGCTGTTTTCTATGTATACAAGTGTTAATTTCTCTATTTAAATATGTTTATCGTTGTCTAGTACTCATAGTACAAGCCTAGGGCTTGGTTTGGGACTAGGTCAATTTCTGTGACATTTTTCTTTAACTAGAGAATCCCTGCGACTTTAATTAATTAAATTAACTTACAGCTTCTCCAATTACTTCCCGTTGAGAGTTGATTTTCAAAACATTCCTTGCATATTGCTCTCCTAGGATGCCCAAGGAATAATTCCCTCCACACTTTTCCCTATGTCCAGTGGTTTAGGCTGTGAGTTGTCTGTTGTCATCTTATTGGTTTCTTGTATGGAATTGCTTTTGGATTTGCTTTTCTTTCTCTTAGACCGCGTTTACACTTACAAGTTATTGCTGTAAGTTTTGAGAAACAATTATGGGAAAGAGAGGTAAATATCTGCTTTGCACATAGCTTTGTTTCAAAACTTACAGCAACTTGCAAGTGTAAATGCGGCCTTATGGCGTGAATACGGTAAACGATTTCTCAAGTTTTTTTTTTAAGATTTCGAATTAACTCTCCGCTAGTAATTTCGACGGTTATAAACAAGTATAAAGGCGAACTTATCCTTTTAAGAAAGGATTTATTTTTCTTATTGGCAGCTAGTTTTTATTTTTATTTATTTGTCTAACCAAAGGCTAAATTTGCATCAATCATTGCAAAACCTTTCAAAGCATCACCACCTTTATAAAACCTTTTCATCTAATAATAGACACTTATACAAACTTTATATAACCACAGACGCGCAAACAATATATAATTAACTCAGTATTAACGATGCAAAGAACACTAAAGTAATAATTAAATTCAAGTTTCGCGTTGAAAGTCACAATAGAAACCAAAAGAAGTAATAAAAGACGTAAGTAAGTAAAAGGATTTTTTGAACTTAATGTCCGGTAATAAGGTCGTGAATGATTTCGAAGTTATGTGACAGATACGGCCTTTTATCTCAAGAGGACAGAATGAGTGACCTTGTTTGGTGCGCCTACGCAAATTCTAAGATGGATTTTGTTAGATGATGGTATTATTGTGGATATACTCGTAGTTTGCTTTAGTTTAGTTTAATTTTTCATCAATTTAATAATATAATATAAATTGTATTGAGATCGTCAACATAAATAATGATTAAAATCTTATTAAGAGGATTGTGAAGCTAAAAATAAATACAAAATCTAACATAATGTAAACACTAACCTAAAATTGATCTAATGCTTAAATTAATAGTTAAACTGATGTCTGTGCAGCTGTGTTCATCATCATCATCTTCACCATCATCATCATCTTCTTCACCACCACCATCATCATCATCATCATCATCATCATCATCATCATCATCATCATCATCATCATCACCATCATCATAATCATCATCATCATCATTTATTATCATACATCGTGTCAGCCACAACACGCCCACGGCTGGAAATAGGCGTTAGCCAAGTAACCTACCTATCTCCACAACAATTTTAGGACATTTTTTTTTTGTTGCGAGGGCACAAACCCTCAGGCCATCTGTTGGTATCAGATCATCTAAGACCCATAGACATTTGAATTCTCAAGACTACAATGTCAAGACTGCAATCCTGAGACTTGAAATACGCTCCCAACCCTGAGGACTAGGATGAGATGCCAAAATAAATTATTTTTTCTGAGGCATTTTCAGAAAATTTCAATTAACAATGTAATGACGTAACAAAGACGTAACGGATAGACGCGTTACTACGGAATCCTTAAATCAGTTTGTAGACTTTTTATCAACAGTGATATCTTTTTAGGAAGACATGTAAAAGAGCCCATGTTCTGACATAGTTAATGTAAATAGTCCACCAAAGTAAATACTCCATAACCAAACAATTGTCCTCGCGTGTGATATCCATGGACTTGTTTCTATAATAAGTCCATGGTGATCGTCAAAAAACTGACATTGGCGAAATAGAACTTGTACTAAAGAGTAAAAGCCATTAAGTAATTAAGTAAAAATACATTTAAATACCCAAATCTCCAAGTCTTATCCTTACATTGCAGCCTGTCGGGCTGCGCTTGAGTGGCGCCTCGGAGCCGGCGCAGGCGCCGCTGACACCGTTACCGAGTGACTGGTCGGCGCGTGGTGCACGGTGTAAGATGCGGCGATCAGTGGAACTACACTAATGGCGGATTTACATTTGTCCACCAAATGCATGCCAGTAGACGTACATGGCGTCGTTACAATAGCTTTCGTCTCGAACGTGAAAACCAACTCATCAATGTACCTACTTCTACTGGCATGCATTTGATGGACCAATGTAAATTAGCCATTAAGGGGAATAAAAACTGGACGCTATACGTACAAAGTAAAGCCAGGTTCCATCAACATCACCTTGATGAAAGGCGCACTTCTACCAAGTGTCTCAAGGGGATCTCCATACATTAAAGGTTTTTTTTTCAGAGTATTTTCATTTTTGTTAAAAATGTTAAAACACGCAAGAGACAAATTTGGTACGATTAAAGTACAAACCCTGAAAAAAAAACAAGAAATACTTAGAAATAGTCAAGTGTGAGTTGGGTTCGTGCTGATTCGATTCGAAATCGAAATTAAATCGGAATATTATAATACCTACTGTGTGGAGGTACGGAACCCTCGGCGCGCGAGTCCGATTCCGTTTTTTTGTATTTATCAGGATCACTTATAGTATTTTGCGATACCTTTTTTAAATAGTTACTCCTACCAAAATGCCCTAATATAGCGCAACGTTACTTTGATAGCAACTCCTATCCAACCAAATACGATATTCAAAACTTATCAAAAGCCCAAAAGTTATTATGTATTCCACACACCATCATACCCCTAATCTATCCGACGCACAAAGGAAAGTTCGTAACTTGTACCAAATTTACTAAACACTCCGCCAATGACTTGACGGTCGAGTAACGAGTCGACTCGCCTAAAAACGGTCAAGTGATACTTAGAACATGTTTTTGAATGTTGTTTTGTTTTTTTTATAGTCTCGTGTCACGAGTTTGTTATTTATGTTGGGAAGGATTCGCGACGATTGAAAGCCCGTTACGGATTTCGATGACATTCCTTGAAAGGCCAGTTATATATTAGAACTAGAGGAAGCCCACGACTTCGTACGCGTAGAATTAGTTTCCCGCTACTCCCTTATTTCTTCCCGTTGGGGTCGATTTTCGGAAAATCCTTTCTTAGTGCTCACTTACATCATAAAAGAAACCCCTGTACAAAATTTCAAGTTTCTAGGTACAGTAGTTTCGGCTGTGCGTTGACATATAAGTCAGTCAGGTTTGCCTTTTATATATATAATAGATTAAAAACCCTAATAACGCACTTCCGTGAAAAAGTATCTAACTCATGGTGAAAACCGTATCAACATCCGTTGTGTTGTTTAGGAGGAGTTAACGGATAAACACAGAGAGACAGACGGACGCGGAAAGCAACTTTTATTCTAAAAGTTGTTCCGTCCGCATAATTAAACACTTTTGTGTTTCTTTAATTTAATTCCAAGTTTCGTCGAAGAAGCAGCTCAACAATACTCCCACGTTACCAAACGAAGCTAACTGCATAGTACTTCTTCTTCTTCTCTTTAATGGCAGCCACAGGGCTTGTGCCAATGTCTGCGAACGATTGACGATTGACTATTTATTCGCATTTTATACACTTTCGCAAAAAGTCGACGGAGCTACGCTACCGCGGAGCTCCTATCCTTCGGAGGCTTGGCCCTCCGGGCCAGCTGAAATCCTAATATAACCTAAACCTACCTTATATTTATGACACTAAGGGGTGCCTTGGGTCCGGAATTGAAATTTTTCATTTGTATAAAAAATGCGAAAGTGCATAAAATGCGATTAAATCTTTTTGAATCCCTCAACGCATTCTCCTTCTTTAAAAAATCGACGATCTTTTCCCAATCTCTCATAGTTTCAGAATTCTTCTGACCTATTTCGTTTACTAACCTGAATTTTCAGATGTACCCACCCTTTCTAAAAGCGTACATAGGCTGATTCAACGGATATTGTCACGTAATTCAATATATCCTATATCCGCTAATTCTTTCCCCGGGAACTTACTTCCCTTAAGATCTGAAGAGACGTGCCTGTATTTGTCGATAAATCTATCGGCATGCTTAAATAGGGTTGTCGATTTTATGGTGACGTATTTTTTTGTAATGTTGTTGGGTGTATGTAATATGTATGTAGACGAGAGCTGGACTATTAAACTTTGGAAACTGAGCAGAGGACAACTCAGGTGCATTATCGGAGTGTTGGATATTTAATTAAATATTATAGCTTTATGCTAGACTAAGTAGTATGTGATAAGAAATATGTTTGACAAAAAGACTGACTGCTGAGTTTCTTGCGGCGTTTCTTCTCAGCAGTGGTCTCCTCTTGGGAAGCGCTGGTAGATTCTTGACGTTTAAAAGTGCCCGTGCGGCCTACTTACTGAATAAATTTCTTTTATCTTTTTTTATCACTTCGGGTTTAAACATCTTCTAGCAAAGATGGGTCTTTATGACAACACAGATTGTAGACAGTGCGGCGAAGCGGCGGAAGCAATGAAACACATACTGTGTGAAAGTGATGCGATCGCCGCCATACGAATTAAATTCCTTGGCTGTGGCTACCTAGAACCAAATCGCCTTGGTATCGATGGATTGGTATCTATTGAAGGAGTGTCATAGGATACTAGTCGATTGCGTCTATTAATCCAGTCGATCGTGGCAAAGCAAAGAAAAATACAAACGGTCGATCGAACAGATCTATTCGGCAAACCGTATTCAAGTCTGACACCCTTGCTATATTAGAACCTACTCAGTACTGATGTTCGATGGAGAAGGCAAACGAGCACGCATCATTCAGTGGGTTCTGAGGCCTATACTCCGTTTGTTTAGATACTTATAAAAATGTAAACAATCCAAACCACATGGCATTGTTAAACAGCCAATCAAAGCTGTTATATCGAATTTTGACGTATCTGTGTTGGCTGATGAAAACATGTGATTGTTTTGTTTACATTTTTTAAGCACATAAGCAAACGGAGTATAGAGCTCAGTTTGAGACTAGGTCAATTTGTGTGACATTGTCCCCTGATATCTATTTATTATTATTATATTGAAAATTATCATATTGGCAACCCTATCCTTCCATGTAGATGTTGTAAACAATTTTGTTTGGGCACGTCCCGTGCAATATTTTGTTACAATATTAGATTTGTCGCTGTCAAGACTTTGAATGCAGCAACTCGGGAGAGAAAAGTTTACTGACATGTGTGTACGATTTGTTAGTCTGTTTCCTTTCTCGGCTTTATTCAACAAAGGAATTTAGCTGTGCTATCTTTTTTTCAAGAAAAAAAAATTGCCTAACTAGTTTTTTTATTGTAAAAGAGGCTATCTAGCCAGCCAGTCACCTTATATAAATTGATCATGATCACCGCCGCCCATGCGCAACACCAGGGGCACGTTTTATAAAGCTACAAGTTACAATTTTACGGGTCTAAACTGGCAACACTGCTCAAATGGCTTGTCGTCATTGGTCAAGGTTGTGTCAAATGGAAACTTGTAACCTGTAAATTGTAATTTGTAGTTTTATAAAACAGGCCCCAGAGGCCCTAGCCAAGACGCAATACGCTAATTAGCTTTTCTATTCGTTTCGTTTTTAAACCAATCGCGTCACTGGTAGATCACGTGACTCTTAGGTTTTCGTTCTCGACGCTATTCGTTCGCTCACTTATTGCCATTTACTATTCTACTTAATTTCTACTTAGTCATTACGCACTTTAATTTAGCTATGCCATATAATGGAATCATTATGCTAAACATAATTATTCTTCATGAAATTTGGCTTTGTTATAGTACTTATGCTATTTAAAATTAGAATTAACAAGGTATTCGGGTATTAATTTGTTAATAAATAATACAAAATCGCTTATACGGTTTTAATATTCCTAGAAAAACTTTATGCTAAGTATGTTATGCCAAATGATTATAAAGTACCTGTGATATGAAAACGATTTTGCCAAATGTGGTTAATTAGTAGTAGTAGTAGGTAAATAATTAGTTTTTAGAGTTTTTGGTAATTCTGTAGCTCTGCCTACCCCACTCTGGGAATGAAGGCGTGAGTGTATCAATGTGTATGTATGTATGTATGTTGTGCCAAATACGTTTCGTACAAACAAAATTATGCCAAACGAGTGCCAAACAGACG
Organism: Acleris cristana; assembly: GCA_948252455.1. Lineage (NCBI taxonomy): Eukaryota > Metazoa > Arthropoda > Insecta > Lepidoptera > Tortricidae > Acleris > Acleris cristana. The sequence goes on along the minus strand of OX411797.1, from coordinate 5,265,163 downwards.
GAATCTAGATTCATGAGCTTGTCGACGAAAAACGCCTATATTATATTCAATAGCAAGACTACAGTAGCGTTAAACTGCTTATAGAGTCTGATTAGCGAATGTTTACTTAAGGAAACAAAGAAAAAAAATCGTTTTGCTTTCGCTGCCATAAATGTAGGTGGATTAATGGAGAATATAGTTATGAACTCGCCAATATAATTTATTTCATACCTAATCAAATTAAATATAGAAATATCCAACTATTGTTGTCTCTCCATACGAGGAAATCGTATCTTTCCTGGGGTATAAGCAATATCCCTATTTATATTAGGTACCTATAGGGTAACAAAAAAACTACGCTTCAATTCTTTTTTATCGAAAAACATACTGTATACATATAATGTCCGACTCAATGTCCGCTCGTAACTACTAAACGGCTAAACCGATTTTAATACATTTTACGTGGTTAGATTCGTTTTGACCACTAGGGTGTCATAGGCTATATTAAAATTATTAAAAGTGAAATTGGCGAAATAAAAAATAAATACATGATAAGTAACATTACTTTGACGACATTATGCAAACAGTAGTTGGGTTTTTTAAAGCTTGCTTTTTGTTATTTATTACGATTATTTATTATATTTTACGTTATTTATTAACCATTAAATGTTCTTCGTTGTAGTCGCTCAAATATCTTAATCGAGATTATGTTATCGCCACCCTTAAAATCGGTACCGTTGAGGATTTCCGGTGGCCATTTGTGGTCTTCATCATCAGTTCCGCTTCAGCAAATGATATTTTCTGAATGCAAATGCTGGATTTGTCACTAAAAATACTAAAATCGCTATAGGTTTGCCTACAATATTTGAGGAGTTCCCTCAATTCCTCACTGATTCATCAGATCCTGGTTTCCATATCATGGTACCACCCTTGGAATATCTCCTTTCCAACAAAATCTTCAAAATCGTTACATAAACGACGCAGTAATCCGCGAACAAACATTTAAAAATAAAAGGTCAAATTGAGAAACTCCTCCTTTTTTTAGTCGTTTATAAATAATGTAAACTAACTCCCAAGTAATTAGTTATTGTCTCGCGAAGCCGAATTAGTCACAAGATGGCCACTAGCACCGTTACGCTGACGCTAAACGCCGCGCACAGCGTTTTACGGGAGGCTACTCCTCCCCCAACTAACTCGACCAACGCTCTATAACTTTAGAGGTTTATTTAGTTATTTGTAGCCAGCACTACGCTGTAATGTAGGTTTTAAAAATGCATGTGCTTCCGGCTCCATGGACGGATGGAGGTCTATCTTGGATGGACTTAGTTGAGATTCGTACGTTTAGAAACAGCTATGGTTAGTCGTATTGTACCTACAGTCAGCGTCATATAGGTACATACAGGGTGACTGCGGGGGATTTATGCGTGTATTGACTATAAGGAAATATGCCAAAGTATAAAAATGTCTACCTTTAAAACATAAATTAGTCTAAGTATAAGAAAACCAATACTTCAAAACGTCTAAGTCTTATTAAGTCGAAATATAGAAATTACTACTCTCAAAGTATAAAAATGTCTACAATCATAGTAAGTAAATGTCTTCTATAAAAATCGACTATGTATATAAATATTCAAGTGGACATTTTTATACTTCGGCATATTTCCTTAAAGTCTATTGTCGTAACATCTTTATACGTCTCGTCTAATATAATTATATATGTGCACATTTTTATACTTTGACTAAATTATGCACGGACGAAATTATTCAAGTGGACATTTTTATACTTCGGCATATTTCCTTATAGTCAATACACGCATAAATCCTGCGGGGTCGTGTAGCAACAAAGTAAACTTAAACTCACTTCGCCATTAGGAACATGACGAAATAGATTTAAAAGCGTTAAGACTTTTTCTTTAAATAAACATTAATTTTTCATTTATTTTCACTTCTCCAGTTAATATTTTGCAAAGTTTGGATACGTTGCCGTAATTTTGTAAGAAAAACTTAAAAAAATATTGTTAAAAACATATAATTTATAATCATGCCTAGTAATAAAAATAATTTCCAAATCAAGTCCACAAAAAAATCTTTTACACATCACTCAAATGATCAGGTAAGATCTTTTATTCATAATCTGACTACCCTGAAAAGAAAACCCAACTAGCCTACATCTTCGCATAAACCTTCCATTACTTAGCAGTGCATTATGCCCTTCTTTTGGCCCTTGAGCACGGTTCGAAAAAGACATCATTTTTCACTACCCCGCGTCAACTAGGTAATGAATGAAACCTTTACAATTGCCAACGTATCTTTGCAGCTCGCGAACGGAATATACACCCTTATTAAAACCAACATAAAAGCCAAATTTGTAGTCTTCAATGGTATTTATAAGTTTGTTGGAACTGAACGACTAATGATACTTGAGCTCCGATAGGTTAATTATTTTCCCCTGAATCGCCTATTCGTTTTTAGGGGCGGGTGTAGAGGCAGGTCAATGTTAAGTGGACCGTCTTTGAAATTGTGGAAACTTGAGTTTTGGTCTCTAGGCAGGTCAAGACATCGCGAGTGCCTTTCATTGTATGGAATAGGTAATTTTACCGCAAAAAAATGAGAAAAGCGATACATGTTTTGATGTTTTGCGATATGTTGCCATTGTAATAGGTACCTACCTTAAAAGGAGTTTTCCTATTATAGACAGCAGGTATTAAAAAAAACAACAGGAGTTTTTCTAAAAGGTGTTCTGAAAAAAAGAGGTTGGTTTTGTTCATTATTCACTAAAATTAAAAAAACTTCTGCCAATGGCTAAAGAGCTTAAACGCCACATAGTCTTTTCTACGTCATTCACAGCTAGTGCTAGGCTTAAAAAAACGGCCAAGTGCGAGTCGGATTCGCGCACGAAGGGTTTCGTACCATAATCTATACAACATTAGAAAAAAAACGCCAAAAAAGTCCCGTTTCTTGTATGGGAGCCCCCTTTAAATATTTATGTTATTTTGTTTTTTTTTAGTATTTGTTGTTATAATATAGCGGCAATATAAATACATCATCTGTAAAAAAGTAACTTCAGACAGAAGGACAGACGGACGGACGGCCGGACATAGGGATAGGGGTGTGGATAAGGAGGGATTCACATTGGTGCAGCACAGCAAAGCACGTAGGAAGCCTCATAAGACTCGGTGTGGTACTGCAGTAACGGACCCGAATTCCGAGCTGCGGGCAGCTATACCGAACACGGCGCTCTACGTGTCTCGCCTGCACCACTCTGCAACGGTAGACGACGTGGTGGAGTACGTCCGTCAGAAGGTTGGATGCAGTCTGACGGTGTTCCAGCTACGCTCGCTTCGCTACGTGCACTTCAGTTCGTTTGTAGTGCGCGTGCCGCGGTTTATGCTGGGGACCGTCGAGTGTCCTGACTTTTGGCCGAAAGGTGTTGTGTTCCGGCGGTTTCGGGGCAACCTACCGGCAGCGACCAAGATGCCAATTTTGGCAGAACAGGACCACACTGTTCTGTCACCTCGGTGTTAGTTTTAAGTTTTATATTGTTATGTATGTTAGTCTATAAGGTATTTGTAAATATGGGCCTCGTTGCCCGAAATAAAATTTATTATTATTATTATTATTATAGGGGGGAGAGGGGGATAGGGTCCCGTTTTTACTCTTTGGGTATGGAACCCTAAAAAGTATGCTTTTGAGATAAAAAAAACCTACCTAACTATGTTTATGTAGAGGACAGTTGACTAAACATTTAAGAGCCATATTAAGGTTATTTAATTTTAGTTAAGAAATTGTTTGAAGATACGTATGTGACGTTGAAAACATTACATCTCATAGCTACATAACGATGTCTTCAATAACCCCAATAACCTACCCCGTACTAACTTTGTACGTGTACATGGGGCTTAAACCCAATATCTTTCTGACTTAAGTCAGTAATAATACTCGAACTAGGCAGAATTTCCATTAAACCTTTAATATCCGAGTTTCATATTGCCGAAACGATCGCGGTGACAAAATGCGTGATTAAGGCGATGATTGATGGAACTGGGTGACAGTCAGTCATTTTTCATGCGGGGTTGTTTTACATCTCAGGTGACTAGGGAGATTGGCTGGGTTTGCTTGCTTTGAAACTGGTTAGGAGTATTATGCTGCCCTCTTAAGCCAAAAAGTAGTATCTCAGATTTAATTGAAAGGGCAAATAGGCATATGTAGTGGTCTCGGCCCAGAATATACAGGGTGACTCCTAAGTGGTGAAAAAACTTATCACTAGGGTGTTCTACGCACAAATATGAACAACTTTCACTATGGGGCCAACTCCGAAATCTCGAAAAAAATAATCACCTGTTTCATAGAAAAGTTCAATACGTCCGCGACCAAAATGTATGAAACAGCTGATTATTTTTTCGTGATTTCAGAGTTGGTCCCATAGTGAAAGTTGTTCATATTTGTGGGTAAAACACCCCGGTGATAAGTTTGTTCACGACTTATGAGTCACCTTGTATGTTTGCTCCATTCGGCGTCGAGAACCTTGGTCCGTGGGGTCCTAGCGCTCAAAGCCTCTTCAAGAACATTTCGAAGAGGCTCATTGACGTCACGGGAGACCGAAGAGCTGGCAGTTTCCTCGCTCAACGCATAAGTTTAACTATCCAGCGAGGAAATGCTGCCAGCATCTTCGGGACCATGCCGCAGGGCCCTTTTATAGATATAGCTTTTTAGTTTTAAAATAGAATTAAGTTTAACTTGGTAAGTAGATGTGTTCTGTGAACCGCATTAAGATTTTCACACAAAAATAGAAAAAAAAAACAATAAGTTTTGGGGGTAGGTACATACTTAGAATACTTAGAACAGAAACTCATTTTTTTTTTCATCAATCCCGTACGTGTGGGGTATCTATGGATAGGTCTTCAAAAATGATACTATTATTGAGGTTTCTAATATCATTTTTTTCTAAACTGAATAGTTTGCGCGAGAGACGCTTCCAAAGTGGTAAAATGTGTCCCCACCCCTGTAACTACTAAAATAAGAGACTGAAAAAACTAAAAAAAAAATTGATGTAGGTACATTACCATGCAAACTTCCACCGAAAATTGGTTTGAACGAGATCTAGTAAGTAGTTTTTTTAATACGTCATAAATCGTGAACCGCAATTTACCTTTCACGGAACCCTTCATAGGCGAGTCCGACTCGCACTTGGCCGCTCTTTTTTTAGCCTGCACCTTAGCTCACGGCCCTATCCGCTTTCATCATAAGTATGAGCCATGTGTACAAAATTCTGAAGAAATTCGATGATGTTTTATCGACAAGAAATATCTCAGAACAATTTTATCATTAAGTAGAAATAGATCGAAAGGTTATCAGTATTATGACTACCGCAGTTTGCTTTGCCAAACACACTAGCTAAATTTGTTTGGTTCCTAGAATTAATTTATACTAGGGTTCTCCTACGACTCCATCTGTGCACATTTTTTAGGGCATAGAGAAGTCAAATGAGCACATGGATGGTAGTGATGGTGAGCGGTCAAACTTATTACACCCCTGGTTTTGCGTCGGGGGTTTAAAACTCACGTACTCCAAGGATTGCCACTACACAATAAATTAGTCTTGTGCCGCCTTTATTCTTCTCTTTGGCATTTCTTCGAAAGGATCAACACCTTGTGGTGCCATAACACATTGGGATCACATTGTTGTCCATCTGTGTCTTCGTCTGATAACACATTTATATTTCCTGGAATGGTTGATTAGGTAACGGTATCAAGTTGAAATTATGACATGACGTAATCTGTCAATCGAAATAGGGAATATGCATGATTTTTTTAAATCGCATTACTCAACAAAATATGAAAATACCGTAAACGAGACCACCAAAAGTGAAATTAAAATTAAAATCGGCCAAGAAATACGAATGATACAAGCATTTTAAACTGCTAATTAGACAACGATTAGACAGAGAGATCCAATATGCACTGTGACGTCATGTAACAGATCGGTTTTGCTAGTAAGAGATGGGAAAAAATCTTTGTTGGCTTATATCTTGGTTATTTTTATAGCTATTCAAAAATGTTTTTTGTCGACTGTTTGTTACATGAATTGCTGTTATTGAAGCTATGAAATAAAGTCATGAATATACAGCCGCACTCACAGTCAGTAATAATAACGATTAAGTTGTTCATTATGAGTCCATTTTTCATACAAAAGTTTGAAAATTAACGAGTCAATTGTCACTAACTGCCGCAGTCGACGTCACTTAAATTTAATGCTTGTTTGGTGACGTGTTGTCTTATTCTATTGCTGTAGCAAAGAAAGTGACAGCACTTGACAGCAGCAACTTTAATCAAGCATTAAATTATATTGACGTCTCTGAGTGCGGCAGTTAGTGACAATTGGCTCGTTCATTTTCAAACTTTTGTATGAAAAATGGACTATAGGGAACAACTTAATCGTTATTAAGTGCGGCAGTTAATGTCTGTCGTATGTATGTCAATCAGGTCGTATGAATGTCACATAGGTATTTAATATGACACACATAATGTTGTTTGTATTAACTACGACTCAATGCTGTTTGTTTATTTCAGAAAACAGAAACTATTTAGCTCTTCAACTAATCTTTGATATTCGTTCTCCCTAACTCACCTAGCCTATAATTACTTCCCGTTGATGTAGAATGATTCATGACATTTGACAAGCAGTTCCTACATAAATAGCAAAAGCAAAATCTAAAATTGTAGCAAAGTGTCACTTTTATTGGAGTTTGTACTTATAAATAAATAAATATCAATAAATATTAAGGGACGATCTCACACAAATTGACCTAGTCCCAAACTAAGCTCTAGGCTTGTACTATGGGTACTAGACAACGATATAAATACTTATATAGAGAAATAAATACTTAAATACATAAAAAACATCCAAGTCGTCGCGTCGTCACCTTCACTCATTCACTCCTTCTTAAACTGTCCTGTCCTGTTCTGGTTTGTTCCAGTCCTTCTTGTCCTTATTTGTAAGTTAGAGCAATTTTCATGAATCCAAAACCACTGCCGAGAGTCAATTCACCTTCTGTCTGAGCATAATCTTTATTTCGGGCAGCAAAGCAGCATACTCGGTCCGACGCTTTTTAAAATATATACATGACCTGCTGCAGCTCTTTGAAATGAAACTGTGGTTATGTTTAACGGCGAATTCTAGGAGGGCACATTCCAACTAGCCGATGATGGATTGGCAAGAGTGGCAAATTACCTCGATCACAATATTCTGACATTGAATGTTAAAAGACCCAGTATTTGTGCTTTTCCAAGACACCGATTACTTCTGCAACCGAATCGAGTAGTCTTAGGACAAGCTTGTAAAAAGGAATGCTCCTCTTGCTCATGTGAGACCCTGAAAAGGAGCAACAATTATAAAATACCTTGGCTTTCTTATAGATAAGTATCCCTCCATCAAGGAGCACATACTAAATCCTTCGAAGAGAGGAAGAAAAGTGATATACTTGATGAAAACGCTGCGCGGCTGCTCTACCCTGCCAGTGCCAGTCAGTCCTTCAGTACTGTATCGCAGTGAGGGGCACAGTGCTCATGGTATTGGAGCGTAAGCAGCGAGCAGTGATCAAGGTCATTCTCAAAAAACCTTTCAGCTTCCCTACTGACACTCTGTACAGAGAAACTGGTTTTCCCAGAGTAAGGCAATTATTTTTCTTGAGCGCTGGTAACCGAGTGCACAAAAGTACTAAAGAGCCAGCGGTGCCTTAATAAAGAAACGAACATAAAGAGTGCGAGTACCCGCGGATGGATCGGCTTTTGCAAGACGCGCACCCTTGTTTGCTCATCCGTCCCTATACAACGTGGTTAGTAAACCTTACTGACTTATATATCAAAGCACAGCCAAAACTACTGCACCTAGAAACTTGAAAATTGGTACAGGAGTTCCTTTCATGATGTAAGTGAGCACTAAGAAAGGATTTTCCGAAAATCGACCCCCAACGGGAAGAAATGGGGGGAGTAGCGGGAAACTAATTCTACGCGTACGAAGTCGCGGGCGTCCTTTACTGCCGCACTCAGAGACGTCAATTCGTTTTAATGCTTGATTAAAGTTGCTGTTGTCCCTTTCTTTGCTACAGCAATAGAATAAGACAACACCTTACTAAACAAGCATTATATTTAATTGACGTCTCTGAGTGCGGCAGTTAGTGTTACATAAAACACTATCCAACATCTAGAGTTATTGAACAAGTGGTGTACAACTCTGTCATACAGAGATACAGAAGCTTTGCTGCGTTATGGGGCCTAGAAATCCATCATGTACTCACGCTTCTCTCTCGCTCTCTCAGCTGCTCAGACACGCTACACAGAAACAAGCATTCTCACACTAACACTCACACACGCTCACACTCATGCACACACACACGCACCCACACGCACACGCAAACGCACACGCACACGCACACATGCGCAAACGGTTCTAGAGTAATAAGTTAATGATTTCCTTTTAAACAAAATTAATGATAAATGTTAAAAGTTATCAAATATTATGTAAAAAAAAATTGTTTAAATTTTTATTTGCTTTTAAAACAGATGTAGCTATGTGTAATCATTGCATGTTGCACTTTTGTTGTTTTTAAGTAAGTCCTAATTACATACCTTGCTTTTCTGTCTGTTAACCGGTTCTCTGGGCTCCAAGGGATATTTTCTTGTATGTTCTTGTGCTAGTTAATGAATAAACTTATCTTTATATTTGTTTTATATTTATCTTTAAACAATAAAAATGACGTCTAAGAGAAAGGTTCCAACAGTTTTAAAAATGGAGAAAGTGCGAATCCGACTCGAAGGGCTGCGTACCATGGTTATTTGAAGGGGAGACTTTCATATTTTTTGCTGTTAAAGTGGCAATAGAATAAATAGTCTTAAAGAGTCTAACTGACAGACAGACGGACGGACGAATGGACAGCGGAGCCCATTAGAACCAAAAAATTTTTTTTGTTAAGATTCCTATGTCTTAATCCTGAATATTTGAGTATTTTCACACAATGAGCTAATAGGTACTCAAAATTATTAGGGTTTACAAAGTATGGTCAAACCCAATACAAAATGTCTTAATGAAACAGAAACAGTAATGCACTAATAGTTATAAACACGATCACATTGGCATGCAAATCAATAACAATACAAACATAAACACAAACTCACAATTGTTTTATTATCCAAACATGATTATATTGTATTAGTAAACATTATAACTACGATGTGAGTCGAGCCATCGGATATATATAACGTGTTCGCGATAACATTATTAGTATCGAATCACTGGCAAGAGTGCTGGGATGTGCTTGAGTTTTTAATATAACTAGAAAGTGTACCTATTTGAAAATAATTTAAAAGGTTATATAAGTTTTATTTTTCAACTCAATGTTATTTATGTGTTCTTTTAAGAAATAGATTTTGAAGTTTTTGGTGTACAGTGTAGTGGGCCCTGAAGATATTTCAAACATTTAAAGGAAATAACATCAATCCAATATATCTTGTAACATTAACATTTTCACATTATAAAAGAGTAAAATTGTATGTTCTGCTATCAACAAATTACAAAAAGTGTCCTTTAAAAAAAATGTTTTTGAAAATAATCTTTGTTTCCGATTGTACTTTTATTTGTCTCGCCTATCATCGAGACCAAAGTACAAATTCGTTGGGTCAACGTTAAGTTCAGCAGAAATCCTGGTACCACCTTCCTACTTTACAATGGAACCAGCTCTAAGATACTATGCTATCGAATTGATATCGGACTGACTTTCGTATTCCAAATTGTACATAAGATTTACATTGTAGTGAAAAATGATCGGTATTCTAATATTATTCAATGTTTAGATATTCGCAGCTTAAAAGCAACAAAAACTACAAATGACATTATTATTAAAATTACAGATGCATCTATTGCTCCTGCTCTTGTCACTGGCGCTCTATACGCAGGCAGCTCCGGTGATGACAAGGCAAGGACTCCTCAACCAAATGTCACAAGGGCAAATGTGCTCGAAACTACTACGAGTAAATAATGCATATTTTTTACTAGAGGAGACCAGAAACGTTACAGGAATCCCAGCAGACATGAGCATCCATTGGAAGACGGGTAACATCTTCTACACGATCATAAGCGAAGAAATGAAGATGAGTCTTCAAATGCTACATGTTAGTGGAGAAATTGAGACCATTAAAGTAGCAGGGTTAGGCCAATCAACAGCGGTAGATAACCTAAATGACATAATATTCTTAGCTACTGATAACGGTGTATATAAATATAAGTATGATGGCTCTTTAGAGCTGTATACGGGCCTAGGTGAAGATGTTATGTATGTAGCTGTGACTACAGACGGAACCAAGCTGTATATAGCTACATGGCCGCAAAATAGAGTGCATATGATCACCAATGATGGCCAGAAACAGGAGACGTTCTCAGCAATCCCTAACGGACATGGATTGACTGTTGATACGAGAAACAATATTTACTTCGTGGCATCAAAAACGTCGTATATCCTAAAGGCAGGCAGCACGATTCCGATTAAAATTAAAGGGCTACCAAGTGATAAGATGACTGGTATTTTCCTTAGCAGGTCTGATGAAATATTCGCTATGGACGAAAACAGTAATATGTACCTGATAGATTCTGATAATGCCAGTGCGAAGAACTTGGGTTCGTTTGGAGTTACTGGTGTGAATACATTTGGACTAGATGCCTCTGATAATGTCATTATTGGTATGAAGGGATCCATTTTGAAGTTCATTGTCATGGAGAATTCGCCGTGTTCTGAGTACGTTCATTAGTTTGGGTATGTTGTGATTAACTATGCTAACAATACTTAATAAATAAATACATTTTAATCTTTAAGATCCGAAAGAAAGAGCTTTTAAACGGGCCAACCAATTTTTATACTTCTAACTTGACGACGCGCTGGCCTAGTTGGTAGTGACCCTGCCTACGAAGCTAGCGGTCCTGGGTTCAAATCCCGGTAAGGGCAGATATTTGTGTGATGAGCTCGAATATTTGTTTCTGAGTCATGGATGTTTTCTATGTATTTAAGTATATAATTTATCTATATAAGTATGTTAATCGTTGTCTAGTACCCATAGTACAAGCCTAGAGCTTAGTTTGGGACTAGGTCAATTGGTGTGACATTGTCCCCTGATATATTTGTCCCCTGAACTTACTTTAAGCAAATACTTAAGTGCCACCTTTTCAACTCCACAATAAGATCAGCACTAAAACACCATCACGTTACAAACAGACATACAGAGTACCATTATGGTATAACTTTTTAATTCAGGGCATTTTAAGGACGAGGTGTTAAAATTGTGGCTTAGCCATAGCGTTGAGACTAACTCTTCTTAACCTTTAACTTTTTATGTTTTAAGATTTTTCTTGGCTTCTATTCAATACGGTACAGCCAAATAGTTCTTGACATGTAATGGCGGCCGAGTTAAAAACAATCCTACCACAACAGAGGACTTATTGTCTAACGCACTCGTAATCGCAACCGGCTTCAAAGTGGAGCAATTGTTCTCGTTTAGTATGCAGACAAGCCTTCGATTTTCAAAATGAAAACGATCGTGATTGCGAGTTTGTTAGACAATAAGCCCTCAGGTCAAATACGATTTGGATCTTACCGCATAGAATAAAGGCGCTGAATGTTTGCCTTATAATCAATGACGCATGAATGGCTGAACAGATTTGAATGGAATTCGGTACATAGATAGTCCATGTCCTTAATTAGAAGCTAGAATGTTTTTAGTCTCAGATCTTTTTACAGTTCCCTAGTGAAACAAGATAAAGGAGTTTTAGGATAAATTTATTTTGCTGGTAAAACTGAATTGACAAATAAAGATCCAGATGATTATTGATGTTTTTACCCAACTTGTGAAGCGAAATAGAGGATTATTATTATTTTTTTTTTTTTCAACAGGCGTGGTAAGAAAGGCAAACGTCACAGCAAACGACGCAAGGCGAAGAGGCATACCACCTCGACCACTGAAGCCAATGAGGAGGAAGAAGAATAACTAATTAACCAAACCCTTGATGCCCAGTTGCAAAAACACTCATTAATTTAAAATTTAAAATCGCCTTATGGCTTGTTTAAACGTCAAACCACGTAAAACGAACGTTGCGAACTGAAAACCTCTTGTAAACCGGTTAAAAAATGATACTATTTTTTTAATACATAAAAAGAAACTGTGTCATCTTGAAGAAATAAGAATTGATTTGCGTTTCCTCTTTTAATTAAAATACCTGAGGAAGAAAACTGCTAAAATCACCCCTGTTTCTCGCAATTGTAACCACATAACAGCTATATTTTAAAAAATCCAATGTAGTTCCTAGAATAAGAAATGATTCGGTTTATTTGACGAAATTCATCATTCAAGTTGCTGTAGATCAAACAAAAATACGGGTTATTTCTGTAACCCTGCACCTCTCATATACCCTCCGGGGAATATGGGAGAACAAGCCTTAAGGCCGGCCTTACACTCGTAATTTTACTAACATAAGTAGGGACGCAGCTATTTGTTAGAATTAGATAGAAATATTTTTTTTTCATTCTAACAGATAACCGTGTCCCTACTTACGTAAGTAAAACTTACAAGTGTAAGGCCGGCATAAGTCGCTTGCTGTCGCTTTCTGCCTTGGAGAATCAGAAAGAGACAGGAATCCTAATGGGACATTAGTGCTTATGTACGTTAGTGCAACTGGATATTAGGTCCTTAAATAATGCAATTTAGTTATTTAATAATAATAATTGGTGTCCCATTACTTTACTAAATTAAACTTGTCTAAATGGTCTCTGCGTGTTGGCTTCGGCTCCATGTACTCCTTCCAAATGTCCGGGACTCACCTAGTCCCGTAATTGGTAAATACATACAAATAATAATAATTGGTTTCAGATAATGCAATCCATATTATGTTAGTTATATTAGTAGTATTATATTTGTAACCAATAATGTTTTTTTTATTATCAATCCTTTCATTTGCTATACAGGATGTCCCGTAAATCGACGTTAATCGTTTTGTAAATCGTTATATATAATTGTATTATATTAAATATGTATCTACTGTCATGTTAAATTAAAATAACATTTCATAGTGTAGGTATAGCTCATGCAATTCACGATGGCGAGTGGGCTTTATTAGTGGTTGAACGTGTACATGCACATTGCGGTAGTGTGCGTGTCTGACGGAGCGATCAGTCGCGAGCGCGCCGTCGCTCGAGTTACTTGTGCATATTGTTTCCACGACGCTTACTGCCACGAACTACCGTCAGCATGTCCAATATCCGGAAAAAACGCAAAGTTATTCATAGCGAGGTATAACGGATTTTTATTTTGAAGTATCCTAAAATAAAAATAGTAAATTTATTTAGAACTGTGGGCCTATCCGTGTTTATTGCTTGACAAAACGGTAATAAAACATTCGACACTTTCTGACAAGTACATAGGTACTTACATATAAGTGTGAGAGTGACGGATGTTTGATCCACGTTTAGTCACCCAAGAAACACGGCAATAATAAGCCCTCTAAAATAAAGACAAACCTACAGATAGGTTTTAATTTTAAGTAACATAAAATTGTACGTAATTTTAAGACAGAAAATACGGAGATATTTGAAATGTCATCTTCGCGACAAGATAGAGTTAGGTACATTACTTTCGTAGAAGATGCAACCAAGAAGGTCGCTAGTGTCGCTACTACATGTAGTATGACTAAGTAGTTCGCATATCACATCAAGAACATAAATAAGTACCGTAAAACTACACAACTATGGTCCTAGCCTGCAACAATAGTCTAATTTTCCTCGTTACATTATTCCAAAATATAATATCTTACTGCTATTATTGCTGGGTATATGTATTGTTTGACCTAAAATCGATTGCTCTAAACTCTAGCTATAGCTGAAGCTATCATATTTTTAAAATAATGTGATAAGTAAAATTGGACTATTGTTGTAGGCCAGGACCACAGTTGTGTAGTTTTACGGTAGTTTGTTGTTTTATAATATTTAAGGTCAAGCGGGGCTATTCCGACAAAGGGGTAGACCCGTCACTTAATTTTGTTAAGCTTGTTCCTCAATTACTCATCCGAATCCGCTCATCATGGATCATCACCTCGGAAGTAAACTCAGTCAAACAAAACAAAAAAAGATTTTTTGAATTCGGACCATAATTGATGGAGAAATCAAATCGGTCAAACTGAGAACCTCCTTTTTTGAAGTTCTTATCATTATTTGCTAGAGGGTTTGCGACAGTATTATAAGTATAATGTGTCCAATACTTCTCTTTATTTTTTATGCTTACCATACCCGCTCTCGCTGTCACGCACACTTTGACACGTATACAGATATGTGTTTACCACAAGTAAAACCCACTCGCCATCATAAATTGCATGAGCTATAGCATTAATAAATAATTTAAGTAAATAAAGTCTGTCTGTCATTACATTACTAACAGATAACAGATATTTATAAAACCGTCTTTCAAAAATTCTACGTCATTTTTGGTCATGGTAAGTAAATGAGGTTAGGGTGACGGCACCAATGATGGCCACTTTTGACTGACAGGCACCAGTAATGGACACTTCACTCTTAATTCAAGTTTCATACGGTCGGTCGTAAATTGATTGTTGCAAAACAAATGAATAACCCTCATCTTCTGATATCATGATAAGTAACATTACTTTGACGACATTATCCAAACAGTAGTTGGGTTTTTTTAAAGCTTGCTTTTCGTTATTCATAATTATCTACAACATATTAAAAATCATGCAACTCTAAATTGATTTAGGGGGTGAGAAACGTTATCACCCGGAGCTACCTACATTTGTGCGGATTTTTTTGACAGCTAGGTACGAGATTGGTGCGTCGATTCACAATCCTGAGGGCTTATTGTCTAACGCACTCGCAATCACCATCGTTTTCATTTTGAAAATCGAAGGCTTGTCTGCATACGAAATGTAAACAATTGCTCCACTTTGAAGCCGGTTGCGATTGCGAGTGCGTTAGACAATAAGACCCCTGAGAGCTATAGTCTAACGCACTCGCAATCACGACCGTTTTCATTTTGAAAATCGAAGGCTTGTCTGCACACAAAATGAAAGCAATTGCTCCACTTTGAAGCCGGTTGCGATTGCAAGTGCGTTAGACAATAAGCCCTCTGTTCTTTACATAGTTACACTTTACATACAACAAAGTTGCTCGCGCTGTCTGTGCTCTTAAATCTTTTAAACTACGCAACGGATTTAATGCAGTTTTCAGCAATAGATAGAGTGATTCAAGAGGAAGCTTTTTATGTATAATATCAATCAATCAATCATAAACTCACGCCTTCATTCCCAGAGTGGGGTAGGCAGAGCCTCACCCACCAACAACACCAAAAACTTGTTGATAATTCTGTGACCACATTTTGCACAACCAGGCTAAGATGATATCCAGTGTATTAGTGACAGTACAGTATATGTATAACTAGAGGACGCCTGCGACTTCGTACGCGTAGAATTAGTTTCCCGCTACGCCCCCCATTTTTTCCCGTTGGGGGTCGATTTTCGGAAAATCCTTTCTTAGTGCTCACATACATCATGAAAGGAACCCCTGTTCCAAATTTCAAGTTTCTAGGTACAGTAGTTTCGGCTGTGCGTTCATTATAATAAGTCAGTCAGTTTTGCCTTTTATATACTTACTTATATATTTAGATAAATTCTGGTTTATTGTACGCGTGCTACAGAAATTCGCATAACCGAAGCGAAGCGTTGTGTAGTGATCTAAACGATTCAGGTATTTTTTTTGTTATTTTGTTTACTTTATTGAAGAGAAAACAGAAACAACCAATGCATTACTTATGAACTAATTTACAAAGTAGTTTAGATACAGTTCAAAGCAAAAGATCCTACCACTACTGAAAGTCATAATATGCATAATATAAATTGAATTATATACAAGTTACTAGGTACGTAGTGGGACGGAACTTTGTGGGTTAAAAACACTATAATTTACTACTATGCTCACTTATCTATCCATTTGCAATCAATTTCAATTCAATTAGGTAGGAAGAACAAATATACTCCGTTTCTTTAGGTACTTAAAAAATGTAAACAAAACAACCACGTTCGCCAGCAAATAAAAGCAGAACACTGACGTTACAGTGCGATAAAACAGGAGCTCTACTTTGAAATCAGTAATTCGAACTTCGGATCGCCCCGTCACTTTCTTGCGAATTAGTGACGCGTCGAGAGCAAAAGGGATAGCAATAGACGAAGTTCTAATTACGGATTTCAAAGTAGAGCCTCAGTTCTGATTGATTGTCAATGCCATGTGGTTTGGATTGTTTACATTTTAGGGTTCCGTACCCAAAGGGTAAAAACGGGACCCTATTACTAAGACTCCACCGTCCGTGTCTGTCTATCTGTTTGTCTGTCAGTCACCAGGCATGGCAAATTACTTATCATTTTACAAACTTCTATTTCGCAAAGATACATCTATACTTCCCGCCGTATTATTTTACAATTTTATGGTCAAAAGTCCAACCTAACCTCAGAATAAGTAATAGTACAAGTTAACTTATTTATTTATAAGGCCGGCCGCTTACATTCGTTTTCCGTATACGGTTTCCGAATACGTTTTCCGCATTCGGACATCCGCGGCCGGCCGCATACATACGTTTTCCTTATACGTTTTCCGAATTCGGAAACCGTATACGGAAAACGAATGTATATGCGGCCGGCCTAATAAGCCGATGTAATGCAGCCTATGTGATAATAATTTTAATGGTTTAAATAAACGCGAACAAGTTTTTGCGAAGTGAAACATTGTAAAATGATAATTGTTTGTCAAACGTTTTACTTTTGGTCAAATGAACAGACCCCAAACATGATTATTTGATAAAAAAATTAATTCTTTCCTGGACTGGGCATAATAGAGTTAAACGCCATCTATCGACTTAGGTAAAAACTAAGGTCTCAACGAAGAACCTGTTGTAGCTTTTGTCATGCAGGAGAATAGTTTGTACCTATTGTTATAACTAGATGGCAGCACAAAACGACTATTGCGTTAATGGTTTGAATATATAAAATATTTTATTATTTTAATAGAAAGAAAAAAATGGTTTACATTGTTTACTTCTGACTGAATTCATCCGAATTGGATCGTCACTTTAAATAAAATAATAATAAATTTGTCTTTCTAAGCAAAAACTAAACGCAACGGTACTAGTGTTACCAGTTTTAAAACAGAAAAATATTATGTGGTAATTATGAGATGTACAAAGAATTAAATAGCGAAAAATGCGTCAGACAATGTCAACGCAAAAATGTCAAGAAAATAAGTCAGCCACCTCCAATTCAATACGACTGCGACTTTGCCGTCAACTTTTCAAGATACGTGTGCCTGGCCATTTTGATATATTTTTTTGGTAAATTAAAGATAAAACTTCTTCTCGAACTTTAATTTTGAAATTGTTCAAATCTTTACTTTTAAATCTTCTTAATTTATGAAGAAGCAGGCGTGTTGCAAAATTGTACACGGAATGGTATCAAGGCCATTATACCATCGACTTATCTATTGATTCAACTATCGGATTCTGCCTACAAAGAGGGTATCCCAGGATATCAAGGTTCTCAAGGAAGACCGCAAACAATGTATGAAGACGTCGTAATACAGCATGCACGTCGCAGAAGGCCCGTTTATATATTCATCGGATTTTTTTCAAATATTCAGTAAATCTCCATTCTAAATTTCATACAAATCCATCCAGCCGTTTGCAGCAGCGTGTAGGAGTAACAAACTAACTCACCAACTTTTGCATTTTTGAGTGGGATTCTTGCTAAACCAATTGCAAGCCGTTCTGGAAAACGTGCCTTACTTAAGAAACATTATCAAGTATGTAGTGCCAAAGTAACTAATTAATGGTAGTGGTGGTGTGATTTTAGTTAAAATCACAAAAATGTCAATATTTCAAAAACTAAGAAACTTTTACTCAGGTCATCTTTATTTTATCCGATAGATCTAAACGTGATGTCACTTTGACCTGATAATTTTGGGACTATCTGAGGCCCGTTTCACGAAGTTACACGGGCCGCTGTTGGTACCTACTAGGGACAAACGTTTACATTTTATTCCGAATTAAAATACACAAATAAACTTTAGACTTCCTGTTTACGTCTAATCATTTCATTAATGCTCAATTATTGTTTGAATAGAACTTATTCTTGTAAAAAATATAAATACCACGACGTTACGGTCCGTGGGTTAAGGGAAACTATAATCATACACATTGCAATACCGTAGTAACCTCATAACTGTAGTATGTTTTCCTTGTGGAGCTACCAGCTAATGCAAACGTCGCTCAGCGAATCACAGTACTCGGTTAACAAAGCGGTCCTCTCTACGATTGGCTTAAACCGTACACGCTCTCGCGTTACCGTTGTAGACAAGAAACCAGAGTTAATTCATAAATTTGTCAATTTGTCATACGCGTCGGAGATGTGTCAGTGGGCGATCGTTGCCGTGTATATATTTGTGTCGTAAATGTGGTGTGTTCATGTTATAATGAGAAGACCCATGCTGAACCCTGCTTATTTATAAAGTGATGAATGCGTTTTAAGTTCAGTGTCTCGTCGTAATTGTTTTCATTTGTATGTCATCGGGCTTCACAATATGGCGGCCCCCCGTCAGAAATCACAGCAGAAAAACATCTCCTCAATATTATCTAAGTTGCACGGTGCTTTTTCTGGCGCCGTGTGTCCTTCTAAGCTGGCGACCGACAAGAGAACCCTGAACAAGACCTGGGAGTTGATGGATAAAGTTGTGAAACTATGTCAGCACCACAAAATGAACTTGAAAAACAGCCCGCCATTCATTTTAGATATTTTGCCTGATACATATCAACGGTTGCGTATTATTTATTCTAAATACGAGGACAATATGCAGACACTGAACAGCAATGAACATTTTAATATATTTATAGTGAATTTGATAAGGAAATGCAAGCAAGCTATCAAGTTGTTTAAGGAGGGCAAAGACAAGATGTTTGACGAGACTTCCCACTACAGACGTAATCTGACGAAGCTTAGTTTAGTGTTTAGTCACATGCTGAGTGAGCTGAAGGCCATGTTTCCAAATGGGACGTTTGCGGGTGACCAGTTCCGCATAACGAAGAGTGATGCTGCAGACTTCTGGAAAACTAACTTCGGTAACAGGTATGTACATCTTGCAATCTTAGCTATTTTATATCTAGGATGGCTATCTGTAATATAATCCAAAAATTGATAGACTTGTTTCATATAATTAGTGAGAAAAATGAAATTTTATTATAACGAGAATGATGAAAACATTGTTACAGTATTGACTTAACCTACATGGTCTGGTCATTATCATAGAAATGTCAGATAATTTTATTAAGTCTAGACAAATATCAAATCATAATAACGTAGCTAATTTATTTAAGTATTCCAAGTTATAAACATTTTTAAATATCAATATGAAGAGCACTACCTATACCGAGGGAAACCTTAGTGCATTTTGAGTGGGCAAAATTTTCTGTTGAACTACAAAAAGCGCTATATGCTAAGTTTTAAAAAGTTGAACACATATGTAATATTATAATGACATTTTTCCTTTCGTTTTTAAAATTACATCAATGAATTTTATTCATTGAATGTCATTTAGATTTGAAATCAATACTTTTAAAAATGTAAAATGCTTCTAAATGTGAAAGGGGTACATTGAGATTTGTTACTGTAGTTATAACTTCTTTACAAACAATGTTTTGATACTTTTGTCACCTAGATCTACATGCATTCAGTCATGCTGCTTCAAAATGTTAAATATTCATGTTTAAATGACAAACAAACATGACCAGGTGTAATTTGTATACACAGGTGTTTTATGTCAACAGTTTGTTTGCAGATGGCATTCCACAGTACTTTGTTAATTGTACAAGTGTCTTTTTTTGAGTTTGACTGCAGTTGAAAACAAATGCAGACAGTGGAGGAAGACCGTCTGTATATGCCTTCTCGGAATAACTTTTTTTTAAATGCGGTTGCCAACATTACAATTTATTCAAAATGTACAGTCAGCTGCAGAGAAATGTAACCCCCTTTGCTAGGAAACTTGTATGCAGGGGGGTATACTTATCTCTGCAGCTGACTGTACATGTTAGGGTAGTTATTTGAGGTCCTTTCCTCTGCACTGTGCATCTGATTGTCTACAAATGAAAGTTTAATTATGAGGATTATTCATGAAACAATGCTTAAAATAGCTTAACTCGCATAGATGTCAAAAAAAAATCCTTCGAAAGGAAAACATACAGACGTAGATTTTCATAATATCTACAAGATGTTTAAAAATAGTAAAAAAACAACTAAGTAGGTTTAAGGAGAGATAAATATGATTGCATTTTGTATGAACATTTTTAGCTTCACAATCCTCTTAAGTTAATTTTAATGAAATTAAGATCCTAATCATGCACCAACACACGTATTACTGTAATTGTATAAAGCAGTGATTCATTGCCAGACTGCTTGACCTCAGTTTACAACAAACAAGATATGTATTTAATACAATCTCTTGATAACATTTGTGTCAGGGGCGGATCCAGGATATTTGGTTGAGGCAGGATGGTCATAAGCTGATAGGATTTACTTCCTTTGTGTTTGAAGAGTTTAGCGAAAGTTGCTAAAAAGACTTCCATAAACCCATTCTATCGTAGTCATTCATCATCATTTACTTCAGAGCTAAGCTCTTGTTGGTGGAGTAATTTCCATTGTTCCCTTCCTTATCATAGTCATTAGAAGAATAATATTTTTGAGTTTTGCTATGTTTAAAAGCGAACTCTACATTTAATTGTCAAGGTTAGGTTATTAACTGCACACTGATTAAATGTCCAAAGGCCTCAAAGTCTGTTACCACCGGTTGGATGGTAGGTTCAAGTGTATGGTATGGTATGGTGCAGCTACTGACGTTTTGACCAACAATGTCATAAGACAAAAAGTATTTACTTCCTACTTAAATTGATGAATATAATACTGAATATACACATGGAGTCATGAATATATCAAATCCACTTTGTTCCTTGTTATAACATTCCAGTTGCTGGTTTTATATCATTTCCTTTATGCTGTAACTTCCTCTGTGAATTTACTTCGCAGCAAAACAAACCTTGTTCCATTGGCAGTAGTTTGAGTTACAAATAAAATGAGTAAATTTGGATTAAAAAAGGTGTGAGAACTCCATTGTTGTATGGAATTTATACAATTTCTTCCATAATAATTCTAATTAAAGTCAATCAGCGGTTTGAAATTAATCACTTCTATTACTTATAAGGTAATCTATCTACAATTACCACTTTTACTCATGATTTAGCTAGCATTCTGCAGTCAATGCAATGGCAGAGACAATGTCATTTCCCACATGCATTAGGTGGTTATAGAATTCTCATGGGAAAGGAAGGAAAATGGTGTGAATTGTCTATGGATTGACTAACAATCATAAATTGTAGAATACCTAATTGTTGTTATTCTTTGGTTTTGCAATTAATTTTGTAATGTAACCTTGTTTGGTTAAGATAAACATATTAATAATAATATGTTATTTCCTCAGTTCCTTTTAAATTGCATTAGAATAGTTACCTTTTTGAGAATTAAATTAATTTTAAAGGACTTTTTTTTAGTAAATAGAGGCCTAATTGGTAATCAGTGCTTGTATTTTTTGTATTAGAAGTTTTCCCTGCTGCAAATACAAATAGGTAGGTATATGAGCTAACAAAATTACGCCGTCTCGCGCAAGGTTTCTTTTTGTGATAGGTAGTTGATTAGACTTAATCAAAAGAATCCTATCAAAATCGCCGTGGGCCATATTATTCCCAAAATAGAACACGAGGTTATTTTTCGCAATTGAGTGATGACTCGGAGATTACACTCTTGTAGTTTCCATTTCCAAGTGTTTTGAAGATGGCACTTGGCAGGTCTGAAAGCAAGGTTCGCAGTGCAGATTAACATGGCCTTTGTATGTATATTCTTTCTTTTTCATTTGTTTTCGTTATCAAGTATCAAATTAGTTATGTATGTCGTATGATTAACGATATCGTATCTATTTGCTTTCTCAGTCCTCTTATAGAATAAGCTAATTGAGAAAGCAAGACGTATCGAACATATCCGAAAAAAACAACGATGTATGATTAAACACCACACTAGTTACATCTATGACCCTGGGAGTTCTTTACTTCACCCGTCACAACTGTTCCTCTTATGCTACGCGCTAAAATATGCCTCTTCACGCGCGCATAAAGTACATAATTAGCTTTTTTTTTACCATCGCATGACGTCATTACGTTCCTAAGCGAGGGTTGCCAACTAAATAATAAATTGATTAGTCAGGCAATTTGACATTACAGATATTAAGACGTACGTATGCTATCGACGTGCAAATTTAACACTAAACTGATAGGTATTTGTATCGCCGGGGACACACCGGCCGGTAGGTAATTAAAACCGTACCCGGCGGTGAGTGACGTATCTGTTACGAAGTAACTTGTATATAATCTGTGTAATGTATATGTGTTAGTATCATTAACAGTCCTAACACAAAACAAATGTGATTTTGCTGCATACAATTAATTCCAATAACGAAAAGCGTTTTAAAAAACATTCACGCTTCAAAATCAATCCATTTACGCCAAACGTAAATATTACTCTCATTTTAACGTTTTCCGACGCAAAAAGAGTTCTAAAGCTTTCATTCATAACATGTTGAATATCGTTGACAGCTTTTTATGAATGGAAAGATTACAAACGTTTATTGCTCGCTGATAACAGTGATAACATAACACGATAGCTATTCGTTGACTGGATCTTATCGGAAATTATCTTTAGTATTTCCTTTATGTGAGTCTATGATATCAATGGAGTTTGCACTGGACGTAGTCATTTGAACTCCCTCCGACATTGGATTTGAATTATAGGTCATATTCATCCTTCTAGAACGAGGACCCTACTCGTACTGGTGGATATTTTAACCGATTATTCTTGCTTCCGCTGTTAGTTTAACTTTTTTTTGTGGCTGCGTATCTTTGTCTCTCTGTGGCATCGTTATTCCTAAACGGATGGACCTACATTTTATTTCCTTAGTGAATGGTGTAAGATTGTCATTACATAGTTAAGACCTACATACCAACAACCACGAACTCAAATGTATTACTCTACAAACACGTAGAAAAAAATCCGATATCAAATGACTTGATTACATCGACGATGTTATATAGATTCCTCGCCACATATTCAGAATGCTAAATTATCCATTATAGCTTAGAACACCTTATGCGGGTGTTCTAAGTGCACATGTTTGCGGTCGACTTTACTTATGCTTAAATGTGCCTGATTCGGGACCCGGGTCCCGGGAAATTCCAAGTAACGTTAGCTCTGTTCCTTTCTCCCGAATACGCTATAATTGAATAGTAAAAGGGATAAAGCTTGCGAAGGTCTGTGGGAGCCTTTACTGAATTATATTATACTATGTAGGTACTTAGCGATCCGCCCTCGCTTGACTTCGGTTTATTTGAGTTTTTGTAACACCCGTACATAAATCTGAATTTATTATATGGGTATTTCTCCACTAATTGGAAAATCGCTGTCCGTCGCTTTTTTAGAATTATGTCTTTAGATAAATGTCAAATAAAAAAGCTCTTCGTGTCAAAATAATAACCATATTTCTAAACGTGTATCATGCCAAAAATAATGCAGTATATTTAAACCAGAATTTGATAAGTATGACAAAATATTAGCAATGTGCATTGTATGTAAAAAGATTTCTCTATTGAATGTAAGAAGGTGAATACTGAAACAATTATAATAAAGTATTAGGTATTTCAATGAATATGTAAGGCATTTTATAAGACTACGAAAACAGTCCCCTGTCGCCTGATTGTGATAAAAATAATTGATGAGATTAACTTTTGTGCATACATTGATCTTGGTATGAACGACACTGGAGTTGTGATGTAAAACCATTTTTACTGTTCAATTCACTATTATTTTAAGTGGAAGTTAGCAGGGGACTGTACAAATTTTCCAATTAGTTGAGAAATGCCACATAAAAACCTTCCTCTGAAAACCTCTTTTTAAAATCCGATGCGTAGTTTGAAACATCTAAGCGTACATTCAAAGGGTCAGACGGCGGGAAGCGACTTTGTTATATAGGTACTATGTAAAGTTACGGTGAAATTATCTGATTTTGTTTGACACCTTCTTTTATTTTATCATCGGCATCACATTGATAACAAACTAACAATAAGCCTATATCACTTCCTGTGTTTATCTTATCATGGAAAGCCGGAGGAAATGATTCATCCTGCGATGACGATTATACCTAGTCAAGCAATCACTAATTTCCTTCCTTTATTATTATAACACTACTGTTGATTTTTACGATATGAAAAGTGACGATAACCCTTAAAGTAATTATAATTGTTTCCGGTTTAAAAAAAAACCGTACTCGCGCACTGAGGGTTCCGTACACAAATTAACGGTTTTCGGATTTGATATAAGAAATTGCTTCTTGGCAAATATCATGATCAACGAATACCTTGTAGGGTTTGATTCCCTTGCGAATTTCAAAATATGCGGCATAAATGACCGTATCTTTAGATTGCTTCGACTTAGAAGATTAATATTTTCACAGCTTAAAGAAATTGCAGACCTGAATATTTGATATGAATTTCAACTTGATACCTCCACGCATTTCTGTAAAAAAGGGTCTTGACAGACAGACGGACGAACAACGAATTGATCCTAAGGGTTCCTCTTGTCCTCTTGTCCTTTTGATTGCGAGATTAAGATGCATTGCAACGTTTTTAACCCCCAAAGCAAACATGGGGGTGTTTATAAGTTTGACGTGTGTATCTGTGAGTCTATCTGGCATCGTAACTCCTAAACGTAAGGACCGATTCCGACGCGTATTTTTTTAAAAGAAAGCCTGTTTAATACGGATGGTTCTTATCTAGATTTGAATCAAATCGGTTGATCCGTTAAAGAGTAATCGGCTCTGAAAGTAGGGACCGTGAAAAGGCACAAGTGCAATTAATTCTTAGAAGCATATTAAACTCTCAAAGAAATAAGGTTAGAAGTGCAATACAGTTCATATAGTAGATGTGCCTTTTTTCCATAGGAGGGGTGAATTATATCGACGCTAATCGTATGGCTTTAACCACGCAGAAGCCCATGGCCCGTATTATGTTCGCCGTTATCGCGGTGGACAAATGTGTATAAAGCATTCCTCTCTCTCGCACATACAAACTAGTCAAAAAGTGACAGATGCTTTATCCACGCTTATCCACATCGATAAACAAGACCATATTAGGCCAACAGTAATAGCATTAATGAAATACGTAACATTATAAAACGGAAATCGGTCAGTGTAATTGTTGTAACCCAACCGGCTGCGACCGCATTTCCTATCTAATGGGCACTGGCATAACTTACAACAGATAGAGGGCTCATGTGTTATTTGTTCAACGAACTAGTATTGTTTCAAACTGAAGTTGGTGCCCTGTTTTATAAATTTTATAATTACTAGGTAGGTATGAGGTATCATGCAACAATGTTTTTCAGCCAATGTAGGATGGTCACTGTGACAGCCGTAATGCGTAATTTCAATTAGGTACAGTCGGTTTTATAAGTAGCTGTACACTTTTGTACCCTGTCGCTTTCACGCCATTGACAGATTAGTGTAGCAGTTCAAATATGATGTTAAAGTGACAAAGCACTAAAGTGTGCAACTAATAAGGGCGAGCATTAGGTACTCGAAAGCATAGGCAAATATAAAGAGGTGATTTATCATTTAAATGACTGAACGTCGTCGCAAAGTTAGTATAAATGTATTATTAAATAAAAAGTTAAACAATAGTAATACTATACCTATCTATATTAACCCAATAATATTAAGACACATAGGTACAATTAGAATAGTTCATCCAAAAAACACGAAGAGTCTATCAAACAGCTTAAACCGTTTCATATCAAAGCACCAGGTAGGTGCATTTAGTGCATGCGTTACGATAAGTGGCCGTCTAAAAAAGTTGATTGCTTGTTATCTCAACGTGTTTTAAATTCGATATAATGCATCAAATTGCCTTCTGGTACCACCAGGGTTCCTATTTCGCGTTTGAACAATCGATTGTTAGCTGTGCACTGCAGTATCGAGTATTTTTAACGATGCATTGTCCTTAAGTAACCACTCATGTTACCTGTACAGTTAACGTGTTGAAACATGTCGTGACAGCTGCAGGAAGTGATATTCGCACCCTTTTGTCAATCCTCGTTAATATAAAGGTACTGCGCCATTCGCAAATGGTTCATTCGCATGTAAGTAATTCAATTTATAACATTATTATGTATAACATTATGAATGTTAAACATTACTTGTTTAAGGAATTTCGTGAATTCTGCTGAGATCTTCTCGTTGGAAATTTTGCTGAGCAAGATTTTCATATTTCTGTTCTTATTTAATATGTAAATTGTGTAAGAGATGGATCTGCGGTAGTAGATGTAGGTCGATGTACATTTCGACCTGATTTGGTGCAGATCTTTCAGCTGATTGGTGTTGATACATTGGCTATGGTGCTTCATACTTTAAAATCCTCCGATACTTGTTTCGTTTACTTGTCATGTCGAAATGTTTAGTTCGATCTAGTCGTGGAACTTTCGCCTTGGCCTTTCCCTTCCAACATTCCCATTTACTCTTGCCTCATTTATCTGTTTTGTTAGTCTCACTTCATCCACTCTCTCCAAATAAAACAAACAAACCACTTCAGCATTCCTTTATTAATTCATGTCAGTACATCTTCTTTTAAACCAAAACGTTCTCTGATTACACTGTTCCTAATCCTATCAAACCCCAACCATACTTTTCTACGCTAACGCTCTCATTTCTACTGCATTAACTCTACTTTTACTGCCAAACATTAGTGTTGGAATTAGCAACCCCCCGTAAACAGCCAAACGAGCCTTCTCTGAAACTTTCTGACTGTTCACATGGTACGCAGTGCTCCATTTACCATGTTTCCAGCATTCACTCTTCTTTCAATGTCCCTTACACATTTCCCATCTTTTGTAAACATCGATTCCAAATATACAAACTCATTCACTTATTGCAACATTTCATTTCCAATCCTGATATCACACTCCGTATGCCCCTCTCTTTCAAAGACCAAATAAATATAACAATTTATAGGTATAACATCTAACTCATTTCACATTGCATTAGTTATTGCATCGATAATGTTATCATATTGTTGACATTTTGATAGCTCTGATTTACTTAACAGTAAGGACAAGTATAATTGCGATATCAAACCAAAATAAGCTAATATCCTAATACAATGTGGAATAAAGGCCCTGTTCAATATCTTTGTTTCTCCCTCTTTTGTTTTAAATACTGAGCCTTCTATTTGCCTCGCGTTTATTAATTTAAATGGCTCTTCTTCTATTGAGATTTTAATTGCAATTGAAACGCATGGCTCACTGCTTTATCTCAATAAAACAAATCTCCTTTTCTCTTAGAAGACAAATTGAAAAGGTGTTCTTTGAATGAATTGGTTTCTAAGAATGGAATGAAATTATTTATAATTAACCAAACTATATATGAATTGCGTTTATTGTAGGTGTTAAGTAGGTGTTTTGCGTGGGTCTTGGTAAAAATAGATTATAAGTAGAAAATCCATTTGTCTTTACTCATTCGGTATCAAAGACTGCTACTGTTTGAATCATAGTCAAACAAATTCATACAGTACACATCTTTTGTCTAGTTTCTTTTGCCTACAACTTCCTAAGTTTTTTGACTTAAGCAACCTCCACATCCAGGATATGACGTTAAGAAGAAATGCGGTCTGGAAGACTTGCAAAATAGGTAATTCAATGAACTATTGATGTTGCTCTGTGAGCGTTTGGTGGCACATGTTTCATAAGTACTAGCTGAACAATTGTAGTACCTTGTCGTAGCTATTGATATACTAAAATTAAACCACTCTCAGTTTAATACGTTATTGCGACAGGGTACCTATGAGCTCGACTGTACGACAGGAACTACTACAGGATTAATAATATTATACTTAGTCACCGCGTATTCACATATTTACTCTTTCAAATCAGGACCTTTTTTAGTTTTTCTTGTTTGATGGGTGTTTTAGAATTGCATAGAAATATGGCTTTTATGTGAAACATATTCGTGTATAAACTAGATACCGCTCGTATAACCTCTTAAAACTTGCAAATAAATACAAAGCTAAGCTCAGGGTCGTTCGGAATTACTTCCAGGCCGTTTTTCAGTTCATCCTCACCATATTCCAAAATAAGAAGCATACTCATACAGCTAAATCAAAGCTTTAGAGCAGTGGCGACGTGACGTCACTCGCTGAATGGGATCGTTAAGACTGCCGGATGTTTTGAGCGGATGGTGCGCTCCCAATGGTATTCCGGGAGGAATCCACTTTTAGACTTTCCGCTTGTGCGTATGTCTTGCTTGCCTATCTAACGGGTAAAGGTCAGGGTTTTTGTTAATTAACGAAATTCTTATAGTACTTACTAAGCCCCTTACTTTTTTTTTGGGTTGTCGCCTGTAGGGCCAAACTTCAAAAGTCCTTGCTTTTGTTAGTAGGATATTGAAAATTACATTTGAAAGGGGCAGAGATGAAAATCCCTTCCGGAGACATGGGAATGGGGGGCCCAGGTACTGCCGGGCACGCACCGGCTAAAAACACCAATGCCCCTTGTTCAAGCCCCTTACTAATAAACGTTGAGTAACGTTGGTATAGCTATACAATGTTTCGTCCTTATCTGTCATTGTGACATTTGAATTTGACAGATAAGGACAAAACATTGTATAGCTATACCATCGTTACTCAACGTTTATTAGTAAGGGGGTAAAAGTGTAGGTAGGATTGGCAGAATCATTTTCTTCCTCATTTTAAATTGAGCCGTAAAGTAGGTTGCATATTGCGTCATAAAGTAGATTTTTATAATCTAGGGAAATAAATTTTGCTATTGACAACATCAGAGGAATTTATTTATTTATTTAAATAGTATACCTTAAAAAAAAAAAGTTTATTACTAATGTGTTCCTCCAGTTTTATACACAGTCCTCTGGCTCAAATTTAAAACTGCCTCGATAACTTTTATACACTTAATCTACATTTCTATATTGTATTTCTTGTGCATATTAAGTTTGTCCAAACATAATAATAAAATAAAATAGTTAACCGATAGAAAATAGCCATGTGACTTAGTCAGGACTAAAACGTTTCCAAAGTTGACCGGCTTTCAGAGAATATCCCGTACATGAATAGGTATAAGAAATGGAATGTTATATGCATTGTCAAGGAAATCAAAAGACGTACTTTTTTTGCTCCTGTCAAAATGTGAATAAGACATAATAATATATCTTTCAGTTTCCCTTACTGTATACATACATGTGACGTTACAACTTATACCTACACATCCTGCTAGTCTAGTTTCCGCTGAACGGACACGTAGTAAAGTTTAGAATTTAACTGTCTAGAAAATAGGACCAACGTTAGTTCTCGATATAAACGAGCCATGTTCCTGTCAGTTAACAGCTGGTTTCTGCCCGGAAATATATATCTGTACCCAAAATAATACTATGAAATAGGTACCTATGTATATAGCCTCCTAAGGCCCCATGTACTAAAAATAGTTCATAATACGGCCATAGAAATAAAGATCTAGTGCAAAGGAAGTAAAGTTGAATTTCTTTCGTTTTTATGACCTAGACAAGTGAATTTATTTAATTTACGATTGATTCATATTCTTTTGACAAATTTCGTTGTATGGTAGGTCTTAGGAGGTTTCAAAAGAAACGACATACCTTAATTATTGGAATTAAAAGTGTCAGAGTAACTTCAAAGTTCGGCCAAGTACAAGTCGGACTCGCACACGAAGGGTTCCGTACCATTCTTGTATTGCAGACCCCTTAAATGTTTTATTTTATTGTTTGTTGTTACAGCGCCAATACAAGCACACTCTGAAAATTTCAACTGTCTACCTATTATGGTTCATGAAAGACAGCTCGCTTACAGACAGACGGACAGGAGGCTTAGTAATAGCGTAATAGTTTTGTTGCTACCCTGTTTGTTCAGTCCCTTAAAAACCATTTTTAAATTTCACCATATTTGGAAATCGAGTGATGGGCGGACGTTATAAATAAAATAAAAGCGTATAATAACATTGTGCAACGTTATCTGTGTAAATATGTTTGAGGAAACTTCCTTGTCATAACTATGGTTGAATAATATACGAATTTAACATTGAAATAAACAAATATATTAATGGTTTTGCTTGTTGTCGTATTATCGGGTGTACCAGAAAGTATAAGCACGAGTTCTATATAAAATAAAATGTTGCAATTTAAATTTTTACACATTTTTTTTTTAATAATTAAACATTCAACTTATTATCTAATGATATGCTGTACAATTTTTTTAACACCATTAATGGTATGCCAAAGACCGGACCTTGGATCTGACACTAGACATACGTTTCAGCACAGAACTGTTCCCCACGACTTTGGAGGCTTTCAACCAATTTCTTTTAAAGGTCTCAATGGAATCCACTGTCTTAGTATTTTTCCAAAGATATGCTTTGGTAAGTGCCCAAAAAGTTTCAATAGGCCTGGCTTCTGAGCAGTTCGGAGGATTCATATCCTTAGGCACGTATTCGACTCTGTTGTTTTTATACCAAGCTAACGTGGTCTTCGACTAGTGCACGGATCCCAAATCCGGCCAACATAGAACAGGTCCATCAGGCTTGCGGATCATAGGCAGTAGGCGACGATTTAAGCACTCGGTGATGTAAGTATCGACCTTCATTGTTTGCGTAGTGACAAATGGCTTAGATAACTTGCCGAACTCACAAATAGCTTGCCACACCATTACTTTTTTACTAAACTTTTTAGTGTTCATGGATTTTTTGGCATCACTGATATCCTGGCTCTCTCGTACGGTATAAAATGAATCACCCGATAGCATTTTGTAATCAAAATTTATGCATGTCTCATCGTCCATAATAATACATGCTGATTTTCGGCACAAGAGATTGTCGTAAAACTTTTGAGCTCTTGGTTTCACGCATGCGGTCTGCTTATCACTTCGTGTTGGTTTCTTCTATTTTTTGTATGTTTTAAGACCAATTTGTGCTTTGGCTCGGTGGACATTACTTGCCGATGTTCGTAGTTTTTTGGCCACATCCCTGACAGACAGGTCTGGTTTTCTTCTAAACGCATGAGCGATTTTCCGGTCCAAGTTTCGGTTACAGTTCCAGTTTAACGGCCTCTTTTCAGAGCATCATAAAAGGGAAATTCCTCACCTTACTTCCGAGTAGCTGTACGTACGGCTCCGACGCTGACACCTACCGTTTTTGCCAACTCTTTAAGAGTTATGTTAGGAGTCGTACACCAATTGTGCACGATCTCTTTACGTTTTTCTGGATAAATGCCTCGTATTTTGCGTATTTTGCAGAAATAAACACCAAATAATAACAAAATTTGTTGGTAACCATTGAAACAGAAAAACTACATTCAAACTTTTTATTAATCATTATTATGAAAAAAATAGTAGCACTGCAAATCTGTGCTTATACTTTCTGGTACACCCGATACTCAGTGAGGACGAGACGTGATGTAATAATATACAATAAGTTAATGCCTAAAGTTGCTATTAAGTTCGGC
The DNA here is from genome assembly GCA_948252455.1 of Acleris cristana. Classification (NCBI taxonomy): domain Eukaryota; kingdom Metazoa; phylum Arthropoda; class Insecta; order Lepidoptera; family Tortricidae; genus Acleris; species Acleris cristana. Next base: position 5,233,446 of record OX411797.1, on the reverse strand, counting down.
TTTTCTGGAGCACGAAACCCTAAAAACGATGTTGAATGTAAAAGAAAAATATTTTCTCTTAAAAATTTCGACGGTATCCGCGAGCTCGATTTTTTCGGGCTTATGTAACTAAACAACGGAAAGTCTTAAAAGTAATTAAACAATCATAAAGCGAACCTTACCCTTTATTCTTCTGGGTGAAACCATATTGCCTCTGACATGTCTTATTGTTATTAACTCGGCAGCCATTACTGTCAAATAAATAAGAGCTATCGTATCGTTGACAATACAATAACTCAAAGACAATATTTTACCCAGAATAGACGCCCAGATATCTATATTCCATCTTAGTCATTCTACTTGCTAAGAAACAGGATGTTTACCGCCACGTTAACCTTTCGAAATTTCGATTCGCACCAATATTAAACCTAGAGCTCTGCACCAAAATACCGGCAACATCGTGATCAGGCAAATGTCAAGTTACTTACTGACATTTGATAGGGTGGTCCATTCGCATGGAAACAAAGGCTGGCTTAGTGAAGCCTGAAATGGATACGGGCTCCTATAATAATATTCGGACCTATATACGAATGTATGATAAAAGCTGGAACCCTTTTCCTTTTATGTTGACGACAAAGGGCAAAGAAAATTGTACAGCTTTCAGAAGGATAAACCTTGAATTACAGGACTTGTTACTTACTAATTAACGGGTTAAACGCTTTGTTTCCTCATTTCAAACGACAACCCTACAATAAAATTTTAATCCCATAGGAAGACATTTATTTAGACTCGACGGTAACGTTGATATGATGCGTTTAATGATTCTCAACGGTTCAAGGTTTGTTAAACAGAAATCTTCTTTCATTTCTGTGAAATAAGCAAGGCCTTTTGATATTGTTGATACTTCAACATTTAAGCTTTAACTCAATATCGCTTAATAGCAGCTTCTGGAATAACATGTAGGTATCTAACTGGATTTGCTAGGTTATTGAAGGATATGAATGCACATGTACATTTTGAATTTACATCTTCGAAATTATTTTATCATTTGAACAACTTCAAATTGATTTTACCATAAGTCTTTATTATCCAGATATACGACGTCGTAAAACAGTTAGACGTGACATTTTTATAGACTTGTCTTATATGACGCGGCGTTTAAGCAATCGGACGTACCTGCGACTCGTATTAAATTAATAGCAGAGTTGGTTACGATATTTAGAATCTAGTGGTTGCCTGTCCGTATCCCGACACGTGATTTTCGTCTATAAAGCATTCGACCTCGTCTTCACAAACTTGACCCCTAGCAAAATTGTAACGATCCATTCCACGCTAAGTTTCTCTCGCCAATCCCATCTGACCTTTAACAGTCTCCACTAAGCTTTGTTTCAGCGTAAAACTATTGCCACACTTACGCCTCTATTCCTTTGAAAATCTTTACTAAAATCACACGGGATTTTGGACGTTATGAGCTTCGTTGAATTAGGTTGGATTTCGCTTTGAAGAGTTTTGCGGCGCCGGCATCAATTGATTCTTATTTGCCACCTTACTTTTCCTGAATGGACTATTTTTACATTCGGACGACGGCTTGAATAAAACGTTCACATCGGAATTGAGCCATTGGTATTGTTATCACGTGGATCTACTTCGTTATTGATGCTGTGTGTAACCCCAGCGTTATCGCAATCCTTATTCATAGCGATAATCTCTAAATCAGAACGTTCCCTCTTTTTGTGAATGAAATTTCCCGTCGCCAATTTCAGTCAGGCGTCTATAAAAAGAGAAAATAAATGCCTTATTACAACGTGGCTCTGAGCCAAGGGCCTTCTCTAACTGATTTGTCCCCTTATTTCTGTCAATGTCCTTGATTCATTTCATCTTTATTCGATGAAAATTCCTCGACCAAATGAAAAATATTTCAGAAAAATATTTGCTCATTCTCAATACGACAAATATCGACGCTGAAATCTTATCGAGATGCTTCGGATGTTGCACCGGAAGCAGTAAGTACTTCTTTCGTCATGCTATGATACGGATACGAATCTGTTTGTGTGCTCAAGTACAGTAGACGTACCGTATGAATGGGACGCACTCTCATTGATACGGCGTGAATGGGCGTGACCGATGTATTAATACTTTGTACTGGACGTCTCCATTGAGGAACGCGTGTGTTCTATGGTTGTGTGGGGTGCGATAGTTCGAATGTCGCGCTCCTTATCAATTGGATTGTGTTTCGTAAATAAATCCTGTCTGTATTCTGTTTTGTTTTGTTGAAGGTTAATCATAACAATATTATGTTTATTTTTTATGGTTTCAATATCTTTAGCTGTTACGAGGAATGATATAGTTGTTAAATATTTTCTGGATTCGTAGACGCGTGCTACTTTAGCGATTCTTATTACTCTTCTACCTAAAGAAGAAGGATTTGCTGTTGTGACCTTCTGTAGGTTAAACGCCTTGACGGACTTTAAAGTGCGGTTTATTCTTGGATTGGTATTCACTATAGGAGTGCCAAAGGCTTTAATAGAACCTCCTTAGTCCTGAAGCTGAGTTTGCTTTTTGTCAGACTTGTTTGTATTGTTAATCGTAAAGTGGTGCACAATTGTATGTCTAAGAAGTATTTAGTTTTTCTAAACGAGAACAACATTATCCAGAATTCAATTTTAATTGTTTGAGATTGAATCTATTAATAAAATTGTGTAGCTCTTATATAGTTATGGTAACGTTTGTTTTCCCCCAAAGAGCCCAGAAAAAGATTTCAATCTGCTGGTTGTTTTCTTAGAACAACCCAATAAACTACATCTGGTAAACAAAATGGTGGCTGGTAAACAAGAAAATTTCAGAGTTGAAGGTCACGCTGTGATAATAGGCAATAGGCAAAACAGAATGACTTGGTGAATTTAATCAATTTGTAAAACCCATTCTATTTTATAACAGGTTGCTATTTTATATATTCCATTAAGTATAAGTTGTATTAATACTTGAAATGCAAAATGTAATGGTTTTTTAACATGACCATATAATGGTTTTTGGTTTAGTTAATGTGCATGTCAGGTTAGAGAAAGTTAATGATGACGATGATCAAATATAATTGAATCATGATCAATGAGTCTACTCGAATATCGCTGGCGAACTATTTTCACAAATGTTAATGACCCACCTGTTTAATCAAGCTAATTGTAGTAAATACAATTTTAATCTACCACTTCCACGCAACTTCGGATGTTTTGAATTCATTCACAAATGCGATTATGGTGCCCAGGATGTTGCTACTGATGAAGGCACGCGGTTTACAAGCGTGGGAGACGATTGTTTACGTCCTTCCCCCGAATGTTTATCCTCCACCGAATGCATAAATTATATGGCTGGAAATCTAAATGAATGGCGAACCAATTATTTCATTGAGCAAATCCTACGTAAACACGATTTTGGCCGCTGTGATCATTGTAAATATTATAAGTTGTAAACCAAGTTACGTTGACGATTATTATTATACTCTGTGTCGCGATGGAAAGATAAGTGGATTTTAGTGTTTTTATTTGTGCCCTTATACATGCTTAACATGATTGTTGTTTATTTAGTGTTTAAGATGATGTAAAATCTTGTTTCTCGATCATGCCAAATGTCTAACGGTTGTCTGATCGTCGTCCAAATTCCCCCATCGTCTGAGAGTCCTGTCCATATGGCCCTATGCCAGGGGAATGTATATTTATTATATGAATATATATTTAACCTTGCTCATGTCTGCCAATAGGTTGTCGGTACTATTTTAGACCAGTAGGTCATTAAACGAATACAAGTTATGTCTATAACCAGGTAGATAATAGAAAAAAGTAGAAGATTGTGTGTCCAGAAATATCAACAAGGAAGTATTATTTTCGTGAATTCCGAGAGAATATCTAACCTTCTATTTATAAAAAATGTTTGTATTCTTTACTAATACCTACTGGGTCATGCGGTATAAATAATAAGTAATACTTAATCCGGATTGTGTAATCCCACTTCTTTTATTGGAATCGATTTACCTATTTGTGTAGTTTATTTTCTCATTCGCACACCGCTTTGTACGATTTCTGTTTCTCGACTAAAATAATAAACATAACAAGATTCGCAATATCCATACTTGATCGCGTGATTGACATAAAAAAAAACCTCTTGAAGTTTTCTCTCACATTATTATTATTACTTTGGCTTCATTTTGATTTGTAAAAGTTCTATAAACATTCCAAGTCTCTTTGTTGCTCTACGTTTCGGTGGAACTTAGAAATCGCAATGCCTGTCCAGGTGAATTTACTTCCAAATAAGGAGAATTTAAACTCGGAACGCGGATACGGCCGGCTGATTGATGTCCTTGGCCGTTGCCTTGCAACGGTTGCAACCATCTTAACGGTTCTTTAACAGTTCTAAATGCAAAAAAATTTTATTCATGAACCTGTTCTGCTGGAAGCTACACCTTAATCTTTGACGAAGCAAGATAAAATTAAGACCTGTTAATATAAAACTACACACCTAAATGATTGGCTCGCAGATTTGTGAAAGACATAACCTAACCTTATAACCTTGGTTTAGAATCTCGTCCGTTAACTTTTGTATTAAGTGCATTGTCATTTTTATTTATTCTCACGTCAGCCGATGACAAAAAGGATGCAAAAGGTCGATAACTCGCATTAAAACATGAGTAATGCAATACTAAAGTCGAATCTCACGCGGTCAGTCGCTTTGCATTCTGTTTTCCTTTTGCGCAGTGTTGACACTGTGTCAACATGTGAAATTTCTTGCTCATGTTTATTCTCCACTCATTTGTGGTCAAACGTCTGATATATTATTACAACAAACAATTTTCATCGTATCTCCAAGCTTCTTTATGTTTTTCTTACCGTGCTGTGCAGTCTGAGACGCTTTTGGCTACACTTTTAAGCTCACGTATTTGCAAAGACGTGTATATTAATACCCAAATAGCCGGTTTAAGAACCATTTTCTTTGTTGCACCTGCGTCATACTCAAAGCCAATCATGTGTGTACTAAACTCAGCGTATTCAATGTCTGGACTCTCTATACAGTATGAGTTTGCTGCGTTTACCGACAAAAGAGCAAAAAGGCGACCGGTAATGATCGAGCGTCATCTGCGCTCTGAGCGGATCCGTTACAGTTTCCGTTTCGGCCATCTTGGATTTATTGCGGACATTGTATTTACAATTTAGTAGCGTAAACTTGATATAGGGTTACCAAGCAATTCAGTTTTCTATGAAGCTTCCGTTAGATTTTAACCCTTTTGACTCAGATTCAGAAAACTTTGGGAAGAAGTGAATAAGGCAAATGTTATCGAGCGGTCGGTACAAGCAAGTTTTAAGCTAATTGAAAATTGAAAAAAGTAATTCGTCCGTCGGGTTGTAAAGTGAGTTAGATGGTTAATCATGTTAGCGGTAAGGTAATATTAAGGCTCATTTTAAGAGCGATTTCTCAAAAGAAACAGGTGTTCTTAAATGCGTCTTTAAATCCTATCATTTGTTAAGCCTGTATACCCTGTAAGGCTGCATCTTTTAACAAAATACATCTTATTTGGCTAAAAGATTGAAAAATATATTGTCTTCCAGAAAAATATAATACCACGGCCGAGAATAAAATTTCAGAGAAAGATATAAAGTGGCCAAATGCGTGTGGAGCACGCATTTGTTTAGGGTTCCGTACAACGTACATCGTAAATTTCTACAAGTCCGTGATGTATTTTTAAAGAACCAACAAACTTAGACCAAGGTTGGTTACTTAAAAATACATGACTTGTAAAGTTTGTGTAAAGTTAGTAGTTTGGATACTGGTGAAGTTCTCTCATCTTGTAAGCAAAGTCAGGTCTGCTAGATGGATTCCTTATAAAATGCACTCAATATCAACTTGTGGGCTTTGAATCTATTAACATTCCCTCTAGTATTACCCAGTTTGCGGGTAATAATTTAATCTCCAATCAATCAATCGAAGTACTGCTTAGGGATCTTAACGATTCATTACTGCCTCATTAAGTCAACTCCACTCTAAATTTAGCCTACCTTCTTCAGTCAATACATCGACTTTATCATCGCGTAAATCTATAAATAACGATGCGAATGCTTTGGAAAATAGTAATTTCGCTTTTATTTTAACCATTTTTTTAAACCATGAGAATCGCGTGCTATTAATGGGCGGGATCTTGAAAGACAACTTCTTTGTTCGCTTGTGTTTAAGAATTATAGGAGTTCTAATTGGGAACGTTTTGCCGACAATGCATTGCATGTCGTTTCTGAGAATAATGCTCGTAACACGAGATTAAGTTATTTTGGGGAACTTTGTTCGTGTTCTTTTAGAAATAAGCTGGAATCTAAAATGGGAACAGTTTTGAAAATAATAATAGCTGAGTACTTACGAAACTCCCTACTGCTGACTTAATAGACAATTTTTAAACCAGTCAAATGATTAACGATTTTCGAAACGTCAAAACATTTTTTTTCCAACCATATAAAACTCAAACACATATATACCGACAGACGCGGCGATTGTTTGCTGAATTGCATTCAAAAGATGTGCATAGACCGCAGTTACATCACCCATTGAACAATGCGGTCTTGTGCAATGTGTGATTAGTGATCACCTATTAGTGCAGTGCACCTACACAAAACACTTTCGAAATGTGGGTAATTATAGAATTCGCGAGCGTTTGCCCTCATTTCCTTTCCATTGCTGTCGATTGTTGCATCGTTATAACAACAAACCATTAATTTTATACTCGAATTAAAATCTGTTCTTTTGGGAGAAATTGAATTTGTGATGTTAGACGTGTTCAGATTCTAACACCGAGAGCTCCTTTGTGGTGCTTCATTTTATTTCAAAAACATGTTTACTTCTAAGAAATTTAATTAGACTTTAGACCGAATATTGTCGCTAAAATTCGTCGGCTTCAGACATAATTGTCTGTAAAACCTTTGGGTGACATTCATTTAGGTCTATATTAAGGACTGTTTTTATACTAATATTATTTATTTATTTATTTATTTATTTATTAAGGACATCAACAGCACAATACAGAAAATATGAGACCGATAACACCAAATAGCAAACAAAGCCAATTATAGATATCCACAGATTAACCAGATAACATATTTAACAACACTGGTGCACAACAACAGTGAACAGTTTGTCAAGAGAAAAGGCAAAAAGCCACGCTTGTGTGTGTGTGTGTGTGTGTGTGTGTGTGTGTGTGTGTGTGTGTGTGTGTGTGTGTGTGTGTGTGAGTAATTGTGCGTGAGTGTGTGAGGTAAAGTTTGTGACGTTGTAGGGGGTAATCTCTGGATGTACTAAACCGATTTTGAAAATTCTTTTATCAATAGAAGCCCAAAAAAAATGTATTGCCCAAAGATGCGAGCGCGGGAACAGCTATATATAAATATGTCTGTAGGCAAACTCAAGGGAAAACAAATATTTGTGTTAATTGCGGTAGAAATTGTTCGTCGAAATTGTCGGTGGAAGAATAATGAAATAAACCCAAACCACTAAATGAATTATTGCTTTCGCTATAATTGGTTTTCAGCTGTACATTTTCCTTATAGGTCTCGTTACTGAATGTCATGTTTCTGTTGGGTCCCCTTTCTTTAGCATAAGTTTTTATATTAATTATGTATTGCATAATATCTTTTAACTCTTCTCCCATAGTCAAGCTTCGCCTACCTATATATTTTCTACGCATGAAGTTCTTCTTTGCTAGTATCTGTTTACTTTTTCGACTATTTCTTCAAATTAGTCACATGCGTACAACTCATGTTATATGAATTCGTCCTAGAATGTTATCGTTAATATTCCAGTCTAGCACTAATTCGATTTCTTAAGCCTAAGAACTGTTGGCTGTTCTATCTATACAAACGCCTTGGTGGAATGAAACTCATTCGATCAGTCGCTCATTCCTTTTATCCCGCCCAGTCTCACCCCGACAATGCTTCCAATATCGTATCGGTATTTCTGTCAATGGAATCTTTAGACCGTCGGCTGGTGCGAATTGTTTCTCGTTGGATTAGCCCGATTATATATTTCCTTTCTCTCCAAAATTGATTGTTTGTACGATTAGATTAATCTTATTTTGGTAGCTTTGTTCAATCACTGTCTAAAAATCGGGTGTAGATTCAATTGTGTATTAGGGCAGTTAAAACGGGTAATAACCGTAAGTGTCCGTTTAAGAAATAATTAAATTGATGGCTGCCTTCCTGGCTTGCCGTAAAATGTCGTTTAGGATTTTATGGTGTACGTCGCAGCGTTCAAAGTAGCGATTTGACTGTAGATGTCGTACTTGTGGAAAACATTTTGGGTTGTTGAGTGCTAAGGTAGAAGTAGTATATTATTGGGAGTTTCAAAACACATTTTACATGTTTTGTGTTTTGAAACTCCCAAGGCGTTTTTTGATGAAACGCTCATTTCGAGTTGATCGTTTTTTTAAACGCTAAAATAGGTGTTTTGAAACTCCCAATCGGTTTTGAGGTGTTTTGAAACTCCCAAGGCGTTTTTTGACGAAACGCTCATTTCCATTCAGACGTTTTTTTAAACGCTCATTATTTAAGAAGTTCATACGGTTTCAAAAACACATTCTTGTTCTGAAACTCCATATTCACATATAACTACTTAATATCTTGAAGGTGTAGGCGCATTGGGTACAAAGCATTCAAGCTTACAACACGTAGTACTTGATATAACGTTTATTTTTAGAAAATATGAAGTTTGTGAGACAACCTCAAAACTTACAATTGGAAGTCGTTTGTCCAGTTCGCAACGATTGCAATTCACGTCATGGAGAACTTTTACCGAACACAATTCGAAGTATAATTTGTGGTCCTTCTAACTGTGGAAAAACCAATTTAATTGTTGGTCTTTTACTGCATGAACGGGGGCTACGTTTTGAAAACCTTTATGTTTACTCAAAAACTCTTTTCCAACCCATGTATCGATTTTTGGAAACAGTATTAGCGTTAGTTCCCACAGTTAAATTTCAAAAATATCAACAAAATGAAGAAATACTCAGTCCACATGAAGCTAAGATTAACTCAATTATTATATTTGATGATGTTGCATGTGAAAATCAAAACAACATAAGGGATTACTTTGCAATGGGACGTCATAAAAATATTGATAGCTTCTACCTTAATCAAACTTATAGTAAAATTCCTAAACAATTAATAAGAGACAATGCTAACTTAATAATTCTATTTAAACAGGATGATATGAATTTACGTCATGTTTATGATGAACACGTTGGAAGCGATATGTCTTGGTCACAGTTTCGAGAAATGTGTGCTAAAGTATGGAAACTACCATATAATTACTTGGTTATAAATAAAGATTGTAGGCGTAATTCAGGATGTTATAGAATGGGCTTTGACACATTTATCATTATGGATTAACTATAATACGTAATGCAATGTTACGAAACATTTATTGCTTCATAGGAAACCATCATGATCAGACATGAACCTTGAAATGAATGACGAGAAAACTTTGAAAGAAAAAGTAATTAAATCTGTCGAAGCCGTTAAAAAGAAGGTTAGACTGATTCGTAATATGAAAACTGATAATGATATGATGTTGGAATCAGTATTGAAACCAATAACAGATCCGCTTAATGAAATAGCAAAAAATGACGACAGTAATTACATAAACACTTACGATACGAACGTAGATAATAATGTTCCACAATGGAGAAAGTTGGCAAAAAGATTTAAATTTAGTCCTAGTGAAGAGAAGAAGCAAACTATTAATGATCTTACTGTTGTGAGGAACTCTTCTCAATCTAGTCTTTATAATGAAGATGATGGGAATGAGACATCAAACGACGATGAAAGTGATGTAAGTGATGGTGTGGATAGTGAAAATATGATTGATCAGGATTCAGCAAATGATATTTCATTTAAGACATCTGATTCTTATGCATCTCCTCGCGAAGATCCTGCATTTCAAAAGCAATATACCACGAACATAAACATTCCATTTGGTATACGAACGGAACGGGACAAGCTAATGCTAGGAACTTATCCAGTATACACCAGTAACAATAAAATCAAAGTAAATGGTCGTACTTACAATTTAACACCAGGTTTAAACGAATTGCTATATAAGAAAATACCGGATTTAGATATTGTAACTGAGGACGATAAACGTAATTACAAAATCTTATTATTAGAGACTAATGCACATAGAAGAGATTTTAATGCTAATAAACCAATAAAAAGCAACAAAGGTATAAAATATTTACATGTAATAAGACCGCTTTTTAAATTAGCTAAAGAACGAACAGTAAGTGGTGATGGATTACCAACAATGAAAAGAGTTAAAAATAAAGTGTCTTATGTATATTGGGATGACCCAAACGAATTAGTAGATAGATTAAAATTACTTATAGCTTCCCGTGAAGCTGGTAATACAGGATTAGATAATGAAATCATATCTATTATTGAAGAATTGCAAGAAGCGGGATTAGTTAACAATGCTAATATATAAATCAGTTACTGTACTATTATCGTTAGTCGAGGCAGAACTTTTGACGTACAAATATATCATAAAATGAATATAGATAAATTTGGTCATCATCTTCATAAACGCCTGCGTGTATCTGAAGTTTCTGAACTTAAAAATAATGCTTTACTCAGATCAGATGATGGGCATTTCGATTTACAGTCATTGAGATTAAAGGGGCTTGCGCATCCATTGTCGCCTAATGATGCCGTTAATAAGCAGTATGTTGATCAGCTCGTTCAGAACCTTTATGAGAAGAAGTATCTAGATTCTTTGTTTGACACTATAAATTCACAAATTCATCAGCTTGCAAATCAGTTGAAATTGAACTTTTATACAAAAAAGGAAACAGACGACATTTTCACCAAATTAAACGATGGCAAAGCAGCAAGTCGTGAACGAGATACACAGATCAGCTCGAAAAAACTTTAAGCGACGAGCAGTTTTATTAAAAGGAATTGATGATTTGTGGCAAGCGGATTTGATTGACTTACAAAATTTGCATAAGATAAATAGAGGATATAAATACATTTTGGTTGTAATTGACGCCTTTTCAAAGTACGCGTGGTGTATTCCAACAAAATCTAAAACGAAAACAGAAATTAAAAATGCTTTCGAACAAATTATTAAAGCATCTAAACGAGTACCGATAAACTTACAGACAGACTTAGGGAAAGAGTTTTATAATAATGAATTCGATTGCTATGTAAAAAAATTAAAAATAAATCATTATTCTACGTATTCAATTAAAAAAGCATCTATTGTTGAAAGGTTAATAAAAACGCTCAAAACTAAACTTTACAAACATTTTAGTTTAATAGGAAATTATAAATGGGTTGGAAAACCTTTAAATGATATAGTTAAATCCTACAATCAAACTATGCATCGTACAACAAAATTTCAACCAATTGATGTAAATTTTGATAATGAGTCGCAAGTAAAGAAAAACATCCAAAACGTGCAATCCAATCTAGGTAATCAATCAAATAAATTTAACATAGGAGATTGCGTACGCATAAGCAAGTATAAAAGCGCCTTTCATAAAGGTTATACACCGAATTGGTCAACTGAAATATTTACTATTAAACATGTAAATCGCACTCGCCCAGTTACTTACCTTATTGAAGATCAACGAAAAAATACAATACTTGGGTCATTTTACGAACAAGAACTTCAGAAAACGAAATATCCTGATGTTTACCTCATAGAAAAGGTGATCAAAAAGAAGGGGGAAAAATTGTATGTAAAGTGGTTAGGGCTTAATGATAGCGAAAATAGCTGGATTGGTAGAAATGCCATTGTATGAGCATATTTATTAACTTTATTGTATTAAAAATCGTCATTAATATTTTGGATATGAAAGGGAGAGGACTTTTAAACAGTGCTATTAATCACTTACCAATTGAACTACACTTACCCGGCTACAATTATTGTGGACCAGGCACAAAGTTGCATAAACGTTTGCTAAGAGGTGATAAGGGAATTAATGAGCTAGACAACGCATGTATGCAACACGACATAGCCTATGATAAATATTCTAACCTGGCAGATCGTCAACATGCAGATTTAGAACTTTATAAAATGGCTAAACAAAGACTGAAAGCGAATGATGCTGGTAAAGGGGAAAAACTTGCTTCATGGCTAGTTAGCAAACTAATGAAATCTAAAATAAAAATCGGCGCGGGGATAAAAACATTTAAACAGTTTGTATCTAAGATACGTGCTGAATTAAAGAAAAACAAATCTAAAAATAAAGGCACTGCAATTAATCAAGCTTTTGCAGCTGCAATTAAAGTATTCCGTAATAACAATACGAGTAAATTACGAGTTCCTCGTTTAATACCGATCCCAAAAACTGGAGGTATTTTACCACTGATACCTATTTTTGCTGGACTTTCTGCATTAGGATCTTTGGCAGGAGGAGCTGCTGGGATTGCTAAAGCTGTTGGAGATTACAAAGCTGCGAAGAAAAACTTAGCCGAATCAGAACGCCATAACAAAATGATGGAATCTATAGCATTAGGAAAAGGTTTACATATAAAACCGTATAAGAACGGTAAAGGATTGTGTTTAAAAAGTTCAAAAAACTAAATAAAAGGTTACCTAGACGAGCTCTTACAAATATTGATATTTTAAAGTATTCAAAAGATATACCTTATTTTCGCGGTGTTTATATGAGAGATAGTTTGCCAAAACGACCAAAAAGAGTAGAATGTGCAATCATAAATTTAGATAGTTCTGAAAACCGCGGGACTCACTGGGTAGCCTATGTCAAGGACAACAATTACTGTGAATATTTTAATAGTTTTGGTGATCTGAAACCACCGTTAGAATTAATAAATTATTTAAAGAATCATGTTATTTCATACAATTACCTCACTTATCAAAAGTTTAACACTGTAAATTGCGGACATTTATGTTTGAAATATTTAAAACAGTTTTGGAGTAAACGTTTAAATATCTCTGTACAATAAAAACCATATCATTTTCATGATGTCTTTCACTTTGTCTATAACCGGAACCTCTTCTGCCTTGATCACTAATTATTCACCAGCTTTTCAACTCGATGGTGAATATGAATGTGGGTTGCTGTACATGTCAACTTTTAACTCGATACCGAATATAGATTACAGAAATAATACATTTTATTATGGTAAAAATGAAGAAGTAGAAATTCCAGAGGGGTCATATGAACTTCAAGACCTTGATGATTACCTTAAACGACACCTGCAAGGATGTACATTTTCACTGACATGTAACAATAACACATTGAAGACGTCTATATTGTGTTCTAAAAACATCTACTTCAATAAAGAAAATTCGATTGGAAAGTTGTTAGGTTTTGGAGAAGAAACTATTCAAGCTAATATATTAACAGATTCCCCTTTTCCTGTTTCCATTCTATCAACAACTATAGTGCGGGTTGAATGTGACATAGTGAGTGGATCATTTGTTAACGGTAAACCGAGCCATATAATTCACGAGTTTGTACCTAATGTTCCACCTGGTTATCGAATTATAGAAATACCTAAAAACGTAATCTACTTTCCTGTTACACAAAACAGCTTAAGCTCTCTCAAAATAAGAATATTGGATGTAAACGATAATTTAGTTAATTTGCGAGGTGAAGAGATTCAAATTTATTTACATCTTCGAAAAAAATGATAAATTTCAATAAAAGTGTAGTCTCGCGCGACAAACGTACTAGTACTCATTGTACTATCAAGAAAAGAAGACCTAAAGAACCAATTACAAAGCTAACAGAAGAAAATAAACAATTTTTAAAAAACATTGGATTGTTAAAATGAGTATATTAAATTTAACAGATTCTTTAAGCTTTGATAACACGATTGAAAGTTTTGAATATCATTCATATAAACCATACATAACAAGTTTTAATTTGAACGATGAAATTCGTATACCTATTAACCAACAAGATCTTTACGTATTGCCATCGGCGAGTACTCTCTATGTAGAAGGCGATGTTGCAGTATTCAATAGAGAGACAAAGACGCCGGTGAACAGTGTACAATTTACGAATAACCCTATACTTCACTTGTTTCAAGATATTCGATATGAACTGAACGGGATCGAAATAGATAAAATTAAAAACGCTGGAGTTACAACAACGATGAAATCTCTTGTATCCATGAATGAAATCGAATCGTCTATGTCACAGTTATGGGGATGGAATGTTAATGGTACTAAAATTACACATGGATCATTTTCTGTATCTATTCCTTTAGATAAGATTCTTGGTTTCGCAGAGGATTATAAGAAAATAATTATTAACTGTAGGCATGAACTTATTCTTCTACGATCCAATAGTAATATAAATAGTGTTAAATTGAACACCAATGAATACATAGATAACATTACTATATCTAAAATAGTATGGCGTATGCCACATATTAAAGTTTCTGATAGGGAAAGATTAAATTTACTCAAATGCTTAGAAAAAGATCGCGCTATTCAAATGGCATTTAGGAACTGGGATCTTTATGAGTATCCACTTTTACCTAAAACATCAAAACATTCTTGGTCAATCAAAACTTCATCTCAAATTGAAAAACCGCGATTCGTTATAATTGGATTGAAAACGGATAGAAAGAATATGGCTAACAAAGATATAACACGGTTTGATCACTGTCATTTGAGAGACGTCAAAGTTTTTTTAAATTCAAACTATTTTCCGTATGAAAGTTTAAATGTTAGTTTTGCAGCTGAAAAGTATGCTTTATTATACGAACAGTACGCTAAATTCCAGCAGTCTTATTATAACCGTGGTCAAACACCATTGTTGAGTCCGCAAGAATTTAAAGAGAAAGCTGCTCTGTTTGTAATCGATTGTTCCCGTCAAAACGAAACCTTAAAAACAGGCGCCATAGACGTACGAGTAGAATTAGAGTGTGAACAGGATATACCTGATAATACTGCAGCGTACTGTTTAATTCTGAATGATAGTATTGTAGAATACAAACCGTTAAGCAACATTACACGAAAAATATCATGAATTCAGATTGTTTGTTCGTGGATCTTCAGGGATTTAAATCGTATAAGAATGAATTTATTATTAAGGAATTTGCATACAGTACAAATGAATACACACAGGTATTTTCAATAAAACCTCCATATAAGTTTTCGACGTTAATGGAAAGCGAAAAAAGACAAGTAAGATGGATAGAGAAAAACCTAGGTATTTCATGGCATGAGGGCTTTGTTGATTATAGAGAATTTAAAAGAATGATACGCTGTTTTTTGGAAAACAAGAAAATATATGTAAAAGGGTTAGAAAAAGTTAAATGGATTAAAGATTTGTGTAGTAACTGTACCGTAATTGACTTGGGTTGTAACGGTTTGCCTAAATTTGAATCTATGTATCAAAAATATTGTAAGGACCAGAGTAGTTATAGTTGTTCAACGCATAAAAAATCTTGTGCGTTAAAAAATGTTTTATGTATTAAAAAATGGTATTCTGAAAATAATTTATCATTGTATTCTCATTTGTAATAAAGTACAATAAATATTATAACTGTAAAGCATATTTTTATTTCATAATTATTTCCCTTTATATACCTACCTACATATGATAAGATAGAGTGTCCGATCCGAAAACTACAAATTTAAGTGCCTGTAAAAGTTTAAAATAACAATGATAATGACAACTATTTGTTATTTCATGGGCACTTAAATTTTAAAGTTCGAATTGGACCCAATGGGGTTACAAAAGGTTTAGAAGTAAAATAAAACCAGATTCATAGGAAATAACATTTATTTATTAATTACCACACCTTTGTTTATAACATAGCATCTTAAATCTAATTTTAACTTTAATATTAAAACAAAGATTGATGACCCCAAGACAACGTTGAGACTTGATTATCTAGTATAACGCGTTTGTCATCATTTGACGACAGTGCTACTTTATTCAAGGACTGAGTAAAAATAACATGTTTTAAAGATTTAAATACAATATTGCGTTTTCTTATCCGCTCCTTATTTAATAGTACTTTTTTATATTCCTCAAAATCCACACCGCGCAATACATGTCTCTTTGTGCCTTTAGCCTTTTTCAGTTGTTTGTTTTCTGTTTTTATACAATATAATTTAGACCTAAGGCCAACGAACTCGTTTATTATTTCTCCACCAAGTTCATCTTTAAATAAACCGGGTACTTTTTTATGTTTAAGAGTTATACCGTATGCGTTACTGACAGAATAATTACTTGTATCAAAATAATGTTGAAAATTTCGTTTTATATCTACATACAAATCTTCTGTATTTATGGAATACAAAAAAGAATCTGTATCGGTATAACATAAACTTAAATTAGATCCATAAAAAGGTTTCATGACAGAATAGTGAAAATCGTACATATGAGTTTTCGATATTTCCAAAACAGTAAATCCAATGTAAATTGGCCGGTCAAGAGTTACCGATTCCGGTTTCATTTGTATGGCGACAAAATTTTCACTAAAAACGGTAGAACTATGAAAATTAGGTCTACCTGTTAGATGCTCTGCTGTGTATTTCTTTTTTGTTTTATTTCTATTATCACTCCACGCATTAACTAACAGAACATTTAACCTTTTTTCAGCGTCTTCCAACGTTTTTCCAAATATAGCATTGTTTGCAAGTTTGCACGAATTTTGCTCAAACACGGATTTAGCTTTTTGTCTTAACTTTGTATTTAAGTCTATGTATTGTTTTAAAAATGGACCTTGTTTAAATTTGATTACTCTATGTACGTTTTTCAATACCAAGCCATGCTTTATACATGTTTTTAAATGCACATAATGGATGACATACTCGTATTTATCATATAAATTTGGGATAAGTTTAGGTTGCTTTGAACCAGGCGGTGTGAATTTTTGAGGACAGAATGGAATGTCATTATGCAAGTCATGCAAATGTTCTGGATATTCTAAATCCACTTCCAAAATATAACCATAATCCGAATCATCAGGTGTTTGTAGGATATCGAGTACATTAATTTTATCCCGTGGTAATAATTTGAAATCATCATAAGGTAAATTGCCACACATTGCATAACCGTATAGATTATTACAGTCTATGTAGAATAAGAAACTGCTTGGATTACTGGAATCAAAGTTTGGCATGTATTTATTATTTGCCTTTGCATATCGAGTAGAACATAAACATACACCCCCACGAATACCTTTTTGAATCATTCTAATTATTTCAAGGTCATCAATGAGTTGCAACTTCACACCAGTTATAAGTAACATGGCATCAAAACTTAAACTTGGGGCAGTTAGATAAAAAGCAGGGTCTAATCTATAATTGACTTTACAAGTTTGACGAAACTTTTCAAATATGTCAGTTAGTAATAATACATCTGATTTAAGGTAAAGATCGGTGTATTCTCCTAAAGTATTAATATTGAATGATTTCCATACAAGCTCGGCATGTTCATAATCATATTTGGATATAATCTCATTTGTTAATGAGTTGTAAAAATAATGTGGCTGAGGTAAACATTGCTCTTCATATCGACTCCAACTAGACATATACTCGTATGGATAGACGCCCTTTCGTTTCAATAAATCGAAATGCTCTTTTAAAGGAAAAAAATGTGAGAGATGAATAAAGTCTTCTTCATTTAAGGTGCTAACAAGTTCTTCCAAACTTGCTCCTAAAAATTTGAATGAATCTACAAAACGAACGGGCATATATTCATTTCGACTTGTAATGAAAAATTTCGTAAATGATATGTAATTTTCTTTGTTTTTTGCAATAACTTTGACTTGACCAGGAAGTTCACCCAATTGACGTATAAACAAATGACTGTCGTACCCTGATAAGTTGTGAAAAAATACTGGCACAAATGTTGGTAGGCGGTACCGAATATTACAATAAGAATGGGCTGCCCCTCTATAGCGTCCTGTCAAATGGCAATGATCTCTCACGGAATCGCCGAGTAATAACTTGCGACAAAGAAAACAATATTGAGAGTTCAAAAAATCATTTTCTTCTGTCTCTGTAATAGTTATTGGCTTCGGGTCAGAATATATTTTATTTATTCTATGTACATCTTTTTGCAGATATTCGAGAAATTTTTCTACGCAGTCTTTTCCACGATAAGACACAAATTTGTTTAGGGAGCTGTCGTATGAACTAACAATGTAGTACGCAAATGCAGCTGGTATGTGTTCCTGCAATGTTGTAGTACATTTCGAACTAAGTTTTTCATCCGTATTTGGTTGCAATAAGGATTCAAAGTCTGCATAAATTATAAAAGGCATATTTTGCATCCGCTCAAAATTTTTAAATTCAATATGCGCACCCCGATTAGGTAAAATTGTCTTTACGCCCCCGCATACGTGAGCATTAAATTTGTCTTGACTATTAAAAAATATCATACATTCATCGCAAAAAAATATTTTCCCGTTATGTTTTGTAAATTGAAGTTTAAGCAGGCGACTTAAATCTTTTATAAGACAGTAATGTGTTTGACGACCGTTTTCTAACATTAAAAGGTTAATATGATGTTGCTTCCGACATGTGGTTTTGTAAAGTGGACCTACGATTTCAGATTTATTTTTGAGTGCGTACACATTAATACTAATACGTTGATTGTTTTTTTCGAATATTTTTATGTCAGATAATCCCACAGGAAAAGTCATGTCCTTGCTATTAAGAACACCTTCATAATGGGGATATGAAGATACCCTATGCACATTATTTTTAGCTGGAAATAAAGCAGCCATCACACACCACAAAAAGCAAAAAACATCTTTATTTTGTATATTGATGCACGCCCGTTTTAGTTTTATATTTTTAGGCAAATCAATGAATCCTGATGCTCTCAGTGGGTTATATTTACTGATGTTTACCTCTAGGTATAAATTACGCATAAAAGCCCAACCACTATCCCTGTCTTGAAACTCATCAATTTTTCCACAAATACATTGTAAAAGATTTAAAAATATTTCATTAAAATCATAGTTCTGATGTATAACTATATTTTTCGTTGCAAAAGATTTTACGTCGCAAGTATCGTTTTTAAGTAAAGAAAATTCAGCAAATAATTCAAAATTGACTTTGATAGTATTAAACACTGATTGTCTTGCTTCCAAAATTTTACGAACACTGTCGCGAAGGCTACGTATAAACTCGGCTGGTGCACAAACCTGGTCTGGCCCGCCTTCACGCCCCCGCACACGGTAAGATGCTATCCTACTTCTAAAAGCTGAAGCTATTTTTTCAACGCCTTCACCGTTATCAATAGAAATATTATTTTTATGCACAATACTTCGTAAATGAGCAGAAAAAGCTCGACTAGGAACAGATGTTTCGCAAACAGAACAAAATATTGATTTACAACTCATATTTGTTTTTTAAGAATAGTAGATGAAAAGTGCTAGAAATTAAGATAAACAAAGGTATCGCGAGATTTAATTTTTTTAGTAACAATATAACGCTCGGTGAAATTTTAAATTAACTACAGCTTTCTCCTATAGATCTTTTGTCACAATAGTTTTAAGTCAGCCACATTATTTAATTTCAACTCAACAAAACATAGAATTACAACTCATTTTATTTTTTTATTTTTAAGAATACTATTTTAAAAGTGCTGGCAAATATTACAAACAGAGGTAACTAATACTAGAATTATTATTTTAAATCGCGATAGAACGTTCCATCTTCAGCGAAATAGTCCTTGTACATAATTTTAGCACTTTATTAATATCTGACACCTCTGACGAATTAACATCTAACTGTATTTTTAAATTAACTAGAGATCTCTCTCATCAATCTTTTGGCGAAATGCTTTTTATGTAAGCCGCATTATTTAATTTCAACTCAACAAGACATAGAATTACAACTAACTTTTAAGAATAGTAGATTAAAAGTACTGGCAAATATTACAAACATAGGTAAGTAATACTAGAAATATTATTTTAAATCGCGATAGAACGTTCCATCTTCAGCGAAATAGTCCTTACATAATTTAAGCACTTTATTAATATCTGACACCTCTGACGAATTAACATCTAACTGTATTTTTAAATTAACTAGAGCTTTCTCCCATCGATCTTTTGGCGAAATGCTTTTTATGTCAGCCACATTGTATAACTTTAACTCAAGAAAAAGGTCGCCTGATAATTGTGCAGTTCGACGCACCCTGCCCCCGGGAACTTGCCTTATCAATACTGACGGCAGCAGCACTGGTTCGGGTTTGCGAGCACGCCAGTCACCATCTTCACTGTCGGAGTCGATTATCCAGCCGCCTGCAGGACCGTTGAGCTGCTCTAGCAGACTTGTCTGCGCCAACTTTTTTGAGCTGTAAATCGATCAAAATAAATAAATAATAATAAACGGAACAAACATGTGCAGAGCTAAGTACCTATTTAAATTTATTTTTAAAATTACCATTTACTGAAATAAATACATATCTTACTTACCGTGGAGTCGGTGCTTCGTCTTCAGATTCAGTCGGCGGAAATTTTCTTTTTGACAGCTTCGACTTCTTTGACCTATAAAACAGAAGTTCCATAATATAATAAAGCACTTTAAAAAGTATTCAGGTAATACTTGTTTAAAATTGAATTACCGAGGTATTGAGGCTTCGTCTCCTGATTCGGGCAGCGGGGTTTTCTTTTTTACCACCTTCGGCTTCGTAGACCTTTAAAACACAAAACATAATAATTACACCGCGACAATGCACTCCTAACACACAGCACCTTAGATATTAATTAATTACCTTGAAATTGGAGCAGGATCTTGAAGCTCCGAATATGGACGAGTCTTCTTGGAGACTTTCACTTCAGAGTATTCCGTATCAGACCTGTAAAAAAAAGAACATGGAATATTGTATACGATTTATTTAATTAATAATCAAT
The DNA here is from genome assembly GCA_948252455.1 of Acleris cristana. Classification (NCBI taxonomy): domain Eukaryota; kingdom Metazoa; phylum Arthropoda; class Insecta; order Lepidoptera; family Tortricidae; genus Acleris; species Acleris cristana. Next base: position 5,212,582 of record OX411797.1, on the reverse strand, counting down.
AAAACCATATCAGAACACATAAATATTAAAAACTTACGAACATTATTTTAATGCAGTTGTAGCTTGCGACTGATTGACACTGGCTTTCTTGTAGAAATAAATGTAATTACGCGTTACAACGTAAAAAGTTTCCGCTCAGCACTTTACAACACTCACAGAAGTTCTCAACATTTAGATATTTATAACATTCTATTTGTAATAACAGTACTACGGAATGCGAACAAAACAAAGTTTTTATAAAGGTTTAATACCTCAGACGTCGATTTGCAAAGTAAGCATTTGTGGTACAAACAAAAGTATCATGTTAAATATGTCGTAATCGGTGCATCAATGAAAGGAACCGGCGTTTAACAAAGAAGCCGACTTCATTTAGGTTCAATTTACACTGAATGCGATGATTGATTTATTTTATAGGACTTGTCAACAATACTTGAATAAACCTGTACTGGAGTTAAGTTCGTGTTTAGCATATTATATTTTGTAGGGCTCAATAATACATGTTTAAACCTGTATTAGAGCTGTGCACGTGTTTAGCAAAGGAAAAATATAAATACATACGTTTAATATCGCAGTTCTTCTTTAGTCGCCAATTCAGAAAGTCGCAGTTTTATTTCGTATCCCGTACCTACAATAATACTGACTGAAGTTCTTGAATTAAACGGTGAGTACCTAACTTATTTACTAATATACTGATACTGTTTTTTTTCCTAGTAGATATAAATCTAATTATATTCTCTTATTGTGCAGAGTATGATGACTTCTCAACACATTGACTCCGTGAAAGATACCAACGAACAGTTCCCGTCTTTTTCGTCTCAAACCCTTGCGGCATTCGACGAACCATTTGGCTACTCCCAAGATATGGATGCTTATTTGCAATACCAGAATAGATGTATAAATCAAATTCAAAATCCATCTTTAGAAAATTCACCGAAAAAACCCAAGATAAAGAAGAGAGCAGTGCAAATAAAAACTGATATTGGATTAAACTCGCATGTAATTAAAAAAGCGAAAAAAGGGAAGCGATTAATTAAGATCAGTATTGCAAACCTTGAATCGCAGCAGGACGCTGATGACCTCATGGCAGTGCAATTTGTCATCGAAGATAACTACGATGAATTGTTAAGTGCTACGGAATCATTAGTTGACCGAATCGTGAGAAGACTCAGTAACGTTAGCTATTAGATTTTACAGTATACGTTATTTTACATTATTGTATTTTTTAATAAAATTTTGTGTTTTTGCAACTTTGTTTCTCAATAATTATTCAATTCCCTACCCATGTTAAATCCAATAGTGTTACTATGCAAAACAAGTTTAGAAACTAAAGTAAATTCCTCTGAAGTTTAGTGCCGCTGTTGGATTTACGTGCGCTTTATATTTTATTAATCGCTTGATCGTATATCTTTAACATAATGTAACCCTTACAGTAGTAGTCATGATTCCTGCTTAATAGCCGTGTCTAATTCTGATGGGACAGCTAATTGTACATATGCACATATATTAATAAGGTAGCATGTGAAGTTAAACTTTAACGAATTGCAGACTTTATTTGTGCTAGTGAAAATACAAATCAGACCAGCGTATTTATTGACTTGCAACTAGTTTATATTTATAATTTCTTGCAACGCGTTATGAGCACGTCACAGAAACCATCCAATCACAGGCTCAGGTCTACATCGCGCTAACGAAGTTTTTAAGATTTGTTCATACATATACAACATAAAATATGTAACCGACGTGCTCCCACCTTCCGTGAACGACCGGCGGAATGGTAGGGTTCACCAGCAACCTGTGGCTCGGCCTGATCACCCTTGTTACTAACCGCTGAAATCAACTCAAAATGTATAGGGAGATTCTATGCCTATGCGGTGGTGGGCATGGATGATCCACACCTCGGTGAGAGGACTAAAATCACCAACACGTAAAATGCGGTCATAAGACCACTGGGAACTTAACGCATCCCAGGTGACCCGTTCTTGATGTGGGGCTTGATCAACCTCGCAGCAAGTTGTGAAAACACCATAGCAAACCAAGTCCGTCGAACGGTGTGGTGCGCTATGTGACTCGCTTTAGCAAACCAAGTCCGTATGTAGCGGTGTGGGGCGCTTGTGCGACGATAGCGTGTCTGGTGACGACCTGTGACGCGTTGTGTACATGAAATTATCAAAAAACATCTTTTGTTCTGTTGCTTGTGCACCTGACAAATTAAAAACCAAATATTAACTGACAATTGTCGGGTGTACAAGCAACAGTTTTGCTCAAATGAACTGTGAAATAATCAAGTAACAAAATCTACATGCGAAGAATATAACTCGAGTACGTTGCGATAAGTTAAAATAAATTAATGGTGAGTTGGCCGACATAACCCTGTTGGAGTTCGAACCCACATCAGTGGAGTTCGACAGGGCGTATACGGAAGCGCAGTTGGAAGATAGAGTACTAAACACAATAATTCTAATATAGTAAGTATTACAAATAGGAATGCACAAAGATATAAATTACAACCATAAAACCGATTGGGAGTTTCAGAACACCATACAACCGATTGAGAGTTTCAAAACACCTCAAAACCGATTGGGAGTTTCAAAACACCTCAAAACCGATTGGGAGTTTCAAAACACCTATTTAAGCGTTTAAAAAAAAAAAACGATCAACTCGAAATGAGCGTTTCATCAAAAAACGCCTTGGGAGTTTCAAAACACCTATTTTAGCGTTTAAAAAAACGATCAACTCGAAATGAGCGTTTCATCAAAAAACGCCTTGGGAGTTTCAAAACACCTATTTTAGCGTTTAAAAAAACGATCAACTCGAAATGAGCGTTTCATCAAAAAACGCCTTGGGAGTTTCAAAACACAAAACATGTAAAATGTGTTTTGAAACTCCCAATAATATACTACTGGTAGAGTAGATCCGCATGATGTTCAGTATTGGTGGCATTTGAAAAAGGAATTTGTTCAAAAGTAAACATACAAATATTATGCAAGTCCAGTTTGACTTTTCACGTTTACTGTGATATAATTGGCTTATCTAATATCAATTCTCTATTATGACCTAACTTTTTTGCCTTCTATAGCTTATCTACCTGTCAAGATTAACATAAGCGGATTACGAATCAATAAGACACGTTGGCGTCCTAGCAATTTCTGCGTCTTACCTGCCGATTTGCATTTCAAATTTGTTAATTGCATCTATTAGTTAAATTTCAACAGCTGAGTCAGAAATCAACTCCTAATCCGAGGCGTGTTTGTTGGATTAATTTTCGTTATTAGTCAGACAGGATATTACCATATCAAGATTGGCTTTGTCGTTGCCTGCCAGTGAATTCCGGTGCTTGCAAATAGCCAACCCTTACGGTAAGTAACAATATGTGGTCGGGATGTGTAGGTAGAATTTACATACATACATACATACCTTCACGCCTGTCTCCCAATGGGCAGATACTTTTCTTGAATTGAGTTTTTCTACAGTCTAGTTTTCCCCAGACGTTTTTTCCTGACCCATTTTTTCCATTCCATGAATCAATTTGACAGCGTCGACGGAGTTGCTACTTCTGTTTAGTTATGGGCCGGCTGCAACACTATTAGCTTTATCGATTTGCGATTGTAATGCCACCAGAACAGTAAAAATGCGAATAGGAAAGGGGATAATATTTTACAAAAACGAAGTAACAAACCGTAACCGTAGAATTCAATGGTATCAGCTAAGCAACTAAATTTTGTTAAGGACGTCACAATGGAATACAATCGTAATAAGCAAAGTCGCTCAAGTATTTGAAGACTCGTCTCTGGAAATGGCTTCACGTGACTTATAAGGTATATCTAGAATGCTTCATCCTTAATACATTCAGTATTCAGTACCAGCGACACTCCTTGTGTTATCAAATTGCATACAAAGCTAGTTGGTGGCAGTGAAGTGTATTAAGCAGCTGTCGTTCATTTATTTTCTTGATCACAGTTTCTTGTTGAACCTGTCTTTACGTTATACCTGCGCTACATATAGCCTGTATTTTGCTTATAATTAATTTAACGTTGTTAATTCTGTTGAACAGTGTGCCTGATTATGTTGTTTACCAAAGCACGTTCATTTTAATTAGTAACGCGTTAAATATTAAATATTTTGCAAAAGACGCATTTGAAATTAGGCATCTTTTGCTTTAACCAAATCTTGCCTCATCTTAAAAGTAAACAAATACTACTTGAGATTGGGAACTTTAAAGATATTTTTTTTGTATAGACAAAAAATATAATTTATATGCGATTGATGGCGCAAGAAAGCGGACATAAATATTAAGCGTCACTGAAATATTCAGCAGACACTTGTCAAGTAATCATGGTTTTGTTTGTATTTCATAAAGATTATCCTTTCCCCGTGGATCGATTAAAGGATACGAAAGACGACATATGGGAACATTAATCTTTAGAAAATGTTAGCTTAACTGAATGGGTAAATTTGTGCAAAATGAAGGGCGTTTAAGTACCCGAAATAAATACAAAGGGAGACGGAAAATCGAGAGTGTCGCGATCAAAGAAATTGGCCCCAAGCGTAGTTACAAAAGGGACGTGATATTTACCGATAACTATAGCAGCAGTAAGCGACTGGCACTTTGTGAAAATTTTAACTATTAGACGCTAAGTATAAAAATAGAAAGGTCACGAACCAGGCTTATCGTTTACTTTCTTATTTTACCGTCTTTAAATAAATAGGAGTCTGTCTCACGCAAATTGACCTACTTCCAAAACTAAGATATCATGAAATATGAAGAAATACATTTTTAGATACATAGAAAACACTATACCTGTAGCAATGCTTGGCTAACCGCTTTTCAAGACACGTCTTATTAGGTTCTAATATTGCTACAAGATATAATGCTTGGCGTTAGCAATTTTCGGAAACTGACCAAATGTATGGAATTTAAAATAGGCGCTTGACGCGCCTGTCGACGTCTTATCCTAATTAAATAATATTCGATATCGATAAAAAAGTGTTTCCAACACTAGCTAGTTTGCTCCAGTCTTTTGTTTTGCAGCGAAATTTTCGGGCTCTGCTAATCGTATACGTTTTCTACAACAGCGGTAACGTTTGCAGAATGCGTCTTGTCTACGGCCGCTATGTTTAAAAAAAACTGTGAATGCAATTGGCGTTTCAGTGTTAAACCATAACGCACCTTCCTTATAGGAGAGTATTATTCTTAACCGCCAGTCATATGTAATTTAATTACGTAAAGTGGTTTTGTTTTTCGAACATTTCAATCATGCTTTGGACATAATTGGTGATGCATTACAAAGACCAGAGTTGTTTGATGAAATAGAAGAACAATTGAGAAATTCCCATTTTTCAAATTCCGAGCCACACGGTCTTAAGGAAAAAATAACAAAGGAAATCATATAACATTGTTCAAATCGAAAACGTTTTTTTATACCTAAACGCTATAATAAATGCGTGTATTGGTTTGGGAATTGAAACCGATTTTAGTCCCAATAGCAATTTGGTCCGACCTTCTAACGTCGGTAAAAGAAAGAAAAAGTTAAATAATGTATTAGTTTGTATAGGTTTGATTGCTGTGTTTGAAAAACGTTGGATAGGGTGTGTCTTACCTGTAAGTAACGAATTAGAATTCGTTTAGAATTCGCTTTGAACAGATCAATTATGCAACTGAAAATACATTATTATGAGGCTAATTTCGATACCAGACGCTTTTTAAATTTAATTGATTAAAAGTAATTTGAAAGTATGCTTATGAATGAGCCTTTAATTTGGCCTGATCACTTTTGAAACAGCCTAAAAGATTACGACAGAATTATAATGGTAGTGGCCTTCACTTATTTTTTCTAAAGAATACCTTATTAAATATTAAAACACAAAAAATTGGAAGTAGCAAAACTTTGTAACATAAACGTTGTATTTATTTTCCAAACATCTAAATAATGAAAGCAAGACTAAGATGTCAACCTGTCCGTCGTGAGACAAAGTTCGTGAATTATTTTTCCATTTCCCTTCTCGGAAAATAATTTACGCAGACGATGTCAGTGCCAAGCGAAATTTTGCGAAGGGTTTTAACCCCTTCGGGGCATTAGCGGAGGGGTCTGCGAAAAATGAACCACTCTGCTTAATAGCTTATATATGTCACCGTCAATTTATTGTTAACTTTCTACATCCCATTTTGTAACAATAACCCGACCTGTTTTCGCATCTGTGATTTATACAATACCCTTATAAGTGAAGCCCCCGCAATTTACGAACAATATGTGATAAAATATCTAATATGTGCCCTGGTGCGTGATATGTGAACATAACATAATGTGTTGACGTTGGTAAGTGAGCCCAATAAAGCTGAAGTGCGCTATAGGTATCACTTTAGGGATAACACTGCAAGGCCAACACTATAATGATTCAAGGCGGCGCTTGGGTCAGCTTTAATGACGTTAACGATTGACATCTAGATATATCTTAATGCTTAACATACGTTAGGCTGTTTAATTTCTCTAAAATGTGCATCTTTTAATGACTTGCTCAAACCCTTACCTAATTCCAATGATCCGAAAAACCCGTGTGAAAACTTATCAAATCCTTTAATATTTGACATCTTTTGAATCCATTTTCATAATTAGGTAAGTATGCCTCTTTGTGTCGACGACGAAAAAATCTTAATATTCCGATAGGTGTTTTTTCCAAATATTCAATTGTCCAAATTTAAATTTTTCCGAAATCTATGTTATGTTGGAGCAATGTTAGATTCAATGCATAATTAAATTGCTATACATTGTTTAGGTTACGTTTGATTTATAAGAGGAATTATGAAAATTCAGCATTTTAATGAATTCTGAATTATGTAGTGTACTACTGTACACACGTCGGTTTTAGTCAATCAGTGAAACCTCTAAAAAATTACACCTTTAAAATATGATTTGCATGCTTTACATTCTTATACTTAACAGCGAGCGAAGTCTGCAAAACAATGTTGTTATTTATCAAAACATGATACGCCTTATCACGCACATGCAAAAGCAAAGAAAGCAATACACCTGCAGTCTCTTGGAAAATTGACAATAAGAGCATACACGCATATATAGTTGGAGGCTGCGTTCTGCGGTTAAGAGAAGTGTAAAAGTATCATGATCGCGGCAGTTGTGGTCAGGAGACGGGTTGGGCAGCAATTCTTTTAGCGTTGTGGCTTTGCTGAATTGACAGGTGTTCCGCTGAAGTAGCTCGATCTTATTTTAAATCAGACAGTCTTCAAGTTACATTAAAATCTTTGCAGAATAATTTACAATTTGTGTTAGTTTACTTTGAAGACATACATACATTTACTCTATTTTAGTTTATGCAATTATTATATGTATTTAACATTTTGAGACCGTTGGAAGAACTATTTTTGATGAAATGTATCAATTCGACAAATTGTTATTTTCCAAAAAGCATTCTGTGGACTAGGTATTAAGGATATCTAAATAACACGTTACTTTACTAATAGCACACTATTGCGATATGACAAAGTTCACTCTTGGTTATTGTATTCACTTAAAAACTAATAAACACTGTCGTAGGAACAGTGTCGTCTAACTGTGTCATCTCAAGCCCCGTTACCTCAAGAAGCGATATAACTTTTATTGCCCTGACTTTATGATAGTAATTTGCCTGGCGCGTTTTGTGTCTTCATGCCGCGAGTACAGATTTTTTCTGTTTCTTTCTGCTTGTAAAGCTTAACCTAGAATGTTGACCTTCTGGGTTACGGTTGCATTTGAAGTTAGAAGTAACACTTTATATAATTGCTTCGTGGGTTTCGTTTTTTTAAGGAAACATGTGCTTGTTTACTAATTAGAATAAACAGTTTGCATTGTCAGAATTAATTCATCATCAACATTTCAGCTCAAAGACGTCCACTGCTGGATATAGGTCGCCACAAAGGTTTGCCACAAGGACCGGTCCTGCGCCGCTTGCATCTGTAAACAGTCCCATAACTTTTATCTCTGCGTCAAGTTGCTTACTACGTTTATCGTAAAAGTTATGTCTAAACTTTTCCTCTTAACGCTCGTAAGATGCGACAGTGTGATGAAAGTCGTCTTAAATACTTTGTCCTATTCAACCTTGTCAGTTAATGTCAACAGTATGAAATTCAAAACGGCCTTCATAAGCCATCAAATTATACCTTTTCCGGCAGAACATGAACATGGAAATTTGAATCCGAACCGTTATCGTTTAGGTTCCGCTCTATACGCACGTTTTATAGTTACTTTTACGATCTTGTACGTAACGAAATCTTATTTACTAAAGTGCTTTTATAGCAATTTTACAGTAACTGTTAAATTTTGCTCTTAATGGTCTTTCTATTGAGCTATTTCGGATTATGCCCGGCTTTACATTCACGTTAGCTTTATTGCCGTGGAAATTGTTCTAATTGTAATTGATTGTTTCTGTAATGTCTGCCTTAATCTTTATTTTTACATCTTCAACAGTTCTTTAGACTTCTTTATCACCGATGTCGTTACCTACACTTTTCTCATTATTTTCTTTAAGTTTAATGTTGTCTACTATAATTGGGCTAAAACTAAAAGCATCTCTCTTGTCCTTTCCTTGATCAGGTTACCGCGGTCTTCTTAAAAGTAAATTAACGGCCCATTCATGTTCGACGCCGGGCGGAGTTCTGAAAGAAGCAAGTTAATTTAATTTTACCCAGTATAATTCGTTTCGAAACAGCTGTTGTGCTCCAAACTTTCTGAACGTTCGTCTTTGCATGTACGCTCTCCTCGTATAATGAGAAAACTTTGACTAATACCACCTAAAAGGTTTCGGGAATTGTAAACAATCGCCTTTGCTTCTTGAACGAAGCGGCTAAGTTTTGCTTGAAACATTTCATATTATTAAAACTGCTTGTTTGTAAGGATTGTTGTTTTCTTGAAAAGTATCACGACCTACGATATGCCCTTGGACCTTATCCTTTATATTTTTATTTGATTCATACTTTGCCTGAATGTTTACATTGGCGACCTGATTGCAGACCTTATGGAAGGTCCGTCCCAATCGCTTCCTCCATCCTAACCTTTAACCAAGTACTAAGCAGCAGTGTTCGTATTGTTGTATTCCGGTTTGGGGATAAGACAACGGGTGAAATTATTAACATAGGATGCATTAAATCTTAGTTTAAAACTGTGTTGGCAATGCATTTACAGTATTAGGATCACAGAATTCAAAGGAAATCATACTACCATTCATTACCATAATATGGTGGCATTAGTACTCGTTTGCCGTATCAAGGCAAAAAAGACTGTACCATAAATTCTACCTTTTCATAGAACATATGAAGCACGCCCTTAATACTTAATCACCAAGAAAGCAGGATCATCGAGATGCGCGTGCGTCTAACGGTTCGCACTATTAATTGATCCGGCTAAACGGTGCCGACGTTTAACGGCATTTTGTACTGTGCAAGATTGAAAACAATGTGGCACAGCCATATCGGAATTTGTAACTCAATAGCGAATACATAACTTGTCTTGGCAAATACTGTGGGAACTTTCTAACGGAGCAGGTTGCATTTGGGATTCCGTTGGCACGGATTCTAGAGTTGTGCACTTTGCTATTCCATATTTGTTAAAAACCACGTGCGATTGGGAAACACCGTGCTTTTACCATGTATGGTTTATCGAAAACGTTTTGGAGAAATACGGTATCCAGATAACATTAAAACGTCTGATTTAAAAAAAAAAACTCAGTATGCTATTCATATTTTTTTGATTGATTTAAGGTTGAAATTCAACGCACAATTGTCAGTTATTAACAAAGAAATGTTCATTAAAATGCACATGCATAAGATTTTTTTAAGCTGTAAGGTGAGGCGGGGCTATTGCATCTGCGAGGCGGGAGCTATTGTAACTTTTCATACTAATTTTATAAGTAGAACACGTTATGAAAAGTTACAATAGCCCCGCAGATGCAATAGCCCCGCCTCACCTTATTATAATTATGTGTCCAAAAGCGCTACAGTTCGTTTTTAAAGATATTTTGGTAAAAGTCTTCCATAAATAATCTGAGATTATTAATGTTAACCAAGATTGAGTGACTGGCAACGAAACCCTGTGTTGTATCGCTCCAAGAATATTTCTAGCCTCAAGCGTATCGGAATCTAGTTACCCAACAGGCAATTAGCGTCGTTACTGGTTATAGATGGATATTAAATACTACTTGATTTTCTTGTCATTGGTACTCCTTGAAAGGCTTTAATTTGTGGCCAGTAACTGTTTACATCTTATTAAGCCCTTTTAAAGAGGCTTAATTTAACGCGAGTTAATACATTAAGAATTTCCTAAGTATATAGTGTAATATATTATGCTGGTTGCTCAAAAGAACCGCAAATAACTTGGAGCGGTTTCTTCTGAACTGGGAAAATATTTGGTTGGGATAATGAGAAATTAGTTAATCTCGATGAAAGGTTGCCTTTTAGTTTTGTTCTTATACAAACACTGGTAGAGCAAACGTCATTATTTAATAAAAATATTCCTCGAACATTCTCCATGTTGTTATTCTCAGAATTCGATAGATTTCATTTCAAACGAATAAATGGTGTTATAGATTCTACCCACAAAACCACCGACTCCGCAAAGTACTTTTCATAGTAGCGGCAAAATCAAAGCTTTGCTCTAATGAATAATTATCTCGACCGTCCTCTACATAAACCCACAAAACTAAGTCAACTCCCCCCCTCCACTACTTCATTGTTTGAAACCTCCACACGAATCTCGACTCAAATCTGAACGGGGTACATTTCGTATCAGCATGAAAGGCAGTTGCATATTATCTCCCCTACTTTAATATCCTGTAATATTCTGAAACGAAATACATATTAGGTTATATTTGATTTGACGCCGCGTAAAATTATTTTTTCCCTTTTTCATGCGTCGAATTTGTTTCTAATATCGCGAAAGTTTCATTCTGTTGTGCTGACGGCAAGATATTGTGTTTGCCTATCGACAATTTTATTCGATTAGTATTGTATCGGATTGTTGGTTTTACAATATTTACATAAATAATCATTATTGATAAATAGAAATAGGTATGTACCTAAGACCTACCGTTCAATATCGTCCAGGTTCTTAATCTTAATAGTACTTTTCTAAAGTAATCCATTTTATCTGACAACCTCTTTGATATATGCTAGCTCGATGCGGGATTTCTTTGCGAAGTGAAGTATATACCTACTCACGAAATTAAATTTGCAAATTGAGTTGCCTTTCCTTCCCTGACGAGACTGCTCGTATACTTTAAAGCGTCAATTATTTTGGGTCTCGACGACTCGCTTTTTATATGTCGACGAAGTTATAGCCGGCAAACTTAAGTTTCCTGGGGGCGCCTTCGTAGGCACGATAGGCAGAGGTAGTTACCGCTTTAGCGTAGCTGCTTTGTCGACGAAACCTGCCACCAAATTAAAAATACACGGACTAAGATGTTGAAATGCACAGAAAATTAAAAGCGAGTTGGAAAAGTGAATAACATCTCTATAATTTTTTTTCTTGTTTCAGGTAATGAATAAATCCACAACATTCCTCAATTAACTACTGGGTCATAAATAGAGAGTTGAATGAGATAACTTCACTTGATCGTTACTTAGGTAAGTTAATATTTTTTTGAATTGCATCGGCATTGTTTGTTTCTGTAAGCTCTAGGGCTTTCTATTCTCAATGTGTCAACGGCTAAAATTTTCCTTCGTTGATCGATATTAGAATATAAATATAATGTAATACAGTCACTACAGTCAGGCACCAATTTGTAAACACCACAAATTGTAAAGGGCGATAAAGTGGAAGTTTTTACTTGACTGCATTGAGAAATAATACTGTGCACGAAAAGCACTGATAAATTGGAGCTGGAAATATAGAAGCCTCCATTTTTATTCGTGTTCGCTTTAGCATAAATATTATTTCCATCCATATTCCATTTAACGTGAAGCATATTAGCATAACTATTTTGTCCCCAACGCGAGGCGTGTCCATCGATGCGGAAAAAGGCTTACCTCGACTGTTTGTTTAGTTTGTCACACCCGGGAAAACAAAAAGTCAAACAAGCTGAACTAGCGCAAACAGTTTCCCGTAAACAACTTAATTTTGGACAAACGTTTGTCGGCATATTTTAGTCAGGTCCAGTATTTTTCTGAAATTGGTCTTGATAAAGAACTATCTATCACTCAACCCACAACGATGTCGTAATGGGTTGTGGAAGTCACGTAGAGATATTTCCATAATTGTTAATTGTTCCTCCTATATCTTTTGCGGTTGTAGGTATGCCAAGTTTGTTAAGAGTATCCTATTCGTAATTGAATGGTAGGAACAGTTTTCAGCCTTCATATTTAATTATGTCGCATTTTATCATATTCAAAAAACAACTTTCAGTGTCAACGGAGCTTTAGGCGTGCGTATAATAGGAAAATCTATAATAGAGAGTTAAGAGCGGAAAATTCGCGTCCAGTAAAACAAAAGTTATTCCAACAAGCCTGGCGTTTATTTTACAGAAAATAGCTTAATTTGCAAAATTATCCGCCACAATTTTCCGCATCAGTCAAACTCCAAACCCAATTTTAGTATTCCAAGCCCGATATTCGCAACATTGGCCCGCCAATAGCATTGCCAGCCTTTTATATGTAAATTCATGCTTGCAATAATGATTCGGTAGGTACGTAAGCAGTTTATTTTCAGATCGACGGGATGTGTAGGAGCGAAAACCTTAATTATTCATCTCTTGAACGTAAAATGCTGGTAGCAAGGGCAATAGGTTCTGCGAAGATTACTTTTCGAGTGAAGTGAGGAAGGGCTTCTTATTGATTTCACTGATCAGCACTTAAGACAATTTTTTGTTGTATTAAGTATGGACATTGCAATACAGTCACAATCATGTCAAAAATAGGGTAACGGAACGGCGAGTTGGAGAGCGACACATTTTACAAGAGCTTGAACAGAAACACTACCTCTGGACACGAACTAACCCACTCTCAAATACCTTCGTGCCCTTCTCGCATTTCTTTAAATCTCTGACCTCTACCAGATCTTAGATACACGGTGATATCTGAATTGACTCTGTTATACTTCAAAGTACTCTTTTGCTGCTTTTACCTAAACGTCTCCTTACAAAGCGCTTCAACTAAGAACAATACATATTATTTACATTACATCAGCATCTCATCCTCCAATAGGGAACTAAAACTAATATCAAAGCAGGATACAGGCGTTTGGAAACCCGTGTAATTATGAACGATTGTGTACGTTTACCTATGCCTATGACTATGAGATATCAGCCAAAGTTATGGTAAGCCTTTCCCCAAGTTAGTAAAGTGGTACTTAAATCCCTTATCCGTTCTGTTAATTAATTGTCCCAAGTTTCGAGTAACTCATTAAATGTCAAATTGATTTTCGATTAATATTCGTTCCTTCGTAAAAAGTCTGAGGTTTTTAATAATAAATTGAGAATGATGGATATCTCATCGCTTATTGGGTAATCGGCTTTTCATTCCTTATTCAAAGGGCTTATCATATTGAAGAATTGACGAAGAAAGATTCAATCACGCAGATATTTATAACTATTTAAGTCCACATAGCAGTCTATTGTTGTCGTATGTAGTTCCTTTAAGTGTATTGCCATATTGAATAACATTCTCTCAAGTTTACACGTGTCTTTGATTGAATGTGAAGCTAGAATCACGAGTGTCACGACTTGTGAAGTTTGTGCCAGTTCCAAATGAGTTTCAAACACGGGTTTCAAATGACGATCGGCGTGTGTATCTACCCCATCTACGTGTTGATAACTTTTGCGCAAATAAGGATAAAATAAATTTGCGAGCCTGGGTTGAAAACGACTTTTCCAAAGATATCAGCTTTACAGATCGATTTTTGACATTGAAAAAACCCCTGTTTGGTTGTTTTTCTATTTTGTTATTAAATTCGCTGTTATTGCTTTTCACATCGATTGTTTTGTTTCAAATTCCACTTCCGTATAGTGTTATTTTCTTGTTTGGTATCTACGTATTTATTTTCCTTTTCTAGCCAATGCAAAATTTGCATTGCAAATTGGGTTACTTGTTACTATAAATATCTGTTGGCAGAAATTTTATTCTAGGTTACTGAAAATCAAACTCAATCTGAAGGGATTTATGTAAGGACGTACTAACAAGGAAATTCAATCTTGTACCTACCTACCTACCTACCTTTGGGTAGCATCATGTGGAGATGAAATTGACATTAATACCATACCACTCTTGTGAGTTCAAAGCTAAAGCTGTGACGGATTCTGCGGTGAATAGTGATTTGATCTACTTATACTTGACGCCTAAAATAAAGTGAACGTTAATCCAATTATATATAATTCTAATTTTGAAGTCGTTTTCGTATTTAGAAATAACATATTCTAATAATTTTACAAGGATAGAAGTATCTACAAAGAGTTAAGATTAAAACTACCACTTTTTTCTTCCCTAGCGCATCGTAATATAATAAGTACATCCTTTTTATTAATCAATTTGAAGACTCTTCGCTTACGTTACGTTCCAAAAGTTCCAAATAAAACAGGACACCGGATCAACTTTTAACGTGAATATGTATCGTACTTCTACGAGCATGTGCCCATGATTTACATACTTTTGACTTCTCTGCATATAAAGGCAGGATCTCATTTTGTGCAGAACATACAAGTAGGTAGCCTTATTGAAATTAATGCTTTGTCCTTTTTACGAACGAATGAAATCCGTCCTTCCGCGTTTTTACGATGGGACCTGTCATCATATTTTACTTCTGTACCTTTTTATGATAAGGATGTAAGAATGAGGCTTATAAGTTATCTGATTTGGAATTTGGAATCTTTAGACCAAGGTTTGGAGACGGGTCGAATAATACCGTTTAATTATGGTTCGCGATCGTTTCGCTGGGATTAGCTTGGTATTTTTGGTTTTTGTTTCTTCCTGCAGTTGGATCGCGTGGCGACTTAAAATGATAAGGCCGGCTTGACTTCAAGCTGAGCAAGTGAAAATGCAACTAAAGAGCTAGCTAAAGGTTAGGGATAGGAAAGCGAGAAAACGAAAGCGGTGGTGGGCGGTGTGAAGAAAAGCGAGCGAAATTAACTGTTATTTCGAGCAGGAACAGTTTTATTTTGCTCTTTGATCAGAACCCAACTAATATCCATTCTGTTCGAGCGGAATCGAAATGAAAATGCTCTATTTGAAATTATTCGGTGTTTCTAACGAGCTGGTTAAAAAAAGTACCAGGTTTCCGAGCCCAGCTCTAGACCCAGCAGCGGTTTTGACTGTGCGTTGATATGTCAATCAGTCACTGAGTCAGTTCCGTTTTTTAGTTAAGCTATCATTGATCATCATCAGTTTTTATTTCTGTTTAATTGAGAAACACGATTCCTGCTTATTGTTTCGATTATTTCATAACAGCTTTAGTATTATTTGTTTACTTTAGAAATGTTTTTATTTAATAAACTCTATTTACAAACTGACTCCATCCATCCTACGCTTTAATAAATTACTTACAGAATAGTGTATCCTGGTATCCTGGAATTTCCTTGGAGAATTTTATATTTTCCTTAACAACGTCAGTTTGTATAAATTTTTATTGCAGATGACTTGGTATGTATGTCAGGATGATGTTCTGTATTATGTTGGTTTTCATATCCAGTTACGTATTTCCTTTACGATTTTCCTCAAATAGGGTTTTTATAAGGTCGATTTAATCTGTTTCCTGTTTTCACATAAAAATCACAAAGTATCTCATAAAAACACTGATTAATATCTTACTTATGATCGTTACCTTTCACAAATAAAAACCTTGCGACAACGTTGAGTAATGGAAATGATTTGCTCGTGAGTATATAGTAAGTGTTTTAAAATAACGAAATACGGCTGTCACTGGGGTCATGCAACAACTCGGATATAACTAAGATTTCCAGGAATACTCATCCTTTAAAAATAGAAAAGTGTGAGAGCATTTTGATAACACGTAAGATATGACGTTTAGAATTTGAAACTCAATAGGTAGGTATCAGTTTACCAACACACGTATGTATACTTAGGAGTGGGTTTAAGTTCCTAAGCTCGAGCTTATCTCCGCGAGCCACCTCTTGCAAATTAATAATAATGACCTAGATTCGAGTTGTAAATGAATATTATAGCCCGAACTGAGGTGTCCCGCAATCTGTACAGTCTTGGAACCGTGAGATAGAAATAAACAGTTTGAAGTCTCAGTCGAGAATACTAAGAGCTGTATTAATAAAGATATCTTAACTGAGGTGCCTTCTCTAGCAAGATGCCTCAGAAATGACAGTATTGTACGACTTGACGTTTAGTTTGACGTTTATGAGACGGGAATCACAGCCATGATCAGTTTATTAATACGCCTTAGAGAAACCCAGTTCAGTTCTGTTTTTCTTTAGGTTAAGTTGTTCGTGGAATTCTTTAGATTTTTGACAAAATTTATTTCCTGCTTTAGGCCTTTGTGAAACTTATTCTTATCAAGACTTAAGGTTTTTGTAAATCACATCACGTGTTAAATAAAACACTGTCGACCATTGTAAGGGAAAGTCAAGGAAAAGAAGTAACAACTGTGTCAGTTCTAGTTGGGCGTAGACAAGCCGTGGGCTTGCCACGAGGTACGAGTATGTGATATAATGGGTAACGTATCCTACGCGAATCCTACGCACAGTATAATGAGTAATACGTGACAGACTGGGGACAGCACTTTATAGTGTTTAGTGCCACCGTTGTTTTTATAAGCTTTTATTTCATTTGCTTCGTTTGTACGTCTGTCATACCGGTTCAAATCATGCAAGTTTAGAACCACTTCCTGTTGTAATAAAATAAAATTTGGAATGGGAGCCCGTTTTTTCCCTTTTCTTTGGTCATAATGTCATTGTCGCTGGATCTGTAACCTTTTCACAATTTCTTAGATATCTAAAGTTTGATTTATTAAGAACATGAAAAAGTAACAGTTGTTTAAAAAATACTTTGACTGAAAAATGTGACCTAAAAATATTTATGGCAAGCGATATGGACCCATTTGGAATAGAAGTAAAACCGAAGGCGATAGAATATTCTAGGGA
Organism: Acleris cristana; assembly: GCA_948252455.1. Lineage (NCBI taxonomy): Eukaryota > Metazoa > Arthropoda > Insecta > Lepidoptera > Tortricidae > Acleris > Acleris cristana. The sequence continues at coordinate 5,195,506 of OX411797.1, read as the reverse complement.
ACTAGTCAAAAATGGTATATATCTACTTAACTCGTAATAAAAAAGGGTTATACATCAACGGCGTGTACTAGACTTTCACTAGGACCACAGAATTATGGTACGGTATCTAGAAACTTGTCTGATGATGAATTCGAAAGGTGGCACCACGATCTCCGTTGTAAATGTTGTAATCAACATGGACCCACTGAATACCGAATGAAGAAGAAGAAAGAAGGTAAATATGCTAACGATGAAGCTTGGCTGAAAATGTACTTTTATTTTAAAAGATCATGTGGCTAAAGTTAAATTTATCGTTTGATGTTCTCTTGGCAATTTATGTTCGTTTCACTGGGAATTCCTGGAAAGGCAAGTTATTTTCTTTAAAAGCCCAACGTATTTTTCACGGAATCAGTTTACACGGGGTTTCCATTATTCTCCTAGCTCTAATGACCTATTAGAACATTGTGATGTCAACACGTGCCTAATTCATTTTATTGGAGGAAAACGTATTTCCCAGGAAGGTGCGGTCGTTAAGGAATTTTGCCTGCCTGCCTACTCTTGTTTGCCTCTGCCCACGGGCTACGCAATTTCCGGGCAGTTTATGAGTTCCTGTGAAATTGGGCCCCTTGTAATTATTAGGTCCATTAAAAATGTTGGCTCTATATTTCCGAACAACGAAAGCTAGGCTGTTATCGAGAGATATTTTATGTGTATGGACTTTTTTCTTGATTTAATTATAGCTTTCATCTCGTTTGCTTCCTTTTATAATAAACGCGTTTAAAAGGAAGGGCTATTAAACAAGCATTTACGTATTTATAATCGTTATTAAAATGTGGTAACTCGTTGCTTCTTTGCAACATATTATATTCGGTAGATAGATAGTTTTATCGGTATAGCATTTACGATTAAATTTAACTTACTCATTAAAAAGTCATGCCTCGCAGACGAAAACCACGATGGTTCTAAATTCATAAAAACAAGTTATTTTAGAAAATGTAATGTGTCATGTATTGTGTTATTTGCTATCAATATCATCTTCATCATATCAGCCAAAATACTGTTAGACATAAACCATTTTTTGGTCTTAATGATTACCTAGAAAAAATATTGTTTACTGTTACCTACACTCGGACCTTCTGAAACTGTATCCATGCCAATTTCTACATGATACTCAATAAGTTCACAAGCAACACCACGTAAAATCATCATATCAAAATTCTTTGATACGGTTTATACTTGTAAAATAAAAGGGGACGACCGTCATTCGTTTTTTCCTTTCTGGCCCCACGCCAAACACTTAAATGCACATAAACTGCAGTATCACAAGTAATGACATCATATGGCCATTATTGATATTCAAATCACGAATAGCAATTCACTGGATTAGCAAATTGTTTATTTAAGGATATGTTTTGTTTGGACAAACAATTTTCTGCAATCTGGTCTGATGCCATTTTAGTCGTGCTGCTTTAACTTGCCGAGGTAATATTCTGAATTTCTCTAGGGATTCATTTGCATATGTGTATAAGCTTGTGTAAGATTGAATGACAACTGCAACTGATATTTCGTCTTCTGCAAATACCGACACGTGTGCGCGTCAAGTTTGTTCTGTTTGATTGTTGTGTTAGTTCCTCCGCTACAAACTACGATATACATCCCCAATGATTAAGTCTAACCTTATCTGGCTTCCTCTGCTTTGTATGGAATAATTGCCTGTATACCCTTATCATTTCAACATGTGTAATATTGTGTAATGATGTGTTTTGTCTTTACATCACCAACTTGCCTTGATTTTATATCACATTTCTTTCTATGTTCTCCTTCTGACATTCTTAACTTGGCAGAATATAATTAAACTACGGAATTCGCTCCATTTTGTGGCAATTCTGAAGCAGTCTCAAACTAACATAAAAGTTAAATATTTCACATTCTTAACCTCAAATATTTCGCTGCCTCTATCACGCAGTTGATTACTGTTGTTATCATACTTTAGCACATGTTTAATCAGTCCCGCCTTCAAGTCTTGTTTACTTAGATCCTCTGTCAACATGGGATTTAGTGAGTTAACTGTAGCTAAATATTGACGGGATTTTACACAAAATGTACGCAATTTTCCCGAAATCCGTGAAACATGTTTACTACGTTAGCTACGATGTTGTCAGTGGTAATTGCTACTTAATCCATTGTTTGATAATATTTTGATTTACTTTTGCAATACGGCATTGACTTGTCTTTATCCGGTATCCCTTACTTGATTTAATATATTGTTATGATGATGACACGGTACCCTATCTTAGGTCTCCACCCTTTAAATGTTTGATTTTTACATAAAAGGTGTAAAAAACCATTATGACTCGATAAACCTTTACGCACAATATAAGCGGAAGGAAGCTTATAATCTTATCATTATCAAGTTGTTACTACAGTCAAAATACAGTACATATATTTATAATACATTGTTTAATTTTACTAAAATAAATCTACTATTACTCAGCTAGGCGATTCGACAGCGGTATTTTACCCTAAGTCGATCGATCTCCAATTTTCAGACGGTAGAGTAATAAATCCGATTTTCTCGATTAGAGCTCTGTGGTCCCTGAGGTCTCATTACAATTAGCCTTTACTTTGCTTTGTCCCAGATCAATGGAGCGTTACTGTTCGTCGATTTTCTCGTTTTTTGCTTCATCCGCAATTTTATCATGTTCAACGTAAAATTCGTAAATTTTGAAATTTATCATGCCCTTTATAAATGTTGCTGCGTAACAATGATTATAGTGTTTTAGATTAATTGAATGGTTAAGTAAACACAAAATTAGGTTTTAACTTTATGATAGGAATCGGTTTAATTTGTCTTTTAATTCAAGACGAGGGAGGAGTTAATGCAGACTATACTGTCATTGTAAGTAATAAAAGCATATCTGCAATGTCTTATCCAAAGAATATTAAACTCTCTACTTTTATTCATAAGGTCGCATACTAAAATAAGATTTATGTAGCAGATACGCCCTTTTTGCTAAGCAGTGCAGAGTAATTTACGTAGCGGTAATAAATAGAAAAAGAGAAAAGATAGACCGTTAAAAATTAATCTCGTTTCCATTTTTCTTTGGTGTATATTTTCCTGTCAGCGACAATCTTTATTCTCTTAATTAAATTAATATTTTGGTCCTAACCACCACCTTAAAAATAATTCTATTACGCAAACAGAGAAACAGAGAGACTGTTGCCATAAATTAGTGAGAAGAAAGAACACTCATTTACCCTCTGGTGTCGTGTTAGATGTCTATCCCTCGGGACTAGGGAAGGGCGGCGGCTTCTATCGATATAGTCTCTCGACGAATTTAGCATAGGTACCTTCCTACCGAGTGAGACAATTTGACTCCGGCTTTATTTGATTATTCGCTGAATTGAATCCTGTGTGACATATTTCGTTGGATATTAACTGGGTTGATACGAATTTATCGATATTCGATTTGTCGTAGGATTTTCAATCCGATCATGAATATTGGGTTTTTACATATGGTTTTGTGTTACTCCAAATTTCCGAGTTGTGTCCAATGTTACTACTTTATTTTTTATTGATAGTATATTTACTGATCTGATTTATGCCGTGTGGTGCCGGGTTTAGAATGTTGCCACTCCTTGTCTTCCCGTGGATGTCGTAAGAGACGACTAAGGGAAGGCTGTGTAGTGCTGTTAGGCGATGGGTTTGCAAGTGCAACCTGTCACTAATACACTGGTAACATCTTAGCCTGGTTGTGCAAAATGTGGTCACAGAATTATCAACAAGTTTTTGGAGTTGTTGGTGAGTCTGTGGCTCTGCCTACCCCACTCTGGGAATGAAGGCGTGAGTTTATGATGATGATGATGAGTTTATATTTAATGATAATTAAGACTGACGTGATTATAAAAAATGACACAACGATCATTTTAAATGTTAATATCGTTTAATACAATGTAAATGATCTGACGTCAAACGTAGGCATTATAATAAATTTGACTCCTAAGGACGTTATACCTTTCAAGTTATTACCATCAGTTTCATAATGCGAAACGCATCGTGGCTTGTTGCAAAATGAGCCGCTTATCCATTGTTTATGTTTAATATTATGCGTGTAATCGCTATTATGTTTGGTAATGTCATTGTTCTATCATTGGCTGTTTAGTGCAAGCAGTCTTTGAACTTTCTGAATATTTATAAATTCGATTGGGTCTATATTGTTAAGAAGCAATATATTATTAATATCCTATAAAACACTCCAGTTTAAAATAAATATGCTCGGGCTGTATTACGTGATTCAACAGGTTTATGGTTTTTGTTGTTCTCTGTCATATGATGCACGTCATCGTCACTGTAATTTCCCTCTGAGATTTAAAAATTCAACTAATTAACTCATCTATTGCTCAATAGTTAAACTAAGCCATGTGCGTCTATCGGTATCTCACTTTTTCTCAGAAACTATAAGTCAAAAAACTGAAATTTTGTACCCATAATGGTATTTATACCACGCACAAGAACGTGTTGTGTCTGTAGTATCAAAACAAACATCCCAACATGCCTTTGACCGGTTAGAAAATCGCAAGCGCCGTAACTAATCATGCACTATCGACTATCGCCACCGCATCTCTCCCGCAGTTTCTATTAGGAGCTATAGATTAGTTTACTTGACCTGCTTCTCTCACACGATTAATGGATGATAGCTGTTGTTTATGTTCATTGGTTTGTTTGTTTGTGGTTATGAATGCTGATGTGGTATTCGTTCGACAACATTAAAGATGGACGTCAATATTATTTGGCTTTCATTGTTAATTCTTTGATAATGGATTCATTTGCCAGATCCTTTTCACTTGTTATTTTTATTTTCAATTCTTGAAGCAGTTTCCCCGATATTGACTTCTTACCGATGATCGTGTTTCGATGAATACTTTTCCCGAACCTATTTATATCGTTAAATTCAGATTAGATATAAATATAACCACATATTTACTCAAAATTTAATGGCATTATGGTAAAATATGGGTCGAAATTCCGATGCAAACTTTAAAGTTAACGCTCGAAGTGGAACTCGAAAGGCTCTCCGTGAAGAGTGTCAATCGATGAGTTACGGAAGTAGGTCGCGGCCATATTCTGCTTCTGCATTTAAAGCGCACTGGGGAGAGAAATTAACATACATTTATGTAATGCAGGGATGTTACGAAGGAGGTTTTATCGGAACTGAAGTCCGAATAGGAGTTTTTGAATTTGTTTTTTTTGGAGTCGGAACCGTAATCAGAGTCGGAGACGGAGGCAAAACAGAAGTGAGAGGTGTTTGTATTTCTTTTAATTGAACGCTCAAAAAAAAACGATCCCAAATGCGAAACAAGTGAAAGACTAATTGACAGAATTAGGTGGAGAGGATAAGTACCTCACACGACAAGCATAAACTTGTTGCGGCTGCCACTACCGCCCCTGAATTTGAACTCCGATTTAAAAGTGTCGGAGCCGAAGTCGGAATCGGAGGTGTAATCAGAAGTTCCGACTTTTCGTAATAGGAATCGAACCTTCATAACATTCCTAGTGTAGGTACATTGTTCATAGGGTTGTTATGTTACACACATAATCCTGAGAAAAGGCATGATTCCAATGTTGACGACATAATTTAGTTTGAATTTAAATGGAGCGCTGACCAACGAAAACGACCGCGACGTCAAATTCGGTGTACTTTAAGATGGAATGTCAATTTTTGTACACGCACACATAAATCCTCAAAGTTATTGAACTACACAGTAATGTGGATAATGATACTGCGAAAGTAACCGTTTCCCTTTCACTGGGAAGTGCACCTGTTCTGCCTGCACCTGGCTTCGGTTTACTTGTGTTGTAGAAAACAATAACGATGAGCGTAACTTGATGCGCGTTTAAAGCAAAGTAGCGATCCGCCCTCGCTTGGCTTTGGCCTTGAATCACTCTATCTTTTGATGAAAACAGCATTTAAATCCTTTGCTTTGAAAAATCTAAATACAGAGGGACGGGTGGTGGTAGAAGATAGAGGAGGATGTGATGGTAGAGATAGAGAAGTGAAATATCAAATATAGTGTCTAACCCCCTTACTAATAAAGGTTGAGTAACCGTGGTGTAGTTAAACCATGCTTTGTCCTTATCTGTCATTGTGACATTTTAGTTTGACAGATAAAGTTTAGATACACCACCGTTACTCAACCTTTATTAGTAAGGGGGTAAGTAATCATCTCTCTAAATAAGAATGATTATTTTCGTCTAGTGCCTAGAGGTTTATTTGAAACATGGACAATTTGTTCAAAACTGAGCTTGAACATGATTATTATAATGTGTAAGCAATTTAAGCAAAGTGTTGGACTTTGATCGATCAAGTAAAGCTTCATATAAAACCGTAAGCGAGAAACAAGCTGTTTTCTTTCATCGTACATCAATATTTCTCTTATTAACAAAATGGTCAAGTTAACTTACCTAAGTGCATCTTTCGTCAATGCATTTCCTAGTTTATTTCCAGAATAACGTTACGGATTCAGTGCTGCACTTTAGCGATGCAAATCTGGTAGATTCACATAATTTTTAAGCACTAGCTCTTCCGTTACTTGCGCAAAATATAAGACGTCGTATTTAAACTTGTTACGTGGGAATTTAATTTGTAGGTACGTTTGTGCTTTCTTATCACTTTGGAGTATTGTGCCTATTTTAAAACTTGTTCATAATGCGAGTTCGGAGTATGGAATTCCTTTAATTTGAAACATTATGTTACTTAGAAGGAATGAATTCCTATCGTAAAAATACGGTTTTTATCGTGTTGGTTCAAATCCTAGATAAGGCTTTCAACTTTTAAAAAATCTAGGAATGCAGTATTGCTTACTATCTGTAAAATAAAGTGTCCATTAAGCAAATTTCCCTATCTACAATATTTAAAATACTTTTTAGGCGTGGGACACCTTACATATATTTGATTAATTTGAACCGCTTGTCTTGTTAAGTTTAACAATTACTCTCATTTTCGTCTTAAGTTCTTTCCGGCGTTTAATTATTGTGTAAATTTATCCTTTGATACCGCAATTAGTTATAAAAAGTGTTATTCGCGGAAAAGACGCTTAGAAACTTACTCTGTCTTAATCAATTTAAAGCCTTTATCTTTCGCCAGACTTACGAAACTTTGATTAAAATTATAATCAGCCTCATTCTGCAAGTTTTTACATTTTACGTTGGTAATTTTTCCCAATTTGTTCCCAATTTGATGAGTAGCTGTTGCCTTAGAGCGTTTGCGCACTACGCCGATCCGAATCCGATCCGAACCCGTGAAAATTCGGATCTAGACCGGATACATAATAAAATCGGATGACGGAAGCCGGATCTAATGCGTAAACTACCATAGAAATAGTTCTACGACTACTCCGGACCGTATTTTCACGGGTTCGGATCGGATTCGGATCGAACGTAGTGCGCAAACGCTCTTACTTTACCCTTTTATGTATAACTATCTCAACGTCTACAAAGGTAAATGATGACTCTTTAACCTTAATCGATTGATTTCTATTTGAATTTCCAAGCAGTTCAGCCTCACAATAGTCATCTATTGTATTTTCTGTAGCCTGTGTACCTATGTGTTACTGCTGGACAAAGGCCTCTCCTCTGTCAGTCCACCTTGTCCCTGTGTATCCCGTCAATCCCTCGCGACCACTTCCTGCCTGCTTTACACACACCTGACAGATGTATGCATTGAGTTTGAGTAGCTTAAAAGAAGCCAAGTGGTGTAGGAACTCGTCGATTTTGCGATGTATACCGAATCGTCACCTGTCAGTGTCAGCGTTGTTAAATGGGGGGCAGGTCACTCAGTAGGTATCATAATTTCAAAATGCCCTAATCCTTAATTGAACTAAATCTAAAGTTTTCTTAGTCTGAGGCGTCTAGTTCCCAAAGAGATATAGACTTATTGGTAACAGTATATAAAATTAAGTCGTAACGGAACCCGCCATTACCTTTTAAATCTTTCTCTGAGTCTCGTATCGTATATTATTGTATCTCATCAAACTGCAAACATTTAATTAGCCTACCATCCTTTTCCTGTCAACCTGGTAAGAATACACTGAAATGAACACTTTTGCGTTCTAACAAAGGTGTATCTTTGCCAATATGAGCCTGTAAGGATTACTGTTACAGACCAATAAAATAACCCCCCAATGCCCCCCATAGATCCTTGCCTTTATGGCGGTATAAAACCAGCTAGTTAGATGCCACATTAATTAAAAGGCTGCTTGCTGCTTGCTGTTGCTTGTTTTGATGCTGTCGGGATGCTATAGCAAGGAGAAAAGAAGGGCTTTCACATAAAATTGAACGTGTTTAGATAGAGAGAAATTGTAAAAGTTGGATGGAAATTCTGTATTGATGCTAGCCACAAGAACTTATGTACTGGATTGTTAAGTTTTGACTTTTACACACTTTTATTAATGCAGTTAGGTATGTATTTTTTATGACTAGGTATACAAATCAACAATAAATCAACAAACCTAGTCAACCAGTCAGTCTGGGTCAACAAATCTAGTTCGGATCGGATAGATAAAAAAAAAACAATAATGTGGAACATCTAGCTTGTATGGTGATGGATAAGGAAGGTGGCTGTAGGAGCTCCTAAATTCAAGACAATATTTTCATATTTAAGTATGGTTTAGGTTTCTTTGATTCTACATCATACATATAAATAATGGCAAACACTAAAATAAAATTCACGTGCAAGATTCAAATCTTGCACATCGACAAACACAGAAACGTGCGTAGGTAAAGTGAGTAAATAAGATCTTGTAAAAATGAAATAAAAATGCTTGGAAATTGCTTATTTGGTTAACGGAGAACAATAAATATGTTGGAAGGTCTCCAAACCCTTATCAAATATTTGCTGTAATTTTTCAGTCGCGTGAAAATATATGGTCTCCGAAGGCTTTTGTTCTGTTGAAAGAAATAATATTCAATAGCTGGTATTTGTTTCTTTTAAATATTTGATTTATTCTCAATAAAATATTTAACAAATGTTAAGTAAACACACAGTGACAATACGATAGCATGTTAAAATCAATATGATTTTAACAAGTAGAATAGAGCCAATGAAGCAACAAAATATACATTTATATGTCCTAAATCACAGAGCCTTTCAAATCCTACACAAAACACTGAACTGAAATCATAAAAAATTTAAACTGTACATGTCATAGTCTAGCAAAAGTGAAATGGACAGTGGACTTGACATAAATAAGCACTAATCGTTGGTGATACTGCAATACCGCGAAAGGGTCTCCCCAGACCTATCGACGCAGAATCGGCTTGAGCTGGTAATAAAAAGTTTAATGTCCGTGCAGTGCAGTAAATTTAAAGAAAACTTACTCAGCTTGGGAATCGATCCCGGACGTTTTGAAAAATAAAACTAACACTATTTCTATAGATATCGATTGTGTAGGTCAGCATTATATTTAAACACCTTGTAGGCGTTATTGTTAACCTACGTACACACGTATGCTTTTCCTGAAACCCTATGAGGGAAAGTTACATGTTGCCCTTTCACCTTACCCTTACCATTAGTTACCATTACCGTACTCGCTAGCGAGTCGAATGCTAGAGGTGAGACGTACTAGGCAAATCACGTACTGAGTCTTCCGAGTACGCGTCCACAAAAAGACTAGGTCCAAAGACTAGTTCCACGAGTATTTAGAGGTACGCGGCTTATGAGTAAAATATTTGATTCAGAGTCTTTCCGAGTTGCAAGTGTTGCGAGTCTTGAGTATTAAGAGGTTTTTCTCGGTACGCGGACGCTGACGTCCGGCCCGGGTTTTAGTGACTGGGAGTTTGTGAGTACATATTTAATATATATTTCATATAATAACTCGAAAACTTATAAAAGTAAGACTCAGTATTGAATTGACAGAAGTTTCAGTATAATCCAATATTATGTTTTGTGTCAATATTATGGCGGTTACAAAAAATGGTTCACACACACGCATTGAATTGGGTTAAAATGATCCATACACAATTCTTGAATTGAAAAAAGTTAGTTTTTTTATATAATCTTTCTTCGCCCGGTGAAACGAGTCCAAATACACCGCGCTGTTTTCGCGTCCTGATCCCGATACGTGTAAAGACTCTGTACGCGTTGGCGCACTCTGATGGGATCGCGTATTTGGACGTCCAAGCAAAAACCTATTCCAGTATATTATACGTCTCACCTCTAACCATGAGTTAAAATTACCATACTCGGTAGCGAGTCGAATGCTCTGTCCCTCACACTCTATAAGAATACTTCGAGTTTGCGAGGGACAGATCATTCGACTCGCTAGTGACTACGGTAATTGGTACTCATGGTAAGGGTACTGTACTGTTCCTTGCTGTATAATATTGTTATAGAGTGGGAGGGACACAGCATTCGAGTGGTTCCCGTTGGATATTGGGAAATCATAGTGCCATCTTCCAACCTGCCTTAGATTGGATAGTTGGAATACAAATTATAATGTATTTTTCTTCACATCTTCCAACGTATACTTTTGTACAGTCAATAACAAAAAGAAAACCAAAAAGTGTTCATATTGCTTACAAATATGTTTATTCCCTTCAAAGTACATTAATGTTTTTTTTTAAATTAAATATTGTTGTTTATATTGTCATAATGTGTTCATAATTCACAACGTATTTTTTTAAGAAACTTTCTTCTCTACGTTTTCTTTTTGATTGAGCTTTGAGATAAAATATATTATAAATAAATAAATATTGCATAGGTACCTACAAATATACAGACATACAAAAATACAAACAAACCTATATTTATAAACATGCAAATACACGAACGACGTGACTATAATACCTTCGCTTCGTCAGCTTAACTACAGTGGTCGCCGCGCCGGTATATTCTCTGTTTATTATTTTTCTTCCCATCGTCCATCAGGGACGATGGGAAGAAAAATAAACAATAAATTATATTCCAACCTGGGCTTTAATAGCTAGGTTAGATTAGAAGATGGGAATCACTCGAGCATTCGACTCGCTAGCGAGTACGGTAATTGTAACTCATGGTAAGGGTGGTACTGAGGTATTTAATATGGCTCCTCGATACTGTGCATGCGTTTCCAAGTGAGAAATCGGATCTCTTTCAGAGGAAATGTTTGTGGTATTTTTACGATAGAAATGGTCTTGTCGGTTTACTATAAATTCTGTTTGCTCTAGGGCCATAAACTACTATCTTCTTCTTTGTCGGTATCACTCTTGACAGAGTGGTCGTGGTCATCACTTCAGGTGTTGGTGGCAAGCTTCACAACACGCCGCCACTCTTCTCTGATAGCCACCGTCCTCGTGCATTCATGCAGTGATGATGAGCCATTTACTGCCGCTATACTATACTACTATAGAGTTGGTTTTTATAATTTTATTAATCTAGCTTTGACGACGCGTTGGCCTAGTCGGTAGTAACCCGCCCACGAAGCTAGCGGTCCTGGCTTCAAATCCCGGTAAAGGCAGATATTTGTGTGATGAGCGCGAATATTTGTTCCTGAGTCATGGATGTCTTCTATGTGTTTGAGTATTTTATTATTATTATCTCGGTTCATCGAAGTAGAAGGTATTTATTGCTATTTCCTCGAAGCTGTTAAATTTTCCGAGATGAAGAGTAGTACCTTATATCCGACTTCTTGCTTCAAATCCCTGTAGAAACAGAAAAAAATAACAATACCTTAATTTGACTTTAAAGCGCCTCCAATATATTGCGTAGAATCTGGAATTTTAAAATTCGCTCATGCGTTAACCTTTACCTACGTACTTTATTAGTGTAAAAATCAGCGTCAAAGCGTCGGTGGCATAGTGGCTTATGGGGTTGACTCGAGATCATAAGGTACCGAGTTCGAACCCCCGCGGTCACCATGTATGTACCACTGCGTTCTTCTAACTTAAGTATATTACCTGATGCTCTTACGGTAAAGGAAAAACATCGTGAGGAAATCTGTATATTCGAACAACTGACTGTGTAAGAATGTAATAGCATAAAAGATCTTAAAGGTGTCGAGGTGTATCCGAAAGTATCCATCTGTAAGATAAGATTGTAAAATCAAACCATGAAAATGTGTTTCTCGATTTTATTTCGTTAGGTATACCTAAAGAAAGAATCAGCTGTGGTAGATACATAGAAGCGACCCGACACGAGTATAAAATGATATTTCCTTTTCAAATCTGGGAACTCTTTGATCTAGCTTTCATACCCAGTATGCCTGCCTGGTTGGCTTCTAAATACAGTGAGTGAAGGAAATTTAATTTGTTTCGTTCTATAGACGGAGTGAAATGTGAATGAACTTAAGGAATATCTATCGTCCGTTGTCACGCTATATTTGCTTTGAAATCGACTAGTTTACGGTTTCTAAATATAATTACGTTTAACTATTGAGAATTTTAAATATTTTATTCACTGTATCGTGCGTTTTTTTACCTTAACGAATTTCTAAGCCTTGATCAGTCCTTTACTTCGCTTACATTAAAACAGCGTTTTCGAAACCAGGTCTAAATTTGTCCTTTGCTATCAAGTGAACAAAAAGTACTTACTTATTTGCACTTCGACGGTTTTTATATGATTATCAAAGTCTGGGTAGTGATTCTTTCAAAAGCAAAGGTGAGCGAACGCAGGATTGATGTCCAAGCGGCGAGTTTAAGTAGTCCCGTCAAAGCGAACAAAACAAATTTCAGCGCGTGTATTCAATTTGGCAGCATGGCTTCTCGAACGTATAAGGCTGCCTAATTGAGAATGCACGCGCTAATATGTGTTTTGCTCGCTCTGACGGGTTACTTAAACTCGCCGCTTGGACTTCACTCCTGCAGTCGCTCACCTTTGCTTTTGAGAGAATCAATACCCAGTCATACATTAAGAATCTGCAACAATCTTAAGTAGCATACGAATGAAACGTATAGCATTAAATATAATGAATGAATACATCCTGTTTATTTCCCCCGGCTTTACCTGAATGGCTTGCCAAGTTTCGCTCTCACCTTGAATTTATATATAACCATCGATCTATTTCCATTGAACGGCTTTATGAATGAATGGTTTCATTGACAAATGCAGGGTTTTACTATGCGTTTGCTAATAGGTAGGTACAGTCACCCTATAAAAATGTTAAGCATACTTAGAACCTTGTCATAGTGAACGTCATTGTCATTGTCATGTTTGTCATTTGATGTTCTTTGTGAAGTTTACTATGACAATGCACTAAAGTGCTTAACATTTTCGTTGGGGTACTGTACGTGTACCTATTGGATAGCGATGGTCTTACATTGATTCTCTAAAGACGTTGTTGTAACACTTAGTTTTAACGATGCAATGTAGTGATAATGACGCGAAATTATTATTTATTAGTTTTAAGCGTTAAAATGTTACTGTTTTTTTGTACATAGCAGAGTTTAAAATATACGCTAGCAAATTAGTTCAGATTTGGTGTCAAAAAACGGGGTACCTGGAAAGTTCACCAGGAGTTTTGAAAATAGATGATTTGGAAGAATTCGACGTGCTCTTTACAAATTTTTACTTTGTTACCTCGTATATTTGCTGCTCGCGCCCCCATTTTTAAACTACATGACGCCGAAAAACAGTTTTTTGACAATACTAGGAAGTATTCTAAAATCTATAAAATCAACAAATTTTAATACTTCCGAAAAACTTTTCAGGTAATACTGCCAAATAACTGAAATAAATCTTAAAATATACTTCAGCGGGTCGTTCCACCTACGTGAAATGTTGCTTGATTTTAGTTTCAAATTGAAGTAGATTTAATAATAACCTAAATTACGTTATTTTTGTGAATGGGTGTCGACTGTCGCCCACTCTGCTCTCTATAATATAAATTGTTTTTATTAATATCTCCTGACTACTCTTGTACTTTCTATAGTAGAAACAAACAAAAAAGTGCCCTATAGGTATTATTTTCAATCCACCCGCATTACTTAGATTTGCGTAGGCGCATACTATTCGCGCAAAGTCAATTTATGTGGTGAGAGTGGTGAGACACGACATTGTTAATTAAAAACACTTAACTAGGATTGAATAGTTGCAATTATTTATAGGTTGAAAAAAGGAAGATGTCCTTGCTAAGAAAACTAAAAAAAAAACTCTTATTTCTCGCATCGTGGCACACATTGCTGAAACTATTTCAAATTAAAATTTCAAAACCGCCGACCTTTATCCATCAACTGCGTACCTTTAATGAACGCGATAATTGGCGTAAATTGCTCAATTGAAGGCTTTGAAGGAAGACTTCACGCAGGTGATACATAATGAACGTCATTAAGAAACCGTAGTCTGTCAGTGAGGTTATCGAACAAGCGAAGAGTCTTTAATGATTTAACCATCTCACCTACATTGTCTGATATAGGTACCTATCTGTAATCGAGCTTGCTCCACGCGCTTGTAGGAACGTTGATTAGAGCGGGTACAATCAAAGTCATAAATATTTACGTTCCCAAGGTGTCCAAAATATCTATACGCCCCTACGCCACTGATAATAAGTGGATAAGTACTATATTTAGCGTGCATTCCTTTGACCGTGCCTAGGTACCGCTTTAGCCGAGCTGCTCCGTCTAACACGAACTAAAATGTTAATAATAATGCGCTGATTAATAATTCGTCGACGAACTGAAAAGTACATTGTTCAAAATAATTATTTAAGAGAGTCATCTAATTCTGCCCATTTCCTCTAAGTCTAAGGTTAAGTCTTAATTGTAATCAAGAAAAATATGTTCCTACCTACTGTACTAGGCTGATCAGAAGTCAATCCTGACACATAAAGATAAAGAGACATTTATTCACAACAATACAAAATTACATTAAATAGATACAAAAAGAACAAGACTCAGAGAAATTGTTGCGAAACATACATTGCACTACCATGAAGTTTCAGACTATTGACATTGTTGACTGCAGTAAAACAATGCTAAACTTATTTGTTGCGTGCGGACAGCATTGTTTGACTGCTATCAACTCGTCCACATTGAGAAACTTCATGATTGTACATGTACAATGTGTCACGATTGACTTCTTATCGGCCGGGCACTATAATTTTGAATTGGTGATGGCAGGGACTTATGTAATGAAATATTTTTTGCCGATTAAAGAGTTTGTATGGAGCTTGGAATTAATCCCACGTGCGTCAAAACCACAGGGAAGAAAATCTGTCCTTGCGTGTGATATCCATAGACGTATTTCTGTAATAAGTCCATGGTGAATGTCTATAAAACATTGGAGAAATACACCTTTTTGATAGGCTGTGAAATCCGTTAATGTAGAAGAAGAAGAAAAGTTTTCAACTTTCAATGTCACTTACATATCTAGAATAGGTTAAGGATAAGCAACCTACTTGCTATGTGCTTGCCATGCACTGGTCGAAACGTACGCTCCTTTTTGGGCTACTGACTCATTGGCACAGAACAATGTCTCAGGTACCGCATAACACAGTTCCGTTTTAGGATTGCAAAATACTTTTCGAAATTAGTCATGACTACCTATAAGTTTCTGAACTGCTCGGTTTCCAAAAAAATCCTATGGCTTTTTGCGAAGAACTCTTCGCTTTTCTCCATACGATACCCGTCCAAATCAAAAGATTAGGAATTTTTCGCAATATCTTTTGAAGGAAATGTGACTACAATTTTGACACTAACCCCTTTACTTATAAACGCGGAATAAGCTTGGAATAGTTTATGCCATGCTTTGTCACTTTCTGTCAGATGCAAATGTTACAATTACAGATAAGGACAAAGCAGGCATAATCTATTCCAAGGTTATTCCACGTTTATAAGTAAGGGGGTAAGAGGTCCTGCTAAAGGAATTACTGCGAATAAGCCAACAGTGCATTGGGTCTTGGGTCTTAAAAAGGCCTTCAAGTTTGAATCTCTCATTTGTTGTCATATGCTCTTATTAAAGACTTTTTAAGATATTCCTTGCATTGTAGCTACATAACTGTACATTTACTCTTTTGGTGCCTGTAAAATATTTTCAACAGATCATGATAGTTTCGTCTTACAACGTAATGGGACTCCAACTATTTTGATTTCAGTATAAAGTTGTATAGCACTACAAATGATTTTTTTTTATTAAAAATGAAAAATAATTTATTTGGTACATAAAAAAAATGTCTTAACCTAACAACTTGCTTTTCATTCAAATTTCGTATACTTACTCGCTCTCTCCACAGATACCACACATATGTAGAGTACATTCTGAAATGCAACAACTATAATTACTCTCGCCTTGATTAGTACATTCAACGTACAACTGCTGATTATAAACGTACCTATACGCTATGTGTGTTAACTATATAATTGTGTAATAACCACTGCAACCGTGTTAAAAACATCCACTTTTTAACTAGTACAGTCATAGCATAGTCATAATTTTTTTACGTCCCCAAGACGTCAAAAAAATCTAAACTCCTCTATGCAACTGACAATAAGGTTCGTGTTCACATAATTATATGTCCGCGATGTTGACCCACCAAAGTCAGGCAAAAATTATGTCTTTGACCGTCGTTTTTCTAGGGCTCAACGATTTAAGTTGGTGGCAGTACTTGTGGAGATTGAACTGCATTTCATAAAGTATAATTTTTTTATGTAAAATCAAACGAATCAATAAATACAGCTTCCCACACTGCACCTATCAGTATGACGCCCCCTCAAGTCGTCCCACGATTTTAGAAGTAATAATCTCTCTTTTACGTTTCAGTGCTGTAGTTCATTTTAAGATTTAATAGTAGGTAACATATTTATGATGCAAATCAAATGCACAAGATTTATTCGACAAAAACAACAAACATGATCAAACTAACATATGTATTGATTATGCAGTCTCTAAACTTTTCTTAGAATTAGATCAACATACAACATAAGCTGGTCAGCATTACACCAAAGATAATGAGCGGTAAAAAAATCTAACATTTATAGTTGTTTTTTTGATTACAATTTTGGACATTCTTCAAATCTCTGAAGAACTAGTTGCATAGTTAAAAGTTTGGCAACTGTCTCACTTAGTTAATACCAAGTAATAGTTTCTTTTGGATTAAGGCCTAGAAAAAACAATTGTTAAAGTTCCAAGAACGTAACGAGAAGAAAGGACGAAGGAAGCGGTTTAGTAAGGCTCGAAGCGCAGGGAATTACACCACCTGTCGCGTTAATGAAGTCTTCTTTGGCGTTTATACAGCGGTGGCAATGCAATCAGGAACGCTTGCGGTTTTTCCATACAATTGTATGGGTGATTACTAATCTAAAAGAGCTGGACCAATTTTTATTGCTAGGTATAATTCACTACAAATTGGTCAAGAACTTTTTGATTGGTTGTCAAAATTGATAAGCCCTATTTGTAGGCATTGCTATGGGAAACACGCGAGCGTTCCTGCTACTTACTGTAAGTAATTTGGCTAAAATGGCACGTAATTCCTGAGTTCACTACCTAAACTACACAAAAAATAGAAAGATTTTGCCTAACACAGGAAAACAAGCAGACGGCTTACCGGCCTTCTATTTTAAAAAGCTAACTGACAATTCAGCGTACCTTGCGTAGTTTAGATGAATCGCAGTAATGTGGGTACTCATCGACTTGGCAATTTATAACGAATTGAAATCTGTCACCTTAACGTCGGCTTTGAGAAATAGTCTGCTGATCGAATGAGCAGCTCCGAGAGAACTAGTGATGCCGATTTAAAAGAAACTTCAAGACCCTCTTTTAAAAAAAACGCGTATAAAAGATAGTGTAATGTAATAAGTGACTGTAGTAGTTATAATTCTCTTTGATCTCGTTTTCCATTTTTAGCGCTAAATATTTAAAGCGTTGATGATTTATTTAACGGATTCATTAAAAGTTGCCTACGGTGACAGTACACACACAAATGAAACAGCAGTTTAAATGAACGATATTTATTTTCTTCAGTCTTGATATGAATTGTAATTTGCTATAAATATATAGTTTGTTTTAACTAGCGTTAGTGTTTTCGGGTTATATTAAAAAATAACTACGTACGTTATGCCTGTTTAAAGGAAAGGAAATGAAAAGGAGAAGGTTCAATTATCAAGTTTCTTTATAAGAGAGGGAGGCAAACGAGCACGCGTGAACACCGGCAACTCATTCAGAGTTATCGGCAGTATTCCCTACCGTTGCTGGCAGGGAATACTGCCGAAAGGAGATGGTTCCACAGCTTCACCATACGAGGCAAAATATACGTAAAGTTAACAAACAAATGCATGTCCGCTCCTGGTTCCTTGATCACGAATGTCTTGCTAGCTACCCTCCGCTTCTTTGCTTCGTCATTTACTCGTTTTTTACAGAAGAGAAGGAAGTATTGTTAATATTATAGGCAGATCAAACGACATTTCCATAAGCGGAAGTATTAGAAGGTTCTGTTTACACTTCACTAAGCTGAAAATGGCAATAGACTTGTCTATTTGCTGAACGCTTTTGAATACATAACTTATTAACTCTTGACTTGTGATTGTAACTTACTTTACTTGATTCTGCAAAACAATTACAGTTTTCAGCGACCTAGGTTTCCACTTCGCCTTACCTATTGTTGTTCTTGACCCACATGCCTTATTATTGACTAGTAGGATAATTAGCATTTAATACATAAACATGATCAGTGCGTGATCGTTCTTTCAATGATGAACCGTTTGTAACATCATTAATTGCTGATGGTTCTTCGTTCTTATTAATCATTACTTAGTACGTTATCCTCATTATCATATTATTATTTGCTAGATACCGACTGCTGGGCAATTTATTTTGTTTAAACTAAACTATAATTCATTTTCTGCATTTGTGCAGGAAAACGAGATACAAGCGTGTCGTTATTATAATAAAAATATTTTCTTTAGGTTCCTTTTTAGGTTCAGGTAATGAAATAAAATCTCCAAGTTTCAAAAACGCGAGGAACGTGAAATGCTTTTATCAAATTATATTTAACTTTTAATCTCAAGTGTTTACGTATATGCTGTGCTTACTGTTATTTTAATTTTAAAATCTGAATCAATCAATCAATCAAATCAATCAAAAGTATCTTATCTAAGTGTTATTTACACTTCTTGGATAATTTTAGGTTTTCGTCAGGTTTCGTAGGTAAGATATGTCCACCCGGGTTTGAAAAGCGACATTCTTTGATGCCAATCATGCGAATCGTTATTTTGTTTGTCTACGTTGGGCAACAAAATAACAGTTCGCATGATTTACAACATAAATAACCTCGAGTTCCGAAGCACCTAAAAGATTTCCTCCGATGAGGATTTCTCCTGAGTCACGCAATACTTTATTTTATTATGTCTTGCAAAAGCTGCGGAATACATTCGAAGGCAAAAAAACATATATCTAAAAAGGGGTTCTTACATTTCGTGTTGAGTGTCCATGATGACTGGGTAAAGTGGGACTGTCCCGAAACTCTTGAGACGAGTGGCCAAAACATTTGTCTTGGTCGCGCTTGTAATACAATGCCTGCAAATTGGACGTCGGCTTGTAATATTGGATTACAAAGGTCTGAGCTAAACCGTGATTCATGGATACCGGGATTGGTTCTCGCACGCGGAGATTTTTAATGAAGTTCGCGCCTTTTGCGGTAGAAATGTCGTAGTTGCGCAACGAGATTGAATTTGTTATTCATTTTATTCAACTGTAGGCAGTTGTAGCCAGGTGCATTTTGTGTACTTATATACAGATATTAAAATAGTTTGAAATTGTTTGGTGTACTGCTTTATTCTAAATCTAGAACAACATTTTTAAAGATCTTTAGACCGAAAGATAGGTGTTAGGTGCGGTGGTTGTTTTTTTTTTGCAGGTATTGGTATTAAACTGATCTAGAGTTTGATATTTTTGACGTTACTGTACTTATATTTGATTTAGAACAGTTACTACGAATCTTTTGGCCAAATTCGATTTTAAGTGTCAGTGTTAACAGCACCATCTGAATCTTCTTCAGTACCATATTTATGATATCACTGCATCTTGGGTTGCCTTTTCAAGTTTCTTCTATTTTTCCCTATTTGTAGTTATTCTGGTTCATAACGGACCACTTAGGAACATCTGGTCTTACATCGTCCGATCATCGCGGGCACCAACCATGTTCTTCTCTTTCTGAAGTGTATGAGTTACATAACAGAAGAAAACAATAACAAACAATTACGACTGTTCAATGGTCAGCTGTACTTACCGTGTAAAAGACCGATTGACGTGTAAAAGTGCCCGTGCGGCCTACTTACTGAATAAACATCTTTTATCTTTTTTATCTTTTTTACCTCCTTTTTTGTCGTCTTTTTTTGTACATTATTTAAGATATAAAAAAGAATGCTGCCTGGTTTCGTATAGCACTTCAAATTAAAGTTCATTGCGGCGTTCCTAGCTGTTCTCATATTTAATCATGCGCTGCATCATTAGCAGAGCCAGAACGGAAGAGTAATCGTCTCGGGTTCCCGGTTTATTCGTGGCAAGATCTAGATAGATTGAGGTTGCAACCTGATAAAGGTTTCGCTTGTAAACGTCTACGGGTACGCTAAAAATATTATAGGCACCTAAGAAACGTCACGCCTAATGCAGAAAATGTATGGCGTCTATGAGACAACATTTTGGACGTAAAATAGACTTATCTAATACATGAAAAAGGCTGGGATACAAATGATTTAGTGTTTGCCACTGTTTCCATTATCAAATTATTGTTGCAATCGATCTTGTAATCATAGCAACCGCGTTACTAACATCTTCTGACTCAATTATTTTCTTCCATTTTCTGCGTGTAAAAAATGTTTCCTCAATTTTTCCTCCTGCCTGAAACCGTTACATCATTAACCTCATATAGGCACTTAGCTAAGTGGAAAATCTGGTTAGTCTGCAACTGCATCGTTTCCATCGCTTGGTTCGATTTATCACGATCCTCGATGGCTTCCGCTTACCATAAGTTGTGTGTGGTCAGTGCTATTAAAGTTTTAAAATTGTGCATTAAACTGTACATTATAAATTGAAGCTACTAGATGAGAAATGTTTAAGAAATGTAAGTATTTAATATCCTAACAAGATGACAAGAAGTCTTTCAATTTGCAATAGTGTGCAAATAATAATGGACGTCAAAATTAGTACAATTGTCTTGTGGTTTGTAACACACTGCTCAATGGCAGGAGAAATTTGTATCAATATTAAGTATAGCTATTTCCTTTCTGAAAAACGTAACAACGAACATTAGATGATTAATTCTTTTCGGTTCCATTGTTGCTCATTTATATATCCGTGAAAGCCTTCCGCTCTTATTTTCCACGTGTGTACCCTCGGCTGTCAATTGCACGGCATCGTACCGAGTAATCTGTAACGAACGGCACGCATATGAAAATTATATTTGTCACCTGCCAAGGGAAATACTGAATGAACCGACATCTATACTAAATATTATAGAGGTAAAGTTTATGACGTTGTAGGGAATCTCTGGATCTACTGAACTGATTTTGAAAATTCTTTTACCAATAGAAAGCCACGTTATTTGTGAGTGTCATAGGCTATATATTAACCCAAAAAAAAAACGTTATTGCCCAACGAAGTGGGCACGGGAACAGCTAGTTGGATATAAAGCGATTTGGTGAAAATGACGAAACCTGAATTGCTCATGGAAATGAAACTGTGAGTTAATATAATAGACAGTTAAATAGCGAGTGAAAGACACGTAGATGGTTGGCGACGCTGTCACGTGTCTTTCAGTAGGTAGTACATCGTACACATTGTAAAGAACTGCGCCTCTATTCCCGACGGTAAAAACGATATCGAAGTTGACCTGTTATGGTATTGTTATGACGTCAGACGCCATTACTATCAAGTAAATAAGAGCTATCAAAACGGTGACAATACGATAACAGATCAAAAACGATATTGTTTTTATCGTGTTGAATACAGGCCCTGGTTTCAGTATGTCTCGTAGTCGTGGTTGTTTAGCACTGGTTGTGCTGTCGAAGTTTGGTAAGATTGAGTAAGTAGTACGTTTTTGTAGCCACTATTACTATCCCATTCTCAAACTAAATATTCTCAACGAAACACACTGTAAGATCAAAGGTTAATTGTGCTATAATAGACATTCCGTCAAGTGTATGCAATGTTTCCAGAATATCCCGTTTAGAAAGCGGATATCCTTATATGTAAATTGGTTTTTCTAGGCTTCCGTTAGCAAATAAAATAAGTGTCCTTACTCGCCTAATTCACGACACGACCCCTTTTTAATGCCCCTTTTTTATGAAATACCCCACATCCTTACTTCCGGAGTAACCCTTCTGCTTCCATTACATTTTAATTAGCTCTAAAACATTTTTCATCGTTCTTTTTATAAAGTAGTTACGTGTTGTTTATTGCATAATCAGTATCTATTACAGTCAGTTTAATCGTAAAGTTATTAAATAAAAATCGATACGTTCGTAATTCCATTAGTCTATAATTTTATGCACTCGCCGAACCGCATTGATGGACTGGCTTCGCATAATAACTATGGTAATTGGCCTTCCGTTACGCTCTGTAATTA